>OY970826.1:64751645-66183311 GCA_963853835.1 Calendula officinalis
AAACACCACCATCTAAAATCGATTGTTTCCAGAGATTAAAAACAATGGTGATATGCGATTGCGGACGACATGCCATTATACGAACTTCTTGGACAGATCGAAACCCTGGTCGTCGCTTCTACTCCTGTCCTGAAATAGTAATTTTTGAATTTCTAATTTTGTTGACCTAATAATCTTGAAAACCCAATTTTTTTTAGGGTTCAAAGTGCAGATTCCTTGGTTGGTTGGATCCTCCCATGTGTCCTCGTTATATGAAAGTTATTCCTAGTTTAATAAAATCAAAGAATAAAGTGGATGAAAAACTAAGAGAAGTTGAAATTGAAGTTAAGAAGAAGAACAAGTTTTTGTTGTTTACTTGGGTTGCATTTGCAGTTTTTTTCTGGATTTTTAGGGTTTAGTCTTGTTTGATTTTCTTGTATGATGACATATGTTTGGTTTTAATGAAAGTTGGTTGTATGATGTTGTCTATATGATGTTGGTACCTGGTATTAGAAATTGACACAAAATTTGACACAAGTAGCAGTTAAGGCAACATGACACAAACACCAAACATTCAACAAAATTGACTCTTTGCCATCATAATAATAGACCAGATATTGTAACATTACAGATGAAAAGTATCATGAAAAGTAGCATACCAAAAAAACTTAAAGATAACATATTAAAATACTACTACTTAAAAACAATAATCCTAATTTGCTTGTGAACTGCCCGGTGTTCCACCTTTCTTTCTTGGACTCCTTCTAACCTGTTTTGTAGGCTCCGCAGTAGCTCTCTTTTTTGACCTTGTTGGTACACTGGTTGCTTGTGCACTTCTTGAAGCTCCTCCACCTCCTGCGGCTCCACCTGCTGCAACTCTCTTTTTTGTCCTTGCTGGTATAATAGTTGCAGGTGCACTGCTTGAAGCTCCACCTGCTGCAGCCTCTTGTCCATTACATGATTTGAAATTGTGTCCAAGCTTGTTACACTTGGAGCATGTGACTGTTTTCCACTTTCTTGACAGTTTAACACCTGCAACGATTCCCTCATCCATCTCATTTGCACTCTTCCTTCTCTTCTTTTTTGGTCTTCCAGTTTGCTTTTTATACACGCGTGGTGCAAGTTTTGTTGGACACTTAGACTTAGGCCACATTTCCTTACCATTAATAGGTCCAATGTGATATGAGTATACCTTCTTCCATGTATGAACCCAAGTTTCAGGAATACCAACTGCTTGGCCATTAAGTGCCATGTCCCAGTTAGTAGCCACAACATGTTTACATGGAAGACCTGTTAGCTCCCATTTTCTACAAGTGCATTCTTTTGTTGCTACATCAACCACACACTGATCATTCTTTTGATGGCCCACTCTCTTTATTACTTGAATTGGACTTTTTTGTTGATGGCCCACTCTCTTTATTACTTGAATTGGATTTTTCTAGTTCGGGAATCTGACCTTTACAAATGGCCCGAATCCTTATTTTATCATTTCTTATAATTTTGATATCCTTCCTTCTTATATGGATTGCATGATTCTTTATTCTTTCTTTTACTTCATTAGCACTCCTAAACTCTTGACCTGCATAAAAGAAGTATTGCACACAAGTAGCACTTGATTCTTTTTCCTTATCTTTTCTAAGTTTCTTCAATTTTAGTTTTATGATTCTATCAATTCCTTCTGTTTCTGAATCTGATGCACTATCTAAGGATTCATATTCCAAGACGGGTTCATAATCTGCATATGACTCATCATCACCAGATGGTTCTTCATTATCACTAGACTACATTGATGGTTCATTTTCGTGTTCAAACTCAACCGTGTTTGCATAGAAATCATTCATGTCTACCTCAACTTCATCTACCTCGTTATCTAAGTCAACTAAGTAATCACTATCATCACTATCATCATCCTCATCAACTTCAGCCTGTATGTTCTCAGGTTCTACTTGTTTGTTGGCTGGTTCACTTTCTTTCTGTATCTCAGGTTGGACCTCTGTTTGTATGATGTTTGTATCAAATTCTGCTTGTAAGTTTATTGGTGGCATGCTCTGTCTAACTTCATTAAAAAAAGGGTCAACTTCATAGTGGAACTCTATCTGGCTACTTTCACCAACTTAAATAGGAGGTGCTTCTAAAAACAACATCTTAGCAGCAGACTTGTTACTCTTAGACACTTGGTTGATTGTGGTCAAATGATTAATTTCCTCTATAACAACACTACTAGTGTTTCTTGGAGATATTAAATAAGTTGTTAATTTTGTAATACCATGCTCAATATACACATAAATAAGCTTATTTTCAGGATCATATTGAGCCAAATTAAGAACATCTTCATCATTACCTAAAGCTCTAAGTCCAAAATCTAAATCACTTTCAGGTACTTTAAAATGGTAATACAAAGGTAATCCATCTTTATAGCCTAGCTGTTGCATAATGTGGTCCAACTCATGAACGGAGAATGCATCAATGTCTAAGAGATCAGCGACATTAACTTCACCATTGACATACCTTCTCCCAGGGAGCTTCGAAAACGAACCACCATGATGAATCTTAAGCGAAACATGTTCGCTTGTCCACCTGAAAGAAAAAAAGTTAGGGTTTTTGAAAACGATTACTGAACAAGCAAAATCACATACCGTAAATCTCATCAAGATTGTAATCGTCATCATCGTAAGATCGTATGTTGTAAATAGGATTCACCATTGAATGTATTTTACGAAGTGAGAATAGGAAGAACTGAAGAAGACGATCGGAGAAACTTAAGGACTAAATAAGAAATCGGGGGTTTTGAGGGCGAATGGATTTTCACGTGCCAGGAAAGAGAAACAAAAAATGCCCAAAACACCCTCACGTGGAGGGCATGTGCTTCAATTTAACGGGGGAAATAGACGGCTGTTAGGCTTAGGGACCAAAACCGATACCAAGTGCCATACTTAGTGACCATCGGTGTAATTACTGAAAGTTAGGGACCAAATTCAAAAATCAGGTCAAACCACACGGACTATCCATGTAATTTACTCTTAAAAAAACTAGAAGCAAGTATTTAGGAAAAATACAAAATCAATAAATGTATGGATCGAGACATAGTCATTACATGGGTTTTTGAAAAATAAATTTAAGTAATTGATTTACGTGATTCTTTACATGGATTTTGTCACATGTAGTTACCAGTATGAGTGTTCGTTTGGATAGTTTGGTTTTATCCGAACTAAATAGATGAAACCAAATAAAGTTCGGTTTTTAAAAGTTTAAACCGAACCGTCCAAACTAATTCAAAACCCGAACTGATCCAAACAAAACTACAATTTGAATGGTTTAGTTTTGTTGGTTTGGTTTTTCATTAATATATTTCATAAAAGTATAAAAGTATATAGCATAAAATAATATTAAGTTCAATAAGTATAATTCCGAAATGATAAACTACTTTATACATGAATACAAGTTTTGTGTCATTTACAATCATATATGCAAAAATCTTGATGTAACAGTAACCAAAGATTCAAAGAAGGGTGTCGATACTGCGGGCAGATCAACGTATGTCTCTTGATATATATATATATATATATATATATATATATATATATATATATATATATATATATATATATATATATATATATATATATATATATATATATATATAGGGGAGGGTTCATTTGAGAATTTGAAAAATCATAAGAATGTGACAATTAGTGTAATAATCGATGATTACCGTATAAGTATTCATGGGGTTCAAAAACTTTCCTTTTTAAACATTAAAATCGCAGCATATAAGATCCAAAAAAAATAAAAAAAAAAATAAAAAATGATCAAAAAAAATAATATGGATCATAATAATGACCCACAAAAAAAATATGGATCTTTGTTATGATCCGCAAAAAAAAGTGGATCATAATTTTGTTTTTTTAAAATTTATTTTTGGTCAAATGTAGTAATAATCATGGGAAGTTATATATATATTTTTCGGAATTTGTTGGAATGTTTTTGAGGTGTCCTCGCGAGTCCTCACCGTTTTTTGAGTCCTCACTGGATCCCACTTATATATATAAGTGGGATCCTGTGAGAACTCTTTTTTCGGTGAGGACACGCGAGTAAACCTCATAAAAATTTCAAAAAATTCCGAAAAAAATATATATAACCCACCATGATTATTACTACATTTGACAAAAAAAAAGTTCAAAAAAAAAATTATGATCCACTTTTTTTAGCGAATCATAACAATGATCCATATTTTTTTGTGGATCATTATTATGATCCATATTTTTTTTTTGGATCATTTTTGGAATTTTTTTTTTGGATCTTATACATAGCGATTTAGATATTTAAAAAATGATTTTTTTGAAAAAAGTTTGTTTTGGATCATTTTTAGAGTTTTTTTTGGAGTACTCACAGTACTCGCGGGGAAAAGAGTCCTGACCGGATCCGGACCCTATATATATATATATATATATATATATATATAAAGATTTTCATTAATGGATGAGTGATCCTTAAAATGAATGGTTGCTGATTACAATTCGGTTTATTTGGACAATCCGGTTTTTAAAATGAAACCAAATCCAATCCGAAAACCAAATTATTAATTTTATTTAAGTCCAAACCGATCCAAAAAAACAAATAACCAATTCAAACGAACTAATCCAAATTGTCCAATTGGACAATCCGGTTATATATGAATAGTGAACACCCCTAGTTACTAGTAAAAATTCTCTCGCGCGTTGCCGCAAAGATTTTTTATATGATGCCCAAAATATGATTTACATTAGTATACGTTTAAGTTGTACAACGTTTACTTATATGAGCAATTTGTGTTATTTTACTTATTGTATCTAAAATATTACTTTATATCATTAGTTATTATGTAGATATGTATCCGTTAGTTTTACTTTGTATAAAGTGTATAGTATGTGCAACACCTTAATTTTTAAAACATCATTTAAATCATATTTTTAAATAAAAATAATACAATGTCCAATATCCCAAAATACGGTTTAACAAAACCATTAAAAGTTTATCAGAGTATTTAAACCGGTGTTACAATATAATATCATAACCATAGGATAAACATGATCTACCTACGAGCTCCCAAGCTAAACAACACCAGGCCACTTCTATCGCGACCTTCTAATCCTTCGATCCTGTACCTGAGTACATAGCCAAAAACAAAGTAGTACGTGAGACAAAATAGTCTCGTGAGATACATGGGTTTTCGACCCATTCTCAAAAAAGATTTATAACAATATATATACTTATCATTATCATTTCTTATTAATTCATAACTCATATTCTATTCATTTAATCGTATAAACTAATAAGCTTACCATAAGTTTATTCATCATCTAATCACATATTTGTAAGCTATCTCCAAGCTCACACTTTCTTCAACATATATGCAACGGACCTCTCCGAAGCCAACTCTCCCGATATGGGATGTCATAGGTAAACTATCAAGGTAATTGGGAAGCCCCCATCTTACCAAGATTCATAAACTCTCCCCGTTACCGGGTCGTCATGCTCACCCAAAACTGGGTGTCGTAAACTGTGACATTCTACTCTTTGCGCAGGGAGGTACCACCCCAAGATTCATAAGCAACTGACGCTGTCAGTTGCTGCCAACTCAGCGTCACGTCAGCAGACAAACTAACTAACACTAAACTGACGTAGTCATGCCAACAACATTCCGTCACTTCACCAAATTTGGGCCCCACCATTTACTTTTGTTTTTCTATAAATAAAAATAAATTACATTAATTATAAAAACATGTAACTAATAAAAATAAATTACATTAATTATAAAAAAAACATTACATAAAAGTTTATCTTTTAATTTTTTTTTTTTTGAATTTTTTAGATTTTTTCTGAATTTTTTAAATATTACCCTTTTTTCTAATTATTACCTTTCAAAGAGTTAAAAAAAATTTAAAATAAGAGAAAAATAATGCCTGGAAAAAATAAGTTTAAAATAAGGGAAAAATAATGCCTGAAAAAAAAAAGAATTTTTTTTAATCACCATCTTCAACCGACGCTCTCTCACTCGTCTCCAAACTCACGCACCTCCAACCGGCGGCAAAAACCGGCGGACCGTGCCAACGGTGCCGGTACCGGCGGTACCATTGGCACCGGTCTTATAGGCTCATAGGAAGAAAATTATGTTCTCAATTCTATTTCGTTATCTCTCTCTCGTCTCTGCTCCAAAAACACACTACACACACTAACTTTGGGAATTAGTAATTCAAGCTTAGAATCTCGGAGATTATAGACTTGAACTCGAAAATCATCAAGGAAGAGGTAAGAAATCTTTGTTTTTGTCTAGTGTGTTGATTTTAGGTGTTTTGCTCAAGAACTTAATTAGGGTTTTTGGTGGGTTTAATGTGAAAACCGAAATTGATGATTTATGTTGATTAGGTTATGTTAGTGAAGTGTTATAGACACTGTAACATACGTGATCTCGTTTCCCCTAAAATATATCTTTATGCTTAATTAACTTGAATTATGTGTCATAAATTCTCAAAATATATTTTTCATGCTTTAGTTGTGTTTTGTACAAATATGGTAAAGATGATAAGTATAAAATGATTAAGAAGAGCAAGTATGAGCAAACGATATTTAAATGAGCGGTATTGCTTAATTCTTCAAATATGGTATATAAAAACATCATTTTTGGGAAATGTTTTCTGAAATATTTTTATCAAGGATTATAGATAATTTCGTTATGAACGCATAGGCGAAAACCTCATCGAAAATGAAGGTCCGAGCGAAAAGTTACGGGGTTTTAAGTGGTTAGTGGTAAAAATGGGTACAAAATGGGTCAAACCCGATCCAACTCGGATTTAGGACCCAAAACCCACAAAATTTCTCCATTTTCGTACCCATTTCTTCCCCAAAACCTCTCTAAACTTCTGGAAACTTGAAGAACATTACCATGCATGGAGGACTTCACAAGAAGTTGGTGAAATCTTACACAATAATTGAAGATTTCAAAGGTATAGCTTCATCCTTGAGTTGATTTTTCATTTGAGTTCAAGAAACCATGAAATTAGGGCTAAAGTTCTGTTAAAAACATTCTAGTATCATGATATTATGATTAGGTTATGTTAGATATCAATTTATATATCTAAAATCATCGGTTAATTGTAAGAATTAGCAATTTTCGAGTTTGAAAGTTATGATACTGCACTGTTTTGTAAAAATATTGGAAAATTGTAGAAAAACCGTTTAGGAGTGAACCCAGCGGCATCTGAACCGTATTGATGTCTTCTTTGTTTCTTGTGTTGGTCTTCAAAATAAATTTTGGCTCTAAGATAGGTGAAAATATCAGGTCAGGGGCATTGGAAACCTATTACCACGAACGCTCAAAATTTCGTTGTGTAATTCGGATTTGAAGTATGTCAGAACTGAGCATAAACACATGGCTGTATAATGGGTTAACATGTAAAATTGTCAACTGAGAAGAGTATAGATAGGGTAAACGGTAATATTTGCTTACGAAATTTGGTATGTATACTCCAGGGGTTAGATAGAACATATTGGGAGCTTGTGACAAGTGGCTACACCTTGGAAACTCTATATATGATTGAGGCTTTCGGTTTGAGTTCGCGCTCGAAACAACACTGTGAGTTCATCTATGTACAACTGTATACTAGTAGTTATATATATCTAAATGCTATGTGTTTATTTGTTATTTGGTTTATTGTTACCACATATGCGATGCTTAGAACATTGAATTGATATCTCTAGTGATTTGAATAAATTATGATTAAATGAAGATTTGTTTATTGATAAACTCATGTTAGGTGCATTAAATTGGAAGAATATATTGTTTATTTGTGGTATGCCTTGTTTATAATCTTTTGATAGATGTCTTGAATGTTGGAATATGCTGGTAACGTCTCGCTTGACACGATTCAAGTCGTATGGATTCCTTGTGTTGCGTCTCGGTTGGATTTCCCTTGTGTGAGATTCATGTACTATTGATTCAGTTGAAATAATCCTCTTGTTCCGGTCTCGTGGAGTTATCTTTGTTCTTGTTTCATTTGATATCGAATATGAGTTGCCCGTCGAATTCCTTGAGAGATGATTTTGTTTCGTGAGGACCCACGGCGGCTTGAGTATTACTTTGTGTAATATGTTGAGCGGTGGACTCGGTTGGATTGCCCTTGTGTGAGATTCATGTACTATTGATTCGGTTGAAATAATCCTCTTGTTCCGGTCTCGTGGAGTTATCTTTGTTCTTGTTTCATTTGATATCGAATATGAGTTGCCGTCGAATTCCTTGAGAGATGATTTTGTTTCGTGAGGACCCACGGCGGCTTGAGTATTACTTTGTGTAATATGTTGAGCGGTGGACTCGGGAGTACCTAGCGGAGGAGTGGTATGGACCGTGGTGGTGAAGCTGGATCATGGACTCATTTAGGGGTGTCATGATCACCTTCATCGGTCTCATTCCCTAATGGCCTAAGGGGGAATGACGCACTTTAATTCGTTTGGATTGTATTGAGATCTCGTTGATTCATGATGTGGTATTGTCTGTCGGTTACAATGGTTACATGATGATTCCCGTTGATTATTGATTTGGTGATTGGTTCTCGATTGTGTTTATTATCTGGCGAACTCTTGTTGATTCTTGCGCTGTAATTGTATTCTCCGTGTCAATCATCCACTAAGTCTCGTTGATCCCGGATAGGTGTTGATACTCGGCATGTCAGATTCTCGGTAAATCTCATGTTAAGTTGTAAAGTTTCTCGGCTAGTGATGTATTGACTTGTTCTTGCTATAATGTGAATTCCCTGAATTGTGTTATATTATTTATATGCTTTATTCTTTTGTTTTGTATATAATGCTAGTATTATTTTGTGCTTTATGAACTCACTAAGCTCGTTGTAGCTTACCCGTTTAGTGGAAAAACATTTTACAGGAAAAGATAAGGGAAAGCAAATAGTAGCTTGAAGTTGATCAGAGGTTTAGAAGATCTACTTATGGTATATATATATATTTGGGTAAGCGAGAGTTGGGTAGTTTTGTATTTTGATTGTAGTTAGTTGGTTTGTATCCATAAATCGACATTGTTGGTAGTAAGATCTTGGCTCATTTGTTATCTTTTGTATAGTTGTTATCGGATTTGAATGGTTAATCTTAATTCCATAGTTATTGGAATGTTGATAGTTTGATTGGCGGGTATTTGGACCCGGTCCTTATAGACACTATATGAATGATTGAAACATCCAATTTGAACCTAATTCATAGTTGGTGATTTTGGGTCAAGAACCCTAATTTAGAAATTGAAGAAATATGTGATAATTGTGTTTACTAGGATTGTAAATGACGTTATAATTGTATTAATAACTAGCAGTAACATTGAATTGATAAATTGGTGGTATTTGGCAAAAGTTAGTAAGTTGGCAATAAATCTGAAAATTGTATTGTGTTGATTATGTATAATTGTAGAAGATGCAAAATAATAGCAATTGTGGTTTAAAGAACACACATTTGGTTGGTTGTAAGTTAAAAGTTGGGTTTTGACCCGTTTGGGTCAACATAGTACCTTAATTGTGTAATTACATATTATTAGATTGAATTTGACTTTCAGTAAGCCAAAGATGTTAAATGTGCACAATGTTTTTGGTAATAAGTGTAAGAATTGGTTTCAAGTTGATTTTTAAGATTACACATATTTTTGGTTTAATTGGTACTAATTCGATTTTTGTTTCGATTAACAAGAAAGAGGAAAAGCGAAGACTCAGTTATATAAGACGACTGAGTGGTGCTCGTGTATGCAAAGGTGAGTGGTTTTATAATCTTTGTACTATTTAATTGCAATGATTTAGATTGCAATTTGTTAGGTTTGGTTGGAAAATTTTTGAGCTGAAAATGGACAGAAATTTTTGAGTTGAAAAGGGCGGAACTTTTTGAGCTGAAAAAGGGCAGAAATGTTTGACACGAACTTGTTGCCGAGAAACCAAAACTAAACAGAAACTCGAAATAACGAACTCGAATTTTTTTCGCGGGCGCGAATTTTTATCGCGGGCAGAAATTTTTGTCGCGAACTGATGTTTGGCTGCAAAACTTTGTGGTGTTATATATACAGTATGGTTTAATATTAATTAACTGGCTATGAGTTAATTAATCGATATGTGCACATGGAAAAGAGTAGGGGTCAGCCTGGCTGTAGGGGGCTGGGATTTTGGATTTTGTTTACTGTTAGATTACGGTAATTGTACATTGGCATATGCGTTGTGTTTGAAGGAAGCTTAACCGTTGCTAATGAGTAGGGCTACCAGTAAGCTGTTGTTAGGCCCACAACAGTTGAAAGGTTCGGCAGAACCGCTGGTCCTCTCATTATTTGCGAATTTGTGATGATTGTGAATCAAGATTGTTGGATTCAGACATTATAAAGTGTTATAATTTCTATCACTTAGCTTTGTGTTAATCCCCCACGATATTGAATCTTTTTCAAGTTTTAGAAGATTGTCTTTTGGAAGTTTGTGAATATGAATGGGTAACCAATACTTAAAGATATGTTTTTGGGAACGAGTCGAATGTTTTATAACACCGTTTTGTTAATGTTAATTACTTTACTTTAAATTAATGTTTGTAAAAGGTTAATTAGTTTAAACGCTTGTGTGTTTTGTAAAAAAAAATGGCTTGAAAATTACGGTGTTACCTTTTATGACTTTACTTGCTAGTTGTGTTAAAATAACATGTTAGATATGTTATTTTTGAAAATTGTTAAGTTATAATGTAACTTGGTGAAAATGTTAGTTTTAAAGTTTTTAGATGGTTTAAAATTACCGTGTTACATTTTATGACTTAAGTTGCTAGTTGTGTTAAAATAACATGTTAGATATGTTATTTTTGGAAATTGTTAAGTTATAATGTAACTTGGTGAAAATGTTAGTTCTAAAGTTTTTAGATGGTTTAGATATGAACTAGTAATTAGTGTATAAATAGAATTTGGTATTTTTGAAATGACTAGTTAGTCATGAATTGCTAAATGGTGTGATTATAGTTTTAAAGTTGTGTTTAGAAAGTGTTAAAGTCAAATATTGGGTTTTGACCCGTTTGAGTAGATATGGTGAAAGTTTGACTAAATGTATTTTAGTATGGATTTACTTGGTATATGAATGACAACAACATGATAACTACACAATTTGGTGATTTGTAAGTTGTTTACATGATTGTAGTCGTAGAATGTATTATTGTTTTTATACTCCGGTTTTGACCCGTTTGTATGTACAATGTGTATTTTGGTTAGTTGACTTGAATTATAAAAATATGATGTAAATATGACTTGAGTAGTTATTATTGCAAGTAAGTAGATGTCATTTAGGTCAAAAGCTAGTTTATGAACTTACTTGACAATTGTTTATAATTTGGTGGAATTATGTACTAATTCGAAATTCCTTTGGATTCACAAGAAACGCGAGGACAACTCAGTAACATTAGACTACTGCGTTGGTGGCAAGGAGAAGGTTATGGTGAGTGGATTTAACCTCCAACTTATGTTATAGTTGCATTTGGGTTGGAATTGTACACCGGGTGAAAATGCAGGATTTAAGCTGTGTGCAGGCATAGTTCGCGGCGCGATCTTCAAGTTCGCGGCCCGAACTTGATCAGGATAAAACAACAAGCCGAAATTGCGGACGCTATCTTTGGGCAACACGTGATCTCATAAAGGTTCGCGGCGCGATCTCTCTTTAGCAGTATTTTGGCGTGAATTCTACTCGCTTGCTTACTTGATATGTATGCTTAGTTGCTAGAGAACTACGATACATGACTATGTGCACATTCGGGATGAGGTCAGTGTCGGAAGGATAACGGCTGGGCATAGTGTATTGATGATCGTGGTATTCGGACCTAACCTGCGTGCGTCTCATGTAAGGGGTTTACCGGGCCATTGGATACAGCGCTATCGATAACCATGGTTATGGCCAACCATGGTTTAGGGTTCGGCAGAGCCGCCGATCCTCTCAAATTGGTTACCCCATCGGAGATGATACTTGCTTACGTGCTAATAGTACTTAGCGTAATTGAAGGTTTATTCATTCACTTAGCTTTTGTGTTAATCCCCTCCCTCATTGACACATTTCAGGTTGTAAGGCTTGTAACGGGTCGGACTTTGGACGGAGCGTTTGACCATGTGTTAAAAATGTATTTTGTAAAAGGAGCCTTGTTTTTGTAATACCGCCTTTTTAACTAACACCTCGGTTTGTAATATTTTGAGGGATAATGACGGTAGACTTAACTTAACTAGACATTAAACTTAATCGCTTCCGTAGTAGTTTAAAAAAAATATGGTTTCAAAAATGCGGTGTTACAATGCCGCCGACGGAAATGGCGGATTTAGGATCTCCATCCCGCCATACGTTCTTTGTGGTGTCTCCGTCGTGAACTTCATGGCGGATTCTGATACAGATAAAGTTAAACTATATCACCAAAAATAAAATAGACATAGTTAAACTATCTCTTGTTAGTAATGGAAATGACTCGACACACTACAACAAACGCACCCTATGGCGAAGACAACCTTTGCTACTGTTGCGATGACTTACCCTATCACGACGATATTTAGTATCCATAGATTATTCGCGACAACTAAAAGTATTAGTCGCCACAAGTGCCGTCGCCATAAGTATAAACCAAACGGCATCGTTTTTTGATCCGACAAATTTATTATAAGAAAATAAAAAAATACATTTAATCTATGGTGACGACATGTTGTTGCTATATGTTTATAAAAACGATGTCTTCTTTTTTTAGGCAAACCCTAATTTAAGAAAATCAAAGAAGATTCTTTTTAGCTTTTAGCGAAGACATGTCGCGATATCTTTGGTCAAAGTTTCCTAAATCCCACATGTTGATTTTTTTCCTGCTCACTCTATAGAGACGACATGTCGTCACTATATGTATAGTCAAATATGAGTTCTTATCAACCCTATTGCGACAATATGTTGTCGGTATAGAGTGAGCTTTAGCGGCAAATCATATTGTCGTCACATGTTTCGTTGGGACAAAGTCAATTTATTGAAATGACATATGATGATGACATTAGCAACCTCAAATATAGGGATAAACGTTCAATGGGATCCATTATTTGGTAATGTTCAGATGGATAAATCTCAGTCATTGGCTCAATCAACCCCAAATCACCATCACCACTAAAATCACATGTGATTCAACACATAACACCACCACCACCCCATGTGTATTAAATCACATGTGATTGCACGCCGCCGACCACTACCCCATGTGTATTAACTCACATGTGATTCAACACTGCCGACCACCACCATCAACCTTTACCACCCACCGTCTCCACCACTGGCTGCTTTCAATCACATGTGATGCCGTATCCAATAACATGTGACTGCAAAGGCCTATGGCGGTCGTCAGCGGCAGGCGGCGTCGAAGGTGGTCATCGGCGGCATTGGGCGGTGGTGGTTGTACGTATAATCACATGTGATTTGATGATAATTGTGGTTGTATATATATTGATTCAAATATAATTTGATGATAATGATGATTTACAGATCTTTTGATATAATAACTAAGATTTATCCTTTAAAGTTTTATAAAAATTAAAAACTTCCTTTAATATGATTCCAAATATGGATCCTCTCTACTTAGATATATGATATATTCAATTTTTGCCAACTTGGCAATCACTTGAGATTGAAAGGCCCAATGTGTTTGGCCGGTAGTAGTTTAAGCGATTTAATTACACAAAGGCATGGTTTTCTTTGTTCCATTGGCTGTTTTAATCCATTCGTTGTGCACTAGTATTCTATATTTAATCTCCTTTTGTTTTGCTTTTGTATATGATAAGTTGTCATGTTGCAAACCGTGTGCTTTCATGCTGAGAAACGATGCTCTTGTGTTAAATTATACTACTTTTGTTTCATAATAAGGGATACATTTTCTATTTACGGATGTTTTAAAATAAGTGATACAATTCAAAATTTACCTTATTTGGCAAAAATGTGGGACCCAACTTTCAGTAATTATTCACTTTAATAAAGTGAAATTACTCTTATACCTTTACTTTTACTTTTAAAACTCATTAAAAAAGTGAGACTTGTCATCCACTAACTATCTACTTTAATACTCGTATATTTTAACCCCTATTTTAATTTTTTTTGCCTAAAAAACTATAAAACCTCAAATGTATGTAGCATTAAATTTACAAACTAGCAAACACAATTTGACATTTTACTTCTTTATTCTTTTATGAGATGGAGGTAAAGGGATGACGATATTCACGTTGTTGTGTTGGATAGCCCGATTGATTACTGTAGCAAATGTAAATAGATTTTGGTGATCATATCGAAAAAGATAAACAAATATATCTAAAGTCTAAACCGTTTCGATCACCCTTCCAAATTACACATTTTGACCCGAAACAATTTCACCAATGACTCAACATCCTCTAGCAACCAAATTTCCCTCTTCCTTGTAATTCGAATAGTTACTAAGAATGTGTATATAATAAACAAAAACAGGATAACATGCACCAACCAAAGTAGAAAAAGCTACCAACCGTTAGCCTTCAAATAGTTTAAGTGATCTCCAAACAAATGGCCACCTCTCCATAACCATCTTTCGTTAATATTTTGAGGTGATGAGGTATACACTATATACTATATAATTACATTCATGGCTGTAATGCTTCGTCCTAACTTATAAAGCTACCTTCATAATTTTATAACAACCACCAAAGCCCAAAAGCACTTAAACCACCAAACTATGGACTGTTTTTAAGTAACAGTGAGTGGTTAATGGGTCCAGAAAGGGAAGAAATTTTGCTATAAATACCAAGGCAACGACTATACTACTCATCATCTCATCCTCACCAAATTAAGCCACTTTATAGCATACTTATTTTAGCAACAATGTCGTCAATCGGTTTCAATTTTGCTCACATTAATGCGCAACAAGGGCGCATTAGGGAGAAAGTTAAGCAACGGGAGGACAAAAACATGCAAACTGGCGAGAAAAACAACGATGGGGTTAAACGTGGTGGGAATTTGAACAAGAAAGTTCACCCAGGAGGTTCAACCTCGACGGATATTGGTGGGAACTCGAAGTATAACTGAATGGTAGTTTGTCGAGTCTGGAACAGCTTTGATGTGATAACTTATATTGATGTATGTTAGATATTGTGATCGATATGTTTATGTCTACTTTCTTTCTGCAACAAAACTGGGGTCCGTTTCTTTCGTTTTCATGTTGCTTTTTTGTTTGTGCAGTTGTTATAGTTCTCATTCTTGTTCTCAATCGTGTAAACCACCCAATGTTTTTTAATCATATCGTGTATTGTTCTTGTTGAAGGCTTGGATGAGATTTTTGGTTTTTATTAGTTGCTTATTCTCAATTTTATTGTCATTCTTTTTATTTTGGCACGTCACAAAATAACTGCCCACTTTTAAACTTCAACAAACCAAATAGATTTTAAGTGGTAAATATAAAATTTGAATCATGACATTGCGTAACTAATGTACTATTTTTAAATTACGTGTTTTTGTCTAATGTATAATAACTAGCAGATATTTACTCGCGCGTTGCCGCGAGGGACTTTTATATGATACTCAAAATAATGTCTAATAATATTCGTATAATCATAAATTCGCACTCTCAATAATTTGAATACTATAAATAATTTGAGTTGTAAAATAAGTTGGTAAATGTGTTATATTACTAATGTTCGTATATATTATTATAATTTTTGGACAAAATCTAACATATTAAAACAAAGAGGATTAAAATGTAAGTATTTAAAATCTAAATGTGAAAAATGTTAAAGATTGAAATAAAGAAAAATCAAAAGTCAAATATGACATAAATTTTTTTTAGCATGATACAGATGTCAAACATAAATTTGTTTTAAAAAAAAAGGAGTTAGAGGTGTGTGGCAGTACGTTACTATTCATGTTAAGTTAAATATATATATTAAATTTTGGGACAGAATTAAGTCTAGGTTATGAATACCAAATGTATGACCTTAAGTTTGCACCCGGATGAAACATTTGGCAATTAATTAAAAAATGGCACTTGCATACAGTTGGGCAATAAGTATGAGAGATGATTTATGTACCACATAAATTACTTCCTTTACCACAATCTGTACTTTGGTATGTTTGTATTGCCTGGTTTATTTTTATATATTATGTTGAGTAAAGTAACCTATGTAGTATATAAATCGTCACCCAATAAGAATAACTAAAACAACCATTCAGAACACTTTTCCCCTCGCATTCGTGTATATCCTAGCTTGTCAGTTGTCACTAGTTCAGCAATATAATTACCGTTCAAAGAAAAGTAACATCAATGATACCAATCCAAAAAGCGTGTGCCATAACCTTAATAGTTTATGGATTGTAGTGTGTTTTGTTTAAAATTAAGGAAATAATGAATAAAAATGCAAATGTTACCAGTATTTTTTTTTAATTTAACTTTTTTAGTTCTAACTGTTTGACATTAATTTATGAAAAATAACAAAAACAACCTTTATGATTCTCTTAAAGATGTTAGAACATGTATTAGGAACTTATACAATATTAATCAGCAACCATTCATTTTAAGGATCACTCATCCATTAATGAAAATCTTTATATATATATATATATATATATATATATATATATATATATATATATATATATATATATATATATATATATATATATATATTAAATTAAGGTTTTTTTTAATCTTTGTCATGTCATGTTATCCATGTCATAATAGCACCTCAATGACGTGTCACAACATATGCCATGTAGGCTTCACCATATTTAACACTAATTCCTTTTATGTTATTAATACATTAAATATATGTTTGTACATGTAATTAAGAAATAGTTATAAAATAGTTATTAAATATTGTTTAGTCTTTTCATTTTAATTGTGCAATATTTATTTTATTTTAATCTTTTGATTTAAATTATGAAATAGTTATTTTATCTCAATTATTCATATGATTGTCGCACAAAATATATATATATATATATATATATATATATATATATATATATATATATATATATATATATATATATATATATATATATATATATATATATATATATATATATATTTTATATGTAAATTAGATTTTTGAAATTTTATAGAATAACTAGCTAAACATTCAGCAGGTCAAACGGTTACGTTTTTATGTTTAAATGATGTTTCCTTAGGAAATAATTAGGATATACAAATCTTGGATAAAATCATAGAAAGTTGTACTTAAGTCAATTGCTTTGCTTTAAATACATTTTTGTTGGCATTTATACTTGCATATAATTATCTCACCAAGTTATAATAAGCCTCTTTTAAAATTTGTTATATGATTGTCCATTTTGATGTTTAAATAGTGTTTCTTTAGCAAATAATTAAAATTTACAAAGTTTATTAATAAATCAGATTCAATGCAAATAGATAACCATTTTTGACATTTTTGTATGTAAATTTATGTTTTTAGTCGATATATTGCTAGAAAGACTAAGAAACTAGGGATTAGTATTGGTGGACGATTCGATGGGAAGAAATCAATGGAAATCCTTATCGTGTTTGTTATCAACTGTTGTTACAAATAAATCATCATTTAGGAAGTCAGGGGGGGGGGGGCGATTACAAAACACACGGGTTTCTTGGTGTTCAAGTTTCTTGATATTAATTGCCCAATTGAGTATTACCGGACCCGTATTTGGTGGTTCATGGCCGAACGCCCGCCAGCGCACCAAAAAATGTTAGTTTTACTTTAAAACTCGACAAACTGGATTGGGCTCGGGAAAATGGAAAGATGTTGATGTGCTCGTGTTAAATAGTGGGCATTGGTGGAATTCTGGAAAAACGATAAAGGAGTAAGTGTTGTTGATTTTTTTTGATGAATTGGTTTGAATAATGATATAAAAAAATATTTGAACTTTGTTTTTCTTGTAGCTTAATTAGATGTGGCAACTTTCATGCATTTAATAAAAACGGGTTGGTTTGAATTGTCTATTGTTGGTAATGGGTAAAACGGGTTAAAACTAAAAAAATATGCATAAAAAATGGGTCCATTAATAAACTAACGTTCTTAAATAGATAGTAGAGATCCATGCTCGACATCATAATTGAAGACTCTTTTAATCTACACTCGTTGATTTTTTTGATGAATTGGTTTGAATAATGATATAAAAAAATATTTGAACTTTGTTTTTCTTGTAGCTTAATTAGATGTGGCAACTTTAATGTATTTAATAAAAACTGGTTGGTTTGAATTGTCTATTGTTGGTAATGGGTCAAACGGGTTAAAACTGAAATGGTTATTTAGTAATTTAACAATTTTGATTTTTGAGCTAATAATATTCACATGTACAAGAATAGAAAGGTAACTTGGATAGATGCATTTTAAAAAGATAAAACTTAAAAAGTTGTGTGGTTATGCATATTTTTTAGTAAGATAATACCCAATTAACCTTTTTAAATTCTTTTCATTATAAACACAATTATAAAACATTCTTTTGAATATCTCAATCTGCATATTCATTTTTCATGATAAACTGAAGTATAATTCTGATAAAATGATGTATTAGATTTTAGTAATTAACTTACAGTCTAAGCGACTTCCCACCTATTTTTTCTAACTTACTTTATTATCTATGTAACGACCCGAAATTTGTAAATAAATAAAATCGTACAAAAATATGATAATTATGGATAATTCGTTTAAAACACGTAGAAATTGGTTTCGTGTCATTTGGAGATCGTATGAGAAAGTTACGGGTCAAAGACTTGCCCAAAACAGCAACAAAAAATCGGGTATTAGATCAGACAGGCTCGAGCACGCGAGCCGTAGGCCGTCGAGCACGCGAGCGGCACCGAAATCGGACAGAGGGCTTGGTCGCGCACGCGAGAGACCCCGTCGAGCGGCGCGAGTCGTGCTCGAGCGGCGCGAGCGACTGTCGAGCCGCGCGAGCGTCCCTGCTGTCTGCTGTGCATTTAAAGACGGGGTTTGGGCATTTATTGCTCAAATGAAACCCTAGTTCTCTCCCACAAGTGTTTATACTTATTTTGAATGGAAAAGGGCATTTAGAGCTGATTTTGGACTCCAGATCACGTGATTCTTCTTCCATTTCTGAAGTTTAAGGTAAACCCTTACTCCTAATAATTCTAAGTGGTGTTTTTGGTGGAAAATAGGGAAGTATGCAAACCCTAGTTGGTGGGTTTGTCATGCATGATGAAATAGAAGTAATATTACTTAGATCTACAACATTTTGACAAAGAAAGGTGTTCAGAACATGTATTTGAAGTAAATCTTTATAATTATGAAATTAGGATTTTGTAAGTCAACTAAATTGGGGGAAAATGATACTAGTAGCTAACTAGTGGTAAGACATGTAGTTAATGATGGTATTTGATGTTAAATCTTGTGATGATTTATAAATAGGTTATTGGTTGAAGGATTTGAGGCTTTCAAATCTTGGGAAGTGATATTTGTGTTCAAGGAACACATCTTTTGGATAAGCTTGGCTAAGGTGAGTACATGTGAACTTTCAAAACTGGGTACATAACTAAGAAATGTTTTATGTTTAAATGTTTTACCGAGTCTACAAGTAATTTAGTTAATTATGTGATTTTTAATGAATTGCTTATTGATGATGAAATGATAATTGATTGAGAATGATGGAGCTATAAGCTCATAGTAATAATAGACGGATACTGATGATAATGATGTCCCTAGGGCCGTGATAGATTGGAGGCATTCCGGTTATTACGGTACCTTAAGGTTAGTGGTAGATTGGAGGCATTCCAATTACCCAATACCTATGAGTCCCGGTAGATTGGTGGCATTCCGATTACCGTGGATATGACGGTCTTGATAGATTGGAGGCATTCCGATTATCTTGACATTGACCAATGATGAATGAAATGAAGTGACCCGAACGAATTAATAATATTATTTTAATTATAAATTGTATTATGTGACTAGTTGTTTATCGGGTCTAAAACCCATGTATCTCACGAGGCAATATTGTCTCACGTACTATGTTTGTGTTTTTACTATGTACTCAGGTTCGGGATCGAAGATATAGGAGGCCTATTTAGAAGAGGCCTTATTGAGATTAGCTCGGTGTTGATGATTAGAGTTCTTATCCTATGGTTAAGATATAATTTGTAACACCGTTTTTGTATACTCTGATAATCTCAAACAAGAAACCCATTGTTTTTGTAAACCGGTATTTGACACCGATATATTTATGCGTATTTTGGATTGAAAATATATTTAAATATGTTTTTAAAAATTGAGGTGTTACAATCTATTTGGTCCGTTAGAGTTCAAAGTTCAAACACTTAACTTGAATGAGCTCATTCTTAAGTATACGGGTCAAAATTGTGCTTGCATCTTTTGTAAACATACATCCATCGGATTATTAAGAAATCTATACATTTGCATGTGCAATGTGTTGTTGTTGTAATTTCTTTTTTTTTTTTAATTTTAATTTGCGGGTACCTTCAGGTTTATGTAAACAAAAACGGGCAAGAACACAATGGTGGAGCTATATAGATTAACCAACGGAGAAACACAATAATTATATAACAATCATACAATCAAACAAGACACATTTTATCATATATAAATTATACATTAACAAAAATTGTAATAAAAAGAGTAATGCTCATTTAAAACCACTTGTGCCCTCAACTTGGTATTTTTGGCTATTACTACATTTGTAATTTATATAATAAATGTCTGAAACATATCTGAAAATATGTTTAACTACAAAATTAAATTAAATGTACAAAAACAAGCGATATTTAGCCTGTGTGTTGCTACGGGGCATTAAAGCGTTTATTTTCTCAAGCAAAAATAAAAATTTGGTTTATGTCAGATTTGATTTTTTTATTTGCACTTATGATCAAAAAATGTAGGCTTATATGATATACACTTATTTTGAAATTGAAAAAATTAAAAAATGATCATGATATTGCATGGAAGTGAAGCTTTTAAACTTTTAGTTTCTTTTTTTTAATGATAAAAAGAGTTATTCTAAATTTAAAAAGCATGCATCAAATTCTGTGTTTTACCTATGCAAAGAATTTTATATTGTACTTGCAATTCTTGAGAATTGTGATGATATGTTTTTTTTTTTTATATTTGATGTGAAGGGAAGTTTAAGCGCGTGAAGAGAAGTTTAAATATGTGAAGCGAAGTCTGATCATCAAGCGCGTGAGGAAATCTGAATAATACAACGTAACCCACGCTAAATAACGAAACGTCTTTTAAAAAACTTAATGAACAGTGAGGACTTGTATCGTAAATGTATTTATAAGAGAATTTCAATGAATATACTCAAAGAAGTGAAGATTATTATAATTACTAACATTTTTATACGCCGTCCGTGATTCATTACGGGTTATAGGTTAGTACAACTTTATGCACTAAATTTTTAAACTTGTTTTTAAAACTGTCATTAAGAAAACTCTTATTTAAAATGAAGTAATTTTTTATTGTTGCCATCGATTTTTTTTACCTTTTGGGGATTAAAAACATTTATTTTATATTATTTGGATTTTGCATTCGCCATTCCAAACACGAGCTAGCACCCCCACCATGATGGACTCCGAGGCCCCGTTTGTTTTGACACAATCCTCCGTAATTGTAATTAAGTTACATTACGGATGGACATTTGGATGAACTTTTTTTCGTAATTTAATTACGGCGTAATTTCGAATTACGATATTCATTGAAATTGAAATCCGTCCCAACACCCTATGAATTTTATTACGGTCCTTTAGTGAACTAACAAATTTAAATATTTTCTATGCTTCAGCTTTTAAAATAATTCAAACATATTAAAAAAATTAAATAAGTTTTTTTTTAATTATTTTAGAAAATTAAAAAAATTAAAATTTAAAAATTTAAGTTTTCTTAAAAAAAATAATTTTAAATTTTTTAAAAAAATAAAAAATAATAATAAAAATAATAAAGTTAAATCTAAAAAATATAAAAAAAAATGCATAAGTATGAATATGAATTACAACTAAAAAATTTGTAGCCAAACACATAACTATATTCAGTTACAACTGAATTCAGTTCCAACCGAATTCACTTACATTACAGAAGATTACGTTAAGCCAAACGCCACCTGAGAGGCTTGTGGCGAGCACGGAACCACACGCCTAATTCTTTAACACTTACACACATCTAACTAAGAAATACTCCGTAAATCTAAACTATAATTCCTACATCAAGACTGTTGCCAATTATAGATTTCAACATAAGAGATATTGTATGCTTTCAACTTATGAACCGTATGACCTTCGAGTTGGACTTTGTTTCGATAAATTTACTTACAATATGGGAGACTTGTTCTACCACCGTTTTTTAACTTGCATTTCCAGATTGAACAAACTAGCTAGGCATTATAATCAACAAACCGGACTTCATTTGAATCGATTAAACTAGTAGCATTACGAAAAAAGTGTCACACTAAATTAGCAAAATCTACGACGTTAGTAAATTCGTAAGCAATAACCTATAATAGGTTTAATGTTTAATCCCCATAAAACAGATCATGAAGTAAAAGGCATTTCCAGTTTTTTATTTAGGTCAAACTTAATGGATAATATCAAATGTTTTTAAATAGTTTTATATTGTTTGACCAAGTTATATTGGTCCACTAATTACTTTTGGGCCAGTTATGGATATCCATGCTAAGAACCACACACAGTGGTGACCTCTTTATTATTTGCCCTCTTTTGCTTGTTCTATATTGGCCATTATGGAACAGCCCCAACATAAAGAAAGAATTTTATATTGTTTATTACCATCATAAACTAAAATGGGTAATACTATTTCTTTCTTTAAAGGGTAACCCGTTCTAACCGACTCCCCCATGATGAAGGGGGATTTCTAAAATGCAGAATACGATTATTAGTTAATGTACAAATTTTCATACATGTCTGAACATCTAATTGACAGCTATAAAGATTGTCATTATCATTTCCTTTAATCAAATAAATAATGAATTTTGTAATTTTTATTTAATCAAATGTCTTTATTTTTTGATTAAGCACAATAGTATTTAAAGTTTAAGCACTATTTAATGAGATTATAAAGTAATTGTTGATTTGTAAGTAAACACATTTAAGTAGTAAGTCAAAATTTAGTAATTATTAGTACTACTAAGTGAAAATTATTGAAATGGCACCAAATGATAATGTAGTGAGTGTAATACACCTTATGCTATAATAATAATTTGTAGCCCTAGTTACCCATAATGGGTTTTGTCTTCATTCTCCACCAAATGGGTCATGGCAATTTTATGCATATATTTGAAGTAGTTACCCATAATGGGTTTTGTCTTCATTCTCCACAAAATGGGTCATGGCAATTTTATATTTTAAGTCAGACTTAGTACATGCAGAATCAAACTAAGGAAAGAGTTGAAGCCTTTGCTTTAGACCTCATTAATGGATAAACCACAATAAATTCATGTATAGTGGTGATTATTTTAAATTAAAATAAAAACAATAAAAGAAACTACTTCTTATTACTTTATAATTTATATGGCCTACGTTCATATACTTCCTCCGTATCAAAATAAGTGACACACTTTCCATTTTGGGGTGTATCAAAATAAGTAACACACTTTGAAAACTTTCCATATTTGGTAAATATAGTGGGACCCATACCCAATAACTATCCACTTTAATAAAGTGAAATTACTCTTATACTCTTACTTTTACTTTTAAAACTCATTAATATCACTTTATTCAAAGAAAGTGGGACCCATTCTCCACTAACTATGTACTTTAATATATTTTAACCTCTACTTTAATCTTTTGCCTCAAAAAACGTGTAAGCCAATTTGTGTCACTTATTTTGATACGGAGGAAGTATAAGAAATTAAAAGGTTTTAGTATATAAGAAATTAATCCTAATTGCATGTTGTAGGTAACTACGTATATAAGAAATTAAAGCGCTTTAGTGCACCACAAAGATTTTGCAACTAGTTTAAGAACTAAAATAAAGTTGTGTTGTTGAAGGGTTAGATAACCAGTTGGTTTGTAGCCTATATGTTACTCATATCATATAGGGTTTTGATGGTGATAATATTTTATTAATACTTAGTATAAATTGTTTATTTATATCGAAGTTAAGTCATTCATTGTGTGTAGATTTAACTTCACAAAGTATAGGTTGTGTGACACGTGTATAGTTGTGTCCATATACTTAGGGGGTGTTTGGGAAAACTTATTTAAAAAGGCTTATTCTTATGAGCTTATAAACTTATGAGCTTAATTAAATTAATTAGCTTTCGTTAAATGAAGTGTTTGGACGAGCTTATATAAGCTTATCGTGAAATTACTAAAAAGAACATTTGTAAAAGTCTAAAGAAACCTCTAAATAAGAGGGTTATTGAAATAAAAAGTTAAAGATGTAAAAGGTCCTAAATAAGCTAATAATCCCCTTCCAAGGAGCTTATTTAGAATCCATTAAATAAGCTTATAAGCACAAGCTTATAAGCTCTCCCAAACACTTACAAAAACTTATTAAGCTTAAATAAGCTTAAAAGCTTATAAACTCTATTAATAAGCTCTCCCAAACACCCCCTTAGTATTATGTGACTTTTCTGATCAAGTACATATAGAAGAAACAGTCAACAAATTGAAGATTAAGTTGAATAAAGAGCTCAAGAGGACTCGTTATTGTATTATTGGTCATTAGCGAGCAAAACACTTAACTGTTTTTTGAAGAGTTGGCAAGTACTCTATAAAGATTTTTCGTATTACCTTCTTGGTAATACCTTCCCACCATAATCATTTATTTGCTCGAATAAACGATATGGGAATATCTTTTATGGTTGAGAGCCTTACATAACATTTAATGTACGTGTGTTACATTAACTAACTTTGCACACAATAGTACACCTTTTGGGTACTGTTCATGAAACGGAGGAAAAAGGTTTGACACATGGTTTCCTGGCATGCACAATACTTTTGTTGTTGGCAAAAAAGAAATAGACACGTTGGTAGGAATGGCAACGGGGCGGGTTCGGAGTGGGTTTTGGCATACCCGAACCCGAACCCGAAATAAAAAACCGAACCCAACCCCGACCCAATACCTGACGGATTTTTTACGGGTTTTACCCATCGGGGATTTTACAAACCCCGAACCCGCCCCGTCCCCGAAATATGCCCCGAAACCCGAACAAAACCCGAGAAAATCCCCGATAACACTTATATATTATATATTTAATATATAAAATAATTAAAAATATTAATAATTTATATATATCGGGGCGGGGCGGGGCGGGGATACCTTTACCCGAACCCGTACCCGAGAAAATCCCCGAAAAAAATCGAACCCGTAACCGAACCCGAAAAACTCATACCCGACCCGACCCGAAAACATTCGGTTTCGGGTTTTCCCGTCAGGTTCGGATGTTTTTGCCATCCCTACACGTTGGCCTAATACGAGATTATTATCTAGTCCAACTCTTGTCAACCTAAGTAAATGCGATTTACAAATACTCAAACATTAAACTTTTAAGGCAAGTATAGATCTTATTATCTTTGGAACTTCTCGTTGGTACTTGTTTGCTGCTTAAACAGAAAGTGTTTGTGTGTTCATAAAGTGAAGACACTTGGTATTCATTCAATTTTAGTTAAGATATTTATTTATCTTGTTTTCACAATAAATGTTTGTAACAGGGATTATTTTTGCCCGTGCGTTGCGGTGGGTCTTTATATCGTAATTGTTTCACTTAAAATGTATTTATAAAATTTTTGCTAATGACAGCTTTTAATATTGTCTTTAAGATAAATATATCAACCAAAAAATGATCAATAAACAAAAAAGAAAACATCCTTGTATTAATATAAATGATTTTACTAACCTTATTTTTTAATTACAGTTATTTATCAAAGACTCACCATTAACTCTATTCTAAAAAATCATACAAAATAAGAATGAGAAATTTATTAATGTACGGAGGGAGTATTATATTTAGGATTATAGTTTTTTGTTTGTTAAAATTTTATTTAATTTAAATTTTATTTCAAATAAATATTATTCAATTTTTAATTAAATAATACAACTTTCTTTCCTTTTTAATCCCATAACTTAATGTTATTAAAACAATCTATATGGGTACGTGAGAAAGAAAAAGGTAAAGAAACCATAACAAAATAATTTATAGATATAATTCCCACTATTATACATTTAGGGGACGTTTGGTTCGCTGGAATCCTTGAAAATTTGCAGGAATTGGAATCCAATTCCTATGGATTCCTATGTTTGGTTGGACGGAATTGGAATCCTTGGTTGGAAAACATTCCATCAAACAAGGGAATGTGAATTCCATCCAAAGATGGAAGGATTTTGAAATCCCATGAATGAAGGAATGTGTAGATTACCATATTACCCTTAAACACCTTTGAACCTTAAACCAACCACCACCCGCCTCCGCCACCCACCACCACCGCCACCCACCGACGACCACCACCTACCGCCACCCACCATCACCACCCGCCGCCTACCACCGCTATCGTCACCCACCACCACCGCCACCCACCACTACCGTTGTCACCACCCACCACCTCCACCACCACACCGTCACCACCACCACCTGCCACCGCCACCACCACCCGCCACCACCGCCCACCAAAACTCGCCGACTACCACCGCTACCCATCACCTCTACAACCACCTTCCGCCACCACCGCCACCCACCACCTCCACCACCACCTGTCACCACCATCGCCACCCACCACTACGACCACCCTTCACCACCACCCGCAGCTACCGCCACCACCCATCCACCACCAACGCCACCCACCACCTCCACCACTAACGTTGTCGCCGCCACCACCACCGCCACCCACCGCTACGACCACCCTCCACCACCACCCCCGCCACCACCCACCCACCACTACCGCCACCGACCGCCTCCACCACTACCATTGTCGCCACCACCACCACCTACACGAATAAGGGCAAATTCGTCTTTTTACAAAATTCCAATTCCATTTCCTGGAAACCAAACATAATATTGAATTGAATTTCAATTTCTTTTCCTGCCAACCAAACAGAGTACGGAATTGGAATCCCATTCCTGACAATTCCAATTCCTTCCTAGATTCCAATTCCATCAGAAACATTCCAGCAAACCAAACGCCCCCTTAGAGTTGTATTCTAGGAAGTCCAAAGGATTTGTCTATTCCCAAGGGACAAATCCTAGCCATTGGATCAAGATGGACAAGATCAAATCCCCCACCAACAACCACCGCCGGCCGCCGCCTCCGACCACCTCCGGCCGCCGTCCGCCGCCGGCCACCACCGACCACCGCCGATCGCCACCGACCACCGCCGGTGGCCGGCGGCGGGGTCTGGCGGCCGTCGGTGGTGGTGGTGGCTGACAGTGAAGGTGCTGGTGCTAATGGGGCTGGTGGTGGTATTGATGTATCGAAGCACATGTGCTTCACTAAAACACAGCATATTACTTCGAAGCACACGTGTTTCAGGTCACGAAACACATGTGTTTCAAGTCACTAAACACATGAGTTTCTAACACACACAAGGGAGCATACGAAGCACATGTGCTTGACGTTATGAAGCACATGTGCTTCACTACACGGAAAAAAAAATCAAAACAAGTGACGAACACATCATTATGAAGCACATGTGCTTCATAAAGCCAATTACATGTGCTTCAATAAAGCCAAGCACATGTGTTTTTATTCCTGAACACATGTAACTTACAAGCAAGTCATTTGTGTTTGAATCACGAAGCACATGTGCTTGACGTTATGAAGCACATGTGCTTCACTACGCGGAAAAAAAATCAAAACAAGTGACGAACACATCATTAGAAGCACATGTGCTTCATAAAGCCAAGCACATGTGTTTTTGTTCCTGAACACATGTAACTTACAAGCAAGTCATTTGTGTTTGAATCACGAAGCACATGTGCTTGACGTTATGAAGCACATGTGCTTCACTACACGGAAAAAAAATCAAAACAAGTGACGAACACATCATTATGAAGCAAATGTGCTTCATAAAGCCAAGCACATGTGCTTCATAAAGCCAATGCTTCATAAAGCCAAGCACATGTGTTTTTGTTCCTGAACACATGTAACTTACAAAAAAGTCATTTGTGTTTGAACCACGAAGCACATGTGCTTGACGTTATGAAGCACATGTGCTTCACTACACGGAAAAAAAAAATCAAAACAAGTGACGAACACATCATTATGAAGCACATGTGCTTCATAAAGCCAAGCACATGTGCTTCATAAAGCCAAGCACATGTGTTTTTGTTCCTGAACACATGTAGCTTACAAGCAAGTCATTTGTGTTTGAATCACGAAGCACATGTGTTTGACGTTATGAAGCACATGTGCTTCATTACACGGAAAAAAAATCAAAACAAGTGACGAACACATCATTATGAAGCACATGTGCTTCATAAATCCAAGCACATGTGTTTTTGTTCCTGAACACATGTAACTTACAAGCAAGTCATTTGTGTTTGAATCACGAAGCACATGTGCTTGACGTTATGAAGCACATGTGCTTCACTACACGGAAAAAAAATCAAAACAAGTGACGAACACATCATTATGAAGCACACGTGCTTCATAAAGCCAAACACATGTGCTTCATAAAGCCAATGCTTCATAAAGCCAATCACATGTGTTTTTGTTCCTGAACACAGGTAACTTACAAACAAGTTATTTGTGTTTGGATCACGAAGCACATGTGCTTCACTACAGAGAAAAAAAAATCAAAACAAGTCACGAAGCACATGTGCTTCCAGTCACGACTACCACCACCAGTCGCCACCGCCGGCGGCCACATCCGGCAGCCGTCCGCCGTCCGCCGCCCATTGTCGCCGTCCGCCGCCGGCCGCCGGAGAAGCACATGTGCTTGTAGTGGTGGTGGTGGTTTTGAATCTTGATCTTGACCATTAATTTTTCTTGATCCTAGGGCTAATAAATGTCCCTTGGGACTAGATAAAATTAATGGACTACCTTAAACATTTCACTATACATTTATGGTTCAAAAATCGTTAGATATTCACATAAATATAACTCCGTCAGTCATTTGATCCACTATTTTTGAACGGAGTCCGTTGATTACTTAATATTGTAAAATAGGTTAACATATTTATGCTTAGAAATAACAGCCACCATCTCAAACATCAATAAATTAAACAAACTAAATAATATAAAACTAAAATATAGTTTATATTTTAAAGTGATAGGTGAGGGCTCATATTTTAGTGATGACTTTCAGGATAATACTTAACTAATCATTTTAAAAAAATTGGATTATTATCATAAAATTTGGACTGTTATAAAAAATATTTCTTTTTAAAGATCCAAGAATTTTGATAATGATCCAATTTCTTTAAACTATTAGTTGAGAATCGTCATCACAGTTCTCTTTTAACTATTAGTATTATTACCAATTTATTATTGTTATGGTTAAGTTTGGATAAATCGAAACCAATTTAAATAAGAAATTCAATTCGTGTAAAAAATATATGCTTTACATACCGCCGCAACGCGCGGACATATTATACTTGTTATGTTACAAATTTAAAATAAGGGTAAATTACAGTTTTTGTCCCTGAGGTTTTTCCGATTCGGGGTTTTTGTCCCTAAACATTTTTTTCTGTTTTTTTGTCCTTGAAGTTTTTAAAATTCTGCATGTTTGTCCTTCCGTCCATGTTTCGCCGTTAACTGACGATTTTTTTGTCTATTTACCCAAACTACCCTTACATCATCTTCCTCATTTATGTGTTCTTCCCCAATTAAACCCTAATTCTAAAATCATTTATACCCACCTTAAATTGAACATGATCGTATCAAATCAGCATTTGAGAGACATGCTATTGTTCACCAGAAACAAAAAATTAACAGAAATTTGAAGCTAAAGCAACAAAAAATAATAATGCACACCTGTTTGTTTAATTCTCTCGGAGAGAAAAGGCACAGTAGAGATTGAGCGCTGCAAAGCGATTGACTTGAGTGACATCTTTGTCATCACTTCGCAAAATGAGCTGAATTTAATACCTAATTGCACGATTTTATATTGAAAATTTAGTTATTAGGTTATTTTATGAAGTGTATGCTTCACATGAGATTACAGTATCGAATAACGCATTTGCACAAAAGAACAATCAAAACTTGGAACTAAACGCAAATATACCTATCAAAGACGTGTTTGTAGAGGATATCTACCGGCGTAAACCTCGCCGGCGTCGTAGAATTCCGATTGACTCCTTTCCGGCGATCTGTGATTTTCAGATCTGTGGTGTGCAAGGAAGAAGAAGAAGTGAGGTACAATTTTACAAGCATAATGTACAAGTAGGGGTGTTGGGGTTCTTGCAAGGAAGGGAAAAAAAGACTAAAATGCCCTCATATCTTTTGCATTTGAGGTCACTTAACGGCCAAAATTGGACGGAGGGACAGAAATGCGGAATTTTAAAAACGTTAAGGATAAAAAAACTAGAAAAAAAAAGTTTATGGACAAAAACCCCGAATTTGGAAAACCTCATGGACAAACTGTAATTTACCCTTAAAATAAAACTAAACTGTAAAAAATTAATTGGCCCTACACTTTTTTTGTCTGCTACCTATTTGAACAATTAATTTTTGTATGATGTCTCAAAGCTTTTTAATGATTTAAGGCTTAATCACCTGTTTTCATTTTAACCCCTAAAAATGTGAACAGATGAATCATAAAATAAAAACCTTCAGGGGCTCTCGTGATTGTGTGACTATGACCCCTAAAAAAGAAATAGCATTATGAGAGATTTTTAGTTTTTATTTTATAATGTTATTACATTTGTTTTGGGGAGGAGAGCCTTTAAATAATCTGCATGGGTTGTGATATTCAATTGGGCCAAACATAGCTTAGGTCAATATTTTCACACTTTCAACGGAACGGGGTTTTATAAAACTGAGTTTAGTGTTTCTAATGAACAGTAAATCCCAATGCTTACAGTATAATATAGAAATTCTTTATTATTTCTTTATATAAGAATTAAACTTTGAAAATTTTACAATGTATCAGAGCAGGGTTAAATACACTTATTGTGTAGATATATTATGGTTTGTACTAGTTCAAGGCCGATTCTATTTGTTGATAATGGAATAAGTGCTAACCCCCCACGCATCGATACTAAAACTTTGCCTTGTGGAAAGGTAGAAGGTACTTGTTTTTTTTTTAGTCTATCGATCATAAATATTTAAGTATGAAATTGGTATGTTGTAGTTACCGAGGTTTCAGGTGCTGTGGCAATAAAATTGGTGTAGTGGTGGACCCAAACCCATTAGCTTTTAACGGTGATTCAACTTTTAGGTAAAGGAAGCTGACAAATCAGGTGACGGAATCTAGTCATTAATAAATCGAGTGATTGGGCCCAAAAAGCAACAAATCGGGCCATCACTGTGCAAGCCCCAACTCTCCTTCAATCTTATTCTACAACTTTGCTAACTCATACTTAAACGGTGGTGATTTTTACACCACATATTTTGATACATCTACTACAATAATTGCATTACTTATTTATACAGTATGCAGAAATACTTGTACAATGTGGTGTAAGCATAAAAAAATGTGGTAGTAAAATTAATTCTCATACTTAAAATGCCCATTACCATCCTATTATCAGATACATGCACATTTCTCATTAGCTTAAACATATATGCGGTTTGTCAATAAAGAGGACGGTTTTCCGTCTTAATAGCCCAATATTTTTTTTAGGGTGGGTTGACCACATTATCATCTTTTTTATCTGTAGTTGTAACTTAATTTCAATGGTTCAAAGGAAAGTGGTAATTTGATTGCTGAAAAATCAATCACGATGTTGGAGATTTTAACTTGTGGTGTGATTAGTCAATTGGGTTGACCTGATTGTAACCCGAAACCCTTAAAGCCTTATAGGGCCTGGGTTTCAGGTTAAATTTTTTCACCTTATTGGGTTTGGGTTCTACTGGACCCGAAATAGCCTATTAGGCTTACATTTTCTTTTAGCCTAACAATTTAGTTAGACAAATAACAATTCGGTTTTGGGCCAAGATGTGTCCATACATGTAAGCAGCTTACTAGTATGTAACGTTCAACTTTCTGACATTTTCGGGCAAAAGAAACAACTGTCAGAACATGAAGAAAGAAAATCAAAATACATAGTTGGTACAGAATTAAAAAAAAAAAATCTTATATACATAAAAAAAGAACCAATAGCACCATATTCAAAACTCTGAAAGTTGATTTATAAATATAGATAAATTTAAGATTGATATCTTTTTTACATAAAGGAAAAATAAGTTGGACCACTAGTTTTTGGTAACACTTGTGCTAGTATGGTCAATGGTGTTACAATTTTCATAAGCGAAACTGATGATATTTGGTTAGTAAATGGGATCGGGAATTGGTGGGTTTGAAAGAAATGGAGGAAAGAAACTTTATAATGATTTAAAAATTTGCTTTATATATTTGTTATGCTAAAAGCAACAATTATTTTCTAAAATGGAAAATAAGAGAAAGACAGAAAAATAATAAGTGGGGCCTCATAAAATATTCAAAATCTATCAATTTAATACCAGTGTATGGATTTATGGAATATCTCAAAAGATGTCGCAAGGTTGATAAGAAATGGCGGGTTTGATTGTAAATTTGAAATATGCTACAGATATGTGTTTTCTATTAGTTATTTTTTGTTGTTTATAGGCGCAATTGTACCGTATATACATAATAATATTCTGTGTATTTCTCGATGAACTTTAACAAACAAAAAACACTCCTAATCCTAACGCAGCTTTACAACTTTCTATTTCCCGAGTAGATGTTCACAAAGTTAATGTCATAGAGGAGTGTTGCATTTGCAGGTATATTGCAGTCACCTACACAAATACAAGAACGTGTCAGATGATTTTAATTTGCAATTTCAGCCCATTTAGTTATGAAAACTGGATTTGGGTTATGTTATTCTCCATAAAACAAATTCATTATTATTGTAACTATATATACAGTTCTTATAATTAGATTCAACGCATTATGTAATTATAAATCTTTTACAAAAGCGGACAAACGAGTGTTTGCAAATTAATCCGACACCAACCCGGCCCGTGCTAATAAATTTAGGCCATAAATTTACCCATTCTGTAGTCTTATAATGATTGAATCAATAAAAATAAACTAAAAAGATTAGAGTGCTTACCAGAAAAACAACCAGCAGGTTCGGGTCCATATGCTAATTCTGGAGGAATTTGAAGTTTCCGTCTTCCACCTGAGGAACAAATAATAAATCAGTAGTGTGTGTGTGTGTGTTTTCGTTTAATGTTTTTGTGCAAAATCTTACCAACAAGCATAGGTGGAACACCCTCACCCCCAAAGATTCCTTGATCGAGCCCCTTGATCACCTAAACGGATAAACAATAAGTATATGAAACTTGGGATGCAAGAAATTGTCACATTGATTCTATGCAAAAAAGAATTTGTCAAAATGAGATGAGTAATTACCTTTCCAACACCAATGCGCATAGTCAAAGGTCTACCACGTTTGTAACTGCTGTCAAAAACAATGCCATCGCCAAACCTTGCAGTATAATGAATCTGTGACAAGGGAAAAACTCACTTATCTTACAAGCATCAGAGTCAATATATGTTAGTTGACTTTTATATAACTTGACATCCAACCATAGTTTCCGTCAAAATCTACACCTGGTATATGTAATACTGTAAAGGCTAAAATGTATTCTAGCTACTGCCCTGAACTATTAAAGGTACAACATGGTATCATGAACTTAGGAAACTGGTCAATTTAGTAACTTGAATCATTAATTTGATCGCGTTTTCTTACTTGACTTACTTTCAATAGAAGCAATTCACGTGAGAAAACAAGATCAAATTAGTAAGTTAGGGTACTAAATCAACCATTTTGTCAAATTCATGGTAGTAGATGATCCGGTAAACCAATTTCAAGGTACTAACGTACATTTTGGCCTACTGTAAATCCTAACAATGCCATATTTCACTCCTTTGTTTGAACAGAGTGAAAAATATCCTAATTCCAATCCTACTGTCATTGACTAATTATAATTATAAATTTGCAAATGCACATACAAAACACCCAATTTCAAATTCTGGGTCAAAATTACGACTCTGGCTATACAATTTTTCAATATAACTTTAAGGCAGCCCATGCGAATTGAAAGTTGAAAATTAATAAATTTGATCTGATAAGGCTGTAACTGACATTGATAAGGGTAGAATAGGGGGCTTGTTCTCCAAACCCGACAGCAACATCGCAGTAACCAAGTCCTGAAGGAGCAAACTGAAGCTCGCAAGGGGGTTCTGCAACAGTGGCGTAGTATTCAATTCTGGTAGCATTGGCATCAAGAGGGGATGAAATTAGCATCGAAGCAGCTAACAATCCAACACCAAAGCCCAGTAATCTCTTCTTGTTGTTAGGGTTAGAAGTAGTCGATTTCAAATTGGAATGAGTAGGTGATGATGATGATTTGACGGTGATGCGATGGCGGTGTGGTTGAAAAGTATGGTGGAGTGATGGTGTGATTAACGGTTGAAATGTGGAGATCGCCATTTTTGGGGATGATGAGTTTGTGCCTTCTATCTGTGTCTATCTAGAGCTTGTGGATGGCGAGCGATAAAGGCAAAACTCCCGCCTGTATTTTCGGGGTTTTGGTTTCTTTTGGCCTTTGGGTTAATACAACCCGACCCTATTTACCTCATGATGAGTCATTTGACTAATGAGTTATGACTAGCGGTGTTAACGATTCGAGTCGAGTCGAATATCAGGAAATTTAGGCTCGGCTCGTTTAGTAATTACTCGGCTCGAGCTCGACTCGAGCTCGAATAAGCTTTTAAAATTGGGTTCGAGCTCGAGCTCGAATATTTATATAGTGTTCGAGCTCGAGCTCGATACTCGTTTATAATTTCATATTTTTTAAAAATAACTAATTTACAAACTCGAAAAGCTCGTTAATTACTCGACTCGTTAACACCCGTATTAATATATGTATATTCTTGTACTTATTGTATCAACAATTATAATTATTGTATAAAACACTTGTTCGGCTCGTTAGGATCGACTCGTGAAGATCGTCTGGCTCGTTAAACTCGATATTAAACGAGCTATCGAACGAGCCGAGTCGAGTATTAAATTATTAGGCTCGGCTCGTGAAATTAATCGAGTCCTGTTTTATGTTCGAGCTCGACTCGAGATCGAATTAGTATAGGCTCGAGCTCGATATAAACGAGCTCGAGCTCGAGTAGCTCGTTAAAAGCTCGACTCGTTAACACCCCTAGTTATGACTAATGAAGTAATGAGTCCATGTGATCCCCGAAGCCCTATGAGTCCATTCTCGCCAACGTCATACATCAATTACTCTTTCTTTCTTTCTTTCTTTTTTCAATCTTTTTCTTAGAACCCAATATATATATCAATCAAAAGCTCTCTTGGACACACTAATTTTTAATGACGGTTATTCAAGATTTTTCAAAAATATCAATACATTAATTCAACTGTTGGAAAAAGATGATCATTTTCAATTTTCTCCCGACTGCCATACAACCTTTAATTATAAAAAAGATAAATTGAGCAATGCACATATACTTGCTAGCCTAGAGGGGTTACTACCTTATGATATGATGTGTGATGCTAATGATTATGCTGTCGGTGTAGTTTTAAGCCAACGAAAAGATAAACATTTCATTCCGATCTATTATGTGAGTAAGACCTTAACTGACGCCTAAGAAAACTATATGATCACATAAAGACATTGTTTTTGATAAATTTAGATCTATTTAATTTTATAGAAAACCATGATCTTCACAAATCAATTTGTCATTCACTACCTATTCTCCAAGCAAGATGTCAAATCACGATTGATAAAATGGATGCTCCTTCTTCAGAAGTTTGATAAAAATCCGTGACAAAAGAAGGGCAGAAAACGTAGTTACAGATCATCTGTCACGCCTCGGAAATTCTAAGTTGGAAATTCTCGATGAAGACATGATTCATTATATTTTTCCTGATAAATATTTGTTAGCATTATCAATCGTTAACGATACCCCATGGTTTGCCCATTACGCAAATTATCTTTACGAAGAAAAGTTTGATAGAGTTGATTCAAAGTCTTCATTAAGAAATAATTGGCAGTTACCATATCTGCTTGCTTGTACAATATGCTAAAATTATTCCAAATATTAATCGGTTTTGTGGCCATTGACCAAGTTGTGGGTCATATAAGAGGGTAACGTATGGTGGCTTAAGTCATTTGGGCACATCTGCATCACCTATGCGCTAAATCACCACTTCACATTTCACATTTTAAACCCCAAATACTCACTCTACCATAACTATACTAAAATACTTTTTTGGTACCCACTAAAATACGTCTTACCCAATAAAAACAGTCTCTCTCTCTTTGCCAGCCTCGCCAAGTATCCCGCGCACACCCTCACTCACCCAACGGGTGGTATGATGGCAAGGGGGGGGGGGGGGGGGGGGTCAAGCCGGCTTGACGTGCCATGTAGGCAAATGGAGATGGCGAGCTTGGGAGGTTCATTATTGTACTGGATGCTTTAAGTATATTACTCTTAGGGCACTTTTAAGAAAACAGCCCCCTTTAGGTTTTAGGCTAATTTTATCATTGCATATATAACCAACATTTTTATCATTGCATATACGACCAACATTTTTATCATTGCATATGTTTATACATGTCCACGAGGTTCGGCACGACCAAAATGTACTTTGGTGCCTTAAACTTAGTTGACTGAATTTTTTTACTATCATAAATTATTAAAAGTAAATCATAATACTTATAGTTACAAAAATGATTTATTTATTACTCTGACTCATTAATTTGATCACGTTTTTTTACATGATTTACTTGACGAACTAAAAAATATATATATATATATATACATTCATATCGATGTGTTGAAAATTATGGTAATAAATTGACTATTCATTATACTATGTTGCATTTTTAATAGTTTATGGTAATAGATGATTCAGTAAGTCAATTTCAAAATATGAAAATGCATTTTGTGTGGAAGACGGTTAAAGAAAAATTATGTAAATCAAGGATTGCAAATAAGGTTGTAGTTGCTTAAAACTAACATGTATTGAATCGGGGAGGACCTAGTATGTAGCATGAGGTTGTCCGTGCAACTTTTGATTATTCGAATATTGTTAAAATCTTTCCAATTTTTTCTTTAGTGTATGTGACACGGTAAAACAATTGCAACTAATAACACCCCTTAGTTTTTTTCTGAGTCCGCCACCACATTGAATCCTTAATTTAATTATTGATATAATTTTCTTGGGCTGTGATTATGACGCCCGAAAGCTTTCTTAGTGTCACATATAAGTTTTAATTAATCCAAGAAATGTATAGTTGCATATTAAATGTAATTAGGTATGTCTAATCCACTTAGCTAACTTATTAATCCTAACTATCGACGTCTGCAGTAAAATTAAAATCCCCCGTACAACTCTATCAAGTAGAGTTCTACATAGAATTCCATGGTATTCCTTAAAACTCACAAACTTACACTATGTCTGATTATTTGTATTAAATGATATTAGTTCCTTTTACAAAAAAATAAAAAATAAAAAAAAAATTATAAAGTACTAAGATGACTAGTACGTTTGGTCAATGATGTCACGACCGGTAAGTTTAGTTATCACTCCCACATCAGCTTTATACTTCCTCCGATTTAAAATAAATGCTACACTTTTCTAATATGAGTGATTCAAAATAAGTACTACACTTTCCTTATTTGGTAAATTTTTATATATAAAATTACCATTTTATCCATACTTAACTTTATTAAACCTCATTAATTATTCTTTTCTTTCTCTTTCTTCAATAAATCTAAGATTATAGTGAGACTTTCTTCACTAATTATCCCTTTTAATCTATCATAATCTCTATTACAATATTTTGCATCAAAAAATGTGAAAGTAAAAGTGTAGCACTTATTTTGAATCGGAGAAAGTATTAGTTTTTCCTCTTCTGACCAAACACGTGACAAAATCCGACCCAAACCACATAACATGTGACCAAACCCTACCCCTTAGAAATCAGCATCTTCCCTTAAAAATCAGACGACCTGCAAAGGTCGCTGCGGCGACCAAACCAACTTTGGGACGCGCCAGATAGGAGGCCACACAAGGGGTTGGACGCGCCGAAGGCCGGGAGACCGGTGGCGAATGTGGAGAGAGGACGTACCCTTACGGGTAGTCTAAGGCTATACTCAATTGTGACTATAATTGATATTTATTTTAGTCAAATCAACATTACGTGAGCTGAAACACAACTAACACAAAACTGACACACTTCTGTAAATATTACACATTTACTTAATTTTATTTAGCCCCACAAAATTATAAAAAACGTACACACAAAATATTAATATTGTAACACCCGTATTTTTTAAAACATCATTTAATTCATTTAAAATACATTTTTCCCAATTTAGTGACATGTTATCCAAAATACCGTTTAACAAAAACTTTAAAACATTTATCAGAGTTTACAAAAATACGGTGTCACCAAGTATATCAAAACCATAGGCAAACGAGATCTACCTATGAGCTCCCGAGCTAAACATCTCTAGGCCACTTCTAATGCAACCTTCTATCACTTCAACCTGTACCTGAGTACATAGCCACAAAACAAACATAGTACGTGAGACAAAATAGTCTCGTGAGAAACATGGGTTTTAGACCCAAATAATAATAATAATCGTTTCATAAATATATATATAAACATATATATACACTACATCAATTCCGTCTAGTCACCCTATTGTGACTCTAGAATTATTGCTTCCCTAGAAAACATATCTAGTTATCGGGTTGCCCCCGAACTAACTAGCCACACTATCGTGCCTAAGTATCGGGTTGCCCCCGAACTAGCTAGAAGCACCATCATATCCAACTATCGGGTTGCCCCCGAACTAGCTAGAAGCACAAACATATCTAGTTATCGGGTTGCCCCCGAACTAACTAGAAGCACAAACATATCTAACTATCGGGTTGCCCCCGAACTAGCTAGAAACATCAATATGTCTAGTTATCGGGTTGCCCCCGAACTAACTAGCATCACATCATCTCGTTCTTACCGTAACTCAACAGTTATGTCAATCTAGCTCTCGGCGATCACATCAATCATCAAACAAGTTAGTTATCTAATAATAACTATATATAACTAGTTCAACATAGTGTGAACGTACCTATATAGTCCCATGGACTCGATCATAAGCAACCCACATCTATATCCACATCTATGAACCCTGGGAGGTCCATATCTACTCACTTCATAAGATACGTTTCTTATTTTATCGATATCATAATACTTTTATCTCTTGGTTGACTATAATACACAATTATTATTAGTCTTATCATATTCATTTTCATATATACGCGTTCTTTACTTTTATAAGTAAATCTTACCAATAGATACTCATCACTATAAAATCATCCATAATTGCTTTACTAATACATATCTATAATAAAGTCTCATTGTACATACTTTTAATCAATTACTTCATTATTATGGTTCATTAACATAGATTCCATAATTACTTTAATTTATCGTATCTTCCTTCAAATTCATCAATCATACTAGACATATTCTAGTATCACATTCTACATACTTTCATACATTTTCAATAACTATCTTTATCAAAATATTTATTAATAAAGACCCATAAAATATCATATGTGTTTTCAAAACTATTCGCTATGTACTCAGTTTAAAAGTCTCATGTACTCACGTTAGCAAATAATGCTCCAAACGTGTTCTTCACACGAAACCTCTTTGCTTCCACAATCGATCAACTTTCCAAGACTTCACCAAAAGCCTAATATAACAATCACAAGTTGTTCAACATCACATACTACTAATAATATATCCATTTATCTTTAGATACCACTTACTAACACATTCCCCCAATTTTGGTGATTTACCAAACCCTAGGTTTAACCAACCCTTAAGATTCATTCGAATCTAACCATACACTTGATTCCCTTGTTAAAACACCATCTATTAAGTGTATACATCATTTATTTCACCATAACCCATAACCCCAAGAACTAGGGTTTCAAACCCAAGCCTCAAGATCCATAGATCTAAAGCTACAACTACAAAGGAGTGAAGATTTACCTTGATCTTCAACAACGGAAGCAAAATCACTTGATTTGGAGCCCAAAATCAGCTCCAAACGACCTTTTCCACTCAAAATATGTATAAGGTTCTAGAGAGAGAGAGAGTTGGGATGAAGAATGAGCATAAATGGCTGAAATCCCGATTTTATTCAGTTTCAGCAAAGTTCGCGCCGTGAACTCATCGTGAACTCGTCGTGAACTTCCTAGAATCAAAAACCCGCCATCCCTGGTCAAATTTCACGTTCGTGAACTTTAGTTCTAGGCGTGAACTTTGGCCTGCAGTTTTTGTTGCCCTTTTCGACACGGTTTCGTCCATAACTTTCTCATACGATGTCCAAATGACACGAAACCAATTCTCACGTTCTTGAAATGATTTATCCTTATTTATCATATTTTTTTCATAATTTATTTACCACAAATATTTGGGTCGTTACAAATATTAACTTAAAAAACGCGCATTTCCTCATCTTCTCCTTCGGTTTACCGACTCCGCATCTGATGGCCCCATGCCGCCAATTCCCCAAACCGACAGCAACCAATGATATACTAACACCGGTCCCAACGGGGACTTCGGCCCCCACGTCACTTCAGCTGATGAGTTCTTCCCAATTGGCACGACTTTTCATTTGGTGTTCGTCGGTTTCATAATTCGGTTCAAGGAAGAGTTAAAAGGTTGAAATGGTGAGACTCGGGGTAATTTAATATGGTAAATGATATTTTATGTGTGTATATTTTATAATGGTGGAACCCAAAAAACTGAAGAGAATTAGTATTGATGGATATGTATATATGTCAGTTGGAGTATGACATGACATTTATTTGATAAAAAATGATCGTCGTCACTCGTCAATTTCATCATTATTAGCAGTGTTCTACATGCATCTTCCGTTGACACATGTGATGTATATAATTTTTTGATTTGTGTTAAATCAACATAAAAGTTCCATATATTGCACCCATATATGGATATATCGCTCATTTTTATTGTTGCTAATATGAAAGTTGAAATAATTTTCAATCAACCATGACTTATTAATGAGCGGTTAATTTTATTTAGAGAAATCATATTTGATTTTACTATTTAGTTCTACTCATAGTTATACTGACTTGATAGGATGATATGTGTAATCCACTTCTTTTTAAATTATATTTTAATTTTAACACATGTCATCATTTAATGAGTAAGACTATAAATAGTATCAAAACAAAAAATAAAATAAAATGGTAAACTTAAATACCATTACTCTTTTATTTATAATCTTACGGAATACAATTATTTAACGACTAGTTGCATTTTAATTTGAACTAATGTACTTTTAGATCGAACTTTGATAGTATTATTTATAAATCAGCAGAATATCGTAATTAATTGGACAACAAAAATTAAAGGGTAAATTACATGAATGGTCCTTGTGGTTTGTCGAAACTTTTATATTTAATTCCTAAGTCTTAGAAATTACACGGATGGTCACTATGGTTGAAACTTTATCACGTTTTGGTCCGTCATACTAACCGCCGTTAAAATTTATTGTTAAACCTTTTCAATTGACAATTTTACCCTCCTCCTTCCTCTCTCCCATCTGCCCCCTCTCTCTCTCCCATCTGCCCTCTCTCTCTCTCCCTCTCAACACTCACCTGCAACACCCGTTTCGATCCAAAAAGAATCCCAATATCGAAACAGATAAAAGAACAAGCAATCCACCTAAAGATGTTCCAGTTGCTGAAGTAAATCCAACAAACATTTCTTCTAAACCCCATTATCGTCGTCATACCCAGAAATGAATACCCCTAAATCAGTTGCAAGAACCTTAAAAATTAAAACCAAACCTTGAAAATAATACCCATAAATGAATTACAAGAACACTATCTTCATCATCTACTCAAAGTAACAACCTTGAAATCAAACCTTATGTCACCGATCGTGTGAGCGGCTGCACTTCAGCGGCTACTCCGGCGATGGCGCCTGAGATTGTGATGAGAAACGAAATTGTGATCTAGCATCAGGCCGCACGGACTCAAGCAAATGACGCTCATGAAATCGTAAAGGAAAAAGTTTTCTGAAAGCATCAACCTCAATCTCTGTGATAAAATCAGTCACAACATTCGCAGAATCACCCATTTTCCTCTGTTTTATAATTAAAAAACATACATGAGTACAAAGTTATCAATTCATTCGTATACGAAGCTAATGATGAACTTACGGGCAGTGAAAATCCTAGAAACAAAATTTGAAGGAAAACAAAAGCAGTTTCAATTTCACAATACACTGAGATACAAAAACGAGTACATGATTTCATGTAATTATAGAAATTTGATACACATAAGGGGTATATATTTACAATAAAAAAATGGTGAAATCAAACCTTGAACAATCAATCTGTGGAAAAAGAGTTGCTAAAGGGTAAGGGGTAAAGAGAGAGTGGTATTGTTTAGAGAGAGATAGAGGGATAAAAAAAATAGAGCAGATGACTGACTGGTGAGTGTAGGTGATAGGAGAAGATAGGAAAGAGATGATAAGGGTATAATTGTCAGAAAAAACATTTTAACGGCAACTTTTAACAGATGTTTCGCTTATGCCTCTCCCAACCGTGACGTGTCACTAAAACCATCACTAAACACATCCCTACCGACGAGTTACTGACGAGGTCGTGCCAACAGCAACACATCACTAACCCATCACTAACTCATCATCACTTAAAATAATATTAAAATATACCCCAAACACCCACCACCCCCACACAAAAAGCCAACGACGTGCACCCTTCACGTCCTCTTGACGACGGGTATTTAGTGACGTGAGTCACGACGGGTTGGTGCCAAAGGCATCCTTCAAGGATGGCTTCAAAAGTGGTGTTGACGGGGGAAGGACGGGGCGTTGGCACCCTCCTTAGGGACCAAAAGTGTGACATTTTTCAAACCATAGAAACTATTGATATAATTTATGAGACTTACGAACTAAATTTAAAACTTTTAGCAAATCAAAAGACTATCCGTGTAATTTACTCAAAATTAAAATTTATTACATCCGGTTATCCAAACAAACAAAGTTACTATTATCAATAGAGAAATGAAATACCCCATTACTCTTTATCATAATGACTCAATAGAAATGAGTTATTATTATTATTATTATTATTATTATTATTATTGTTATTATTATTATTTTTATTTGAAACTGTTAAGAAAAAAAAACAAACAAAAAATGTCTAACTCGTTATCCTTTTCAAAGGACTCTTGAAGGTTAATAATAAGAAAGGATAACACATCAAAGTACATATAAACACATCCTCTCTTTCTCTTTCTTTATAAATTATAAGAGTGGGGGGTGTATAAGTGGCGGTGCCCCTCACGCCAAATGCCACATAAGGGCAAATCGGCATGCCATCGTATCGTAAGTGATATGAGTGGCTGCCCAAGCCATTGCAATGGCAATACTGACGTGAGGGGGGGTTTTCGAGGTATTTTGTAAAGGTATTTTGTGAGTGTGAAATGTTAATAAAGGCAATATTTGGGATTTTGAATGCCAAATATGAAATAATGATAATAATTATGTGGCGCCGTATTATATAATCTCGACAGAGATTACATCGTGATCTACTAATTATTTAAACTTTGTATTTTAGTTAGATCATATCCGATATAATTTGTATTTATCTTCTCTCCATTATTATAGGAGATATTCATTGTAATCATTCAATATACAAGAATATCCCACAAAATTAAAACGTGTGGTTGATCCTATACCTGTTGCATGGTATCAGAAACTTATCTCCCACATCAATGGTTCTTCTCCGGTACCCCTTGAAACAGTCACCATTGACACCAAAACCGAACCAAATCCTGATTTTCTCTCCTGGACCGTTCGTGATCAACTAGCAGTTATTATTCTAAACTTCTCTCTCACCGAGGAGGCTGCTGCCGAGGTGTTGGGACTGCCCACTACCCATCAGATCTGGTTGACTCTTGAAGCTGCATATAGCAACTCCTCGGTTGAACGGATCCACTCCCTTCGAGATTCCCTTCGGCAAATCTCCAAAGGGACGCTATCGGTCTCTGATTTTGGACGAAATTTTAAAGGCATATGTGATAAGTTGGCAGCCATCGGCCAACCGGTTGATGAGATCGATAAAGTTCATTGGTTCCTACGAGGTTTAGGTGCTTCGTTTGAAACTTTTTCAGTTGCCATTCGAACATCTAAACCATCGCCATCTTTTCGGGATCTTCTAGCCCAAGCGGAAAGTCATGAGCTCTTTCTTCAATCGATACACGGTACCGCTACACCACCTGTTGCGTTCAATGCTCAACAGTCCACTTCCAATAATAATCGTGGACGCTCGTGGTGGTGGTAACTCTCGTGGTGGTTACAATGGTGGTCGAGGCCGTGGTGGTCGGTGCCCCCCGCATTGTCAATTGTGTCGGACCAATGGACACTATGCGTCGGCCTGTCCTAGCCTTCCCACCTATGCCTCTCAACAGCGTGATATTGGCACTCCACAACATACCGATGCAAATTTGGCTCAAGCTTTTCACTCTCAATGCCATGTTGGTCAGAATCATTCGGACTGGTACGTTGACACCGGTGCCAGCGCTCACATGACTTCCTCCGCAAATAATGTTTCAGAATCTACACCTTTCAATGGTAATATGCAAGTCGTTTTTGGTAACGGTTCTCAACTTCCAATCTCTCACATTGGCAAGTCTATGCTATCGAATAAATTGTCGTTGAATGATATCCTTGTTATTCCTAATTTATGCAAGAATTTATTGGCCATTAGTAAACTTATCACTAATCATCCGGTTGATGTCCTTTTTTCTCACCCCTTTTTTACTATTCAGGACAGGGCAAGTCAACAGGTGATAGCACAAGGACGATGTGAGGATGGTTTATATGTGCTTAGACACTATAATATTGCTTTGGTTGCGGTCTCTAACACCTCTAAGAAGGCTTCATTCGAGTTATGGCATAATCGTTTAGGACATAGTTCTTTTGATGTTATTTCTATTTTGAATAAATTGGGAATTTTAAATGTTACATCTATTTTTCCTAAACCAACTATTTGTGAACCATGTCAACTCTCTAAACGGCAACGTTTGCCCTTTGAGTTAAATCCCAAACGTTCTTTGCATCCCTTAGACTTAATACATTGTGATGTATGGGGTCCTTCACCAATAACATCGAATGGCTACTTATATTACGTAATTTTTGTAGACGATTAGTCACGATTTACATGGTTCTACCCATTAAAAACTAAAACTGGTTTTTATAATGTTCTGGCTTCTTTTATTAAACTCGTGCAGACACAATTCTCAAGAAAGATTAAAGTCTTTCAAAGTGATGGTGGTACAAAATTTCTAAACAGCACGGTTCGTAATATTTTTTACAAGAATGGCACCTTTCATCAAATTTCTTGTCCATACACGCCTCAGCAAAATGGACGTGCAGAACGCAAACACAGACACATTATTGAAACAGGTCTTGCTATGATATTTCATGCACATGTTCCGGCTTCCTTTTAGGTGGATGCTTTTACCTATGCCACATATATTATTAAGCGCTTGCCTACCAAAGTGCTCGAGGATTGCTCTCCACTTCAGCTTCTTTATACTCGTATGCCCACTTATGATAATTTTTGAGTATTTGGGTGTCAAGTTTACCCTTATTTACGTGACTATTCAACTCACAAACTTGCCCCAAGAAGCATTCCGTGTATCTTTCTCGGTTATAACTCTCAATATAAGGGTTACAAGTGCTATGATCCGGCCACATCACGTATGTATATCTGTAACGACCCGAATATTTGTGAATAAATAAATTTTATAAAAATATGATAATTATGGATAAATCGTTTAAAGAACGTAGGAATTGGTTTCGTGTCGTTTGGACACCGTATGAGAAAGTTATGGACGAATCAGGGTCGAGGCGAAGATCGAAAAGTGCAGCCCTGCTGCAATAGCAAGTTCACGGCGCGAACTATTGTTCGCGATCGCGAACATCGACCAGAGAGTTTGGGTTTTTGAAGATCGGGGTTCACGGCTAGTTCACTGTAACGACCGGAATTTTCGGTTAATGAATTAAATGGAAATATTGAGGAATAAAGGTGCTGAAATATTTAATCGAGTCTCCATTGGGTTTTATCGAGTGTTTGAATGTTTGGGACTTGGGGTAACCAAGTATGGGTCAAGACTTGGATGGAAACAATTTTGAAAGGCAAGAAACTGACCCAGACAGCCCTCGCGGCGCGAGGCAGGCGCGAGGCAGTCGCGAGGTTGAACAGAAGCTCTAGAGGTGAAACGCGAGAAGCTCGAGTTGAGGCTCGAGTTGAGGCAAGAGTCGCGAGCCAGGCGCGAGCGAAACGCGAGGTCTGTATTTCAGCGGCAACCAGCAGGCAAAGCCGCGTCACTTTGCGGCGCGAGGTGGGCGCGAGCGGGGCGCGAGGAGCGTCAGGAATACATAAACTTGTGTGTAAGCTAGGGTTTCATTTCACCTTCAACCACACACATAGTGTAGCCAATTTGGGAGCAAACTTGGGCGATTTTGGAGCTCAAGAGCTTAGATCTTCATCATCTTGAAGGATTGAAACATCAAGGGTAAGTATTCTCGAGTATCTTGCTTATCTACCTTGATTGTGAGCTTGGTATGAGTAAAAATGGTGGTTTGGGGAACCAACCATGTCATCTTTGGGGAAGATGACTAATCATGGGTGTAGAACACTCATTGTAAGCTTGTAATCGATGTGTACAAGTTTGATTTGGGTTTATTGATGGAAATCTTGAACTAAGGTTTGAGATTCCACCAAGTTAGATGAACTTGGTGGTTAGGAATGTGAATATGGATTGATTAGTGATTAGTTATGGATAATAACTAGTTATTGTGATAATATTGATGGTAGGTCAAGAAGACCTAAAGATTGGTGACATTTCACAAGTTGGAAAGCAAGGATTCGTGTTATTAGACACGATTTGGAATTAGCTTGGCTAAGATGAGTACGTGAGACTTTTACTGAGTACATAGTAAACGATTTTGAAAACTATGATATGTTAGGAGTATTTATTAATAAATGTTTTTAATAAAGATATGATTAATATGATGAGAAAATGCTAGTAATAGACTATTTAAGTATGTCTAAATGATTGATGATTTTGAAAGAGTTTATGATAATGAAAAGTATTTAATGAGTTTTCATAAATAAGATGCATGAATAAAGATAATGATTTAAAAGAGCTTGATAATCGGTTTATCAATAATATGTATTAATAAAGCTTGAGACAATGATTTTTAAGTAATAAGTATCGGTTAGTATATTATGCTAATAAAAGTAGTTATCGAATTACTAAGTGAATAAGTATGAGGTGATTAGTAATAGACATGTATTCTAGTCAAAGAGGAGTCAGAATATTATGATTTTGGATAAAAGATAAATATGTTTTAAAATTACTAAAGGAGTTGGTAAAGTCAAGATTTGAAATGATTTAGTAAAGAGAATAATATGATAAATTAGAATAAATGTATTCATAAATGACGAATTTGATGAAAGGAGATAATGCTCATATTTTGATGAAAGGAGCTGAGGCTCATAAGTGTTAATGAGATATCCGGAATAAGACCGCCCAGAAATGGGGGAGCATGAGACGTCTACTTGGGGTGGTACCTCCTTGCGCAAAGAGTAGAATGTCACAGTTTACGACACCCAGTGTTGGGTGAGCATGACTACCCGGGAACGGGAAGAGCTTACGAATCTCGGTAAGATGAGGGCTCCCAATTACCTTGATAGTTTACCTATGACGTCCCATATCGGGAGAGTTGGCTTCGGAGAGGTCCGTTGCATATGTGATAAAGAAAGTGTAAGCTTGGAGATAGCTTACAAGTGGGTGATTAATTGAGGGATAAGCTTATGGTAAGCTTATCAGTTTATGTGAATTAATGAATAGGAGAAGAGTTATAAATTAATAGAAATGATACGGATAAGTATTTATATTTATATAAATATTATTTATAAATATTTTTGAGAATGGGTCGAAAACCCATGTATCTCACGAGACTATTTTGTCTCACGTACTACTTTGTTTTTGGCTATGTACTCAGGTTCAGGATCGAAGGATTAGAGGGTCGCGATAGAAGTGGCCTAGTGTTGATTAGTTCGGGAGCTCGTAGGTAGATCCCGTTTATCCTATGGTTATGATATTGTATTTGTAACACCGGTTTTAATACTCTGATAAATTTTTATTGGTTTTTGTTAAACCGTATTTTGGGAACATTGGACTTGTAATATTTTTATTTAAAAATATGATTTAAAAAGTGTTTTAAAAATTGAGGTGTTACATTCACGATCAGGAAGAGTTCACACTATGTTGAACTAGTTATATTTAGTAATTATTAGATAACTAACTTGTTTGATGATTGATGTGATAGCCGAATGCTTTGATTGGAATAACTGATGAGTTATGGTAAGAATGAGATGATGTGATGACGCGGGGGATCCCCGGTCATGAGGTGTGGAGTGAGGGGCAGTTGGGTGGATTCCCATCGACTCATTGACGGTAGTAGTCTTGCTAACTGGAGGAAGGTCCGGTGAGTAAGGCAGGTATCGGTAGGTTAGACGATTCCCTCTTGCCGTTATTCTAGTATGTATATGTTTATATACTAGATTTGGTTGAAGCTTATTAATTCGGGGGATCCCCGGTTAATAAGTTAATGTGCCTCTAGTTAGTTCCGGGGGGGGGGGGGGGGGCGACCCGATAACTAGATATGTTTGTGTTCTAGCTAGTTCGGGGGCAACCCGGTAGTTAATTATGGTTGCTAAAAGAGTAGAAATTGATAGGGTCACAATAGGGTGACTAGACGGTATTGATATAGTATATATATATATATATATATATATATATATATATATATATATATATATATATATATATATATATATATATATATATATATATATATATATATGTTTATATATTTATGAAATGATTTTATTTATGGGGTCTAAAACCCATGCATCTCAAGAGACTATTTTGTCTCACGTACTACGTTTATTATTTTTGTGGCTATGTACTCAGGTACATGTTGAAGTAATAGAAGGTTGCACTAGAAGTGGCCTAGAGATGTTTAGCTCAGGAGCTCATAGGTAGATCTCGTTGCCTATGGTTTTGATATACCCGGTGACACCGTATTTTTGTAAACTCTGATAAAGGTTTTAAAGTTTTTGTTAAACTTTATTTTGGACAATATGTCAAATATTGAAAAAATGTATTTTTAATGATTTAAACGATGTTTTAAAGATACGGGTGCTACAACTTGGTATCAGAGCTACAGTTTAAGTGAATAAGGTAGGATGTTCATCCTAGTCTTAGACTGTAGCAAGAGGAATGTAATATTCCTTGAGATCGATAGATTGACCTTGAGACTTTGCGTTAAGTTTAGGGTTGAACATAGGGGACCTATAGAAGTTGTTATGATATGTGCAATGTGAAGTCTTTTGAGACCGTAGGGCATTAGTATGATAGGGTCGACCCCTATGAGAAATGCCATGTTTTGATCTAATTATGTTGTTTTCGACTGTCGAGTTGACCGTTTGAATCTTGTTTGTTGGATACGTTGGAATGGGCGAAAGAATGAATGTGAAAAGTGGACGAGCTCCACTAAATTGGGAAGAGTTAAGAATGAGTATATGAACCATATTTTGGATAATCGAATGAATAAGGGTAGGTGGAATGATTCCAATACCCATACGAAGGAAGAGTCATAGAATGGCGGAATCCGTAGTGGGAAGTATCCACATAAAAAGGTAGTGGGAAGTATCTACATAAAAAGGTAGTGGGAAGTATCTACATAAAAAGGTAACACGACCTAGTTGGAAGAAATGGAAGGATGTTGCATAGGGCCTTCATAGCGTGTAAAACCTTTGTGTAATTCGGAAGTTCTGAGCCGGAGGTCACAATGTGGTGGATTCGGTAGACTGAACAAGTGCTAGAGAGTAGCAAACGAAGGAAGAATGATATTATGACTTTGGTATCATCATTATTGAAGGGTGAGGTGTTGACACTGTGGAACGCGTTGTATGAGACTTTGGGAAAAAGAGCGTGGTACAAGATGTTGTAAAAGGAACTCACGAGTGAGTTGAAAGAGGAAGTCTGCCCGGAAGGAAATCTAGAAAGGGGGTTCACGATACCACCTCGGAGATCTTAAGTAAAATGGATGTTATGTGATTATGGTTTAATTGTTTGATTGTTGCACGAAATGGTGCCTATATAAATTGGAAATGAGTCGTATGACGTGGGGATTTATTTTTGGGAATAGTCTTCCCGGTTAGTTATGTGTATGGGAATATGTATTAGAAAGGATTATAGACAAGTGTGTCGCATGTAGTAAGGATATAAGGAATGTTGCTATTAGGTAGTATCAAAGGATGAACCATGAGGATGATAAATGTGTTTCACCAAAGTATAGTAGTACAATAAAGTACTAAGTATTGGTAAGAATTGTTAGTATGGATGAGAATTTTAGAATCAGAAACTTTGGAAATGGGATTTGGATGTCCGGCGGGAATCCGGATAAGTAATGTAATATTATTATACGTGAACGGTAGAGAAAAGAATGACTATGGTTTGGTGATACCTTAGAACTCATAAATGGAGAGTATGTGGAAAAGAATAAGTGTCAGGGATGATGAATTTTGAATGTTGAAAATGGTTGAGTAAAAGTTGGCATATAGCCATAGCAACGTTTTGTGTCGGGAATGATGGATTCGATATTAAGGGTAAGAAACAATTGTTGGTGAAATGTCATAGTAATGGTATGACGGTATATGGCATAGAGTGGTGTTAGACTACGGTTGGGAAAGGAATATTTCTAAGTCTCACGATGTAAGTGGGGACCGGAGTCGATTGGTTGACTCAAAGGTGACCAGATTGACCGGTGAATTATGAGTATTGGAATGGAGTGGTAGTTACTCCGGTGGTGACAAAAAGATTTGGAAAATTTGTATTAAGGGGTTAAGGGTGGTTAATGTGTAAGTGGAACGATAAATGGTAATCGAAGATTTTATTGGGTTACCCACGGGGTACCATGTATGTGCGTTCTGTGATGGCCTTGAAGGCATCTGATAATGGAAAGGTAACGTTATAAGGAACGTGTTAAGGAGTATGTCAAATGGGAAATTTGTCAAATAGGGAAGAAAATGAGAATGTGATACTATGAGAAATGTGCTAAATTACATGATGAATAAATAAATGATTGAATGTGTAGGCTGGTAGTGAAGTTATGTGATGTGAAAAGAGGTATACTTGTATGGTACCCAAGATCGATAGTATGAGGAAAATTGATGTGGTAGTTCGGGGGATCCCCGGCTACTATGATGTTTGGGGGTGGAATCGGTTGGGCGAATCCCAATGGTTCCATTCCGTGATTGGAGATGTTCCAATCACTGTGACAATTTGGATCTTGATGGATTGGAGGCTTTCCGATCATCTCGATAAAATAGTTAATGTATGAATTGTGTGTTTGTATAATAGCGTTTATATATATATATATATATATATATATATATATATATATATATATATATATATATATATATATATATATATATATATATATATATATATATATATATAACCCACCATGATTATTACTACATTTGACAAAAAAAAAAAAAATTCAAAAAACAAAATTATGATCCACTTTTTTTAGCGAATCATAACAATGATCCAGATTTTTTTTGTGGATCATTATTGTGATCCATATTTTTTTTGGATCATTTTTGGAATATTTTTTTTTTGGATCTTTTACATAGCGATTTTAATGTTTAAAAAATGATTTTTTTTGAAAAAAGTTTGTTTTGGATCATTTTTAGAGTTTTTTTTGGAGTCCTCACAGTACTCGCGAGGAAAAGAGTCCTCACCGGATCCGGACCCTATATATATATATATATATATATATATGTATATATATATATATATATATATATATATATATATATATATATATATATATATATATATATATATATATATATATATATATATATATATATATATATAGGGCGAGCTATTAAAGAACCCATTTTTTACGTAGAACCAAGTAGAACTCATATATGAATATTAGAATTTAACCCAAATCAAACATATACTTTAAGAAAAATATCAAATACACCGAAAAACATATATGTTCAAATAATGTAAAAATAACACTTATGTATATATACATGAAAACATAAATGCACAAAAACATATATGTTTCCGTGCATGAATATCATACATGCATGGGGGTCACTCGTTAAATCCCTTCATGTATCTTCCATGATCATTTCATTTTAAAATTCAATGGTTTAGATTGAGTTCTGCGGGTTCTGTAGCCTAAAATGGGTTCTGTAACTAGCGCTTCACTATATATATATATATATATATATATAGTGCCCGATTCAGCGCAGAACCGTTTAAAGGTGCAGAACCGCAGAACCATCCTAACATCCAATGTTTTCTATGTTATACATAAGCTGTAAATTTTCATACACGCTGTAACCATCCTAACATCCAATGTTTCTAATTTTTTATAAAAATACTATATAAATATAATTATATATTATGTGTATAAAAAATTAGAAACATTGAATGTATAAATGTGTTACAACGTGTATGAAAATGTACACCTTATGTATAATATAGAAAACATTGGATGTTAGGATGGTTCTGCGGTTCTGCATTTTTAAACGGTTCTGCGCTGAATCGGACCATATATATATATATATATATATATATATATATATATATATAATGAATGTAGGACCATGTGGTTAATGTACATTGTTATAAATATTATGTGATAAATAAGAAGTTGGTTTGCTAGTGCGGGTTGCATTAGGTCATGTATGAATGGGATATGCCTTCAATTCTTGGAGTATGAGAAAGGTGATGCTTTTAGAAAGCGAATTTTTGTTGGTAACCAAGATATGTTAAACTTGTATGAAATTGAGAAATGTGTTGCGCTAGAGGATCTAATACCGGTAATTGAGAATAAAAGTTATGAAATTGATCGATGTGATAAAAAGATGGTTGAAAGAATACTAAGGGATGGTATGAGTGACCAAATGGTGGTCAAGAATCCGTAAAGGTCGGTGTGACCTTAAGTAAATGTGCGACTCTCAGATTATTTGGGGAGAAATTGAAAGTTTGAAAAAAAACGGTAACGATTGTTAAGGAAACAATAATGAGTAGAACCGGAAGTGATAAGTTGGTAATGGTATTCCGTGAATACGGAACGCGTTAATTTGGAAAAGTATGGGTGACGTCATGCAAAAGTCAGGGTTGGTCAACTTGTGATCGGTTGACTTGGTCAAAGATGGGCTTTGACTCTCGTTTTGAATGACTAGTGAATGATGAGAGCATAATGTATCATTTGTGTGTATGTGAAAAGGTTAATGGAATAATTGATATAGCTACAGTCGGATTATGCGACTTTGACAGTTGGGTGTTTTCAAGTTGAATTTGGGAATCGGGCATATGATGATTAATGAATCATAATTAAAGGTCTAAGGTAAAGGAAGGGATGATTAATGGAGCCTTTAACAAGTAAAGAAATTGTTAAAGAATGGTTGATTTTGTGCTTAAGTAAAAAATTAGACAATGTTGAATCATATCGACTTAGTGGAAGCTAGATCGTCATATCCGTGTGGATCGGTAGATGGTTTTATTGATTGGGTCATATAGTTTCTATGTGTATAGTGGATTTGATTGAAGGATTTAAAGTGTTATGGTCAAATTGTGCGATTTTGACCCGTCCAGGCCTAACGGGGTTAAGTGGGCGTTTGAACGCATAACGTTGGTGTAATTGTAATGGGAAGTTTGGTGGTAATAACCACATGTGATTAGGAGCGGAATACTTGGTCGGACGTGGATTGAAATTTTTTGAGTGATTCCGATGACGGAATCCTTTTAAGGGATAGATAGTTATAACGACCCGAATTTTTGTGAATAAATAAATTTTATAAAAATATGATAATTATGGATAAATCGTTTAAAGAACGTAGGAATTGGTTTCGTGTCGTTTGGACACCGTATGAGAAAGTTATGGACGAATCAGGGTCGAGGCGAATATCGAAAAGTGCAGCCCTGCTGCAATAGCAAGTTCACGACGCGAACTATTGTTCGCGATCGCGAACATCGACCAGAGAGTTTGGGTTTTTGGAGACCGGGGTTCACGGCTAGTTCACGATCGGGAAGAGTTCACGACGCGCATAGTTCACGAACGCGAACTAGTTCACGGCGCGAACTCTTTCAGGCATCAATAAATCGGGAAAAAGCTAGGGTTTGCTCATTTTTCACTCGCACTTCACCTCAGCCGATTTCTAGAGTGATAAAGGGGCGATTTTGGTGTTCTTGAGCATAAATCATCACCAATCTTGAAGATCTACACTCATGATGGAAGATCTAAGGTATTTCTTGTAACCTAACTAGTTTATGAACTTATTTTGGGGTAATTTGTGATTAGGGAGTTGGGATGTGGGAGATCTTGTTAAGGATGTTAATGGAGGGTGTAAAACACCCATAAATAATATGTGGACCATGTGTTCAAGTTGGATTTGTGAATTGTTAGTGAAACTTCGAACTAGGGTTTGAGATTCCACCAAGTTGGGTGAACTTGGTGGTAAGGAATGTTATTATGGGTTGAATTGAGACTAGTTATGGATGATAACTAGGTTATGCGATTATTGTGTTGATAGGTTGCAAAGACCCATATGTGGGGGTTATTCCAAAGGCGGGAAGCAAGGATTCAGGCTGATAAACGCGAGCTGGAAAGCATTGCTAAGGTGAGTACATGAGACTTTTAAGACTGAGTACATAGTAAATGCTTTTGAAAATACATTTGATATTTCATGGGTCTTTATTAATAAATGTTTTGATAAAGATAGTGACTGAAAAGATAAGAAAATAGGTATATTATGATACTAGAATATGTCTAGTATGATTGATGAGACTGGAAGTAGTATGATAAACTAAGTAATAATGGAGTCTTTATTAATGTACTATAATAATAAAGATAATGAGTAAAAGAATGCATATAGAGTCTTTATTAATAAATATATATTAGTAAAGCAATTGGAAATGATTCTGTAGTAATGAGTATCTATTGGTAAGATTTACTAAAAAAAGTAAAGAACGAATATATATGAAAATGAGTATGATGTGACTAGTAATAATTATGTATTATAGTCAGAGAAGAGATAAAAGTATTATGATATCGATAAAACAAGAAATGAATCTTATGAAATAAGTAAGTATGGACCTCATAGGGTTCATAGATGTAGAAGTAGATCTCGGTTGCTTATGATCGGGTCTATGGGACCATACAGGCACGTTCACACTATGTTGAACTAGTTATATTTAGTAATTATTAGATAACTAACTTGTTTGATGATTGATGTGATAGCCGAAGGCTTTGATTGGAATAACTGATGAGTTATGGTAAGAATGAGATGATGTGATGACGCGGGGGATCCCCGGTCATGAGGTGTGGAGTGAGGGGCAGTTGGGTGGATTCCCATCGACTCATCCACGGTAGTAGTCTTGCTAATTGGAGGAAGGTCCGACGAGTAAGGCAGGTATCGGTAGATTGGGCGATTCCCTCTTGCCGTTATCTTGAGCAATTCGGGGGATCCCTGGTATGTTTCTAGTATGTATATGTTTATATACTAGATTTGGTTAAAGCTTATTAATTCGAGGGATCCCCGGTTAATAAGTTAATGTGCTTCTAGTTAGTTCGGGGGGGGGGGGGGAGCAACCCGATAACTAGATATGTTTGTGTTCTAGCTAGTTCGGGGGCAACTCGATATTTAAATATGGTTGCTAGAAGAGTAGAAATCGATAGGGTCACAATAGGGTGACTAGACGGTATTGATGTAGTATATATATATATATATATATATATATATATATATATATATATATATATATATATATATATATATATATATATATATATATGTTTATATATTTATGAAATGATTTTATTTATGGGGTCTAAAACCCATGCATCTCACGAGACTATTTTGTCTCACGTACTACGTTTGTTTTTTTGTGTGGCTATGTACTCAGGTACAGGTTGAAGTAATAGAAGGTTGCACTAGAAGTGGCCTAGAGATGTTTAGCTCAGGAGCTCATAGGTAGATCTCGTTGCCTATGGTTTTGATATATTCGGTGACACCGTATTTTTGTAAACTCTGATAAAGGTTTTAAAGTTTTTGTTAAACTATATTTTTGACAATATGTCAAATATTGGAAAAATGTATTTTTAATGATTTAAACGATGTTTTAAAAATACGGGTGTTACAATATCACTCGCCATGCATGATTCAATGAGGTTGTATTCCCATTCAAAAGCTCAACCAGTCACTCGGATTTCTCCAAGCTGGAGCTGTGTACTTTTTTGGATGACGGCTCAGGTTCTTTAACTTCATCCGATAATTCTCCTACAATAGTTGGCTCGGGTCCCTTCAATGACAACTTACATGATCATACTCATCAACCGTGTGATATTTGTAAAACATCTACTGATCATGTTATGCCACCGCCTGCCACCACTGTTATTGATGATAATACGGGTCCTGCCTCACCAACAGTAGCATCCCCGGTGCAACCCGAGTCACCACCATCTGCGCAACCCGATCCGCCAATCATACAACCCGAGGTAGTCGCACCTGTGCAACCCGAACCACCTCAACCAGCTGCTGCTCCCTCACACCCTATGGTGACCCGCTCTAAAGACGGAATTTTTAAACCATTACATCGAGTTGACCTCCGCACTCTCATGGTAACTAAAATGCATCAAGCTCTTTTTTCAATTACGCAACCTAAGGGCTACAAATCAGGGGCTAAACATCCTCAATGGATGGCAGCCATGCATGATGAAATGGAAGCACTGTGACAAAATAATACCTGGACTCTTATCCCAAGATCGCCGGATTCAAATATTGTTGGCTCTAAATGGGTCTTCCGTACAAAACATAACGCTGATGGATCTGTTGAACGTTTTAAAGCACGGCTTGTCGCTCATGGTTTTACTCAAATACCCGGCCTTGACTATTCTCATACTTTTAGTCTGGTTGTAAAAGCATCAACTATTCGAATCATTTTATCTCTTGCCGTTACAAATAAATGGCGTCTCCATCAGTTGGACGTCAAGAATGCTTTTTTACATGGCCACTTAGACGAAACAGTCTTCATGGAACAACCACCAGGATTTGTTGATTCTCGGTTCCCTGATCATGTTTGCAAGTTATCCAAGGCGTTATACGGTTTAAAACAAGCCCCACGAGCATGGTTTCATCGTCTCAGCACATTCTTACTCGAAAATGGGTTCGTATGCAGCCGTGTTGACACCTCACTTTTTGTTTTTGCTCGAGACTCATGCATTATGTGTTTGCTCGTTTATGTGGATGACCTTATTTTAACCGGCAATCAGGAACATGTCATTACTGCGTTTACCCAACGACTAAATCGTGAGTTTGCAATTAAAGATCTTGGAGATTTAAGCTACTTCCTTGGCCTTCAAGTCAGCTATACAGATGATGGATTATTTCTTTCACAATCGAAATAAGCAACTGATGTTCTCACTCGTGTAAATCTTCTGGACTCCAAACCAGTATGTAACGACCGAGATTTTGTAAATAAATAAATTGTACAAAAATATGATAATTATAGATAATTCATTTCAGAACCGTAGGAATTGGTTTCGTGTCATTTGGACACCGTTTGATATCGTTAAGGTCAAAACCGGGCCGAAATAATCAACAAAAAGTTGCAGCCTAGCTGCCTGGAACAGTTCGCAACGCGAACTTAGGTTCCCGATCGGGAACATCAAACAACGATTTGAGGTTTTGGACGACTGGAGTTCACGACACATTACCGATCGCTAACTATTCACGACACGCAAAGTTCACGGCGCGAACTTGAGTTCGCGATCGTGAACTGGTTGGTTCTGTATAAAACGGGTTTGAGGCTAGGGTTTAGACACCTACACCCCTAAAGCCCTACCAGCCATTTTTAGAGAGAGAGAGAGCTCGTTCTTGGTGTTCTTAGGCTTGAATATTCATCAATCTTGGAGATTTTAACATCAAAGGTAAGGATTCTTGATTATCTTGCTTACCTATCTTAGTTTCAAGCTTTTCATGGGTATCAATGGTGGTTTTGGTAACCAACCACATCATCTTTGGGGAAGATGATCTATCATGAGTGTAAAACACTCATGGTAAGCTTGTAATCAATGTGTACAAGCTAGATTTGGGTTTATGGATAGGAATCTTGAACTAGGGTTTGAGATTTCCACCAAGTGGTATGAACTTGGTGATTGGGAATGTTAGGATGGATTAACTAGTAGCTAGTTATGGATTATAACTAGATTTTGTGATGATATTGATAATAGGTCAAGAAGGAGTTGAGATTGGAAGTACTTCTTTGGTTGAGAAGTAGAGATTGTGTTGATTTACACAAGTATTGGATAGCATTGCTAAGGTGAGTATATGTGATCTTTCTGAGTACATAGTAAACCATGTTTTATGAATTGAAATGATTTTGGAGTCTTTATTAGATAAATATTTGTGAATCCGTATGTATCGATTAAGCAACAAATTAAGCAATAACAATGATGAATTAGAAGAACAAGAAGAAGCTTTGCACACACACAAACGATCGTACGATTTCAATAAGTCGGCAAGCTTAAGCCAATATTAGGTTACAACTAGGTATTTATACCTAGGCCTAATATTGACTAATTACATGTTTAACCCCTAGACTATTTATTACATAAATGACCCCTAGACTATTGATTGCAATAAAAGTGTCACATTACACCCCTTGACTATTGAATACACTAAAATGTGACCCAACAATCTCCCCCTTTGTAACAATAGTCTGGGAAGCATATCTTCGAAGTCTTCATCTTTAGCAAAAGCCTAGCCTTGTAGATTTTTCGTTGTATAATGATGTATCAGTATTAGGCTTGAGCTTTGTTAATCTGTGAAAACGAATACTTCTTGTAGCTTTTTAACAACAAAAAGTATTTTGAAGACTTTACTTTGAAGATACATATTGATCGACCAAAACTGAGACCCATAATGGTAGAGAGATTAACAGAGGAAGTCTTTTCTTGAAGTTTGTGGCTTTATGTCGATCAATGATTCTTAATAATTGTTGTTCGAGAAAATTGTTGATAAGGTTTATGCTCTCCCTCAAACAGACAATTATTTCTTCATGGAGTCTTCGGTTCCTTGTTTACTCTACCTTCACTGGTGCATATGTGTCTTTTTGATGTGGAGTAAGTTAGGCTAATACATTATCCCCCTCATGATGAACAAGATTTATCTGAATCATCATGTAACAGGAAGAATCTCCGAAGCTTGTGGATGAAAATGTGTTGAATAATGATATATTCATATTTTGAATGAATCAATCTATAACACATTTTACATCCTAGTCAAATAGGGTAAACCGGGATCACATAGATTTCCCGTTAACACGACAGTTGAAAAACTGTGTGACCTACGTTCAGTGTTGGCTTTGATGTTAGCACTGGTAGGATTTCCATTCAATCATCGTGGAATACCAATAAGTTTGGTATCACTATGAATGTTCCGGCAATATCACTAGGATATGCTTGGTGGAATGCATGTGTCCTAGAGAAATTTAATTCGGATCTAGACTCTATACGTGAACAAACGAAGGCGAGGACTGGAGGTAGGTCCTCTTTTTCAATATCAACAATCTCCAAATGAGATATCGATAGTAGATGTGGTAATCTCTGTGATTTTGAAACAAGTACTTTTTGTACTTGAGTGGTCAGTGGGGTTGTGCATTGTATCACTGGGTCCATCATGACTTAATCAGATAGCAACTTATGCAGTCTGATATAGACGTGGTGACCCATATTTTTGTTCGGTTTAGGGAGGGTTTTCTGTTTTCTTTAACCCTTTCACACACACTCCTCACTCAGCTCACTTTTTCATTTTCAACCACACCCTCGTTTTATTTTACCATGTGATAAGTTGATTTGCACCCCATACTTCATACCCCCTCTCAATTTTTACCTGAGCACACCCCAATCAAGATCCCACGATACTTGATTCTACTCACCTAGACCTAGGGACCCTCACTTTTTAGTTCCTATATTGTCGGTGGCTCCGAGGAAGATCATGCTGGATTTAGCAGATCATAGGAGTAATTTGAGAGTGGACTATTACGCTCATGTGCATTTTAATCAGCGTTTTAAAGATGTTTCATTGTAGGAGATTCACATGGATTTTTTCATAACACCGGACTCACATAGAGTATCCGTTAGCACATTGTATGAATCGGTAGTCGTTTGCACAACCGTTGAGTCAAATGCGTGACCTGCGTTTAGAGTTGGCGTGATTTTAGCTCTAGCAGGATTTCCACTCGATCCTCGTGAAACATCAGATTGTGATGCCACTACGAGTGTTCCGATGGATTCACGGAGATCCATTTATGTAGTGCAGGTGTCCTATATTGGAAGATTCTTGAGGGTGAGAACTAGACACACTGTGCATACAAAGAGACTTAACCGGGGGCAGGAAGTTATTATGTTTCAATACTGACAAACTCCGAATGAGTAGTCAATAGATTTTGTGCTATGTCCCCTAACGAATTGAAACAAATTCCTGTTGAGAGGAATTTGAGTGGTTGGTGGTGGCGTGCATTTGCTTTACTGGGCCAATAAAGTCTAGTGACACATTCAACGTATGAATGATCACCTATTTGTATGGGTGCCCGTTTTATTGACAGTTTGGATGCACTCAAAGGTGTGTGTTCTTGTTATTATCATGTTTTCACATCACCTTACACTCACCTAAATCTATACCCTAGACTTATACCCTCACGTTTTCCAATCGGCTAAAAAGTATTTCTCTTGGAAGGTAAGGTCGGTTCTGGCAAACCATGGGAAGGTATTGTCTTTTTTAAAATATTTATCGTTTAAATATTCAATCGGGTATAAAAGTTTTGTTATTTATTTATTTATTATTTTTTTGTTTTAAAGTTTCTCCCCCTTGAAATACAAATTCTCCCCCTAGAATTAATATTTATCCCCCTCGACAAAATAAAGATAGTGAAAAATTTAGTAGATCAGAAATGTACCTTTTATCAGCAGTAGAGGCGTGGAGAAGAGTTTTTGCAGTTATGTGCTTTCTAGTTATGAGCGGGTTCTAAATCTGAGTTGATTAGAAGCCATTTTCCATTGAGAACCGGGTTTCAAGCTAAGGTACTTGAAAGCCATTAAACGGTTAGGAACGGGTTATACACTGATGTGTGCATAAGCCATTGCTTTAAAGTGCGAGTCATATACTGAAGTGTATATAAGTCATTGCTTCAAAAGGTTAAATATGTGAAAAGCATTTTGCAGAAAAAAATTGAAATTTAAAGCGTAGAAAACGATTTATGTTTTGAGATTTAAAATACCAAGCTTAGACACAAGAAAGTTAAACCGTTTTTCATCTAAAGCCTTGGTCAACGTGATCTTTGATAAAATGATATCGAAGACCAATATGTTTAGTTTTGGAATGTTGAACAGGATTGCATGAAATTGCAATTGCACTTCGGGAGTCAGAATATAAAGGAATACAACTGTATGAAAAGCCGTAGTCTTTCAATTGTGACTGCATCCAAATTACATGGGAAAGGCAGCTTGCAGCAGCAACATACTCTACTTCGGAAGTTGAAAGAGATACACAATTTTGTTTCCTTGACGACCAGCTCACCAATTTATCACCAAGAAATTGAGCACCTCCAGAAGTGCTTTTACGATCTAACATACAGCCAGCATGATCAGCATCAGAGAATGTAGACAAGTCAAACGAAGTTTCCTTGGGATACCAAAGACCAAGATCTCGAGTACCTTTTAAGTAAAGAAAGATGTGTTTGACTGCTTGAAAATGAGACTCTTTGGGAGCAGCCTGATATCGAGCACAAACGCAAGTTGAGAACATTATATCTGGTCGACTGGTAGTTAGATATAATAATGACCATATCATGCCTCGATAGTTTGTGACATCAACTAGCTTTCCGTCCGGATCAGTTTGCAATTTTGAGCTAGGTGACATTGGTGTAGAAATGGGTTTACAGTCATCCATTAGATACTTCTTTAACAGATCAGTGATGTATTTGGATTGATTAATGAAGATCCTGGTAGGTAACTGACGAACCTGTAGACCTAGAAAGAAATTCATCTCCCCCATCATACTCATTTCAAATCGTTTGATCATAAGATCTGAAAATCATTTACAATATTTAGGATTTGTGGAGCCAAAAATAATATCATCTACATAGATCTGAATGAGGACGATATCCTCCCCTTGGCGTTTGATGAACATAGTTAAGTCCACTTTGCCTTTTGAAAAACCAGAGTCGACTAAAAATTTTGATAGAACATCATACCACGCACGAGGAGCTTGCTTCAGACCATATAAAGCTTTATCAAGAATGTAGACATGGTTAAGAAAGTGTGGATCGACAAATCCTTCAGGTTGATGAACTAAAACTTCTTCACTGAGAATGCAGTTTTTACATCCATTTGATAGATTGTAAAATTCTTGTGAGCTGCATATGCCAGAAAGATTCGGATGACTTCTATTCTTGCAACTGGGGCAAACGTTTCTTCATAATCGATGCCCTCTTGTTGAGAATACCCTTTAGCAACCAGGCGTGCTTTATTTCAAATGACAATCCCATTTTCATCCTTTTTGTTCTTAAAGATCCATTTTGTACCAACAACAGACTTCCCAGATGGTTTTGGAACTAGACGCCAAATTTTAATCGTTCAAATTGATTGATTTCCTCTTGCATTGCAAGAATCCAGTCAAGGTCTGTTAGAGCTTCGCTGACTTTCTTAGGTTCATTAGAGCTTAAGAAGGATGAGTATTGACATTCATCAGCAGCTGCTCTACGAGTTTGAACAGAAGATTCAGGATTCCAATTACTTGATGTAAAGGATGCTCTTTTGTCCATTTCAAAGTATGAGGAAGTGGAAGTTGACCTGGAATTATGTTGGAGGTATCAGTGAATGCAGGATGTGGGATCATAGCAGTTTAAGTGTTGGATGTAGAAGGTGGAGAATCAACTTTTTGAACATTGAATTTTGAGAAATCAATCACCAACAAACTCAAAATGTAATACTAGCCAGAATGGACAAGATGAGTGGTGATATTGATTTAATAAAACAGTCAGTATCACTCCTTCAACAACCACAGCAGCCTCCACAAACTCCACCAGGTTCACATGGTGACCACAATGAAGAAGGAGAAGGAGAAGGAGGTGCTGGTGATACTGATGCTGCAACTGAGCCCATGCCCTCCCCTACTCTTGAACAACCTGAAGGGGACATGTGGTGATACTGATCCTCTTCCCTCCTCATCAAATGATAACAAAAGGGGGGAGAAGAGACAAAGAGATACTGAGGTTGATCAAACTGAGCCTTCTGCTCAGGGGGAGAAAAGAAGAAGATTGAATGAAGATCAACCTCCACAACAACAACATCAGCAAAGCCCTCATACTGAGCCATTTCGCATTCAGTATGAGAGAAGAAGACAAAGAACAAGGTCAGAATTACAAGTTCAAGACCCACTTGAGCCATCTGCTCAGGGGGAGACTCATACTGACCAACCACAGCAAACTTTTGAAGAGAATAATTTACAAATTGTGGTCTATAGGCCTTTCATCTGGCCTATTGCTGATGATGAAGATGAAGAACCAGATTTAGTAAACTATGCACTAAATCTGGTAGAACAAGAAAGTTCTTCATCATCATCCTCGGATGATGAAGAACCAGAAAATCTGGTGATTAGAAGAAGGAGTTCCTTATCAAGAAGACCTATCAATGCTGTTCTCACTTCTTCTGAATCAAGTGAGGAATCTGCTCCTCTGGTAACAAGACAAAGAAGACCTGTTCTTACAAGGGACAGTGATACCGAGCAGGCTCCAAGACTGACTCCTCAACAACTCTGGACAGAACAAGAAATATTTTTATATGAGCAAGAGTTGGGAGTCAAAACTGAACCAGAATCTGACCCAGATACTGATACTCCTGGTCCTTCACATAGAATCTCAAGAAAGGGTCCAGACCATATTCAACATTATTGGAATATGGTTGCTGCTAGGACTCAGTATAAGGAACAAAGAAAGGAGTTCTTGAGGACCAAAACATTTCAAAATGTAAGGGGGATACATTGGTTAAATCTCGATGTCAATAAAGTAAAAGTGAAGCTCAAAGAAGGAAGAATTACTATCACTTGTACTGGCTTAACCAGTCCCCCCATGAAGATATTTATTAATGATATTCAAAGAATTGGTCTTCAAGACTGGGTGAAGATCACAAGACTGATCAAAGAGCTTCCAAAGAAATCAACCTATGATCAAATAGTCTTGGATGAGATCTGTGCAGTAGCTGCAGTATGTTATGAGAAGGACTTACTTTATGAAATAGAGTACAGAACACTCAGTGTGATGATTGAGGCTTACTCAAACAACAGACCAGAATGCCTTCATACATACAAGTATCTTAGAAAGTACCCTCTTCCTCCTAACCTTGTATTTCAGGATCAAAAGAGTGTCATATATCCAACTTCTGGATATATGTATACTGACTCAGAGGATAGAGAGTGCTTCATTTCTGAAGAAGATCTACCAAGAGCTCAAATCAGTCACCTTGTTGGACTGAAATGGATGATCACCAAGAAAGAAGACTCTTGGTTCAGAAAGAAGATTGTTGCAGTACTAAATAGCAGAAGGGATGAACTCAAAAGCAGAGAAGAGTTTGTCCACATCAAACAAGAAGTCTTCTATGAGAATGAAGCCATCAACAGCAAATGAAGAAGAAGATACTGTTACCTATGCTGTTGTAATTTTTTGTTTATCTCTTTGTAATTGTTTTGTTATCATTAGATAGGGGGAGATTGTTAAGGCAAAAAGCCTTGCTCCTTTAGATCTTAAGATAACAAAACAACCTAAACTAGCTTTGATTTAAATGTAGAATAATATAGCTAAGTTTAGGTCTGATACTGAGTGATCAGTATTGGAACTCAGTATCAGTACTCAGTATCAGATAGTGATACTGAGTAGAAGGACTGAGTGATACTCAGTATAGTAACGGACTAAGATCAAATCCCTTGATCTTAGTCATTTTCCTTGCTTAGTCCTTCGGTTACTCCTTTGCTCATTATGTAAGATCTCTATAACATTATAAATAGAGATCATCTTGCAAAGGAGTACTTACCAATTTACTTTACACATTCACATCTTTTGTAATTGATCAGTGGTCTTGTTATTCCGCAACAAGCCACACTTAGTGGATTTATACATTGACTATATTCTTGTGTTATCACTCTAATATTTCTCTAAGTATAATAATCTATCAATTAACATTATAAACCAGGGTTGTTGTGACCTAACAAAGTGGGACCACGTCATTGAGATTGATGGTAAACAGATTTGTGTCACGAGATCCGGTAAGAAGTTCTTTTCCCTTATAAGTGCGAACATCACACTTCTTTGTTTGAAAGTTTAATTCTAGCTCTTTATCACAGAAATGACCGATGCTAAACAAGTTATGAACTAGATCTTCGACATAAGTAACATTTCGAATGATTAAATTTTCATGAATAATATCTCCAATTCCCATTATAGCAGCCATATGATCATTTCCAAACCGAACAGTTCCCAAATATTTATCTCTAAAATTTGTTAATAGGTTCTTGTTTCCAGTCATATGTCTTGAGCATCCAGAATCAAGATACCATATATTCTACATAAAACAATTAAAACAATTTAGGTACCCAATCAATTATGGGTCCTCTACGATTAGTAATGGATGTTTTATGTAGATTTTATTGAAGAATTAATTCAGAGATTTTGGGGAACTGCTAGGAGGTCGTTCTGTGTATGTTGTTTTGACAGACCATTTAAAATTTTTCTCGGGGGAATGTAAAATCCAGTTTGAATGTTCATTCTTGATCCAGTTGTAATGAACAAACGTGGATTTTGTGTCACTCCTTCTTGATTTGGATTTCGGAGAATTGGAAGAAGTGCTTGAATTTGACGATTTAGGTGTGGAGATTCCTTGAGGTGTTTGACGTTGAGAGGACAGCAGTTTATTAGAGATGGGTGGGGTAGCGGAACTAACATGATTCGGTTTGGAAGCTTGCAGAGATGGATGTTTTCGTTTATAGTTCAGAGGACGAGAAACAGATGTTTTGCATGAGTACGGGAAACAAGTTTTGCAGGACTTAATTATTTTACCAGATCGATGTTGAACATCGTTTCTAGGACCACATGGAGCATCCAGCCTAACAAAATATTATTCATCATATTGAGAAATTTGTTTATTTGTTTGTTTGTCACAATATATCTTTTTACCGGTTTTATCATATTTAACAAACATATTATCACCATTAACATCATAATTCACAGGACGATAAACAATAGAATCATAAACAGTACCAAAAGCCAATTTAGGAGCAATAAAATCCATGGAGTTCTTACACTTATTATTAACAGAAAAAGAAGAAACTAAAAACGACGATGGACTAGACTTCTTAAGTTCCTTTGACTTAAGCATACTAAAATCGGACGACTTAGGCTTCTTAATCTGAGCTGCTCCTCTGTCTCCGATTGGCATGGGCTTCTCAAGCTTCGATCCTAAGGTTTTATCTGAAACATTTAAAGCAGTTGAGTCAGAGCTTCTTTTTAAAATAGCAAGGATTTTAATTGTAGAAGTCTTTTCAAGAGGTTTAGGTTGAGCAGAAGAATCAGATTGTGAATCATTTTGAGAACAAGAAGAATTGGTTTTAACAAGTTTATCTTCTAAGTCGTAAATTTTGGTTTGTAAAACTAATTTTTCTTTATCAAATGCCTTATGTGTTTCATCAATTTCAGTTTCTAATTGGCAAATTTTCTTTTCGAGAATTAAGGACGGAATATAAAGCATTCCCTTTAATCTCAAATTCTTCTGGAGTTATTATTCGAAAATATTCATCATTTTCAAATTTAGCCTTTTTAGTTTCATATGTTTTGTTCAATTCTGCATAGTTGAAACTGATTTGTGCATTCTCCTGCTTTGCTCTGTTGAATGTCTCAATTTCTTTTTCTTCACCGGTCACTTTCATGAAGCTCTGCCAGATATCTCTTTGCATGTAACTATAGTCATATAGTGTTGGAAGCACCCTACACGCCTTGCTGAGATATCCTGGATTGTCCGCACCTAGACCTTGTTTTGAGTTGAAGTATTTGAACTCTTTTGGTTTATTCAAATGAATTGTTTGATCAGTGTTTCCTCATTTTGTAATTAATTCTTCAAGGTGTTTAACGTGAGCGACTAGCTGATCTTTGTCGTTGGTGAGACGATTGATGAATGACTGTTGACTATTTATCTCTTGGGATGATTGGTTTATCTGATTGCTTAATTTGTCTGTTAATTCTTTGATTTGTTTATTTAAAGATTTAAATTGATTTTCATTATCTTCAAATTCTTGTTGTTTACGTTCCAACCAGTTCTTTGTAAGTTGATATTCATGAAACGTTTCAATATATAATTTGTAATATTTATCATTACGTTCATTTGATATTGAACCCGTTGAATTTTTAAGATTCTGAATTTCAGTTTCTTTTTCTGAGATCGTATGTGACAAAATTTGAATTTCAGATTCATATTGGACCTTCATTTATGATGTCTGTTTTTGTAAATCCTGAATTTCCAGTGTAAAAGACTTATTTTGTTTAACGTTATTAACAAGTTTCTCACCTAGATAAGCAGTTTGTTCACATTGATTTTCTAAATCGGTTAAACGTTCCAAAAGTTGTGTATTTATATCATTTTCGAGTAAAATTGTTTGTTTTAGAGAATCAATTTCAGAAATCAGATTTTTATCAAAACACGTATCAGAATCAGTGGAATAATCAGAAGTAGATAAAAGAGAGCTGATTACCTCAATTTCCTTGTTGGCTTCCTCATTGAAACAGTCTGAAATCTCAGCATTCTCTCTTGCCATGAAGCACAAGTTTGCAGAATGTTCTTCATCTTCTTGATCTGAATCTTCCATCCACTGAAGATCTTCTGCTAAGAGCACTTTCACAGACTCAATTTGTTTTGCCATTAACATCTTTCGTTTGAAATATTCAGAGTCACGAACTTTAGGTTTCGTGCAATCACGGGAGAAGTGACCAGCAACACCACAATTATAGCATTTCTTTGTAGGATCCAAAGGTGTCATGGTTGGCTTATCAGTTGAAGCGGAAGCAGATTGAGCATGTTTAAAGTTGGATGAAGATCGCAGATTGTTTTTTGTGGGCTTTGAATAATATTTCTTCTCATAGTTAGAGATGAGTGACATGGCTTACAGCACTTCTTGAAGTTCTTTCTCCAAATCATCCATTTTTAGAGGAGTGGGTTCTTCTGCTTTTTCTTTCGATTTAGCAGACTCATTTAACTGATGATGTTGTTTGGTAAGAAGTGCAAGAGTATCTTGTGTCTCTTGTTTTGTTTTTGCTATGTTATTCACCATTGGTGCATTTTGGTACAAATATTCATACAGCTCATGAATATCTATCAGACTTAGATCTTTATGCTGCATAGCACTGTTACCAAACATTTCCCACTCGGGAAGAAGACTGTTGATGAATTTGATGTTGATCTCTAGATTTCCCTTTGATAGACTGTTTTTACGGAGATCATTCAGCAGATTACAGTATCGATGGTAAGTGCTTTGCAAATCTTCCCCTGCTGTGGCTTTAAATTTTGATAGGAGTTTAACGTAGTGACCATTTTAGCCGTATTCCCAACGACTGTTCCCTCCATTTGTTTTCTAATCTCATCCCATAGTTCTTTACCGCTTTCAAGACTATCTAAGCTATTGTAGATGTCATTCGGTAAACCTTGGAGCATGAAAGAATATGCATGTAGATCTGCTTTGGCACGTTGCCTTTGCTGAGCATTATATCTGGCAGGGGGAATGAGAAATCGACCGCCAACAACTGGAGGATTTGCATCAGGAGTATCAACAACATCTTCGTAAAATTTAGCATTTCCATTCTCAAGAGACTCGAGAATTTCAGTAGCTAACTCTTGGTTTTTGATAAAGTAGAGAAATCTTTTCTTCCACTGAGCATACTCTCCTCTGAATAAGACTGGAGGTTTTAGATCAGACCCAATCGATAGTGCTTCTCTTGAAGTCATTGCCTGTTTGTATGGTTAAAACTTCAATTATTCCCGGGAGAGAAAAAAATTTTAAATTTGAAATTTTTTCAAAGTGGCCGGATATGATAAAAGACACTTTAAATATGTCCTAGATTTTCGAATTGATAAAAAACGACAATCGGGTCAGAAACTAGAGCCAAGCAAAGTTTGAAAATTGACCGAAAAATCACAAAAACTCAAATAAAGTGATAGAAACAAGACTTTTTGGGCCAGGAAAAATCACGTCGTAGCCTACGTGATTTGGTTACTCGTGGGCTCGAAACGGACACCTGAGTTGAAAGTTATGATTGTTTTAGTATAGCCCCTTTTGTCACACGATCTTGGGTTGTTCGGGCCAAAAACTTTGGAAAGAGTTCGGGCCAAGGGACGTTGAAGAGTTCGGGCCGAGATTTGTGTTCGGGCCGAAGTCTATTTAGGAGTTCGGGCCGAAGTCTACGTAGGAGTTCGGGCCGAAGTTGTGTTCGGGCCGAAGTGGTGTTCGGGCCGAAGTTGCGTTCGGGCCGAAGTGGCGTTCGGGCCGAAGTGGCGTTCGGGCCGAAGTGGCGTTCGGGCCGAAGTGGCGTTCGGGCCGAAAAGTGGTGTTCGGGCTGGGAAGTTGTGTTCGGGCCGAAAACAAATGGATCTCGGGCCGAACAGTTTACTGTTTTCGGGCCGAACAGTTTCGATGTTCTTCACCAGTGACGAACCGAAACAGCTATATTTTTCACTAAATCGATCCTAGAATGCTTAATTCTTAACCAAATCGAGTGATTCAAATACCAAAATGCTCAAAAATGGAAAACGCACAAGATGGTATAATGAAAACGATCAAAACACAACAAATCAGATGGTACTCTTGATTTAGCAGAGGAAAAAATGTGTTTTAATGGTTTTCTTTAAAATCACAAAATTAAGATCAATTGATGATGGATTTAATCGAAACTTGATTCTAATATGCTTAGAATTACAAGAGGAATGTAATGAACAAAGAATATAAACGATTTAATACCTCAAATTCCGATTTTTTGATTCTTGAGTTCTTCTTCAAAAACTTCAAAAACTTGCTTAATATTCACTAAAATGGATCGAATCAAAGGAGATTTGTGCTCTGATACCAATTGTGAATCCGTATGTATTCGATTAAGCAACAGATTAAGCAATAGCAATGATGAATTAGAAGAACAAGAAGAAGCTTTGCACACACACACAAACGATCGTACGATTTCAATAAGTCGGCAAGCTTAAGCCAATATTAGGTTACAACTAGGTATTTATACCTAGGCCTAATATTGACTAATTACATGTTTAACCCCTAGACTATTTATTACATAAATGACCCCTAGACTATTGATTACAATAAAAGTGTCTCATTACACCCCTTGACTATTTAATACACTAAAATGTGACCCAACAATATTTTTAATAAAGAAAAGATTAAATTAATAGAGTATGAATTTAATTTAATTTAATTTAATTTAATTGAACTGAATTGTAAATTGATTTGTTTAGTTACCACTAGTATGATTGAGTTGTGATACGGGGTTTTGACCCAAGTTGATGATTTGTTATGAGGTAGCTAATCAATTGGATCCTTGATAACCCACACAATTTGGGGGAGTTAGTGACACCTACTTGGGGCGGTACCACCCTGCGCAAGGGTAGTGTGTCGAGAAATAGATAACCCGGAAAGCGGGGGAGTTTTGAGACAACCCGGAAATCAGGGGAGCAAATAGATAACCCGGAAACGGGGGAGTTTACCTAGATAACCCATATCGGGGGAGTTGTTTCGGGGAGGCCCGTTACGTATGTGATTGGCTTATGGCAAGCCTTAGAGTTTGATTGACTATGTGCAATTTGATAATTATTTAATTTATTGCAATTATTTTCTAACCGGGTCTAAAACTCATGTTTCTCACGAGACAATCTTGCCTCACGTACTACGTTTATTTTGGCTATGCACTCAGGTTCGGGAGCTAAGCATTAGGCGGCCCGTAGTTAGCATTTGGAAGTGATTAGTTCGGTATACTTATTTAATTCCCTAGGCTTTGTTTTGATATATCTGTAACACCGATTTTTTATACTTATTAATTACTCCAAGTGTTTTATTTAAACTACAATTTTGGGATGTTCGGGTTGTAAAGACTTACATTTTATTATTTAAAAAGTTTTAAATTTGGTTGAAAAATTGGGGTGTTACACAGGATCTACACCATTAGCAACTCACGAAACATTCTCAAGTGACGGTACCTTATTTGATGATGTCACCTTATATCGCTCTTTAGTTGGCGCGCTCCAGTATCTTACCATTACGAGACCAGATCTTTCTTATGATGTAAATCAAGCAAGTCAACATCTTCATACCCCTACTACCGACCATTTTCAATCAATAAAACGTATTCTTCGTTATGTCAAAGGCACCATTACCTTGGGACTTACCTTCCGCAAACCTAAAAATCAAACCATTTAAGGTTACTCTGATGCTGATTGGGCGAGATGTATTGAAACTCGTAGGTCCACCTACTGCTACTCCATCTTTCTTGGTGGAAACTTGGTCTCCTGGAGTGCTGAAAAGCAACCCACAGTCTCACGATCCAACTGTGAATCAGAATATCGAGCAATGGCGAATACTGCAGCTGAAATTGTTTGGGTAACACATCTCTTACGTGAGCTACATGCTCTACCTCCGGATCGTCCAACCTTATTATGTGACAACAAAAGTGCCTTGTTTATGTCACAAAATTCCGTTTCACATAAGCGAGCTAAGCACATTGATCTCGACTATCATTTTGTCAGAGAATTAGTTGCATCGGGTAAACTTTACACCAAATTTATACCAACCAAGCTCCAAGTGGCTGACATATTAACTAAAAGTCTTCCGCGCACTCAATTTGAACACTTTTCGTTCTATGCTTCGTGTTCGTCCGCCACCGGTTCGCTTGAGGGGCGATATTAGATAATCTCGACAGAGATTACATCGTGATCTACTAATTATTTAAACTTTGTATTTTAGTTAGATCATATTTGATATAATTTGTATTTATCTTCTCTCCATTATTATAGGAGATATTCATTGTAATCATTCAATATAAATACAAGAATATCCCACACAATTAAAACGTGTGGTTGATCCTATACCTGTTACCCGCTGAGATCACAATCACACAGATGTGGCGCTTTGATTCAAGCCACCACACCTAAAGCTTTAATATCATTAAGCTATATTTATCTAATTAATTTAGAATATCGCGCGTATCAATACAAATTTTGCAATTCAGACATTAAATCTTTCAGGTGACTATAAAAATGAGTTTTTTTATAAATTTAGTTTATAGTTTTATTTAGGCTAAAATATATATTTATATCATGAATTTGGTAGACTTGATATAATATTATAAACCGTTAAATATGTAATTAACTTGAAAAAATAGTCAATTAAGTAGTCTGACTTATTAATTTGATCTTACATAATAAGTCATTCGTAGAATAAGAAACTTGAAATTTTTATTCTGAAAATGAGCTATCTTTTATGTTAAAAAAAAATTAACATCGATTTAGACACGAATAAAATATAATTCACAAATGTTATAGAGAATTACAGAACCATATAGAATCTTAATAATTGAAAAGTACATATCCAGTCTTTACCACACTTTGCATTGAGATTATACGAGGAGCTACTAAACCCATGTCATCTAGCTCTTGCTTCCTCGTCATCAAGCCAATATCAAACAGTGGACTTGAATGATTAGCGTATATGCATGTGAGATCTATAATTACAGGTATATTAATTGTCCGAATGCATTATTAGAACATATTTAAGTACGCCAATTTGTTCAAACTAGTCGGTATTACAATGCATTTATTAGATAATTTAATTAAACGTGTTTCAGATTACTTTTACCACATATGGTTATTTTGTGGGATAAGTTTTCTTTGCAGAGTAAGATTTTAGCAAGTATTGTTTTCTAGAATGGGTGTTGAAAACCAAAATTTCAGATATATTAGGTCAAAATGAGGCGGATCTAACTAACGAAGTTTACGGTATGTTTTCCAACTTTGTACACAATTGCCATATTCATCTTTCTCCATAGTGATGTCAACTTTTTTTCGTTTAAAACATATTATTTTCCCCATTTTTTTACCAGGTAGGTTAATATACTTAGTAGTTTTCATACTTTCCGGAAAAGTTAACTTTGGTCATTCTAATTTTTTTTATGGTCATTATACATTACACGAGCTTAAAATAGTGTATCTTAAAGAAAATAAAATCACTTACTCAATAGCTACTTAGAATGGTTGAAACTTATGTATAACTAACACTGTAGAGAGAATTTCTCACGTATATATGCTGATAAATCCACCACACAAGGTTTCGCTTAGTTTAGTTGAAACATCTTTTCAACATATATTAATTTCTCACGTATAGATTGCATGATTTCAGTTAAACCATTGTTATTTACACACTGATTATTTACAAATATACCACGAGTCTATATAATACAGCTACGAATTTGTGTAACTTGTACCTCAAGTACGTTACATAAAAATTTCACCAAGTGTACTTAAACAAGTATTGTTAAAGTCCGCGCTCCGCTGCGGGGTTATGTAATTAGCACATGATTCCAACAAATTCAATTAAAATGTCGATTATTCATACTATAAGACTGAAAAGAACTACTCCCTCCTACCCACAAAATAGTTCTCATTTCTCCTCTAAATTTTGTCCCACAAAAAAGTTCTCATTTCTCAAATGTGAGGTGTACACTTAATAAAATAATATTATTACTAATGATTTAACCAATAAAATATTTTCCCTCTCCAATCTAATCGTATATTTTAATTAAAAGTATTACTAAGAACCTCACCACTAATTATCTCATAAAAATTTGTACTAAGAGAAATGGAAACTTTTTTTTTGGGATGGAGGGAGTATCACCTAATCGATGCTTAAATTAAGTATAAGAGGCATAATTTGTAATTTTTAGTAATCAATATCTAATTAACCTAAAAACTAATGATGTAGATTCTATAAAATACCATTACTCTTTATATACTTCCTCCGATTCAAAATAAGTGATACACTTTGAAAAATTACCTTATTTGGCAAAAAAAAGTAGGACCCTCACCCACTAACTGTCTACTTTAACAAAGTGAAATAACCTCTTTACCATTACTTTTTACTTTTAAACATTATTAACCACACTTTATTCAAAAAATATGGAACCCATTCCCCACTAACCATCTAATTAATCTAATTTAATCATCATTATAATCTTTTACCTAAAAAACCGTGAAACACAAAGTGTATCACTTATTTTGATTCGGAAGAAGTATTAAACATATATCGATAACTTAAAAAATTAATATATGGACTACCCCACCCATAGTCTTGTGAGACGTGACCATCAAAAATTAAAGCAAATTGTCAGTAAGACTAAGAATCGAGCTCAGGATCTGAAAGTAAAAGGCTAATGTGTTAGCCAACCCATCTAGAATAATACACCACATCAAATCTGCTCTTAAAATATTTATTAATATATTTATTTGAGAAATAATATAAAAAATTTAATGAACAGTGAATTGGTATGGGAATTGTATTATAAGAGTAATTTATTAGTCATATTGAAAATGCATTTATTACATAAAACTAGTAAAATATACTCTTCACATTTTTTATATGTTTGTTTTGAATATAGATGAAGTGTAAGTTAATCTAATACTTTCTATTGCATACATTTAGAGCAAGAGTTTCACAAACCTTATAATTAAACTAATTAAAGTTATATACTTACCATTTAAATAGAAAATTATATTTAGTTATTGTAAAAATTAGACTGCATTTAATGTATATTTTAATATGCTAGGTAGTATTTTGTTCAACTAATACTTCTAATCACATAGACATGAGTTAGCCAAACTTTCAAACTAATTAAAGATCGTAGAAATAAAATTAAATCCCACTTGACACTATAATTAGAAGATACGTTACTACCAAATGACAAAAACAATTATCTATGATTCTGAATCACGATTGTTCATGCATGTCTGGTTAAATAATTATAGGAAATGCTAATTACGTACTAACTCTGATGATTGTTTTTAACGAGTGTAATAGGTTATCGTGTTCCGCTACGAGTTTAAAAAAACTAAAACATGCTATTAACTTTTTCAATCGCATTTTCAATGATTAAAAGACTAAATAAAGTTTGCTCGTTCATGTAAATACTAAAATATATATATATATACACATATATGAACAACATACGATACAAAACTAACGATTATTTGTTCTATTGTAAATTTAATTATGAAAACTAATATATTAAATTCATACTAAAAAACATACTATAAATAATCGTTTAATAAATGAAGCGAATTATAAATTTTATTGAGAGAGCTAATGAGATCGAAATGAGGCTAATTCATGGTGATTTGGTGAAGATTGAAGAATCAAGTGTGTGTAAAGTGTGTGTGTTCTTGAGAGAGAGATGGAGATGGAGGGAATTATTTCAAAAGTGTAATTCAATAAAGTGAGGGAAAGCTTACATTCTAAGTCATCATACACGTATTTATATCTCACAAACTTGATTAATTAACTCTAATTAAGCCTAATTACATTATTAAGCTCAAAAGTTAGACTTAATAATCTCCCCCTTTTTGAGCTTTAGCGCTTCATCCCAGTCTTCTGACTTCAGTTTCTTCTCATGGCCCATTATGATATTCATTTATTCTCAGATGTGCTTTAAAATGGTTCGCTAAACAATGTTTACATCTGAGCAGCCTGAGAAGCAATTAAGATTTCTGTCTTTGGCAAGAAAATGTTTTCTGACTTTCAAGAACATACCATTGCAGAAATTTGGTAGTTTCAGATACTCAAAGAAAATATATTTTTCGTTGAATCTGTTTGAGTAAGGAAGACCTAAAACTGATTTACTTAAGATTTGAAGGTTCTGGAAATGGAATATCAGTTTGGTAAGGATTTGACTGGGTTTTTCAGATGTTAGGGATTTTGTTTTGGATGTTGTGGTTGAGGTTTTTGTGAGGATAGGATAATGATGTCTTTGAATGATGAAAATAATGATTTGAAACTTAAAGTTTTGGATGTTTGTGTAAATTTTGGTAAGAATGATTTGAAAGTTAAAGTTTTAATTGAAATGTGAATGCTTTGTATGTAGAAAAGAATGATATGTACATTTAAGATTTGGATAAACGTGGATGATTTGAACAGTTAAGCTTTTGTATGGATATTGTTGTTATGGAATTTGGAAAGAATGATTTATATGATAAAGTTTCGGATTGAAATGGATATTTTGAGTTGAAATGGTTTGAAAATCTGTGATTTGAAATTTCTAAAGATGAATCGGTTTCTTTTTCTTCACAAACTTCTTCATGTAAATCGACTAAATGTAGACCCATAGATAGAATTGTTTGTAGCGGAAGTCTTTTCTTGAAGTTGTGGCTTTGTCGATTTGTGATCATTGATAATTGTTGTTAGGGTAAAATGTTGATGAAGTTTACGCTCCCCCTCAAGCAAACAATTATTTCTTAACGGATCTTTTTCGGTTTCTTGTTTACTTCCCCTTAACCGGTGCATATGTCTTTTTAATGCGGAGTAAACTGAGCTAATATATTCTCCCCCTCATGATGAACAAGATTTATCTGAATCATCATGTATAATATGAAGCTCTGTTGGGTAGAATTAGGAAGAATCTTCGAAGCCCATTGATAAAAATATGTTGAATAATGATATAATCATATTTGGAATGAATCAATATATAACACATTTTATCAGAGAAACCAGATCGTTGTTGAATATGAAGAAAAATGATCAAATCTTTCATTGTTTAATCTCAATGATCGTTGTGGATGACATAAAAGAACAGTCTCGTGTTTATCATCTGATATCCCGACTGTAGTTGATAACGTTGGAGTACAGTCATCAGATATGTATATCGTAAATAAACAGGGTAAATCGGGATCACATAGATTGCCCGTTAACACAACAGTTACAAAAACTGTGTGACCTACATTCAGTGTTGGCTTTGATGTTAGCACTGGTAGGATTTCCATTCAATCATTGTGAAATATCAACATGTGTGATATCACTATGAATGTTCTGGCTATATCACAAAGATATGCTTGGTATTTTGCCTGTGTCCTAAAAGTGTTTATTTCGGTTCTAGACTCAATTTGTGGACAAACGAAGGCGATGACTGGAGAGACTTGTCCTCTTGTTCAATATCAACAATCTCCAAGTGAGATGTCGATAGCATATGAGCTTATCTCCGTGAAAATGAAACGAGTACTTGTTAAGAAATTCTTGAGTGGCTGGGGGGTTGTGCATTGCTTCATTGGGTCCATGATGTCTATTTCAATATCAGAGAGCAACATATGCAATCTGATAGAGACGTGGCGACCCGGCTTTTAATCGGTTTGGTAAGGGTTTTTCGTTTTCTTTAACCCTGTCACACCCTCCTCACTCAAGCTTACTTTTTCAATTTTCGACTACACCCTCATTTCATTTTACCATGTGTTTAGCTGAATTGCACCCCATACTTCATTCCCCCTCTCAAATTTTATCTCAGCTCACCCCAATCAAGATCCCGTGATACTTGATTCTGCTCACCTAGACCTATGGACCCTCACAGTATGTCCTATATTGTAGGTGGCTCCTGGGGAAGATCATGCCGGTTATAGCAGATCATAGGAGTTATTTGAGAGTGAACTAAAACGCTCATGTGCAATTGATCAGCATTTAAGATGTTACACTGAAAGAATGATTTACATGGATTTTTCATCGGAAATGTATGTGTTTCCGGCATAAGTTGTTGCCTTTAAGATAGAAAAAATTTAGGCACAGCAACTTGAACAATCTAGGTAATACCAGACTCACATAGAGTATCCGTTTACACACCGTATGAATCGGTAGTCGTTTACACAACCGTTGATTCAAATGCGTGACCTGCATTTAGAGTTGGCGCAATTTTAGCTCTAGCAGGATTTCCTCACAATCCTTGTGAAGCACCAGATTGTGATGCCACTATGAGTGTTCCGATGAATTCACGGAGATTCATTTTCAATAGTGTATGTGTCCTAAATTGGAAATATTTGACGGTGAGATCTAGACACACTGTGCAATGAATAAAGACGTAACCCGGGGCAGGAGGTTAATGATTTCAATACCAACATACTCCGAATGAGTAGTCGATAGATTATTTGCTAAGTCCCCTGATGAATTGAAACAAATTCCTATTGAGAGGAATCTGAGTGGATGGTGGTGGAGTGCAAATGCTTTACTGGGCCAGTTAAGTCTGGTGAAACATTCAACACATGAATGATCACATTTTTGTGAGGTTGTCCGGTTTATTGGCTGTTTGGATGCACTCAAAGGTGTTTTTCTTGTTTTTATCATGTTTTCACATCACCTTGCACTCACCTAAATCTATACCCTAGACTTATACCCTCACATTTACCAATCGGCTAAAAAGTATTGCCCTTGGAAGGTAAGGCCGGTTTTGGCAAACCATGGGAAGATATATTCTTTGAAAAAAAAAACTTTATCGTTTAAATATTCAGTGGGTATAAAAGTTTTGAAATTAGAAAATTTCTCCCCCTGGAAATACTAATTCTCCCCCTAGAATTAATATTTCTCCCCCTCGACAAATCAAAAAAAGTGAAATAAATTTGTAGATCAGAAATGTACCTGTTAACAGCAGTAGAGGGGCGGGAAAGAGTTTTTACTACAGATTATGAGCGGGTTTCAAGATGATGTACTTGAAAGCCATTGTTCGTAGAACAAAAAGTATGTGAAAAGTTTAAAAGTAAAATGGTTTAAGATTTAAGATTTAGCATACCAAGTTTAGACACAAGAAAGTCAAAACGTTTTTTGTCTAAAGCCTTGGTAAACAAATCAGCTAATTGATAGTCAGTTGAAACGAAGTACAATTCCACATTACCCCTTTCAACATGGTCTTTTATAAAATGATATCGAAGATCAATATGTTTAGTTTTGGAATGTTGAACAGGATTGCAGGAAATTTCAATTGCATTTCGTGAATCACAATATAAAGGAATACGGCTGTATAAAAATCCATAATCTTTTAATTGTGATTGCATCCAAATTACCTGGGATAAGCAGCTTGCAAACAGTAACATACTCTGCTTCTGCAGTTGAAAGAGATACACAATTTTGTTTACGTGAAGACCAGCTCACCAATTTATCTCCCAGAAATTGAACACTTCCAGATGTACTCTTTCGATCCAGCATACATCCAGCATGGTCAGCATCAGAGAATGCAGTCAAGTCAAAAGAAGTTTCTTTAGGATACCAAAGACCAAGATCCCTGGTACCCTTGAGATAACGAAATATACGTTTGACTGCTTGAAGATGTGATTCTTTGGGAGCAGCCTGAAACCGAGCACATATACAAGTAGAGAACATAATGTCTGGTCGACTTGAAGTTAGATATAACAATGATCCGATCATCCCCCGATAATTTGTAATATCAACAAGTTTACCATCAGGATCAGCATGCAATTTAGAACCAGGTGACATCGGCGTCGGAATTGGTTTACAATCATCCATGAGATATTTCTTCAAGAGATCAGTGATATACTTGGATTGATTGATGAAGATCCCGGTAGGTAATTGGCGAACTTGAAGACCAAGAAAGAAATTCATTTCCCCCATCATACTCATCTCAAAACGTTTAACCATAAGATCAGAGAACTTTTTGCAGTATTTGGGATTTGTAGAACCAAAAATGATATCATCGACATAAATTTTAATAAGAACAATATCTTCCCCTTGTCGTTTGATGAAAAGAGTTGTATCGATTTTTCCTTTTGAAAAACCAGAATCAACTAAGAATTTGGATAACACATCATACCACGCACGAGGAGCTTGTTTCAAACCATATAAAGCTTTTTCGAGAATATAAACATGATAGGGAAAATTTGGATCTACAAAACCTTCGGGTTGATGAATGAACACTTCTTCATTTAGAATGCCATTTAAAAATGCAGTTTTGACATCCATTTGATATATGTAAAATTCTTATGTGCTGTGTATGCCAAGAATATTCGAATGGCTTCTATTCGAGCAACCGGAGCAAACGTTTCTTCAAAATCAATGCCCTCCTGTTGAGCATACCCTTTTGCAACTAGACGTGCTTTATTACGAATTACAATCCCATTCTCATCCTTTTTGTTCTTGAAAATCCACTTTGTACCAATAACAGATTTCCCAGGTGGTTTGAAATCAGACGCCAAACTTTTAATCGTGTAAATTAATTGATTTCTTCTTGCATAGCAAGAATCCAGTCTGGGTCAGAGAGAGCTTCACTGACTTTCTTAGGTTCATTAGAGCTTAGAAAAGAAGAAAATTGACATTCGTCAGCAGTGGCTCTTTGGGTTTGAACAGAAGAATCAGGATTACCGATTATTTGATGTAGAGGATGCTCTTTTGTCCATTTTAGAGAATGAGGAAGTGGAAGCTGACCTGGAATTATATTTGAGGTATCAGTGAATACAGGATGAGGGATTATTACAGTTTGAGCATTTGATGTAGAAGGTGGAGGATCTATACGTTGAACTTTGAATTTGGAGAAATCAATCACCAAAGGTGGAGGTTGAGCTGGAACTAAGGATAACTCTAAAGGATTACCAGCTTGACCAGAAGGTGGAGTTTGTGCTGGAACTAAAGATAAATCTAAAGTATTGGCATTATTTCCAGAAGGTGGGGAATTATCCCGAGATGATTGATTTTGCAAAGGTGAGAAATTATCCGGAGAGGATTGATTTTGCAAAGGTGGGGAATTATCCGGAGATGATTGAGTTTCCAAAGGGGAAATAGAATTTGAAGGAGAAAAGTTGTTATCTGGAGCAGCAGATATATGAGAAGGAGAATCATTAGAACTTAAAATTTGCATTTCTGGTACAGTAATGCTTTGAACATCGGCTACGGATGGAAATGGAACGCCCGCCTCCTCAAGTAAAGTATGTCGAATATTATGATAATCATCATAAAACTTTTCAAACAAGACATCTAAATCATTTTGAGATGTGGAAGGCGACGACGACGGTAAAGGAATTTCAACATTTGAGGTTACAAAATCTATTGAAAAAGTCTCATCAAAATTAACGTTGACACTTTCTCTAATCGTCCGTTTTGACCGATTATATACTTTGAATGATGCAGATTCACGTGAGTACCCGATAAAAACACCTTCATCAGCTTTAGCTCTAAATTTATTTAATTTGTCTTTGTCATTTAGGATGAAGCAACGACTCCCAAAAATATGGAAAAATTTGACATTTGGAATTCGGTTATTAATGAGATAATGGGAGTTTTGAAAATTTGACATTTGGAATTCGGTTATTAATGAGATAATGGGAGTTTTGAAAATTTGACATTTGGAATTTGTCATTTTGTTGTAGGTTTTGTTGATGATTGAACGATTTTGAGTGAAACATGCCGTACTTATGGCTTCAGCCCAAAGAGATAATGGGAGTTTTGAAAATGAAAGCATTGTACGAGCAGCTTTAACTAAGGTACAATTTCTTCGTTCAACAACCCCTATTCGGGCAGCGGAAAATTGATGGGATATACCAACTGAAACAAGGAAAGAATCTAAAGTTTGATTTTTGAATTCAGTCCCATTGTTAGTACGAATGGTATGAACTTTTAATTCTAAATTTGTCTGGGTTTTCTTGATGACGGCAATGATAATATCAGTTGCTTCATCTTTTGTTCGTTAGAAATAAACATATGTATAACGTGAATAATCATCAACAATCACCAAAACATATCGTTTACCAGCTAAAGTTTGGACGCTCATGGGACCACATAAGTCCATATGAAGTAATTCAAGCGGTTTTGAAGTACTTGGAACTGGTTTGGACTTATGGGACTTTTTAGTCATTTTTCTCATTTCGCAAGACGAACAAAGATGATCCTTATCAAATTTAACATTTGGAAGACCAGAGACATGACCACCTTTTACCAATTTGTTGATCGATTTGAAATTAAGGTGAGAAATACGACAGTGCCATAACCATGATTCATTTGACGACGCCGTTGACATTAAGCATACTTCGTCATGGGACCACGTCATTCAAATTAATTGTAAAAAGATTCGTCTCACGAGTTCCGGTCAGAAGTTCTTCGCCTTCATAGGTGCGAACATCACATTTCTTTGTTCGAAAATTAACTTCCAATGTTTTATCACAGAATTGACCAATACTAAAAAGATTGTGTGCAAGATCTTCAACATAGGTCACATTCCGGATGATTAAATTGTGACGAATTATATCTCCAATACCCATTATGGCAGCTAAATGGTCATTCCCAAACCGAACAGTTCCCAAATATTTGTCTCTAAAATTTGTTAATAATTTTTTGTTTCCGGTCATGTGTCTTGAACAACCAGAATCAAGATACCAAACATTCTACATAAAACAATTAAAATCAGTTATGGGTCCTTAACGATTAGTAATAGATGTCTTATGAAGAATTTTAAGGAAGGATGAATTTAGAGTGTTGAAGAACTGCAAGGAGGCAGTTCTGTTTTTGTTAATTTGATAGACCATTTTAAGGATTTCTCAGGAGAAAGTAAAATCCAGTTTGATTGTTCATTTTGAATCCATTTATATTTAACAAACTTGGATGGTTTTTGATTTAGCTTGGGAGATGGAGTTGAGGAACCGGAATTTGGCGATTTAGGTGCAGACACTACGCGATAAACAGATGTTGGCGATTTATGTGGAGGAACTACGCGAGAAACTGATTTGGGCGATTTAAGTGTAGAAACTACACGATAAACTGATTTTGGAGATTTAGGTGCAGAATCTACACGATAAACTGATTTTGGAGATTTAAGAGAAGAACGTGTAGTTAGAGGTGTTTGAGATCGGGCAAGCATTGTTTTGCAGGGTTCTGGATAACAAATTGTACATGAATGAATGATTGAACCATTTTTATGAAGAACATCATGTCGCGGACCACAAGGAGCCTCTTTTCTAACAAAATATCATGTATCATATTGAGAAATTGGTTTATTAGTTTTTCTATCAAAATAAATATTTTTTCCAGTTTTATCTATTTTAAGACGATAAATTGTAGAATCATATACAATCCCATAAAGTGTAGCAGGAGAAATAAACTTTGTTGAGTTATTACATTTATTTGAATTAGAAAAAGAAGAAGCTAAAACCGAAAGATATCTAGACTTCTTAAGCATACTAGACTTAGTCGAATTAGACTTCTTAAACTGCTCAACTTCTTTCACTCTGCCTTGCATTGGCTTCTTAAGCTTGGATTTTAAATTTTGATCTGAAAAATTTAAAACAGGGGAATTAGAATCTCGTCTTAAAAGAATTGGAGTTTTAGGAGAAGAAGAATTAACATTTTGAGACGTTGGTTTTGAAGAAGCATTTTGATTAGAAACCTGTTGATTAGAAATAGATTTTATTTCTACGATTTTATCTTCTAATTCATGAATTTTGGTTTGTAAATCAGGTTTTTCTTTGTCAAATGCCTTATGAGTTTCATCGATTTCATTTTCTAATTGACAAATTTTCTTTTCAAGAATTAGATTTGGTATATAAATCTTTGGTGTAACCTTTTGTTGAATAACAACATTTCCTTTAATTTCAAATTCTTCTGGTTTTATAATAGGAAAATAATCATCATTTTCAAATTGTGTCTTTTTAGTTTCATATGTTTTATTTAATGCAGTGTAATTGAAACTAATTTGGGCATTCTCCTTTTTAGCTCTGTTGAAGGTCTCTATTTCTTCTTCCTCATCAGTCATCCGAATGAAGCGTTGCGAGATTCCATTGTGGATGTATCTTGAATCATATAATGTATGATCCATTTTGCACGCGGCCTTAAGGTACTCTGGATTGTCAGTTCCTAGTCCTTCTCGTGAATTGAAGTATTTGAAGTCTTTGGGCTTGTTAAGATGAATGGTTTGATCAGTGTGTCCTCTTTTGACAATCAATTCCTCAAGATGTTTGATATGTGAATTCAATTTATTGGTTTCATTCTTAAGTTTGTATATGATATTTAGTTTGTTTTGCATTTCATTTGATGAAATGATGTGTTGTTCATGAAGATTTTCAGTTAATTCTTTGATTTGTGAGTTTAAAGATTTAAACTGTTTTTCATTTTCGTCAAAATCTTGTTGTTTACGAGCCAAAGCATTTTTAGTACTTTGATATTCATACCATGTCTTTGTGTAATGTTTGTGATTGTGATCATGCTTAGCCGTCAATTCTGATACTTGAGTTTGTAAATCCAGATTCTCTTGTTTAAAAACTTTAGTTTGTTGAATATAATGAACAAGTTGATCACCTAGATGAGCATTTTGTTGGGTTAATAATTCTATTTGAGATATCTGATTTTGGATAAAACAAGTATCAGAATTAGTGGAAGTATTTTCATTAGAGAGAAGAGAAGTATGTACCTTGCCATCCTCGTCGACTTCATTAATACGATCAGCAACCTCAGCATTTTCTCTCTCCATAAAGCATAAGTTGGCTGAATGTTCTTCATCTTCAGGTTCAGAATCTTCCATCCAACTAAGGTCTTCAGCTAAGAACACTTTTCCAGCCTCTATTTGCTTAGCCATGAGCATCTTTCATTTAAAATAATTAGAATCACGGACTTTGGGTTTCTTGCAATCACATGAGTAATGACCAGCAATACCACAATTGTAACATTTTTTTATTGGATCCAATGGTGTAAGAGTTGGCTTATCAGTTGTGTTGTTTGTTGCTGAAGCAGATGGAGCAGATTTAAAGTTTGAGGACGATCTTAAGTTGTTGTTTGTAGGTTTTTTGTAATACTTCTTCTCATAATTTGAAATAAGTGCGATAGCTTGAAGTACATCTTCGAGTTGTTTTTGCAAATCATCAGTTGTAGATGTTACAGGTGCTTCAACACTTTCTTTCATTTTAGTAGTTGTTGCATACTGACGATGTTGTTTTGTGAGTAGTGCAAGAGTATCATCAGTCTCTTGTTTAGTTTTCACTATGTTATTAACCATAGGTTCATTTTGGTGCAAGTATTCATAGAGTTCATGAATATCGATTAGACTGAGATCTTTGTGTTGCATGGCACTATTCCCAAACATTTCCCACTCTGGTAAAAGGCTGTTGATGAATTTGATATTGAGCTCCAAATTTTCTTTTCGCAAGTGGTTTTTGCGAAGTTCATTCATCAATGTACAATATCGATGATATGTACTTTCCAAATCGATGATAAGAGTTTAGGGTAGTAACCATCTTTGCTTTGTTTCCTAACACAATACCCTCTATTTGCTTCCTGATCTCATCCCACAACTCTTTACCGGCTTCAAGGCTATCTAAACTGTTATAGATGTCGTTTGGTAGGCCTTGAAGCATAAATGAATACGCTTGTAAATTAGCTTTAGCTCGTCGTGTTTGTCGAGTTGTATATTTATCAGGAGTAAGACGACGTTTACCATCGATAACTGCAGGAACAACATCCGGATCAGCAAGAACATCTTCATAAAATACTGCATTCCCATGCTCGAGGGATTCAAGAATTTCCGTAAATAGTTCCTGTTTCTTGATAAAGTGGAAAAATCGTTTCTTCTACTGATGATACTCTCCTAGATATAAAACCGGTGGTTTAAGATCAGATCCGATCAAAAGTGCGTCTTTTGAAGTCATTTTGAAATGATTTATGAGATAAAAAAATAAAGTTCTCGTGTTTCGGTTTCGATTTAATAGAATTTTAAAGTTTTCGGGTTTTGGGTATTAAACAATTCGGGTTTAATAAGTGATATTAAAATGTAGTAAAATGTAATTGTTGTTGATATTGGGCCGAGCAGATCATGCCGAGAGTTAAAAAGTGATTGGGCTTAAAATGTTAAAGTGTTCGGGCCTAGCTTTGATCGGGCTGAGCTCTGATTGGGCCGAACACTTTTATTTGGCCGAACATCTTTGAGGAGCCGAGCAATGGATGTGGGCCGAACAATGAGTATGGGCCGAACAGTTTGCCTGGACCGAACAACTTTGAGGAGCCGAACAAGTTTGAATCGAAGACTGTGTTCGAGCAAGTGTTCGAGCCGAACTTGTGAGTTCGAACACAGAGCCGAACTTAAGCCGAACAAGGTTAGCCGAATTCGTGAGCCGAACTAGTTAGCCGAAGTCATGAGCCGAACTAGTTAGGATCGATGATGTTCTTGAACCCGAGGACTTGTACGCAAGCTTCAATAACTCACAATTTTGATCCGATTCTGCTCAATACTCAACCAAATTCAGTGAATCCAATCACAATATACTCGAATTTCCTTTTCTAACAGTCGAATCCATTAATATTCATCAATCCATAGCAAATCAGATCGAATTTTGCAAATTACAGGCAACTTTTTGAGTTTTTCAACTTTTTCACTAAAATTACTGAATCATGATCAATTGTTGATGGAATTGATCGAAATTTGATTCTATTCCTATTAGAATCAATGGAGAAATGTTAATCTTCAATCAGATCTTCAATTCCAAACAAAAAATTTGCAAATTAAAATCACATAGACGAACGAACTTTTTCACCAAAAATCTCAGATCTGGATCATTTCACCACGAAATTGGATCTACTCCTTGAAGGATTAAGCTCTGATACCAATTGAGAGAGCTAATGAGATCGAAATGAGGCTAATTCATGGTGATTGGTGAAGATTGAAGAATCAAGTGTGTGTAAAGTGTGTGTGTTCTTGCGAGAGAGATGGAGATGGAGGGAATGCTTTCAAAAGTGTAATTCAATAAAGTGAGGGAAAGCTTACATTCTATGTCATCATACATGTATTTATATCTCACTTCTAAACTTGATTAATTAACTCTAATTAAGCCTAATTACATTATTAAAAAAAACTTAGACTTAACATTTATAGATAATAATTAAATGTAAAACAAATGAAAAAAGATACAAAAGTGTATTTATTTCATTAAAAAATGTTAGATCGGCTGGCAAAAGTTAAAAGATGTGAATATGCATATTTCAAAATAAATGAGAAAATGATGAGCACTTCCAAAGCTTCGAACTTAGGACCTTGGGCTAACAAAGGAAGCCTTCAACCACTAAGCCAACAATAAATTCTTGTTCAATTTCTCACTTTTCTCTATATATTATACTATCAGCAAAAAATGAAAAAAAAAAAACCCACCAATCACAGCCCAATAAACAATACCATTACTACCACAATTGTATAATTGGTATAATAATAAATAAAATGGTTGTACCTTAGGGCTAATTGTGACAAACGTGGTAGGTGTTTGATGATTGACGCTTATTATTATTCTATTATGTGCTTTTAAATATATCGGAAATCGGTATCCAAAAAAAATGGTATCCGAATTTCGGATACCGGGTAGTGTCTTCAAAATTTTGAATGTTCGATATACGTAGAATTATCTGAGATATTGTAAATATCCGAAAAATATATGCAATATCCAAAAAATATGAAAAAAATATCGATAGTTTATTTTTAATTGTCAGTAGCAAAATAGATATCCATACGAAATGCATCCACTACGAGCATTTAAAGAATAAAATTCTACAACTAAAAATAATCAACAAAGAAAAAGACTGGTAAAAAAAATTTAACTAAGATAGTAGAAAGAAAAAAAAGTAAAAGTTAAGTTGTTTATCTGATACTATTCATCATATCATATAAAATTGTGAAGTGTTAAATATATAATGTAAATGTTTGACTATATATCACCTTTTTAAAATGGAAAGATATTTTTATTAACTTATATATAAGGGAAGATGTAAAAAAATATAAGGAAAATACTGATGATAGTTCTTGATGTATTATTTAAGAAAAAGAAAAAAGAATTAGTGCAAATAATTATAAAAAATCTACTAAAGATATTATACTTAAGAGTAAATTATAGTTTTTTGTTCATGTGGTACTTCTGATTCTGCGTTTTTGTCCTTATACTTATTTTTTTCTTTTTTTGGTCCTTGTGCTTTTTCAAATTCTGCGATTTTGTCCTTCCGTCCACCTGCTGTCTCTTTTAGGCCGTTAAAGCCCCCACGTGCTAAAAACGTGAGGGTATTTCTATCTTTTTACTAAATCATTTGTACCCTAAGCTTTAATCGCAGATTGCGTCTGATTCCGTTCATTACAATCCTTCTGATCTATCTTCATGGCTTGAATCTATTTGCGAGCTTAACCCTACTTTGCAAAATCTTGTAATAGATGATTTGTTAACTCCGGCGTAACCTCATCGGCTGTTAATGATCTACAAGCGATCCCGGGAAACGTGATTTACCCTCCGATGAAAAAGCAAAAACCTTCTTATCCGTCACATCTACCGTCACCATCAACTGCTACTTCCTCGTCGTACAACAAGACGACCTAAAACTGGGGGAAACATTAGTGAAACAGGCCGGAATCTTAGTGGTGTCTCAAGCCGGCGCTATGAGAAAGGTCGCCCCGTATTTCGCCGAAGCCCTAGCTCGGAGAATCCACCGGCTGTGTTCCAAATCACCACAAGATTCACCGGCGTTTCAAGATCTTCTTCAGCTGCATTACCACAAATTCGCCCATTTTACAACTAATCAAAGACACCAAAAGAAGTGACTCGATTTTGCTTGATACGAAGGTACCACCGGGAGTACTCGAGTTTTGTGTTCGTTCATAAACAGATCTGAGTTTTTATTTCTTTTTCAAACAGATCTGAGTTTTATTTCTTTCTCTCTAGGCTTGATTTTCTGTTTCTTTTTGTGATTTTGGAAGAAAGGTTGAAAAATATTGAAGAAGAAAGATGAACATAGGGCAAGTAGGAAGTTGGGGAAGGAGGGTGTAAAAAGATAGAAATATCCTCACGTTTTCAGCACGTGTGCGCTTCAACGGCCAAAAAGAGATGACAGGTGGACATAAGGACAAAATCACAGAATTTGGAAAAACACAGGGACAAAAAAACAAAAAAAAAAGTATAGGGACAAAAACACAGTATCGGGAAATCATAGGGACGAAAACTATAATTTACTTTATACTTAAATATTTGTAAATAAATAAACTAGGTAAATGTTGAAGGTAGTCCAAGAATTTTAGCTAGTCCCAAGGGACAATTAATAGCCCTTGGATCAAGAAAAAGTCAAAGGTCAAGATCAAAATTCAAACCATACAAGCACATATGCTTCAATACATCAACACCCCCACCCACCTCCGGCGGCCGGAGACGGCGGCCGGCGGTGGTGGTGACCGGTGGTGGTGGTCGTGACTGGAAGCACATGTGCTTGAAACACATGTGTTTTGAAAATAAATGAGTGTATATGTACAGCCAAGCACATGTGTTTCAAGTAATGAAGCACATGTGCTTCGTGATTCATACACAAATAACTTGCTTGTAAGTTAAATGTGTTCAGGAACAAAAACACATGTGATTGGCTTTATGAAGCACATGTGCTTCATAATGATATGTTCGTCACTTGTTTTGATTATTTTTCTTGTTAGTGAAGCACATGTGCTTCATAACGTCAAGCACATGTGCTCCGTGATTCAAACACAAATGACTTGCTTGAAAGTTCAGGAACAAAAACACATGTGCTTGGCTTTATGAAGCACATGTGCTTCATAATGATATGTTCGTCACTTGTTTTGATTTTTTTTCTTGTGTAGTGAAGCACATGTGTTTCATAACGTCAAGCACATATGCTTCGTGATTCAAACACAAATGACTTCCTTGTAAGTTACATGTGTTCAGGAACAAAAACACATGTGCTTCATAATGATATGTTCATCACTTGTTTTGATTTTTTTCTGTGTAGTGAAGCACATGTGTTTCATAACGTCAAGCACATGTGCTTCGTATGCTCCCTTGTGTGTTTAGAAACACATGTTTTTAGTGACTAGAAACACATGTGTTTCGTGACCTGAAGCACATGTGCTTCGAAGTAATATGCTGTGTTTTAGTGAAGCACATGTGTTTCGTGACCTGAAGCACATGTTCTTCGAAGTAATATGTTGTGTTTTAGTGAAGCACATGTGTTTCAATACATCAATACCACCACCACCCCTATTACCACCAGCACCTTCACTGTCAGCCACCACCGCCGCCGCCGGCCGCCGCCACCGGCGGCGGATGGGGCAGGGGGCGGCGGACGGCGGCGATCGACGGTGGTCGGCGGCGGCCGGCGGTGGCTGTAGGTGGCTGTAGGTGGGGGATTTGATCTTGACCATCTTAATCAAATGGTTAGGATTTGTCCCTTGAGACTATGCAAAACTCTTGAACTTCCTAAAATACAACTCAAATAAACTAATTAACCATTACCCGTGTGAACCCGTGTATACCGATTCAGCAAACAATTAAGCAATAACAAAGGTGAATTGGAAGAACAAGATTGAGAGAATGCTTGCACAAAAACGTACGTCAATTTCAATATGCCGCAAGATTAGGTCAATACTAGGTTACAACTAGGTATTTATACCTAGGCCTAGTATTGACTAATTACATAAAATCACCCTAGACTATTTGTTACAATAAATGTCACATTACACCCCTAGACTATTGAATACATTAAAATGTAACCCAACAATCTCCCCCTTTGTAACAATGGCCTGGGAAGCATATTTTCGAAGTCTTCATCTTTAGCAAAAGCCTAGTCTTGTAGATATTTCGTTGCATAATAATCAGGATCAGGCTTGAACTTTATTAATCTGTGAAGACGAATACTTCTTGTAGCTTTTTAACCACAAAAGGTATTTTGAAGACTTTACTTTGAAGATACATATTGATCAACCAAAATTGAGACCCATAATGATAGAGAGATTAACAGCGGAAGTCTTTTCTTGAAGTTTGTGGCTTTATGTTGATCAATGATCTTTAATAATTTTTGTTCGGGAAATTTGTTGATAAGGTTTATGCTCCCCCTCTAACAGACAATTATTTCTTTATGGAGTCTTCGGTTCCTTGTATACTCCCCCTTCACTGGTGAATATGTGTCTTTTTGATGTGGAGTAGGTTAGGCTAATACATTCTCCCCCTCATGATGAACAAGATTTATCTGAAGCATCATGTAACAGGAAGAATCTCCGAAGCTTGGTGATCAATAAATAACACATTTTTCAGCATAGTCAAATAGGATAAACTGGGATCTCATAGATATCCCGTTAACACGACAGTTAAAAAACTTTGTGACCTACGTTCAGTGTTGGCTTTGATGTTAGCACTGGTAGGATTTCCATTCAATCATCGTGGAATACCAACAAGTTTGGTATCACTATGAATGTTCCGGCAATATCACTAGGATATGCTTGGTAGAATGCCTGTGTCCTAGAGAAATTTAATTCGGTTCTAGACTCTATATGTGGACAAACGAAGGCGAGGACTGGAGGTAGGTCCTCTTTTTCAATATCAACAATCTCCAAATGAGATGTCGATAGTAGATGTGGTAATCTCCGTGATTTTGAAACAAGTACTTTTTGTACTTGAGTGGTCAGTGGGGGTTGTGCATTGCATCATTGGGTCCATGATGTCTGAATCAAAAAGCATCGTATGCAGTCTGATAAAGATGTGGTTACCCGGTCTTTTGATTGGTTTAGGGAGGGTTTTTCGTTTTCTTTAACCCTGTCTCACACACTCCTCACTCAACTCACTTTTTCATTTTCAACCACACCCTCGTTGTTGTGTTACCATCTGTTAAGCTGATTTGCACCCCATACTTCATACCCTCTCTCATTTTTTACCTCAGCGCACCCCAATCAAGATCCCGTGATACTTGATTCTGCTCACCTAGACCTATAAACCCACCCTTACATTTTGTCCTATATTATAGGTGGCTCCTGGGGAAGATCATGCCGGTTATAGCAGATCATAGGAGTAATTTGAGAGTGAACTAAAACGCTCATGTGCAATGGATCAGCATATATGATGTTACGTTTTGTGGATAACATGGATTTTTCATCGGAAAGTGTATGTGTTTCCGGCATAAGTTGTTGCCTTTAAGATGTCAAATTTAGGTACAGCAACTTGAACAAGTAAGTGAATACCGGACTCACATAGAGTATCCGTTTGCACACTGTATGAATCTGTAGTCGTTTGCACAACCGAAGATTCAGATGTGTGACCTGCGTTTAGAGTTGGCGTGATTTTAGCTCTAGCAGGATTTCCACTCGATCCTCGTGAAACATCAGATCGTGATGCCACTACGAGTGTTCTGATGGATTTAAAGAAATCCATGTTTGTAGTGCAAGTGACCTATATTAGAATATTCTTGAGGGTGAGAACTAGACACACTGTGCATACAAAGAGACTTAACCCGGGGCAGGAGGTTATTTTGTTTCAATACCGACATACTCCGAATGAGTAGTCAGTAGCTTTTGTGCTACGTCCCCTAATGAAATGAAACAAATTCCTATTGAGAGGAATTTGAGTGGTTGGTGGTGGTGTGCATTTTCTTTACTGGGCTAGTAAAGTCTGGTGAAACATTTAACGCATAAATGAGCACCCTTTTGTATGGTTGCCCGGTTTATTTACGGTGTGGATGCACTCAAAGGTGTGTTTTCTTAAAGTTATCATGTTTGTCACATCACCTTGCACTCACCTATTGATATACCCTAGACTTATACCCTCACATTTACCAAATGGCTAAAAAAGAATTCCCTTGGAAGGTAAGGTCGGTTCTGGCAGACCATGGGAAGGTATTGTCGTTTGATAAAAAAATTGATCGAATAATAAAAAAAAATTCAAACGGGTATAAAAGTATTGATATAAGAAAGTTTCTCCCCCTAGAAATACTAATTCTCCCCCTAGAATTAATATTACTCTCCCTCGACAAAATAAAGATATATAAAAGTTTGTAGATCAGAAATGTACCTTTTAACAGCAGCAGAGGGGTGGAGAAGAGTTTTTACAGTTCTATGTTTTCTGATTAAAATCGGGTTTCAAGTTGATGTACGTGAAAGCCATTAAACGGTTAGGAACGGGTTATACACTGATGTGTGCATAAGCCATTCTGATGAGACTCAAGTTATACACTGAATTGTGTATAAGTCATCATGCACAACAAAGTATACAACTTTTGGTACCCAATCAGTTATGGGTCCTTAACGATTAGTAAATGCTGCCTTATGAAGAATGTGAACAAAAAATGAATTTAGAGTTTTGAAAAAACTGCAAGGAGGCAGTTCTGTGTTTAGGGATTTGATAGACCATTTTAATGATTTTTCTGGAGAATTTAAAATCCAGTTTGAGTGTTCATTTTGAATCCATTTATATCTAACAAATTTGGATGATTTTGGAGAAGAAGTCGTAGAGCCTGATTTTGACGATTCATTTGAAGACACAACACGAGAGACTGATTTTGTCGAGTTAGTTGTAGATACCTCGCGATTGACTGTGTTTGTCGATGTAGGTGTAGATACCTCGCGATTGACTGTGTTTGTCGATTTAGGTGTATATACCACGCGATAGACGGATTTTGTCGATTTAGGTGTAAATACCTCGCGATCGACTGATGTTGACAATTTAGAAGTTGTTTTTGGCACTTGATTAAAAGTTGTTGTTGGTGCCAATGAAAGTAACTCTTTTCTCGAATATTTCAAAGATTTAGATTTGGAAAAGATTTTCTTTGAAGGAGTAGAATGTGTTAACATGGTTGTTGATTTTGTCTTTTCCATCTGAGAATGCTTAAATCTAGAAGAGGAACCTAATTTATTTGGAGTTTTAGGTGCGGAATTTCCTCTTTTAACTTGTTTGAGAGCATTCAATTTCTTATCAGAGTTTAGTGGGACCGTGGATCTCCTCGGCTTAGGTGTGGTAGAGGAACTTACTTGTGATTTCGGTTTAGATTTAGAATTTCCTCTATTTACCTCGAAATGTTTGATTGTATATAAATCACGATATGCCATTACAGGAGAAAACATTTTGGTGTTATTACATTTATTGGAATTAGACTGCTCAACGTCTTTTACTCTCCAATGCATTGACCTCTTAAGCGTGGATTTTAAAGTTCGATACGAAAAATTTAAAACAGATGAATTAGAATCTTGTCGTAAAAGAACTGGAATTTTGGGAGAAGAAATTGTAGATTTGAGAGACGTAAGCTTTGGAGAATCATTTGAAGTAGAAACGTTTTGATTAGAAGTAGATTTTATTTCAATAATTTTATCTTCTAATTCATGAATTTTAGTTTGTAAATCAGATTTTTCTTTATCAAATGCCTTATGTGTTTCATCAATTTCTGTTTCTAATTGGCAGATTTTCTTTTCGAGAATTAATGATGGAATATAAAGCTTTCGTGTCACTTTCAGTTGAACGACAGCATCCCCTTGAATTTCAAATTCTTCTGGGGTTATTATAGGAAAATATTCATCATTTTCAAATTTAGCCTTTCTAGTTTCATAAGTTTTGTTCAATTCTGCATAGTTGAAACTGATTTGTGCATTCTCCTGCTTTGCTCTGTTAAATATTTCAATTTCTTTTTCTTCATCTGTCACCCGCAAGAAGCTCTGCCAGATATCTTGCTGCATGTAGCGATAGTCATATAGTGTTGGAAGAACGCTGCACGCCTTGCTCAAATATCCTGGATTGTCTGCCCCTAGACCTTATTTGGAATTGAAGTATTTGAACTCTTTAGGCTTGTTCAAATAGATGGTTTGATCAGTATGGCCTCGTTTGGCGATTAACTCTTCAAGGTGTTTAATGTGGGATACTAACTGATCTTTGTCGTAGGTGAGACGATGTATGATAACCTGTTGCCTATTACTATCTTGTGATGATTGGTTTGTTTGATCGGTTAATTTTTCTTTTAATTCTTTGATTTCAGAATTTAAAGATTTAAATTGGTTTTCATTATCATCAAATTCTTGTTGTTTACGTTCCATCCAGTTTTTTGTTAATTGACATTCCTGGAACGTTTCAATATACAATTTGTAATATTTGTCATTTCGATCATTTGAAATTTGAATTTGTGCATTTTTAAGATTTGTAATTTCAGCTTCTTTCTCAGAAATTGTATGTGACAAATTTTGAATATCAGATTCATATTGGACCTTTATTTCTGATGCTTGCTTTTGTAAATCCTGAATTTCCAGTGTAAAGATTTTATTTTGTTTGATGTGATTAACAAGTTGCTCACCAAGATGGGCAGTTTGTTTGCATTGATTTTCTAAAATGGTTACACTGTAACGACCCGAAATTGTAAATAAATAAAATATGTAAAAATATGATAATTATGGATAAATCATATAAAACGCGTGGAAATTGGTTTCGTGTCGTTCGGACACCATACGGGAAAGTTATGGGCGAAAACGGGTCAAGACACTTAATGAAAAGTGCAGACTTGCTGCCTTAAGGAGTTCGCGACGCGAACTATAGTTCCCGATCGGGAACTAGCTCCAGGGAGTTTGGCATTTGGTCGCGAAGTAGTTCGCGATGAGATAGCGATCGCTAAGTATGCATACGTTATGCAGAGTTAGCGACGCGAACTTAGTTCGCGACGCGAAGTCTGGTCGAGCAGCATTAAAGTCGGGATTTGGCTCATTTATTGCATTTATGAACCCTAGTTTTCTCTCTTCAAGTGTGTGAACGTTTTTTAGTGTAAAGCATCGTTTGGAGCTGAATTCTTGGTCAAATCTTGTGATTCTTCACTCCTAGTTGAAGATTTAAGGTATATCTTCAATCCTTTGTAGTTGTAGCTTTAGATCTATGGGTTTAGAAGCTTGGGGTTGAAACCCTAGTTCTTGGGGTTATGGGTTATGGTGATATAAAGGTTGTATACACTTAATAGATGGTATATTAACAAAGGAAACAAGTGTATGATTATGATTTGTAAGAATCTTGCGGGTTGGTTAAACCTAGGGTTTGGTAAACCACCATATTTGGGGGAAATGGATTGATGGGTGTTATCTAGAGGTAGATGGACACATTGATAGTAGATTGTGATGTTGAACATTGTATGATCATTGTTTTAAGCTTTCGGTGACATCTTGGAAAGTCGGTGAAATTGTGAAGCAAGAGTTTTGGTGTCAAGAACACGGTTGGAGCATTTATTGCTAAGGTGAGTACGTGTGGAATTTACTGAGTACATAGCCCCTCTTAAATATTTTCATTACTTGTGTTATGGTCTATTTGCTTAATTGTGTAGACTAGTAGTTGATAGTTAGTTATACAGATGATAGTATTGAACTAACTTGTTTGATGATGAAAGTGATAGCCGAGAGCTAGATTTGGCATAACCATAGGGTTATGATGAGATTGAGATGATGTGATGATACGGGAGACTCCCCGATCATGAGGTGTGGATTGAGGGGCAGTTGGGATGATTTCTCATCGACTCTTCCACGTTAGTAGTCTTACTCATTGGACGTATTCCGGTGGGCAAGGCAGGTATCGGTAGCGTGGGCGATCCTATTGCCGGTACCTTGTTTCTAGTTAGCTCGGGGGCGTCCCGATAACTAGATATGTATGTGATTCTAGCTAGTTCGGGGGCAACCCGATAGTTAGAAGTGATTGCTAGGTAAGCAAGGTTGATAGGGTCACACTAAGGTGACTAGACTGGATAGTTGGATATATATTTATGTATATTGATTGGTTATATGAATCGTGACATTTCATTTTATTACCGGGTCTAAACCCATGTAGCTCACGAGACGTTTTTGTCTCACGTACTCCTTGTTTTGTTTTGCTATGTACTCAGGTTCGGGATCGAAGGCTTAGGTACGCATGGATAGAGATGCGGGACCTAGATTAGAAGAACACTAGATTGGATTTAGTCTTAGCTTGGTGATGATCTATTTTGTAACACCTACTTTTATACTCTGATTTCATACCAAGGTTTTTGTAAATCCAAATTGAGGATGTTCTTCTATTTATAAAAATGTTTTATTTTGGCCAATATTTGGTGTTAAAATTTGAGGTGTTACATACACGCTCTAAAAATTGTGTATTCACATCATTTTCGAGTAAAATAGTTTGTTTTAGTGAATCAATTTCAGAAATCAGATCTTTATCAAAACAATTAACAGAATCAGTAGAATAATCAGAAGTAGATAAAGGAGAGCTGGTTACCTCAATTTCCTTGTTGGCTTCCTCATTGAACGTATCGACATTCTCTTCATTTGCTCTTGCCATTTTGCGATTAGTAGAGTTGATATAGTTCTCAGGTGGATATGAAGAAGATCTCGTGGGAACCAGGTTCTCATTTGCTCTTGCCATTTTGCGATTAGTAGAGTTGATATAGTTCTCATTTGCTCTGATACCAATTGTGAATCCGTGTATACCGATTCAGCAAACAATTAAGCAATAACAAAGGTGAATTGGAAGAACAAGATTGAGAGAATGCTTGCACAAAAACGTACGTCAATTTCAATATGCGGCAAGATTAGGTCAATACTAGGTTACAACTAGGTATTTATACATAGGCCTAGTATTGACTAATTACATAAAATCACCCTAGACTATTTGTTACAATAAATGTCACATTACACCCCTAGACTATTGAATACATTAAAATGTGACCCAACAACCCGAAACAAAGTTACCCAATACGAAACTATGAAAATAAGAAATTTTAAATAAGTTTAAGTAGGTCTTATCCATTTAATAAATATTATGCGATTTACATAAATCCTATTTACATCCTGTTTTCACATTTGATTATTCTGTTTGTTATTACTAAAATTTTAAGGCCTTGATTTAAGCTAATTTAGTTATGCATATATAACATTTTTGCATATATAAACTATTTCATGCATTATATTGTATAACATTTAAAACAAAATTCGCAAACATTATAAAATAATAATTTTAATGTGTAAAGTAGTTTTTATGATATAAAAATTACAACCCTTTCTTTATATATAATGAACAAGACATACTTAATTAGGTTTATAAAATATTTTTGGATAATTCCTCAATTGTGTGTATCATCCTTCCGCAAGGATCATATTAATCCCTTATATCATTACAATTTTATCGGATATCCCCAAAGGGACAACTAGGTTTTTATAATGATAATAAAGCTTACTGTGTTTAGCTCAATCCATCACCGAACATCAAGAAGTTTCACGTGAAAAAGATACATTTCATCTTTTGTAGGCGTGGGCCATCATGTTCTCGAACCAGAGCTTCCCCAATGCATTTGGGTGCTCATGGCCACTCAAACGCCTCAGACCAACTTCACCACAAAGCATTTATGTGGCCATCACCCTTTGATAACCTACTTTTGTCACCATCTCTTTTGGACTAACATATGGTTTTGACAAATCAACAAACTTTTTTAGTGGACCCCTCCAACTCCCAAGTCCTTCTTTTTCTTGTAAAAAGTATTTCTTTTATAAATGCCGAAGTTATATCCATGATATACGCTACCTAATTGTTATCATGACTATATTTAAACTCTCACCTTGCCCTACAGTAAATATTTACTCAAATAAAAATTAAAATAATAATCTCTAGAAAATTATTCAAGAACCATCACTAATATACCATCTATCAGATTATTTGGATCCCTCCCCAGTCCCAAGGCTCTAAAGTTGTGGTGGTCGTGTATTAATAATAATGGGTTTTATGCTTTATTATATTTTATGCATTATGGAAAAAACTAGATAATTGACTGAACAGATTGGTTGATAAGCGGTTAACGCATGGAATTTGGAGTACAGCTCAGGTTGGGTTTGCTTATTCCAATTATAAGAGCATCCTAATGATTAATCTCAGACAGGTAGGAATAGGCGATGCCAGTTGGGTGGTGAGCGTATGTGGCATCCAACCACAGGGAGAATTAACACCACTTCTTACACGGCATGAGGGTTGGGTGTAGCGTGGCCACGACCATAGCTCATAACGGGTGTGGTGGTGTGTATCGAAGGGATCTGATTGGTGGGTTTGTTTAAGTTTTTATTTATTTAAAAATAAATGGAAAAAAATGGTGTGGTTAGTGTGATGAGCATTTTCTAGATAAATAGTGTGTTGTGGTGTAGTATGGTTGCTGAGGTGACAAATGAAGTGACTATAAAAAAAAGTGTGGTCACTTGGATCCATACCTCATAGTCTTACAATAACTTATTACTTTTGACACATAATCTATTAACTGGAAATCTATATATATAAAACATCTTCAATGTTTAACCTTTCAAAAAGTTTTATAAATTCCCCTATTTATAATTAGACAATTTTTATAGCAGTTTATAAAACTTAACATAACACACACACACACAAACTAATCATTATGCTTGTTCTTTTTAAAAAATATTGAAACATGACAAAGTTATCATTTATAGATATAAAAATAATAAAAGATTCAAATATAAATTTTATAGGGTTTAAAATGTAAAATTAATAAATATATGGACTAAATAAATCAAACATTTTAAATTAATTAAAAGGTTATGAAAGAATAAGTCATTAGAATAAGTTTTTAAAATACCTTTTCACTTCAATAGCAAAATGTCATCCGATAGCTTATTTAAAAAATAATAATCTTTAAAAAAACTTCCATTGGAGATGCTCTAAGCAATTTTATTTACAATTGAAATAATTAAAAAGCTTTTTTTAACAAAAACTTATCACTACGATAATACAAAAAAAAATTGATTTTTTATTTTTTTTAAATTGATTTTTATCATTTTTATTTTTATTATTATTATTATTATTATTATTATTAGTTAAAAAACAATATTAATATTATTTTTATATTTATTTTTATTTTTATTATTATTTGATCATTACAAAAAAATTTGATTTTTTTTTAAATTACATTCTTATCATTTTATTACTATTATTATTATTATTATTATTTTATTATTATTTTTCGTTAAAAAAACAATATTATTTGATAATTACCCGTGTTATTAGTATTGAAATTATTGGTTAATATGATATACTTCCTCTGTATCAAAATAAGTGAATCACTACTTTAAAGTTTACGTTTTTCGAGGCAAAATAAGGTAATAAGATATTAGTGAAATCAAATGGGGTAATTAAAATGGATGGACTCCACACCTTTTGCTTTTTTTTAAATGGTGAAAAAGTTAAATATAGGAATATGACAAAAATAGATAGGACCCCATACCTTTAATAATGTTTAAAGAGACAAAAGTAAGGGTAAATTGATAATTTTAAATATAAAAACTTACCAAATAATGTATATTATTAAAGTGATTCACTTATTTTGATACACCTTGAAAAAGAAAGTGATTCACTTATTTTGATACGGAGGAAGTATATGTTAACTAAAAAATTGCACAAACTTGAGTCTAGCCAAGATCGCTAAAGCAGGCCCAACCTTCACGGGTTCGAAATATGTTGACTTCCAACATGTATGTCTTTTTTTGTTGTTGGTTTTTATTTTTGGTTTTTTTTATGTTATCAATGCTCATTTTCTTCAGTTTTCCAATTAGGTATTATAAAACATACACACATAAAATATTAAATACTCTATTAAATTTTCTTGAGACCCACAAATTTCTCTTCTCAAATCTTTCTTGAAGCGATGTATTGAACCGATGAGGGCCAAGTGATGAGGCGTGCTAATGGAATAAACTATCGGTTGAAGGAAGAGCAAAAAAAAAAGTTCCTCCACTAACACGAGTCTTATAACAATTCAGAAGGTGATATTGACTACCGAGTAACATCAAGTTATTCATTCAACGAAAATACATGACCAAGAGTAGTGATCTTATATACACCGATAAACGTTCAAGGAGGTCCATTATTTTTACGAAATCCCGAGTAACAAATCTTAACCATTGATCAATAAGATCTAATGGTAAAGATTTATAACATATTTTATACATACAGGGGTATTTCGGTCATTTAACACTTAAAAAATATCAATTTTTTTATTTTTTTCGTTAAAAAATATCATGTGTGATTTTAGACTAAAATCACATGTGATTGTATATTTATTCATATTTGATGTTTTAGTTCAATTACATGTGATTCAGTATGCAATCCACATTATGTATTATTAATAAAATAATAATATATTTTTAAAAAATTATAATAAATAAATAAAAAAAAGTAGAAAAAATATAAAATAAAATAATTCTAAAATATAAAAAAAATATATATATTTTTTTTCTTTCAAAAATGGCCAAAATACCCCTCAATGTATAATATATGTGATTAATTTTAATCATTAGATCTTATTGATCAATGGTTAATATTTGTTTCTCGGGAATTCATAAAAATAATGGATATCTCCTTGAACGCAACTTTATATATACTAGTTTATTATCAAAGTTTAAAATACATTGCATTATACATAATATAATAAGCACCCTTATCACAGTATTTTGGTCACATGCGTGGGAGACCTAGAAAAAAGCTAAGGAACGTCACTGATTATATATTTTTTCCTAAAATGTGTTACCTATATTATAACATTAACAAAAAAAAAATTAAAAGAAATAAAATTATTTTAACATCATTCAAAAAAAATTCAAGATACTAGGTCATCTTATGATCACATGAATGATGAATGACCAAACTTGCCTAGAATAACGATGGGAGAGCACATCCTCTTTGGTCAGGTTATGAGATGGATTGTAGGATCGTAGTCATCCACTACGATCGAATACTCAACCGGAGAATAATTACCGAGTTAGAGATGGAGGTGGAGGTGATGGTGATTTGTATGGACGCGTGGTTTGCTACTTGGAGCCATTTGTATAATTGGAAAGTGCTCGAGTAAAGGTGATGCTGACGCATGCTACTCTTTTGCTTTTTATTCTTAACAGCTACCTTGTAACAATACACGTGTCACGTGTGCAATCAATTTATGAAAGTTATATGCAAGTTAAATAGCTATAAATCTCAAACAGGTGGTACAAATCGCTACGGTTTTAGAAGTTACAAGTAATTAACTAGTTTTTTTTTAACAACTAGGGTGAAATTATCCAGAGTTTTGGTAAAATTATCATTCTAACTAGATAATCTATAAAAGTACTTACATAAAAAAAAGTAAAAACTAGCTAAAAGCTATCAGAAGAATATAGAGCAGCCCTCCGCCCTCCGTTACAGCCTTTGATCAATAGATTAACTTTACCAAACAAAATTAAGAAACATAAAATGGACAAATACACCACATGGCACATAGTAACGATTTACAATTAACCCTATATTTATACAAAAAATATAGCGAGGCCTGAAACTCATCTTTAATTCAAGATGCCGAGAAGCTTTTAGTGTTAAAAATGAGATTGTTTTTAGCTTTTTATATAAATATACAATTACACCAACTAGCACCTCTAGAAATTTCCTTCTCCTTTTGGACTTCCCAGATTCAGCAATGTCATGGACAATTTGAACTAACCAAACACCATGATTGATATTGATATTACGCAACTCAAAAATAAAACCCACAGATCTCTAATTTTATTTTAGAGCACACGTAAAACAAATGATCACCTGTTTCTTCTTCCAAATCGCATATAACTCGCATGAAACAGAGGGAATATTCACACCCCTGGATTGCAAATCAATTCTTGTAAGAATTCTATTCGCAAAGAAGTTTCCAAATAGTGCAGCTGAGTTTAGCGGGATCCAATTATTCCAAAAATATAATAATTCATACCTGATTCAATAGATAGACTCAAGGGCAAAAATATCAGGAAATAAACATTTATTTGAGAAATTTCACAACCAATAATCTGACCAGAATTTAATATCTCTACTGTTTCGAATTCAAATTCATCTAATTAAAGAGTACCTTGTCCACCAACAACTGTTCTTTTGCATTGTATTTCAGGTAGCAGCTACCTAGGAAGAACAGGGGATCGTTCTGTAATAATAATTCGTGTTTTATAGTAATCATGCTTATCTTCTTACCATTGATGTTGTTAATTTAACATTCGGCAGAGTTGAAATGCAATAAGCACCCCTCGCATGCTTTTTCAAAACTCCATTTTGGAGGTACCAAAACGCAAATAATTGATTATTTTAAAGTTTTACCAACACCCATTTTAAATTATTTTCATTTTCAAAACGCAATAAGACCGGTGCCAACGGTCCGCCGGTTTGGCACCGCCGGTTTTCCGCCGGTACCGGCACCATTGGCACGGGCCGCCGGTTGAGGTGCAGCACTGCAGCCGCTTTGGCGACGAGCGAAGGGGAGGAGGAGGGAGCGTATCGGTGGGGCCCAATGTACCTTTTAACAAATAAAAAAAAAATTTAAACAGTAATAATTCAAAATAAATGGTAATAAATACAAAAAAGGGTAATAATTCAAAAAAATTCAAAAAAATTCCCATACCCACTCATTTCTTCTATTTTTTACACCACATTCACCTTCTTTATCTCTCAAAAACTTCATACTTCCTCCCAAACTTGAAAAAATGTCCAAAAGACGTCAATCATCGGTATCCAACGACGTGTGGGAGCTATTTAATTCAACAACGATTGACGCCCCTCCTTCACCGGCCGGTTCTTCGTCGGGTCAAACAAGCAACCCGACACCATCGCTTGGTTTTGGGGCTTACTCTCAACCACCACCAAACTACCAATACCAACAACCACCACCAAACTTTCAATACCAACAACCACCACCCAACTTCCATTACTCTCAACCACCAAACTTTCAATACCAACAACCACCACCAAACTTTCAATACCAACAACCACCACCCAACTTCCAATTCCAACAACCTCCTCCAAACACACCTCCCTTTTCACAAATTTTTCAATCACCATCACCAACCGAAAATGTGGGGGACACCCAACCAGAACCGACACCCACAAGAAAAGGGAAAGAAAAAAGGAAGGAAAAAGGGAAAGAAAAACCCGCGCCAAAAAGGGCACAAACAAAGTGGTCAACCCCTGACGAGGTGATTTTAGCCAAACGTTGGATTCATAACTCTGAAGATGGTGTTAAGGGGAATAGCAAAAAAAAAAATCGTCCATTGGGGTCAAATTCTCGCGGACTTCAACTCAGTTGCTTCTGTGAAGCGTAACATGAACCAACTAACGGGCAAATGGTCCAAAATAGCGGCTGACGTGAAACATTTCAGTGCTATATACAATTCTTTAAACGACATGCGTGGAAGTGGTACGCGAGACGAGGACGTTCTAAAAGCTTCTCGTCAACAATTCCGTGAAAATGTTGGCCGTAATTTTATATACGAGGATTGTTGGGAAGTGGTAAAAGATTGCCCAAAGTTCTATTTTTCAGTAGGCGTCATGGATACCGAGCCGATAAGCCTCGATGAAGACACTGAACCGGTTAGCATGGATACAAGGACGACGACACCGGCTAACATGCATGCGTTGTTCCAAGATGACCCGTTGAGGCGCCCCCCGGCCGCAGTATTAGTAAGAAAAGTCAAAAAACTTCCTCTTCCTCCGACGCCGCAACTTTTTCAAGGTCCATTAAGTTGGACACTTTGGACGTGGTTAGACAAACCTCCCATAAGCAATCTAACGCTATCGCTAATGTAACACCCCAAAATTTATCATAAAAATTTACAGATATAAAAGAACGGTTAGCTCCAGAATCAAATAATACGCGAGCAGGTATATTATTTATCAAGAACATACCGGTAATAACGTCATCGGTGGTAGTTGCATCTTCCACCGTCATTTGAAATGCTCGCCCTTCAGGTGGAGGGGGGTTCTTCCTTTTCTGACCCGTGGATGACATAGACCCACCTACCGACCCCGAACCCGTTCTTCTACCAGATGGACAATCTCCCGCCCTATGACCTTCTTTCTGACAGTTCCAACAAACATTTCTCGGGAGCCTACAATCTTTCGTTTCATGCCCATGTTGACCGCACCTCAAACACCTCATTGTCTGAATAGTACAAGCCCCATGATGAGAAGACTTGCACTTATTACACCATTGAGACTTCTGACTCGAACCGGCACTAGTTTGGCTTCGAACGTTAGAACTTTGAGAACTTTGTTTCTGATTCCCTTGCCATTTTCTGCTTTGTTGGGAACTGGATTGATCAAATCTAGATCTCTGAGTAGCTACTTTATCCATGATCATTCTTTCTTGAGCTTTGCTATCGGCTTCAGCTGATTTGGCTATAGTAAACGCCTGAGTTAATGTACTTGCAGTTCTAACCGTTCCCCTATATACAGGTAATAAAGCTTCAACAAAATGTTGTACTTTTGCTCGTTCATCAGGTACCCAGTCATTTACAAATCTTAATTTATCATTGAATTGTTTGATTAAATCTTCAACTGACATACGTTCATCCATTTGCAAACTCATAAATTCCTTTCTAATTTTATTCATTTCAAACGTACCGCAGTAATGATCACAAACTCTTTGACGAAATTCTCCCCACCCTATCCCGTTTAACGCCTCCGGTGAGTGATGTTTAGTCCAAGTATCCCACCAAACCCTTGCATCTTCCTTCATCATTCTTGAAGCATACTTCACTTTCAAATGATCCTCACAACTACAAGCATCAAGGGCTATTTCCATATCCCTTAACCAATTTAATGTAACTGTCGGGTTTGTACTACCCGGGTATTCAGATGGTTTACAATCAAGGAATTGTTTGTAGGTACATGGTGGTTTTTGAAAAGATTGAAAAGGTTGTTGTACAGTGCCTTGTGGTGGATAAGGATAATAGTATTGGGGTGGTGGATTTGGTCGATTTTGTAATTCATCAATCGTTCTTTGCATCCCTTCCATACGGCTTTCCATTCTTGCAATATATTCTTCTTTATCGGTATTACTATCCCCAGAATTACCCGCATTACTTGTCTCTTTGGTCGGTTGGGTCACTGGAATTTCACCACGGTCAGCCATATCTGTATCATACACAACATCTCACAAACATTTAGTTTTGATTATCCGTTAGTAAATTCTATACTAACCTCTACCAACTAATTCACTTATCAACTAACCCTCACCCAAGAAGGAATGTTTGTCAAAACTCAAGCCAAGATTTAGGAATGCTACACTCACGGTGCAATCATTGCTAAATCTTGCTCTGATACCAAACTGTAACACCCCAAAATTTAAGCCATTTTTTTTTTCTTTTTTTTAAAAATAAACAAACATTTTAACCTAACGGAAGCAATCCCAACTAATACAGTTTATCAAAAGACTTACCAACCATTAATAATTTACAAACCAACTTAAACTATTATAAAAAATATCCGGTGTTACTAAATCCAAGGCTTGACCATTTTACCAAAATATCAGAGTAATTGACAAAACTTTCCTTCAAACCCCGACTCTAAGATTCACCCAGTCAAACCTGTAAAGAGTCAACAAGAGAGGGATTAGCATAACGCTAAGTGAATGAAATTATAAACATTAAATTGCACAACCACAACAATTTAAGATAACACCCTCTACAAATAACACCCTTTAATTAGCAAATAACCAGAGGAACGGCGGTTCGGCCCAACTCACAACTGTTGTCGGCCCAACAACAGTTTACCGATAGCCCTAAGCTACTTGGTACAATACCAGTGCTCCTCGACCTACCCGTGTCCAAGGAGTCCTGGTATTGTCTCCAATAGCTAACGATGCTCAACCACTAACTGCACGGGCTGACCTCTTTCCGTGTATCATGCGCATATTGCAGTTAATTACACATAACAACCGAATTAACTAACACCGAAACAAGAACCGTATCGAAAACAATTACGCAGATAAAAAAATCTTGCATATTCTGCACTAACCCAAGTGGAACCTGAAACCATTGCAAGTTATACTATCTAATGGTTATAAATCCACTCACCTTAGCAAAAGCTCCTTGATACTCAGTGATCTTATGTTACTGAGTTCCTTTACCCTTTCCTGCAACACAAATAAACACCCGAATTAATAACCGATTTGACCCGAAATGTGCAAAACTATACAATACACTATAATATCATAACAACATGTACTCAATCCAAAACTTACACTTATATAACCCCCAATTTGACACTTTGACTTACAAAAGTCAAACCCGATTCATTCTAGTAAAATTATACAATTTTACCCAAATAGGTCAAAAAGCCCACTTTAATTAATTAAAATACCCAAACGGGTCAAATAGGCCCACTTTAATTAAAAGAATACTCAAACGGGTCAAATAGGCCCACTTTAATTAAAAGAATACCCAAACGGGTCAAATAGGCCCACTTTAATTAACAAAATGCCCAAACGGGTCAAATAGGCCCATTTAACTTATAACTTTACAAATGTGTATCATTGGATCTCATTCGCCATCCTTTTGTATTTCCTACAACTTATGATCAGTTAAATTAAAAGACTTTAACCCATTTTAGGTCAAAAGTCCACAATTCATTTAACTAGTTTCTATTACTTGATCAATTTTACTCAAACTTAACAATTGATCAAATTGGTATTATAACTAGTTTCTAATAACAATTTCAACCCTAACCATAACATATAACAATCATAAATATCACAGAAATTATAAATCCAAGAATTAGTGTTCTTCCCCAAATCACCAAAATAGTGATTCTTTCCCTTAGTCACCAATTTGAAGTTTCAACTAACAAGGAATCATATAATAGACACAACTAGCTCATAGAAACCTAGGTAAATCATCAATTTCTTGATTTCAATTAAAACTCATAAACCCTAGTTTATGTACTTGAGCAAAAACTCCAAAAATTGAAACCCTAGACAAGAAGAGATGACTACTTACCAACTTGTTGCTTAATTTCGAAATTATGGCTGGAAAAAGGAAGAATTTAAGCTTCAATTTGCAAGAAGTAGTGAAGAACTAAGGTTTGTGTGTGTTTTGGTGTAAAACGAGCGAACAGAGAGAAAGAACGAGACTAAAATTGTTATAGGACAAAAATCTGATTCAGCCCCAAATAATAAAACGTGGTCAACCTCAGAAGAAAGCTGGAGTTGACCTAATTTCGTTTTTATCGGTATAATACTGAAATTTCGATGTTTAATTCGGAACCCTAAACGACCTCTGTTTTTAAATCTGAAAATACCGTTGGAACCCTTGTTCAAAAGAGAACATAGATATATAAAAATCATTCTAATATATATCTATCTCAGTATTTGCTAATTTTTAACCCCGTGGTTAAAAATACAAAAAATTCAAATAATTCTAATAAAATCCTATAAAATAGAAAAATAATAAATAATACTTACAGATATTATTAAAATATCATACCAGGTCTCGGGGTGTTACAGCTAAGGTTGCAAAAATGGTGCATCAAAAATTAATTTTAAAAATTTGGAAATTCCTAGCCACAAAAGTACCGAAAGATATTAGCGAAAGTCGTAAGAAAATGCTTGAAGAAGCTCAAGAATCAATTGCAAGGAAATTTCATAAGGATTTGGCGATTTTTAACGAGGATGACGACGAGGGTGGCGGTGAGGGTTCGGGAACACAAGGACCGGTTGGCGAAGACGAAGACGAAGACGACAATGAATCTATTGACTAGTAGTTTCTTTAGTTCGAATGTCTTTTTTTTTATTATTAATGTATTTTTTTTAATGTATTTTTTTTAATGTCTTTTTTTTAATGACTTTTTTTTTTAATTAATGTCTTTTTTTTGTATGTTTTTTTAATTAATGATATGTATTTTTATTAGTTATATGTTTTAATTAGTTGTATATTTTTATTAGAAAAAGAAAAGTAAATGGTGGGGCCCAAATTTGGTGAAGTGACGGAGTGCTGTTGGCATGACTACGTCAGTTTAGTGTTAGTTAGTTTGTCTGCTGACGTGGCGCTGAGTTGACAGCAACTGATGGCGTCAGTTGCCGCCACCATTGGCACCGGTCTAAGCAGATTATCATTTTTCAAAACGCAATCCTAAACACCCCTTTTAACAAATTGAAAAGACTAATTCATCATTTAACATGTTTTTTTATTTATCATATAATAGTATGAATTATAAAGTTATTTTAATAGTAGAGTAAACTTAATTTAACAAACTTAGACATTTTGTATTGTCCTTGTAAATAAAAATAAATACTTGACTCGTATTTTTCTCAAGAAAAAAATTATATAATAATTAACAACACCACCTAACTCGTATTTTTCTCACGAAAAAAAATTATATAATAATTAACAACACCACCTAACTTAGGAATCTAGATTAAAAAATATTAGATGCTTACATCTTAAATCTAACCTAACAAAAAACAAACAAAGTTAAAAATATATTTTTCCAATTCGCGTTAGTGTAACCTTTTTTTTAACTAAACCAAACTATAAACACATGGTTCATTAAACTTAGAGTAAATTATACAAAAGATCCTTGTGTTTTGGCACTTATTATAATCACAATCATTGGTCTTCGTTTATTACACTGAAAGTCCTCGGTGTATTCAGTTTGTTATACTTATGGTCCTTGCCATCAACTTCCATTAAATTGGGTTGTTAAAAAATACTGAAGGACAAATTTACCCTTCTAAAAATTACATATAAAACCCTTTTCCTTTAATAAATGAATAAACTATCCACCCATCACCTCAATGTTCATCTTCTTCTATATGTAATTTTTAGAAGGGTAATTTTATCATTCAAACATTTTTTAACAACCCAATTTAACGAAAGTTGACGGCAAAGACCATCAGTGCAACAAATTGAATACACCAAGGACTTCCTGTGTAATAAACGAAGATCACATACTGTGGTTGTAATAAGTGGTAAACCACAATGACCTTCCGTGTAATTTACTCTTAAACTTATACTATCTCCACCTGTCAGACTCAAAAATTGGTGGTGACTGATTAGTGTTGAGTGGTGACATTCCGTTGGCACTCGATCAGAATTGGATGGTTGGGAATATAAATCCAGTTGGCATAATTATTAATCATAAATATTCAACAGTATTATCATATATTTTAACCGTATTTTGAATATTAACTAGTTAAATTCAAAACCAATTTTTAAAACGTTAATTTCCGTTTCCAACACGTTAAGTTTCGTTTGGTACATTTTGTGATTTTATTAGTTAAGGTACACAATTATACTCCAAACGTTATTTAAAAAGTTATAAAACCTACATTATTTGTTTCTTACCACAACTTGTTTTAATTTTATAAAACTAGTGACCAAGTGTTCAATGGTGAAGATTCTACCTACCCTCTACGGTTCTGTACTGTAGGACCCACCGCCACCTTACAAGTTGACACGTGTTAGTCCCTATCACGGCCATCTTTTCTATATATACACCCTTCACTCCCCATATAAAAAATCACCTCATAATCTCTCTATCTCCCCAAACACTCGCACTCAAATTCGTTTAGATTTGTTGTTCGATCCACAAATCAACAAGCGAATATGTTTATCGAGAACTTTAAGGTTGAAAGCCCCAATGTTAAGTACACTGACGATGAAATAAACTCTGTGTACAATTACGATACCACAGAGCTTGTTCATGAGGAGAAAAACGGTGCTTATCAGTGGGTTGTTAAGCCCAAGACCGTCAAATACGAGTTCAAAACTCAGACCCATGTTCCCAAATTAGGGTTCGTAATTCAATTTTGTCACTCTGTTCAATTGATTTTATATTATTGATTATTAATAATCGTGTTTGTATTTGTGACAGAGTTATGCTTGTTGGATGGGGAGGCAACAATGGATCAACCCTAACTGCTGGCGTTATCGCAAACCGGGAGTGAGTATTTCCTAATTTCGTTGTCGTATCTAAATTCATCCGTCACTTGTACTGTACAAGTGGTTGATATGCACAATTCTGATTTCTTTTCTTTTTGGATCGAATCAGATGCGATTCCAAAACAAATTTGTACATTCTGCATCCATAATTATCATGATTCGTGAACCTTATATGCTCAAATTATAAATGAAAGTGACATGAGATGTTTGTGTTCGAAAATTAAATGTTTCTTCGTTCTTATCGACGATAATATAGTTGCATGACACATGTTACGTTCTGATTTTGTTTCAGTGACACCTTATCAAGAATTGGTTTTTTTCAAAATTACTTTTTTTTTTTGGATTTATTTGCTATTATTATCGTCGGTTTTTAGCATCAACTGGTCTTTTTAGAAGGAAAAAACAGCATTTGATTTCACATATGTTCTTGTTGTTATGGATGGTAAAATGCTGCAATAAGTAAACAAACGTTGGATTTTATGAGATACAGTTGCTAGATGTTACCCTCACTGGTATCTAGCAAATTCAGTTATTTAATGAATGAACAATTTGGGTGCTGATTCGTAACGGACAATTTTTATCCAGAGCAATTTTATGTCAAATGATAATTATGTCATTCATTTCCTTTTAATTGGTGTGACATGTAAAGTGTGATAAAAGGAAAGGAATTACGTACTTGTCTTTTGATATGAAATTCCTCTTTTAAGAATCAGCTCCTAATCAATTTGATATGAAATTCCTCTTTTAAGAATCAGCTCCTAAGTAAAAAAGCAGGACATCTTTTTTTGGAAAAGAGAGTTTTAATTTTAGACATAATTGAAGTCACTTGTGTAGATTAAGAAAATACGTTCATACTTTGCTACTATTGTCAAATTTTTTAAAAATGAAATTACACAACTCATGTTAATGTTTCCTATATTGATATGGTTCACACCAAGGTTATGAAAAACAAGCCAAGCGCGTGAGGCGTGGCCCGCCTTGATAAGGCTGAGTTTTTTTGCGATGGGTTATTAAATTTTGGTTTTTTTGAAAAAATGATGACATGTAATTATAAGTTTGGATATAACATTTTTTGTGAATTTTATATATGAATTATCATATAATCAACATATCTATACTTTTTTGTGAGCTTGATATAAATATATATGAAAATTGCCGCCTTAAGTCACGTCTTGAAAAACGCCACAATGCTGCGCCTTATGTTTTTTTAGGACGTGTTTAATATTTTTTATTACAATTTTTAATCATTATTGAAAAAGGCTTCTGTTCTTTATTTATTTAGCAACTTTATGCCATGTTACCTTTGGCCTACTAGCTTTGGTCTTGGTCCCAAACGTAAAAAATTCGTTTTCACACCTCTTACTGTGCATCATGTGACACTATTGTAATAATCACAAACGTGTTATGTTCTTTTTCATATCAAGCCAAAACTGCTGATACTTAGAGAATAATTTAAATATTGTAATGATTAATAAAATATTTATTAGCAAATTCTGGAATCAAACAACATGTGGCTATAGCAAGAGTCCAATCTCTGTCCATAATCTGATTGATTAGTTACCAATTTTAGTGGGTTGGTGAGCTTTTTCCTCTGTAGTTTTTGCTTAATTAGTGACTAATTAATATAAAAAACAGGGGAATATCTTGGGCTACCAAAGATAAAGTGCAACAAGCCAATTATTTTGGTTCTTTGACTCAAGCATCCACTATCAGAGTTGGGTCTTATAATGGAGAGGAAATTTATGCCCCTTTCAAGAGCCTTTTACCTATGGTATATCTCTTTATTTATTTACTTTTGGTGTCTACATCAACTTGCCTTTTTAATATTGTATAAAATAATAAAAATATATTAAATATTTTGTATTATAAAATGTAATTATCACGTGAGTTTATAATAAATAAATTACTATATTACATAATTTAATTTGATAAAAAGATTTGTTATGGATTTTATATTACTTTTATATGTAGATCTGCTTACCCACTTTTTTTTTTTTCATTTTTAAAAAGCAAACATGTGATAATTGATTATTGCTTTTTAGAAAGAAAAAAAAAAAGCCATCTTGCAGTGATGTGAACTTTGTATTTTTAACTATATACTAAAATAATAAAAATGTAAAATGATAATATAGGTGAACCCAGACGACATCGTTTTTGGGGGATGGGATATAAGTAGCATGAATTTGGCTGATTCGATGGCTAGGGCTCGGGTTTTGGACATTGATCTCCAAAAACAGTTAAGGCCTTACATGGAATCCATGGTCCCACTTCCTGGAATCTTTGACCCTGACTTCATTGCTGCCAACCAAGGGTCACGTGCAGACAACGTGATCAAGGGCACCAAAAATGAACAAATCCAAAAGATCATTAAGGACATTAGGTACACTTTCCCATTTCTTCACCTTGTAAAATATTTCACACATGTTTTTAAATAATGTTGGAATTAGGGAGTTTAAGGAGGCTAACAAGGTAGACAAAGTGGTGGTCCTTTGGACTGCCAACACGGAAAGATACAGTAATGTTGTTGTTGGACTTAATGACACAATGGAAAACATGTTTGCATCAATTGACCGAAACGAAACCGAGATTTCTCCATCAACTTTATACGCCATTGCGTGTATTCTCGAGAACGTTCCGTTCATTAATGGCAGCCCGCAGAACACTTTTGTACCCGGGGTTATCGAATTGGCCATCAAGAGAAACACCTTGATCGGTGGGGATGACTTCAAGAGTGGTCAAACCAAGATGAAGTCTGTTCTTGTTGACTTCCTTGTTGGTGCTGGTATTAAGGTAATTTAATCATGTAACATTTTATTATTTAGTTAGATCTAAATATTTTAATTTTAATTTCAACAGCCAACGTCGATTGTGAGCTACAATCATTTGGGAAACAATGACGGGATGAATCTCTCAGCTCCACAAACGTTTCGATCTAAGGAGATTTCAAAGAGCAACGTTGTTGATGACATGGTTTCTAGCAATGCTATCTTATATGAGCCAGGGGAGCACCCTGACCATGTGGTTGTCATCAAGGTAATATATTTATAATATTAAAAAAAATAAAAATATATAGGAAGTATAACTTTTTTTATTTTTTGTGTTTAACGTTGCGAAAATTGTTTGTGTAGTACGTTCCGTATGTCGCTGATAGCAAGAGAGCAATGGACGAATACACTTCTGAAATATTCCTTGGTGGAACAAACACGATCGTGATGCACAACACATGTGAGGACTCACTTTTGGCTGCTCCAATTATCTTGGATCTGGTCTTACTCGCTGAACTCAGTACTCGCATTCAACTCAAATCTGAAACCGAGGTTTTTATTTATTTATTTTTCTTCCGTTAATAATATACATTTTTCTTAATCCGGCTACTGATCATTACTTAATTTCAGGGTAAATTTCATTCGTTCCATCCGGTGGCTACCATTCTGAGTTACCTAACAAAGGCCCCACTTGTAAGTAATTTTAATAATGTGTTCTATGGTACATTTTGGATGAATTATTGTATGGATTCACATGTTGGATGTGACGTGGTTTTGGATTAGGTACCACCTGGCACACCAGTGGTGAACGCACTAGCAAAACAGAGGGCAATGTTGGAGAACATACTGAGAGCTTGTGTTGGGTTGGCACCAGAAAATAACATGATCTTGGAATACAAGTGAAGTCATGATATGATAATATGATGTAATGTTGTTATCTGTTTGTTTGTTTGCATCTTCTGTTACCACAACAAGTGTATTGTGTGTGCTTTGCTTTGCTTTTTGCATAGCTTAGCCTAGCTTTAAAAAGTTGCTACTTTCTTATTTGGAAATGAATATATTCTCTAAATATTGTGCTAATTCCATCTTATAAAAAATTAATCTTAATTATAACTATTGGTATTATGAGTATAATTCGAATTTGAAAGTTATATAATAAATACAAACTATAATAATACCCGCAACTTTATGCCGATATAATGCTAATATTTTATAATAAACTAATCAAATAAGTTTATTATTATTAAATCTACACAAACAGAGAATTATATAAACAATTTCTCCTAGAGTATTCTTCAATTATAAGCTATCCACATGTTGAAGTTAATATTTTTTTATTTTTATTTTTATTTTTATTTTTTACTTTTTTTTGAACAGCTAGTTAGTAAGTTAGTGGTTCGAGCATAGACAGTGATATCCACAAGGGCAGTATGACTTCCCTCAAACCTTCCACCAATTTGTTCACGACAGGACTTGAACCCATGACCTTGGTCATGGGCAACACCTTAAATCCTCCTCTAATACCACTAGGCTACAAGCCTTGAGTCTTTGAAATTAATGAACTGCATTTCTGTTAGCATAGCAAAATCCTTCATGAAGATCCATCACATAGGTTGGACATGAATGAAATCAACACCTTATGATTGGGGACATATAGTAAACTCTAAACCTATTGTATCAAAACAAACAGAGAAAAATGAGGTTCTCATACACCTGCAACTCAATAAGGTGATCTTTATCTCAAAATAAATCCAATGAAAAATGATTAATGGGGATCTTTTTAGCCCTTAGATTCCACTTAGTGATTTGATAGATAAATTAGCTAACTAATTGAAGATAGACTTTATTAGCTGGTGTAGAACCAACTGTTAAGTACCATTAGGTGAAGGAAATTTATTTGAAGACAAAGTTTTTGACAAATTAACTTTGTATCCTTTTCGTGCATGCGAATTCCGGAGATGATCATGCAAGACAAATAATATTACGTTATTTTCATATATTTCTTAGTATACTCGTTACCTTTTTCGGTCTCATTCTTATTTTCCCTTCCCTATTTGAACCAAAAATACTAATATTAAAAGATTATTGTCGTAAGTGTCCTTAAAACCACACACAATATAAAGTGTTTTATATATTAACAATATTAGACCGAATCATGATCACAATATTTATATATTTTGTATTTATCATTTTCCTTATTATTCTCATGTAATTAAGGTAGTTAGGTTTATTAATATTGTACATTGTATTATAAATACCGTATCAATGAGAAGGAATAAACATCTTCTTCCAAAATCTTTTATGGTATCAAAGTCTAAACCCTAATAAGCTATTCGTTTTTTGACTGCTACGGCCTTCATCGATATTTTTTTTCATCACCGAATCCGGTGAATGGCTGGCGACGAACTTACCTCGAAAAACCTTCAATTGATGTATACTGTAACCAACATTCAGTCCAAAGTTCGTGTTTTGGACGGTATCAAAGTTACTTATTCGTCTTGGGTCAAGCTGTTTCGACTTCATGCTCAGGGATATAGGGTTTTATCCCATATTGATGGCACTCCACCGCCGGCCTCCACCAGCGCAACCTACGGTCAATGGACCGAGATTGACGCGATCGTACTACAGTGGATCTACGGAACGCTTTCAGACGATGTTCTTATTCGTGTTCTTGAAACCGACACTACCGCATACAAATCCTGGGAAAATATCGAAAAAATCTTCCTCAATAATAAAGGCTCTCGTGCGGCGGCTTTAGAACACGGGTTACCAACCTCACCCTTCGATCCTCTTCATCCCTTGATGAATACTGTCAGAAGATTAAAGACCTAGCTTATCAGCTCAACGATGTGGATAACCCGGTTAATGAGCAGCGCCTTGTCTTACAACTGGTTCGCGGCTTACCACCCGAATACGACACGGCCGCCGCTTACATAAACCAAACCCTACCCGACTGGGATACAGCCCGAAACATGTTGCAGCTCGAACATAATCGGCAGCAGGCTCGTGACAGTGTACACTCCAAAATCGACACCACGGCGGAGGCAAACATGGCGGTTGACTCTCGACAACCCTCGCGTCCCAGTCGCGGTCCATCGAACTGTTGGAATTATGTGCACAGTTAGACAACCTATGGTGATACATCCAAACCTACGAAACACTTAAGGGTCACACCGGTGAGTGCATGTAATACGAGCAAGATATGTAATGATACTACGAAGAGGAATGATTCATAATATTCGTTATGAATCAGTTAAGTATTAAGTTAAGTTTAACTTATTACTAGATTAGTTTAACTAACTAATTAATACAAGTATTTGTACATTTACTAGTTGAGTAAATATACAATGTGTTAATTATAGATTATCCATAATATGATTTAAAGCTATTAAATCATATAGTGTTTGGATAATATTATTGTTTAGATTATATAATGTTTATTATATAATTAATTATTAAATGTATAAAACACAAGTATATATTTCGTGTATAACCAAAATATATAAGTGTGTAATACTAAGACATTTGATAATTAAGTGTGACAATAATAACTAGTAAAACTATAAGGGATGAAAGTGTAAAAGGATAAGTTTAATTAAGAGATTAATCTTAATTAAACTAGAAGGGCCCTAAGTGAAAGACCTTCTAATATAAATAGAAGGCTTGGGGTTCCTTATTGTTGCTTGAACCCTACATGAAAATCTCCTCTCCTCCTCCTTTGATTTTCGGCCGAACACACCCCAAGGACACAAGCCTTGTGTTCTTCGTGTTCTTCGTTCGTTCTTCGTATTCTTCAAGTCTTGAAGAACAAGTTCATTGCAAGGATCAACTAGAAGGTCACTCATTGGTTCATCATCAGTGGACTTTCTTAAGCAAACATTAAGGTATATTTTGGGAAACCCTCTTCCCCTCTTCTCCTCTTGTTCGAATTCGACACCAGGGTTCTTGGTTGTTGATCGACGAACATACACAAGCTGTGTGTGTGTGTGTTCGAGTTTTTCGTACAAGGTTTCTTTCTTGTTAATCTAGTTTAGATTTCCAAGTTCCTATAATCCTTTAGGGTTTAAGGATTAGGTTTAATCTCAGTTCCGCTTTTAGGGATTAAACTAGCTAGTTGGTTTAACCGGAAAGAACAACCTCATGTTCTTGACAGTATGGTTCGAACCAAGTATACTAAGGTGGTCGACCCAATGGGTTGATCAGTGTTACGAAACCCTTAACGAACAATCAGAATAACCGGGGTAACAATTCCAACCGAGGCTCAAATCGGTCATACTCGAACATGTCCTCAAATTCGAATGGTCAATCCTCGAACCAATCGAATCGCAGCTCTGGCTCAAGACAGTCTCACAATCAGTGACCACCAATGTCGGCATGGTGGAATATGATGTCACATCCGTGCCCGTATCCAACTCTTCAAGGTTGTCAGTATCCTTGGTACCCACCAACGCAACAGGCTTCTCAACAGCCCAGTCGAACCGGTCCTCCAATAGGTCGCAAGACTCAAACCGGTCCGGGATGCACCACATGCTCATGCGGCAGCCGACTACAATTGCATTGAGCCCACTGATATTGGTACCGCTTTTCAGGCCATGATTATGGACCCTCTGGACGATCAATGGTACATGGATACGGGCGCCACTTCTCACCTTACGGGAGATCAAGGTAAGCTTATCCATTTTTTTAATCATAGTCACATTAAATCCATTTTTGTAGGGAATGGACATAGCATTCCGGTACAAGGGTCGGGGAAACACACCATCACTACAAACCCGAAACCACTCCACCTAAACATTATTTTATATACCCCCCGATATCATCAAAAACCTTGTCTCCATTCTTCATTTTACTATTGATAATGATGTTTCACTAGAATTTGACCCATATGATTTTTTTGTGAAGGACTATCGGAGTGGGAAAATCCTTTCACGCCACAATAGCTGGGGAGCACTCTATCCATTCACCGCACCGGAGCCACCACACCATACGTTTATTTCAACTTCTAGTTCCAATCTATGGCACTCCCGACTCGGCCACCCGGCCGGGACTATCATAGATTTTTTACGTAGTAATAATAGTATTTCATGTAATAAGAGTAGCAATACTCATTCTCTTTGTCATTCTTGTCAAGTGTCAAAACACAAACATTTACCGTTTTATGAATCTACTTCTAGTACGTTTTTACCATTTGATATCATTCATTGTGATTTGTGGACGTCACCTATTTTAAGCAAAAATGGTTATAAGTACTATATGGTTTTAATTGATAATTTCACCAAATTTGTATGGGTCTATCCTTTAAAATTTAAATCCGAAACGTTTTCTAAATTCGTTCAATTTCACTCCTTTATTCAAACCCAATTTCACCCAAAAATAAAAAGTTTTCAATGTGACATGTGAGGGGAATTAATTCGCCACTACTAATGGCCTTCAATTGCGATTTTCGTGTCCCCACACATCCCCCCAAAACGGCCGAGCCGAACGGATGTTACGACGCTTAAACGTAATTATTCTTGTTCTTTTGGCCCATGCATCCTTAACCTCCCATTTCCGGGTCGACGCCCTCCTTGCGGCGACCTACCTTCATAATATCACCCCTACCAAGTCCCTCAACAAAAACACCCCCACCTCCGCCCTCTTCCGTCGACATCCATCCTATGACCACCTCCATGTGTTCGGATGTGCTTGTTATCCAAACCTTAGCTCAAACCGCAACCATAAGCTAGAAACCCGCTCTATTCGGTGTCTTTTTCTTGGCTACCCAACCAACTACCGTGGATACCGGTGTCTTGACCCCGCCACCGGTAAAATTCACTTGTCACGACACGTGACATTTGATGAATCCGTTTTCCCCTACGCCACTCTTCCCCACACCACACCACCAGACTACAGATTCCTCTACCCCAACTCAAACCTATCTTCCACTATTGATAGCTTTGAGCTCCCACCCACCACAACCAACCTGCCACCTCCATAACCATTAACAGCCCCAACCCACCACCACCGAACAGCCCCTACCCAACCCGCAACCACCAAACAGCCCCCTAAACAATCCCCACCCCCCTCTGACAACACCTACCCATCCAATGACTACCCGCTCCCAAACCGGTACCCTCAAACACACACAACGCCTTAACCTTCACACAACCACAATCTCTCCTATACCCAAAAACCCTTACCTAACCCTCCACGACCCTAACTGGAAACACGCTATACATGAGGAATTCAAAGCCTTATGTGACAATGATACATGGGAATTGGTACCGCGACCACCGAACGCACACATTATACGTTGCTTATGGCGGTACCGCCGTAAATTTCATGCGGACGGTTCCTTGGCTCGCTACAAGGCACGTCTAGTTGTCAATGGAAAATCTCAAGAGGTCGGAATCGATTGCGATGAAACATTTAGCCCCGTGGTAAAACTCACAACCATTCGCACGGTTCTTACTCTTGCTGTTTCTCGCTCATGGCTGATTCACCAACTAGACGTTAAGAATGCATTTTTACACGGAAATATGACTGAAACAGTGTGTATGCATCAACCCCCCAGGTATATTAACCGCAATCACCCAGATTTTGTTTGCAGGTTGAAGAAATCTCTATATGGGCTAAAGCAGGCACCCCGGGCATGGTTCCAACGGTTTGCGACGTATATCACATCTATCGGTTTCAAAGGGGCCGCTACGGACACCTCACTTTTCGTATATACAAAAGGTCGCGATAATGCTTATTTACTATTGTATGTGGATGATATAATTCTCATGGCCTCCAATGACAATGTGTTACAAAATATCATCAACAACCTTTCCAAAGAATTTGAGATGACATACTTGGGTAAATTACATCATTTTCTTGGTTTAAAGGTTTCACATACAACTAATGGTCTCTTCCTATCTCAATCGCACTATATAAATACCATACTTGAATGTGCCAAGATGACAAATTGCAACCCGGTCGCTACACTTGTCGACACACTATCAAAGCTTAGCGCTACCGCCGGGAACCTAATGACAGATCCTACTTTATACCACAGCCTAGCTGGTGCACTTCAGTATTTAACTTTCATTAGGCCGGATATTACTTATGTTGTACAACAGGTCTGTCTTTTCATGCATGCTCCACGGGAACCGTATTTTAATCTCACCAAACGCATACTTCGATATTTAAAAGGCACTTCCGACCAAGGCTTGTCCATCGTTAAATCCAAAAAGCTCGATATCGTTGCCTATTAGGATGCTGATTGGGGGGGTGCCCCGATTCGAGACGTTCAACATCGGGGTTCTGTGTATTCCTAGGAGACAACTTGGTTTCATTGTCGTCAAAGAGACAACCTACCGTCTCACGTTCAAGTGCAGAAGTAGAATATAAAGGGGTCGCAAATGCTACTGCTGAAACAAGCTGGCTAAGAAATCTCATTCTCGAACTACATGTACCGGTAACAAACGCAATGCTCGTTTACTTTGATAACATTTATGTCGTATATGTAACATCCCAATACCCGGACTAGTAGTTTATTGACCTTAAGGTATTTTATTAAATGATTATCTGATTAAATGCTATGAGAATCTAATTAGCCTTTCGTCTTTTGCGGTATTTTAACCACGGGGTTAAAGTACCCGATTTGTGATATAATTGAAAAGAAAATGTGATTTTTGTATCTTTAGATTCCTTGTTGAATTTCGTTTCAATATTTTCGTTTTTAAAATTGGGGTCCATTTGCTATTTTAAGTAAATTAACTACGAACGGGACTTTTAGACATATACTGAAAAGATGAATTTTAGCCAACAAGGGGGGCCCACCCTTTTCTTGGCCGGTCGAGAGATATGGAGGAGAAACCCTCATTTTCTCCTTCTCTTTGCTTTTTCAAAACATTATCCTCTCAAGTTACTATTTCATTGCAAATCAAACCAGAACTCTAACTTTCTCTTCTAGTTCTTGAACATTTTGTGGTCAACTTCTTGGGTAAATCTCGGAATCTTTGCTAGGGTGGGTGTAGAAGAAGCTTGGAAGTAAGTTGCATCTTCTTCTTCACTTGTTTGTGATGTTCTTGAACTTTGTTTGAACTAGGGTTTGTGATTTCTAGTGTTTTATGGTTGAATCTTGTTATGGACGTTGTAGTATGTGTTTATGCAAGCTTTCTCACCATTTGTATGGTTATTTTTTGAAAAGAAACAAGGTTTGATGAAAATCACCTTCAACCTCCATTGATGGTGGATGTTGAAGGTGGGTTTTCACAAATCTTGTATGTCTTGATATTTGAATGGTTAGAATTGCTTGTTAGTGTAAGAAAACATGTTTGTTGAGTTATGGATGTTAAAAACCTAGTATAGATGGATTTGTGAATTTAACTAGCTAGTATTGGATGATTTGGGTCATAATGGTGAACAAGTAATTGTGCAAGTACAATACTTGAAATTTGTGGTAGTTATGAACTTGATGAATTGTTAATTGGTTACGACTTGCTAGTGAAGAGATTAAGTGGTGGTTGATGGAATTGGGAAGTGTTATAGTCATGTTCGGGTTTGTGGCCCGTTTAGGTCAACTAGTCGTAAAATGGGCTAGATGGTTATAAATGACTACTTGGTGAGTTGTGAGTATTAGACTAGTTGGTAATGTCATAAAATGTATATTTTATGAGCCTTGAGTTGCGATTTGTTAAATTGATGATTTTGACATTTCGGTGAATTGATCACTAACTCGGTATACTTGTTACAAGAACCGGGAAGGAGACTCAGTGATACTAGCTCACTGAGTTAAAGAAATCAAGGATTGAAAGGTGAGTTGATTTAACCTACAACTTGGATCTCGATTATTTCCATTTGGTATTTTGCATACTAGTAAATATGCATGAATATGGCTGACCTGGGGAGTTCACGTCGCAAACTCCTCCTCGCGATCGGGAACATCAAACAGAGAATTCGGAGTTAAAACGTGAAGAGTTCGTGGGCCAGTTCCCGACGTGAACTTGAGTTCGCGAACGTGAACTGTAGTTCGCGTCTGGGAACTTCCACGACACTTTTCGTTGTGTTTTTTCGTAGCTAGCATACTTGATATGTATACCTAGTGTTAGAGCAATACTATATATGACAATGTGCTCATTCGAGACGAGGTCAGTGTCGGTTGGATAACGGGTGGGTATAGTGTATCGACTAACATGGTATTCGGACCTTACATGTATACGTTACACGTAAGGGGGTTTACTGGGGTGTTGGATACTGCGCTATCGGTTACCGTGGTTATGGCCAACCATGCTTTAGGTTTCGGTAGAGCCGCCGATCCTCTCATTAGTGGTTACCCCCATCGGAGTTGTTGCTTGCTTATGTGCTTAGAGCTTAGCATAGTTTGTAGTTTATTCATTAACTTAGCTTTTATGCTAATCCCTCCCTCATTGACACATTTCGGGTCGGAAGGCTTGAACGAGTCGGGCTTGGACGGGGCGTTTGACCATGCTTTAAAAATGTATTTTGTGGAATGAGCCGTGTTTTGTAATACTGTCTTTTAACTAACTTCTTTAAATTGTATTGTTTTGTGTGACCACGGTTTGTAAACTTAACGTAACGTAGGTGTTAGACTAAATGATTTTGTAACCTTTTATTAATGCTAAAATGGTTGGTTATCTTAAAAAAATGGTTTCAAAAATGAGGTGTTACAGTATACATGTCCGACAACCCGGTACAACATCAACGAACTAAACACGTAGAAATTGATATACATTTTGTTCGAGAACTTGTTAAGATAGGCCACATTCGTGTAATTCATGTTCCTAAAGATCATTAGTATGCGGATATATTTACAAAAGGTTTACCACGCAACTTATTTCAACGATTCAAGTCCAGTTTGTGCATTCGATCATCTCCTGCTCCAAACTAAAGGGGAGTATTAGACCGAATCATGATCACAATATTTGTATATTTTGTATTTATCATTTTCCTTATTAATCTCATGTAATTAAGGTAGTTAGGTATTTTAATATTGTGCATTGTATTATAAATACCGTATCAATGAGAAGGAATAAACATCTAATTCCAAAATCCTTTAAAAAATAAGTAACAAACACGTTTTCTGCAAATGATAGTAACAAGTGTTATTTGGCCGCGCTCCGCTGCGGGTGTATGTTACTGATACTTAAGACATAACACTTATTATAATGTCGATAAAAATAACAATTTTTCTTTACTTAGTATAAATTAGATTTTATCACACTAAATAGATTAAAGTACACATTGTATATAATAACATTTTTCAAATTTTAATTATTCATGAATAGTTGATGAATAATTTTATTTATTTATTTATTTTATGCATTGAAGTTGTTTTTTAATGTACATATTGAGTAAATTTATAACTAATTCAAATTATGTTATATAATTGTAATGTACATAGTTAATAAATTTGTAACTAATTCAATCTGTTTACACGTGTTTCAAAAGTGAACTGAGATAATAATTGTTCAAGTTATCATAAGGAAATTGATAACACCTTAATTTATTAATATGATTTGTTTTTTTTTTTTTGCAACTCACTACGAAGCGCGGACCCTAAATTCTATTACATAAAATTAGTGTTAGAATGTTAAAAAACAATAAGCTGTTACAGTTCTTTTTGTTAAATGGAATATATTCGTGAACGTGTTTGTAATCTAAACAAATATTAAACTATATTTGAAATTTGAAAAGGAGCTCGACAGGAATGAATAAACATATGTTTATATGGTGTAAAATATCATAAATATCACCACTTTAACCCATTGAGTGAGGTGGCATCTCCACATTAGTTTTAAAGTGTTGCCTCATCCACATAATCCGCAAACATGCAAACGGAACGGAATAATTTTGGAACACCGTTTCAGAATTCTTTTAATGAACAGTAATTATGTATGGAGATTGTATATATAGGTAATCTGAAAACACTTCACATACCTAACCGCTTATTATATATCTTAAGTCCTTTTTTAATACCAAAACACTTTATATACCTAACCGATCATTATATAACAATAGAAACACTTTACACTAACCTAACCGGGTGATTATTAATTGTTTTATTCTAATAATTATTCGATATAAAAGAAGCATGTTTCAAATTTAGGTTAAAAAATAATATGTTGCATTGTTTAACAGTTTATTTGAAATCTATCAAATCATAATTAAAAATATTATTTTTTATTTATTTACTAGCTAAACAGACATGTACAATACACTTATCCTCTTATTTTCCTATTATTAGCTTATTAAAACTTTATGGGGTTGATTAGTTTTTATGTGAATAAGATTATATCAAGTTTCTTGTGGATCTCTTGTGACATTAATATTGATGAATAATTCCAAACACGCTAGTTATTATAAACTCCTTTGACATAGTAGACACATCTTTTGGTTGTTTTTTAATGTGTTAACAATTTATCCACTTGAAGATTAAATATTGAAAAATTGTATTGATTGTGATGTATGCGACCCCAGCTGATCTTTGAAGATTAACAGTTTATCCACTTCAAGATAATTAACAGTTTTCGGTTCGGTTCAGTTTTTTCGGTTCAAATGCTCGCCCCAAATTGAGCTTTTGGTTATAATGTATGCGACCTAACCGTTTTCGTGATTATTTTCGAATCTTTCCCTAACCTGGTAAATGTTTACCAAGTAAGAGATCAAACTGGTGACATATACAAGATCGCTTCATACATCTTTGTCGCTAGATTTCCTTAATTTCTAATCTGTTAAGGTTTAAGCTATTTTACATTAATATCAGTGTTTTCTAATATCGATTTTGATTTAAATGGAACAATGAAAATGATTTGTGACACGTTAAAAGATTTTGAGAAGATTTTTTATGTGTATAATTTTGGTTTTGACAAAAAATAATAACGAATTTGTAATACATGTATTTTTAGAATTTCAAATTCATCTTCTTTTTTTTTTGAACGGCTTCAAATTCATCTATATTTATATAAATTTGCAAATGATTATATTGTTAGAATATTCCCTTTATCTAATGTGGCCTTAACCATTTGAACCCTTAACTATGCCTTAATGACATTTTATACCACAACTAATTAAATGTCAGTTATGTGATGGAAGTAACTGTCATATCATATAAATTAGGGATTGTGAGCTTTTCCTGTATCTTGTCATTACGTATTCTCACATTACAAACACCAAATCAATTGTGAGAAATCCCTCCATCGGATTATTGACATCACTACTGGAATTGGATCAATCCTAATGTTATGGCTTCATCATCCAACCCTAATCTTCAATCGGTTCTACCGTCAAGTAAGTTTTCTATCAATTGTAGTGTAAATTGATATGATCATGATGATTAAACCCCTGTTATGTTTAAATTAATCAACATGTGGTATCAGAGCACGTTTAAAATCATCATGATTTCATATAATTGTCGGCAAAACTTCTGCGTTTCAAAATTGAGATGTTATAATGTCGGCAATCACAAAAAACCCATTTGATGACTATTTAATAGAATAAATTGATAAAACAATTGAATTGATCGTGTTCGTTAATGTAGTCCATGTTTTACAGTTTACTAGCAGGGTACCCGCGCAATGCGGCGGCGGGTACCCAGAAACCATATTTCGTGGCGAGCAAGTGTTGTTCGTTTACACGGTAATAATTGTTGCTAGATATAATAATTAAACGGAAATGTGGATTTTTATAAGAGTTGATGATTTACAGCGTCGTATATTTAATGTTATTGGGTAAAATGGTTTTCGAGTAACAGACTTTTGTTATTAAGTGTGGGTGGTGTTACCAAAGTGTAATGTATAGCAAGTGGTTAACACATAGTGATAAGTTAGGAGAGGTCTTGTGTTCGAATCTTATTAGCCGTGATTTTTTTTTAAGGTAGAGAACTAACTAACAAAAGTGGAAAGGTCCTTAAAATCAAGTTTAAGGAGCTACTTAAACTTGCCTAATGGGGTAGGCCTAAACACTTTATATAGTAGTAAGATGAATTTCTCATACTAATTAACAATTACTTTAATAGCCATAAATTGGAGTCTCTGTTTTTTCGTATTTTGGTCTTTAAGTGAATTGTGATTTTGATGGCCATATTCAAATTAAGTCATCAAATGAGAATCTCTGACCGACATTATAACAGTGAAATTTAATTGTTATATTCAATTGGAAGTCATTTACGTTATTTAATTGAAGAATTGTTCTATTTATTTTTTCCATATTCAAACAATTCAATGCTTCTAGAACAAAATTCCAGTATTTGTCAAAGTTTGTGTTACTTGAAGATTTACAGTACCTTATTTCGATTTACAAAAACTGTTCTATCATATAAACAAAAAACAAAAAAAAATTAAGTTCAATAAAATTTCTATATAAACTTCAGTGTTCAATAAAATTTCTATCATTTCTCAGTACGAAATTTCAATATAGAAATGATAAAACATCAAGAGTTTGCTGTCAATTTTTGATAAAACAATTCATGACTTTTGCTCTCAAATTTTGATAAAACAGTTCATATATTTTAGAATCAAATTTTGATAGAACAGTTGTTTACTGTCAAATTTAATTTTCTTAATTCAAAATTTATAAAACCTGCATTTTTAGAATTGGTTAGACATGATGTATGGTATTTTTTATTTTAATTTACATAATCAATCCAACGAATGGTTATTTAAATTAATATAAAAGTCTTAAGAATACCATATCATAAAATAGCTAAATTGTCATTCAAGGAACCCAACGGTTATTTGTTTGACATTTTTTGAACAATGAAATATAGATAAGCATAATTAGCATAAGTATGTTTCTGCCCAACGGTGATACGTGATACAATTGCATGCTTAGTCTAGTTCAAGATAATTAATGGTTTAATTGTCAACTAAACCAACGTGAGGTTGACAATTGGGCACAACATCTTATATACCTATTATTTTGGTGTTTTAATAATAGGTTTACATTTATACTGATATGCTTTATTTTACATATATCACAAAAAGTTACGAGTATTATATTATTAGCCTTCTTACAGTCCAAATCTAATAAATATTAAATTTCGATGCAACACACCGAACAGCCACAAGATCCATGGTTATATATGATTTGGCGGTATTTCACATGCTTAGAAGACACCCGTGAAAACTTCACGCTAACATACAAAACTCCAAATACGTTAAATTCACCTTTTATTTAATGTTTTCACAATTTTGGAGATACTTTATTATACTTCAATAGACATACTAAGGGTGTTTGGATTGCTTGCTTTAAACAATTTCATTACTTTGTTGTGGTTTCATATAGTTGATAAGGATATATGATCGTTTAGCTCTGCGACCCAAACAAAATCTAGGGTAACCATTTCGTTTTGTTGGTAGCCTAAAATTGATACGATTGAACCTTCATCACAATAACAAAATATTTTAAGTATTGATATCTACTTAGAATTTCACCAATAAATTTATTTTGAAATGTTTTTTTTTTATCATTTTGTTAATAAATGTGTCACTGAAATAGTGAAATGTGTCAAACATAGAAAAAAAACTTATTCTATACACGTTTAATATATATTATGTTTTTTAAAATATTTCAGTTTTCAACTAACTCTCTTTTAACTTATATTTTTAATTGTTAATATATACTCCTTCGTCCCTGAAAAGTTCTCATATCTCCTTATATTTTTGTCCCTATATAAAATTTTCATTTTACAAATGAATGAGATTCACTTAATAAAATAATATAACTACAAAGGGCTCACTACTAATTAACTGTCCACTAGCTATCTTATTCTCTTCAAACCAACTTTAAATTTTAATCAAATTTATTACCAATGACCTCACTACTAAATTTTTCCTTAAAACTTGTGTCCAAGAAAAATGAGAACTTTATTAAGAGACGGATGAAGTATTAGATAACTATGTGGGTATCTGTATAAAATATCAGGTTAGGTTATTATATATTTTCTATTCAAATTATATATATAAAGACTGAATTCTTTATAACATAATAGAGATAGTTTTCAAAATAAGATAAATTCAGTATGACATCTTTATTAATATATCTTACACAAAATGTAAATATAATAAATCTGCAGCAATGCGCGGAACATTATTATGCTTGTTAGAAGGGTGGTGATTTATACAGGGCAATTTTTATCCATACAGAGCAATTTCATTACAAATGTCAATTATGTCCTTCATTTTCTTTTAGCACATTTTGCGTTTCACTTCTCCTACTAAAGATATAATTATCCATTCATATAAAATTGCTCTATATGTATAAAAGTTGTTCTGTATGTATAAAAGTTGTTCTGTATGAATTAGCTACCTTGTTAGAAACTATAAGGGGTGTTTGGTTTGTAAAGAAAATGGAAATGAGTATATACCTGAAACTTTATATTGATTGCTGCTAAATAAAATAGTAAACTCTAAACTGATCGATTGTTGCTAAATAAAAATAGGAAACTTTAAATTGATTTTTAGTAAAACAGATTTTAGATAGGAAATATATTTAAAACTTTTACCGTATACCAATAATTAATGTAGACAATAATCGTATACATTAAAACATCTACTAGTTAAATAAGAAACATATTTAATATCTTAATTTTTATCGGTGTCAGGGTATTCTCGGAATGCGGCGGCGATACATGTTTTTTTTTCTAGATGAGCTTAGAATACAATCACCACAACGAACAAAAAACTATAAAACATAAGTTAAACATGTCAACGTTAAAAATATGTCCGTTTTCTTGTTGTTCCCGCTTTTTTACGGTGTTTTTATATATTTTAGTCTCTTTAATAATTGATAAATATATTTTTCTTTCAAATTGATCGATGGTTCCTTGAAAATGTATATTTATTGAATATGAATTTCATAATTTACATTAATAAAATAATCAATTATGATAGATAAGCATATTCGTTTAGTTTAGGATTTACAAACTTCAAAATTGCTTGTGAAATCAATATAAGAGTGAGCCTGATTAGCCATAATGATAATTTCAAACAAATTCATATGATTAAAAACAAGAAATCGATTAAAAAAGTAAAACAATTCATACATCTTTCCAATTGATTATTAAAAAGTAAAACACTCGATTTAAAATGACATTAATAAGTAATTAATAGGGTAACTTACAGTTTTTGTCCCTGACCTTTTCCCGATTCGGGGTTTTTGTCCCTAAACTTTTTTCTTCTGTTTTTTTGTCCTTTGTGTTTTTAAAATTCTACATATTTGTCCTTCCGTCCAAAAAACTCAGTTAACTAACGATATTTTTGTCAATTTCCCCAAATTACCCCTATTTTAACTCTTTTTCACATTTTTCACAGCCCAATTATTCTTCACCCATCTGATGAACCCTAATTCTAAATCTAAACCAGCAAAAATCAAGATGAAGAACGAGATGAGGGTAGCATCGTTTTTGTACCAATCTTCTTTTCCCCCAATCTTTTTCCCCAGAATGAGAAACGAGAACGAGATGAGGGATGTCAAGACGATGTGAAAAGGTCTCACCACCACGTTTTCAGGCCGCCGCACAAGGTTCCTTGGATCTGCGACATCGATTTTCCAATTTCCGCCACCACGACGGGGTGGCGCGTGAGCGACGACGATTTGTTGGAGAGATTTTAGGGTTTTTTCGGTTGATTGTAGAAAATGCCAGCTCACAGATCGAAATCGGAGAACTCATCGGAATCGCCCACCGCCGATTCGAGGGTTTCCGGCGACGGGAAGAGTGGTGTTGGTGGGGGTTCTGGTCGGAATCATGAGGATAACAAAACCCCTAAGTTAATTTCGGGTTTGAGAAAGGTTTCAGATGCTGATTTGGTAGCAGGTGGTGGTGTTGGGGGTTTAGGGTTTGTGGGTGTTGGGGAAGAAGATGAAAAATGGTGAAAATGACTAAAATGCCCTCACATGCCTTGCATTGTTCGTCAGTTAACGGCCAAATATTGACGGAAGGACAAATATGCAGGATTTTAAAAACATAAAGGACAGAAAAACAGAAGAAAAAAGTTTAGGGACAAAAACCCCGAATCAGGAAAATGTCAGGGATAAAAACTGTAATTTACCCTAATTAATACTTTTGTGGTAAACCTATTATACCCTTATTATATTTGAAAATGAAGAGTTTTTATAAATTAAATAAATGGGCATTAAAGGTATTTTATCTTTGTGGTAAACCTATTATACCCTTATTGAATAAAAATAGGACACTCTAAGGCTCCGTTTGGTTACGGAGAATTCTCCACTTTTCCGGAGAATTTTTCAAAGAAAACAAAAAGTTTGGAAAATGTGTTTGGTTCCCTGAGTTTTCCAAAATTTTCCAAGAAAATGAAAATTTTCTGTTTTTCAAATTTATGAAGGATTTGGAAAATTTTAAAAAAGTGATATTTATTGTTTTCTATACTTTTCTATTTCTAACCTTTTTCTAAAATATACACATACCCACTCTCCACTCCACTCTACCCACCCAATGTAACACCCGTATTTTTAAAACATCGTTTAAATCATTTAAAATACATTTTCCCAATTATCTGACATATTGTCTAAAATACAGTTTAACAAAAACTTTAAAACCTTTATCAGAGTTTACAAAAAATACGGTGTCACCAAGTATATCAAAACCATAGGCAAACGGGATCTACCTACGAGCTCCCGAACTAAGCATCTCTAGGCCACTTCTAGTGCAACCTTCTATCACTTCAAACCTGTACCTGAGTACATAGCCACAAAACAAACGTAGTACGTGAGACAAAATAGTCTCGTGAGATACATGGGTTTTAGACCCCAATAATAATAATGACAATTTCATAAATATATAAACATATATATAAATACTACATCAATACCGTCTCGTCGCCCTAATGCGACCCTATCGATCTTGCTTCCCTAGCAAACATATCTAGTACCTAAACGTATAGGTACCAGAAGCTCAATCATATCTAGTACATAAACATATATGTACCAGAAGCACCAACATGTCTAATACATAAACATATATGTATTAGAACCTAACATACCTAGTACCAAACATATGCGTACTAGAAACACCAACATGTCTAATACATAAACATATATGTATTAGAACCTAACACACCTAGTACCAAACATATGCGTACTAGAAGCACCCGTGTGCTTAGTGTATAAACATATATACACTCGGTGTATAAACATATATACCACCGTCCAGTGACCGGGGGTCCCCCGCGTCACCACCATCTATCTCTTACCATAACCCAACAGTTATGACAGTCAAAGCCTTCGGCTATCACATCCAACATCAAACAAGTTAGTCCTCTAATACTAACGACTTATAATTAGTTCATCACAGTGTGAACGTACCTGTATGGTCCCATGGACCCGATCATAAGCAACCACAGTTACTTCTACATCTATGAACCCTATGAGGTCCATACGTACTTATACATAAGATACATTTCTTATTTATCGATAACATAATACTTTTATTAGTATATCTTACCAATGGGTACTCATTACTATAAAATCATTCCCAATTGCTTACTAATACATATTTATTAATAAAGGCTCCGTATACATTCTCTTAATCAATTACTTCATTATTATTGTTCATTAACATAGATTCCATAATTACTTGAATCTATCATAATTTACTTCAAATTCATCAATCATACTAGACACATTCTAGTATCACATCCTACATACTTTCATACATTTTCAATTACTATCTTTATCAAAATATTGGTTAATAAAGACTGATACAATATCATATGTACTTTCAAAACTATTTGCTATGTACCCAGTTTAATAGTCTCATGTACTCAACTTAGCAAATAAGTGCTCCAACCGTATGCTTCACGTCAGTTTCCTTGCTTCACAATCCGGTCAACCTTCCAAGACCTCACCAAATGCCTAATACAATAATCACAAGATTATCAACATCACATTCTACTACCAATGTGTCCATCTATCTCTAGATAACACTTATTAACACATTTCCCCCAATTATGGTGATTTACCAAACCCTAGGTTTAACCAAATCCTTAAGATTCTTACAAATCATAATCATACCCTTGTTTCCTTTGATAACATACCATCTATCAGGTGTATACATCATCAACATCACCATATCCCATAACCCATGAACTAGGGTTTCAAACTCATACATCAAAATACATGGATCTAAAGCTACAAAGATCAAGGAGTGAAGATATACCTTAAATCTTCACTTAGGAGTGAAATCTATCAAAGATTTGAGAAGAAATCAACCAAGATCTGCACTAGAGCTCCAAAAATCGCCAAAGAGGTTTCTAGGGTTTGAAAATAGTACAAATGGCTGAAAACCCGATTTTAATGCTGTCAGACCAAAGATCACGACGCGAACAATAGTTCGCGTCGCTAACTATGCGCTTTCCATAGTTCGCGATCGCTAAGCAGGCGTGAACTTCATCGCGACCAATAGCCAAACTCCCTGGAGCTAGTTCCCGATCGGGAACATAAGTTCGCGTCGCGAACTTCTGATGAAGTCAAGGCTGCACTTTTTCAACTTTGTCTCGACCCGGTTTCGCCCATAACTTTCTCGTATGGTGTCCAAACGACACGAAACCAATTCCTACGTTCTTTAAATGATTTATCCTTATTTATCATATTTTTATACAATTTATTTATTTACAAATTTCGGGTAGTTACAACTATCTACCCCTTAAAAAGGATTTCGTCCTCGGAATCACTAGGACTTTCCAATCCTCATTTATCCGAGCATTCCGTTCTCATTCCCATGTGGTCATTACCATCAACTTTTCTCATTCCGGTTCCGTTAACATTACGTATCCAAACATTTACTCAACCCCGTTTAGTCCGAACGGTCAAGACCCAACTTTAAAAACTCATAATACTCAAACGGGTCAAAATTTCACAACTTGACCAAAACATCGACATTCCCTCGACCGATCTTTTCATTCTCATAACGATGGTATGACACAATCATACCATTAACTAGTTGATTTAAACGAATGTCAAACTCTAGCTTTGACCCAACCGATATATCCCGACATTGGTATATCCCCACATTGTCTACCCTTTGACTTAGGCACAAAGTCAACTATACCTTAACATTTTCCCTTCTCGTTAAGGGTACCGTTAGTTTATGATTCAATTACAGTCTTACACTCGATTCCCAATTTCAACATTGAAATCACCCAAACGGGTCAAGTCGTATAAACCGACTACGATTCAATCAACCATCTCATCAACTTTTTCACAACACATAATCGACACATTATGCTATCAATATTCATTAGTAAATCAAAACGAGAGTCAAAGTCCATTTTAGACCAATTCAACCAATCACGGGTTGACTAACGTTGACTTTTACATAGAGTCAACCATACCTTTTCCAATTAGCAATTTCCGTACACACGGCGTATCATTACCAACTCATCACTCTCAGTTCTACCCATTATTACTTTCTCAACAATCGTCCCCGTTAATCCAAGGGTCACACCTTAACATAAGGTCACAATAACATTTATCGTTTCTTGACCTTCACTTGGTCACTCATACTATCACTTAGTATTCTTTCAACCATCTTTGTATCACATTGATCAACTTAAATTATCGGTACTAGGCCCTCTACCGTAATACGTCCCACACCCTTATACGGTGTACTATGTCTTGGTTACCACATGGTAATTTGCTCACTAGGAATTTCTCTTTCTTTCTATTCTATAAATCGTAGGCATCCCCTACATTTACATGACCTAAATGCAACCCGCATTTCAAGCCCAATTCTCATTTACCATAACATAATAGTAATATTCATTAACCACATGGTTCTACATTCATCGTATAAACACATAAACATATACACACATATAGATATACACACGTATATCGTGCCAATTCAATCTAAATACCTCTATTGTGCACATATACAAACATATATATATATCACACCAATACCATCTATACATCTTTTTACGTCACGTAGCTTTGCTACTTTCTCACTCATTCAATCGCCCAATTATTCATCATGCATTCTAGCACCATTCCCATAATATTACATTATCGTTTTCTTTCATATCTAACATGTTCCTCATCCGACATATTACTCAACACGATCCACATGACACTACCTTTTCATCGTCACATGCCCTTGATGGCCATCACATAATGCACATGCATTAGATCTCGCGGATAACTATTAAAATCTCGTTTCACTTACACATTAACCGTCATTAATCGGTTCATTTCTTTATTACTATATTTCCAAATCTTTTGTCACTACAGAAGTAACTATCACTCAATTCTGTTAACCATAACTCGCCGGTCATCCCGGTAATCCTTGAGTCAACCAACCGACTCCGGTCTATGATTCTCAAAAAACAAAATACGAATTCATTTAACCCGGAAGGTTATTCCCACGATGACTATTCACGTCATACAACTCATCTACTAATTCCCGTAAGCACCAAATTGGGCAACAATCTAACAATATGGCTATACCCACACAACATACTTGCTTGGTGCATAATCATCCAATCCATCCCAATGGTCCTACCAAATGCCTCTACTCTCATCGACAATTATTCAACCTTGCTAATTCAAATATTTCAAGTAAATAAGTTAACAATAAAATTCATAACATTCGAAATATGTTTTTAACCAAATCATTCGGAAGGATTATAATAATACCCAAAACTAAAGTCTTAGGGAAACAAATGGCACACCGGCCTAATCATCCAATGCTACAATTACGGGCCGCCTAATCCTTAGCTCCCGATCCTGACGCCCCATCGCGCGCCTCCTCCCGTGTGAGTAGGAAGGATCGTCCTCTCACCTTTGCCGGCTCCGCCTTCTTTTGAGCCGCGGACACAAGCGTTCTGGTTTTCTTCTTCGGGCACACGTGGCTATAATGCCCTATCCCATGGCACGAGTAACACTCAACCTCGGCCATTGGTTTGGATCTACAATCTCGGGCCAAATGTCCCGTCTTTCCACAATCATGGTAAATTTTCGGTTCCCCACGACATTCGCCGGTATGATTCTTCCCACACCTCTTGCACGAGGCTACACTTCCTTGCCCAGAGAAGTTCGACGTGAACTTTCCCTTCTTAACCGTACCCGAGCCACTCTCGGCATTCCTCTTATCTCCCACATACGTCCTCTCGGAAACTTTTGCCTCGTTCACCTCTTCCACACCTCGGGCGGCACTAATGGCCTCATCTAGCGTGACCGCTCTCTTTACCTCCAACTGATAATCCCAAGGTAGCCCACTAGCATATCTAACTACCCTCAACCTCTCCTCAGAGTAGGTCTTAGCAACAAACGGAAGTAATCCCGTGAATTCCCTCGTGTACTCCTCGACCGACATCTCACCCTTCTTTAGGGTCACAAACTTCTCATGCCTTTTCTCCAAATCCCGGTCGGGACAAAATTTCTTCCTCAACCTCGCGGTAAACTCATCCCTTGACATTCTCTCTATCACCTCCCTCCCGAGGGTCTCATAAACTATGTCCCACCAGACCATAGCATTCTCTTTTAGCAATTTTGATGTATACAACACCTTATCGGTTTTCTTGCACTTGCTACTTCCGATGACTCGCTCGGTCTCTCGGATCCACCTCATAGTTACCTTCGGGTCCGAACTACCCGTATATATGTTTGGCTTACAAGCCATGAATGTCTTAAAAGAACAACCATAATTTTCATCGGGCCTCGCCCTTGCATCACTACAACAACCTGTGGAGGATTTCTCCACTCGAGTGCCACCACCCCTGGTTTTCTCATCCGATCTAGCCTCGGATACACGATCTCCATCCGACCTCTCACGGTCCCCAACGATGCGGTGCACTTCATCGGCCACCACTCCCTTGAGTTGTTCAATAATAGTTTGGAGGTCCGCCATGGTCACCGGAGTTCTATTAGCTCCGACCTCCGATTCACCCACCCGGTGCATCGACGGTTGACTTTCCTGTCCAACCCCAACCTCAACATGAGGTGTATCCTCCTCCCGGCCCTCCGGGGCTTTCCCACTTCTTCGAGTGTTAACCATTTCTTTCGATCTCGACTATACGAAAGACATTAAACAATTAGTACCTCGCGTACGATTCATAAGTCTCATAATACTGATTATCCATAATCACATCACTTTCATAGGTCCCCTAGGTTCAACCCTAAACTTAACATAAAGTCTCAAGGTCAACCTAATGATCTCAAGGAATCTTACATTCCTAATGCTACAGTCTAAGACTAGGATGGACATCCAACCTAATTCACTTAAACTACAGGTCTGATACCAAGTTGTAACACCCGTATTTTTAAAACATCGTTTAAATCATTTAAAATACATTTTCCCAATTATATGACATATTGTCCAAAATACAGTTTAACAAAAACTTTAAAACCTTTATCAGAGTTTACAAAAAATACGGTGTCACCAAGTATATCAAAACCATAGGCAAACGGGATCTACCTACGAGCTCCCGAACTAAGCATCTCTAGGCCACTTCTAGTGCAACCTTCTATCACTTCAAACCTGTACCTGAGTACATAGCCACAAAACAAACGTAGTACGTGAGACAAAATAGTCTCGTGAGATACATGGGTTTTAGACCCCAATAATAATAATGACAATTTCATAAATATATAAACATATATATAAATACTACATCAATACCGTCTCGTCGCCCTAATGCAACCCTATCGATCTTGCTTCCCTAGCAAACATATCTAGTACCTAAACGTATAGGTACCAGAAGCTCAATCATATCTAGTACATAAACATATATGTACCAGAAGCACCAACATGTCTAATACATAAACATATATGTATTAGAACCTAACATACCTAGTACCAAACATATGCGTACTAGAAACACCAACATGTCTAATATATAAACATATATGTATTAGAACCTAACACACCTAGTACCAAACATATGCGTACTAGAAGCACCCGTGTGCTTAGTGTATAAACATATATACACTCGGTGTATAAACATATATACCACCGTCCAGTGACCGGGGGTCCCCCGCGTCACCACCATCTATCTCTTACAATAACCTAACAGTTATGACAGTCAAAGCCTTCGGCTATCACATCCAACATCAAACAAGTTAGTCCTCTAATACTAACGACATATAATTAGTTCATCACAGTGTGAACGTACCTGTATGGTCCCATGGACCCGATCATAAGCAACCACAGTTACTTCTACATCTATGAACCCTATGAGGTCCATACTTACTTATACATAAGATACATTTCTTATTTATCGATAACATAATACTTTTATTAGTATATCTTACCAATGGGTACTCATTACTATAAAATCATTCCCAATTGCTTTACTAATACATATTTAATAATAAAGGCTCCGTATACATTCTCTTAATCAATTACTTCATTATTATTGTTCATTAACATAGATTCCATAATTACTTGAATCTATCATAATTTACTTCAAATTCATCAATCATACTAGACACATTCTAGTATCACATCCTACATACTTTCATACATTTTCAATTACTATCTTTATCAAAATATTGGTTAATAAAGACTGATACAATATCATATGTACTTTCAAAACTATTTTCTATGTACCCAGTTTAAAAGTCTCATGTACTCACCTTAGCAAATAAGTGCTCCAACCGTATGCTTCACGTCAGTTTCCTTGCTTCACAATCCGGTCAACCTTCCAATACCTCACCAAATGCCTAATACAATAATCACAAGATTATCAATATCACATTCTACTACCAATGTGTCCATCTATCTCTAGATAACACTTATTAACACATTTCCCCCAATTATGGTGATTTACCAAACCCTAGGTTTAACCAAATCCTTAAGATTCTTACAAATCATAATCATACCCTTGTTTCCTTTGATAACATACCATCTATCAGGTGTATACATCATCAACATCACCATATCCCATAACCCATGAACTAGGGTTTCAAACTCATACATCAAAATACATGGATCTAAAGCTACAAAGATCAAGGAGTGAAGATATATACCTTAAATCTTCACTTAGGAGTGAAATCTATCAAAGATTTGAGAAGAAATCAACCAAGATCTGCACTAGAGCTCAAAAAATCGCCAAAGAGGTTTCTAGGGTTTGAAAATAGCACAAATGGCTGAAAACCCGATTTTAATGCTGTCAGACCAAAGATCACGACGCGAACAATAGTTCGCGTCGCTAACTATGCGCTTTCCATAGTTCGCGATAGCTAAGCAGGCGTGAACTTCATCGCGACCAATAGCCAAACTCCCTGGAGCTAGTTCCCGATCGGGAACATAAGTTCGCGTCGCGAACTTATGATGAAGTCAAGGCTGCACTTTTTCAACTTTGTCTCGACCCGGTTTCGCCCATAACTTTCTCGTATGGTGTCCAAACGACACGAAACCAATTCCTACGTTCTTTAAATGATTTATCCTTATTTATCATATTTTTATACAATTTATTTATTTACAAATTTCGGGTCGTTACACCCAACACATACACTCAAATAATTTTATACTCAAATAAAACTTCTTTGATATATGTAAACGTATTAATTTAATGATTTAAATCATTTATTAAAGGTTTTCGAAAATTTTATACTATACTCTGTATTATTTTAATCGTTGACTGAAATATTTAGAATTAAATTAGTTTTTTAAACTGCTTTTTAATTGATGCATATTTTGGATGTAAGTCTATAACTTAGACCTGAATAATTGTATACTATGTTAACATATTATAAAATATTACTACCTACGTATCAAAATAAATGATACACTTTCTAGTTAGGGGTGAATCAAAATAATTGATACACTTTTAAATCTTACCTTATTTGCTAAAAAATGGGATCATTTCTCCACTAACTATTTACTTTAATAAAGTGAAATTACTCTTTTACCCTTGCTTTTACTTTTACCAAGGCTATAGTAATGTTACGTAATACTACAATATTAAATCAATAGCTAGACATATTATTATCATTAAGTTTCTACAAAATATTCAATAAATGCAACCAAGAAATCTCATTATAACGAGATTTCTTTTTATTGTAACAGATTTCGTTAAACTTATAACTCACTAACTTGTTCTCCAAACAAGTCAATATATATATCAACAAACGCAAAATAAAACAGATTTTGATGTCATGATTCCGATTTCTTTGGCCCATAATTGTTTTTTTGGCCCAATACATATGAAATAAGACAATCGATTTCTTTCACCGCCTCAAACCAGATCCCCTTCTTCCACTCACCTCTCGCTCACCTCTCGAGTTTTCTCCTGCAGAATTTGGGGCAATTTCTCCAGCGTTCAAGCTTCACTTCCAGCAACCACAACTTCATCTAGGTCGGATCGGCTCAAGTATTTTCTTAATATGTCATGCAATTGGATACGAATAATGCAACCAAATGAGTTGGATATGTTCAAGCATATTAAGGAATGAAGTTGATAACAAAAAGATTGCAAAATGGCATATATTCACTGTCATTTGAATCGAATCTTATTACATACGTTTTTTACTTTAAAATTGCTAATGGAAACATGTAATGTGTTGCAAGTATACAAAAGATTGTTTATTTTAGTTGATGTTATTTAGTTGAAATAACATTGTAGCCCGACGATAAATATGGTGGTTAGGGTGGTGGTATGGGTTGGGCCGGGTGGGTTGGGGGTTGGTGGGTGTCGGTTGTAGGCTGTATATTGTATTTTAAAGTATATTGTATTGTTTAAAATAACTAAAAATAGAAAATGAAAACATGTAGAAAATAATACAACCAAACAAGTTTTCTAATTTTCTAAAATTGGAAAATGAAAACTCAATGTTTTGAACCAAACAAGTTTTCAAAAAAATTCATGAAAAACCGTAAATGAAAACCATTTCTTTTCACTAGAAAACTTTTCATAGAAAATGAAAACCGTTTTCCGTAACCAAACGGAGAATCCGTTTGGTTACAGAGAATATTCCGCTTTTCCAGGAAATTTTTCCAAGAAAACAAAAAAATTGGAAAACGCGTTTGGTTCCATGATTTTCCAATTTTTTCCAAAAAAAATGAAATTTTCTGTTTTTCAAATTTGTGAAGGATTTGGAATATTTTCGAAAAGTGATTTTTTATTGTTTTCCATACTTTTCCATTTCCAAAATTTTCTAAAATATACATACACATACACACTCTCCACTCCACTCCACTCCACCCACCTCATCCCCAACACACACACACACACACTCACACACACTGTGACAACCATCATAATTGAGTATTTTACCCCAACATTAATTGTGTTCTAAATTCACGGAAGAACACTTATCACATTTATTTTAACATTTAAGTGTCGCAGAAACACTAATATTATGTGTAGGTAGTACACACTATTATTATTCATGCACATATTGGTTTGTGTCTCATACAGTTAAAACTGTACAATTAATGATACACTAACTCAACCAAACTAAACGCGTATGGAAAAACAAAGTATGAAACGTCTTACGCGCTTAAATTATCAAGTGACGATAATTAATACTCGGTGCGATGCGGGAATAATGAAAGTAGCCGTAAATAAATCTGAACTCATAACTTTCACTCAGTTAGTGACCGCAATAAAAAAGTGAGTAAAAACCCAGTGAATTTAGTTAACTTTGTGATTCTAAAAATCTGAACTCATAACTTTGTGAATTTAGGTTAATACTTACAATTAAAGTTTGTTTAAAATAATAAAAATTAGAAAATGAAAACATGTGGAAAATATATAACCAAACAAGTTTACTAGTTTTCCAAAATTGGAGAATGAAAACTCAATGTTTTGAACCAAACGTGTTTTCAAAAAAATTCATGGAAAATTGAAAATGAAAACCATTTTTTTCGTAGAAAACTTTTCATAGAAAATGAAAACTGTTTTCATAGAAAATGAAAGCTATTTTCCGTAACCAAACGGAGCTTTAATAGTAGTATTTTAATTCATATCGTCGGCAGCTGCTGGTATATTCTTTCTTTTTTTTTTTCATAGGAAACTAACTAAATGCTGGTTATTTTTACTGTGATAAATAGGAAACAAAGTAACCGATATTAAAGCAATTAAACGTTGCTGGTCAATTTCGTTTGTGTTGTTTTGGCAAAGTTGTGGTCTAACCGAACACTTCAATGACTAATTTACAGAATTATAAATTAGGTGAAAGCCTATCAGATTGGAAAATAGCCAAATAAAGAGCCCAGATAAAATATCCATGATAAATAGTTAAATATTAGATGAGATTCCTAGAAGAGAAAACAAACATCAGTATTAAGTAGCAAAAATTATTCTTCTTCACATCTCTATCGATCTTCCCAACATTCAAATAATCTATGCTGCAATTACTCTTGGTCATCTACACAACAGTATTAACTAGCAAGAATTCATTTTCAATCACATATAAAAACATTAAACACATTTTTGCTTAGCGTCTAAAAAACGCAACTAAGGAAAAACTCGTAGAATAATTTAATAAAATTTAGCCTACAGGACACAGAATATGACACATGTACATGCCCATAGGAGTGGGTAGGTGTAAGTTTCTTTCAATTCGGATCAAAAATTGACAAAATTTTAGTTTTACTGCACGATATACATAGCATTACAACAAGTACCTAATTTTGTGACACAATGTCATCTATTGTTTTTAGAAGTGCAAATGCATTCAGGATATGGATTTTGGTAAAAGGATTCTTCAGCTTTGTACCGTGCTCGTCCTTTTATTCCATCTGGTGCACCCTCTCTTTTTCTTGGACCACCTTGCCTGAAAAATCAATTACCAAAACCAATAAAATAATTTTAAAATAATCTTACAGATTAATTACCTTTTCCGATGCAAGTGCTTAACAAGATGTTGCAATGATGACCCTTCCTTCAGTTTCCCATTTTCCAACTTATCAAATATTTCCACTAGACCTTTCCTGGTAATACAACAGTTTTTCTAATTATATTAGCCATTTATACAAACTCAAAAACTAGAAAAAAGTGTGGTTGATCAACCGGACCCGACCTGGCCCGTGTAAATTAAAAAAGGTACCTGTCAGGAGTGATAGTCTTCCTATGACCCAAAAATCTGCGATGACCTTCAACGGCTCTTGCCATATTACCCGAATGTGTTGGTATGAAAACATCACTTTCAAGAGAAATAATATAATCAAGTGCTGCAGTTTGTGATGCGTGATTCGAGTATATTCCCAACTCTTCTTCACTTGCTATCATTTCCTGTAATTAATAATTATTCAATTCAATTTCCATTATTAATTATAATAATAAGCTGCAAAAGTAACGGATTAAACGAACCTTGAATATTACATTAGGGAAACGAGAAGTGAGTTGTGAAAGATGAGTTTTACCACCATAAATTTCACCAGCAGCAATATATACAGTTGTTGAAGGAGGATAACCAAGAGCCTGGAGAAAAATTCCAACTTCTTTGGGAGTTAATGGACATAGACCGTTAATTCTCTGCTCCGTTGAATTTATTATTTTTACTTTCCAGTGACTAGTCTTCTCCCTGCAATCATTAAATTAAATTAAATAATAACAAACAGAAATTATTAAATATATGCATAAACTTTTTACCTCAATAACCTGAGCTCTTCAGATTCTGCATCTGATAAGCCATATGTACAACCAGAGAAAGCCAGCATATCTTTCTCATATCTGAGATGAAGACAGATATATTTTCCATCGTGCGATCTCAGCCGTTTAACTAGCTTCTGCACATGTCATCAAGATACTGCTAATATAAATTATGTCAAAATAAACCATGATTTAATATAAATTGGAAAAATGAATTATACCTTCCCAAGGGTTTCGATAGAAGGAGAAAACCGAAGAGCGTGATAAAGAGCACGACATCGTAATCTTTGTATATCAAGTGGTAGATCATTGTTTGCTAATCGAGAATCTGATTTTGCAACGTGAATTACCTGCATAAAAGCTAATATAGCTATATAAAATTGCAGATACTTTAATTACATATATCAAGTGGTAGATCATTGTATACTAATCAACTTTTTTGATTACACGGATAGTCCCTAATTTTGAAACTTATAACATCAACGGTCCCTAAAAGCTTAACGAACCTTCTTGCTTATGAGTTTAGGGTGTTACAAGTTTCATAATTAGGGGCTATTAGTGCAATAACAGAAGTCTGGGAGGAAATCCATAATTTCATACAAACCACATGGACGATTTATGTAATTTACTTTACAGGCAATGACACTTAAAAAGACTACAGAATGCAGGCAAAAGAGAGTATTGGAACCAACTACATGCCTGATAATCCTCCCATAATTTGGTCATCTCCTCGTAGTAACCTAAACCACCCCAAGATGTGAAATGCTTCCTTGTTCGAGGAACAGAGACCAATTCTTGAGGAAGCTTTTTTATGATTCTGACATCCTTTTTTAAGCTTTCAATGAAATGGTCTTCATCAAATATGTCTGTAAATATACTGCCCAAAAGCCAATTAGAAGACAATGTTAAACTAAGTAGAAGTTAAGATTACCTTTTGTCTTGCCAGAATGAACGTTTATCAAGTTCAGGAATTACTAGGGTTGCATTCATCATACGTGACACTGCTACCATATCAGCAATCTGTCAAATAGAGCAGTAAAATTTTGTTCAAAATTGGATCATTTGAGCAGTAATCGATAAAAATATATGTCTTCTTCTACAACCATAGGAGATATCTGAATCATAAGAGACAAGTACTAGAAAAAGAGATATCAAATACTCACACCAGTACGCATTTGATTCAGTCCACCATTGCTTCTTACAGTAATATAATGGTCTCCTTGAAAAACTAAAATGTAAACATATAACAACTAACAAAAATAAATCAAAACATCTAACACATGAATTACAAATCCGAAAGAATCATACCTTGATATTTAGAAGTAGCATTTACACATGAATGTAAACCATCACTAAAAGGAGCTTCCCATAGATTTTCATTTGGGAGCTGCTGCGGAAGCTGAAACAATCCAACACAAACAAATTTCAATCTCAATTTTAATGTTTTAATAAATTGGCGATTGCAGAAAAGAATACCTGTTGAGATACAGAGTCATGTAACGGCAATTGCAGATTTAGGTTTTCTTCATCCTCTAAGATGTTTCTACTGTATAAATTGAAGATGAAAATGAACAAGATTAACAGTATGAGCAAGCGAAGAATCGTGAATGACGATAGAATTGATGACGAATTTCCTCCCCGATTTGTAACCATTTTAGCGACCGCACACTGAATCAGATCTCCATCGTTCTAACATGTAAAGTTCTAACCGGATATTAGGGATTAACATATATTAATGCATAACTACTACTTCCTCCCTATCAAGATAGATGTATTAAAATAAGTGACAAACTTTGAAAATCCTTTTTATTTGGTAAAAATAATGGGATATATACCCACTAACTATCCACTTTAATAAATTGTAATTACCCTTATACACTTACTTTTACTTTTAAAACTCATTAATATCACTTTATTCAAGAAAAGTGAGACTCATTCTCAACTAACTACGTACTTTAATTTATTTTAATCTCTACTTTAATCTTTTACCTCAAAAAACATGTAAACAAATTTATGTCACTTATTTTGATACGGAGGAACTATATGTATCCCTAAGTTAATTATATTTGGTGGCGATCTAAATATTATTTGATTACATACTTTTTTCATACGTATTGTATGAATTTTTAAAAATGTTTGTTTGACGAAATTCTCAAATCCATTATATACATATACTTCCTCCGTATCAAAATAAGTGACACACTTTCCATTTTAGGGTGTATTAAAATAAGTGACACACTTTTCATTTTAAGGTGTATCAAAATAAGTGACACACTTTGAAAACTTTCCTTATTTGGTAAAAATTGTGGGACTCATACCCACTAACTATCCACTTTAATAAAGTAAAATTACCCTTATACTCTTACTTTTACTTTTAAAACTTATTTATATCACTCTATTCAAAAAAGTGGGACTCATTCTACACTAACTATGTACTTTAATCTATTTTAACCTCTACTTTAATCTTTTATCTCAAAAAACGTGTAAGCTAATTTGTGTCACTTATTTTTATACGGATGAAGTATAAAGAAATATGTATAGTAACCAAACAACAATAAATATAAAATATGGTGTTATCTTTACATATATAAAATGAAAGTTTTTTTGGAAATGTGCCATACTAATCCTAATCAGCATGACCCCTTTGAGAATTTATAGTTCGAATCTAAACCTTAGTTGATTGATATGTCCGGTTATCACGATAAACATAGAAATCCTAAATACCTGGGCACACAACCACTACTCCAAAATTATAGGGATTGCAGTTTCTATCCAAATTGAACGATAAGTATTCACGATCTACAACTTTCAGATTTCACGTTTACCACCTATTCCTCTCTGCAAACACACTGCGGTTCTTCAACTTTCAGATTTCTCAAAGGTATTGATTTATTCTTTTTCCTTTTTTCCATTTTGTAGTGTTGATACTGGTTCACTATATACCACAACTATCAATTGATTTACTTGCGTTCTTCAATGGGAATTAAATTGTTTTCTGAAAAATTGACTCAAGTAAATCAGTCTTCTAACAAAAGTTACAAGATTACGCAAATAAATCAATTCTCAATTTTCGATGTTAAAGATGATGCCTTTAGTTATTTGTTGGAACACCACACATATAAATCAATTCGCAGTGATGAAATACATACAAACCTAATAAGTGACCCATTACTCACTAAAAATCTTGACCCATTTACCTATTAATAATGAGTCAAGAATGTTTTTGTTTAAAAAAAAATTATGCGGATAGTCAATATGAAATGTGCAGCAAGTCAAATAAAGGTTTTTGGTAAATTTTTCATTTTAGTTATGTTTTTTAATTTTTTAATGAATTATTTTTACACATATTACCCTATTGATATTCACTGATAATTAACTTTTTGGCCTTCTTTTATCAATAAAAGTCAAATAAATCAGATCTCAATTGTGACAATAACATAATAACCACCACTTTCAGAATTCAAGCTTCTTGATCCATTTAGTTATTTGCACACATAAATAGAATCTCATTTTCGTAAAATTTTTTGTTTTTTCAGAATATTTGAAAATTTTTATTTACTTATTTCTTGACCCATTTACCTACTAATAATGAGTCAATATGGTTTGACTTAAAAAAAATAACAAAAATACTTAAAAATATGCAGAAAGTCAATATGAAAGTGGTGCAGAAAGTTAAAATCTGATTTTTGCGAAATTTTTTATTTTATTAGAATTTTTTAATTTTTTTATGAATTATTTTTACACATATTACCATATTGATATTGACTAATATTGACCTTTTTGACTTTCTGCAAACAATAAAAGGCAAACTGAAGTTGACTGAAATCCTTATCTTATCTAACCCTAATACTTTCAATACAGTTGCAAATTTATAAATTCTCACTAGCTTATTTGTTGAACAGCTTCTCAACAATGGCGGCTAGAATCCACTTCATTTCCGAATTGCCCGAAGATCTCAAACAAGATTGGACTATAAAGGTCCGTGTAATCCGAGTATGGAAATACAAAGAACTGAAAAATCCACTTGTAACATATAAGATCGACATGATTTTGCTGGACGAAAAGGTATTATTGTCTTCATTAATTTTTATTTTTAAATATGCATAGGTTGTATCCATATTGAGTTCATATTATTCATATATTTTAACAATAAAACAGATATTAAAAACTCTGTTATATATGAATGTGTAGGAGAGCATGATACACGCTACAATCAAAAAATCATTTTGTGAAAAGTTCGGAACCATTTTAGAGGAAGGCAATTGTATTTTTCTTTCCGCATTTGGGACTGAGAAATCTAGCAGCATACCTACCATTCTGGACAACGTAGTCACCATCGATTTTGGAGAGAAAATTGTTGCGAGGCCATGTGATGATTTTAGTGGTTCCCGATACGCATTTCGTTTTAAACGTTTTACTGACATCAAGGATTCAAAAATTGATTCACCTGTATCATATGGTATGTATACATTTCATGTAATTATTTCATAAAAAAATTTAATTTTTACTACTGTTAAAAAAAATTATTTACTTTTAATCTGAAAAAATATTTATTGTAAGGAAACAAATTTTAAAATCTGAAAAAATCTTCATAAATAATAAAATCTCATTCTCGGGATATGTTTTCTTTTTTCAGATTTTTTTGAATTGTTTTGAATTGTTTTTGACACATTTAGTTATTAATGAGTTATTATGGTTTACGTATAATTTTTTTTTTAAACAAATCTCTAAAAATATATACAAATAAGAAAATCTCATTTTCGGGATATGATTTATTTTTCTGAATTTTTTTGAATTCTTTTGAATTTCCTTTTACCCATTTAGTTATTAATGAGTCAATATGGTTTACGTATAAAAAAGTATTCAAAAAAATCTGTAAAAATCTGCTTAAATAAAAAAATCTCATTTTTGGTATAATTTTAATTTTTTCAGATTTTTTTAAATTTTTTTGAATATCAACACATTATTATCAAATTTTAACATACACCTTTGTTAAAATTGCATCCACAGATATAATAGGAGAACTGTTGTCAGCAAGTCTGTTACAACACATCCAAATTGGAACGAGAAATATTGAACTCGTCCAATTGCAATTGGCTGATTTGAGGTAAGTATATTCTGAATTAACCGGAATTTGGTAATAACTAATTTTCATTTTTACAATTATTATATATTTGTTCTGATTTTTATAGTGGTACCAAGCTGAATGATGTATGTTTTTGGGACGAGTATGCGGTCAATTTGGACCATGCTCTAGGTGAAAGGACTGATCTAGGGCTTACTATCATAGTTCTGCAATTTGTGAGGCACAAAATCAACAAGTACAATGGTAAAAAACACTTAACAACGCCATTCCACGTGCATTTCTATGAATTGTTTTGAGAACTAACCAAATCACTAATTACTATTGTAAACAGGAAAACCCTCGGTTTCAAATATGTCCGGCACAAGGGTATACATAAATGAGGAGATACCTGATATTCAGAGTTTTAAAGAAAAGTATATTTTTTCTTCTAATTCCAATTTATATATAATTTTATGTAAATATATATTCAAAATTGATTGCCTAACTCTAATATTTATACAATAGATTGCTTAGTATTCGTTCCAATGACACACACGAGCATACATTTACACGAATGTCCTCGAGGTCAACCTACTCATTAAAAGATGACCTCCTCAAGTTGGAAGTGTTTGGTTGTGCAGACGTTAAAAAGCAAACCGAGGTAATTTGTTAATAGGGTACATCAATATACTATTAAAGAAACCGTATGGTATATCTGTTTCTTTTTGCAATCTTTTTTAACTTTTTGATTATTTTTTACCCATTTACTAGAAATAAGTCAATATTTCTTATTTTGAGCTAAAAACAATTATTTTTTAAAAAATATGCGAAAATAAACAAATTTCATTTTGGGGATATTTTTTATCTTTTCAGATTTTTTTTTAATTTTTTAAATTATTTTACACTATTACCATATTGTTTGTTTTACCGTTTATTAATGTTTTATAATGTACATTGTTAAAGAAACAATGAAATAGGGCTTTTTTGGGGCTGCACTATTGAAAATCTAAATGTTGATTTTTACAAGCAATGATCTAACTTATATTTTTTTAGCCCATGATGTGCGTCGTGATTGGAAAAATTACCAAAGTCAAAAATAACAAACCTTGGTGGTATCTGGCATGCGTCAAATGCAGCTCAAAATCAGAGAAGGAAGTAGTGACGGAGAAAGACGAGGATGGTGTCATCGTGAAAAAACGAGCCCTATTTATTTGTCAAAACAGGAGAGGTTCTTGTGGTGATACGGATGTAGAATACAAGTAAGGTTAAATTATATACTTTTATAGTTTTAGTCTTTTTCCCCATTGTATTCATAAAAATAAACCCGTTGTATTCAGGTTTAAGATTCCCATAGAGGTGGAAGATGCGTCGGGACCAATTTTGTTGACAATGTGGGATAAACATGCTCAATCGTTGATAGACAAGACTGCCGGTGAGATCCGGGTAGAAATGAGAAAGGTATGGTTTTTTGTTTTTGCTTTTTTAAATATTTTTTACTTTCTGGTTTTTCAATTGGCAAATTTTTAACTTTAACTGTTTTAACCGGTTATTTATTTCCCTTTTTTTCATGATTCTTTTACCGTTTTTTTTAACTCTTTTATAATGTACATTTGTTTCGTTTGGTGTTTTAATTAGCGTGGTGATGAAACGGCTACACCACCTGATTTTAGCAAGATGTTCGACACCCTATTTGCTTTCAAAATTGAAGTGCAGCAGTACAACATGACAAACGAACATTATGTTTTCCCAATTAGATCATTGACAACTGACCCAGAACTCATTTCTGCCCTAAGGATTAAGGCTGGAGCCGAAACGGTAATTTTGTTTTTTAATTTTACATTCCACCCTAATATCCCTTATTTTTTATGTTTCATAATTACATTTTTTTGCAGGCAAGTAAGGCATCTAGCAAAGCGGTAAACGCTTTACAAGGGTGTAGCTCACCACTGAATTCCGCTTTTATGTGTCCACCATCATTGTCAAAAAAACCAAGAGTACGCATAAATGAGTAGCTCATTTTTTTAAGTATTTTTTTAAGAAAAATTCTTGAGTTTTAATTTGGTTTTTTAATTCTCAGAGTTCAATTTATAAGTTAAAATACTAACGTTTATTTTGACACAAGATGCTAATTCTGAAGGGTTTCACATGACATTGATCGACCAATTGGGTCAACCTCCTAGTATGCTTGGTTCGACCATACTGACCAAGAACATGAACTTGTTCTTGACCGGTTAAAACCAACTAGCTGATTTAATCCCTAAATGCGGAACTGGGATTAAACCTAATCCTTAAACCCTAAAGGATTGGGATGTTGGAGAACTAGATTAGGTTAACAAGAAAGAAACCTTGTTCGAAGAACTCGAACACACACATACTTGTGTGTTCGTCGACTACTACCAAGAACCCTAGGGTTCTTGGTTCGACTTCGAACAAGAGGAGAGGAAGAAAGAGTGTTCCATGAATCATACATTAGGTTAATGCTTAAGATAAATCCACTGATGATGAACACGACGAACGATCCTCTAGATGATCACTTGCTTCGATCTTGGATCTTCGAAACTCGAAGAACACAAAGAACGAACGAAGAACACGAAGAACTAAAAACACCAAGTGATGGTGTTCTTGTTTCGGCCGAAAGGGGTAAAGGGGCAAGGGTTTTCGGCTTGTGTAGGTGTAACCTAATAAGTGATGCTTAAGCCCTCTATTTATAATAGATGGACTTTCACTTAGGGCCCTTCTATTTTAATTAAGATTAATCTCTTAATTAAACTTATCCTTTTACACTTTCATCCCTTATAGTTTATCTAGTTTATTATCATTGTACTTAACTATCAAATGTCTAGTATTAACACACTATAATTTCGGTACCCATATGCACGAAATATATAGACTTGTATTTATACTTTTAATAGTTAATTATATAATAACCTTTATATAATTTACACAATAATATTATCCAATTACTATATGATTTAATATCTTTAAATCATATCATGGATAACCTTTAATTAACACATTGTATATTTACTCAACTAGTAAATGTACAACTACTTGTATTAATTGGTTAGTTAAACTAATCTAGTAATAAGTTAAACTTAACTTAATACTTAACTGATTCATAATGACTATTATGAATCATTCCTCTTCGTAGTATCGTTGCATAACTTGTTCGTATTACATGTACTCACCGGTGTGACCCTTAAGTGTTTCGTAGGCATGGATGTATCATCATAAGTTGACTAACTGTGCACATAATTCCTTCAAATTCTACTACTCGGAACAATATTAATCAAGATGTCGATGAGTCAAGTACTGCTACATGTCCTGCCAAATCGAAGGTCAACGATGTTATTGATGTCGATGAGTATGTTTCGACCTCTTCAACCAAGAAGTTGCTAATTCCCAAGATTGAGAAGGACGACAATTGAATGACGTTTAAAGTTGAACAATTTACATGGTTTTCACGTTTTTTAGGAATGCTTTTGATTTCAGTTGAACAATTTAATTTTCTTTGAATTTGAGACATTGTTTCTTAATGTTTTAAGTTAAACAATTTTCATGATTTTCACGTTTTTTAGGAATTTGGGTCTTTATAAATTTGGGTTTCCACGTAAATCACTGTGTCTTTTTATATTTACTGTTTTTATATACATTTCATTGTGTGATTGATTACATAATATTTACTGAGAAATTTAGTCTGGACGCCCGTAATTCATCACGGATTATCATCTAGTTATATATTAAAGAAAAGTGGATTAATTTTCGGTTATACATAAATATTTATTTATGTGAGAGAAATAGTTTACAAATTTTTTGGCGAGTCATGCAACAATGAGTGGGATTTGGTTCGAAGCTGGATCCGGTTTCCAAAACTATACACATTAACATATAGAGCGTAAAATATCACATTATCATCTCTCGATCATTAAACACACTCAAGAACCACTGTTTTACCACATTGTATTGACCTTTTTCCTTAAGACATTAACGCATATTTTAACCATCAACAACAAAAAGAATTGTTTACAAATGTGAGTTACACAACAAGTAACAAGGATATTAGAAACGGTATGTTTTCATAACATGATGTAAATATTAAGGTATTCTTATTGTAAGAATACGATAAGCACATCGAATGTAATATTAGTGTAAAGATTATGCAATTAAATAAAAATTCAATAATATATACATAATTGAAATATATATTATTAAATGACGGTAATAAATGCTAGAGCGTATACCCTACCATTAAACATAATCACCTTAGAGAATTGATTTGTCTAAGATAAATTTTAATTTATCCAAGGCAAATTAAAATATTTGACAATTATATCCTTCTAGTTTTTTTTACCCTTTTCCTAACTGATTTAGACTTTCTGTAAAAAAATTACTCTTTTTCTAACTAATTAACGATAACCATTTAGTTAATTGTTCATTTGTAAGAATTTTGATATACTCTTCTTCACATGGGCCTTGTTTTCTATTTCCAATCTTCTATTCAAATCCTTGGGATGAGACATCGACTTTCGACATGTGAATTCTCCCTAATGCAAGAAGTCCTCCAAACTTATATGATTTTTAAAGGACTTAAATACAAAAAAATAAAATAAAACGTGCTTGGTGTTTTATGTAGACATTTCATCAAATAATTGTCGTGCACTTTCTTATCATCAATTTATCTAACTCCAATTCTCACTTCAAGGATAAACTTTTATGTTAATTGGCTCCACAAAGATTACCCCATCAAGAAAATTGAAAATTTATTGAATTTAGGGTCATATATTGCAGCATTATCTACATCCTTCTTCTTCTTATGAAAATTCTACAGCTTACGACAATGTCGGAGGGGGATGGATATTTATGCTGGTGAAGCTAATCAGAAAGTGTAAATCGAGTTGCAAGGTGGATTAATTAAAAGAAGGGTAAAAGAAATTAGAAGGATATAATTGTCAAGTATTTTAATTTGCCTTAGATAAATTAAAACTTGCCTTGAACAAATCAATTCTCATATCATCCATTCATCCAACATTGATTTATCATTGAATATATTATACGAAGTATTCAACAAAATTCAATGTTAATTACTAAAAGTAACCCACGACGTTGATTTAAACAACGTTGAAATTTAATCAACAAAAATTCACCTAGTAATACCTCAAGCCTCAAAGGGGTAGGGTTTTTTAAGTCATAAATGAAGAGTGGATGGTTGAGGTTGAAGGGCGGCTGGTGAAATCTTAATGGTTTATTCATCTGGAAAATTAACGGTGGGAGAAACTGGCAAAGACGACATGTTACCTTAAGTTGATTTCATTTTATTCATTCTAAACTTGAATTTATGAGAAATTAGAATTTTAAAACCTATATCGTAGCATGGCCTTATCTTACTCATTTAGTAACATGTACTTATGGCTTCGTATATCTTTTAGACCAATGTCAACACCGTTAGCTTTTGCCAAATAAGCGGTATTTTAGCTCACATTCCAACTGACATACACATGTCATTAATAACCTTCTATTCAGTTTTTTAGGCCCAACATTATAAAATATAGGACAAAATACATGTTAGTACATTGAACTTGCCTAACTAGGTGCTTTACTACCATAAATTATTAAAGGTACACTATACTGCCCTCAACTTGGCAACTCGGTAAATTTTGGGCCTTGACTCACTTAAATCATCACGCCCGTCTCACCTGACTTCTAGTCCGTTAGAAATTGACGACATAAATAACTAAGCTAGTAAGAAAACCATCGGCTTCCCAAATACCCTATTAAATTACTTTGGGCCCCACCAAACATCCGGTTCTTATCTTCTTTCAAGTGATGTGTCCCGCTCCTTACCCCTGACTGACGAGGCGTGCCAATTGATGAGGAAAAGGATGTCGTTGGTTACCCTCATTTGCAGCGCTCTTTCTCCATAGTATATCCTTACCTCAAACAAACATTTTATTCGTATAATAATAAAATTAAAAGAAGCCCTTAGACTATCATGTCACATTATAACATTATAGACGTTTTTGTAACTTTCGATGTACCACATACATGAAAAGTGCAATATAATATATAATATATAAGGAAATATATATCTTATCTATTTCGCCAAAATGACAATTAATGATGTACAAGTCTTCAACGAATCTCTCTTTCTCTCACACACACACACTCATAACATAATGACATAAACTATAGAGACAGATAGAAATAGAAGGAGAGAACAAGTGCATGGAGTTGGAAAAGGGTAATGCAGCTGTGATGATGAGGGAATACAGGAAAGGAAATTGGACACTTGAAGAAACTATGGCTTTGATCGAGGCAAAGAAATTAGATGAACAAAGAAGAATGCTCAAAAACTCTAGTACACCTTCTAATGCTCACAGTACAACTACCGTTAGAGCCGGTGGTGAACTGAGGTGGAAATGGATCGAAGAACATTGCTGCAAAAACGGTTGTTTGAGAAGTCAAAATCAGTGCAATGATAAATGGGATAATCTCATGAGAGATTTCAAGAAAATTAGAGAATTTGAAAGAAGGTTGTTAGAGCAAATCACAGATCAACTTAGTACTGATGCTGCAGTTAGTGATAATTATGTTTATTACTGATGGGGCAGAAACATTTACTACTGATGAAGTTGATGCTGGTGTTCTCTATAACTTAGTTACTACTGATCATACAAAGATTGAAGATACTACTGATCATTGTAGTTACTACTGACGATGATTATGGACTTACTACTGATCACCAAGTTTACTACTGATGTTACTTATTTACTACTGGTGATTGGTTTTACTACTGATACGCATTTATGGAACATATCAAGTCCGAGATCTTCGCAGAGATAGTTATAGAATGTAAATCAATGTATATCGTTTATAATTAGATGTAAATCGTATCCTAGAATAACTAGGGTAAATAGTTTAGCTTCAAGGACTATTATATATAGTTCCTTACGAATTGTAAACGTACGTGTGTATTGTTAACTTAATAATATACATTGAAGCTTTTTGTGAAACTGTGTTCTTAATATTCTTACATATTGTTCTTACAGTTCATTGTTCTTAATACATTGATATAGTGTTGATCCGCTGCAACTTCTATCATCAATTAGATCTAAGGTGTTTATTAACTTGTTTATAGTTAATCGATCCTGACAAGTGGTATCAGAGCCTATTGGTTCTAGATCTACTAATTGTTAAGAACAACAAAAAGTTTTAATCTTTAAAACACACACATTATTAATCATGACTGATAATAATGAAAGCACTCAGGCCAACAAAATTCCTATACTCACACCCAATAACTTTGGGATGTGGAAGAATCGTATTAAGCAATACATGCTTATTACAGATTATTCCATGTGGGAAGTCGTTTGTGAAGGAAACAAAACTGGTCAACTTCAAGCAAGTAGCTCTGCAACTGAGGCAGACAAACTTAAATGTGAGAAGGAGAAGAAAGATAAAGGCATCGAACTCAAAACTCTAAGCACTCTCTTACTGGCCATTCCTAATGATTATCAACATCTCTTTGTTGAATATGATGATGCAAAAATACTATGGGAAGCACTGGAGAAGAGATTTGTTGGAACAAAGAGCACCAAGAGGAATATGAAGTCTGTTCTCAAACAAGACTTTGAAAATTTCAAAGGAAAGCCCAATGAAACACTCACTCAAGTGTTTGACAGATTCAACAAACTAATTGGTGAACTCAACCAAGTTGGTGTAAAGATGGATCAAGAGGATGTCAACATGAAGTTTCTAAGGTCTCTTAGTGAAGAATGGGCCATGTACACAGTGGTGTACAGACAAAGAGATGCTTTAGAAGAAAAGGAGTTAGATGAACTCTATAATGATCTCAGAGTGTTTGAAACTGAGGTAAATCACAAAAACCCTTCTATTTCTTCTAACAATGCTGCTTTTGTGTCTAGTACAGGTCAAGGACAAGAAACCTCCGCAGGAAAGACTGCAGATTCTGAGGATACTGCAAGAGAATCCTTCTTCACTAGTCATGTGCATACTGCATTGATTAGTGATGACTTGGAACAACTGAATCCAGATGATCTTGAGGAGATGGATCTTAAATGGCAGATGGCTATGCTGAGCCTAAGGACCAAAAGATTCCTAAAAAGAACTGGAAGGACAAGCCTCAATTTCAACAAAGGTGACAAAGCAGGATTTGACAAAACTAAAGTCAAGTGTTACAACTGTAACAACCTTGGTCACTTTGCAAAAGAATGTCCTCAACCAGACAAAAGATCAAAATCAACTGCTCTTGTGTCTCAACAAGGACAAGGATATGACTGGAGCTTCCAAGCAGAAGAGCATGCTCAAAATCAAGCTCTCATGGCCTTTACTGACAACAAAACTGAGGTAAAATCTAAACCTTGTACTCCTGAATGTGCTAAAATTATTAAAAATCTAGAAAAAGAAAACAATAAATTAAATGAAGATTTAGCAAAAGCAATCAGAAGAAATCATGAGTTTGATGGGGTGATTGCTGATCAAGAACATCAAATAAAGGTGTACAAGATGATTGATCAACGAATCAAGGAAGAATTGCTTCAAGCTGTGGATGAGAAAGAGTTTTATGAAACAAAAAATAAAGAACTAACAAGTAAAATAGAAGAATGTCAGCTTGAAATTGAACAAAATAAATTAACAATTAAAAAGTTTGAAAGAAGCACTAAAATTCTTGATGAATTAACTAATAATCAAACTACAGAAAAGGTTGTTCATGGGGTGGGATATCATGCTGTACCACCTCCATATAAAATCATTCCACCTCTTAAAAACAGTTCAGAAAGAATCATTAATGAATTAAAAACTGAAAATCAAACTGAAACATCTGAATCAAATAATTCTTCTGATGATGAACAATCAATTGAATTTACTATATCTCAAAGTGAATCACCAAAATCAATTGATACAAGTTTTCACACAGCTCAAAGTCCAAATGAATCTCCCAAATATAATGCAGATAATGTACCAAAAATTTTAACAAGGGGGAATGAAAGAAATAAAACACAACTCTTAGACCAAAGAATACCTGAAGGTGCTAAAAATAAGAAACTAAGATGTGTTATATGCAATAAAATGAACCATTTAGCAAAGGATTGTCACTACAATCCAATAAACTGCAAAGAGTTAAAAGAATTTAAAGTTCTTAAAGAAAATGCTAAAACTCAAAAGTTAAAAGTTACTACTGGTCTTTCAGTAGTAAATAAAATTAAAAATCCAATTGTTGAAGATCCAAGATTTGGAAGAAGTAAACCAAGGTTTGTTCAAAACAGAAGAGCTGGAAGCCCAAAGAACAGCAATTACTTCAAGAATAATGGAAAATCCAATCAAAATAAACAATATTTTAAATTTTCCAACACCAGTAGAAACTCTAACAAATTTACTACTGGTGTTAACCCTAATTATAATGCTGTATGGTACCAGTACAAGAATACTACTGGTAATAACCCTAATTTCAAAAATACTACTGCTCCCAAAACAAATTTCAAAAACACTACTGGTGTTAACTCTAAAAACACTACTGGTCATTCTAAACATGGTAAGTACCCAAATACTACTGGTCCATCAGTAGTAAAGTATTCAAAAGCTAAAAACAATGGGTATAAACCAAGATCAGTAGGAAATTCTTACACCAGTAATAACTACAAAAGGACAGTAGTAAAACAAAATACCAGTAATAAACAAGTATGGGTACCAAAAGTCTTTAAAGTTAAATCCCCAAAAGCTCATTTCTCAAAGGATGAACCCAAGACATATAAAGCTTGGGTTCCCAAACTTAACTAATCCTTTACTCACTTGTGCAGAGCATTCAAATCCCAGAAGAAGGAAGAACATGGCATATTGATAGTGGATGCTCAAGGCACATGACTGGAAATCTGCAAATTCTTAAAGATTTCAAGTTATTTGATGGAGGATATGTGGCATTTGGTGAGAATCCCCAGGGAGGTAAGATTACAGGTAAAGGTACTGTTACTAATGGAAAAATTACCTTTGATGATGTATTTTATGTAGCTGAACTAAAATACAATCTTGTCAGTGTGTCTCAAGTTTGTGATAAAAAGAACAAGATTCTGTTCACAGACATTGAGTGCATCATTCTTTCTCCTGAGTTTATTTTAGATGAAAAATATGTTGTTTTAAGAACTCCAAGGAGAAACAATGTGTATTGCCTGGATATAGGGGGAGAACTCATTTCTACAAATGAGGTCAACTGCTTTATATCCAAGGCAAACACCACTGAATCAGAACTATGGCATAGAAGGATGTGTCACACAAATTTTAAAAACATGAACAATTTAGTAAAAAGAAATCTGGTCAATGGACTACCTCAAAAACAATTCATGTGTGATCATCACTGTGTTGCATGCCTAAAAGGTAAACAACACAAGACTTCTCATAAGTCCAAAACTGTGAACTCTATTTCTGTTCCTTTACAGCTCTTACATATGGACCTTTTTGGACCTACAAATGTAATGAGTATTGGAAAGAAACAATATTGTCTTGTTATTACTGATGACTTTTCCAGATATACATGGGTTTTCTTTCTCAGGACAAAGGATGAAACAAGTGAACTCATAAAGAACTTAATTGTCAAACTGGAAAACACATCTGATCAAAAAGTGAAAGCCATAAGATGTGATAATGGCACAGAATTTAAGAATGCTAACCTAATTAACTTTTGTGATCTTAAAGGTATTGACAGGCAATACAGCTCACCTAGAACTCCACAACAAAATGGTGTAGCTGAAAGAAGGAATAGAACCATCATTGAAGCAGCAAGATCAATGCTAGCAGACTCAAAATTACCAATCACTTTTTGGGCAGAAGCTGTTAATACTGCTTGTTATGTTCAGAACAGAGTATTAATAGTGAAGCCACATTTTAAAACACCATATGAACTTTTTAACAAAAGAAAACCTTCTATAAGTTTCTTAAAATCATTTGGTTGTCCTTGTACTATTCTGATTACAAGAGAACAAATTGGTAAGTTTGACTGCAAAGCTGATGATGGAATATTTGTGGGATACTCTACTCAAAGTAAATCATACAGAGTATTCAACAAAAGACTAAGGATAATTGAAGAAAGCATCAATGTATCCTTTAATGAAAATATACCTAATGAACAAGGAAATGGTCCAGATTGGCTATTTGACATAGACAATCTAACCAAATCCTTTAATTTTAATATAAATTTCAATGCAGGTAATTCAAATTGTCTTAATCAAAAGGAAGGAACATCATCTGTTTATACTGGTCAAGAAAAGATGAGATACATAGTTGTTGATACTGCTCCCATAGTTAATACTGATGTCAGTAAGAACTCAAATATTGAAAGCAGTAGTAACTCTGAGAATGAGGTCAGTAGTAACTCCATTACTACTGGTACCAGTAATAGTACTGAAAATACTACTGGTCCCAACTATAACCTAGATTCTCAAGATACTACTGATACCAGTAACAACTTCAATACTACTGATCTCAATGAAGATGATAGCAGTAGTAACTCTGACCAAGATAATGATGAACCAAATACTAATGACAATGAAGGATCTCAAGAAGAACAACTACCTGAGGCAAATGAGTCCAACCTTGAAAATCAACTAGTGGTGGATAAAGCTACAACAACAAGGACTCAAAAGAACCATCCTTTAGACCTTGTTCTAAGTGATGTTAACTCACCACTTCAAACAAGAAGCAAATTAAACAAAAGTTTAACTGCAAATATGTGTAATATAAGCTTAATTGCTAATGAATGTATGTATGAATGCTTTCTGTCTCAGGATGAACCAAAGAAGATCCAACAAGCAATGAAGGACTCAAACTGGATTGAGGCAATGCAAGAGGAACTCCTTCAATTTAAATTACAAGCTGTTTGGACACTTGTACCTCTACCCAAAGGAAAAAGAGCCATTGGAACAAGATGGATCTTTAGAAACAAGAAAGATGAAAGAGGTATAGTGATCAAGAATAAAGCCAGACTTGTAGCCCAAGGATACACTCAAGAAGAAGGTATAGACTATGATGAAGTATATGCTCCTGTTGCCAGAATTGAAGCAATAAGAATATTCCTAGCATATGCTTCATTCAAAAGGTTTAAAGTCTATCAAATGGATGTGAAGAGTGCTTTCCTGTATGGGAAGATTGAAGAAGAAGTTTATGTTTGCCAACCTCCAGGATTTGAAGATCCAAAACATGGTGATTATGTGTTTAAATTGGATAAAGCTCTATATGGCCTACATCAGGCACCAAGAGCATGGTATGACACACTATCATCATACTTATTAAAGAACAATTTCAAAAGAGGAGCCATTGATAAAACATTGTTTACAAAGAAAGTCAAAGATGATATACTACTGGTACAAATCTATGTAGATGATATCATCTTTGGTTCAACCAATGATACATTGTGCAAAGAATTTGAAGAGCTGATGCAGATTAAATTCAAGATGAGCTCCATGGGTCCAATGAACTTCTTCCTTGGACTCCAAGTCAGTCAAAGAACTGATGGTATTTTGATAAATCAATCAAAATATGTCAAAGACATCTTGGAAAAGTTTGACTTGAAAGACAGTAAAAGTGCTAGTACACCAATGGAAACACACAAACACCTACATCCTGATGTTGAGGGGGAGGATGTAGATGAACACTTATATAGATCAATGATAGGATCTTTGATGTACTTAACTGCATCAAGACCTGACATTATGTATAGTGTTTGTGTGTGTGCAAGATATCAAGCAAGACCCAAAGAACTACACTTGCAGGCTGTTAAAAGAATATTCAGATACTTGAAAGGCAAACCATCACTAGGTCTATGGTATCCACATGACTCACCCTTTGAACTTATAGCCTATACAGATAGTGACTATGGAGGTGAATGTCAAGATAGAAAGTCCACTACTGGTGGATGTCAATTCTTTGGATCAAGACTAGTGTCATGGCAATGTAAGAAGCAAACAAATGTATCAACATCTACTGCTGAAGCAGAATATGTAGCTGCATCTGCTTGCTGTGCTCAAGTTCTATGGATTCAAAATCAGCTTCTAGACTTTGGTATCTCTATCCTTAAAACTCCTATTTTTATTGATAATCAAAGTGCTATTAGTATTGTGAATAATCCAGTAAAACATTCAAAAACTAAACACATTGAAATAAGATTTCACTTTATAAGAGATTGTAATGAAAAGAAATTAATCAAAGTAGTTAAAATCCATACTGATGATCAATTAGCAGATCTTTTTACAAAAGCATTTGATGTAGGAAGATTCAACTTCTTGGTCAGTAGTATTGGAATGATTTTAATAACTTAAAATCTCACTTAAAATTATGTGTAAAGTTAGTGTTGTAAAATATTATTTTCTTAAGTGTTTTACTACTAGTATTGCTGTACTACTGGTGTGAAAGTGTATGCACAAAATACTACTGATAGTTCATTACTACTGGTGTATTTTAGGTTTACACGGATACTACTGGTAAGTCAGTACTACTGGTATTCACATATACTACTGGTCTTGTGTGGTAATGGTTACTACTGATGTCTATAATTACTACTGATGTCAAAATCCTTAGTCATTACTGATGTTAGTAGATACTACTGACGTTTTACTACTGATATCTTATTTACTACTGGTCTTTCATAAACACAATTACCAAACTAACCCCCATGAAAATAACCGTTATGTTATGATTCGAAGGCTATTTTCGTAGTTTTGCAGGTTTAATCGAAAGATATAAAAGGCGGCAGATGATTAATTTAGCATTATCTTCACTTCGATTCTCTAAACACCTCTCGATAAACCCTAGTTTACGATCAAAAACTCTTCATCACTAACAAAATTCTTGCAAAAACTCAAAAAACAATGGCAACTTTACAAACTCTCGATGTGCAAACCGATCTTAAATACTCAGAATTTCACAACATGGTTGCATTTTTAAAGAATCCTGACGGAACAAAAGATTTCCGTCCAATCGTAAAATTCTTGAGAAATTCGTATATACAGTTTGCCTTAACTGTAAAGCCGAAGGCATATCAACAGCACTTGGTGGATTTCTGGACCAATGCTGAGCGAACAGAAGGAACCACATCATCAATGATAAAATCGAAAGTAGATGGAAAGTACATCACTGTATCTGAACAATCAATCAGACATCATCTACAACTTCATGATGATTCAGGTATGTATACTCTTCCTAAGGAATACATTGCTGATACTTTAAATAAAATGGGGTATGAAGGCAGACTTAATATTGTAACTTTTCAAAAAGGCCTTCTATCCCCACAATGGAAATTTCTGGTTCATACCATTCAGCATTGTATTTCTCCTAAAAGAAGTACTTGGAATGAGTTTAACAAGGCAATAGCATCTGCTGTTGTATGTTTATGCACAGACCAAGTATTCAATTTTTCTAATATGATTTTTGATGGTATGTTGGGAAATCTTAGTTCTTCTAAATTTTTAATGTATCCCAGATTTCTACAACATATCATAAACTGTGAATTACAAAACTTGTCAACTCCTAAAAACATTTTTGTACTACCTGAGTTGAACAAGAAAGTTTTCTCAAACATGAGAAAACAATTTAAATTTTCAGGGAAGGAAACCCCTTTGTTTCCAAACATGATCAAAGATCAACCAAACATTGGAGAAGGTTCAACCATTGCTACAACCCAAGTTGAACCTCAACCCACTCCATCACCCCCACATACAGCCCAAACACCACCCCATATAGCCACTCAATCACCAACTCAAACAGAAGTCCTGAATGTGTCCCAGGAACTTGATATAAATCTGCAGAGTGCTACTCTTCACTCTGTAGAAGACCTACCAGACAAAACCAAAAATATATCCACAATCTATAAAAGAAAGAAATCTTTAAAGGACACCAGGGGACAAATCGAGTCACACCCCAGGCTCAAAGAGTTGTCCTCCAAGGAGGAGAGAGGACATGAGGGGAGGGCTTTCACTACTGATGCCCCAAAGGTGGGTGCACAGGACAGTGAAAACATCATTAGGACCCAAACCTCGGCAACTTTGAGTGATGACTCTTTTGAGGAATTACTCAAAGGACCCCGGTGCCAAGAAACCACAAGGGGGGGCATCTCTGCTTCTTCTAGGAAGAAGAGAATGTCTAAAAGACCCAATGAATCACCAAGCAGTGATGAGGGCAGATCTGTGGAATTGATGGAAAGGAAGGAAAACCTTAAAACCAATGTACCTGTTAGTAAGCCCGATGATCTTGCTAGATGGAGTGAGGGCAGTATTAAAATCCAACAATTGACGGCTAAAGTGGATTCCTTGGAATCCACTGTACAAGATTGTCTTTATTACCAAACAAATCAAGGAAAAACTATGGCTGCTATGAAAAGAAATGTCAATATCATCAACAAAAGAATGAGACAATATGAACTTAGGCTTCATCAACAATCAAAGCTTATCAGAAAATTGAAAAAGAGGATTGATGATAGTGAGGCTCCTCCAGTTGAGCTCACTAAGGGGGAGAAGGATAACATACAGACAATGATTGACGAATCTATTGCAGCAGCAGCTTCCTCCCTATTGAATTTAAAAGAAACAGAAGTTGATGAAGGCCTAGAGATGATGATTACAGAAGATGAGCCAATTACTACTGCTACAATGGAAGAACAAGTTGAAACAGAGATACCAGTAGTAACTCCTACTACTGATGATATAGCAGTAGTAAGTCAAGAAGAGGAATTAACTGCACTAAACACTACTGATGCCCTATCAGTAGTAACTCCTGAAATAACACCAGTAGTAACTACTCTGGTTACTACTGATGAGGAAGAACTACAATTTCCTGAACTCATTGATGCTAGGAGACATGTCATCATTACCAAACCACCAACACCTGATCAACCACTTATCATACCTGACATTGATGATAATGTGAATTGGTTTGAGGTTGATGAATGCTCACTTCCTCCACATCCAAAAATACTTCAACAAAATGAAATCAGATCATTTTCTCCCTCTGTTATAATAAGAGAAGTACCAGACATGAAGTATATTCCACCTCCACCTACAGCACATATTGGAAAGGGTAAAGAAGTATATGATGAAGATTACCCTAACAGAGCTCTTGGTCATTACATGGTAAACAAGATTAATCTGGTGAGAGCTGATAAACAAGATAAATGGAAGGTGAAGGATAAAAGATATTGGGAGAAAGTAGCTAAATATCAAGCTCTTGAAAAGAAGAAAAATCAAAGAGAAATTCCTATTAAGTTAACAATACACACGTACGTTTACAATTCGTAAGGAACTATATATAATAGTCCTTGAAGCTAAACTATTTACCCTAGTTATTCTAGGATACGATTTACATCTAATTATAAACGATATACATTGATTTACATTCTATAACTATCTCTGCGAAGATCTCGGACTTGATATGTTCCATAAATGCGTATCAGTAGTAAAACCAATCACCAGTAGTAAATAAGTAACATCAGTAGTAAACTTGGTGATCAGTAGTAAGTCCATAATCATCGTCAGTAGTAACTACAATGATCAGTAGTATCTTCAATCTTTGTATGATCAGTAGTAACTAAGTTATAGAGAACACCAGCATCAACTTCATCAGTAGTAAATGTTTCTGCCCCATCAGTAATAAACATAATTATCACTAACTGCAGCATCAGTACTAAGTTGATCTGTGATTTGCTCTAACAATCTCCCCCTAAACTTATTGATTATCCTTTAATCAATCAAGTTTTCTTCTGTTCTTCTTCTTCTTTCTTTCTTCTTTCTAATGTTCTTTGATTTTGTTGAAGTCTTTGTTCAATTATATATTTGCTGTTCTTCTTGGTAAAGTAATTCAATTTATTTTGGAACATAACTGCATCAAAGGGCTTCATTAGAGTGTTGATGAATATCTGATACATTTCTTTTTCTGAGTGAGGATATTCTCTTTCATATAAGTACAACTCACAATTTTTACTTGATCTTTCAAAGAAATACATATTGCAAGTTGGGAGAACATTCCATGCATACACATTTTCTGGATTTGTAAATAACTTTGGATATTTATCTGGATAAAAAGCTGCATCAATCATTCTTGTTAAGTATCCAGCTCCAGATTCTTTCCAAGATTTCTTTGACATTCTAGGTTTTCCAATGATCAGAAGTTTAATCACATCACTTCTTGTACAGGATCTGATCAAAGGTAACCATCCAGTAAACTTTTGAATGATTTTGTCTTCCCTTACAACTAATAGAACATTATTGGGCAAGACTTTCCAGTTTAGTATTGGGTTATTTTGAAGTGGAGCAACAGGTACTTCAAGAACAAGTATAATTTCTTCTTGTTTTGCTTTCTTTTGAAAACTCTGTTCTTGAGCTTCATTCTTTCTTTTCTTTGTCTGAGAAGATGAGGATTCACCAATAGTAGACACACTATTATCTTTAATTAAATTTGGACTTATTGGGATTAAGGTTTTTGCTGATTTCAATTTCTTTTCTTCTTCAGCCTCTTGTTCAATTAAATCTTTCCTTTTTGCAGTACAGTACTTTTCAATTATGGTTGTCATCTTCATTCTTCCAAAAGATTTTGCACTGTGACCTTTTGTCTTTAGAAAGTCTATCATAAGAGACTTTTGTTCAAATATATCATCTGGTAAATCACCTTTTGTTCTTTTGCATTCTGCTACAAGATCTTCAAGACAGTTTAGATGTTCTTCTTCTACTTTTCTAAGCCTTTTGAACTCTGCTTCTTGGGCTTCTATCTGAACATCTTTAACTTGAACAGGTAATTTAACAGGAATTTCTCTTTGATTTTTCTTCTTTTCAAGAGCTTGATATTTAGCTACTTTCTCCCAATATCTTTTATCCTTCACCTTCCATTTATCTTGTTTATCAGCTCTCACCAGATTAATCTTGTTTACCATGTAATGACCAAGAGCTCTGTTAGGGTAATCTTCATCATATACTTCTTTACCCTTTCCAATATGTGCTGTAGGTGGAGGTGGAATATACTTCATGTCTGGTACTTCTCTTATTATAACAGAGGGAGAAAATGATCTGATTTCATTTTGTTGAAGTATTTTTGGATGTGGAGGAAGTGAGCATTCATCAACCTCAAACCAATTCTTACATTGAAGCTTCAAGGACTATTATATATAGTTCCTTACGAATTGTAAACGTACGTGTGTATTGTTAACTTAATAATATACATTGAAGCTTTTTGTGAAACTGTGTTCTTAATATTCTTACATATTGTTCTTACAGTTCATTGTTCTTAATACATTGATATAGTGTTGATCCGCTGCAACTTCTATCATCAATTAGATCTAAGGTGTTTATTAACTTGTTTATAGTTAATCGATCCTGACAAAGGTTGTCTGAATGTGATGATGAACAATACAAGAATAATGAATCTTATTGGAAAATGGACAAGATTGAGAGGAAGAATAATAATTTACCGTCAAATATGTTGCCGCAGATTTATCATTCTTTGGCTCATGTGGTGGAGGCTAAATTGGGCATTTCAGTTCTTCCAACTACCGCCTTCCACCCTTGTGACAATACTCCTCTTCTTTCACTACCACCACCTCCACCGTCGCCACTGCAACCACCACCACCTCCACCTCCGCCGGTGGGAGGTGCTCAGCTGCCACTGCCTACCCAAGGTTCTCTTTCTTCCTCTCTCACAAGCATATATATGTAAATTCGTGCTTAAACCCAATGGGAGGAGGGTATTAGATAGAATGATAAACAATATGCTAGATCATAACTAAAATTCTGAAAAAATGGAAAAACTATTTTTTAAATATTGAAATTAGTCGACTCGGAAAATGAGTTGGAACTCTAATCTACCCGCAAAGCGGGTGGTCACCTCGATATGAGATTAATCGGATCAGAAAGCGAGTCAAAACTCAGTTTAAAAAAAACAAACTTGGCCCCGTAATGTTTAGTCACCAGTGTTACACATCAGTACCATATCAGCTTTCTTTCTACAGACGAAACACTTGTATGACCAAACCCCCATGAGAGTGATCAAACTCACACCAATTTACCATCAACGCATAAAGTACAACGCAACAAACACCCCTCTCACTAAAGTCGCCTGACCAACGCAACCGAAGGAAAAAGGGAGGGGTACGTGTCGCCATTTGTAACATCTTGAGAGAGACACACTCGGGGTAGGGGAGACGCTCTTTCATGGTCACCCATTACCGGTTGTCTTACCTTTGGACGCATGGATTTTTTAGGAGTAGTCATTTTAGTCATAACAAACATTTGCGTCTTACACATAACACACGACGTAAATATATGATGTTATTATTAAAGGGTTTTTGGCTTAGCGGTATGATGTTTGCCTCACAATTTAGAGGTTGGGGGTTCAAGTCCCGTCGTGAACATAGATGAAAATTAGATGTGGATTAAGATTTGACATTCAAAAAAATAAAAAAATACATGATGCCATTAAAGTATCATCAATATATATATATATATATATATATATATATATATATATATATATATATATATATATATATATACCTTAATCAGATTATCGTCATAAAGTGGCATAATATTACCTATCATTTTTAGCCCATGCACTTCTCCCATCATAGTGCCATATTGCTATGTCAGCATCATCTACTATATATATGTCATATATTAAAGGGATTTGATTTCTTCACCACTTAAATAACTTTGGACATCATAGCATACAATTTTGATAGCAAACTATACAACATATTAAAGAAATAGTTGTGTATATTAAATTGTCCCTCGTGATACCTTATCAGAGTCATCATCCAAGAGAAGTAGGCCAAGTGATGGAGAAAGAAGCATCGCAGAAGAGATAAGTGCAAGTTCAAGTGTGTTAATTGAAGCCATCAAAGGGTTCGAAGAGAGAGAAGAAACAAGGCATAGAGAGTTGTACAGTCTGCAACAAAAGAGGTACAGGATTGAAGAGTCAAAGATTGAATTGGAAAGACAAGGTTTTAAAGACTTGGTTGATGCCATTAATAATCTTTCCAATTCTATCCTTGCTTTCCAGTCACAAAGTACTCATATCTAATTATTTTATGTTCATGATTTAATATATAGTAGCTTATGATAGGTAGGGTAGTAATGGGATATTCAACTTATTTTTGTGTAATATGTTTGGATACATGTCTTCCAAATTCTGTATTTTTAGTTGGCTTTTGCTAATAATATCATTTATGAGTTCTATTATTTATACAGAATTGGAAAATCCTTAATAATATCATTTTACTTGTAAATACTACGAAGTATTTATAAAAAGTTATCATTTGACTACACTATGCATTAGCAAAATCCTTATAGTTTATATTATTGGGATTTGTTGGCCATATTTAATAAGTAAAAAAACAAATACATTAACCTTACATACTTGTTCAATCACTAAAAACTAACGACCACAAGCACTCATCAATACCCAACGAAGACAACTTTTTCAGCCAAAAGTTCACAAAACGTGCAACCATAAATATTCATCGTAAAACGTCCTTTTTGACACTAAAGTTGTAAAGATATTCAAATAAAAGTTCTTCAACTTTTATTAAATTAATAATCTATTGTACGTCTCAGAACAAATACTACATTATGTTTTTTTGCATTGCCCAAAATTTTATATACTTCTATCTTTTCAATAAATATCCGGCCTTTTTTACTTTAAGATCCATCGATTAATAAATCACTTATTTTGATTTTGCTTCTAACCATGTGGTGATAACATATTGATAATAACTTTGAATGCCTTTCAAGATGTAAGAATTTTGATCTCTACATAAGTAAATATCTATTAGATGGTCATGAAATTTTTTAGAAACGATCACGACAAGAGTTAGGATGTGTATATTACGAGTGAAGTTTGATCACCCTGGAGGAGTCTGTAACCAGAATATCCTGTAAAATAATTAAATATCATATTTTGCAACTTGTTGCAATAAGTAATAAACAAAATACTTCCTCCGTATCAAAATAAGTGACACACTTTTCATTTTGGGGTGTATCAAAATAAGTGACACACTTTGAAAATTTTCCTTATTTGGTAAAAATAGTGGGACCAATACCCACTAACTATCCACTTTAATACAATGAAATTACCCTTATACCCTTACTTTTACTTTTAAAACTCATTAATATCACTTTATTCAAGAAAAGTGGGACCCCTTCTCCACTAATTATGTACTTTAATATATTTTAACCTCTACTTTAATCTTTTACCTCAAAAAATGTGTAAGTCAATTTGTGTCACTTATTTTGATACGGAGGAAGTAATTAAATATGTTGGTGTTCTAGGAAATAAATGGCTGTATGGGCATGTGAGATTTAATTGTACAACCCATTCTCAAAATATTTTGTACACTTAAAAGCGATGGTGGAGGTGAAAACTGAAAAGGAACGGAGGATCATTTGGTCAAAGTTGGACCGGTCAAAAGGATCTGATGGTCATGTGACTGTCAGGGTTCTGATTCATCAAAAATAGCTTTTGGATTTTTCCTACTCTATATTCCCCACAAGTTGAAACATTAAGTGGTATACTGGTATCACACAACAAAATTAATTATTTTTGATACATTTTTTAACTGTCAATAGCTTAATTTGCGTCATTATTTTCCCTAAGGACGAGTTAGTGGCAAACGCGTGCCAACAACAACTCGTCACCAACTTACCCCTAATTAAAAATATTAAAACTCCCCATTTTAACCACCCACCCCTCACACAGCTACTCGGCGAGACCTTAAACTCGTCCTTGTACATATCAGATGCTACCGACGAGATCCCCAACTAGGGGCGTGCCAATGGCGTTGGTAGCCGACGAGAAAAAACTCTTGCCGATGAGGTGCACGATGAGAACGTTGGCATCGTTCTTATTATATTGTATAAGTTTTAAACCAAACAATATAAATAATAATACTATATTGTATAAACTAAAAACTAAACTTAAAAAAAGGAGCTAGTTTAGCTTTAATGCTCTATTAGTCTATTTTTTTTCTAGAAAAAAAAACTATACTACAACTAACACGCATATTATCTTAGATATATCTAATGAAATTGAACGGACAATATTATGATAGATAGATCAATCATATACCAAATGATTTATAACTTGTCAATATAAAATATTGAAATGGTTATGAGTTTAAGTCATCTTATGGATAATATTATATAATTTAATGAGTAATTTAGAAAACATGTGTTCTATTATTAAAAATTAAATAAAAATAATTATAGCTTTGTTAGATTTATTGTCTACCGTCTACGCATCAACAATTAATTCATATAACGTTTATTTTTTTATTATAATTAAGATTCCTAGAGTATTGTTTAGTTGAACACTATAAATTAACCTACTTTTATTTTAACTATCAGGGTACCCGCGCAATGTGACAGCGGGTACCCGTAACTAAATTGTCCGACAGAAAAAGAAATTGTTGACTGGACGTTTTAAGTTTATGCATTATGTTGGATTTTTTTTTTTTGGGATGAAGCAAAATATCAAGTAGATCAATTGGTTAACACATAGTCCGTACTCGCAAGTCGCAAAAGGTCTTGGTTTGAATCCCCTAAGCAATATTTTTTTATTTTGTGGTGTTTAAGATATTCCCCAAAGTAGAAATTTAAATTTAAGCTTAAGATTAAAACATTCTAAAATTAGAAGGTATAAATGCTTTAAGAAGGAGTAATATAAGATAAATGGGCCGTTATAATTCGAAGAAGTTTATGCTTAATTAGGTAACTTGGAATCATTAAAGCGTGAAACAAATTAGTCAAATTTGGTTTATATGCTTGGTATTGATTTTGATTGTGCGTTTCATACTGAACTGTTATCTTAAATGTTTTTTCTTATACATGGAAAGTTCGATACAATATGTTTTCTATTTAATGTTGGTTGTTTATTTGTTCTAAAACAAAATATCATTCAGAGTAATCGGTTAACACATACTCAGTACTCGCAAAATGTCTTGTGTTCGAATCTTGTAAGCAATATTTTTTTATTTTTGTGGTGTTTAAGATGTTACTCAAAATAGAAATAAGATTAAGTTTAAGTTTAAGGGCTTCTATATTTGGTAGTCCTAAACCCTTTAATAAGGAGTAAGATAAGATTACTATATTTTATTTAACCTTACTATAATTTTAATTACTTTGTGTAACAACGGCTATATGAGGGCCGACCCTGTCCATGGATAAACTGGGCGACATGTAAATGAGTTGAAGTTTTTTGCGAGGTACTTGAGCTTGACTAATTAAAAATCCAATACAATATTGAGTTAAGCGAGTTTGGGCTTAACTTTCAACTTTTCTATTAAACGAGTTTGGACTTTGGACCAAATTTCAGTTAAATAGCTCATTTAACTATTTAAGATCGCACGCCAAATTTCACAACTTAGCTGTTTTAAGTTTTGGCCTTTTAGTATGCTTATCTTTGGCCTTAATATTTACTGGACTTATCTTAATTTAAGTGGATTTACTGGGCTCAGCTTTGAAAATGGGCCCTTAGATTCAATGGGCCTAGGCAGCGGCTCAAGGCTGGCCCTGGATTCTCTAAGCTACCCTGTTAGCTGTGTCCCAGAACTAAATTTTGGAAAGAAGAGAAATCAAAAAATTGGAAAGAAACAAAAAAGAAAATTATGTTCCCGAGTTTTTCTTAGGGAGCGAACATAAATGAGAAGAAATTTTATCCCAGATTTCTTTCTAAAATTTCTTTCCAAAGAGGGAAGATTTGGATAGAAATCTCTCTTTTATCATTCTCTGTTAATATTATTTATTTTCTTTCCCAATTTAGGAACACAAAAAATATAAAATATTTCCTATCTTAATTTTATCTTTTCTCTTTTATTTTTCTTTTGTTTTTTTTAATGGAATTTTTTGGAACACAGCCTTAATTTCGAACATGATCATGAAATTCATTCTCAAAGTTTCATGTCAAGTTGCCACTTACTCCGACTGAAAGCAAGAAAGTTGAGGATTCAACAAGAAAAGACGTGGTTGAGATGGCAACTAGTGATTCAGACGCTTGAATTTCAAGGTGTTTTTGCAGTTTCTTTCATGAACAATATTTTTAGCGAACACTTGATCTGCAAACTTTATAGGCACACATTTCACGAGATGAAACTATGGAAATTATGTTGCATTCATCAGAAACGATGTACACGCATTTATTTACGAATTTCACCTGTTTAATTTCATGGGTAAGTGTTCGATCTCGGCCTGTAACTGAATTTTGACTTTAATTATGACAATTTGTATAATTGGATGACTGAAACCAGACGGTCTTGTTATTGTTGGTTCAAATGTCCAATTATCCTCACGTGCAACGCATATGCACGTTCTTAACAGCTCTAGCCTAACGTAACTAAGAACCCAATCTGTAGCAAAAAATAAAGTAAAGGCGTGCAGTGTAATTATGTGAAGTTATAGACGACTTGTAACTCTTAACAAACCTAAGGGAAAAAAATTGTAAATTAGTCTAAAAATGTAGTAATATAGCAACTATTTTGTTAGTTTCCCCTGCAATGCAAAGATCACCTTCCATTTGCAATTTCCTCCATACTTCCAGGCTTTAAAGATCTCACCTTCTTCATTCATACTCCATTCTTCAATTCACTTAATCTAATTTACACTCTCTTTCAATAACTTTTATATATGAAAATCCCACTTTTATCAGCTCCTGATCGCCTTCCAGTTTCCATCCCAAGGTAAATTATAACCAATATCTTTAATGGGTTCTTTTGATAGATTCGAGAAATTTGTTATAATTTGGTGTTTGATTCTTGATCTGGCACGTGGGTATTATCTTCCTGGTAGTTTCCCACATAAATACGATGTGGGTGATTTATTATCTGTGAAGGTAAACTCTTTAACCTCCATTGACACAGAAATTCCATATGGGTATTACACTTTACCATTTTGTAAGCCTCCTGAAGGCATCAAAGATAGTGCTGAGAATCTTGGTGAGCTCCTAATGGGTGATCGAATTGAAAACTCCCCTTACCAATTTAAAATGTACAAGAACGAAACTGATATCTTTCTGTGTAAATCGAATGCGTTATCACACGATGAATACAAAACTCTAAAAGAGCGAATCGATGAAATGTATCAGGTTAATCTGAATCTTGATAATCTCCCGGCGATTAGGTACATGCAGAGGGATGGTTTTTACGTGAGATGGACCGGTTATCCGGTTGGAATTAAGGTTCAAGATGTGTATTATGTTTTTAATCATTTGAAGTTTACGGTTTTGGTTCATAAGTATGAACACGATAATGTTGTGGGTGTGGTTGGGACGGGCGATGGGGCCGAACTGATCTCACCAAGCAACCAAACCGTTGGTGATGGTTACATGGTGGTTGGATTTGAGGTTGTTCCTTGTAGTGTTAATCATGATCTTCGTTTACTAAAGAATCTTACACGCTACGATAAGTATCCGGCAGCCATCAAATGTGATCCGGTTTCTGTCGGGATGGCGATAAAAGAAAACCAACCGGTGAGTTTTACGTACGAGGTTTCGTTTGTTACTAGTGATATAAAGTGGCCGTCTAGATGGGACGCTTATTTGAAAATGGAAGGTGCAAAGGTTCATTGGTTTTCGATCTTGAATTCATTAATGGTAGTGACGTTTCTTGCGGGAATTGTTCTTGTGATATTCTTGAGGACTATTAGGAGAGATTTGGCTCGGTATGAGGAGTTGGATAAGGAGGCTCAGGCTCAAATGAGTGAGGAGTTATCGGGGTGGAAGCTTGTGGTGGCAGACGTTTTCCGGCCACCGGATAATTGTGAATTGCTGTGTGTCATGGTGGCTGATGGTTGCAGAATTCTTGCAATGGCGGTTTCCACCATCTTTTTTGCTGCTCTTGGGTTCATGTCACCGGCTGCTCGTGGCACCCTCCTCACAGGTTTGTTTTTTATTGATCACTTAAGGAAGTCACTATTAGCAGTTTAGCACTCTGTCATTAAAATCTTGGCATTGCATCGTTACTTTTTCTGCAAACCGCAATTAAAGAAAATCAAATTCTTTCTAATGTATACCGGCAACTTGTCGTCAGTATAAGTTTGGTCAAAATTTTCCGGTTCTTTCTTACTATATAACGACCACATGTCGTCCCGGTATAGGTAAAGTCAAATATTAGTTTTGGTCAACCCTATACCATGTCGTCGCTACATGTTTCTCTGTCGTGACGAGAAATGTTGTCGGTATACCTTTCGTCGCTATAGAGGCATTTTCTTGTAGTGAACTTTAGACTACCTCTTTTTGTGTTTGACATTATTTATGACTCCCCGAATGAATTGAAAGATATATTTTTGTTTATGTGTAGGAATGCTTATGTTCTATGTATTTCTTGGGGTGGTTGCTGGTTATGTTGCGGTTTGGCTATGGAGAACATTAGCAGCCGGTAATGCCCGAGGATGGTTTTCAGTCTCATGGCGCGTTGCTTGCTTTTCCCCCGGTATCTCCTTCTTAATCCTAGCCGTACTAAATTCACTCTTGTGGGGAAGTGGTAGCACTGGAGCTATTCCATTCACAACATTTTTGGTCCTCATCTTAATGTGGTTTTGCATTTCGGTCCCATTAACGTTAATTGGCGGGTTTGCAGCAACAAAGGGCCGATATCTCGAGTACCCGGTTCGCACAAATCAAATCCCAAGGGAGGTCCCAGCTCAAAGGTTTCCTTCTTGGATCTTGGTCCTAGGAGCTGGGACACTCCCGTTTGGGACACTTTTCATTGAATTATTCTTCATTATGTCGAGCATATGGCTTGGTCGGGTTTACTATGTTTTCGGGTTTTTGCTCATTGTGTTGATCTTGCTCGTGACGGTTTGTGCTGAGGTGTCATTGGTACTGACTTACATGCACCTTTGTGTTGAGGACTGGAAGTGGTGGTGGAAATCGTTCTTTGCATCGGGTTCGGTCTCTCTTTACGTGTTTTTGTATTCGATTAATTATCTGGTTTTCGATCTCAAGAGTTTGAGTGGGCCCGTGTCTGCCATGCTTTATGTGGGTTATTCGTTGTTCATGGTTACGGCGATGTTGCTTGCAACTGGTGCGGTCGGGTTCTTGACGTCTTTCTTGTTTGTTCATCGTCTTTTTTCTTCTGTTAAGATAGATTAGATGATAAATGTATTATTTTATATTTGTTTATTCGGATGATTATTATTAATTCGTTGGTAGTAAATAATGAATTCATCTTGTTTCAACGAATGATTCGTGTTCGATATTAAAAATGCTGCATTTGTCGGATGCCAAAACTCGCCACATGGCTTCAATAGTACAGAAAAGGTCTGAGTGTGTGGGTAAATAAATAAAAAGCTGCGATTTTCAAACCGCACCAAATAAGTGCGCATTATCAAATAAAAGACCCGCCCTATTAAACACACCGCCCCATAAAAAGGAACACCGCCCTATTAATAAATCGTACCCTAATATATTCACCGCCCTTTTTATAAAACGCACTGTAACATATTCACCGCCCTATTAGTATATCGCACCCTAATATATACACCGCTCTATTAGTATATCGCACCCTAGTGTTTCCACCGCCCTATTTATATATCGCACAAATATTATAGAACCGCTCTATTCCATTTCAATATTAATAAAAAAAATAATATATCTGTATATATATGTATATATATATATACATACATATTTATATATATATAACAACACAATATACCCAAAAACTGGCATAAAACTGGAATAAAACTGTTTTGTTTGTGAGAGTCATCTTTGACATTCTCACTGTATAAAAGTGGCCCAAAAAATTTACAGCCAAAACTTTACAAAGTGTTTGAGTTAATTTGCAATTTCAAATCATGATCTAACCTTATGCCAATTAAATAATCTTGGAATCAACTTTACCATTTGTCCCTCAATTTCTTGTTTTGTTACAACTTTATCCTCTCCCCAAATATGAAATTACAGATAATTAGTCAGTTTGTTACCATTGCAAAAATTATAATAGAACTATATTAATAATGTAACACCTCATTTTTCAAAACACCTTTTTAAACATATTTTTAAAATAAAAATACTACAATGTCCAATGTTCCCAAAATACGGTTTAACAAAAACCAATAAAAGTTTATCAGAGTATTAAAGCCGGTGTTACAAATACAATATCATAACCATAGGATAAACGAGAACTACCTACGAGCTCCCGAGCTAACCAACACTAGGCCACTTCTAACGCGACCCTCTAATCCAACGATCCTGAACCTGAGTACATAGCCAAAAACAAGTAGTACGTGAGACAAAATAGTCTCGTGAGATACATGGGTTTTCGACCCATTCTCAAAAGATTTATAAAATAATATTTATAACATTAAAAATATTTATCCTTATCATTTCTTATTAATTCATAATTCATCTTCCATTCATTTAACCGTATAAACTAATAAGCTTACCGTAAGCTTACTCGTCATCTAATCACATACTTGTAAGTTATCTCTAAACTTACACTTTCATTATCACATATGCGACGGACCTCTCCGAAGCCAACTCTCCCGATATGGGACGTCATAGGTAAACTATCAAGGTAATTGGGAACCCCCATCTTACCGAGATTCATAAGCTCTCCCCGATCCCGGGTCGTCATGCTCACCCATCATTGGGTGTCGTAAACTGTGACATTCTACTCTTTGCGCAGGGAGGTACCACCCCAAGTAGACGTCTCATGCTCCCCCATCTCTGGGCGGTCTTATTCCGGATTTTTCATTTCACATATGAGCCTCAGCTCCTTTCATCAAAAATGAGCATCAGCTCCTTTCATTACTTATTAGAATACATTTATTCTAATTTATCATGCTATTCTCTTTATTATTTCATTTTAAATCTTGACTTTACCAAGTCCTTTGCTAATTTAAAACATATTTATCTTTTATCAAAATCATATTACTTTGACTCTTCTTTGACTAGAATACACGTTTAGTACTAGTCACTTATTACTTATTCTCTTAGTAATTCGAAACTACTTTCATTAGTATAATATACTAATCAATTCTTATTACTTAAAAATCATTGTCTCAAGCTTTATTAATATATATTATTAATAAACCGATTATCAATCTCTTTTAAATCATCATCTTTATTCATACATCTTATTTATGAAAACTCATTGATTACCTTTCATTATCGTAATCTCTTTCAAAAATCATTTATCATTTAAACATACTTAAATAGTCCATTACTAGCATTTTCTTATCGTATCAATCATATCTTTATTAAGAACGTTTATTAATAAAGACTCTTAAAACATCATAGTTTTCAAAATCATTTGCTATGTACCCAGTAAAAGTCTCATGTACTCACCTTAGCCAAGTTAACTTCAAATCGTGTCTAACAACACGAATCCTTGCTTTCCAACTTGTGAAATGTCACCAATCTTTAGGTCTTCTTGACCTACCATCAATATCATCACAATAACTAGTTATTGTCCATAACTAATCACTAATCAATCCATATTCACATTCCTAACCACCAAGTTCATCCAATTTGGTGAAATCTCAAACCCTAGTTCAAGATTTCCATCAATAAACCCAAATCCAACTTGTACACATCGATTACAAGCTTACAATGAGTGTTCTACACCCATGATTAGTCATCTTCCCCAAAGATGACGCGAATGATTCCCCAAACCACCATTTCTACCCAAACAAAGTTCATAACTAGCTAGATAACATCAACAATCAAGAAATCTTACCTTTGATGTTTAGATCCTTCAAGATTGAAGAAGATTTGAGCTTGGAATCACCAAAATCGCCCCTTCTCTCTCTAAAATCGGCTGCACCACAACTTGGGTGAAAAATGAGCAAACCCTAGCTCAAACCCGATTTTATTCTGCTCGTCCATAGTTCGCGATCGCGAACACAACTTCGCGTCGCGAAGTTCCCGCCTCGAGCCCACTTCGCGATCGGTAATGGGTCGTGAACTCTGATCGCCAAAAACCCCAAATCCCTGGTTGATGTTCCCGATCGGGAACATAAGTTCGCGTCGTGAACTCCTGTAGCCAGCAGGGCTGCACTTTTCGGTCTTTGTCTCGACCCGGTTTCGCCCATAACTTCCTCGTACGATGTCCAAATGACACGAAACCAATTCCTACGTGTTTTAAACGATTTATCCTTATTTATCATATTTTTCCCATAATTTATTTTATTCAAATTTCGGGTCGTTACAACTATCCACCCCTTAAAAGGATTCCGTCCTCGGAATCAACTCAAGGATTTCCAACCCTCATTCCAGTCCCAAATTATGATTCGGTAATACTTATGCATTTAATCGCCCACTCGACCCGTTATACCCAAACGGGCCAAAGATCCAAACTTGAGTTCCTAGTACCCGAACGGGTCAATAATTTCACAATTTGACCTTAACCTTTCTCATCATTTAACCAAACTCTTTACTCCCATTGGGATGATATGACCCAATCATCACTAATAACCATTTGACCAAAATGATAGTCAACCCTTCGCTTTGACCAAATTGTCAACATTATCCCATCCTTGACTTAAGCACAAAGTCAACAAAATCTTAAAAATTTTCCTTATCCATTAGTGGTTCTATTAATCATCAATTCCTTAACCATCAATCTTACTCTCACGGTCCAACGACAATCATACTCGATTTCTAAATTCCATTCGAATTGCCCAAAGATCAAAGTCGCACCCTTTGACTACAATTATTTCCATTAATCAATCAACCACTATCATACACACATACATGTGATACATTATGACCTTATCCTCGACTAACCCCTTTTAAACGAAAGTCAAAAATCGAATTTTGACCAAAGTCAACCATCTACTAGTTGACTAGCCTTGACTTATGAATAAAGTCAACTTACCTTGCTAAATTCCACATATTCTTTATTACTAAGGCATCGCTTCTCAAGCTCTACATTCCCGTTTTCATATTTAAGTTTTCTTTCTCAATTGTTCCCTTTTTCCTTGATTTCTATTCCCACAATCGATTAACCATTTCCATTAGAATCAATACCAAATCTCTATTACTTTTTAACTTTCATCCAATTACTTATACTCTTTATAATTTCCTTCAAATATCCTTATGCCATACTTGAATTTCCCGATTACCGGCTCTAGAGCCTCAATCATATCCAATTGTGGTCTAACCACCCATTATACATCTTTCACCACTCATTGGCTACTAACCACTTTGCTTCCTAAAGCATTCCTTTTTCATGAACCATTAACTTGTAGGTATCCCCTACTCGTACTTCTACTTAAACAGGACCCGTGTTTTCAACACAAATTCTCATTTGCCCTATAATTATAGCAATAACTTAACCATGCGGCTCTACATCCAACAGATATAAACCTCACAATTCTGATACATCAGTTCATACTTTAACTATGCCACCGAGATGATCGGAAAGCCTCCAATCCATCAAGGTCCAAACTGTCACAACGATCGGAAAGCCTCCAATCCAAAGTGACTCATACAATACCATTTCATCTTGCATACCATTCATGTATGCATCATTCGCTTAGCATCATGCTATTATTTTTCTTTCACAATCAATCACATTTTCTATCCACATTTTCACTTTTCCACCTTCCACATAACACTATCTCTCCAAAATCTCATGTTTTCTGAGGTCATTATTTCCACTTACACACAACACCACACGGCATGCACATATTCACTAACCAATTTATTTATCAATCGACATTTACCAAACATGCTTTCTCAACATTACTATTTTCCAATCTTTCCTTTACCACCGAGGTAACCACTAACACCCTTTTTAATTATCCATATTTTACCGATTCACACGGTCCTTATGAGTCAACCCATTGACTCCGATCGATACCCAACCTTGAACTATCTCATCATTTTTTATTTTTTTTATTTTTTTTTTATTTTTTTTATTTTTTATAAACTTTACCAACAACAAACTATTCACCCTTGCCATTGCACACGTCAACCCTGACTTGAATATCTGCACTACTTATCAGGATTTCCACCGAGCACTAAAGTTCTATTTTCAAAATCATTATTTCTATAGCTTTCCATTCATACTTTACTAGTCTTACCGAAACTTAGTACTTCACTGTACTACTACCCTTTCTTTGAGCACAATTACTATTCTTATGATTCACCTTCCGATAATTTATAATGACATAATCCTTTCTATTCTTATTTCCCGCGACATACCGGTCGCCAACCCATAACTATACAAATAGTAACCCGGGGAGATTATCTCCCAAACTTATTTTCCACACCATATATTCCATCTATAATTATTTCCATACTTATATCACATAAGCACCAATTTGTGCGACATAAAAGCAATTAAATTCCGATTATCTATCAAAATTTCATAAACGAATTACCTGAAGCGGCTCCACGAGTTTCCTTCACCCGATTTCTGTTGGCGGTTGATGCCGACGTGTCGGTTCTCTTCCTTGGGCACGCACTACTAAAGTGTCCCACCTCGTGACAAGTGTAGCATTCCACTTCCTCGAGGTTCCTTACTTTGCAATCCTTTGCTCGGTGTCCTACTCGACCACACTTGAAGCATATAGCCGAATTTGCCTTGCATTCCCCACGGTGATTCTTTCCACAACTTTGGCAACTTCCAATACCACTATGCTTTGACGAACTCGACCCCAATCGTTCTTTCTTTGTCAATCCCAAGCTACTATCAAGCTTCTTCTTTTCTTTCCCTGATGCCGACTCTTGAGCCCTCCGGCGAAACACCCTTTCAACACCTCGAGCGGTACAAATGGCCTCATCTAACGTGGCCGCTCGTTTGACTTCCAATTCAAACTCTGATGGTAGCCCATTAGCATACCGAACCACTTTCGAATGTTCAGTCGGATAAGACTAGATTACAAACGGAAGTAATCCCGTAAACTTTTTGGTGTATTCTTCCACCGACATATTTCCCTTCTTGATGAACATGAACTCTTCTTGCAACTCTTCTAGATCTCTCTCGGGACAAAACTTTTCCTTCAACCTTCTCGTGAACTCCTTCCACGGCATCTTGTACACTTTCTTTCCCAAAGTCTCATACATGGTATCCCACCATGTCAATGCCTCATCCTTCAACTGTCGGGATGCATAAATGACCATGTCTTTCTTTAAACACTTGCTACTTTCTAGCACTTGCTCGGTTTCCCGAATCCAACGCATCGTCACCTTCGGTTCTGAACTTCCATAATACACACCGGGGTTGCACGTCATGAATGTCTTGTAGGTGCATCCTTCTCTTTCCTCCGAATCCGAATCGTCGGTCTCTTCAGTCAATGACTTCTTTGTACGGGTCTTGCTACCCGAAGACTTACTTCCACCGCGAGATTTAGAATCATCTCGCCTATCCACATTCAAACGGTTATCGATAATCCGGTTCATATCCACATTTACCTCATCCCTCATCTGATGAAACAAATTTCTGATCGCTTCCATAGTTACCGGGGTTTGGTTTGCATCCAAACCGGAACCCTCTCCATTATTACCGGGATGAGTCGGGATTCGATTTGAATCCGTCTCATGATCTCGTGGAATCTCTCCACTTCTTGGGTTCACCATTTTCTATATCAACATATTAAACCATCAAAATTCAAAGATTGACTTATTAGTCAAACATAACCAATATAGCCCAAAACATTATCCTTTCTCTTAGGGATCGACCCTAATATACCCATACTTTACTGTTTCAACGGTCTGATCAAGGAGATCCTATGGAAAACATATGGTCCTACTTAGCATAGCTTAAGACTAGGGAGGTCAAACCTACCTAATTCACTTAAACTATAGCTCTGATACCAAGTTGTAACACCTCATTTTTCAAAACACCTTTTTAAACATATTTTTAAAATAAAAATACTACAATGTCCAATGTTCCTAAAATACGGTTTAACAAAAACCAATAAAAGTTTATCAGAGTATTAAAGCCGGTGTTACAAATACAATATCATAACCATAGGATAAACGAGAACTACCTACGAGCTCCCGAGCTAACCAACACTAGGCCACTTCTAACGCGACCCTCTAATCCAACGATCCTGAACCTGAGTACATAGCCAAAAACAAGTAGTACGTGAGACAAAATAGTCTCGTGAGATACATGGGTTTTCGACCCATTCTCAAAAGATTTATAAAATAATATTTATAACATTAAAAATATTTATCCTGTTCATAATTCATCTTCCATTCATTTAACCGTATAAACTAATAAGCTTACCGTAAGCTTACTCGTCATCTAATCACATACTTGTAAGTTATCTCTAAACTTACACTTTCATTATCACATATGCGACAGACCTCTCCGAAGCCAACTCTCCCGATATGGGACGTCATAGGTAACTATCAAGGTAATTGGGAACCCCCATCTTACCGAGATTCATAAGCTCTCCCCGATCCCGGGTCGTCATGCTCACCCATCATTGGGTGTCGTAAACTGTGACATTCTACTCTTTGCGCAGGGAGGTACCACCCCAAGTAGACGTCTCATGCTCCCCCATCTCTGGGCGGTCTTATTCCGGATTTTTCATTTCACATATGAGCCTCAGCTCCTTTCATCAAAAATGAGCATCAGCTCCTTTCATCACTTGTTAGAATACATTTATTCTAATTTATCATGCTATACTCTTTATTATTTCATTTTAAATCTTGACTTTACCAAGTCCTTTGCTAATTTAAAACATATTTATCTTTTATCAAAATCATATTACTTTGACTCTTCTTTGACTAGAATACACGTTTAGTACTAGTCACTTATTACTTATTCTCTTAGTAATTCGAAACTACTTTCATTAGTATAATATACTAATCAATTCTTATTACTTAAAAATCATTGTCTCAAGCTTTATTAATATATATTATTAATAAACCGATTATCAATCTCTTTTAAATCATCATCTTTATTCATACATCTTATTTATGAAAACTCATTGATTACCTTTCATTATCGTAATCTCTTTCAAAAATCATTTATCATTTAAACATACTTAAATAGTCCATTACTAGCATTTTCTTATCGTATCAATCATATCTTTATTAAGAACGTTTATTAATAAAGACTCTTAAAACATCATAGTTTTCAAAATCATTTGCTATGTACCCAGTAAAAGTCTCATGTACTCACCTTAGCCAAGTTAACTTCAAATCGTGTCTAACAACACGAATCCTTGCTTTCCAACTTGTGAAATGTCACCAATCTTTAGGTCTTCTTGACCTACCATCAATATCATCACAATAACTAGTTATTGTCCATAACTAATCACTAATCAATCCATATTCACATTCCTAACCACCAAGTTCATCCAATTTGGTGAAATCTCAAACCCTAGTTCAAGATTTCCATCAATAAACCCAAATCCAACTTGCACACATCGATTACAAGCTTACAATGAGTGTTCTACACCCATGATTAGTCATCTTCCCCAAAGATGACGCGAATGATTCCCCAAACCACCATTTCTACCCAAACAAAGTTCATAACTAGCTAGATAACATCAACAATCAAGAAATCTTACCTTTGATGTTTAGATCCTTCAAGATTGAAGAAGATTTGAGCTTGGAATCACCAAAATCGCCCCTTCTCTCTCTAAAATCGGCTGCACCACAACTTGGGTGAAAAATGAGCAAACCCTAGCTCAAACCCGATTTTATTCTGCTCGTCCATAGTTCGCGATCGCGAACACAACTTCGCGTCGCGAAGTTCCCGCCTCGAGCCCACTTCGCGATCGGTAATGGGTCGTGAACTCTGATCGCCAAAAACCCCAAATCCCTGGTTGATGTTCCCGATCGGGAACATAAGTTCGCGTCGCGAACTCCTGTAGCCAGCAGGGCTGCACTTTTCGGTCTTTGTCTCGACCCGGTTTCGCCCATAACTTCCACGTACGATGTCCAAATGACACGAAACCAATTCCTACGTGTTTTAAACGATTTATCCTTATTTATCATATTTTTCCCATAATTTATTTTATTCAAATTTCGGGTCGTTACAAATAAACACTTACGAAATCAGAAAAATTATGATGAATATACTCGACGAAATCCTGAATATGTTGAATCACAATATAACCACATTCCTAGCTCCCATCTTGTTTGTTGCACTGTAATTAATTACAAGCACTTAAATTTTTTAAAACTAAATTTATCAAAAGTGGTAATTGAATACATACCTTTGAAGCTTTCCACTGAAATATACGAGTGAACATTTGTTCGATTACTCTAACGAAGAGGTAGTAATCTTTTTTAACAGGTCGGGGCAAAGAATCGATAACGTAGATTTCATTGGTTTTAGGACAAATGATAAAGAGGACCCAATGACAACTGCAAATATACACAAAGACTTAAAAATACAGTTAATATTGTAGAGAATTATAATTAAAAATTAAAAATTACTTTTGTATATAAGGTGCAAGAATGTATGTTCGGTGTTGTTGATGGCTGAAAACTTCTGTGATATGTCTCTTCATTTCGGGCTTTTGACATTCTGACTCACCAATTAACCGAGGATTTAAAAAACCACATTCATAATTAGCCGCATTATCATAGAAATACCTTAAAAATATTAGCACAGACATGGTTAGTAAATTAAATTATATCCAAAGTATTAAACAAATAATATCAACTTACATTAAAGCAATATGTAACATGCAGGCGTCAGCTTCACCCAATGTAGCTACATTGCAAAGCTCAGGTATCGTGAGGGCTTCTTTATAAATCTTTGGATACATAGTTGGAGGTAAAGAAAACTGAACATAAGTTCTGTTTTTGAGAAATCTCTAAATCATTTCGTGAAAAACGGGATATTCTTCTGCTACTTTAGCCATCATCATCTCATCTTCAGGATCAACAAAATCCGGAATGGGATCATCTTCATCTGCAACTTTACTCGTTGAGGCTGCACTGACGGCTGCAGTGACTGGATCATTAATGGTTGGGGCTGCATTAACCGGGGTGTGTGTGTTTAGGGCTGCAGTGACGGTTGCAGTGACCAGGATGTGTGTGGTTGGGGCTACAGTGACGGTTGCAGTGACCGGGATGTGTGTGGTTGGGGCTACAGTGACGGTTGCAGTGACCGGGATGTGTGTGGTTGAGGCTGCAGTGACGGTTGCAGTGACCGGGATGTGTGTGGTTGGGGCTGCATTGTCGGTTGGGAATAAAAGTGGCCCTCCCAGAGCTGTTAGCTAAAAACAGATCCATGGTAAAAACATTAGTAATTAAAAATCATTATGTGTAAAGGTTTAGAAGACTAACCATATGTGTAAAAGATCCAGGGGGAGGATCAACTAAATTTTGGTCGGGAAGATTTTCCTCAAAAAAATCACAATTCGGATGATATGAATTCGTCGAGTCCATCAGTGGAGAGGATTCTCTCGAGGCCATTTCAGGGATATATGGGTTTTCAACATGTTGGTTTTCAACAGCAAGTTAGTTACCCGGTATAAGCTAAAACATTTATAAATTTCCTCTTAGAGTTATTTGCTTGTGCTTTCTCCCTTTTTTGCTTCACAAATTAATAAATTGTTAATCATAACATGTATATCAAACTCAAGGTAAATAAGTGCAAACCTACCATAAATTCTGGGGTGGTTTTTTTGTAAAACAAATGCATCCCAATCCTCTGGCTCAATAAACGAATACTTTCCACAAGGATTATGTTGTGTAAGAACATAATCTTTTACTAGTCTAGACCTAAAATTTGTTCCAAGTTTCATTGCTTTCTTCCGCATAAATTCTTCTGCATTATCGTTTTCGATGTTCCACATCCTCTACAACTCAATACAACAGAAATGCATATAATATTTGTAATAAAATAACTATAAATTACGAACAACAAAACTAAATTCATTCCATACCTTGGCTTCCAACCACAGTTCTTTAAAAAATTCTTTTTTAACTTTACACATAGGCGTTGTAATCTTAACTCTATGGCAAACCTCTATCCCATACCACGACATCAGCTTGCTATTCTGCGGGATGTTGTTCTCATCAAACTGAACTTTAAATACCTCTTCAGGGTACTTCTTGGAAAACGATGCAGCACCATGTTCCCCTCTGCGTCTTATACGGTTCGGTTGTTCTTCCATTTCTAAACTACAATGCAACAGAAAATAATGAAATGTAAAGGATTGAGTAAACTATGAGCTATTACAACAGAAATGTATGAAATTTACCTTGTTCGAAGGTCGGACTGAGTAAACTATGAACCAACGACGGGATAATATGAGAAATGTATGAAATTTACCTTGTTCGAATAGTTTAGCAGAGGACAAAAAAATCGCCGATGAAGAAGCAAAAAGGGTTTTGTGAAGAAAGTGATTAAGGATTAGTGTTTTGGAGAAGTTTCCCGGGATATGAAAATATTCGAATAAAATATTTCATTTAGCGGGTTTTCACTGAGGTGCGGTGCCGATTAGTTAGAGCGGTGAAGATTTGTTGGAGCGGTTTTTGTTTTTTATTGGAGCGGTTTTATTTAATTGTATAAAGTAATTAATTTATTTTTGTTTCAGACTATTCCAGCAAAATTTGTCCGGGATCACCGCCTTTGGAATGAGTCTCCTCTTGTTTTAGTAGAAAATCCTGATGTCCCATTCATTAGGATTTATGATTTGAAAATCCACGGTGATCGAAGAAGGAGTGTTGGTTTTATAGACCATATGACTATATGTGGTGATTTTGTTGAGTTCAGAAGGAGGAATGGCATCCAAAGGAACCAAAATGTGAAGTTTACCCTTGATGTTGTGGAAAAAAACAATGGTAATGGGCTTACGTTCACTGTTTCTCTTCTTTGATTGCCATGTATGTTAGATTTGGTTTGGTGTTGTTTGTCGTTAGGTTGTAACTGATCTTCCATGGGAATAAAAACGTTTTATTTCTTCTTAATTCGTATTGAACCGACATTAATTACTATTTAATGAAAACGTTTAATTACTTGCACAAGATTACTTGCACAGGATTGAAAACGTTTAATTACTATTTAATGAAAACGTTTAATCACTATATATAACTTGAACAACGTTTGTGAATTGAAGGACTTTATTTTTTGAATAAAATAGTTTAGATGAAGATGCGAAGTCCGCACCACCAAATGGTTTTGTTACTGCGGGGTTCATACGTCCGCACTAATAGTTATAATATAGGTGCGGGGCTTCGTCAACTGCCCTATCAAAAAGTTATGTTACGGCGGTGCTAGAACAACCGCCCAACAAATGTTTATTTTACTGCGGTTTCTCGGGGACCGCTCCAACTAATATGTTTGTTGGGGCGGCTGTTTATCTTATTATGCGAATATGATTTGTTACTGCGGTTACCGAAGTATAAATGTTTTTGGGCGCGCATCTTTAAACCTTTTCTGTACTAGTGCTTTTGCATGGTTGGGGTTTCTTCCTTTTTGTTTTAATTTCTTTTTCTTATTAATAAACAATTTAGTTAGTGCTAAACTATAATATCTCAATTCTCAAGCCATCTACAAATGATGGGTTTACATCACTAACTTGTTTGTAATACAAAGACAAAGAAAACAATATGTCCTATAACGTTATAGGTTCCGTTTGGTCCCACCAAAATACATTCTACCTCCATATTTTATACGGGCAAAGAACAAAATTAGCAAAGAAAGGAAAAATAGCATGACATAGGGTTATGGTGTGGTGTGGATTACAGTGTGCGGAAGACAGAGACTATGATGCATCCAAACCGAGTACTCTAGCTTAGCATAAAAATATTTCAAAACTATCTTATACTTCGTATAAAGATGGGTGTCTATCCTATAAATATAATACTAGTAGTACGGTAAATAAAAATTACGATATTATATAAAAAGGCAATTGCATTTAAAGTAAGATATTATATACTACTATATTAACCTCGTCAAAATTGAACAGTGCAGAAAACAGAGGATGAACGTCACGGATAATCAACACAATATGATTGTCGCTAAAGATAAAATTAAGATGTCATTTAATAGTTTATCAAAATACGTACAAACAAGTTTGAAAATGATAGTTGTATCCCAACATAAAACATAGCATTAGGCCAATTTATTTGCAATTATGTGTGTATACATTGAATAGTTGTTTATCGGTTTAAGTTAAATATTTCTTGACATCTTAATTCAATTTATATCAATAAAAAACTTTTTTTAAAAAAAAATAATCTCCACGAAACAAATAAATTTAAATCAAATCAAATAAATTGTGTTGCAAAAGATTTTATTTAATAATAAAATAGTTATTATAAAATAAATAAGGACTAATTTAGTAAATTTAAACCTAATAATAATTTTAAAGATTAAAATATGACTCTTGCTTTGTTTAATACCCTCACCGTATGAAATCCTTAGCTCCTTCGACTTTGGTTGTTCTTCGCAATCAATCGTGCAATCAACGTGAAATCAACACAAATACTTCCTTCCGTCTTTCTTTTCAGGTACAACAGATTTCTCATTTGATTTCATTATATTATCCCTATAAAAGTTCTTTACAGATTCGTTGCGTTCAAGGCAATAGATTGCTTCTTAACGTTTATTAGCGTATACGATTCGTCCATTGATTTTTCTACATTTTTTAATGTTTTATTGTTCTTCAATAAATTTACTATGGCTTTTTTTTGCAGCTGATTTATCATTGTTATCGATTTATAGATCGATTTCTTTTCGTGATTTTTAGCTGCTTTTCATTACTTATTGATCTATATTCTTACACACTCTGGTTCCCGTTGTTAGTTTTGTAGAATTTTTTTTGTCTGAATAAGTGAATATCAATTCTGGTTTTGATATCCCCAAATCTGATACTCATCTTACTGCTCGAATTAAAGGTGATTGCTTTTAGTTGCTTTTTGGATTTGTGTGTTTTATATTTCTATCAATTTAGTCCTGAAATCGCTTTAGATTCTGTTACGGAGTAACTTTTTTCATAAGCTCTTATGAATAGTTACTAATTCTGAGATTAGTAGTTTTTTTTAACTAATGCAGTTTGGAATTGGGGATTTTTTAGTGCTATGAATGTTAATTGACTGATGTCATAGTAATGCCTGACTTGTTTGATAAAGCTATAATGGAAATTTTACCTCAGTGTTTTAGTTTTATGTTTTCATATCTGCACTAGTGAATCGTGGGAATAAGGGGGTGCTTCGGTTCGCTTTTTGGCAGTGATTATTGGCACTTGTATAATTAATATTAGAATAGGATAATAAGTTAATTAAAGTCATGAATAATTAGGCAATTTTACATTTATCTCAATAATTAGTTTACTTTTAAAAACTTCTTATGTTTGTCATAATCACAACCAACAACGTATATTGCTTTTCAAGGAACCTGTTTTGAAGCAGAAGAGGACTACTTGCCAATACCATCACAAAAAGATATAACCTTTTTCATGTATATTATGTTATGCCCTATGTAGAGAAATGAAGAATTTCAAGCTGAATTATTAATGATGAGTATACTAACATGAATTCTGTTTATAGTGCAGTTTTCCAAGTAATTTATATCATTTCTTTTCTGGATTTTTAGATGGAATCCAAGCTGGATTGTGATGTTAATGAAGAAACAAAACATGATCAAGATCCAAAAGAGTCTTGCATGAAGAAACCAATACCTTACATTTACAGACAAGATGTTGTTAAAAGCAAGACTGAGGGCAAAATTGGAATTGTGACTGAAGTTGCAGGCGATTCTGACTCAGATAGCACCAGTGATGAGGATGACGAAGAAGAAGATGATAATGAAGAATTTGTGGGCCCCAATGAGGATAATAACAAAGCATTACATGAAAATTTAACTGAAAATACCGATAACGATGAAGATGAAAACATCCCACTTCCAGCTGATCATGTTAGAGTTCTTTGGATGGATGAATCAGAAACAAGTCAAAGTCTTGATGATGTCAGCGTTGTTGACCGAGCTTTTCTGCATGGAGATTATGTTGCTGCTGCTTCTAATGCAACTGGGCAAGTTGGTGTTGTTGTTGATGTCAATATAGCTGTTGATTTATCAAGTATTGATGGAAATTTAATAAATAATATATCTTCAAAAGATTTAAAACGTGTGCGGGATTTTCAAGTTGGTGATTATGTAGTTCTTGGCCCATGGTTGGGTCGAGTGGATGATGTTTTGGATAATGTTACCGTCATGTTTGATGACGGGTCGGTTTGTAAAGTTATGAAAGCTGACCCGTTGCGGTTGAAACCTGTTGGGAAGAATCTTCTAGAAGAAACACATTACCCGTATTATCCGGGCCAGAGAGTAAAAGCAAGTTCTTCATCTGTTTTTAAAAATTCTAGATGGATTTCGGGCCTGTGGAAAGCTTCAAGATTGGAAGGAACTGTTACAAATGTTACAGCGGGCTCGGCTTTTGTTTATTGGATCGCTTCTGCGGGTTACGGGCCCGATTCTTCAATAACACCTTCTGAGGAACAAAACCCGAAGAATTTGAAATTATTGGCGTGTTTTTCACATGCAAATTGGCAGCTTGGTGATTGGTGTCTTCTTCCAACATTAAAACCATCTGTAAATTCTCATGGAAAGAATTCAGAGAGTGATTCAGAAGTGGGTCTTGATGAGGAACTTAACAAGAAATCTGAACCGTTGATTGAAAACAGCTCGTGTAGTAGCTCAGTGATTAGTCCAAAAGTGGGCCCGACCCATGAAACGTGGCCTTTACATCGAAAAAAGGTTAGAAAAATAGTGGTTAAGAGAGATAAAAGGTTAAGAAAAAAAGAGGAAAATTATGAAAAAGCCCTTCAAATTACCAACACAAAAACACTAGTTGATGTAGCATGGCAAGACGGAAACGTAGAACGTGGATTAGATTCAGTTTCTTTGATTCCAATTGAGAATCCGGGAGACCATGAATTTGTGTCTGAACAATATGTTGTTGAGAAACCGAGTGATGGAAATGATGATGATGATGGCATCATCAGCCGTGTGGGAGTTGTGAAAAGTGTTAATGCGAAAGAACGGACCGCTTGTGTTAGGTGGTTCAAACCGGTTGCTAGAGTTGAGGATTTTAAGGAATTTGATAAAGAGGAAGTTGTAAGTGTTTATGAGCTTGAAGGACACCAAGATTATGATTATTGCTACGGGGATGTTGTTGTTCGGTTGCCAGCTGTCTCTGGTGAGAGTTTGGGAGAGTTGACCGATGGGAATACTTTTTCAGATCTTTCTTGGGTTGGAAATATTACTGGGCTTAAAAGTGGTGATATTGAAGTTACTTGGGCTGATGGGATGGTATCAATGGTATGATTTTTGTTTAATATTCTTTAAATTTGAAACCTTTATGTATTGACTATAATGCCCCTTAGGTTGGTCCACAAGCTATATATGTTGTTGGTCGTGATGATGATGATGATGATTCAGTGGGTGGTGGAAGTGAAGCAAGTGATGATGCAGCTAGTTGGGAAACGGTTGAGGATACTGAAATGGAAAACCTTCAGAAAACACTAGAGGTTTATTTCCATTCAGATTACTATATAATATATACAGAGTTGATATATGTGACATTTTAATAAATAAATAAAAAATTGTTTTTTTTTTTAATTTTTGTTTTCAGGATCTTGGAATGCAAAATGGATCTGACGTAAGTGTTGATGGGGAAGAAAATAGAGGTGAAGATATTCAATCAAACGGTGCACTTTCTATACCCCTTGCTGCTTTCGGATTTATGACACGGTTAGCAAGTGGAATATTCTCAAGGGGTCAAAGAAATACAGACAATTCAAGCATAAATGATAATGAAATATCATCAGAGACCGAGAGAAGTGATTATAGTCTTGAAACACCAGTTTCTGTTGAGGAAACACACGCACCAACACAGAATTTGAACGTTGCTGAGTCAGCATCATCTGAGCCCGAGGTTGAAAATTCAAGATTTCAAGGATTTGATATTGTTAAAGATCCCCTTGACCATTATTATCTTGGTGCCACTGCCAACGCACAGGTCAGTTAACTGCTTGCTTTATATACACGATAACTAAAATTAGGGTTTGATTAATTAAGAGATATTAAGACATTGCAGAATAGTGCTGGAAGGAGATGGTTAAAGAAAGTCCAACAAGATTGGAATAGCCTGAAGAAAAACTTGCCAGCTGGCATATATGTAAGAGTTTATGAAAATAGAATGGATCTATTAAGGGGTGTGATAGTTGGAGCATATGGAACACCTTATCAAGATGGTCTTTTCTTCTTTGACTTTCATCTTCCTCCAGAATACCCTGACGTTCCACCTGTAAGCAAACCCCTATATATCTTGATATTATATTTGTATAATAATGATATTAATAATATTAATATTAATACTAATAATAATAATGATGATGATGATGATGCACAGTCAGCATATTATCATTCTGGCGGGTGGCGAATAAATCCAAATTTATACGAAGAAGGAAAAGTGTGTCTCAGTTTATTAAACACGTGGACAGGAAGGGGTAATGAAGTTTGGGATCCTTCATCTTCAACAATCCTTCAAGTCCTGGTTTCACTTCAGGGGCTCGTTCTCAATTCCAAACCCTATTTTAACGAAGCTGGTTACGATAAACAAATCGGTACACCCGAAGGAGAAAAAAACTCCTTATCTTATAACGAAAATACTTTCTTACTTAACTGCAAAACCATCATCTCTCTCATCAGAAGACCACCTAAGGTATGCATGTAAAACACCTTTTCTTATTCCCACGTCCAAACACCCACCCATTTTTATTTTATAGGGCTTTGAGCATCTTGTGAGCGAGCATTTTAGAGAACGAGGTTATTACATCCTCAAAGCTTGTGATGCTTACATGAAAGGCTACTTAATTGGCTCTCTTACAGAAGATGCTTCTGTGTGTGAAACAAGCGTACCGGATGCTAATTCAGTTGGTTTTAAGTTAATGTTGGCTAAAATTGTGCCTAAACTTATATCGTCACTCGATCAAGTTGGAGCTAATTGTCACGAATTTAAACATTTACAAGAATCGTCGTAATACACACAGCAAGGTAACGTTATTAATTCTCCTTACCTCAAAAAAGTAATTTAATGATATGTATCAGAAAAGAATATTGTACATTTTTTTCCGGTTTATTTGACGTTCAATATCCTAATTTATTTGGTTGTTTTCCGGCATTCATTTTGAAGATGCTGTGTGGGTTTTTTTTGTTGATTAATTATCTGTGATGTTACATTTGATTTGTTTGTTATATTTTCGACAATTCAATTTCGTTTGAAAGTATTCTAGAATGTAGTCTTGAACCAAATTTTGAATTATTTGGAGAGTTCTCTCTAATATTATGTGTAATGATGTGTTTGCGCTTCACGACAAATTTGTGTAAAAAATAAGATATGTACAAGAATATTAATATGAACCACACTAGGAATAATATTAAATTCAATTCTTCTAATAATACATTAGTCATACAATTATGAACAGTAGATTTATAATAAAATAAACTTATATATTATATCATGAGTTAACTGCAAAAATGGTCCTGTGGTTTGGTTAAATTGCACGTTTGGTCCCTGTGTTTTATTAAATACAGGCGCGGTACCTATGGTATGTGTTTTTGTGCACTCATGGTCCCTCCCCCTAACTCCGTCCTCCGTTAGTTGAGGGAATTTTGGTCATTAGCATGTCTGTCCCACCACCCTCACCTAACCTTTCTCTCTCTTTGATTTCTCTCTGATTAAAAACACACAAGAAACAAAATCACCCATTTTTACAGCAAAGGGAAATCATGATCGCACTTCTTCTTCTGTGTTTCAATAAGATCATCATTCGGTTACAGTCGATCTGAAACGAAACGAAACATAAATCACCTACCGAAACCATCATTCTTGATGTTCAATCGCCAGAGATGATGGTGGAGTGGTAGCCGGCGGTGGAATCATTCCGACTGGTACACCCACCTCCGTAAATCACCTACCCAAACCATCATTCTTGCTCTGTACGAATCGCCATTGTTGCTGGAGTTTCAAGGTGGTGTAGATCGGGAACAAGAGAGTTGTAGAGAAGTACATCGGGGGAGATGGAGAGCCGCCACCGCTCTCCAACGATAGCACAGGCGGTGATGTAAGAAAATCATCAGCACAAAAATAGTGGAGATCCAAACCCTTTACCGCCGCCACTCTCCTACGATGGTCTAGACCGGTGATGAAATTCGTGATTTTAGGGGTCACGACGGTCATATATCAAAACGTTCGGGGACACCTCCGATCATCTACAAGTGGCGGCAATGGTGGAGACAGAAGGAGGCCGACGGAACTCAAATTCAAACTCAAATCCACCTCTGTAACATCATCTCCGGTTGGAAAGCAAACAATTACGGATATCATGGGGATGAAGGTAAAGAAATTGTTAAATTGAAATTTAGGGATCTAGAAACAATCCAGAAATGAGTTACATGGCTGTACAAATTGAGCCATATATTGGTCCAAAAAATTCTAATCAACAGAGTCGAAGATGTAAGCGGCGGCGACGGTGGTGATGGAGGGGCGGTGGGAAGGTGAAGGTAGCTGGATATGGTGGCTTGGGGAAGAATAAGATTTGAGCCTTGAGGTGTATCAATTTGGTGAATAAAACAATTGTACATTGTGCATCAACAGTTGTATAATTGTCTTATTAAATAAATATTATTAATTATAAAAGTGAAAATTAATTAGTAGATATTAAATGACTAGGATACCCTCAATTAACGGAGGATATTTAACAGAGTTAGAAGGGAGGGACCACAAGTGCACAAAAACGCATATCATAGGTACCGCGTGTGCACTTAATGAAACACAAGGACCAAACGTGCAATTTGACCAAACCACATGGACCATTCTTGTAATTAACTCTTATATTATTAAACATGTAGAACAATGATTATTAAACATGTAAAATAGTGATAGGATTTCCAGAAACACAATTAATGTGGTGTGTACTTATTATTTGTACCGTACAAGTTATGATAGCATATAAACACCATTTCATAAAGAAAAAAAAGGATGCTTTTAAGCTAAAATGAGAAAAAAAGAAGTATTTTTTGTTGATTACACGTTGCGTCTTTTGTTTCTCCAAATACAATAATTTATTTTATTCGATTTAATATATTACTCAATATGTACATTACAAATACTATATTTATGAAACATGATTAATTAGTGATAATACCAGGCAAGTTTCAATTTTTTTTGACAAGATTTTTTATTTAGTAATTTGAAATTTGACCCGCTTTGCGAACCGACTAATGACAGAGCGATCATCCGCTTTGTGGGTAACCTGAAGTTGGTGCAGGTGAACTTCAATTACCTTAAAATGGTGTTTTTTATTATAATGTAACATATTTATGCAAAAATAAACCTGCTGCAACGCGCGGGGTAATATATGCTCGTTAAATACAAGGGTAGTTAACATTTGTCAATCCTAATTTGTTCTTAAAACTAATTAACTTTGAATAAATGGGATTTAACGTGATAATGCCGGCCTAAGATGGTATGCAGTTTGCATCGTTTTTTAGGGTTATCAGTTATCACATAAAGGGTCTGGGATTTTTAGGATTTATTTCTCACGTTCTGACATTATAAAAATGGGTAACCCGTTAAGTTATCTTATTTTCGAATCTATTCCCTAGCCAACCCTTAATTTTTTTTTTTTTTTTTTTGTAACATGTGTTCCGACTCGCTTTGCAAGCCGACTAATCCCAGGGCGACCACCCGCTTTGCAGGTAGCCCGGAGTCGGCGCAGGTGAACCTCCGTGGCCACAAGGGGGTATTATTTTTTGTCTCCAAGTGGGATTCGAACTTGGGACCTCCAAGCAATTTCGCCAATGGAGACCAAGCTCTTAGCACTAGGACACCCCCTTATGGTTAGCCAACTCTTAATTTTGTTCACAACATTTTTTGTTCTCCACTAAACACAACCTTTATATGAGTATATATGTGTAACCTGAATGGTTGTCGGTACAATTAAAGGGAATTAATTTGTATAGCATATTTTTGTATGCTTAAGCCACATTGTATACTATGCAGCTACCACAATTTATAAAGTATTCATGAAGATTGTACAAATATATAATGCAATTATTATGGTACATAGATTAAAAAATATAGTATAAAAATCACCACTTGATAAAATACCCGTTGCGGAATGCTTGGAGAATCGCGGTATCACCATTGACTCTAACATATGTAAGGTATGTTCTATTGATGAGGAAAAGATTGATCATACTTTTATTAGATGCCCGGTTGCAATCGATACTCTTAACTGGATTTTCAAATGGTGTGACATACAACAACCAAACTTCAATACGGTGAAGGAACAAATTGAATTTGGAACTACTTAGGGGAATTGTCCAAAGAAAAGGAAGGTCTTAATAGCGATAATACAATGCACACTTTGGCACATTTGGAATGCTAGAAATGATGTGGTGTTCAACAACAAAGGGAGGTCTCATACGGTTATTGCCGGCAACATTATTTCTACTTCTTATATTTGAGTAAAACATAGGAGCAAATTACCGTGTATTTGGGCGGATTGGTGTATTTTTCCTTTTTCCTTTTGATGTACTTGTACTTGTTTTTTCTTGCCTCTTTAGTATCTTGTTAAGTTGGTTTTTTATAATATATTTGCCGTTCCCCAAAAAAAAAATCACGACTTGTAAATGTGATTAACAAGACCCCCATATGAGATATGGTATTCAACATATGTGCATTTAATAGTCTCTTAAACCATAATCCTTGGATCCGGCTTCAATAGCGTACACTTGCTTTTCCATGAAGCTCGCTCTCGCACATGACGATGCTCTCTTTCATTAAATGTTTTCTTTCGAATAAATGATGATTATTAGGAGTAATACTTCAATTTTGAAATTTTACCAATTCAAAATTTCAAATCTTCAACTTAAGATAAATAACAATACTTTTGCCTTTGTTAATTAATTATGGTTTAACAAATCCGACTTGTAACATGAAGAAGTAGGAATGTAATCGCGCCGAGTCGAGTCGACATACTACTAAGAGGGAGGGGTGTGGTGGCGAGCCACCCCCTCGCCACTTGCCACATATGCAAAAAACCATCCGCCACCATACCTCACGTTATGTGAGTGAGGTGGTGCGTGAGTGATCCGGCGGAGGAGAGAGGAGAGAGTATGTGGATTTTTAAGGGTATTTTTTGAGTTAGGGGTATTTTGGTGGGTCCCAAAGGAGTATTATTGGTTAGTTATGGTAGATGGGGTATTTGGGGTTTTGAATGTGAAATGTGAAATAATGATGTGGCGCTTAGGTGGCGCTGATTTGGTGTTTTGGCTTGAGCCACCATACCTGATGCTCTAACTTTGAGGTCAGCTCGATTATAAAACTTGAAGCCCGAAACTCGACTCGAGCTCGATCGAGCGTTTATTTTCAAACTCGAGCTCCGCTCGAATAAATAATCAACACTTTTGAGCTCGACTCAATTCGACTCGGTTATACGTATAATGTATTCATTAACCCGATATTTCTTAAGCTCGATATGACTCGACACCGTACTTTCAAGCTCGACTTTATTTAAAAATATAGTAACTATAAGAATATGCACATACATAAAAGATGAAAATGTAAAATAACACATGTTCGATTAGGCTGGCAAGGCTTATGAGCTGTGTATTTTCATACTCGAGCTCAACTCGAAGTATGCTTGAGTAGCTCGAGCTTGATGAGCTCAACTCGACGAGTCGATTTCAAATATTTCCAGGTTGTAGTTGACGAGTTAAAAGTCACTCGTTTACACCAAGATAGCGCGGGAACGGTGATCGGTAATTAATGAAGTCAGTGGCGCATGAGTCGCTACTTTCAATTAATACAAAACATGGCACGTGACCAGATCTTACTTTACTCCTTCACATGTACATTCAGTTTCACATCTCTATTTATTCTCAATTCTCCACAATCGATCAATCATACTTTTCATATCGTTTCTTTTGCAATCTATTAACAATGGCAAAACTTTTGTTTCTCGTCGCTCTCTGCCTCGTTGCCACATTATCCACCGCTGACAATCCATTCCGCCTCAAAGGCCGTGTCTACTGTGACACTTGCCGTGCCGGATTCGAAACCTCCGCCACCAAATACTTGGCTGGTATATATATATCTCTATCTTTTTCACCTTACCTATTTCATCAACTTAGTTTGTTCAGAAAAGAAAAATAAAACCTAGAAATCTCTGAACTATTTATCTGTTTATCATGTTTATGTTTATTTACATGATTAAATATATGTATATATTGCAGGTGCCAAGGTTAAAGTAGAGTGCATGGACAGGAATTCAATGAACTTGAGGTACGCCTTGTCTGCAGTGACTGACTCAACCGGAACATACGAAATGGAAGTGCCAACGGATCACGGTGACCAGAAATGCGAGTGCACCCTTGTGAGCAGCCCGGATCGTACGTGTGACGAGCCCAACATTGGTCGTAATCGGGCCACAGTCATTCTTACCCGCAACAACGGTATGGAAAACGATGCTCGCAGTGCAAATGCCATGGGCTTCTTGATTAAAAAAGCCTTGCCAGGATGCACTGACCTCATTAAATCTTACTTTGCTGAAGATATTTAATTAGCTTCGCTCCTTAATTAATTATCTAATTATTGATAAAATGTCTCGTTTGCCGAATAATAATTACACAGTTTAGTTAATTAGTGGATGTTGTATTGTGTCTCATTCGTCATAATGGTGTAATCTTAGACCGGTGCCAATGGTGACGGAAACTGACGCCGTCAGTTTCTGCCAACTCAGCGCCACGTCAGCAGACAGACTAACTAACACTAAACTGACGTACCCGTGCCAACAGCACTCCGTCACTTCACCAAATTTGGGCCCCACCACTTACTTTTCTTTTTCTAATAAAAATATATAAACTAATTAAAACATATAACTAATAAAAATACATTTCATTAATTACAAAAAAATGACATAAAAAGACATTAAAATAATTAAAAAAAAGACATTAATTAAAAAAAAAGCCATTAATAAATAAAAAAAAAGACATTCAAACTAAAAAAACTACTAATCAAGAGATTCATTGTCGTCTTCGTCTTCGCCAACCGGTCCTTGTGCTCCCGAACCCTCACCGTCACCCTCCTCGTCAACGTCTTGAAAAGTTTGGGAGGATGTATGATTTTTTTGAGATAGAAAGAAGGTGATTGTGGTGTAAAAAATATAAGAAATGAGTGGGTATTTATAGATGTAAATGAGGGGGAATTTTTTTTGAATTTTTTTGAATTTTTTTGAATTTTTTCGGATTTTTTTGAATTTTTTACCCTTTTTTTAATTTATTAATATATATTTTCGAATTTTTATTACCGTTAAAAAAAAAAAAAAAAAGGTTTTTTTTCATTGGTTGGAAGGTACATTGGGACCCACCAAACACGCTCCTCTTCCGTCCTCTCTCTCGCCGCTTAAGCGACCGGCGGCCAACCGGCGGGCCAACCGGCGGGCCGTGCCAACGGCGCCGGTTCCGTCGGTGGCCAACCGGCGGCCAACCGCAGCAGCGATGGCACCAGTCTTATAGTGTGTCCTTTAGTTTCTCTCTTGTGTTTGATTGCCGAAGTGTGTTAAACTTTTATCTACAATATATGATGTATTAATTCTTCGTGTTTGGAAACTGGAAAGTATAGTTTTATAATTTATATAATAAATATTCTATAAATTAAATCATTTTTGAAATATTTGAAGAACTACCGGTTCTTTTAAAAGTAAACTTACATTGACCAAGCCTATAAAATCATTTTTGTGCCTTGGGCAGACGATCGAGAAAAATGCACCTAAAATTTATGAAAGCAAACAATGCACTATTTTTTAGGGGTTGAAATTTGGGAACCTAGTCAACCTAGGCGATTAATCCCAAAAATATTTTTCATTTTTTATTTTTGACAACAATTTCTTTTCTTTTAGGCTGAACGGTATGAGCATGTTGCCGTGGTGTGAAGGGTGATGTGGCATCAGCCACGGCGTGGAGGAGGAAAAGAAATACCGCCCCCCACCACGGCGTGGGGGGGTTTTGTGGTGTGCCGTAGCCACCAGCACGGAGGACAACGGGCGTGGAAGGGGTGGGTTTCGAGGGATATTACCGTTGTAGCCATTAATAAATAAATAAAATAAAACAAAACCTGCGTCCATTTCAGCCATGAAGAAGATGAGATGACCAGCGTTTTGTTTTGGGAGGGAAGCATTTTGTTTTGGGAGGGAGCAGTAATATTAGGGTTTTTGTTTTGGGCATTTAAAAGTTTATTGGGCTTCAAATATTTATTGGGCTTTAAAGACTTAAATATCACCAGTTAAAAGCATTATAGAATATATGTTTTATTTATTTATTTTTATTCTAATTTTATAAAACAATAATTTAGACATCTTTTAATAAAACAATAATTTATGTCTCTTTTATTAAATAAATAGAAAAGAAATGATGAGATGGAAATAAAAATGGTGTGTTGTGGTGTGGTGGGTATTTCCTGGATAAAGTGGTGTGGTGTGGTTGTTGAGGTGGCAGATGATGTGGCAGAAATTTTGGTGTGGTGGTGAGACCCATACCCCATAGTCTTACAAAAATATTCTTGAACATAATTTTTTTTTCAGCTCTTTTCTCTTTCTTCCAAGAGCATCTCTAATGTTAGCTTTTTACAAAACTTATTATCTTTTGTGTATGTAAGGTCATCTGAATGTAAATGACCTTCTAGCAAAAAACTTTTGCTTTAAAAGTTTTAAGCAAAAAAATTTTCATTCATAAGTCATTCGTAAGACATATAAAATGCTTTTTCTATCTTTACATGAATTGGAGCAAAAACTTTTTATTAATATTAAGTGGAAAATTTATATGACAATTCTAATAAGTCATTGTAAAGACTTAACCATTAGAAATGCTCTAAGTGTTCCAAACTCAACCTTCTGTTTACTAGTTTATTGAATAAAAAATCTTCTTAATGAAAAAGAAGAAGAGAGTAATAACTGAAATTATAATATGTGATTAGTTAATTTAGTTATTTATTAAATTTGAAATATTGTACATGCGGTAAAATGCTAAAAAAAAGCTAAGTTTAGAACTTAAAAAAAAGTTATATTTGCAATATATAATTAACTCAACATTATATTTTTTCACCCCATTTTGTATTTAAGTAAATAATATAATACAAATTTAGAGTTGCGTTCAAGGAGTTCCATCATTTTTACAAATTTTCGAGAAACAAATCTCAACCATTGATCAATAAGATCTAATAGTCATGATTAATCACATATTTTATACATATTTTGGTTATTTAAAAAAATATTTTTTTTTTATTATTAATTTTATTTATATTAGATTTGTTTTTAAATTTTCTTTAATAAAATTATATTTTTTCATTAATAACACATAATGCGATTGTATACTAAATCACATGTGATTATGTACTGAATCGCATGTGATTGAACTAAAACATATGTGATTTTACACTAAAATCACATGTTATTATACACTAAAATCACATGTGATTAAGTACTATATGTAATTATCAAATAAACATTATTGTTTAATAAAAAAAATAAATATATATAAAATATCGAAATTTTTTTAAGTGCCAAATGACCAAAATACGCTTTCATAGATAAAATATGTGATTAATCTTGATCATTAGATCTTATTGATCAATGATTGAGATTTGTATATCGAGATTTCGTAAAAATAATGGAGATCATTGAATTGAATGTTTTTTACAAATTTAATAATTTAACAATTATCTATTAAGCCCCGACTTTAGTTTCAAGTAAATATCGATTAACATAATTGCAACTCTATTTTTCAAATTAATGTTTTTACGGGCTACCGTTTTACAAGATATGTATGACTTTTGAAACGACAAGCGCTGTTTGGATACCAAATTGCAGATACGGTGATTTTAATCTGCCCTTTCCAATATGCAGAGTCTTGCACTGAGCTCAAAAGTTTTTTTCAGTTTTCTCTCGGCAAATGCAGATGCACAATCTCGTTGATCTTTGTTCTTCAAAACCCAGCTCATTTCGCCATTCAAAAGGGTTTCCGCTGTTTCTTTTTGAGTAATTGCTGCCCCCTTTTTGTTGAATTTCTACAAAACGTGTACATTTTTAGGTTAAAATTTAGCCACATTTCTAAAATGGGGATAGCAAATTCAAAAGCAGATAAATGTGAAGCTTTGCGTTTATGCAAAGAACGAAAGAAATTCATCAAAAAAGCAATTGATTCACGCTATGATTTTGCAGCAGCTCATCTTACTTATGTTCAATCACTTCGTAACATCGGAATTGCGCTCCGTAGATTTGCAGAAGCTGAAGTATTACTCGATTCATCTTCACCAGCAGAAATCGATAAAACCCCAGCACAATCATCACACCCGTCACCATCTCCGCCGCACACCGGCGGTCCCACCACCGGAAGTCCACATCAGGCTCCTGTTTCAACGTTAAGTTACATGAGGTCCGGTGGGAGTAATGCTGTCACTGTTAGTCTTAATCCAACTAAGATTGATTTTAGTACTAGGGTTTATGTAGATGATGTCGATTCTATGTCTTTCACAATGCCGCCACCACCGCCACCTCCGCCGGAATCAGGGCCACCGGAATCAGCATCCTCTTGGGATTACTTTGATCCTAGTGATGAAAACGAAAGCTTTAGATTTGTGGGTCATGAGGGGTTTCATGTGAATTTCAACGATATGAGTGTGCACAAACAGTTTAACACTGAAGATTCTGAATCTGTGAAAAAAGATCAAAATCATGATGATGATGATGTGAATTTGGCTGCTTCAAAAACAGTTGAATTCGATAATGGAAGTGATTCTGCTGGTGGAACTTTGATTTGCAGAAATTCTCAAACAGAATCGAATAAAGATAGTTGTTTGACTGAGGGAGAAAGAGAGGATCCTTGTGAGTTTATCACACACAGGGCTAAAGATTTTCTTTCTAGCATTAAAGAAATCGAAAGTCGATTTTTTCGTGCATCTGAATGTGGGAAAGAAGTTTCTAGAATGCTTGAGGTAGATAAAATTCGAGTTGGCTATTCTGAGGCTAAAGGTATACTTATGTCATGGTTTGGTTCTCTTTTTGAATTGGATTTTGTTTCTTTTTTCTGTTTTTAGTTGAAATCGTGTGATTGGTCAATGTAGGTAGCTTGACTGCATCAAGTTTGTTGTGTGTGAATTGTTGTAAAGGGAAAACCACACTCGTTTCACAAGGTAACTATTCTAGCTTTTTGTTATCCTATGTTGGTGTTGTAACATGTATCAGTTCATATGTACTTAAAGTTGAATTTTTGTGTATGAAAACAGAAGCAGGACATGTGACAAAAGGGATAACATGGAAACGGTCAACATCATCATCATCTTCAAGAAACCCATTAGCAAAAGATGAAAATGACGATAGTGGAAGTGATTTCATTGAAGACTTTTGCATGATTGCAGGAAGCCATTCTTCAACTCTTGATAGACTGTACGCATGGGAAAGAAAGTTGTATGATGAAGTCAAGGTATCGCTCCTTTTTTAATCTTAAATTGGGTTGAAATCGAACGAAGAAAAGTTTTAAAAAAATCTTAAATTGAGAACGAAATGAAGTATTTTGATATGATTTCTTTTGGGGATTTTGCAGGGTAGTGAAACTATCAGGAAAGAGTATGACCAAAAGTGTGAGCGGCTTAGACACCAATTTGCAAAAGATCTGAAAAGTCACGTGATTGATAAAACCCGAGCTTTAGTCAAAGATCTTCATTCCAGAATCATTGTTGCTCTCCATACTGTCGATTCTATCTCAAAACGGATTGAGAAAATGAGGGATGAAGAGCTGCAACCGCAACTTTTAGAACTCATTCAAGGGTAATCATTTACTAATACTTCCTCCATATCAAAATAAGTGACACACTTTCCATTTTGGGGTGTATCAAAATAAGTGACACACTTTGAAAACTTTCCTTATTTGGTAAAAATAGTGGGATCCATACCCACTAACTATCCACTTTAATAAAGTAAAATTACCCTTATACCCTTACTTTTACTTTTAAAACTCATTAATATCATTTTATTCAAGGAAAGTGGGACCCATTCTCCACTAACTATGTACTTTAATCTATTTTAACCTCTACTTTAATCTTTTACCTCAAAAAACGTGTAAGCCAATTTGTGTCACTTATTTTGATATGGAGGAAGTAATAAGGTTTTCAATACCATTTCTTAAAAAGTTTTTACTAATAATAAGATTTTGATTTTACTTGGTCAATTTCAGATTAAACAGGATGTGGAAGGCGATGCTGGAGTGCCATCACGCACAATATATAACAATCTCATTAGCTTACCATTTAAAAAAACTTAAAAACGCAACTCATCAAGAGGAAACAAAAACTCAAATTATGAACCAACTCCAACACGAGATCGAGTGTTTTGGTCTAAGTTTTGCAGAAATGGTCAACAGTCAAACTTCATATGTTAAATCCATCAACAATTGGCTCCAAAATTGCATCATACAACCGAAAGAACGTATCAAAAGACGACCCTTTTCACCTCGAAGGTCTGTGGGCCCACCTATATTCGTTATATGTCGTGACTGGTCAACTGGGATCCAAACTCTGCCAGCTCAGCAACTGACCGATGCAATTAAAGTGTTTTTGTCTCATCTTCATCAGCATTCGGTCAACGAGTTTGACCAGAAACAGACGGATTTGAATGGAGATGAGGAGAAAGGTGAAGAAACGAAGAATGATGATGCTGGTGATGATGTTACACCGCGGTCAATGCAGTCGAGTTTGACCAAAGTTCTTGATGGGCTGACCAAGTTTTCTGAGGCTTCACTGAAGATGTATGAAGATATTAAGCAGAAGAGTGAGGCTGCTCAGAATATGTATTCGAATTACAGGCCGCCACCAAGAGCTTTTAGTATATGAAATTGCGAAAATTAGCAAGTGTAAGTCTAAGTTTTAGTATGTGGGATGCCAATCAGAGTTTTTACTAAGATTTAAGTTAATTTGCAGATGGTTTCTCCCTTGTAGGATGATTGATGATTCTGAGGTTTTGTTTTATCTGATGCAGCTTCAGTTGTGGCTCGAGCCTTTTTGCTTTGTTTTTCATTAAATACAAAATATGATAATCTAATACTTCCCCCAAATTAAAATAAGTGATACACTTTGAATTTCATATTTAGCAAACGATTCTAATGAAAATTAATTAAATTAAACTGAATAGTTAGTGTGGAGGTTCTGTTACAAACTTATTTTATTCAAACTTTACTCTTACTGGTAATTGAAAACTAGATGGATTATAGCTTGAGCGTTTCTAGCTACAAATACACAAGGGTTTGCCGGCTGCTATAATTTCCATCATCATGTAAGAATCCCTAATTCTTTCTTCTGGAACCACCCCTTGCTCATGAGTTTAGTAAGGAGCCTGAGTTGCGTTACATGTGAACAAATATTTTCACTCGGTTATAAAAATCTTCTAAGTCTCATTTGATGCTTCAAGTCTGTTATAAATTCTCTTATTTCTGTATCCATTCCTTAATTGTTGCACATATATATGTCTTCTTTATCTGCTTGTTTCAGCTCTAATTCATCTTGCAAGTTAACTATCAAACATAAATGAATGTTGACGGACAAACTATAATGAACATTTACGAAGAAAAAAAATGAGCATAATTATTATTAATGTTTGTTCAATAAAACGAACCAAAAATATATTTCATGTATTATTTATCAAACAAATGAATATAAGACTATCATGTTAACAATCCAATCTAGCTTTTTTTATTAAAAAATTAGTTTTTTTCACTTCATCTATACAACTCAATCCAACTAAATTTTTCACAGTAAATAACAACTCCACTTAAATCAAATCAAACCCATCAATTAAAAACTTGCATGTCATATAGAATATATTAGAAAATTAAAAAATTGTGACCAACAATTTAGGGGTAAGCACTTGGACCGAAAAACCTAACCGAAAACGAATTGAAACATAACCGAGAACATATAATCAGGTTCATTTTGGATTTTAGCTTTGTGGGTTTCAATTTCGGTTTGATCATTGTATAGGATGGGCATTTAGGCACCAAAAACACTTTACAATCCCGCTTAAACAAAACACTTCAAGTTATCTCTCCTAATCTGTGTAACCCTAAATCACAGAAATGGCAACCGACGGATCAATATATTAAAAATCACATAAATAACTAAATTACTTATAGACTCGATAAAACATTTAAACATAACACATTTTCTAGCTATGTACCCAGTTTTGAAAGTTCACATGTACCCATCTTAGCCAAGCTTAACCAAAGTTGTGTCCCTTGAACACAATTATCACTTCCCAAGACTTGGAACCTCAAGTTCTTCCACCAAATGACCTAATACCAAAACCAATACAATGGTTTACATCAAACATCAATACTAATCATATATTCCATGGCTAGTTAACTAATAGCACCATTTTCCCCCAAGTTACTAAACCCTAATTCCATAAATCTCCATCTTTTCATAAATCTATATTATGTCTACATTTTCCTTGTTAAAATACCAAAGATCTAAGTTATACAACTTCCATTAAACCATTAAAGCACATACCCAAAACTAGGGTTTGTGATTTAAGCTTTCCCTACTTGAATCTAAGACTTACAACACAAGAGGAAGGAAGATTTACCTTTGATCTTCAACTATGAGCAAGAATCTTCAAGATCTAGTGAAGATTAAGCTCCAATCGCCACTTTACACCCAAAATCGCACACACAAGCTGAGAGGAGAAAACTAGGGTTTGTGTGTGTAATAAATGAGATAAACCCGACTTTAATGCTGGTGTCGGGAAAGTTTACGATCGTGAACTGGAGTTCGCGTCGCGAACTTCTTCAGGCACGCATAATTCGCGATCGGGAACTGGGTCGGGAACTCTTCACGTCTGGCCACCAAAATCTCTGTCTCGACTTCACGAACGCGAACCGGAGTTCGCGTCAGGCAGCTATGGCTGCACTTTTTCGTCTATGACTTGACCCGGTTTCGCCCATAACTTTCTCGCACGGTGTCCAAACGACATGAAACCAATTCCCACGTGTTTTATATGACTTATCTATATTTATCATATTTTTATACAATTTATTTATTTACAAATTTTGAGCCATTACATTAAACGCGCATCTCATTTTTTCCTTCTTCAAATTATTGTATCTTGTAATACCCTAATTTTTCACTGTATATTAACGATAAAAACTGAAACTATTGAGTTTAAAAATCTTATTATATATTGTTTTATTGACTATTGTAATTGTTGTTTTGGCAAAAAGTTAGGTTATCTAAATTGAAGTTTCGAAAATTTAGGTTATCTAATTTTCCTTTTTAATAATAAGATCAAATCCAAATATTTAATATGTCCATTAAGAATCATTATTTCGAGATATTCATAGTATTGAATTCGGTCTATAATTTTTCTTTGTTTCACCTTGTTGAAAAACTTAAATTTCAATAAATGTCTAATTAAACTACATTTAAGTCATATTACATTTCATTTTTAAGTATTTATTTCAAGGGCCAATGGCCTAGCGGTAAGGTGTTTGCCCTTCAACCTAGTGGTTGAGGGTTCGAGTCCCATAGTGGACATAGGTTGTTATTTAGGAGTAGATTAGATTTGCCGTTCCAAAAAAAAAAAAGTATTTATTTCAAGGTAATTCTCAATTCCATAAATGCATTTATATTTGCCCATTTGGTCATTTTGTTCAAGATGACAAAATTTTTGTCTTTTTCTAAATCTCTTAATTCAGGTTTAATACAAAATTCACAGATTTAATTATTTAAAGCATTTGTTTACTTTTAAACCTTAAATTGACTCAAATATTAACGAATTTTTTTCATATGAGTATACAACAAACTTGATTTTCTTTTTAATATAAAACATGGAAAAAATTGAATAACATTAAATTCCTTTATAATATATGCATTAAAGTAACCTCGGACCAAAATCATGCCGAGCACGTATCCCTTAAAATGATAATAAAAAAAGGAAAATAAACAAGAACCGTGTGACGCTGCGAGTATGGTGTGTTATTTATAGATGCCATTATTTGGACTTTGAACAGAATACACATACACACAGAGAGGAAATTAAGACGAGCAGTAATGGCGACGTTTAAGGTACCATCAGCTGTTCCTTCTCCATTAGAGGACTGTGAGCAACTCCGAAAAGCTTTTGCAGGTAATTTATCTTTTAATTATTCACTCGCATTTTTATTTAAGTACTGAAATGTATCAGATCCGATCGAGTAGTTGTTGTTGTCTCCGATCAGATTAATTTGATCTGACGATCTTTTTTGTTTGATATTTTATTGATTTTCTGTTGATTTTTCAATCCAGTTCATCTTGATCATGCATGATAATGAATGTAACTGTATGATATTGAAGTATATGCATCATAAAGGAAAAAAAAAATATTTAAAATTCAATCAGGTCTAATCGGGCTAACATGAAATCCGATAAAGTTAATCAATCCAAACATGATACTTGACCCGACACTAAAGTCGAGTTTGTCATGTAATGTTAAAAAAACCTGATATCAACATTAGAAACGAATACACTGACTAACATAATCGGGTCGAATCGACCCTTTTGACACCCCTATATTTATGTGTGGATGTTTATATCTGATTGGATTTCCGAATTTGGTGGTATAAATAGAATAGTCATTTACCTTACAGTTGTATCTTGTGTGTTAGGTAGATTGGATTTGACAATATTTTTGTGAGGAATCTTTTTCTCGTAATATCCAGGAAATAAAATTATGATTTAAGAATTGTATTCGCTTGAAATTAAAATGCGTTCCATCCCTTGCACGCGTATCGTGAGTCGTGACTCATTGATGCATCAAGGATTCATGTTTCTAATTTACCCTGGATCATTTTATTATGCCCATTTTAAGACAATAAAATTTTAATAGTAAAAAAAGTCAAAGGTAGAGGGCTAATTCTTACCTGATTCGAAACCCGATGGACACGAAAATAAGTTTGTCTCGGTTTTGGGTCAATTTAATTGATCAATTTAATTGACCCGTTTATTAAACGGGTTATGTTCGGGTTGAAAATAATTTAAACGGGTCGACTCGCAAACCTATTAATTTTTATTTTCTTAAAATATATATTTATATTTATACTTTAGTAATTTATAGACATATTTGACAAATAAACATATTTAAAAAATATATATAATTTAGTATGTTCTGCATATTTATTTGAAAGTTAACCCGTTTAATCCGTTTAATTCAACGGATTATATGAGTTCATATTGAAAGTAACATGTTAGAGTTGAGTTATTTGACCCATCTATATACACAGACCGGGTCGGGTTCAGATTTAACGTTTCTTGTGAATCCAAACATTCGAACCCAAACTTAATTGACACCCTAATCTCACTAGTATAGAAACAAACGATATATGATGCCAAAATTGATTTGGTTTTAGTAAAATGGAGTTTATTTTTATGCTTTCAGTCATATATTACAATGAAACCTTTTGTCTTGACTCTTCTCTACTTTACAAATGGAGTATTTGTCCTCTATACTTTCAAATTGATCCTACTGTTTTAACGTGATAAATTAATGATGCATTGTTAAAAAACATTAATCCTATTCAAAGTATAGAATATATGATTAAGTTATTGATATGGCATATATTTTTTAGTTTATTTTTGAAAACTTTGGCATAGATAAAATTGCCAAAAGGCCTCAAGAGTTAATAAAGAGACAAAACAACTCGAAACAGGACTGCAATAAGCAGACGTGTTCAACCCCAAAAACCGATTAAGCATCTCTCTAAGAAGACGTCCCCAAATCAACTCGAAGTTTTTAAGGCATTTTTTTGATAGTATAAAATAATTAATATATTTTTTAAGTAGAAGCAAGCATAAATTCCACACTTAACTGATCGATAACTAAATGTGTGTTTGTTTGGTGGGTTCTAGAACAGGGAATGAGTATGAAATTGATGGATTTAGGAATAGAAAATGTGTATCAAACTCGTAATTTAAAACCAGTCAAAATAGCGGTTTTTGCCAAATGGTGGATAATCATGAATATTGATAAGATTCTGAGTAAAATTATCTGTAGGTTGGGGAACAAACGAGGATTTGATCATCCAAATTCTAGCCCATAGAAATGGAGGTCAACGCAAAAAGATTCAAGAAACTTATTTTGAAACATATGGTGACGATCTCCTCAAAGATTTGGACTCTGAGCTTTCAAGCGATTTTCAGGTTATTTACTTGTTGTCATCTGTAATTGTTTAATGCTAAAACTGACAAGAAAGAATTATGTGTTTTCGTTTTATGAAAACAGCGGGTAGTGATGTTGTGGACACTTGAACCAGCTGAACGTGACGCTTATTTGGTTAATGAAGCGACAAAGAAACTGAGTCAAAACAACTGGGTTTTGATGGAAATTGCTTGCACTCGGTCTTCACACCAACTACTTTGTGTAAGGCAAGCATATCATGCTAAATACAAGAAATCCATTGAGGAAGATGTTGCACACCACACATCTGCTGATTATCGAAAGGTATATACATACATAAGTATATATTAACTAAGTATATATGTTATATGGTAATTAATTCATGTAGTTTATTTTTTATCCCTACAGCTTTTAGTACCTCTTGTGAGTGCTTTTCGGTACGAGGGAGATGAGGTGAACATGAGTTTAGCAAAATCGGAGGCTAAAATCGTCCATGAAAAGATGTGTGACAAAGCTTACACTGACGATGAGCTTATCAGGATTCTTACAACAAGGAGCAAAGCTCAGCTTAATGCAACACTCAACCAATACAATAATCAATTTGGGAATGCATTCACCAAGGTATCATGTCTACTTCTTTACCAAATCATTGTTTAGTATAAAATATGAATTACAAAACAAATATTGCTAAAATAATAATGAGAGTATGTAGGACTTGAAAGGTGATCCTGAGGACGAATATCTGAAATTTCTAAGGTCAACTATCAAGTGTTTGACTACACCAGAGAAATATTATGAGAAAGTGCTTCGTTTGGCAATCAACAAACTGGGGACAGACGAGCGGGCTCTAACTCGTGTTGTTGTGACTCGTGCTGAGGTGGATTTACATCGTATTGCTGAAGAATACCAGAAAAGGAACAGCGTGGCTTTGGATCGTGCAATTGCGGGAGATACTTCTGGAGACTATGAGAAAATGCTTCTTGCACTCATGGGCCATGGTGATGCTTAGTGCCCTTATCAATATGAATTTGATTTTGCTTTTACAGTTTTTATGTTTGTGGACATGTGTTTGGATATTTTTGGACCTATAAAAGTGTGTGAATTTGTGTTTTTTTAACTACAATTTAAAAACAAACATCACTTGGTACAAACGTATTTTGGACTGTGAGTCAGAATAATAAATTGACCATATGTGATCGTGAATTATAAGAGTAAGTATGAATTTTCTCTTTTTGCAACCAAATACAAGAAATATTTAAACATGAAACGAAGGAATATAATATTCTGCATACTGTAGTTGTATATGCAACTTGATCACTTCATCTTTATGTTAATGTATTCTGATCGGCCTTTACACCCATAAAGCTAAATCCATATAAATCCTAATTATTGGATCCTAATGACTTAAATATTGGCTTTAAGCTATTTTAAACATGACTTTATAACATGCTTATCCTTTAATTACAAAACTTAATACGCTTAACCTTTTCATATTATTATTAGGGATTGGGGATATCTGCAAGTCTTGAGAATGGGTGGAGAATGACCTATTTCATTAGTGAATTAATAAGTTGTTTTGGCCGTTGATTCTCAAAGTTTATACTATAATAAATGGTCGATGCAGTAATTTGTATAAAGTTACAGAAATGATGCTTAACTTACACCAAAGAGTCTAATTTTGAAACATGTCACCTTTTTAATCCCTAAAATGTGGTCGTTAGGGCTGTCACAAAAATTACTCATCCGGGTATCATAATATAAAGGACAGATGTCCCCGTTGCATCGATCACTGGTTTTACTCGTAGATCCCTTGAGCTACCCCCTTTTGTGTACAAAATGAAAATCGACTTCCACATGCTTTGTTCGTTCATAATATAAAGGACAGTTGTGGGTTTCGTCTTCCAAAAATAATTAATTTCACTGTTTGGTAAGTAAAAACAGAAAAATGAAACACATTTTACTCATATAAGTTAACCGTTTTAATTATGAAATAATCAAGTTGAAGGAAGTTATACAAATTATATAAATGTCATTTTGGAAGGAATAATGGGACAAGCACTCTCCTGGAATGTGGACGGTACGTGATTTTGGCTTTTCAAATAACGAAATGTGTAGAAGTGCCTTTCTCAGTCTTTTATTATTTAGCTTGAAATCTTGGATATTTCTTTTATATGTAAATCCTTTTCCTCAGAAATTGACTTAATTAATTAATAGGAAAGAGAGAATGATCTTTCCTCTTACTTTCTGTTGAGACTGAGTTAGAACTTCATATTTACTAAAAAGAAAGAAGAAAACAACATTTTCGCCGTTCTTCGGATACAATTCGATCCTTCTACGTCCAAATCTCAATTTGTGGAAAGCCTTTGATGGCTTCCTTATGAGAACATATTTTTTCGTGCTCATTTTTTTATCTCAATCAAACATAGGAAATTAAATAACATTTTTGTCTCCTTAACATAATTTTAATATTCACTTCAAAATTGATCTTCCTCATAAAACATCAATTAATCGGTACAAAAAATACCCAAAACAAGTACTATAATTTATAAAACAAAAAAAAAAAATGTTTAACCTGTGTTATTGTGTCATAGGTTTGGCACATATTATAATTTATAATAAAAAAAAAAACAGAAACAAAATAAAAATACGTTTAACCTGTGTTAAGCTTTTGACATTATTTGACGCCAGTGTTAAAACTCATTTAGTCACATCCACTGCTCTAAAAGTGAAGGGGTCTCATAGGGCCACGATATATCATTGTACTTTATACCAATCAATCAATTATATACATAAATCATCCAACCCAGGTCCATTTCAAGGAATATTTATACATGTTTTAGCAACGGATCCAAACTTATACATGTTTTAGCAACTGATCGGGTCCATTTCGAGGAACTTATCCATTTCGGTTATAGTTTTTATATAAAGTAGTTAATTCAGTTATGGGTTCACCTAATTTGTTAACCTTCATTTCAAATTTTGGGTGCATAAGTGTGTTCAATTTTTAAATTCTTTTTTAGAAAACACAATTATACATGCTAACTCAATAATGAAAAATAATCAATCATAATTTAAGTCAACTTAAAGTTTAAAAATACTGCTCATAGTATTCCAAAATTATATGTTCTAGTGGAATTTGAATACTTCAAAGTGAATGCAAACTAAAAACATTGCATAAATATTCAAAAATCAAGTTTAAAAAGATCCAAATAATAGTAAATAACTCATGGGGTATGTTTGGTTGGACGGAATGAAATAACCAAGGATTGGAATTAACGATGGAATGAAATGAATAAGGTAATGAAATGAGTCATTACCATTCCATTGTCATGTTTGATTGCTCTATTGGAATGTAATGAATTAAATGTAGGAATAGAATATAATTAATTTACAATGACATAAATACCCTTATAACATAAAATATGTATAACTTAAATTTTAACACAAGTATTTTTTTTTAACGGCAACATAAGTATCTAATCAACAAAAATTTATAGTAGTATGTTAGATTGAAATAATCGCATTGTTATTAAATCAATTTATGAAAACAATTAAAGCAAGTCATTATAATACTAAAAAATACACTTTAAAAATATCCATGAAAGAGTAATGTATTAACTTAAAAAAAATACGACCTAAAAACTAAAAAAAAAACTACAATATAAAATCTAGAAACTTAATACTGTAACTCAAAAATGAAAATAGCCAAACTTAGGTGGCGTTTGTTTTTTGACAGAAAGTCTTTTTGAAGTCTTATGTCTGCAGGCGGGAAGACATTTCGGAAAAAGACTGTTTGTTTTTTGGAAGTCAGAAGATGAGAAAAAGTCTTTTTGAGGTCTGTTTGGAGAAGACTTGGATCATAGTCTTCTAAGCTTGGAAGACATTTTACCTACACCTAAAAAAAAGTTTATCTACCACCACGACCACATACCAACACCGCCACCCACCACCACCAACCACCACCTACCGCCACCACCAATTATCGCATCCACCTAATGCCACTAGCACCCACCACATACCGCCACAACCACGTACCGCCACCACATACCACCACCACCACCACCACCATCTACCGCCACCACCACCCACCACTATCTACCGCCACCACCCACCACCACCACCACATACCGCCACAGCCACCCACCACCACCCACCGCCACCCACCACCATCTACCGGCATCACCCACCACCATATACCGCCACCACATACCGCCACAACCACCCACCACCACCGCCACCAACCATCATCTACCGCCACCACCACACACCGCCACAACCACCCACCGCCACCCACCACCATCCACCGCCACCACCCACCACCATGTACTGCCACCACCACCCACTGCCACCACAACCCGCCACTGTAACACCTCAGATTTTAATTCAAAATATTGGCCAAAATAAAACATTTTATAAATAGAAGAACATCCCCAAATTTGGATTTACAAAAACCTTGGTATGAAATCAGAGTATAAAAGTAGGTGTTACAAAATAGATCATAACCAAGCTAAGACTAAATCCAATCTAGTGTTCTTCTAATCTAGGTCCCGCATCTCTATCCATGCGTACCTAAGCCTTCGATCCCGAACCTGAGTACATAGCAAAACAAAACAAGGAGTACGTGAGACAAAAACGTCTCGTGAGATACACGGGTTTAGACCCAAAGTTGGTAATAACAACCGAATGGCAAACAACAAACATATAAGCGATCATCCATCTATCTAGTCACCCTATTGTGACTCTAATACTTTGCTTTCCTAGCAATCATATCTAGTTGTCGGGACGTCCCCAACCAACTAGAACCACATTAACTTATTAACCGGGGATCCCCCGCATTAACAAGCTTCAAGGTAAAGGCAAGAGGGAATTGCCCAATCTACCAATACCTGCCTTACTCGCCGGACTACTTCCAGTTAGCAAGACTACTATCATGGAATGGGCCGATGGGGATCCGCCCAAATGCTCCCCATTCCATACCTCATGACCGGGGATCCCCCGCATCATCACATCATCTCACCATATCATAACTCGATGGTTATGTCAATCTAGCTCTCAGCTATCACGTCTATCATCAAACAAGTTAGTTCAATACAACTATCGGTATAACTAACTACTAGCTACTAGTCTACACAATTAAGCAAATAGACCATAACACAAGTAATAAAAATATATTTCATAGGCTATGTACTCAGTAAAGTCCACACGTACTCACCTTAGCAATAAAGGTGCTTTAACCGTATTCTTTCCGCCGGTTCCTTGTTCACAATTCGTCCACTTCAACACTTCACCGAATGTCTAAAACAATTATAACAACAAAATTATCATCACAAACTACTACCAATGTGTTCATCTACCTCTAGATAACACCCATCAATCCATTTCCCCCAAATATGGTGGTTTACCAAACCCTAGGTTTATCCAACCCTTAAGATTCTTACAAATCATAATCATACACTTGTTTCCTTTATTAATATACCATCTATTAAGTGTATACACCATTTATATCACCATAACTCATACCCCAAGAACTAGGGTTTCAACCCCAAGCTTCTAAATCCATAGATCTAAAGCTACAACTACAAAGGATTGAAGATATACCTTTAATCTTCACTTAGGAGTGAAATCTATCAAGCTTTGATGGAGAAATCGACCCAAATCAGCTCTTGCACTTGAAAATCGCCAATGGAAGGAACTAGGGTTTTGGAAATGCATTTATGGCTAAAAACCCCAATTTAATGCTCTGGTCGGAAGAGCTCGCGCCCCGCTCGCGCCGAGCTCGCGCCGCGAAGAGACGCGGGTCTTCCCGCTGGTCGCCGCTTTTCCCAGACTTCGCGCCAGGCTCGCGCCTGGTTCGCGCCGCGAAGTCGACGCGAAGTCGACGCGAAGTTCTCGCGTTCTAGCTCTGATCCTACTGTCCAAACTCGCGTTTCGCTCGCGCCAGGCTCGCGTCGCGAGCCTGCCTTTGCAGCAGGGCTGCACTTTTCGGTCTAGGTTTCAACCGGGTTTCGCCCATAACTTTCTCATACGGACTCCAAACGACACGAAACCAATTCCTACGGTTTTAATATGATTTATCCATAATTATTATATTTTTATTTATTTTATTTATCTACAAATTTCGGGTCGTTACAGCCACCACCCACACAAATACTGCCACTTAATTTTTTTTATTAACCTGCAGACATTAAAAAACAAACAGTCTTCTTCTTATAAACTGCAGACGTTTGGTCCAAATCTTCTCTGCAGATGTGGTCCGCAGACTGCAGACCTTCTACCTCTTCAAAAACAAACAGCACCTTAATGTAGACAAGCTTAGAGAAGCTTATATAATACTTCCTCCGATTCAAAATAAGTGCTACACTTTTATTTTTACGTTTTTTGATGCAAAACATTGTAATAGAGATTATGATAGATTAAAAGGGATAATTAGTGAGGAAGGGTCCCACAATATGGTTGGGAATGACAAATTAATGATGATTAATAAAGTTAAGTAAGGATATAATGGTAATTTTATATACTTCCTCCGTATCAAAATAAGTGACACAAATGTGCTTACACGTTTTTTGAGGTAAAAGATTAAAGTAGAGGTTAAAATAGATTAAAGTACATATTTAGTGGAGAATGGGTCCCACTTTTATTGAATAAAGTGATATTAATGAGTTTTAAAAGTAAAAGTAAGGGTATAAGGGTAATTTTTCTTTATTAAAGTAGATAGTTAGTGGGTATGGGTCCCACTATTTTTATCAAATAAGGAAAGTTTTCAAAGTGTGTCACTTATTTTGATACACCTCAAAATGGAAAGTGTGTCACTTATTTTGATACGGAGGAAGTACAAAAAATTACCAAATAAGGAAAGTGTATCACTTATTTTGAATCACTCATATAAAGAAAGTGTAACACTTATTTTGAATCGGAGGAAGTATATGTTAGAACATTAATTGATGAAGAAGAAAGTAAGAAATATTTGAATTGGGGGTATGATGAAGAATGACGTAAAATTGTGTCTTATATTTCATGAAAGTGGTTGGTTGAATTAAAAAATTGGGGTAGTGGGGTAGTGGGGTAATGGGTATAATTGACATTGTACATTAGTTCACGCATGGAATGAAGGAAAACTAGGAATACTGGGTTGAATGAAAAAAACTAATTCTGAAGGAATGAGGCATTGCACGTAATATACTTTTCATTTCTCTCTTTCTAAACAAACAACATTTTTTAAGTAAATTGATTGGCCTTTTCCATTCCGTCCACCATTCCTGAATACCAACGGCCCAATGATTCTTAAACATTCCTATACATTAAAATAAACAAAATAACATATAATTAAACTAGTTAAAAATAATGAGGCGGTTTGATTAAAGTAGTTTAGTTTTGACGTTAACGTAACCAAACCGAAAATTTTAATTAATGAAAATTTAAAAACCAAACTGCTAGTAATTGTAACGGGTAGGTAAAATTGGATCCGTTAAAGCAATTAATTCGATTATGGGTCGATTCATACGATTTTTTGCTCGCCCCTTATTAATGGTAAGGGTCGATTCTTATGACACTTTTTCTCTATGACGCTAAATGAGTAATATTTTTTAAATATTTACCTAAAAGGAGATTGGGAGAAAATGTCCGACATGTGAAGTCGGGTAAAAGTAAAACTCACAATTCGTTAATTTAATACCCGAATACAAGATCTCATGGTGATCTTCTTTTTAAACATTGTAATACTTTATTAGCAAAGACTGATTTAAAAAACAGAAAGAAAAGGGTCACAAAATCCTTATAGGATATCGAGTATCCGGTGGACAATCAATCATAAAGCCTCTAGTTGGGGTCGGTTGATTTTGTGGACTTCTATATTAGATTTTAAGTTATCCCCATGTGTGTATATATACACCTTAATTGTCAATCTTCTTAGAAACCAAATTACTCAAAACAACTTTCCTATCTTTCACCCCTTTCACCGTACCAACCAGCATAAACACATTCAAAACATACACAAATGGATGCTCTAAAAGCTCTAAGGTCTATTCAATGTGAACTGCAGATTATGAGTGCAAAAAACGTCCAAGTCATCAATTCCAAAGGATACTTGTTTGTTAGATGCTATCTTTCTGCAGGAAACAACAAAAGGGTACGTTTCGATAGCCGAGAAGTTTCTTCAAACGGAGACTTTTCTTGGAACGAAACCTGTTCGTTGGATTGCATAGGGACTAACCAATCAATTGACATGATCATTCATGGAAAGATTGTTTTGGAGCTTCGTTTAAGGAATACGGTTGCCTTGTTTGGAGGGTCACAACTCCTTGGTACAGCCGAGGTGTCTTGGAGAGATGTTTTTGAGTCATCAAACATGGAGCTAGAGAGATGGGTAACGATGAAATCAAACAAAAAAGGTGCAAAAACGCCTTGTGTTCGTATATCTATGAAGATTGATGTAACAAATGATGTGGGTTTGGTAGAAAGGAAGAGGGCGAACAAAAGGGAAGAAAGTTGTGCTTGCTGCGTGGGTGGTTGTTGTGATAATACATGTGTTGATAGTGAGCTTTTTGTAATAGGAGTTGCAGTCGATGCTTTCTAGCTATAAGTCATCACAAAAACAGATAGACTTAGACACTAATACTAATTAGTTAGTGAGTTATTTTTTTCATTTGTAATATTTGAGTGAATGAATCCTTATATTTGAAAATTTGTCACAATTTTGAATATAATTCCTTTTCAATCTTAATAGACAGGCTAGGCATCCCGTGAATTGTGAAGGCCATATACGAATAGATGGATCTTTCATGACATCCATTGTCTATTTTTTTAACGTTTTACAAGAAATTTCTTTGTGTGTTTAAGATGATTATCTTTATACATATTAAAAGAAGGTTTTTTTGAAATTCATAAAGCCATGTCATAATGGCACATCATACCTTATGCCATGTATGAGGCCACTTGGCACTTAAATGTCAAGTCATTATTGCCACCTAAAAATTCACATATACACTTTTAAGCCACCTCACTTTTAGTGATTTTTGTAAGAGCCAATTCATATATTTTAGTAAATAAATGTATATGTAAATACGTTTAGGGATATACGTGTAGATCTTTTCTATTTCCTATTATACGATATATCACTTGGTTATATTTTTTGATGATTGCTATTGATAAAACCGAAGGTTACCTTAAATTTTAATTTATGATAATCAGCGTCGAATAAAATTGAAAAATTGACTTTTAATGTACCTAAAATTGAATAAATTGCTATTGTTAAAACCGACGTTTACATTAAGTTTTAATTTATGATAATCAGTGTCAAATAAAATTGAATAAATTGATTTTTAGTGACCTTTATAAGAGTCCATTCCTATATTTTGCTAAATGCAAATGTAAATACGTTTACTGATAACCGACCACCACATAAAATACATTCCTATATGTAAATGTAAATGCAATGTAATATTAAGGTAATAACCGTCAACATAAACAATGCTAAATGTAAATATGTATAGATATATTATATTTTTTGTTATACCATAGATTAGTTGGTTATATTTTTTAATGATTGCTATTGTTAAAATCGACGGTTACATTAAGTTTAATTCATGATAATCAGTGTTAAATGAAAATTGAATAAATTTATTTTTATAACATGTATATTTATTAGGGGTTCGTACGTTGGTATCTGATGTAATTAAAGTATTTATTATCCATTTAATGTACCTAAATATGAATAGTTTTGAATAACAATGAAGTTTTAAATAATTTAATTTATTGTTTTAACACGAATCCTGTTTCATGAAAAAGATTTCAACTTGACAAAAGTGCAAGAGCAACAATAGTTGGAATTATTATTTTCTATAACATTGTGCAACTATTGCAAGATCACTTTTTTATACTTCCTCCGTATCAAAATAAGTGAATCACTTTCCTTTTTGGGGTGTATCAAAATAAGTGAATTACTTTAATAATTTACCTTATTTGGTAAGTTTTTATATTTAAAATTACTCATTTACCCTTACTTATCCCTCTTTAAACATCATTAAAGGTGTGAGACTCATCCATTTTTGTCATCTTCCTATAAAAACAACATACCTTATGCCATGTATGAGGCCACTTGGCACTTAAATGTCAAGTCATTATTGCCACCTAAAAATTCACATATACACTTTTAAGCCACCTCACTTTTAGTGATCTTTGTAAGAGCCAATTCCTATATTTTAGTAAATAAATGTATATGTAAATACGTTTAGGGATATACGTGTAGATCTTTTCTATTTCCTATTATACGATATATCACTTGGTTATATTTTTTGATGATTGCTATTGATAAAACCGAAGGTTACCTTAAATTTTAATTTATTATAATCAGCGTCGAATAAAATTGAAAAATTGACTTTTAATGTACCTAAAATTGAATAAATTGCTATTGTTAAAACCGATGATTACATTAAGTTTTAATTTATGATAATCAGTGTCAAATAAAATTGAATAAATTGATTTTTAGTGACCTTTATAAGAGTCCATTCCTATATTTTGCTAAATGCAAATGTAAATACGTTTATTGATAACCGACCACCACATAAAATACATTCCTATATGTAAATGTAAATGCAATGCAATATTAAGGTAATAACCGTCAACATAAACAATGCTAAATGTAAATATGTGTAGATCTATTATATTTTCTGTTATACTATAGATTAGTTGTTATATTTTTTAATGATTGCTATTGTTAAAACCGACGGTTACATTAAGTTTAATTCATGATAATCAGTGTTAAATGAAAATTGAATAAATTTATTTTTATAACATGTATATTTATTAGGGGTTCGTACGTTGGTATCTGATGTAATTAAAGTATTTATTATCCATTTAATGTACCTAAATATGAATAGTTTTGAATAACAATGAAGTTTTAAATAATTTAATTTATTGTTTTAACACGAATCCTGTTTCATGAAAAAGATTTCAACTTGACAAAAGTGCAAGAGCAACAATAGTTGGAATTATTATTTTCTATAACATTGTGCAACTATTGCAAGATCACTTTTTTATACTTCCTCCGTATCAAAATAAGTGAATCACTTTCCTTTTTGGGGTGTATCAAAATAAGTGAATTACTTTAATAATTTACCTTATTTGGTAAGTTTTTATATTTAAAATTACTCATTTACCCTTACTTATCCCTCTTTAAACATCATTAAAGGTGTGAGACTCATCCATTTTTGTCATCTTCCTATAAAAACAACAAAATAGTACAAGGTGTGGGGACCATCCATTCTAATTACCCCATTTAATTTCAATAATCTCTTATTACATTATTTTGCCTTAAAAACGTGAACTTCAAAGTGATTCACTTATATATTTTGATACGGAGGAAGTACGTGTTATTGTGTGCAAAATAAGGAATAAATGAACAACGAAAACAGGTAAACCGATGCCCTTAAAAGTGTGTTGCCCTCTCGAATGAGTAGGGACGGTTTGCTAAACATAACCCTTATCAATCAGTGTATTTTGGTTGTATTTAATCCAAATGGGCCAAATAGAAAAGCTTGTCTATATAGTAAAGCGGGCCAAACAGGTTGAAAGTCGCCCAATGTCTGTTTTAAATGCCTATAACCTACTTAATTGTTTTACTTAATTGTTTTAAATGTGGTGGCGGGTTAACCTAACCTGGTCCAGCTTGTTTTGACTCGTGTTAGAAAAGTCCCTTTTGAAATATTCATTTTCAATTTTTTTATATTTTTGTAATTATACATAAGATTATACTTAAATGTGGGAAAATTCAGTTTTACCAAAAATTAGTCAAACAAACAGTAATGCCTTCAGTTTACAGTGTAACATTTTTTTTATATGCACGAGAACAAATCAAAAGTAGACTACAAGAAAATTGCGACATTACATATGACTAACTTCTATATAGTGCCTCATGTTATGTTGCTTAAGTAATTAATTTTTTAACAGGTTGATCAGAGTTACCAATTAACCTATAATGGTACAATTTAAAGAATTAACACTGTAATATAAATAAAAGTTTTTTCAAAACATCTGTAAGTTTGACACGTTTGTTGTTTTGTTTTGTTGTTCCTTTTTCTATATGTTCGTTATTTTGTTGACCATATATGTAGTCTGGTCATATTAGCAAAAGAACACGACATATGTAGGTCACTGATGAGGTCAGTTTATTCATTTTAATTAAATTTTCTAAGTTTCATATTTTTTTTTCTAAAATTCAGGACATTTTAAATAGGTGAATCTGCATGTTTCGTTCTCGGTCCATTCGAGTCATAGTCAAGCTTTTAATCCACCCGATTTACTGATGTGTTTGAAACTAAATCGTTTTTTAGGCAATGTGAGAAAGACAAGACTTCTTCAATATTAAAGTTATTATTGTGAACACATGTTTCTTATATATTTTCTACTTATATTTGTGAACATTTTTATAAGCCGCCCGTGATTTATCACGGGTTATAGGCTAGTATTATATAACGATATCTATTAGTGGAGACCACTTTCAAATCTTTTATAGAAATTAAGAAAGATTAACTGATTCCAATTTGATCATCTGCGATTGGACATTAAGGAATAGTTAAAATACTTTTAAATTGAGATGCTCGATCTCCAGAATATTATATGTGGGAATGTCGACACTGATTAAATTTGTGGAAAAATACAAAAAAACGAAAATGGAAAACGCTTGAATTTGCATGTAATTTAGTAGTCTTGAGGACAAAACACTACCCATCTATCTTATTTGACCCTTAACAAAACTGAATGGACAATTGATATGATGATAGAGACTGCTTCAGCCGGATCGTATACGTAAAAAGTCGCGGTTAATGAGGTTATATGCCAATATGCCATTTCGACTTTATTTAATGAGCCCACTTATATATGAATTGATTGATTTTTTATAACCCAATCCTTGTTAAACACGAGGCAGTATTGCCGTGCGATGCACGGGTTTTATTTATGATAAGGAGTAATTTTGAACGTAAATCATGTACATTGAATTGATGTTACGGGAAAAGTACCTAAAGCGAACATGTTTGCCTTTGATTGCGGGTATTCTGCTAAATAAGCAAAGTATGTCAGAAAAAAGGGTAAGGTAACAAAACATCACCGTTTTTGCTATCGTACACAAAACACATTATTCATAACATAGATTTTAGACTATGGAGAACTTTTTGCTTTGTCTTTTAGAAGAACAACCGTAAGTGAATGACGCGGTATCTTCATGTGTGTCGGTTGATTAGTAATTCTTAAAAGAGCTTTTCTAACTCATGCCCTAAGAGTTTAATGAACTTTAGGTTTCCTTTTGTGACGAATAAATGCATTTATTAGTCATTAATTAATTGTATTTTGTGCATGAATTAAATGTATTTCTAAATACAAATGGTAAGTTTGAGTTAATCAAACGTGCTTATCTCATGCCTTTAAGGCATGAGTTAGCCAAACCCTTCTTGAAAATCAATGTGAAGAAGCATGTTAATTCCCTCCATCTTAGATTATGCAATTAGAGGACAATAATGAAAATTTACACATAACAGTTGACGAAATAAACTAATGATAAGAATTTGCAATTCGAGCAATTTTGATCTGGAAATAATACATTACTAAATAAACATTTAAAAATCATAATAATATTTTCATTTAGAAATCATAAGAATCTGCCATTCGAGCATGTTAAAGTGAATCCGTCTTGTTGCTCTTCAATTTGGAAATTATCTTCTTTCTATGCAAACTCAAGTTGGTGACACATTACGCGAAATTACTTGCGAGATTTAACAATATGTATCGAGGGCCTTTGATTTTGTTGGCTCTTGTGAAATTACTTGCGAAATTTAACAATATTTCTTGCAAAATGACTTGCAAACCCAAGTTCATCCAATCACCTTAATGAATTTAACGCCCATGTTTTCATTATTCTTGCATTAAGTGGCTCTTGTGATATAAAACACATAAATATAATACGCAAAGTTTGAAATTCATAAATCTATAATTGTTTCTAATAACTGTAATCGAATTTGAAATATTGATGATAAAACGATACCTAATTTATATACACAACAACATGAATATAATTCCTCAATCTTAATTAGAAATCAAATTAATAATTAACACAATACATTAATACCATTCGTACCTTGTCGTTCAATCAGTAAGTTAATAATCTGCCATTTTTCCTGTAATAAAAAACTTAACAAAACACAAAGTTAAAAATTCAGTTTCATTCAATTTTTGTATCAAAATTGTTAGGAAGTGACGTTGTTAAAATCTAAAAGTGCAACAAAAAAAACACTTGAATTAAGATGTCTCCATGTGATCAATTGATCAAATAAAATAAAAAAAGAAACTATTAATCCAATTATCAGAGTCAACTGATCATGTTTTGAGTTTGAATTGAATCCAAGACATAGTAATCATGGAGAACCTATATATAATATTAATTGAAAAAAATAGATGCGGCGAGGATGATGAATTGATAAGTTTATTGGAAGGAGGCTTTGAAAACTGTTGTCATGTGCTATTGTAGCATCAAATACCCAATTATATAAAGTGATTAAAGAACCGACGTGATGTGTCGGAGGAAAGAAACCGTTGACGATTTGAACGGGCGGAGGAAAACGATTTAGGATGAGGAAGTGAAGAATCCAAATGGTGAAGTTGAAGATGAAGAACAAATTAAAGAGTGGTGGTGATGCGAGTTAAATATAGCTGTGAAACGGCTTTAATGTGGGTTAAATGCAACAGTGAAACGGTTGGATTAAAGGCTAGAGAGCATTTTTTTTCGTGGCTTAAATGTAGTGAAACGCTTGGACTAAGTATAGGGATCAAAGGGTCGTCTTCAAGGCTTAAAGGCAAGGGCAATTACATTTTTTGGGTATTCAAATCAAAGGCCATGAATAAAGGCTATTTGGGATTAAAGGCAGGGTCTTTTGGAGGCCTAAATTAGTAAATGATAGTTTTGGAATGGAACGTAATAATAAAGGGTTTGGCTAACTCATGCCCTAAGGGCATGAGTTAAGAGACACTTAATAATCTTAAACATTCCAAAAAATATATAAATAACCATTAATGAACTTCAATTTTTACTAATTCATGAGATTCATTGAATGCAATTTTACTTATTTAAGGAATTTGTAGTTTATTAATTGCTTCTTATCTCATGCCCTTAGGGCATGAGTTAGAAAATCCCAATAATAAATAATATTGATTTCTATTAGAATACTTAAAGGCAAAATTGAAGGGAATGATTCTTAAAGGCTGCGCATTTAATGGCTACCGAATTTATTGCAACTTTAATTTTGGAACTAATTTTTTATGTATATATAGATATTACTTTTAAGTTTTGATCCATTTCACATGCGTACGGCCCTTCTACAAAAATAAATTCTACTCATTTCTATTTTTTCAATAGACCTTATTTTCATTTGTTTCCATAATAGATAGTCGATTGTGCGACTTTACAAATAATTTCACAAATATCCACTTTTTGATCGATATAAATTTTGTGTGACTGATGAGCAATTTGTCTAATATAAATTTTGAGAGTTTTCCCCTGTACGAATAACGGTTACACTTTTGTTCGACTTGAATTGTTTATTATATCTTCGTGCAACCTTTTGTCTTCTTCAAAAAAGACAAAAAAATCTCAAAAAAACCAAACTTGGTTACCTTCGAGCTTGACTCGATTAAAAAGTAAAGTAATTATTGAAATATGCACATATGTATAGGGTGAAAACGAGCCGACCCGTTCGTGAGCTACTCGGGATCGGCTCGTTAAAAGCTCGAAACGAGCCAAGCTTAAACGAGTATAAGCCGAGTCTGAGCTTAACTAAGAGCTCGTTTATTAAACGAGCCCGAACCCGAGCTTGATCCACTAAGATTGATTAGGCTCGCGAGCCTAAACGAGCAAATATATATTAATCATTACAAAAATATAATTATATATTATATATTTGTATACTTATGTGTGTATGTATACTATACATATATATGTATATTGAAGGAATTATGTGCACAGTCAGTCAACCTATGATGATACATCCATGCCTACGAAACACTTTAGGGTCACACCGGTGAGTGCATGTAATACGAGCAAGATAAGCAATGATATTACGAAGAGGAATGATTCATAATAGTCATTATGAATCAGTTAAGTATTAAGTTAAGTTTAACTTATTACTAGATTAGTTTAACTAACTAATTAATACAAGTAGTTGTACATTTACTAGTTGAGTAAATATACAATGTGTTAATTATAGATTATCCATGATATGATTTAAAGCTATTAAATCATATAGTAATTGGATAATATTGTTGTATAAATTATATAAAGGTTATTATATAATTAACTATTAAAAGTATAAATACAAGTATATATAATTCGTGTATATGGGTACCGAATTATTAGTGTATTAATACTAGACATTTAGTAGTTAAGTGCAACAATAATAAACTAGTTAAACTATAAGGGATGGAGGTGTTAAAAGGAAGTTTAATTAAAGTTCTAATATTAATTAAACTAGAAGGGTTCTAAGCGTAACTTATTTGTATATAAATAAGAGGCTTAGGGTAACCCTAAACCCCTTACACCTCACGAAATATATTCCCTCTCTTCCTCCCTATTTCGGCCGAGAACAAGCAACAAGGGAAGAACACAAGTTTGTGTTCTTCGTGTTCTTCGTTCTTCGTGTTCTTCGTGATCTTCAAGTCTTGAAGATCCAAGTTCATTGCTTAGATCAACTAGAAGATCGCTCGACTTGTTCATCATCAGTGGATCTATCTTAAGCAATCAACAAGGTATGTTTTGGGAAACCCTTTTCTCCTTTCTCCCTCTTGGACGAATTTCGGCCAAAGAACCCTAGGGTTCTTTGGTTGATGGTCGACGAACACACAAGTATGTGTGTGTTCGAGTTCTTCGTACAATGTTTCTTTCTTGTTAACCTAATCTAGTTCTCCAACTGTCCAACATCCCAATCCTTTAGGGTTTAAGGATTAGATTTAATCCCAGTTCCGCATTTAGGGATTAAATCAGCTAGTTGGTTTTAACCGGTCAAGAACAAGTTCATGTTCTTGGTCAGTGTGGTCGAACCAAGTAAACTAGAAGGTTGACCCAAGTGGTCGATCGAGTACAGTGAAACCCTTCATATATAACATAATATAAAAATGGAGGGCTTACATAATATATTAAATATTATAATTAAATAAATTTTTTTATATATTTTGTGTATGTAGGAGTTTAAATGAGCCTAATCGAGCCGAGCCAGAACCTGCAAAAATCTAAACGAGCCGAGCCCGAGCTTTACATATAAGGCTCGAAACGAGTCGAGCTCGAGCTCCTTAAAACTTAAACGAGCCGAGCTCGAACCTAGTCGAGCTCGGGCTCGGCTTGGCTCATTTACACCCCTACATACGTACAATTGTACAAAAAATGGTTAAAATGTAAAGTAGCACAAACTCGATAAGGCTCGCAAGCTATGCGAACAGAGTATTTTCATACTCAAACTCGACTCGAAAATCTAATCGACTAGCTGGAACTCAACTTAACTTAAACCAAATTGAATTCGAGTATTTTCCAAATTGGTCTTAAACCTAGCCAACAAAACGAACAACCCCAACAAGTAGTCGTGCACAAAAAACCCGAAACCGAAACCGGAAACTGAACCGGCCAAACCCGGTTTTGACCAAAATCGGTTACGTTTTTTTCAAACCGACCGAAAATTTCTTCAATTAGTATTTGATATTTTTAAAAAATGAAAAAACCGGTTTAAACCCAAAAAAATAACCGGTTTGTCCTGTTAAAATAACCGAACCGGTTTGTAACCGAACTGAACCGGTTACAATAATTTTGGGTTTTATACCTCTAAAACCGATTAAAACCCGAACCGCTTATTGGGGAAACTAGTTTCAATGGTGTTGACCAGAACCAGTTTCAGTTTCAAACCCGAACAGGTTTGATCAATAAACCGGTTTTGTGCATCCCTACCAACAAGGCTCAACCGGATGGATTATTGTCCCTTCAAGACTTCAAACTGTCCCATTTAAAATTGTCCTTTCAACTTCAAATGGGATTATTAAGCGTTTTAATTAAATTACATGTACTTTCCAGTTTCATAACATTGAAGCATTTTCCTAGTCTTCAGTACTATTCAATCCCACTAAATTATAAAAGTCATGACTCATATATTAAAAGTAAACACGCCTTTTACAACTTGACAAAATCTACTATGATTTTATTTTTTTTGTATTTAAAGCTTTTTCCGTTAGAAATAATGACTTGACAGGGATGGATTTAATGTCAACATTCCCAACTTGATTATAACCCATGTGTTTATCCATTAGTGTCCAATTAAAAAAAAACTTCTATAATAGATTTGAGTGTCCTGTCCAGTGTCCACTACTCCACATCGACCCCTTATATAACATACCAATCTTCTTATCGAAACATGCAATTAAGTTTCTTGTAAAACATTAAAAGATACATATATAATGGATGCAAATGCAATGAGAGCCCTATCCTCTCTTGGCTTCGAATTCAACATTATGAGTACTAAACACATTCTAGTTACAAACTCTAAAGGCTACTTATTTATCAGATGCTACCTTCCGGCTGGAGGTAGCAAAAGGGTGCGTTTGGATAGCAAAGAAATCTCTCCGAATGAGAAAGTTTCTTGGAACGAGTCATTTTCCATGGATTGTTCGGGGACAAAGAAATCCATAATGGACGTGGTCAACCAGGGGACCGTTGTTTTTGAACTTCGTTGGAGAAGTGGTAAAATACCAAGTTTTGGGTCACAAGTTGTGGGAAGAGGTGAGGTGCCATGGAGAAGTGTTTTTGAGTCGCCAAACATGGAATTAAGCACATGGGTTGTCATGAGATCATCAAAAAATTATGCTTCCATTAAAGCTCCTTCTATCTTTCTAACCATGAAGATTCAAGTTAACCCGTGGTAGTAGTAACGAAAGAAAGGAAGATGAAAGATGTTGCAAAGCTGAAGAATAAGTGGGATGAAAGCTGTGGGTGTTCTCATGGTCATTGTAGTGAAATTTCATGTGTAGATAGTGAGGCTGTGTTCATAGGATTTGCCTTGGATGCTTTCTAGGTACACTGAAATAAATTGAAGTAGTGCCAGTACATGGGTTCTTAGTATGAAAGAGCGTATTTACGTTGTAAGTTGTAACTATCAAATATTTTCAAATTTACATGTATACTCGTCTAAGTTCTTGAGATTTTGAAAAATATTTTTCTAACTATAGTACTCTTACAAACTTTGTTCTCACTAGATATTGAGAATATTTTCTCTAACTTTTGATTGACCAATTTATAACTATTTGACCGACATAGCCTAAAACGATTGACTTTGAAACTTGAATAAACCCGTCCAGAAACTAATTACAACCACATCAAATTAAAAACTACCGATCGTGCTCTGTTTTGAAGCTTCATATCCAAAGAAAAAAAAAAGAGTTGACTTTAGAAACATAACCCCATCTTTATTATTTGAAGGAGTTTGTTACTTTGAATCATACCTTAAAGTAAAAAATTTGAACTTCTTTACATCAGTTTCTGGGCTTACCATATTGATGAGCTTATCAATCGATTCGGAAGGCCAAATGGAAACGTCGGAAGAAGTAACCTCATCTCTAGATGACATGCATCTTCTTGATAATCATTTCCCATACTCGTGCTTCTGAAATTCGAGTTTTTTACTTATAAGATTTTAGAGTGACAATATATCTTTTATCCTTTTAATTATTTATTGTGGAGTTTGAAATATGATACGAATATATTTGTGCAATTCATTATCCAAAGTGTTAAAGGATATAGATCGGTTTAGTACCAGCCTTGGCCAAAGGAAAAATAGGCCCAAGCCTATATACCATAAAATTAAATTGGGGCCCATATTTTATGAACTTTTAGGGGCGTTTGGTTCGACGTAATCCTCCATAATGTAATTGAAATCGGTTGTAATTGAATTCGGTTTGAATTCGGTTGTAATTGAATACGGTTACGCGTTTGGTTAACAAAATTTTGAGTTGTAATTCAAATCAATACTTATACATTTTTTTAAAAACCTTTTTAGATTGTTTTTTAAAATTTAATTATTTATATTTATAACTATTATTTTATTATTACTATTTTATTTTTATTCTTTTAAAAAAATTAATTTTTTTTTCAAAATTTTTTATTATATTTTTAGTTTAAAGAAAATTAAATATTTTTATTTTTTTTATTTTTTAATTTTGCTTAATATTTTTAAATTTTTATAATTTTTATATACTTCCTCCGATTCAAAATAAGTGATACACTTTCCTTTTTGGGGTGTATCAAAATAAGTGATACACTTTGAAAATTTACCTTATTTGGCAAAAAATAGTGGGACCCACACCCACTAACTATCTACTTTAACAAGGTGAAAAGACCCCTTTAGCCTTACTTTTACTTTTAAACATCATTAACTCCACTTTATTCAAAAAGTGTGGGACCCATTTCCCACTAACCATCTAATTAATCTAATTTAACCATCATTATAAACTTTTGCCTCAAAATCCGTGAAATCCAAAGTGTATCACTTATTTTGAATCGGAGGAAGTAATTTTTTACATATTTTTAATTTTTTTAATTTTTTTTTAATTTTCTTCATTTTTTAACATTTTTTTAATTTTCTTAATTTTTTTAACTTTTCTTAATTTTTAAAATTTTTTTTATATTCTTTTAAATTTTTTTAAATTTTTTTAAGATTTTAATTTTTTTTAATTTTTTTTAATTTTCTTAATTTTTTTTATTTTTTAAACGATTTTAAATCTAAAGCATATAAAATATTCAAATTTGTTAGTTTACTAAAGGATCGTAATTGAATTCTTAGGGTTTTGGGACGGAATTCAATTACAATGAATATCGTAATTCGAAATTACGTCGTAATTGAATTACGAAAAAAAATGTTTATCTAAACGTCCTCCGTAATGTAATTGATTTACAATTACGGAAGATTACGGAGGATTATGTCAAAACAACAGGGCCTTATTTATAAATTGAACAAGTTAAAATTATCATTTATTCTTACTTTTCATATGTGTCGCTGTCTGATTTAAGGTACATAATTTTCCTTTTACTTGTTCATGTTTTGAGTTTTTTTAACCGAAGAGTAGTTGTTAGATTGAGTGATTTGTATTTTTGTCTCTAGAAACAATAGCATGTTATATTTAAGGAGTTGCGTTCAAGGAGGTTCATGATTTTTATAAAGTCCCGACGAACAAATCTCAACCATTGATCAATATGATCTAATGGTCAAGATTAATCACATACTTTATACATGCAGGGGTATTTTGGTCATTTGGCACTAAAATTTTCTTTTATTTTATTTTATTTTTTAATTTTTATTTTAAATTTTTTTATTTTTTTTATTTTTAATTGAGGGGTATTTTGGTCATTTTGAAAAAAAATTTTATTTTTTATTTTTTATTTTAAAATTTTTAGCTTTTTTTTTAATTTTAAAATTTTTAGCTTTTTTTAAAAAAAATTTTAAAAAAAATTATTTATTTATTACTCCCTCCGTCCCACAAAAAACTTCCCATTTGGATTTTGCACAAGTTTTTAGGTGATGGTTAATGGTGGGGTCATTGATAATACTTTTGATTAAAATATAAGGTTGGATTGGAGAGAGAAAGATAGTTAGTGGATATTAGTGGTGGGATCTTTAGTAATTATAGTTTTTTATTGTGTGGAGCCCATCAAATATGGGAAATGGGAAGTTTTTTGTGGGACAAAAATTTAGAGTGAAATGGGAATTTTTTGTGGGACGGAGGGAGTATTATTTTATAAAAATTATTAATTTTTTATTAATACACACATAATGTTATTGCATAGTGAATCACATGTGATTGCATTCTGAATCACATGTGATTTAACTAAAACATGATTTTATACTAAAATCACATGTGATTTTACACTAAAATCACATGTGATTTTACCCTAAAATCATATGTGATTAAGTTATATACGTAATTATCAAATAAATATTATTTTTTAATAAAAAAATAAAAAAAAATCGAAATTTTTTTAAGTGCCAAATGACCAAAATACCCCTTCATAATAAAAAATAAAAATAAATAAAAAAAATAAAAATTTTAAAATAAAAAATAGAAAAATAAAAAAAATTATATTTTAAAAAATGACCTAATTACCCCTCAATATATAAAATATGTGATTAATCTTGACCATTAGATCTTATTGATCAATGGTTGAGATTTGTTCTTTGGGACTACCTAAATATGATGGACTTCCTTGAACGTTTCTCTATATTTAAGTAAGTAATTTATTCAACAAATGTTTTTGTACTTTTTACATATCTTTTTACGATTACGACAGCAGCCCCAAATTAATATTCGCGTAGGGTACAAACAAACTCAGGAACGGCCATGTGGTTTTTAAAGGACCACAATCAATTCCTTTGTAATTAAAATTCAAAACTAAACTTCAGGGTCTAGATGTAATTAATAAAAAAATATGGCAGTTATGTGTTAGGTTGGTGGTTTAAGAAGCAATTAGTTTGGTCGTTAAAACTTTGAAAGTTAGTTTGTTAGTTATTGTTAGTTACCGGCAATGTATCACCCAAGAGGTGTGTTGTATCAGCAATTGCCTATATATAAACTATACACTACCTTTAGATCTTATATTACAAGTATAGTCATAATTAATTAATTACAAAAATACATTTACAAATAATCGTATATATATATACTACTTTCATATCACAAATTCAAAATAAGTCATACACGTACTTTTTATTAATGAGTATTTCAGAATAAGTTACACACTTTAAAATGAGAAATAATATTGGTGCTTACTTTTGTATCTACTTATTTTATCAATATAAGTGTCAAAATTAAGGAATGATAAGAGAAAATAAAACAAGTAAATTACACATGTTATCTTGTGGTGGGTATACACATAAAGTAGGGACAAATAGTAAGCATCAATATCATTCTTCTTTAAAATTTACTTTATTTGATAAAAAAAAAATAAGACTTATCTTCTACTAACTATTTACTTTAATATATTGAAATTACTTTTTTACCCTTATTTTTACTTTTTAAATAGAGTTAATTACAAAAATGGTCATTTACGTTTGTACCATATTGCAACTTTGGTCATATTCTTTAAAAAATGACAAAGATAGTCCTTATTTTTGAAACTTGTGTCACGTTTGGTCCTTTAAGCCTACCAGCATTAACTTTTTATGTTAAGTCTCCTTGTTAGGACCATTATTGTAATAATGTTAGGACCGGTTTTGTAATAGTTTTGACATTTAAGTCCGTTAGTTAACTAGAATAGTGTTAAGAGGTAGGAGGTATAAATACTTCATTGTTTGACTTACAATGTAAGCTTTCCCACACTTAACTGAATTACATTTCTGAAAGCTCTCATTCTCTCTCAATTACACCTACCAAAACACCAAGAACACACACACAAATTCTTCAATCTCACTCAAATCTCAATGAATTAGCTTGATTCTAGCTTCATTCGATCTCTCAATTGGTATCAGAGCAAAATCTCTCTGTGAGAAGATCCAAAATCGAGCTAAAATGATCAAGATCTGAGAAAAAGTGAAGAAAAGTTCGTTCGGTCAATGAGAAATTTAATGTTGTAAATTTTTTGTCCAAATCGAAGATTTGATCATGGATTAGTGTTTCTCCAGTGTTTCTAAGCATAATAGAATCAAAATTCGATTCATTCCATCAACAATCATCTTCAATTTGATGATTTTAGAGAAAAAGTGAAAAGGTTCAAAAGTTGCTGTAAATCGAAGAATTGAAGCTTTTGTGTTATGGATTGAAGAAATTGATAGGATCAAAGTGTTAGCAATTTGATTTCGAGCATTTAGCAAAAAGAACCACTGAAATTGATCGAGTATTGAACGAAATTGAATCAAAAAGGGTTGAGTATTGAACGTACGAGTCTTCGACACGATGAACAAGTTCGGCCAAAATAGAAGCTCGACCCGAACTGTTAAAATCTTCGGCCCAATACTGAAGTTCGGCCCGAAGTAAGAAGTTCGGCCCAGTTGAGTTGTTCGGCCCGAACTTACTCAAAGCTAAATCAAAAGCCCAAGTTCGGCATCTTCACCTAGTTCGACACCTACTTCGGCTCTATCTTCTTCTTGTTTGATCAATGTTCGGCTCTCAAGTGTGAATCCAGAATCGTTTTTTCAAAGATCCAGAATCAACAATATAATCGAATTCAACAGATAATCTTTCAACATATAATCAAATTCAACAGATATTCATTCGAATTCAACACATATTTCTATTTTCAGATTCTTCAATCACGACTTGAATTTCCAAATCTTCAAAATCTTCACATCTATTTCCAAACTTAAATCTTCAATCTTAAATCACGACTTCCATTCCAATCTTGAATTTCAGATTTGACTTGAATTTCGATTTGAATTTCAAGTCTTCACAACACAACAGTGTTTCGACTTGAATTTCAGATTCTTCAATCTTCAAAATCGATTTCCAAACTTAAATCACGACTGCATCCCGACTTCAATCACGTCTACGATTCGATCACTGATTTCTTTGATGATCAACAATTGTTCCTGGTCTTGCTTCGATCTCCCAATCTGTTCGATAGTCTAAATGTTCGGCAATTGACCATTTCCGTTCAAACCTATTAAGCCCAAAGCATATAGTTAAAGCCCAATACAAGTTTAAATGTTTAAGCCCAAAGCAAATGTTCGGTACATCTAAGTTTGTTTTAAGCCCAAAATTTTTTATTTTGCACGAGATTTTTCTTTTAATGAGTCACAAAAATCTTTTAATGAAGAGAAACTGAAGTTGCAAATACAAATTCAAAATTTAGAATCTAAATCAAAAGACTCTCCTTTAACGACAACGAATAAATGTAAAACCTCAAGAATGTTTTCTCCTGTCATGGCATATCGCGATTTATATACAATCAAGCAAACTGAGGTTAATAGAGGAAATTCTAAACCTAAACCGAAATCACAAGTATGTTCCTCTACCAAGCCTAAGCCTAGGAGATCCACGGTTTTACCAAACTCTGATCAGAAATTGAATGCTCTCAAACAAGTTATTAGAGGAAATTCTGCACCTAAAACTCCAAATAAATTAGGTTCCTCTTCTAGACTTCAGCATTCTCATATGTATAAGACTAAACCATCAACCGTGTTGAAACATTCTATTTCTTCAAAGAAAATCTTTTCCAACACTAAATCTTTAAAATACTCAAGAAAATATTTACTTTCCTTGACACCTAAAACAACTGTTACACAAGTGCCAAAAACATCTCCTGTTTATGTTTACAAAACATCCTCGATCTTAAAAGCTAAATGGGTTCCCAAAACTCCCACATCTCAAATAATTCCCCGAAAGTTATTTGAAAGTGAAACATCAAGTTTCAGTGTTTCTTGGAACTCTCAATCTTTAAATCAAATCGATACAACTTATCGGTGGTTTCATTCACACGCTAACATTGTCGAACCCAAACAAAAATGGGTACCAAAATTTGTTTGATTTGTTTTGCAGGAGAATGACTTATATACACTTCAGTATATGACTCGATGTAACATACGTGTTCTAATTTTGAGTATTTTAATTGTTAAGTTAATTATAGGTGGTAAATGACAAGTTGTTAGGTTACGTTGGTAGAAAGGGTTGGTCAAAAATCTGTATTTTCGGTATTTGGATAAGTGGCATAGGTCAAAAAGGAAGAAAAATTGTGAAATTGCAGCATTTCGGAAGATAGCGGCGCTATCTTAGAGATAGCGGCGCTATCTTGTGTAAAAGGGGACAGCAACTCGAAATAGCTAAGGGGAAAACGCGAAAAATTTAGAGATAGCGGCGCTATCTCTGGAAATAGCGGCGCTATTTAGCGCGGGGTCGAGATAGCGGCGCTATCTTGGGCAGATAGCGGCGCTATCTTGTGCAGATTAGGCATAAAATCGGGATTTTTCCCCATTTCAGCAAAAACTCTCTCCAGAACTTTCTCTAGTCGGGTGTGGGCGATTTTGAGCGAAAGATGGTGATCTTGGGCAGATTTTGGCTAGAAATCAAAGGATTTTCATCAATTGTGTTGATAACCAAGGTATTTCTTCATCCCTAACAGCATGCAAGAGTAGAAATTGAGATATTTAGTTGTTAGGTCAAGAACCCTAGTTGAAAGTTGAGTTATAATCTGAAAATTTAGATGGTACTCTAGTGTAACTGAGTATTTAGCTATGAGGATTGTAGTTAGTATGTGATCATGTGCAAGTATGAGTAAATTGGTGATCTAGGGTTTTGGTTCATCACCAAATTAGGGAAATTGATGACTAAGGTTTATCCTAGATATGATTATGGTTTAGAATTGTTGTTGAGATGTGTATAATTATGATAGGTAATCAATTGGAAGATTGTGGTGATTACATTGATCGGTGACATTGGAATTGTGGTTAAAGGAGTTCGTGGCTTGTGTTGGAAATTGCTTGATCCCAGGTGAGTTCATCTATGTACAACTGTATACTAGTAGTTATATTTTTAAATGCTACGTGTTTAATTGTTATTTGATTTATTATTATCACATATGCGATGCCTATAACATTGAATTGGTAATTCTAGTGATTTGACTGTGATATGATTAAATGAAGTTTGACTCATTAATAGACTTTTGCTATGTGTATTGACTTGTAAGAATATAGTGATTATTTGTAGTATGCCTTGTATATAATCTTTTGATAGATGTCTTGATTGATGGAATATCCTTGAAGTGTCTCACTTGATATCGATTCATGTCGTATAAATTCCTTGTGTTACGTCTCGGTTGGATTGCTCTAGTATGAGATGCATTTTTATTGATTCGGGTTGTGATAATCCTATTGTTCCGGTCTCGTGGAGTCATCGTGGTTATTGTTTCGTTTGATATCGAATATGAGTTACCCGTACGAATTCCTTGAGAGATAATTTTGTTTCGTGAGGACCCACGGCGGCTTGAGTATTACTTTGTGTAATATGTTGAGCGGTGGACGCGGGAGTACCTGGCGGAGGAGTGGTATGGACCGTGGTGGTGAAGCTGGATCATGGACTCGGTTAGGGGTGCCTTGATCACCTTCATCGGCCTCATTCCCTAATGGCCTAAGGGGGAATGACGCACTTTGATTCGTTTGTATGGTATTGAGATCTCATTGATTCATGATGCGATATTGTCTATCGGTTCCGGTGGTTACGTGATGATTCTCGTGTAGTGTTGATTCGGTGATTGGTTCTCAACTGTGGTTATTATCTTGCAAACTCTTGTTGATTCTTGCGATATAGTTGTATTCTCAATGTCAGTCTTTCAGTGATTCTTGTTGATTCCGGATAAGTGTTGATACTCGGCTATGACGGATTCTCGGTAAATCTCCTGTTAAGTTGTAAAGCTTCTCGGTCAGTTATGCATTGATGTGTACTTGCTATAATATGAATTACTTAAATAGTTTTATACCATTTTATATGTTATTATTTCTCTGTTTTGTATATAATGCTAGTATTATTTTGTACTTTATGAACTCACTAAGCTCGTTGTAGCTTACCCGTTTAGTGGACTAACTTTTTACAGGAAAAGATTAGAGTAAGCATATAAGATCTTGAAGTTGATCGGAGGCTTAGAAGTTATACTCCGGGCGTATATTTAGGTATGTGGGAGTTGGGTAGTTTTGTATTGATAATTTTGTAGTTAGCTGGTTTGTATCCATAGTCTTTGTTGGTAGTGAGATCTTGGCTCGTTTGTTGTATTTTGTATAGTCGTAATCGGTTTAGAATAGATAATCGTAATTAGATAGTTATTAGAATTTTATCCGTTTTGATTGGTGGTTATTTTGAACAGGTCCTTACACTCGAGCTTCATCAAATGGCTCTTACACAATTCAGTGTATGACCCGTTTTTCAAAGAAATGGCTTTCAAGTAAATTCGCTTGAAACCCGTTCCTCAATGATTTCATTGGTTGAGGGGGGAGAAACTAGCTCTTAATTGGTTGAGGGGGAGGAAATCAATATTCACTTGTTAAGGGGGAGAAAATTGACATTCATTCGTCAAGGGGGAGCATTTTTATGAAACTTCATCGGTAAAGGGGGAGCATACTCCTTGTTTACCCATTTTTATTCATTATTCAAATTTTCCAGAAACTCAATCTCAATATTTTCAAAATTTGTTCAATTGAGTTTCATTATTTTAGTTCAAAAATGTTTTCCTCACTTATATGTTGTCTACGTAGGATACAAATTTTTGTCAAATTCGTCGATCTCTCTAATAGTTTCGATTAGTATTGATTGCATCTGTATATGACATACTTTTGTCTCTTGCGTTGATGACATCATCTCCTCAGTTTTGTTTTCAAACTTAAACTCAATATCTTTCAAAATCTATTTGAGTTTCGTTGTTGTCATACCGTTGGCACAACTTTACACTATATTCAAAATTTTTACTTAAACTCATATGTTACCAATGTAGGATCAAACTGTTGTCAAATTCGTCGATCTCTTTACTACTTTAGTTAGTAAAGATTGCATCTGTTTATGACACCTTTTTGTCTCTTGCATTGTTGACATCACATTCTGATTTTTCATATTCCTGTGAAACTCAAATTTTTCTACTAAATTCAACATTTTGAGTTTCGTTGTTGCTATAACTTTAGCACAACTCAATCTTAACTGTTATATTTTTTTACTCAACTCATGTGTTAGTTACGTAGGATATAAGTTTTTGACAAATTCGTCGATCTCTTTACTAATCTAATTAGTAAAGATTGCATCTGTTTATGTCAAACTCTTTTCTCTTGCGTTATTGACCTCACTTTCTCATACAGAGTTGACACTCTATGCTCAACATCTGTATATTTCTCACAAAATTTTTACTCATACTTTGTGCTCACAATGATGTGTTCACAACGTAGGATATAAATTTTGGTCAAATTCGTCGATCTCTTTACTAATCTCATTAGTAAAGATTGCATCTGTTTATGACCAACTTTTTTCTCTTGTGTTGCTGACATAATTTTTCAAATCATTTTTCTGATTTTGCACAATTTTTAAAATTTTCACATATCTGTTTGTAACACTCAACACAAGCTGTTGTTAAATTCGTCGATCTCTTTACTATTTCGATTAGTACTGATTGCATCTGTTTATAACAACTTCTTGGATTGATTGTTCTTACCACTTTTCAAACAATTTTTACAAACATATATCAAATGGAGAATGTATTTTTATTTTTCTCCAAATTGTTCAGATTCAATTCTGATTTATTCATATGATCTCACACACAAAATCGTCTTTGTGCACTGATCTTTGATCCACTTCAAATTGATTTCTTTTAAACCTCAAATCTTTGCTTAACAATGGTCTTCAATCATCCTGTCTGTCAAATTCGTCGATCTCTTTACTAAGTTCTTCAGTAAATATTGCATCTGTTTATGACTTCAGGTGATTCTTGACACTGGTATTCTTTATTTTTCAAATATTTTTCTCAAAGATTCTGGTAAATCAATTTTTAGCTGGATACTTCATGAGTACTACTTGTTACTGGTTCTCGATTCCGAATTGCATCGTACAACTATCCTATCTTGGCTCTCGTATTATAAAGACATACAATTTTCTCTCTCCGTTTCCACAAAGCATATCTTCATCATTAACATGAGACTCCTTTTCATGATCCTCATGAGGGGGAGAAATGAGCAAGAAATAAATGAGCAAGATATAAATGAGCAAGAAATAAATGAGCAAGATATAAATGAGCAGGAAATGTACACCTTTAAGAAGAACCACAAACATCTCATCAACGAAGAAAATTCATGTCGAATGTACTCAAATTATCGGTAAAATCAGATATAGTATATATCAAGAAATTCAGAGGAAGAGAAAGTGATTAACGAAGTTTAAAAAGAAAGACAAGTGAAGAAGAAGAAGAAATCGACATATCTACAGAAATCTCTCTCAAAAATCTCAACCATGACATTAAAAACTCAACCAGTTCAAACTGAAACTTAATCGTATAAATCTTTCTGTCCAAACTACAAAATAACCACATACATTCAAAAACTTAACCGTTTAAACCATTCTTTCCATAATTCCATAACATTCATTATCCGTACAAAAGCTTAACTGTATAAATCTTTTGTTTCATACCAAATACAAATTATCCACATTCATCCAAATCCTAAAAGTACATATCATTCTTTCATACATACAAAACTTGCATACATACATATCCAAAACCTTTAACTTTCAGATCATTCTTACCAACTCAAACACACACATCCAAAATTTTGACTGACAAATCATTCAAAAACATTATCATTATATCCTCATCCTCTACCACAAAATCCACAAACAACCTCTCCATTATCTGAAAACTCAGTCAAATCCTTACTTAACTAATATTCCTTTTCCTAAAATTTTCCAATCTTTAGTAAATCAGTTATAGGATTTCCTCACTTAAACAGTATCAACGAAAAAACATATCCTCTTTGAGTATTTTAAACTTCCAGATTTCTGAAATGTTTTGTTATTGAAATTCAGAAAAACATTTTCTTACCAAAGACAGATTATGAGAAGAATCTGGAGTCTGAAGACTGGGATGATGTATTAAAGATCAAAAAGGGGGAGATTGTTAGGACCATTATTGTAATAATGTTAGGACCGGTTTTGTAATAGTTTTGACCTTTAAGTCCGTTAGTTAACTAGAATAGTGTTAAGAGGTAGGAGGTATAAATACTTCATTGTTTGACTTACAATGTAAGCTTTCCCACACTTAAATGAATTACATTTCTGAAAGCTCTCATTCTCTCTCAGTTACACCTACCAAAACACCAAGAACACACACACACAAATTCTTCAATCTCACTCAAATCTCAATGAATTACCTTGATTCTAGCTTCATTCGATCTCTCACTCCTCATGTGCAATGCACATGAGGACAAATTGGAAATTAATTAAATTAATTAAATTGGAAATGACAAAAAGACCAATTTGCCCTATGTGCATTGACTTAACTGAAAAAGTTAATACCGTTTGGCTTAAGAGACCAAACGTGACAAAAGTTTAGAAAATAAGGACTATCTTTGTCATTTTTAAAGAATATGACCAAATTTGCAATATGATACAAACCTAAATGACCATTTTTGTAATTAACTCTTTTTAAATATCATTTTGTTTAAAAGAGCGAGACTATCCTGCACTAAATATTCATTTTAATTTAACTTAAGCCTTTTTTGATTTGGGCTCGGATTCGAACTCAGACTCCAATTTTGTACCCGGTCCGAATCGGGCCGTATGATAACATCAGAATTCGTCGGACTCGGTCGGCTTTTTGGATTCCGTCCGTGTGAATTTGCTGATCCGGTCCAGCATAATAAACTTTTGGATTCGGTCCTATTTCGCCCTAATCTATTGACGCATTCTTCTTCGACGTTGTCTTGCTCTCTTCCTCAGCCGTGGCTGAGCCACTCCGCCATCCGCCAGCTACCTCAGGTAAGAGCCACTCCTTCTCGATTTATTGGAGATATACATTTGGTTTCTAGACAATTGGGTCTTGAAAAGTAGTCGCAATTTATTTACTGTGCTGAAAATGTGAAAATGTGTATGAGTTTTACAAAAAAATAAAAATGGGCGTTGAAGCTAATCTTGTTAATTTCATATGGGGTAGTATCAAAAGTTATTTAACAAATGTAGATTTATAACATGATTGATGGATTTGTTGAACGGGATAAATAATTTCTTATGGTTTTACTATTATTTGGTGATGTTAGCCTTATTCTAATCTTTTATTAATTTGTGGCCTGTAGATCAAACCGTCACCGAACCGGAATGAGCCAACCCGAAATGTTTGGTCCACTTTAAATGGTTTATATTTACTTTAGGTTTGTATAACTATTTTATTTATTTATTTATAATTATTTAGTAGCTTAATCAACCACATTTATTTTATCCAACACAAAAGAGAAGGATAATATGGTCATTTCCCATCAATCAGCACATTCTATAATCAAACGCATTGACTCGGTCAGAAGTTCTGACTCAATAAGCATCTCACTCAGTTAGCAACTAACTTAACAACTTTTAAAAGACCCCTTAATTCCCCACTTTAATCTTTTATCTTAAAAATCATGAAATTCAAATATATCACTTATATATAAAGAGAGATGGAAATGTATAGATATCTTTCCTTTTAAGTTGTTATAATGCGAACATAAAAGAAAGAACGTACAGAGAATATGAACACACCAGCCAGCATCAGATCTCTTCTTACAAACCTCCATGTTCCTAAACAGTGTCCAAAAGTCAAATCCCATGTGACTCCCATTCCACTCCACCATCCCTTTTCATCAATTCTTCAACCTAATTATCATAACCAAGCATGTACAAACAAAAAGTAACACCCAAATCTTCAACTGTATTCATTGTTAATTAGGAAAGCATAATAACACTATTGTTTTAAGTTTTAACAATAAGCCACTAAAACTGAAACCCCTAGATCGGTCGAATCAAACTTCATAACAAATCATTAATCTGATGGACAAATCCATGCCCTTGATCACCTTTCATACCAGAAGTTCCCTTTCCCATCCCAGTTTCCTGACGCCACTTGAGTGTCATTTCCGGCGGTGGTGATTGTGGGTGTGGCTTCATTAATCATTGTTTGTCCGCCGATCACACCAAACCCATCTGAAGAAACATCGTTTTGTGTTGTTTTAGAGTTTATAAAAGGTAACTGGTTAAGAGAATTAGAAGGAAACGTGAATATGTTTTGTTGCATGTGATTACTTGAGTCCAGCAATGAAGGCGATTGGATCATTTGTGGGAATGGACGAACAAGATTAGCATAAGGGGGTAGTTGAGGTAGGTTATCAAAGTTGTTGACGTTAGATCTCATCATGGCAGATGGTCTACCAAAAATATCATAGCTTGTCGTTAACCTAGGGAACGCCGATGTAAACGGTGGTGCAGGGATGCCGGTGAATTCCTGGACCATAGCTCTAAAATTGTTAGTGTCAGTGGTCAACACAGTAGTCGGTGCTCTTCGTGACGCTCTCGATCGTTTCTTGGGGTTGCGAGGGTTTGCGGATGTGATCGGTTCTGCTGTTGTTGCGGGAGAAAAGTGGTTGTCGGAGAAAGAAGGTAGGGTTTTGGTCCAAACGTTAAGAAGTTGGTGTTGTGGGGACGGCGTAAATAATAAGGGGTTTATGTTGTTGAGCTGATTCTGATCAAACATATGGTGGTTGAAAGAAGGTGGTTGGAAATGAGCGGTGGTAGTGAGAACGGAATCATGAAGGGCGGCGCGTGAATCGCACTCTTCTTCAGCACCACTTGATGAGTGCAAGCTTCCACTGTTTCCAGAATCCATTGATCGATCCAAAGGATCAAACACACGTACAGTAGGAGAACTATAATTGGAATTGAAAAGATGAAAAGAAAGTGTGATGTTGAAGAAGCAGATTTGATGTTGAAGATGGGGTTTCCGTCAGAGAAAGCATCATTTTAGAGAGACAGAGGCATGGAGAAGGCTGGTGATCCACGTTTCCACTTAGAGAGAAAGAAGAAGAGAGTGGGGACATGGGAATATCATAGGTTAATTTAGACAGCATATATCGTACGTAATTCTAGAGAGAGAGAGAGAGAGAGAGAGAGAGAGTGAGAGAGAGAGAGAGAGTGAGAGAGAGAGAGAGAGAGAGGGATTTGGTTCCAAATGAAATGAAGGCAGTGTGAAACCAAGAAAAAAAGATGGACGTGGTGGTGGTTTAGTCCCGGCACCCTATGTAAAGCTATTATTTAAAACCAAAAAATAAATACTACTATTATTAGACTTTTTTTTGAACAGTTAATAAGTTAGTGATTCGAGTCTAGATAGTGACATCCACAAAGGGTAGTATGCCTTCCCTCTAACCTTCTACCTTTTTATCCACGATGGGACTTGAACCTATGACCAATTGGTCATGGGCAACACCTTAAATCCTCCTTGAATACCACTATGCTAGAAGTTTTGGGTTACTATTATTGGACTAATGCATATAAAAAGTTAAAAACTAGCCACTTTTAAACTTTTAGTTTTTTTTTTTTAATTAATGGCCAGAAAGAAATCTTATTAAACCAAACGAACACCAAACTCTAGCATGGGATGGATTAGAAAACAGAAAAAGGATATTACAACATGCCCACATAGGCCAATCGATCGGCACAAGTCCAACTTAAACGAACTCGATCTATATTTTAAGTAGAAGAACCCCTCAACCCGAGCCCTAAAAACAATCGAATCTAAGCAACAAACTTTCCGATTAAAAATTTACACCACTCCCACGTTTCTAAATAAACGGAAAAGGTGGAAACAAGTTAGCAAAAAACGCCTTCAAACTAAAGTTTTTTTTAACTTCATTTAAGAACATGATCCAAATTTTGGATGTCATCGATAGAAATTCCCCATCATCGATTACAAAAATCCAGCCAAACCCAAAGGGTCTCGTTGCAAGAGCAGAATAATTGATCCTCGTCTTCAATAACTTTGTCACAAAAACTGCATACCGAACCTCTCATTAATAAATTATAACATGAAGGTAAGGGTCAATCTCCAAATAAAGATATTTACCTTCCTTAAAATGTTGTTACACCGTGGGACAATGAAGGTGGGTGATCGTGGCCCACTTCTCGTCTAAGCGATAACACAGTAATTAAATAGCCTCGAAGAATCCAACACCCAAGAAACAGCGCATATATTGTTGATTATCGATTCCAATTGATTTTTGAAACCAACATTCAAGGATGTTTAGCTTATGGAAACAAACTTGAATCTTAAAATTATTGTTCCACACGCTAGTAAATTTATGGGTTGTAACCTATTTTAAAATATATACAAACAATAAAATGTGAATAATATAACTGGAGTATTTTTATATATAGGTAATATTAGGGGAGAGTTTATGCGAGAAGTGATTTTTTTTTCGAGAAGTACGAGAAGTGATCCTAACCTCTAATCTAATTCCAACAATATTTAAATAAGAAAGGGTAAGATTGTCTTTAGTTTAATTTCCAGAAATTCGCATTAAATTTAAAAATTAATTCCTTAATTAAAACAAATCAATAAATGAACTTCTCATCCTATTTTCTTGGACGTGCTTAAATTTAAAAACCATGTATCGACTTCTTCCTCTCAAGCATCTGAAATATCACAAAGAAGGTATGTATATTCATTAACGAGTTTCAGATTTAACGTCAATTATTAGCATATGGTCTTATCAGAACGTATTCATCAATGAACATATATATAGTTCTTGCAAATATAACACAAATGAATGATGCTTGTATTAGTATTGTGTTCACAAGTGAATAACTATAATGATGAATAATTTATTAATGAACAAATTTACAAGATCTTAATCAAATACTTCCTCCGATTCAAAATAAGTGACACACTTGTTGTTTCACGGTTTTTGAGGCAAAAGATTATAATGATGATTAAATTAGATTAATTAGAAGGTTAGTGAGGAATGAGTCTCACACCTTTTGAATAAAGTGAGGTTAATGATGTTTAAAAGTACAAAGGTAAGGGTAAATAAGTCATTTCACTTTGTTAAAGTAGATAGTTAGTGGGTGTGGGTCCCACTATTTTTTGCCAAATAAGTAATTTTTCAAAGTGTGTCACTTATTTTAAATCATCCCAAAAAGGAAAGTGTGTTACTAATGTTGAATCGGAGGAAATACATAATTTTATACGAATGATGAAGTAATCAGAAATAAATAAATAAAAAATACACAAGTTTTAATCACAAATGAACAAGGATTGTATTCACTTGTGAACACATATTGTTCACAGCTGCAACATGAAAAACAAATGAACACATGTTCACTATTGCACCACGTTCACTATCACCATTAATTACTTGTTACGGACCATTTGAATGAACAAAGATTTACAAACAGATCGAACGTCGAACAAATCCGCCAGAACTACCACTGCTCATCGTCGTCATCGTTGCACAAATCCAAAAAAAGATAGAATGATTTTTTTACGAAACAGATCGTATCACAAATCTATAATCGAACAAAATTGAATGAACTTCGCCATCTTCACACAATTCCAATCACAGATCTATAATCGGTACGACCCTCCGAGATTAAATGAACGACCCTCCAATCAGAGATCGATAATAGGCTATCTGGATAACACGAAAAAGAAGAACTGATCATGAGTGGTGGTGAGGCGGTGGTGGAGCGGAGGGCGGTGGTCGCCGGCAACTGTTCTCACGAACGAGGAGAGAAAACTGCAAAAAAAAAAACACACTTGCTGTGTGTGTTTTGTTTTCGAGGGGAAGATTTATTATGTAATATCTTTTTTCATTAATTAAAAACTATAAGCTAATTAGTTCCTGGTGAAATGAAAATCCACAAATTCACGGATCGCGGTTATTGACTTTCCTAATTATATTAGTATTGGTTTTACCATTTTACCCTTTGATCTTTTATTTTTAATCCTTTAATTTTCACTTATTTACAAAAGTATCATCGTTAATCCTAACCTTTGATCTCTTTAACTAATGGCCATAATTAGCTGCACTTCTCGCAAAAAAATCACTTCTCGCATGAACCATCCTCGATGATATTATACCACAAAACTTATTCACACATTATAACCTATGTTTTCATATATTTTTATAACTTGCTTTAATATTATATAATATAGTAAGAAAAATAGTTTTTATCGTGTAAATAATTAAAGTAAAATGTATTGTCTTTAGAGATATATTTAAGAGAAAATTATACGTTTAAAGTTAGAATCAACCCCCCATGAAAATCACTAGCAACTCAATTGTAGTTATGCTTTAGTACATGTACATTAACCAAAGTAACTAACATTTATCAACCACCTCTAAGATTATGGTTAGCAAATTCTATAATTAAAAGGATTTTTGATAATGATAACATTAAAAACTGTTTATAAATGCATTAAAAATTAGTTTATGAGAAATGGTATTGGTGGTTACTTATGTGTCTACCCATTTAATAATTATAAATGTTAAAATCAATGGATGGTATGAAAAAATGAAATTAGTGGATTACACATGTAAAATTTATCTACGGGTCTTATCTTACAAGCACCAGAATGAGAGAAGGACTTCCTGGCTGGACGCGGTTCAACTAGCGGACACTCTTGGAACAGCTGGAGTAAGAAGTCCCCAAGTGAGCGTATTATAGGGGACCGTCAAGCACATCCGGCAAGGATCAAGGGCGCTCAAAGCTGACACAAAACCATGTGATCTGTCCTCGTTTACGTACCCTAGCCAGGAAAAGACCCAACAGACATACAAACTCACTCTCCCGGGGCAGCAGAGGAAGGCAGGATTTATTAGGAGGAGGTGGGGCAACTAGCTAGCCTTAAACCCCCAGCAAGCCATGGGTCAAAGCCAAATGATGAATATAAAGAAAGGAGATCAGAAAAATAGGCAATTTAATAAATTTAAAAAAGACCTAAAGTTAGGGATTTATCAATAGGTAATGTTGCACCAATACCCAATGACAAGATGAGGTGCCCTGGGCACCCCCAAAGAAGGGTCGACAGGGTTGGGACGATAGACCTAGTGCTTCCCTACGTTGGACGTATGTTTCACAGTCAGTTGTGGAAGGGCACTGCCTCACATTAGTCTTTGTTACTCAGAAGTTGCGTCGCTACGTCATGTCCTGAAGTAGATACACATATAAATATGTGCACAAATGGTAGCCACAAATACCATTTCTATTAATTAACAGGGAGGTAATTCATAAAATTCAGAAGTTTGTTTATAAGTTTCCAATACATATGTTTTAGGGCTATTATTATCAAAAGAGGAGTTGTATTGCTTCATACTCCCTCCGACGCACAAAAAAATTTACATTTCTCACTTAACCTTTGTCTCACAAAAAAGTTTACATTTCTCACATTTGATAGATCCCACATGATAAAATATTATTATTACTAATGACCCTACAATTAATATCCACTAACTATCTTTCTCTCTCCAATCTAACCTTATATTTTAATCAAAAGTAATACTAGTGACCCCACCACTAAGACTGCTCATAATGGTGGCGGTTACTGATACCGTCAGTTGTTGTCAAATCAGCGTCACGTCAGCTCACTCTCCAACCGACACTAAACTGACGTATCCATGCCAACAATACCACTTCCCTTTAGTTTTTTGGGACCCATCATTAGAAAACCCACACACACAAAATACCATTTTGGGCCCACCCACCCAAACTAACGCTTCCTTCTCCTCCGTCTCCAAAGCGGCGTGTGCAAACCGGCGGGACCACTGGCGGACCTGTGCCAAAGGTGTCCCCAAACTAAACTAACGCTATGGTTGATATCCGTCTAACTATTATCTAAAATCTTATGCTCAAGAGATATGTAAATTTTTTTTCGAATAGTATTTAGTACAAGTAGAATACGAACAAAAAAAATATGAAAAAACCAACATCGTTAAATGCTCTGGCGTATGTATGATTTGGGGGCGAAAGCAACGACGATTCCAAGATTTCGCGTTTGATTCTCACTACACAGTGAGAGTACTGTCTTAAGTAGTATACGAACAAGAAAAACACAAACAGAAGACATCCCAAGATGGGAATTTCAAAGAGTTGACGTAACGGCGGTGTTAACTAAGGCACGACAACAATGTGTTCTTCCCTCTTTTCTCTCGAAGCAATCCCAAAACATCTTTAATGTCTTCTTTTCTTATTCGATTCCCATACTAAAACATTCAAAATTCAACACATTTTGATCTCCTTTTTGGGGATTTTACAATGAAAGGATTCGAATTATGGATGCGAGATTTAACCGCATCACCGAGATCGCAGCCGGAATCGTGTACCGATTTTGTAAACGGTGGATTGTTTCTCGATTCAGGTAGTGTTCCTTCGTCTATAGCATCCTTCGTTTCGATACAGAACACCAGTAGATCGTTTGCACCGTTGAGACGGCGGCATGGAATTGGGTTTTTGTCAGTCACGTTGTCGGTAAAAGATGGCGGCAGCGGTCAAGGGTTTATTGGGGAATCTAATTTGGAAAACGAAAACGAAATTGGAATTGAAGAAAAAGTGTTGGAAATTAAGGTAGAAAAACAAGGGGGTGCTTTGAATACTACAAAACATCTTTGGGCTGGAGCTGTTGCTGCTATGGTCTCAAGGTTAAATTTTTACTCTCTTATATTTGTCAATTATTACCATTAATTTGTTTATTTTTCTTTGATTTGTGTTTGATATGATAATCTTCTAATCATATTTCGAGATCTTTCTTGTTATATTTATCAACGAAATAGATTGATAACGTGTCATGTTTTTTCTTCAGAACTTTTGTTGCACCTCTTGAGAGACTGAAGCTGGAATATATGGTTCGTGGAGAACAGAAACACCTAATTGATCTTATTCAGTCAATTGCAATTTCTCAAGGAATTAAAGGGTTTTGGAAAGGAAATTTTGTTAATATTCTTAGAACCGCCCCGTTTAAAGCCATCAATTTCTATGCTTATGATAAATACAGAAGTGAATTATTGAAATTAACTGGAAATAAGGAAACAACTAATTTTGAAAGGTTTATTGCTGGTGCTGCTGCAGGAATTACTGCTACTCTACTATGCATACCCATGGATACCGTATGTACCACTTTACTTTTTGTCCTCTTTTTATTTATGTTTTTGTTGCATCATTTTTTATCTAGTGGTGGCAATTTCAACCTATTTATTTACGAATGGGTCAGTTTGTGTTTTGTCTGTAATGGGTAAATCGAGAAACTAAAAAAGGAAACGGGTTAAATGGGTCGAACTGGTTGAAAGTCACCCGAAAAACTACATCATATTACTGAAAATTCTGTATTGTTATTGTAATGATCTAGTTTTTATAATCATATTCAACGCATTAAATTATTTACTGTATAAAAAATAGTGGGGCCTAAAATGTGTGTTGGTCAACGCAACCTGTTTTGATCAAAAAAATAAAAACCTAGCCATACTTATGAAAGGGTCTATTCAATTATATTTTTTCTCTAATTTCTCAAACAGGTACAAAAATAGCTTAAAGGGAACGGGTCAAACGGGTGGAAGTCGCCCGAAGTAATTTTTAATTCGTAAAACCTTATGATCATTTTCATTAAAAGAGAAATTTGAGCATTGTTTAGTTAATATAATTTTTGAAATCATATCTATCTTGGATAACTTTTAATACCGCAAATTAAAAATTGGACAAACAGTGTTATGGGAAATCCGATCTCCTTTCGACCCATATAAAAATGACCTCTTTTGAACCCATCTATTTCCTCAATGCTCAAATGTTATTATTCCTTGAATTATAGTCTCCGATAGTAAATATTTCATATAACAAAATATAACAGATAAGAACAAAAATGGTGGCACCTGGTGGAGAAGCTTTAGGAGGTGTAATTGGCGCATTTGGCCACATGATAAAAACAGAAGGATTTTTCTCATTATACAAAGGGTTATTACCATCAATCATAAGTATGGCACCTTCAGGTGCAGTATTTTATGGAATTTACGATATATTAAAATCAAATTATCTGCATTCAGCAAAAGGACGAAAAAGAATTCAACATATGAAGGACTGTGAAGAAGAATTAAATGCTTTTGAGCAGATGGAATTGGGTACAATCAGAACGTTAATTTATGGGGCGGTTGCGGGATGTTGTGCAGAAGCTGCTACCTACCCGTTTGAAGTTGTTAGAAGACAACTTCAAATGCAAATTCGGGCCAATAAAATGAGTTCGATTGATACTTTTTTGAAAATTGTTGAACAAGGTGGTGTTCCTGCTTTGTATGCAGGATTGACTCCAAGTTTATTGCAGGTATTTTGATGTTTTCTAACCTTTTTAACACGAGTATTATATTGATGTATTTTTTTTTATTTTTTTGTGTTTATGCAGGTGCTACCATCTGCTGCAATAAGTTACTTTGTTTATGAACTTATGAAGATAGTTCTGAAAGTCAAACCAGAGTAAGGATCGCTCCCGGTTTTCCGTTTTTAAAAACAACTCGGTACTAATGTGTTGTTGATCAAAGAAACTTTTGTTTTTGACTATTATACAAATTTGAGCGTCAAAATCGGAATAATAAACATGGTTGTTGTAATGTCATCTGTTGCTGCTTCTGTTTCATTCTTATTTTGTGGCAAGTATTTACATAGAAAAATGATATTGCCTCCTACTATTTGTTCCTACTTCATTTTCCCACTCACCATAAGACGACATGTGTACTCTACTAATTCTCCCTCCTCATATCAACCTTTGATTTTGACACTTGTCTTTATCTAATGTAATATTTTTTTATGTTGTTAAATAGTGATGTGGCAAAATTAATGAGTTAGGGATGAGATCTTGTTAGCATGAACTTGTCAGATTCTTGTTAAGGAGGAAGATGGTTATGTAGCAAAACTGATAAGTTAGAGAAGAGTTCATTGTTAGTAGAAGCCTTAAATCTATATTATTTTTGTCTATGGTAATATTTGAACTCATAATTTTATAACACACTTAGCACGAGATATCACTGTATAATGTGTATAGAATAATAATTTTGAAATTGCATACATGTAAAAATAAATTTCTACGTGAGGTGTGGGATGGTATGAGTGAATAGTGTTGGCATGGTTACTTTTCATAATACGTAGGCATATGTAAAGAGGGTGGGACCGTGGTGGTGTCAGGTGTGGGTTGAGGGGTGATGGGACTTTGGTGAAAAGGTATCAACTCAAAATGAGTATCCTTTTTCCTTAGCATGGTAGGTACGGGGCTAAAAAATTTCCTGGGGTGAATTCGATGGTGTTTAATGGTCAAAATGACCTTTTCAAATAAATAAAACGGTGTGGTGAGTATTTCTAGAAAGATAATATGATGTGGTTGCTTAGTTGACAACTTGACATTTGATGTGGCAAAAATTTCGGTGTGGCTGGTAATACTCATACCCAACAGTCTTATATTGGTCAGTATATGTGCCTTTAACTGTGGTGTGGCGGCTGATGTGGCGATACAGCCACGCCTTGCTCGAGCTTGGTACACCGCCCCCATCACGCCGGGGGGGGGGGGGGGGGGTGGTGGTGTGGCCACGACAACAAGGTGGAATGGTGTGTCGAGCGAGGTGATCGAGAGGATTGTAGCCGTTGGGGACTTGGGAAGAGTCATATGACCGTTGTAAAATTAATAATAAATAAAACTTTTTTTAATTTTTTTCCCTATATATTAACAACACAACTCACATTAAACACACTCAATTCAGAATCAACCAAACTCACAAACAACCAAAAGGAGGAGGGGGGTGTGGTGTGGCCACGACAACAAGGCGGAATGGTGTGTCGAGCGAGGTGATCGAGAGGATTGTAGCCGTTGGGGACTTGGGAACGGTCATATGACCGTTGTAAAATTAATAATAAATAAAACTTTTTTTTATTTTTCCCCCCTGTATATTAACGACACAACTCCCATTAAACACACTCAATTTAGAATCAACCAAACTCACAAACAACCAAAAACACACACAAATGGATCCAAACTCAAACACCCCTCCATAAACCCAACTTCAAACTCGCCCCTTAGATTTGGGACGTACGAGCAATATTTCAGAAATTCTGAATACTGGAGCTTCACCCAATATGCCTTACCATTTCAGAATTCTCAATATTGGAGCTTCACCCAATATGCCTTACCATTTCAACCCTAATTTTTTTCAATACAACCCCACCCACCTCCCTAATTTTTCCAACAAAGCCAGTTTTAAAATTCCAATTTCCACCAATGTCAAAATCCAAATTTTCAACAAACTCACCCCGAACAACCACAATGCACCCAACCAGAAGGCATTGTAATTTTAATTTTAATGACAAGTTAGTTTTATGTTTAAATGAAAAATAAATGGTGAGGTGAAAATTAAATGGTGTGGTTGGTGTGATAGGTATTTCGTGGATAAATGATATAATATGGTTGCTGAGATGATAGATAATATGGTAGAAAAAATGGCGTGATAGGACTCATACCCAATAACGTTAAACATATTATCGTTCCTAACAGATTCTACCACGTGGTAAGTTTTCCACATAATATACATAGTTTAATCGGTCTTATAATCATTTTTCAAGTCTTTTCACTGTAAATGCAGTTATAAAGATCAAACTTATAATCTTACTCCTTATTAAAAGGTTTAGAACTACTAAGTATAGAAGTCCTTAAACTTAAACTTGTTTCTATTTTGGGTAACATTTTAAACACCACAAAGATAAAAAAATATTGCTTACATGATTCGAACACAAGACCTTTTGCGAGTACTGACTGTGTGTTAACCGATTGCTCTAAATGATACTTTGTTTTTAAACATATAAACAACCAACATTAAATCTTACTCTTTATTAAAGAGTTTAGGACTACTAAGTATAGAAGTCCTTAAACTTAAACTTAATCTTATTTCTATTTTGGGTAACATTTTAAACACCACAAAAATAAAAAAAAATATTGCTTACAGGATTCGAACACAAGACCTTTTACGAGTACTGACTGTGTGTTAACCGATTGCTCTAAATGATACTTTGTTTTAGAACATATAAACAACCAACATTAAATCTTACTCCTTATTAAAGGGTTTAGGACTACTAAGTATAGAAGTCCTTAAATTTAAACTTAATCTTATTTCTATTTTGGGTAACATCTTAAACACCACAAAAAATAAAAAAAATATTGCTTACAGGATTCGAACACAAGACCTTTTGCGAGTACTGACTGTATGTTAACCGATTGCTCTAAATGATACTTTGTTTTAGAGCAAATAAACAACCTGTAACATCCTGAAACCCGGCCTAGTAGTTTTGGCCATAAAGTATTATTAAATGAAATGTTTAGTGTTTTGTCTTTTTGTGATATTTTAATCAAGGGATTAAAATATCCGATTTCTGAAATATTTAAATGATTATGTGGTTTTTATATTGTTAGATTAACTTTTGAATTTCAATCCCGAAAATATATTCGTTTTTGAAAATGGAGTCTGTTTGGTATTTAAATAAATTAGTTGTGGACCGGATACCCTTTTGATACTGTTATTAAATGATATGTGTACCTGTTGTTTTCCCCTTGTGCCACGTTTTGAAGGAGCTGTCAAAACTTCCTTCTCTTCTCTAGTTACATATCACCACACACAACAAGATTGCATGTGCCTTTTCTCTCTCTCTAACTTCTCTCTAAAAACCCTCTTCACCTTCTTGCTTGTTCTTGGTGTCTTTTCAAGATCTAGGGCTTGTTTCTTGCTCAATCTAAATTCTAAACTCATTTTTGAGTAGGCCTTGAGGTGGGCTTCATTCTACATGTGTTTGTTATTGATTTCATGCAAGTTGGTTAAACTAGGGTTTATGATTCTTGAAGTTTTGTAGGTGAATCTTGTGTTAGATGTTAGATTACATGTTTATTCAAGTTTTTACATGTATTGTGTGGTTATTTGTGGGAGGAAACTAAGTTTTGGTGAAACTCACCTTCAAGCTCCATTAATGGAGGTTTGGAGAAGATGGGTTTTGTCAAACCTTGGATTTCTTGAGGATTTGATGGTTATTGTTGTTTATTATCTTAAGATAACATGATTGGTAAATTACTTTTGTTGATTGTCAAGTATTGGTGGATTTTGTGAAACAAACTAGTTAGTGTTTGGATGATTTGGGTCAAAAAGACAAACTAGTGATTTTGGGTAAAATACTTGGTCAAGAAAGGTGTTGATTTGGTTAAATTATGTAGTTAGTCATGACTTGCTAAATGTGGTGTTTATATGGGTTAAAAGTCAAGATTTAGTAGTATTAAAATTATGTTTGGGTTTTGACCCGTTTGGATGTAAAGTGTATAATGTGGTTAGTTGACTTGAATTATGAAAGTATGATATGATTATGACTTGATTAGTTATTATTGCAAGTATTTAGATGTCATTTGGGTAAAAAGTTAGTTTATGAATTTACTTGACAATTATTTATAATTTGGTGGAATTATGTACTAATTCGGTATTCTTTTGGATTCACAGGAAATGGGGGGACAACTCAGTGACATTAGACTACTGAGTTGGTGGCACGGAGAAGGTTACGGTGAGTGGATTTAATCTTCAACTTGTGTTTGGTTGCAATCAGTTAGTATTGCTCAGTTAGTGCTGACCCCGTTAGTGCTGATCAGTTAGTGCTGACCCAGTTAGTGCTGACCCAGTTAGTGCTGACCCCGTTAGTGATGATCAGTTAGTGCTGATCAGTTAGTGCTGACCTAGTTAGTGCTGACCCAGTTAGTGCTGACCCCGTTAGTGCTAACCAGTTAGTGCTGATTAGTTAGTGCTGACCCAGTTAGTGCTGACCTCGTTAGTGCTGATCAGTTAGTGCTGATCAGTTAGTGCTGACCCAGTTAGTGCTGATTCCGTTAGTGCTAACCCCGTTAATGCTGATCCGTTAATGTTGTTTAGTTAATGCTGATCAGTAAGTGCTGATCAGTTAGTGCTGACTCCGTTAGTGCTGATCAGTTAGTGCTGATCAGTTAGTGCTGACCCCGTTAATGCAGATCTTGTTAGTGCTGACCCCGGTGCACATTATTATATCATGCTTTTGTGGTTTATATGATTAATTGTGGTATGTTAATTATATGATAATGATATATATCTAGTTGCGTGTGGATTGCGATAGATGGAATAGGTGCGCATATTTGAGGAGGCTTGGCTTCATCGGTAGCAACAACTCGGTTTAGTGAGAAACCGAGGTTTGAGATGTCAGCAATGGTGGTTATCGGCTGGGCATAATGTATTGTTGATCGCGGTATTCGGACGTTACCTGTATGTGTTACACGTAAGGGGGTTTACCAGACCATCGGGTACAGCGCCATCGGTTACCGTCGTTTGGCCAACGATGGTTTTAGGCTCCTGAAGGACCCACCGATCTTCTCAAACAAAACAGTGGTTATGTGGTTACGTGGAACAGTGGTTATGTGGTTATGTGGAACAGTGGTTATGTGGTTACGTGGCTTTTCGATAGTGGATATGCTATTACTTGCTTGTTGTGCTTTACAGAATTTGTAGATTATATTCATTCACTTAGCTTTGTGCTAATCCCTCCCTCGTTGAATCTTTTCAGGTGGATCGGTGCTTTCGACGTGATGATTGACCAAGCTCAGTTTGATATGTTTTGTAAAATGAGTCATTTCGTTAAGTAACACCGTTTTAAACAATTATGTTTGTTTTGGGACTAATATCGGACTTAAACTCGTAGCGTAAACTCAACTACTTTTGGAATCGCTTCCGTACTTGCTATATATATATATATATTAAAAAAAACACTTTCTGAATTTTGCGGTGTTACACAACCAACATTAAATAGAAAACATATTGTATCGAACTTTCCATGTATAAGAAAAAACATTTAAGATAACAATTCAGTATGAAACGCACAATCAAAATCAATACCAAACATTTAAACCAAATTTGACTAATTTGTTTCACTGTTTAATGATTCCAAGTTACCTAATTAAGCATAAACTTCTTCGAATTATAACGTCCCATTTATCTTACTCCTTCTTAAAGCGTTTAGCCCATCTAAGTTTAGAATGTTTTAATATTAAACTTAATCTTAAATTTCTACTTTGGGAAACATCTTAAACACCACAAAATAAAAAACATTGCTTAGGGGATTCAAACCCAAGACCTTTTGCGAGTACGGACTGTGTGTTAACCAATTGATCTACTTGATATATTGCTTCTTCCCAAAAAAAATCCAACATAACGCATAAACTTAAAACGCTCAGTTAACAATTTGATAATCTTTAACATTAAGTTATCACCAAATTCACAGACTTTCCTACAAAGAAGCACTTAAAATATTAGTAGAAGTACTTTATACTTAATAAAATTAATATTATAAAAGGTATTTAAATTTATTACTCTCTTCGTCCCACAAAAAAGTTCTCATTTCCCTTTGACACAAGATTTTAGGTGATAGTTAGTTGTGGGGTCATTAGTATTATTTTAATTAAAGGAAAATGATAATGACAGCCCTTAGGGGTGTCATTAAGAAGGAAAAATAACAAAAGACAACCCCCCTGAATTTTAGGAATATTACTTTTTTAATCAATGTACAAGCTTTCTATGCATGTTAGTGACAGCCCTAAGGGCTGTCATTAACAAAACCCTTAATTAAAATATAAGGGTGGTTTGGAGAGATAGATAATTAGTGGATATTATTGATGGAGTTCTTAATAATAATAGTATTTTATTGTGTGGAGCCCACCACATGTGAAAAATGGGAACTTTTTTGTGGGACAAAAGCTTTAGGAGAAATGAGAACTTTTTTGTGGGACGGAGGGAGTACCATTTAACAAATAATCCTTTAATGACAAACATACATGAACCTTATTCCAAACCTAAAATAAAACTGCTTATAATTTGAGGAAAATGATAGCAATAATTATAAGGACTGTAATTAAAATTGTAACACACCAATTTTTCAACCAAAAAACTTTCAAACTTTCTCTTTTCATTACAAACCGACCTCTATTGAATTCTTCTTTTACTAACCTTCTCAACACTTCGGGCGACATTGATCGCCTCATCAAGGGTAGTCTCCTATTTTAACTCTAGCTCATATTCCCATGGCAACCCATTAGCAAACCGAACCACACGACTACGTTCGGTTGGGTAGGTACTTGACACAAACGAGAGACATCCCGTGAACTTTTTGGTATATTCATCCAAGGTGAAATTTCCTTTCTCGAAGTGCAAAAACTCTTCCAATAATTCCTCCAATTCCCTTTCGGGACAAAACTTCTCTTTGAGCCTCCTAGTGAACTCTTCCCATGACATCTTATAAACGGCTTTCTTTCCCAAAGTTTCATACACGGTGTCCCACCATGTAAGAGCATCATCTTTTAACAAACGTGAAGCATAAGTCACCATGTCTTCTTCTTTGCACTTGCTACTTTCAGGTACATGTTCCGTCTCTCGAATCCAACGAACGGTTACTTTCGGTTCCGTACTCCCGAGATAGAAGTCGGGTCGGCAAGCAAGGAATGTTTTGTAAGAACATCATTCACGTTCAATCTTTTTTTCTTCACCACTTTCCTCATTAGAGGACTTCTCGGTCGGGACACTAGTGTCCGTTGACTTAGTCTTTGTGGGAGGTGGGGAATCTTCACTTTCCTCCCTCTCCTCGTCATCACGACGTTCCTCTTCCTCCCTTTCATCATCACCAAGGTTCAACCGATCATTTATGATCCGGTTAACATCTTGTTGCATAACATTTCTCATGTTAGTGAGCATGGATTGAATTGCCTCCGTTGTTACCGGAGTATGGTTATTCCCGATACCCGAATTGGCCAATCCATTCCTATCTTGATTCACATTCGAAGCTTGTTCTCCATCCAACAAGGCTCAACCACTTCTCGTTCTAGCCATCTTACTATAATAAGATGCCAACCCAATTAGAATCCAATAAGTTTACTAAATAGTCAAAATAAAACATAAGAAAAGCTCGATTCAAAATAATTCCCTCAATGGTCAACCCTAATCCTTAAAGGTCAACCTAACTTCCTATAGAACATAATGTCCCAAAAGCAAAGTCTAAGTCTAGGGTGGGTAAACCAACCTAATTCACTTAGACTAAAGCTCTGATACCAAGTTGTAACACACCAATTTTTCAACCAAATTTATACTTTTAAAATAATAAAGTATAAGTCTTTACAAACCGAGTATCCCAAAAATATGGTTTAAATAAAACATTTGGAGTAATCAATAAGTATCAAAAATCGGTGTTACAAATATATCAAAACCAATCCAAATGCTAACTACGGGCCGCCTAATCCTTAGCTCCCGAACCTGAGTACATAGCCAGAATAAACGTAGTACGTGAGACAAGATTGTCTCGTGAGAAACATGGGTTTTAGACCCGGTTAGAAAAATTTGCAATATAATAATAATTAAATAATTATCAAATTGCACATAGTCAATCATACTTTAAGGCTTGGCATAAGCCCAATCACATACGTAACGGGCCTCCCCGAAACAACTCCCCCGATATGGGTTAACTAGGTAAACTCCCCCGTTTCCGGGTTAACTATTTCTCCCCCGATTTCCGGGTTATCTCAAACTCCCTCGTTTTCCGGGTTATCTATTTCTCGACACACTACCCTTGCGCAGGGTGGTGCCGCCCCAAGTAGGTGTCACTAACTCCCCCAACTTATGTGGGTTATCTAGGATCCAATTGATTAGCTACCACATAACAAATCATCAACTTGAGCCAATGCCCCATATCACAACTCATATCATACTAGTGGTAACTAAACAAATCAATTTACAATTCAATTCAATTCATACTCTATCAATTCAATCTTTTCTTTATTGAAAACAATTATCTAATAAATACTCTAAAAATCATTTCTACTATAAAACATGGTTTACTATGTACTTAGAAAAGATCACATGTACTCACTTTAGCAATGCAATCCAATACTTGTGTTCAACAACACAATCCTTACTTCCCAATCAAGGAAGTACTTCCAATCACAAGGTCTTCTTGACCTAACACCAATAACATCACAAAACCTAGTTATAATCCATAACTAGCTACTAATTAATCCATACAAACATTCCCAACCACCAAGTTCATACAACTTGGTGGAATCTTAAACCCTAGTTCAAGATTTTCCATCATCAATCCCAAATCTAACTTGTACACATTGATTACAAGTCTACAAGGAGTGTTTTACACATATGGTAGTTCATCTTCCCCAAAGATGATATGGTTGGTTCCCCAAACCAACATTTTTACCCATACCAAACTCACAATCAAGGTAGCTAAGTAAGATAAGCAAGAATTCTTACCCTTGATGCTTGAATCCTTCAAGATGATGAAGATTTGAGCTCCTTAGCTCCAAAAACCGACCAAAATGCTCCAATTTCGGCTGGTAGGGTTGTAGGTTTCGTAGGTGTTATGAAGCCCTACCTTACACTCTTGTTTTTATAGTTCAACCCATCCTCGTGCCCCGCTCGCATTTCGCTCGCGCCGCGAAGTGACGCGGGATTCCCATCTGGTCGCCGCTCGAAGACAGCTTTCGCACCCCGCTCGCGCCGCGAGCTCGACGCGAATCTCAACTCGAGCTCGGCGCGAGTCCCTCGCGTCTCGGCTCTGAAGTTTCTGTTTGACCTCGCGTCTGGCTCGCGCCTTCCTCTCGCCGCGAGGGCTGTTCCGGGCAGATTCTTGGCCTTTAAACTTGTTTCCATCTAAGTTTTGACCCATAATTGGTTACACCAAGTCCCAAGCATTCAAACACTCGATAAAACACAACTCGAAACATACACTAATATAAATAACGAAATTCAAATAAATCCCGAATATAACACACGAAATACAAACGTAAAAATTACGGTCGTTACAAAAATTTTAAAACATGTATTAGTAACTTGTAAATTAATTTATTATCAAACTCTGAATTTTTAAAGTTACCTCTTTATAAATTAATGTACACATTTTTTATACATTTAAAGTTTTCATTAACAAACTCATAATTTAATATGAATGTTAGTGTTTACTTACTTTATTTTTCTAACTCATGCCTTAAGGCTAACTAGTATGGGTGCAACGCTCACCGGCGTGGGTGGTGAGTTGGAGGGCCACGGCGTGGCTAGGCAAAGGAACACCGCCCCCCCCCCCCCCCCAAAACGGCGTGGAGGGAGGGCGTGGTGGAGCTGGGCAACGCGCAACGGCGACCCACATGCATTGGGGCGTGCTTTTTGATCGAAAAAGAGACGTTGGAGCGTTCTTGGGGTATCTCATGTACCTGTTGCCGGAAGAAGGAGAAATGGAGCTGCACATAAAATTGAAGAAGACGATTTGGACGAACGAAAATTAGGTTATAGGTTTAAAAAAAATTTGGGCTTCTAAATATTCAGAGGGTTGTCTTTGGGCTTATATTATTTTTTTTGGGGCTTCATATCTACAAATTTTTCATATAACTACAGATTTTTTTTTGAGCTTTTAATTCTCATAAACTTTTTTTTTAACTTTAATTAAATCTGATTATTATAAATTTTTAAAATGGTGTGTAATTATATTAGTTGTGTGTAAAATGGAAATAAAATGATGAGATGGAAATTAAAATGATGTGGTGTGGTGGGTATTTCCTAGAGATGATGTGGTGTGGTGGTGGTGTGGTTGTTGAGGTGACAATGATGTGGCAGGAAAAAATGGTGTGGGGTGTGGTACCCATACCCCATGGCCTAAGGGCATGAGATAATACCATTTAATGAACTAGAATTTCCTTAAATAATTGAAATTGTATTTTATGAATCTTATAAATTAATAAAGAATGAAGTTCATTAATGATTATTTATATATTTTTAGAATATTCAAGCTTATTAAATGTCTTTTATCTCATGCCCTTAGTGCATGAGTTAGTCAAACTCATTTATTTATTATTTAAGTTTTTATTAACACATAAATCTTTTATTATTAACTATTTTTGTAGTTTTTAATAGGTGTGAACTCATAATGAAATATTGTTTAGTGATAGCAAAGGATCCTAATATTATTGTAACAACTTTTACTTTTATTTAAAAATTACAACGTAAAAGTATTTTTATAGAATTGAAATTTGTTATTGTAAGTGGGGTTTCTTAGTTACGATTTGGCAATAGGAAAAAAAAAGCATCCAAACTCGATCTATAAGGAAATTTCATCAGGAAAAAATCATTATCCCAATTCCCAACCTTAATGAGTATATAAATACAAAAACGAGTGTCTATACAATTTTCTTTTTAACAAAAAACAGATGATAATTTCATGACGATATAAAAAAGTGGATGTTCTAACAATCGGTGGCAATTCAGAGCAAATAAACCCATAATAAAAACATGTCATACTATTAAAAAATTTTCTAAAATCTATTAGACAAACAACATTCATAATCATTCTTTAAAAAATTTCTACATAAATGGAAGAAAAGGAACTTCCAATAATTATGGTATTAGAATAGAAAATATTACTATTTTAATATCAAATAAAAAATCATTATATTTGGTAAGAATGGTAATTTTATCATAGGGGTGAGCAGTTGGGCCGAAAAAACCGAACCGAACCGAAAACCAACCGAAACCGAACCGAACCGAACCAAAACCGATAACATGTTGTCGCTTCGGTTTCGGTTTGGAAAATTCATCGTTTTCGGTTTCGGTTTCGGTTCGGTCTTTGGATAAGGATGAACATTTGGCCTAAAAACCCGAACCAAAACCGAACCGGACCGATATCGAACCGAACCAAAACCGATAACATGTTATCAGTTCGATTTTGGTTTTGAGAATTCATTGTGTTTCGGTTTTATCGGTTTAAGAAATCTAATATCTAAAACTCATTATGATGATATTTGTTAGCATACGCAGTAGCATCTCTAATGGTTAACTTTACAACAACTTAGTAACATTTCTAAAAGCTTTTTCTTATTAATATTTACAATTTACTTTTATTTATCTCTAATATTTTATAAATACCTCTCACATATACGAAGTATAATTTAATAATTTGTATAGCATTTATAAAACTTTATATTTTTATAAATTGTTTCATACAAAAATATTATAATACATGACCTTAATATTGATAAAGTCATCATTTATAATTATAAAAAAAATAAATGATTCACATATAAATATATATAAGGTTTAAAATGTAAAATTATTAAATATATGGACTAAAGAAAACAAACATTAAAAGCTGATTAAATGGTTATGGAATAATAAGTTGTTGTATTGACCTCTTAAAAAAATCATGCATTCTAATGGTAAAAAGTTATTTCTAAGTTATACAAATAGTAATAACCTCTTATAAAAGCGATGCGTTAATAATTACACAAAATCTTTGCTTTAATGTATATACTAAAATTTTTATTCAAAATATTTGTTAATCAATTTAAGATATAATATAATTTAATATTTTAATCATCTTATTTATTTCAAGGAATAAGCTTAATTTATTTTTATAAAGAAAACAGAATTAACTATGGAAATTCAAGAAAATTATCAATCTTTCATTACAGATATAATACAAAACATCATTTAAATCTAAAAATATATTACATGCATATCTATATAAAAATATTATGTTAATACATACTCCCTTCGTCCCACAAAAAAGTTCTCATTTCTCCTCTCATTTTTGTCCCACAAAAAAGTTCTCATTTCTCAAATGCGAGGTTCCACTTAATAGAATAATATTATTATCTTGTACTTCACCACTAACTATATCTTAAAAGTATTTTCTCTCTCCAAATAATATATATTTTAATCACAAATATCATCAAGGACCACACCACTAATCATCTCCTAAATTCTTGTGCCCAAAAGAAATGAGAACTTTTTGTAGGACGGAGGGAGTATTAATTATCATTCTTAGTATCGTAAATCGTGTTACACCATATCCGATGTAATTTAACCATTTGGCGAAAGATTATACTAAGAGTGATGGGTGTGGTGGCTTAAGCCAAACCGTCACCTCTGCGGCACCTATGCGTCACCTCACCATTTCACATTTCACATTCAAAACCCACAAATACCCCATCTACCATCACTTAAGCCATTTGGGTCCCACCCCCTTTTTTTCTTTTTCTTTTTTTTTAAAAACATAATACTTCATTAAAATAAAAATTACACAATACAAAATAAAAATACCTAAAAAAGAAAAAAATTACCGAAAAATTAAAAAAAAATACAGAAAATTATGAAAAAAATACCGAAAAAAAACAAAAAAAAACTACTCGTCGTCATCGTCCACGTCTAGTTCATTTGCGTCGACGGGGTATTTTTTGCGGATCGCCTTTTTTTCCTTGACGATTCTCGCCTTATCTTGGCGCCCCAAACCGTGGGTGTTAGTGCTTAGGAATCACAATTCTTCCAACCGCACGAAAACGTCATCTCGCGCCTTTGACCTTTCGTAAGCCGATTGAGCGGCTTCACTTTTCCGCCTAAACTCGGCCATCATAGCCTCGCCAAGGTCCGGCGGTGCGGCACTTCCGGCGGTGTTAGTGTCGGATGAACTTTCCGATCTACTTTTTTTTGCCTTACGAGACTTTCCCGCCGGACGTGGTCTCGTATCTTCCCCGAAAAGTTCTTCGTTATCGGAGAGCGAAATGGGTGCGGGGGCGTCCCATTTCGGGCAATGTCTCAAAACTTCCCACGCACCTTCGTTGTTAAATTGTTTTTTTGACGACGACTCGTCACGGTACGCTTGTCGGACACGGGCCAAAAAGTCGACCTCATTTTCACCGCTTCGGCTTGTACGTTGTAAACGTTTGTAGATACCGTTGAATTTTTGACAATTACCGTTTAAAGTCGTCCACTTCCCCGTCAACATGTCTTTGGTACGCGACGTATCGACATCCTTGTTAAACTCAACAAGGATTTTGTTCCAAAAACATTCATCGGATTGGTCGGCGCCCTTTTCGCGGTCCTCGGAAACGCTAACCCAACACTCGGCCAATAAAACTTCTTCTACGGCGTCCCACCGCATGACCTTCCGACTTAAGTTGACGGCAACTTTTTTTTCCCCTTTCTTCTCGCCTTTTCAACGGCCTCGGGGTCTTGAGGTTGTGAAGGTTGTGATTGTGAAGATTGGGGTTGTGACCATTGTGGTTGTGACCACATTTGGGGGGGTGGGGGTGGGGGGGGTTGGTGTTGTTGAAGGTTTTGGAATTGTTGTTGAAGCATAAAGTGGTTGTATTGCTCTTGGGAAAATGTCGGCATCACGGTGTTTTGGGTGGACGATACCGATTGTTGGGACGAAGGTGTTGACGGATTGGACGCCGGTGAGCCGGAACTTCCCCATCCAAGAATACCGTTCATCCATTCGGGATGTGGTGGTTGAGACATTTTTGTACGAAATTTGTGAGGTTTTGAGAGTGAAAGTGTAAGAAATTTTAGAGAGTGTGTAGAAGATGGTGTGAAAAAAGGTTATGGTTAAAGGGGTTATTTATAATAGGTTTTATTTAAAAAAAAATTGAATTTTCGGTCAAACTAGCCGTTGCCAACGGCTAGTACACGTGGCACATCCCCATTCGCTCGCTGGTCTCGTCGATGGTCCGGCGCTGGGGCTCGCTCACGTAACGGGCGGTGTGGTGGCGAGCTCGGCGAGCCGACGTGGCGTCCGGCGTGGGCACCCCTTCGCCACCACACCCCTTCCTCTAAAGTAGGAGTATAATGTAAACATTAGATGTGATTTTTGTATTTATTAAATCATAATGGAGTATAAAGTACATTTAGTATATGAAAAATATTGGGAGACCTAACTAATAGTTCTAATTTATAAATGAGAAATGATATTTAGTCTTAATATTTAGACCTACTCATATGCCTAACCATTTGATCAGATGATATGTGTATTCCACTAATTCTCTTTCCTAATATTATCCTTTGATTTTGACACGTGTCTTCATCTAATGAATAGGTCTGTGAGTAGGCCTAAATACATTACACTTTATAAATATCATCATAATTATAAAAATAGATATAATTGCCAATAACCGAGATGAATATAAAAAGAGAGAGAATGACTAAGCAAAGTATTGTATTTTTTATTTTTATCTATTTTCACAAATACATAATTTATTTTAAACAAGTAATTTCAAACACTCTTAGACAGGGTGTAATAGCGACCAATGCTCTCCAAGATGTGTCCTCCCCTTGCTATGTGATTCCCAGTCAACACGTCCCCCACTGATTTTTGGCTTGGTTTTATTATTTTGCCGATCGAACTCTTTTGAAGGAAAGTTGGCTCGGCTCCATTGCCTCCCCCACCCCTTTTGGCTTAGTAAAATGGTTAACACTACATGCACTTGATTGTGGATTAACTCAAAACTTCTAATCTAATGATATTGATGTTTGGTGTGAGGTGTTGTGCATAACTTATAGGTCATAAGTTCAAGTTTTACTATAAATAATTTAGAGTATATAAGGTGTCTTTTAAAAAAAAAATTGATTGTGTATTTATCTTGAAAGACAAAGCTAAGGTAATTCCGAGGTTAATGTGGTAACAACCGTTGCATTCGGACACTAGCATTTCATTCGTTTCAAAATAAGTGATACTTCTCACTATTGACAATTTCATTATAACTAATATATTTTGATAATTTTTTTTATTTGATAAACTATAATGAGACTAACAACACTATCACATTTAAAATAGTAAAACAACTTTTTAATCTTTATTTTTACTTTAAAATTAACATTCATCATTCACTATATGATGAAAAAATGGAAGACGGATGGACGGAAGTAACACGGCGGCGGCTTCCAAGCACAAAGACAGCAACAACTACTACGACGACGATACCACAAAGGAGATCAAGGCAAGAGATTCTCGGAGGTCAAATCACTTCATTCTACATCACAAACATCCCGGATGCCATTAATGAAGAGGAAATCTGGGCAGCTTTTAGAGGATCTGGGAAATTAGTAGACGTTTATATTGCAAGGAAACTTAACAGCGCAAATAGAAGATTCGGGTTCATGAGATTTCTGGGTGTTAATGCACCATCGCTAATGGAAAGAAAGCTAAGATCGGTGCCCTTCTCTCCTGGCAAACTCACTATTTATGTTTCAAAATTTAAGAGGGATACCAACATCCGGCCGGTCCGTAATGGCAATGTTGGTAGGGAACCAAGGCAAAAACCAAACCTTCCACAGGTAGATAGGCCAACCTCTTACGCAGAAGCAGTTCGAGGTAACAGCGAGATAAATAAGACCCCTGAATTGATTATCAAAATGGAGTCTTCGGCTAGACAACAAATATGGCTTGGCTCCTCTCTCATTGGCAAGGTTGCATCGTATGATAACCTTTGCTCGATTGCAGAAATTCTGGAAGCTGAAGGGTTCCATAATATGAGACTAAACTATTTGGGTGGTTTATTCATGCTGCTAGACTTTGATTCAGATGAGCTTGCTGCCTCGTTCTTATCGGAAGCGAAAGAGAACTGGTCTTTCTGGTTTACCTCGCTAGATTATTGGAAACCGGGTTTCATCATTGACGAGAGACTGGTATCAATTCGAATTTACGGAGTTCCTCCGGTGGCCTGGTCGGGTTCGGCTTATCATGTGATAGCAAGTAACTGGGGTGAAGTGGTGGCGCAAGACTCGTATGGCGATGACAACACAAATATGTCATTCGATCGGACGATAATCCTCACTAAAAAATTCGCTTTTATCAATGACAAATGCTCTATTATTGTCGATGGGTTTAGCTATCCGATTAACGTAATTGAGGATCAATCTGATACTCGAAGATTTATCCCATCATGCTTCGGGAGGTCTAAGTCTGATAGTGACGTGATGTCCTCAGATCTTGGTAACGCCTCGCTAACTGGTGATGAGAACTCTGATTTTGATTCAGGTGATGAAGAGGAAGGTGAATTCCAGCCACCTGTGCCAGAATTTAATCAACCACCGGCAAACATTGGTCATGGCGAGGAAGACGAAGAGGGTAAATCCTCCTCGGAAGTTGAAGTAGAAGACACCCTGGATAATAGTCATTTGGGCGGCCAATCAGTTCACGAGGAGAAACGGCATCATGTGGGTCCAGACATTAGTCTGCTAGATCCTAACTTTGGACCTTGTCTATACGAGGGCCTTCCTCATATTGGGCTTAACCCTACCTTATCTCCACCACCAAATATTCCAATGGGCTCAGCAAATTCCTTTAGTCCAGTAGCAGATTCGGTCCAGCCAAATACCCCTCTTGAACATAACTCCCAGGATCCGATAGCGAAGGAGAGGCAAAAACAGATTCCCAATCTCCGCCCAGGTCGAAACAACTCCAAATCGCAACCATTGCGCCCATGCTTCCCGTTAAAATCCCGCATATTTCTCAGCCAAAATCGAAAGGTTCTTAGACAGCCGGTGTTGTCTTCCAACTCAATTTCGAAGGGCACTCAGATCGATCTTAATGTTCCAGTGGCACAATCAGGTAATTCTGGTCAATGCTCTTCTTCCAACTCTGTTGAGATACGTAACACTGTTGAAATTGGGAATTTTGTGGGTTTTCATATGACCGGGTTTGAGAATGAGGTTGGAAACTTACTTTCCAAAATCGGTGATGCTCCGGTTAATCAATGAATGCTATGTCAATAAACTCAAGGGGGGTTGCTTCTACAGAGAAGCAAAATTGGATACGAGACATTCGTATCTCAAACAAAATAAATTTCTTAGGTGTTCAAGAATCATACACAACAATTCCAGAATTGCACCTTATTCACGGGCTGTGGGGATCTAGTGACTGTGATTTTGATTATGTGGAAGTAAGAGGAAGATCAGGCGGGCTCTTATCGATCTGGGACAACTCGTGTTTCAACAAAATGAATTGTTCTAAAGGCAGCGACTATCTCGCTGTCTGGGGTACTTGGGTTGGAGAGAATCGGAAGTGTGGATTTATTAATATTTATTCACATCAAGATCAAAGGAGCAAATCTACTTTATGGAACAATATTTTAAACCTGGTAAACTCAAACTCTGAGGTCTATTGGATTATTTTTGGTGACTTTAACGAAGTGAGGAAAAAAGAGGAAAGAAAAGGAACAATTTTCTCATATGCCGGTGCCAGAATATTTAATGATTTCATCCGCTTTGCCGGTCTTATAGAAGTTAAAAGTGGTGGTCGCAGATTTTCAAGAATGAGCCCGGATGGTGTTAAAATGGCAATGCTAGACAGGTTTTTTGTCTCGTCCAATTTCACTTCGTGGTGGCCCAACCCAAATGTGGTTATTCTCCCAAAGTTATATTCGGATCACAGCCCACTAATATTTCGGTCTATGGTTTCTGATTTCGGCCCATCATATTTCAAATTCTATAACTCGTGGCTATCAGATGCATCCATCTCATCCCTGGTAAATAATTCTTGGCCCAATTTTGTTAATTCTCGGCACAGATCACCAGTCATGAAATTTATGGCGAAATTAAAAGAGATGAAGGGTAAGATAAAAGATTGGCGATTAAACATAAACAATGCAAAATCCGGGGAAATCACATCCTTAAAAACAACTTTAGATGTGTTAGACATAAAAGCAGAATCTCATACGCTAACCCTAGCTGAGTCAAACGCCAGAAGAGACTGTATCTTAAAAATCAAAGATTTGGATTTCAAAAAAGCGCTTGATCTCAAGCAAAAAGCAAGAATAAGATGGGCTATCGACGGTGATGAGAACTCAAGGTACTTTCACGGTATAATTAACAATAATCGTCGTTCAAATTGCATTCATGGTGTTTCTATCAACGGGGTTTGGGCAGTTCATCCGGACGAAATAAAAAATGGAGCGCATGATTTTTTTAAGAAAAAATTTGCTAGCTGTAATATTAACCGTCCGGTCTTTAGAAGTGATAAATTTAAGAAGCTAAACGACACACAATCCTCGGGTCTTACTGCTCTGATATCGGAAGAAGAAATTCGTAATGCCGTTTGGAGTATTGGGTCGGAAAAGGCACCAGGTCCGGACGGTTTCACATCTGCGTTTTTAAAAAAAATTTGGGATACGATCAAACCGGATCTAATCGAGGCAGTTAAACACTTTGAGACTCATGGTGTGTTTGATAATGGATGTAACTCATCTTTTATTGCACTTATCCCAAAGGTAAATTCCCCTATTACTTTTGGTGATTTTCGCCCCATTAGCTTGCTTAATAGTCTATATAAAATAATTTCCAAAATCTTGGCAAATAGACTGGCTCAAGTTATCAAAGACGTAATTGGCGAAGAGCAAACGGCCTTTATTCAAGGTAGAAATATTCTTGATGGCCCGTTCATAATTGGTGAAGTTATTGCTTGGCTTAAAGCTAGAAAGAAAAATGCAATGCTCTTTAAGATAGATTTTGAAAAGGCATTCGATTCTCTTAATTGGGAATTCTTGCTAGATGTTATGAAGAGTATGAATTTTGGGAAAAAAATGGAGGAAATGGATATATGGATGCTTATCATCCGCTTCGGTATCGGTTCTTGTAAACGGCTCTCCATCTAATCAATTCAAGATGGGTAGCGGTGTCCGTCAAGGTGATCCATTAGCTCCTTTTTTATTTATTATTGCGGCCGAGGCTCTTAATATTGCAATGAAGGAGGCTTGTATTAAAGGCATCTTCCATGGGATCTCATTACCCAACAATGGCCCCCATATTTCACATTTGCAATATGCGGATGATACCATAGTAATTGGAGAATGGTCGGAAAGCAACATCTCTAACCTAATTCGGATTCTTAGGTGTTTCTTTCTCTCTTCCGGATTAAAAATGAACCTTGGGAAAAGTAATATTTTCGGAATTGGTATTAATGAAGAAGAAGTGGCAGATTTGGCGTTTAGACATCATTGCTCGGCAGCAACATTCCCGTTCGTGTATCTAGGTGTGCCTATGGGTGCCTCGATGAATAAATGTGAATCATGGGCACCAATTATCGATAAATTCCAATCAAAATTGAGTATGTGGAAAGCGAGAACTCTATCTACCGGTGGTAAAGTCACCTTGCTAAAATCCGTTCTAGGTAGCCTTGGTTCCTATTTTTTCTCGCTTTTCAAGGCACCGGAGAAGGTTATCAAGAAACTTGAAAGCCTTAGGTCAAATTTCTTTTGGGGCGGATCTCCTGAGGCGAAAAAGATCAGCTGGGTTTCATGGAATTTAGCCCTAAACAACAAAATTAATGGCGGGCTTGGTGTGGGAAGCTTGAAAGCTCTAAACATTGGTCTTTTAGCTAAATGGGTTTGGAGATTTGAGCGGGGCAGTCCATCTCTTTGGAGCTCGGTAATATCGGAGATTCATGGTCCAAATGGTGGTTTGTCAGGGCCAAAACCAACCGGGAAAATCCTGGGATTGTGGAGGAATGTTCTTAAAATATACAAAGACTTCCACAAGCTTAATATCTCATTTGACTCCTTGTTTCAAAGGTCAAATTCAGATCCAAGCAGGCTGATTTGGGGACTGAACCCATCAGTCGGGTTCTCTGTTTCATCCGTTAGGGTTGCTTACGATGATCTCACCCTTAAAAAGGTCGATATTGATCAATCGATTTGGTCTAAGGTGGTTCCAAAGAAAATCTGCGTGAACGCGTGGCGCATTGCTCTTGGCCGTCTCCCAACTAAACTCAATCTTGAGAGACGTGGAATCCCAATTTTAACATGCACATGCCCTCTTTGCGGTCAGGATAGTGAATCAGAGGAACACCTTTTTGTTTCTTGTAGTGTTTCTCGTCTTTTTTTGCAGGGAATTGCAGCATGGTGGGGACTATCGTGCCAACACATCACGAATTTGTCGCAGCTCTGGACGTGGGGGAGAGATGCTAGCTTCAGTGGTCTGCGATTAAATGCTTTTACCGGCGTCGTTCTGTCTTATCTTTGGTCTGTTTGGAAACACCGGAACGATATTGTCTTCAAGCCGCAAGACCGGAGCATCTTCAAGTTAGATGTCTCGCAGATGCAAGCTCAGGTTTTTTTCTGGCTGAAAAATAGATCAAAAGGAGGCATTGGAGTTAATCATTGGGGCGGTTGGGTGACAGATCCAAGTGGTTGCTTTGGACCAATTTTATAATCGTGTTTTTATTTTTATTTTCCATGGTTTTGTTGCTTGGTGTTTAGTTTCCTTGTTCTGTAAATACACTTTCTGCTAGTTGCTTGCTAGTGTTTTAATTCAGTTTGGGTGTCTTGGGTGGGGTGATGACAATGCCGAAACTCCTATCCTTGATTCCCCTTTTTGCCGTTCAAAAAAAAATTCACTATATGATGAATTTTAATTTTTGATCTTTTATCAATAAATGGATCGTCTAATTCCAAAAATCGAACCGGAAGCCATGTGACGGTAAAACGTGTTTTCAGTGTAAAAGCGCAAATTTTAGTGGAAGAAACGCTGAGGGGGCGTTTGGCTCAACGTAATCCTCCGTAATGTAATTGAAATCGGTTGTATTTGAATTCGGTTGTAATTGAATTGTGTTGTAATTGAATACGCTTACGCGTTTGGTTACCAAATTTTTTAAGTTGTAATTCAAATCAATACTTATGACTTTTTTTAAAAACTTTTCTAAATTTATTTTTAATATTTTATTATTTTTTATTTTTTATATTATTATTTTTTATTTTTAAATTTTTTTATTATTTGTTTACTTTAAAAACAAATTAAATAGTTTTTATTTTTTTAATTTTTTTTAATTTTTTTAATTTTTTAAAATATTTTAAAATATTTTAAACTTTTTTAAATTATTAAAACAAAATTTAAAAATTTTAAAAGTTTTAAAATTTTCTTAAAATTTTTAAATTTTTTTAAATATTTTAAGAATTTTTAAAAATTTTAATTTTAAATTTTTTTTTTTAATTTTTTCAATTTTTTTAAAAAAATTAATTTTTTTTAATATTTTTAATTTTTTTTAAATGATTTTAAAATGTGAATCATATAAAATATTCAAATTTGTTAGTTTACTAAATGACCGTAATTGAATTCGTGGGGTGTTGGGACGGATTTCAATTACAACGAATATCGTAATTCGAAATTACGTCGTAATTGAATTACGAAAAAATGGGTAATCCAAACGTCGTCCGATTACGATTGTTTACGTCAAAACAAACGGGGCCTGAATGTTTAATATTTACGACGTAAACTGTTAAACCCTTTCTCTCTCACACACTCACATTAACCCCTTTCTCTCTCTCACACTCACCCATTAACCCTTTTTCTCTCTCACACACTCACATCAAGCAGTCAATGTCTCTGAATAACTGTCTTCCATTTCGGCGGCCTCACGTTTCTCACCTCCTTCCCTTCTTCTTCATCCCTATTTAACTCTCGTACTATTTTTCTAATTGACGTTTCTCAATTTCTCCCAAAAACGACTTTAATCGTTCATCTAATTACAAGATCTTGATCAATCGATGACCTAATTACTTTCGAATTTCAATCCAGTGTAGGTTTTACCTGATTTTTAATGATTAGATAGATATATCTGAAAAAAGTTTGTGTAGGTTAGTTCTAGTGTGAGATCTGAGTAGTTGTTTCATGGCGGATGGTCGTCGTTACGCTCTTGGTGCTCAACTAGGTGAGTTTTGACTTTGATTATTGGTCGTTATCGCTATTTATGTTACTCTTTTTGTTGCTTTTTGCTTTCTATTTTTCACGAATTAGGTTTTATAGATTTTTGTACATATTACACTCATATGCAAGTCCATCTGTATCCTATATGTATTTCGTGTATGTGTTTGCTACTTTTTTTTGTGTATTTCCTATGATCACAGTAGTGAAGTGGCGATGGAGTATTCGATTGAACAAATAGTTGATTCATCGGAATCTTTTATGGTGTTTGTACATGCGCACTTTTATTCTTGTCTGGATTGTTACAGTGCATGAACTATGTAACATATGTTGCTTGTATCTTTTAATTGTCAAAAGAGCCACTTAGATTTGCTTGAGGACTTTTTCTTAGTTTGATCATGTTTTAAGTATCAGATTTCTAAGTTAGCAAAGTGACATTGCACACTACTTGAATTCATAGCATCTTGCTGCTGTTATTTAAATTTCTGTTGTTGGTGGTGATAGGTTTCTTGATCTTGAAATTCTTTTATCTGGTACTGGAATTATTTTCTGCTTGCCTATTTTGACCTAAGTTTGTGGTTAAATGCAGATATTGAGCAAATACTTTCAGAAGCACAACATCGCTGGCTTAGGCCTGCAGAAATATGTGAAATTCTTCGTAATTACACCAAGTTCCAGATTGCTACAGAGCCTGGAAATAAACCTCCAAGTATGACTATGAGAGCATGTGGATTTTACTATTCAGTCACAAATCACCCTTGATAATAATCTTTTTTGAGTTTTTATGTTTACTTATATGCGTATGCCTCTTTTCAGATGGTTCACTCTTTCTGTTTGACCGGAAGGTGCTAAGGTATTTCAGAAAAGATGGACATAACTGGAGGAAGAAAAAAGATGGGAAAACGGTTAAGGAAGCTCATGAAAGGCTAAAAGTAAGTGTTCAACCACTTCCCTTTTTTATAAATTCGTTTGTTTTTAATGCCTGAAGAATTCAGTATATTTGAAAATTTCATCCGGATTTTAATCATGTATCTTGATCAAATATTGTTCAGGCTGGAAGCATTGATGTGTTGCACTGTTACTATGCTCATGGAGAAGAAAATGAAAATTTTCAGAGGCGTAGCTATTGGTTGCTTGAAGAGTGAGTAGAAAAAATTCTCGCATGTGTGTGTGTGTGTTCCTCTATTGATAAAGTGTAACAGTATATCATGACATTATAACATCTTGAAACTAGAAGTTAGAAAATTAAATATCTTATCATATTTGATAGGAACTTTGAACATTAAAATCCACTCGTTTAATGTATATATATATATATATATATATATATATATATATATATATATATATATATATATATATATATATATATATATATATATATATATATATATATATATATATATATATATATATATATATATATATATATATATATATATATATATATATATATATATATATATATATATATATATATATCTTGTCTTAAACACCATGCTTATATAGTGTTTCAACTATCCTCTTATATGTTTACTACTGGTGCAGGGAGCTGTCCAATATTGTTCTAGTCCACTACCGTCAAGTGAAGGTTGGTCTATTCTTAATTTTTTTTTATTTCTATATTTTGTTTTTTTAATTGCTTTTAGAGTTGCTTGTGCCGTTTTTTAGGTACACTGTCACTTATACAATTGCGTGATCTATCTAACTTGTAGAAGGTTATGGTAAAATTAGGGATATATATATAAATAGAAGATGATGTGTAGACGTGTAGTATTAGTGAAACATATGCCGCAAATAGGACATGTGTTGAAAAGAGGAAGTACTAATGAAATTTATGTCTTATTAATGCAAAAAATGTTATAAAGCCATTTTATATACAAAATTGAATCATTATCGAATTAAAGTAAGTTTTATAAATTATAGTACTGTGTCCTTTTATTTATTTTTATTTTCTTTTGTAATTGTTAGTGATACTATATGTACATTTTTTTATGATTATCAGGGAAGTAGGACAAATGCAAACCGTGTTAGGGAAGCTACTCCCAACTCTTTGGAAAGTGAAGAAAACATATCTACTTCTGAGGCTGATAGTTCTGTTTCTTCTAGATTTCACACATATAATATCCCAGTGGCTTCACAAACAACTGACAACAGCACACAGGCCTCAGAATATGAAGATGCAGAGTCAGGTGTGTTTTATTGTAACTAAGTCGTGTGTCAAATATGATGATCAAAATTATAATAATTCAATAATAATAATCTCATTTTCGGTGTTTATTTAGAAGTATATTGTTTCATAACTTACAGAGATTTAACCGTAACTTGATTAATTTGGAAATGAATTTTTATTGCAGCATATTCTCACCAATCTACTTCGAGATATAGTTCTATCCTCAACTTGCAACCATCTGTTACTATAAAGAAAGATGAACCACTCTCCATGCCTTATTATCCAGTTCCTTCTTCAAGTAATTTCTTATTTGCATAAAAAATTTCAATGATTTTTTTCATTACCTTTTTGTTTACTAAATCCAGTTACAGATGACTATGATGGAAAATTTCAAGCAAATCCAGATATGAGTTTTGTGTCACTCATGCAAGGGGGAAAAGATGCAAACAATGTTGATGCTGGTTTAACATATGCATTTGAAAGCTATAATGCAGGAAATCAGTCTGGTAGTTATCAGCCAACTCATTACAACACAGGATTTGATAAAATGCAGGAGTTCAGGGGAAATACAGGCTGGCAGGTACTACTAATTACACTGCTTTATCACATTTTTAGTTATTTTTGCTATATGGTCCCTTTTGTTTGTAGCAGTGAAGTAAGTGATGTTTTATGAGGCACTGCAGGTTGATGCAGGTTTTAACAATCTCCCGTCTAGGTTTAATGAAGAAGTTACATATGCTGAACTTTTCAATTCCTTTGAGAACAACAATCCCAGTGATGAACATAAGCCTCTTGCACAAGGGTCCCTAGAATTCAATCTGGCAGATGAATCCGTGAAACAAAATCTGGAAAATGTAGATGAAAAAACGGGTTCTTTGAAACCACCGTATCTAGAAGGGTTTATGAAGGAAGGACTTAAGAAGCTTGACAGTTTTGACAGGTGGATGAGTAAAGAACTTGGAGATGTAAAGGAAACCCAAACTCAGTCAACTTCAGAGACTTACTGGGAAGCTGTTGAAACTGAGAATGGAGGTGATGATTCCATTATTAGCCCACAAGTGCATTTGGATAGCTATGTTTTGGGCCCATCTCTTTCACAGGATCAGCTTTTTAGCATTGCTGATTTTTCTCCAAATTGGGCTTATTCTGGGTCTCAAATTAAGGTTTTAGTAACGGGCAGATTCCTAAGGAGCCCACATGAATTACAGCACTGTGAATGGGCCTGCATGTTTGGGGAGTTAGAAGTCCCCGCAGAAGTTGTAGCTGATGGTGTTCTTTGTTGTCACGTGCCTGATCACAAACCTGGTAGGGTCCACTTTTATGTAACATGCTCCAACAGGCTTGCGTGCAGTGAAGTGCGGGAATTTGAATTCAAAGTGAATGAAAATAATGATCAAGAAATGCACATGCGGTTGGTGAAACTGTTATCAATCACGTATGGTAATGTTGTTCAAAGCTCGGTGACTGATCCTGAGCTTTTAGGTGAACTTAGTTTGTTAATCCAAGAGGATGAGGAGTTTTCTTCAGAAAGAAAGGCGGTGAAGGAGAAACTGTATTGGTGGATCATGCATAAGGTGTCTGAAGGCGGGAAAGGTGCGTGTGTGTTGGATGAAGGTGGGCAGGGTGTGCTGCATTTTGCAGGTGCACTTGGTTATGATTGGGCTATTCCTCCAACTGTTGCTGCTGGTGTGAGTATTAACTTCAGAGATGTTAATGGGTGGACTGCTCTCCATTGGGCTGCATCCTGTGGCCGAGAACGCACAGTGGCTTTCCTCATCTCACAAGGTGCAGCAGCAGGAGCACTAACAGATCCTTCACCAAAATACCCGTCAGGAAGAACACCTGCAGATCTAGCTTCCAGTAACGGAGACAAAGGAATAGCAGGTTATTGTGCTGAAGCTGCTTTAAGCACACACCTGCAGCTACTTAAACTAAAAGATGCTAACAAAGATGCTGCTGATTCAAAAGCTGTACAAAAGGCCTCGGAAAGAACTCCAACCCCGGTTAGTTATGGTGACATGCCTCAGGGGTTATCATTGAAAGACTCGTTAGCTGCTGTGTGTAATGCTACTCAAGCTGCTGCTAGGATTCATCAGGTTTTTAGGGTTCAGTCTTTTCAGAAAAAGCAGATGAAGGAGCATGGTGGTAGTGAGTTTGGGCTGTCGGATGAACGGGCCCTGTCTCTTCTTGCTTTGAAGACAGCCAAGACTGGTCAACATGATGAGCCCGTACATGCTGCTGCAGTCAGGATTCAAAATAAGTTTAGAAGTTACAAAGGGAGGAAAGATTTTCTCATTATGAGGCAAAGAATTGTCAAAATTCAGGTAAATTTTTACCTATAAAATATTGCTATTATTAAAAATATAAAATGAATATTTTGTGATGTAGGCACACGTTAGAGGGCATCAAGTGAGGAAGAACTACAGAAAGATAGTGTGGTCAGTGGGAATATTAGACAAAGTGATTTTAAGGTGGAGACGTAAAGGAAGTGGTTTAAGAGGATTTAAGCCTGAAGCAATTGCAGAAGGTAGCAGCACAATTGAAGCAAATAAAGCTGTAAAGGAAGATGATGATGATTTTTTCAAAGAAGGAAGAAAACAAACTGAACAACGATTACAAAAAGCACTTGCAAGAGTTAAATCTATGGTTCAGTATCCTGAAGCAAGAGATCAATACCGTAGATTGCTTAATGTTGTTAATGACATGCAAGAAAGCAAGGTATCCATCACTTTTATTTACTTTGGAGCATGTAATGAGGTAGGTTTTTATGGGCACAAGTAATTGTTTCCTGCAGGCTGTATATGATAAGGCTTTAGAGAGTTCAGAAGAAGCGGTTGACTTTGATGAGGATCTGATTGACCTGGATGCATTGCTGGAAGATGATGACACATTTATGACTATCTGAGCCTGTCTGCCTTAATAAATATAAATCTCCATTGTGCCATATGATATGATATTTTGTAAATGGTAAATTTGGTTGATTGATTTGAAGTTTGGACTTGTGTTAAGGATTTGCATATGGTTGGTTATCTCTGTACATTTAAACGTTGACTGATATTATTACTAGGAAATATTAACTCTCTTACAGATCCTCACCCTGACCCTCATCTTATAATTTATACTTCTCATGATTGCTTTGATTTGGTTAATCGGATTAGGGTTTTTATTTTTGTTTCATGTTATGTGTTGGTTTTTCTTGAGAGGGGGGTTGCTTTAATTTTATTAATTTAGGGATAAAACTTGAAGGAGAAATGAGAACTTTATTTAGGGACGGAGGGAGTATATCGTTTTAATCCGTCCAGATGCAACATCTAATCAAATTCTAAATAAGCTTGAACGAAAACGAGAAATTTTGTAGATATTTCTAATAATTTCTACTAGGTAAGTAGGTCTTTTTGGATAAACCTTAAATAGCAAGCGTAAATGGGTAAATTTTACTTGTTCACAAATTAAAACCTTGTAGATCTGTCTTGCTAGGGTAAATGTACATCCCAGTCATGGTAACTTACCATGTCACTAATAGGTTGATTTTAGATATGGTTTATGTTTTATGGTTAAGTTCAACTAAAATGTAAACGGGTAAAGGACATCAAATGGATTGAATATTTTCTTATTAATTGCTGTGATTCTTTTCAAGAAAATGATACGTGATCCCTGAAATAAATTTAAAAAAAATGTCAGTTGCAGGGGAAAAATGAAGTTGGTTTCCTAAATTTCAAACAATCTGTTGGTAGACTGGACTGATATAATATTTCAAGCAGAAGAAAATCCTGCAGGGGCGACCTGAGAACACGTGATAAAGCGCAAGCAACTTCATTGCGTATTAAACATGTGTTCTCATGTCACACCTGTTGGATACCTCTGCCATTTCTATGATCCGTTGGTGGTTACTTACAATATACTTGGGGGAATAGCATGGATAATATATAGTAAAATGGTCAGTTGTATGCGTACTGCAAATTATATGGTAATGGTACTACATTTTTAATTATCAGTACAATATTGAGTTGTACACTTGTACTTGTACTAGTTGAGATTTATTTGTACTTCTGCATCCTATTTCAGTTTTCTCGCCTTAATCGTTGCCAAGTCCATGTGTTCTTTATTACTTGAAGTAGGGTGAGTGTTGTTAAGCAATGTCTCATATTGGACAAATAATGAATATGTAATCTGCTTATAAGGGTCCTGATTTACTCATCTTACAACCAATTGGTTTTAAGATGGAAGCCAACAAACTTACAAGTGTGGTATGGACAAGACCGAACCGGACTGCAACTGATAGTACCGGAATCGAAAATCATGAAATTACAAAACCAAAAACTAAATAGAAAATCATAATCGGTGTTGGTCCGGGTGGTGGTGAGTAGTGATGATGATGGTCAATGAGAGAGCTATATCAATCGAAATCTAAGCAATTCATGTCGATTCCATGAGATTTGAAGATCAAATGTGTGTGTTTCTAAAGAGAGAAAGTTAGAGAGAAGATGGAGAGAGTTGGAGCTTTCAAATGATCATTCAATTACAAGTGTGGGAAAACTAACATCATTATGATTAATCCTACCTATTTATACCATCACCTCTAAACACCATTAAACTAGTTTAATTAAGCTAATTACAAGTGTAAAGCTTAAAACTAGTCCTAACAGTCAATACAATCTTCTCCTATATATGAGCCTACATTTGATTGAATTTTGCCAACTAATCACTTTGGAGCTACCTCATTGGTCGACAATGCCAGGTTTAATTACCCCATTGGCCGTCCACTCATCCTCAGCATTAGGGTTAAACCACATAGATTTCATTCCACTTCTCAAACCACATAGATTTCATTCCACTTCTCTCGCTCTGCCTTCTTCGACCTCTCTCACCGCTAATCAACGTCAACATCTCCCGCGAATACTCATCATCCACATCCTCATGATTTTTCGACTGCATCCCAATCTTCATATGCCATCTCAAATAACCCTAAATTCCTAAACCCTAAATTTCAGATAATAAAAACATTTTGGCTTTTTGGTGCAATTGTAATGGGAATCGTAATTCATTCACGATCTATTACTCGATTTTCATTTTTTGACGTATTGTTTCTGTTTGTCGACGGATCCTGCAGGTGCAGCTGCTAACCAGGCAAGCAAGGAAGAGGTAGATAAAAGGTCTATATTTGTTGGCAATGTAAGCAAAAAAATAAAAACTTTATTTTTTCCAGATTTTGATATGTCACTTAGGGCATTTTCCTTTTGTACTGTCTTGTGTGTACATTAAGCTTTAAGGTGTGAATTTTACTTTTATCACATAAGTCTTAACATAAATATAACCTACTTTTTTAGAGATGCTGCCTCTTAATGTTTTGTATAATTACAAATGAATATAGTTGGATACAAACTCATTTTACCATTTGAACTTAGGGTGCTTCAAGACCATTAACCTCAAGGCTTTGCATAAAAAAATGAAACTTTTTTTCTTGTGTCATTCTAAAGTTTTGATACATCAACTTTGTGTTACAATTATTTAATTCATTAATTCTCTCTTTATCTTTTCTTTTGTCTTGTGAAGATGATTCTTATTGTTTTTATCTTCTTTGATATATTTAACTCTTATCTGCCTGATCACAGGACGTTTGAAATTTCTCTGTAGCACCAAAATTTTCTTTTTATCTTTGATCAACATGGAAATTGTCCGTTTGTAAATAAAGATGTAAAAAAAAAGAGGGAAAAATATGTTACACTCCCCAAAAAAAATATAACAGAGAAAAAAGAAAAAAAGAACCACGATCATACCTTCTAGAACATTTTGTGTTGTATGTATCGTCTCTCTTCAAACTCGTGTAATGTTGGATCATAGGAAGAAATATCTCTAACATATTTTATAATTATTCTTCAGGTTAGCTTTGGGCAATCAGAAGCAAAGGTCTGTTTCCATAAATATTGAACCAACTATAATCAGATTTTTTTGACGGTATTTCAAGCCTTTACACCTCGGAAATGAGGTGTAGGTGGCTGGTAGCGCTTCTAGAAGGTGCGTTTAAGTTACCAAGATGCAAAAAGATATTGCGAGTTGGGATGAGTATATGAAGCAATCATTAGGGGAATACCATTTTCGATCATTCCTTGGTGCTTTAGAAATTTGGTACAATGATCAATTATGCAAAGATATGGGCATGAATCCTATGAGAAAAAAGGGACTCTTGGCTAACCTATTTGAAGCTCATGCTCCCATGGATTATGCCCAAAATATGTTAATACTGAATATACACTGCAAGGTTCATTCTGCTTACATCTATTAAACATGTAATAATTACATTTTCCATACCATATTGATGCTTATTAACCTTAATCTTAACTTTAGAAACGAAATATCAACTTCACGCGAAAGAAGTTTCTCTTTCTTTGGATCTTTCAAATTATGATGGTATTATCTGTGTTAGCGGGGATAAGATATTGGTTGAGGTTGGTTCGTTACATGTTTCGATACATAATTAGAGCTTTTTGTATATGGCATTAGTTAGAAGTTAATTAAAATTCAATTTTTTTATCTGATGACACATGGATGCAACTTGTAGTAGGTAGTGAATGGATTGCTTGAAAGAGAAGATTGGGCAGCTGCAATTGTAACACCGCAAAATTTAGAAAGCATTTTTTTTAAATGCCCGAAGGCGATTAGGTTATCCTTTAGGTTAGTTTAGTTTAGTTTAGTTACAAACAAGGTCCCACAATAAGTTTCCAAAATAACATTGCTTAAACAATACAATGACGGTGTCACTTAAACGACATGGCTCACTTTACAAACACAACTCCTTGAGCTTGGTCAATCATCCCGTCCAAAGCACCGATCAACCTGAAAAGATTCAACGAGAGAGGGATTAGCACAAAGCTAAGTGAATGAACATAAACTACAAATTATACAAAGCTCGACAAACAAGCACCAACATCTCCACGATTGTTACTCCTCATAACCGCTTAACCGTTGTTCCCCTGAATCACTGTTCCACCGAACTAGTAACCGCTAACTGTCTAATAACTAAGCACGGAAGTAACTCTACATCTCCGCCTACTAACCTCGGAAGTAGATTCTACATCTCCGATTGCTAACACGGAAGTTATAAAACATCTCCGCGTTGGGTAAACACTATCACTGAGGAACGGTGGCTTTGCGGGCCTTAAACCATGGTTGGCCAGAACCACAGTAACCGTTGGGGCTTCGTATCCAACACCCCGGGCAACTCCCTCCCCTTAACCATGTAACGCATACAGGTAAGGTCGGATACCCTATTAGTCGATGCCCTTTGCCCAGCCGTTATCCATCCGACACTGACCTCTTACCTATCCTCGATTTCCACTAACCGAGTAATTGCTACCAATCAAGCAAAACCTTTCCATATATGTGCACATATCCTATTTCGTCTAACCCGATCGAACAGGTACCAAACAAGCAAACTGTCAAGATTCGCGCCCGAAAACGACCCGAAAAACCTGAAATCTGAAGTTCACGATCGTGAACAATAGTTCACGAACGTGAACTAGAGTTCACGCCGTGAACTAGAGTTCACGATCGTGAACTCTCTACAGGGAAGTTCCCTGCATTTTTCCTGTATTTTCCTGCATGTTTCCTGTATTTTCCTGCATGTTTCCTGTATTTTCCTGCACCTTTCTCCCAACAGGCAATACCAAACCGATTGTAACCGAACACAAGTTTGAGGTTAAGTCCACTCACCGTTACTTCCACTTGTCGAACTCAGAGGTCTAATGTTTCTGAGTCTCGATCCCTGTTCCTGTACATCAAAGGAATACCAAATCAGTAACCGGTATTTATTAATAATTACCAATATTGACAATTATAAACACTAACTGTCAACCAAGTGTTATAACACCATTTCTAAGTCATAAGCATATTAAAACTACTTATACATCCACAATTTAACAATTGAGTCGTTCCACCACTTAATCACCCGAACGGGTCAAAACCGGATTAATAAACAATAATACCTTCTATAACTACAATCATGTCATCCACTTACAATTCACCAATTGTTATCAATAACATTTCTAATTACATAAACCTAACAATAATACCTTCACAATCCAAGGTCCTTAGTCATTTTATTACCAATTGGCCCAAACGGGTCAAAAAACCCGAACATGACTACAACACTTCCAATTTCCATCAATTAGCACGAATTCTCTATAACTAACAAGTCATAATCATGTAACAATTCATCACGTTCGAAGTCACCAACAATCCATGTATTTAACTTCCAAATTACTAGTTCATCATTTTAACCAAAAACATCCCAACACTAGTTAGCATTTCAACAATCTCAACATAATCCATAACTAACATATCCAATCAACAAAACCCGCAAAAACACACCAATGCCATGTTTCCACCAACTAGTCATTTAACACAATAATTGGTTCATAATTTCTACATAAACTTAAACAATTGTTTTAACTAACAATCTCACCCAAATCAAGTCATAAACCACCAAAACATACAATACTTGATTTCTCAACATCCATAACTTACTAAACATGATTTCCCTACCTAATGAACAATTCCAAGCATTCAAACAACAAGAAATCCAAGGTTTGTCAAAACACGTAAAACCTACTATTAACATAAACCCACCAACTTGTACACTTTGCTAAAATGGTTGTACCTTGTGCTAAATTACTTGTACTCATACAACAATACATGTCAAATCTTGTATAAACACTTAGTATAACATTTAACACAATATACACTAACAAGACTTCAAGAATCATAAACCCTAATTTCACCAAAACTCAAGAACTTCAAAACAAACATATATAGGTCGAAGCTTACCTCAAGAGCTACTCAAAAACGGGTTCGGATTTATGATGGAGTAAGAAACGAGCACAAGATCTTCAAAAGAGCTCAAGAACATCAAGAACACAAGGTGGGTTTTAATGGAGTTTTAGAGAGAGGTGGGAGAGATGCTAGAGAGAGAGAATGAGATGGATAAAATGAAACAAAGTGGGGGATTTCCCCACTCCACAACCGTCCAAACAAAATAGGTGGGGGACCCACTTGACTTTTTCCATCTTTTAGCAAATACAATATAAAAGTCCATTTCGTAGTTAATTTATTTAAAATACCAAACGAACTATGTTTTTCGCCACGAAAATATATTCGGAAACGATATTAAAAGGTGAATCTAAAGATATAAAAATCATACAATCCTTTAAACATTTCAGAAAACGGATATTTTAATCCCTTGATTAAAATATCACAAAAGGACAAGAGGTCCAACAATTGATTTAACATTTAATCAATTTATTCCATATAGGGTCAAATAGATATTTTTCAAATATCAACATATACCCTAAACAACTAGGCCAGTTTTAGGATGTTACAGCAATGAAGATGCCTCTTGGGGCCATACCTGCAGGTTTCATCTGTTCATATTTTGACCATATATAATGTAACCATTGTCACTTAATTGGCTTTAAAACTTAATATAAAATTGTATTACAAAGGTACTAGAAATGGTATGATTAAATCATTTCTAGATTCAGTTGGTGAGCCATGTACACCAGCTCATGTTGTTCTTGTTGTAATTCGAGGTTAACCTTTATTGGATTAATATATTTAATTTCTATCTCTATTACTTTTTCTGCTTTAAACAGATTTTAACTTTATTTTATTTTTTTTGGCAGGGCATAAACGCTCTTTGGATGTAGCTACAATCTGGCAAGGGGAGACTATATTTTTCAGTATCTTGATGATTGCATGGGGTATCCTAAAAACCAATTAAACATTAAAGACTCAATTTTTATTTTTATTTCATTTTAATCCCTGCAATGGGTTTAATTTCTTATTTTCTTTTTGAAGGTTTAATATCAGATATAAATATCGAATCCGAGAAGTATCGATGGATGGGAAGTGCTCGATTAGATTTCTATGTAACTCACGATAACATTTATGATAACACCTGATGCTAATAAGCTGTACAAAATTGGTGCGGGGGCAGTACTAATATGTTATAGTACTAATTTATGATAGCCGGCGTTTGCAATTGGAATTAAAAAACCAGATGGTTAGGACTACAATGGTATTTTTTGTACGTTCTTACCAATATATGATTATTATTGTAATTGAACACAAATACTACCTGCCGTTTACCATAATAACACGTAAATTGCAATTATCACATAACTTGAAATATCTCCCGTTAATAACAATCAACCGAATCACAAGGAGATCCGGTATCATTTTTTGAAAACAAACCATTCACCAAATTAGTGGAATATTTCAGGAAGATATTTAACCAAATCTTTAAATTTTACAAAATTTTCGGTTAATTTATAATGGTTACCCCTAATAGCAAAATCATTCCGGGTATATCAAGACCATATAGCAAAATATTCATTTGAATGCTGCCACAAAGAAGACTGTTAAGGCATCAGATGTTGTACCCATGTCTGGTGGTGGTTTGGATAGTTTGCTCGTGAAGATATTAGTGGAAAGATAACATCAGCCCTTTTGAAAGGATTGGAGAGCTTTGATTGGAAGGTAAATTACTTTATTTTTATTTTATTTTATTAAATAATGAAAAAATGGAAATATGTGGACATGGGTTTTGATTGTGTTCAGATGCGTTTGGAATCTATTGAAGCAGTAAATAAAATTGTGGAATACGCTAATAAGCGTATTCAGCCTATTGTGGAAGAAGCTAATAAGCGTATTCAGCCTACTGGAACTGGTAATAATTTGCATTCGTTAATTTAACTGTTTTGCAGTGAATATATATTTCTAATTTTTTTTATCCTTTTCAGTGTAATTATTTGGAGCTCTTAGAGGTCGGTTATATGATAGCAACAAGAATTTAATCATGGCTACTTTGACCTCTATAAGTGGTCTTGCTTTATCTATGGGACCTGCAATAGAATAATCAAGCAATGTCCATTAAATACACCTATCTCCATTTACTTATAGATTATTTAATATGTCATTATTTATTCTTGCATGGAATTTTGTCAGATGTTGTGAAATGTATTGATGACAACAAAAAGCACATGAGAGAATGTACCTTGGCCACTTTGGATTCTTGGGTTGCTGCTACTCACCTTGGTAAAATGGTAACATTTTTCTCATTATTATATTATTTTTTTAAAACCCTAATTACAGCTATATTATTTGCTAACTAATTTGATCAATTCTAATATTAGTTTTTCTTAATAATTTAGTCACTGTTGACTCATGGATCTTTTTTAGGTACCATATATTACTACTTTTTTTACTGATGCTAAACTTGGAGCAGAAGGACACAAAGACCTTTTTGATTGGTTGTCCAAACAACTTACATGATGAGTTCCCTGATGAAATTCAGTTGCTGAGACCAGTTCATGTTGCTATGACGGTATTTAAACTTTATAAAATATTAAATTTTTTATTTTTAATATACACAATTTAGTTATAAAAGTAATTTCTGTTTGTCATCAGGATAAGTCAGTAGATGTTCGAAAAGCAGCAGAAGTATGCTTTGAAGACATTGTTAGAGTCTGCGGGCCAGAAATGGTGTGTGACTTTTTATATTATATTTTATTTTTTGTAACCTTTTTTGAAGAGTTAGTTGTTTATGTTGACTATAGGTTATGTTGACTAGTATTTTCACATGGTCAACTTTATGTCGATGTATCAAGAGTTAAGAACTAGAACGGATAAAAAGTTATTTGTTGCGACAAAGATGACAATTACACTAATTCAACAACAAATGTCGTTTACAAAGAAGTCTTTTTTCGTCTCTAAATTTCCTATAACATTAATTCATGTATCAAAATTTGTACCAACTCATCATTACAAATATGGATTGTTATGTTATTTGATTTGTTATTTTCCTACATATCTCTCGAAGCATGTCCGCCCAATCGGGCGGGCTTTGAAGCTAGTAATGAATATATGGCTTAATAAATATAATATGCCAAAAATAGGTCAAATTGTGCGTTATTAGTGTTGCAACAAAGAAACGTAGAGTTCTTTCAAGTTTAATGCTTATCAGATTGTGCTTATAACAATTAACAATAAGACTTCTGTGAAAGTACATGATTCATTTGATGTTTCATCTTAACCAACTCCTTTTTAATGAGTTATCAACAAAAATTACTGTAGGAGCAACCTTATTTTGAAACTTCCTCAAATAAGAAATTACATCTAGTCATATATGTCTTGAACAACCAATGTCCATGTACCAGATATCATCATCCTTCTTGCCCTACGTAGAAACAAACATAAATTAGTCTCCTTATCAGCTTTTGAAGTTCTTTTGTTTGTTTTTCAAAAATCAGGTTTTGAACCATATTTTATTCGTCTCTATTATGACTTTTGAATGATGATACGGATCCACAAGCACAAACCCAAACCCAATCAACCCAACAGGCGTTGAGGCCCAACCGTGTAATCAAAAGGCCCGCTCGGTATTTAGAGTAAACAGAAGAAGATCACTTGAAGAGCAAGTCTTCACACGTTTCCTTTTTAATTGCATGCATGCCAAATAAAGTGGAACCACCACTAGTGGTGACCCACGATCCCATGTTTCCTTCCATTTTCTTTTCACGTACATGTCAGTAAGTTAGTTGCATTTAGGTAGTATAAATTGCATTGTACTTTTCAATTTAAGGATATTCAGAAAACGTTCCAAAATTGCTCTTCTCGTCTTGTTATTCTTGGGAGAATTAACACCTCAAATTTTAATACAAAACATTTGGCCAAAATAATCATTTAATAAAGAGGAGAACTATCCCAAAATACGGATTTACAAAAACCTTTGGTATGAAAATCAGAGTATAAATTCGGTGTTACAAAATATATCAAAACCAAAGCTAAGTCTAAATCCGTTCTAGTGTTCTTCTACTCTAGGCCCCGCATCTCTATCCATGCGTACCTAAACCTTCGATCATGAACCTGAGTACATAGCAAAACAAACAAGGAGTACGTGAGACAAATCTTAGTTAAGCAATCTTCTCAATTAACAATTCTATATAACACAAGTATTGAGTTTATTAAAGCATACCCGAGCTATCATTGTCGGTCCACGGTTGGTGAAGATTCCCCGACCGCCCCCGTCCTTGACCCACAACCCATTTTCTTTTCCCAAGGTCAACTTCCATCTTGCCCAAATTGACCACCTCTAATGTATTTCATTTCCCCACGTGCGTATATATGCTCCTCGGGTAGTTCCCGCATCGTTACTTGATGTGCCAACATTTCCTAGGGCCAAGGGGGTCAGGTTCTCTTTACCTGTCATATCTATAACAATCACAACAACTCACGAAAGCTTAGTTTAAATCGTTAGTAACTACATACTAACTACAACTAACTTCATTCACCGTTGCTCTAATCCCACTCGTCCAGAATGCTTGACCAAACTTGAGCCACGATTTGGGAATGAAACACCAACCCCGTGTATGCATTGCCAAACCGAAGCTCTGATACCAAGTTGTAACACCGCAAAATTTAGAAAGCATTTTTTTTAAATGCCCGAAGGCGATTAGGTTATCCTTTAGGTTAGTTTAGTTTAGTTTAGTTACAAATAAGGTCCCACAATAAGTTTCCAAAATAACATTGCTTAAACAATACAATGACGGTGTCACTTAAACGACATGGCTCACTTTACAAACACAACCCCTTGAGCTTGGTCAATCATCCCGTCCAAAGCACCGATCAACCTGAAAAGATTCAACGAGGGAGGGATTAGCACAAAGCTAAGTGAATGAACATAAACTACAAATTATACAAAGCTCGACAAGCAAGCACCAACATCTCCACGATTGTTACTCCTCGTAACCGCTTAACCGTTGTTCCCCTGAATCACTGTTCCACCGAACTAGTAACCGCTAACTGTCTAATCACTAAGCACGGAAGTAACTCTACATCTCCGCCTACTAACCTCGGAAGTAGATTCTACATCTCCGATTGCTAACACGGAAGTTATAAAACATCTCCGCGTTGGGTAAACACTATCACTGAGGAACGGTGGCTTTGCGGGCCTTAAACTATGGTTGGCCAGAACCACAGTAACCGTTGGCGCTTCGTATCCAACACCCCGGGCAACTCCCTCCCCTTAACCATGTAACGCATACAGGTAAGGTCGGATACCCTATTAGTCGATGCCCTTTGCCCAGCCGTTATCCATCCGACACTGACCTCTTACCTATCCTCGATTTCCACTAACCGAGTAATTGCTACCAATCAAGCAAAACCTTTCCATCTATGTGCACATATCCTATTTCGTCTAACCCGATCGAATAGGTACCAAACAAGCAAACTGTCAAGATTCGCGCCCGAAAACGACCCGAAAAACCTGAAATCTGAAGTTCACGATCGTGAACTATAGTTCACGATCGTGAACTCTCTACAGGGAAGTTCCCTGCATTTTTCCTGTATTTTCCTGCATGTTTCCTGTATTTTCCTGCACCTTTCTCCCAACAGGCAATACCAAACCGATTGTAACCGAACACAAGTTTGAGGTTAAGTCCACTCACCGTTACTTCCACTTGTCGAACTCAGAGGTCTAATGTTTCTGAGTCTCGATCCTTGTTCCTGTACATCAAAGGAATACCAAATCAGTAACCGGTATTTATTAATAATTACCAATATTGACAATTATAAACACTAACTGTCAACCAAGTGTTATAACACCATTTCTAAGTCATAAGCATATTAAAACTACTTATACATCCACAATTTAACAATTGAGTCGTTCCACCACTTAATCACCCGAACGGGTCAAAACCGGATTAATAAACAATAATACCTTCTATAGGTATTATTATTAAGACTCTTAAGTAATGGCTTATTAAGTAATGGCTTTTTAAGACTCTTAGTCTCGTAGTCTTGAAACTCAGCCGTACTTCCTTTGGCTGGCCTTTCGATCCCCTCGTTACTACAATCATGTCATCCACTTACAATTCACCAATTGTTATCAATAACATTTCTAATTACATAAACCTAACAATAATACCTTCACAATCCAAGTTCCTTAGTCATTTTACTACCAATTGGCCCAAACGGGTCAAAAAACCCGAACATGACTACAACACTTCCAATTTCCATCAATTAGCACGAATTCTCTATAACTAACAAGTCATAATCATGTAACAATTCATCACGTTCGAAGTCACCAACAATCCATGTATTTAACTTCCAAATTACTAGTTCATCATTTTAACCAAAAACATCCAAACACTAGTTAGCATTTCAACAATCTCAACATAATCCATAACTAACATATCCAATCAACAAAACCCGCAAAAACACACCAATGCCATGTTTCCACCAACTAGTCATTTAACACAATAATTGGTTCATAATTTCTACATAAACTTAAACAATTGTTTTAACTAACAATCTCACCCAAATCAAGTCATAAACCACCAAAACATACAATACTTGATTTCTCAACATCCATAACTTACTAAACATGATTTCCCTACCTAATGAACAATTCCAAGCATTCAAACAACAAGAAATCCAAGGTTTGTCAAAACACGTAAAACCTACTATTAACATAAACCCACCAACTTGTACACTTTGCTAAAATGGTTGTACCTTGTGCTAAATTACTTGTACTCATACAACAATACATGTCAAATCTTGTATAAACACTTAGTATAACATTTAACACAATATACACTAACAAGACTTCAAGAATCATAAACCCTAATTTCACCAAAACTCAAGAACTTCAAAACAAACATATATAGGTCGAAGCTTACCTCAAGAGCTACTCAAAAACGGGTTCGGATTTATGATGGAGTAAGAAACGAGCACAAGATCTTCAAAAGAGCTCAAGAACATCAAGAACACAAGGTGGGTTTTAATGGAGTTTTAGAGAGAGGTGGGAGAGATGCTAGAGAGAGAGAATGAGATGGATAAAATGAAACAAAGTGGGGGATTTCCCCACTCCACAACCGTCCAAACAAAATAGGTGGGGGACCCACTTGACTTTTTCCATCTTTTAGCAAATATAATATAAAAGTCCCTTTCGTAGTTAATTTATTTAAAATACCAAACGAACTCTGTTTTTCGCCACGAAAATATATTCGGAAACGATATTAAAAGGTGAATCTAAAGATATAAAAATCATACAATCCTTTAAACATTTCAGAAAATGGATATTTTAATCCCTTGATTAAAATATCACAAAAGGACAAGAGGTCCAACAATTGATTTAACATTTAATCAATTTATTCCATATAGGGTCAAATAGATATTTTTCAAATATCAACATATACCCAAAACAACTAGGCCAGTTTTAGGATGTTACAGCAATGAAGATGCCTCTTGGGGCCATACCTGCAGGTTTCATCTGTTCATATTTTGACCATATATAATGTAACCATTGTCACTTAATTGGCTTTAAAACTTAATATAAAATTGTATTACAAAGGTACTAGAAATGGTATGATTAAATCACTTCTAGATTCAGTTGGTGAGCCATGTACACCAGCTCATGTTGTTCTTGTTGTAATTCGAGGTTAACCTTTATTGGATTAATATATTTAATTTCTATCTCTATTACTTTTTCTGCTTTAAACAGATTTTAACTTTATTTTATTTTTTTTGGCAGGGCATAAACGCTCTTTTGATGTAGCTATAATCTGGCAAGGGGAGACTATATTTTTCAGTTGCTTGATGATTGCATGGGGTATCCTAAAAACCAATTAAACATTAAAGACGCAATTTTTATTTTTATTTCATTTTAATCCCTGCAATGGGTTTAATTTCTTATTTTCTTTTTGAAGGTTTAATATCAGATATAAATATCGAATCCGAGAAGTATCGATGGATGGGAAGTGCTCGATTAGATTTCTATGTAACTCACGATAACATTTATGATAACACCTGATGCTAATAAGCTGTACAAAATTGGTGCGGGGGCAGTACTAATATGTTACAGTACTAATTTATGATAGCTGGCGTTTGGAATTGGAATTAAAAACCCAGATGGTTAGGACTACAATGGTATTTTTTGTACGTTCTTACCAATATATGATTATTATTGTAATTGAACACAAATACTACCTGCCGTTTACCATAATAACACGTAAATTGCAATTATCACATAACTTGAAATATCTTCCGTTAATAACAATCAACCGAATCACAAGGAGATCCGGTATCATTTTTTGAAAACAAACCATTCACCAAATTAGTGGAATATTTCAGGAAGATATTTAACCAAATCTTTAAATTTTACAAAAATTTCGGTTAATTTATAATGGTTACCCCTAATAGCAAAATCATTCCGGGTATATCAAGACCATATAGCAAAATATTCATTTGAATGCTGCCACAAAGAAGACTGTTAAGGCATCAGATGTTGTATCCATGTCTGGTGGTGGTTTGGATAGTTTGCTCGTGAAGATATTAGTGGAAAGATAACATTAGCCCTTTTGAAAGGATTGGAGAGCTTTGATTGGAAGATAAATTACTTTATTTTTATTTTATTTTATTAAATAATGAAAAAAATGGAAATATATGGACATGGGTTTTGATTGTGTTCAGATGCGTTTGGAATCTATTGAAGCAGTAAATAAAATTGTGGAATACGCTAATAAGCGTATTCAGCCTATTGTGGAAGAAGCTAATAAGCGTATTCAGCCTACTGGAACTGGTAATAATTTGCATTCGTTAATTTAACTGTTTTGCAGTGAATATATATTTCTAATTTTTTTTTATCCTTTTCAGTGTAATTATTTGGAGCTCTTAGAGGTCGGTTATATGATAGCAACAAGAATTTAATCATGGCTACTTTGACCTCTATAAGTGGTCTTGCTTCTGCTATGGGGCCTGCAATAGAAAAATCAAGCAATGTCCATTAAATACACCTATCTCCATTTACTTATAAATTATTTAATATGTCATTATTTATTCTTGCATGGAATTTTGTCAGATGTTGTAAAATGTATTGATGACAACAAAAAGCACATGAGAGAATGTACCTTGGCCACTTTGGATTCTTGGGTTGCTGCTACTCACCTTGGTAAAATGGTAACATTCTTCTCATTATTATATTATTTTTTTAAATCCCTAATTACAGCTATATTATTTGCTAACTAATTTGATCAATTCTAATATTAGTTTTTCTTAATAATTTAGTCACTGTTGACTCATGGATCTTTTTTAGGTACCATATATTACTACTTTTTTTACTGATGCTAAATTTGGAGCAGAAGGACACAAAGACCTTTTTGATTGGTTGTCCAAACAACTTACATGATGAGTTCCCTGATGAAATTCAGTTGCTGAGACCAGTTCATGTTGCTATGACGGTATTTAAACTTTATAAAATATTAAATTTTTTATTTTTAATATACACAATTTAGTTATAAAAGTAATTTCTGTTTGTCATCAGGATAAGTCAGTAGATGTTCGAAAATCAGCAGAAATATGCTTTGGAGACATTGTTAGAGTCTCCGGGCCAGAAATGGTGTGCGACTTTTTATATTATATTTTTATTTTTTGTAACCTTTTTTTAAGAGTTAGTTGTTTATGTTGACTATATGTTATGTTGACCAGTATTTTCACATGGTCAACTTTATGTCGATGTATCAAGAGTTAAGAACTAGAACGGATAGAAGGTTATTTGTTGCGACAAAGATGACAATTACACTAATTCAACAACAAATGTCGTTTACAAAGAAGTCTTTTTTCGTCTCTAAATTTCCTATAACATTAATTCATGTATCAAAATTTGTACCAACACATCATTACAAATATGGATTGTTATGTTATTTGATTTGTTATTTTCCTACATATCTCTCGAAGCATGCCCGCCCAATCAGGCGGGCTTTGAAGCTAGTAATGAATATATGGCTTAATAAATATAATATGCCAAAAATAGGTCAAATTGTGCGTTATTAGTGTTGCAACAAAGAAACGTAGAGTTCTTTCAAGTTTTATGCTTATCAGATTGTGCTTATAACAATTAACAATAAGACTTCTGTGAAAGTACATGATTCATTTGATGTTTCATCTTAACCAACTCCTTTTTAATGAGTTATCAACAAAAATTACTGTAGGAGCAACCTTATTTTGAAACTTCCTCAAATAAGAAATTACATCTAGTCATATATGTCTTGAACAACCAATGTCCATGTACCAGATATCCTCATCCTTCTTGCCCTACGTAGAAACAAGCATAAATTAGTCTCCTTATCAGCTTTTGAAGTTCTTTTGTTTGTTTTTCAAAAATCAGGTTTTGAACCATATTTTATTCGTCTCTATTATGACTTTTGAATGATGATACGGATCCACAAGCACAAACCCAAACCCAATCAACCCAACAGGCGTTGAGGCCCAACCGTGTAATCAAAAGGCCCGCTCGGTATTTAGAGTAAACAGAAGAATATCACTTGAAGAGCAAGTCTTCACACGTTTCCTTTTTAATTGCATGCATGCCAAATAAAGTGGAACCACCACTAGTGGTGACCCACGATCCCATGTTTCCTTCCATTTTCTTTTCACGTACATGTGAGTAAGTTAGTTGCATTTAGGTAGTATAAATTGCATTGTACTTTTCAATTTAAGGATATTCAGAAAACGTTCCAAAATTGCTCTTCTCGTCTTGTTATTCTTGGGAGAATTAACACCTCAAATTTTAATACAAAACATTTGGCCAAAATAATCATTTAATAAAGAGGAGAACTATCCCAAAATACGGATTTACAAAAACCTTTGGTATGAAAATCAGAGTATAAATTCGGTGTTACAAAATATATCAAAACCAAAGCAATGCGTACCTAAACCTTCGATCCTGAACCTGAGTATATAGAAAAACAAATAAGGAGTACGTGAGACAAAAACGTCTCGTGAGCTACATGGGTTTAGACCCAATAATAATAATAATAATAATAATCATAAGGCATACAAACAAAGGTACAAGTATTTCGTTCATCTATCTAGTCACCCTATTGTTACTCTATAATCCTTGCTTCCCTAGCAATCATATCTAGTTATCGAGTCGTCCCCAACTAACTAGAACCACATTAACTTATTAACCGGGGATCCCCCGCATTAATAAGCTTCAAGGTAAAGGCAAGAGGGAATCGCCTAATCTACCTATACCTGCCTTACTCGCCGGACTACTTCCAGTTAGCAAGACTACTATCATGGAATGGGCCGATGGGGATCCGCCCAAATGCTCCCCATTCCATATCCTCATGACCGGGGATCCCCCGCGTCATCACAACGTCTCATCCTTACCATAACTCAATGGTTATGTCAAACAAAGCCCTTGGCTATCACGTCAATCATCAAGTAAGCTAGTTAACTATATTCAACAATATATTGCTAACTCTATACTCTAATTTTCTACATAATTAACAATAGACTCGACATATGTAATTAAAGACAATTTCACAGCTATGTACTCAATAAAGTCCACACGTACTCACTTTAGCAATATAATGCTCCAACCGTATTCTTTCCGCCGGTTTCCTTGTTCCAACAATTCGGTCAAACTCCAAGACTTCACCGGAGGTCTATTACAACAATCATACAATGTTCAACATCACATACTACTAATAATGTATCCATTTATCACTAGATACCATCAACTAACACTTTCCCCCAATTATGGTGATTTACCAAACCCTAGGTTTAACCAACCTTATTGATTCTTACAAATCGAAATCATACACTTGTTTCCTTTGTTAATATACCATCTATTAAGTGTATACATCATTTATTCACCATAAACCATAACCCCCAATAACTAGGGTTTCAAACCCAACCATCAAAATACATAGATCTAAAGCTACAAAGATCAAGGAGTGAAGATATACCTTAAATCTTCACTTAGGAGTGAAATCTATCAAGCTTTGATGAACAAATCGACCCAAATCAGCTCTTGCACTCGAAAATTGCCAAGGAGAAAACTAGGGTTTTGGAAATGCATTAAATGAGCCAAAACCCGACTTTAATGATGTCGACCAGAGTTCACGGCGCGAACAAAGTTCGCGTCGCTAACTATGCGAATCGTGATCTTCTTCCCGATCGTTACCTAGTCGTGAACTTCGATTGCCAGATACCATAATCCCTGTAGGGAGTTCACGATCGTGAACTAAAGTTCACGCCGTGAACTTCCCTTGTACAGCAGGGCTGCACTTTTCGGTCTAGGTCTCGACCCGGTTTCGTTCATAACTTTCTCATACGGTCTCCAAACGACACGAAACCAATTCCTACGCTCTTTAAACGATTTATCCTTATTTATCATATTTTTATACAATTTATTTATTTACAAATTTCGGGTCGTTACAACTATCTACCCCTTAAGAAGATTCCGTCCTCGGAATGTCATCATTGTTCACGAAATATGGGTACCTCTTCCGAATCTCGTCTTTGACTTCCCAAGTCAAATTTGGCCCAAGTGAATGCTTCCACTTGACCAACACTAACTCGATCTCTTTATTCCGAAGCTTCTTTGTCTTCGTTTCTAATATCGCCTCGGGCTCCTCAATCAACCGGTTCGGGCCGTCAACCCGCAACTCTTGCAATGGAATAATATTTTCGACTTCCCCGATAAACTTTTTCAAGTAACTCACGTGAAAGGTGTCATGCACACCTTGAAGCTCGGGTGGAAGTTCCAACTTAAACGCTTGAAGTCCGACCCGTTTCAATATTTTAAACGGTCCAACATACCTTGGACTTAGTTTTCCTTTCTTACCAAACCGCATTACACCTTTCCAAGGTGACACTTTCAACATTACCATATTACCGACATCCAAGTCGTATGGTCTTTTCTTTAAACCCGAATAACTTCGTTGTCTATCTTGGGCGACTTTCATGTTGGTTTGTATAATACCGATTTTCTCATTCGTTACCCTCACGATCTCGGGACCCGTGAGCTTTGTCTCTCCCGCCTCTAGCCAACGCGACGGAGTTCTACACTTTCTCCCATACAACGCCTCATAAGGCGGCATCTTAATAGTCGAGTGATAACTATTATTATACGAGAACTCGACTAACGGTAAATGTTCATCCCATTTACCACCGAAGTCTAACACACACGATCTCAACATGTCTCCAACCGTTTGAATCGTTCTTTCACTTTGACCGTCGGTTTGCGGATGATAAGCCGTGCTCAACCGCAACTTTGTACCCAACTCTTCTTGTAAAGATCGCCAAAATCTCGAGGTAAACCTCGCGTCTCTATCGGATACAATAGACAATAGAACCCCGTGGAGTCGAACCACCTTGTCAACATACAACTTAGCCAATTTCTCAAGTGGCAACGTTTCTCGGATGGCTAAAAATAACGCACTCTTGGTCAACCGGTCAACAATGACCCAAATGGCATCGTGATCCTTACTCGTCTTCGGTAACCCTACTATGAAATCCATAGTTATATCTTCCCATTTCCCGGTCGGTACTAACAATGATTGAGATACCCCATACGGTACTTGATGCTCGGCTTTTACTTGTGCACACGTGGCACACTTCGAGATGTACTTGGCCACTCTCGCCTTCATTCCGGGCCACCAATAAACCCGTTTCATATCTTGGTACGTCTTTAAACTTACCGGGTGAATCGAATATTTCGATTTGTGCACATCATTCAACAACTCTTTTCGGATACCACCGAACTTAGGAACCCAAATACGACCGCCTACGGTCTTCAACCCTTGTGCATTTTGAGATTTGTTGGTTCTTACCTAACCGTTCTTGTCTTAACTCGTCTTTTCCCATGACCTCTCATTGGGCATTCTTGATTCTTTCGATAATACTCGAGACGACTTCTATACGTGTTAAAATTCCTCGGTTCGGGTTCTCATAGACCTTTCGGCTCAAGGCGTCGGCTACTACATTAGCCTTTCCCGCATGATACACAATCTCACAATCGTAATCGGCGATCAACTCGATCCATCTTCTTTGTCGCATATTAAGATCTTTTTGAGTAAACACGTATTGTAAACTTTTATGATCCGTGTACAACGTACACCGAGTACCATACAAATAATGCCTCCACAACTTCAAGGCAAATATAATTGCCGCCAACTCCAAGTCGTGTGTCGTGTACCTCAATTCCGCATTTTTTAATTGTCGCGAGGCATACGCGATCACCTTTCCTCTTTGCATCAACACACAATCGAGCCCTTGATTCGAAGCATCACTGTAAACCACAAAATCTTCCATACCATCCGGTAATGTAAGAATCGGAGCATTACATAACTTTTCTTTCAACAATTTAAACGCCTCTTCTTGCTTCTTCTCCCACACAAACTTCTCACTTTCCCTCGTTAACTTCGTGAGTGGAATCGCGATTCTCGAGAAGTCTTGTATAAATCTTCGGTAATAACCGGCTAATCCAAGAAAACTTCTAACCTCGGTTGGAGTCCTCGGAGGCTCCCAATTTGACACCGCTTCAATCTTGGACGGGTCAACCTTAATACCATCACACGTCACCACGTGACCTAAGAATTGCACTTCCCGCAACCAAAATTCACACTTCGAGAATTTTGCATACAACTTCTCCCGTTTCAACACATTTAAAACAAGCCTCAAATGACTTTCGTGTTCTTCCTAGGTTTTCGAATAAATCAAAATGTCGTCAATGAACACGATCAAGAACTTATCAAGAAATGGTTTACAAACCCGATTCATCAAATCCATAAAAATAGCCGGCACGTTGGTAAGACCAAACGGCATCACTAGAAATTCATAATGACCATAACGCGTACGAAAGGCCGTCTTCTCGGTGTCGCCTTCTTTCACCCAAACTTGATGATAACCCGACCTCAAATCAATCTTCGAGAAATAACTAGCACCTTGCAATTGGTCGAATAAGTCGTCAATTCTCGGCAACGGGTAACGGTTCTTAATAGTTACCTTATTCAACTCTTGGTAGTCGATACACATTCTCATCGAACCGTCCTTCTTCTTAACAAACAACACCGGTGCACCCCACGGTGATGAACTTGGACGAATAAAACCTTTGTCTAACAAATCTTGCAATTGGGTCATCAATTCTCGCATCTTGGTGGGAGCTAAACGATATGGAGCACGAGCAATCGGCGTCGCCCCCGGAACTAAATCAATTTTAAACTCGACTTGTCTCTCCGGCGGTAAACCGGGCAAGTCAACGGGAAATACCTCGGGGAAATCCCGAATAATTTTGACGTTATCCATCGTCTTTTTTTCTTTTCGGCCATCTAATACATATGCAATAAACGATGCACAACCTTTCGATATACTTTTCCTCGCCTTAATGGCGGTAATCACATTAGGCATGTGATGTCGTTTTTCCCCATACACATACACTTTCTCATTCTCGGGTGTCCTAATCGACACTATTTTCTTACCGCATAAAATTTTGGCTTGGTGCATACCCAACCAATCCATACCGATTACCACATCAAACGCCTTTATTCCCATGGGTAACAAATCTACCTTAAACTTTCTACCGTCTATTTCTATTTCACAATTTCTATAAATACTTTCTACCATAGAAGTTTTCCCGTCGGCTACCTCTATCTCATAAACCTCATCTAACATTTCGGACGGCACATTCAACTTACAACCGAACTTATAAGATACAAACGAATAATTGGAACCCGAATCAAACAAAATATGAGTTGGCAAGGAGTTAATGAATAAAGTACCTGACACCACATCGTGTGCCTCCTTCGCCTCCTCCCGAGTGAGTTGGAAGGATCGCCCCTTCACCTTCGCCGGCTCCACTGTAACGACCCGAAATTTGTAAATAAATAAAATATGTAAAAATATGATAATTATGGATAAATCATATAAAACTCGTAGGAATTGGTTTCGTGTCGTTTGGAGTCCGTATGAGAAAGTTATGGACGAAACCGTGTTGGAACCTAGACCGAAAAGTGCAGCCCTGCTGCACAGGTAGGCTCGCGGCGCGAGCCAGGCGCGAGCAAAACGCGAGGTTGAGCAGAGGGACCATAGCTGAAACGCGAGAAGGTCGCGTTGACTTCGCGTTGACTTCGCGACGCGATCTCGACGCGAGCTGGGCGCGAAGTCTGGTATAAAGCGGCGACCAGCGGGAAGACCCGCGTCCTTTCGCGGCGCGAGCTCGACGCGAGCCAGTCCGACCAGTGCAATAAATTCGGGTTTTTAGCCATAAATGCATATTAACAACCCTAGTTTCTTCCAAAGACGATTTTCGAGTGCAAGGGCTGTTTTGGGTTGATTTCTTCATCAAAGCTTGGTAGATTTCACTCCTAAGTGAAGATTTAAGGTATATCTTCACTCCTTGATCTTTGTAGCTTTAGATCTATGTATTTTAATGGTTGGGTTTGAAACCCTAGTTCTTGGGGTTATGGATTATGGTGATTTAAATGGTGTATACCTTTAATAGATGGTATATTAACAAAGGAAACAAGTGTATGATTATGATTTGTAAGAATCTTAAGGGTTGGTTAAACCTAGGGTTGGTAAATCACCATATTTGGGGAAAATGGATTGATGGGTGTTATCTGGAGGTAGATGAACACATTGGTAGTAGTAATTGATGTTGATCATATTGTGATAATTGTATTAGGCTTTTGGTGAAGCCTTGGAAAGTTGATTGGATTGAGAAGCAAGAGATTGGGTGTCAAGAACACGGTTTGAGCATCATATTGCTAAGGTGAGTACGTGTGGACTTTACTGAGTACATAGCCTATGAAATACATTTTATTACTTGTGTTGTGGTCTATTTGCTTATTTGTGTAGACTAGTAGTTTATAGTTAGTTATACCGATAGTTGTATTGAACTAACTTGTTTGATGATAGACGTGATAGCCGAGAGCTAGATTGACATAACCATCGAGTTATGATATGGTGAGATGATGTGATGATTCGGGGGATCCCCGGTCATGAGGTATGGAATGGGGAGCATTTGGGCGGATCCCCATCGGCCCATTCCATGATAGTAGTCTTGCTAACTGGAAGTAGTCCGGCGAGTAAGGCAGGTATTGGTAGATTGGGCGATTCCCTCTTGCCTTTACCTTGAAGCTTGTTAATGCGGGGGATCCCCGGTTAATAAGTTAATGTGGTTCTAGTTGGTTGGGGATGTCCCGACAACTAGGTATGATTGCTAGGAAAGCAAGGTGCTAGAGTCACAATAGGGTGACTAGATAGATGGGTGATTGCTTACGTGATGTTGTTTGTCGTTCGGTTATTATTATTAACTTTGGGGTCTAAACCCATGTAGCTCACGAGACGTTTTTGTCTCACGTACTCCTTGTTTGTTTTGCTATGTACTCAGGTTCGGGATCGAAGGTTTAGGTACGCATGGATAGAGATGCGGGACCTAGAATAGAAGAACTCTAGATTGGATTTAGTCTTAGCTTGGTTATGATATATTTTGTAACACCTACTTTTATACTCTGATTTCATACCAAGGTTTTTGTAAATCCGAATTGAGGGTGTTCTTCTATTTATAAAATGTTTTATTTTAGCCGAATTTTTGGTATTAAAATTTGAGGTGTTACAACTTGGTATAAGAGCTATAGTTTAAGTGAATTAGGTTGGATGACCATCCTAGTCTTAGACTGTAGCATTAGGAATATAAGATTCCTTGAGATCATAGGTTGACCTTGAGACTTTATATTAAGTTTAGGGTTGAACCTAGGGGACCGATGAATTTGATATGATTTTGAGTATTGAGTCGTACGCGACTAATGGGTTGTACACAAGGTGCTAAATGTTTAATGTCTTTCGTATAGTCTTGATCGAAAGAAATGGTGAACACTCGTAGAAGTGGGAAAGCCCCGGAGAACCGGGAGGAGGAAGTACCTCCTGTTGAGAGGGTGGATGAGCAAGAAAGTCAACCATCAATGCATCGGGTTGACGAATCGGAGGTCGGAGCTAATAGAACTCCGGTGACCATGGCGGATCTCCAAACTATTATCGACCAAATCAAGGGGACGGTGGCCGAGGAAGTGCACCGAATTATTGGAGACCGTGAAAGGTCGGGTGGAGACCGTGAATCCGAAGCTAAGTCGGATGAGAAAACCGGAGGTAGTGGCACCGGGGAAGGGAAGTCCTCCACGGGCGGCCAAAGTGATGCTAGGGCTAGGCCCGTTGTGAAAGAAGGTTGTTCATTTAAATCCTTCATGGCTTGTAAGCCAAATGCGTATACGGGTAGTTCGGACCCGAAAGTAACGATGAGATGGATCCGGGAAACCGAGAGGGTGATCGGTAGTAGTAAATGTAAGGATGCCGATATGGTGACGTATGCGTCACAATTGTTAAAAGAGGATGCGATGGTTTGGTGGGACATCGTGTATGAGACCCTCGGGAAGGAGGTGGTTGAGAAGATGTCGTGGGATGAGTTCACCACGAGATTGAAAAAGAAATTTTGTCCCGAAAGGGATTTGGAAAAGATGCACGAGAAGTTCGTGACCCTCAAAAAGGGTGATATGTCAATTGAAGAATATTCGAGGGAGTTCACGGGATTGCTCCCGTTTGTTGCTAAAACCTACTCGGATGAGAGGTTGAGGGTGGTCCGGTATGCTAGTGGGTTACCGTGGGACTACCAATTGGAAGTAAAGAGGGCGGTTTCACTTGATGAAGCTATTAGTGCCGCCCGGAGTGTCGAGGAAGTGAATGAGGCACGTGTTGCCGAGAGGGCCCATGTGGGCGAGAAGAGGAAAGCCGAAAGTGGCTCGAGTACGTTTAAGAAAGGGAAGTTCACATCGAACTTCTCTAAACAAGGGAGCGTTGGCTTGTGCAAGAAGTGCGGGAAGACTCATGCCGGCATGTGCCGAGGGGAGTCGAAAACTTGTTATAATTGTGGGAAGCCGGGGCATATGGCCCGAGAATGCAAGTCTAAATCCTTGGCCGAGATCGAGTGTTTCTCGTGCCACGAGAAGGGGCACTATAGCAATGTGTGCCCAAAGAAGGGAACCGAGTCGATGGTGTCCACGGCTCAAAAGAAAGTGGAGCCGGCGAAGGTGAAGGGGCAGTCCTTCCAACTTACTCGGGAGGAGGCGAAGGAGGCACACGATATGGTGTCAGGTATTCTATTCATTAACTCCTTGCCAACTCATATTTTATTTGATTCGGGTTCTAATTATTCGTTTGTGTCCTATGAGTTCGGTTGTAAATTGAATGTGCCGTCCGAGATGTTAGATGAGGTTTATGAGATAGAAGTAGCCGACGGGAAAACGTCTATGGTTGAATGTATTTATAGAAATTGTGAAATAGAAATAGACGGTAGAAAGTTTAAGGTGGATTTGTTGCCCATGGGAATTAGGGCGTTTGATGTGGTTATCGGTATGGATTGGTTGGGAATGCACCAAGCCAAGATTTTGTGTGGAAAGAAAATAGTGTCGATTAGGACACCCGAGAATGAGAAAGTGTATGTGTATGGGGAGAAACGACATCACATGCCTAATGTGATTACCGCTATTAAGGCGAGGAAAAGTATATCAAAAGGTTGTGCATCTTTTATTGCATATGTATTAGATGGTCGGAAAGAAAAGAAGTCAATGGATGATGTCAAAATTATTCGGGATTTCCCCGAGGTATTTCCCGATGATTTGCCCGGTTTGCCACCGGAGAGACAAGTTGAATTTAAAATTGATTTAGTTCCGGGGGCGACGCCGATTGCTCGTGCTCCATATCGTTTGGCTCCCACTGAGATGCGGGAATTGATGACCCAATTGCAAGAATTGTTAGATAAAGGTTTTATTCGTCCGAGTTCGTCACCGTGGGGTGCACCGGTGTTATTTGTTAAAAAGAAAGACGGTTCAATGAGAATGTGCATCGACTACCGAGAGTTGAATAAGGTAACTATTAAGAACCGTTACCCGTTGCCGAGGATTGACGACTTATTTGACCAATTGCAAGGTGCTAGTTATTTCTCAAAGATCGATTTGAGGTCGGGTTATCACCAAGTTCGGGTGAAAGAAGGCGATACCGAGAAGACGGCTTTCCGTACACGTTATGGTCATTATGAATTCCTAGTGATGCCGTTTGGTCTTACCAACGCACCGGCTATTTTTATGGATTTGATGAATCGGGTTTGTAAACCGTTTCTTGATAAGTTTTTGATCGTGTTTATTGACGAAATTTTGATTTATTCGAAAACCGAAGAAGAACACGAAAGTCATTTGAGGCTCGTGTTGGATGTATTAAAACGGGAGAAGTTGTATGCAAAATTTTCAAAGTGTGAATTTTGGTTGCGGGAAGTACAATTCCTAGGTCACGTGGTGACGTGTGATGGTATTAAGGTTGATCCGTCCAAGATTGAAGCGGTGTCAAATTGGGAGCCTCCGAGAACTCCTACCGAGGTTAGAAGTTTTCTTGGGTTAGCCGGTTATTACCGGAGATTTATACAAGATTTCTCGAGAATCGCGATTCCACTCACGAAGTTAACGAGAAAAGTGAGAAGTTTGTGTGGGAGAAGAAGCAAGAAGAGGCGTTTAAGTTGTTAAAAGAAAAGTTATGTAACGCGCCGATCCTTACGTTACCGGATGGTATGGAAGACTTTGTGGTTTATAGTGATGCTTCAAATCAAGGGCTCGGTTGTGTGTTGATGCAAAGAGGAAAGGTGATCGCGTATGCCTCGCGACAATTGAAGAATGCGGAATTAAGGTACACGACACACGACTTGGAATTGGCGGCGATTATATTTGCCTTGAAGTTGTGGAGACATTATTTGTATGGTACTCGGTGTACGTTGTACACGGATCATAAGAGTTTGCAATATGTGTTTACACAAAAAGACCTTAATATGCGACAAAGAAGGTGGATCGAGTTGATTGCCGATTATGATTGTGAAATTGTGTATCACGCGGGTAAGGCGAATGTGGTGGCCGATGCCTTGAGCCGAAAGGTATATGAAAACCCGAACCGAGGAATTTTATCACGTATAGAAGTCGTCTCGAGCATCATCGAAAGAATCAAGAATGCCCAACGAGAAGTTATGGGAAAAGACGAGTTAAGACAAGAACGGTTAGGTAAAAACCAACATTTTCTCGAAAATGCACAAGGGTTGAAGACAGTAGGCGGTCGTATTTGGGTTCCTAAGTTCGGTGGTATCCGAAAAGAGTTGTTGTATGATGTGCACAAGTCGAAGTATTCGATTCACCCGGGAAGTACAAAGACGTATCAAGATATGAAACGGGTTTATTGGTGGCCCGGAATGAAGACGAGAGTGGCCAAGTATATCTCTAAGTGTGCCACGTGTGCACAAGTGAAAGCCGAGCATCAAGTACCGTATGGGGTAGCTCAATCATTAATTGTACCGGCCGGGAAGTGGGAAGATATAACTATGGATTTCATAGTAGGTTTACCGAAGACGAGTAGAGGTCACGATGCCATTTGGGTCATAGTTGACCGGTTGACCAAAAGTGCGTTATTTTTAGCAATTCGGGAAACATTGCCACTTGAGAAGTTGGCTAAGTTGTATGTTAATGAAGTGGTTCGACTCCACGGGGTTCCGTTATCGATTGTGTCCGATAGGGACGCGAGGTTTACCTCGAGATTTTGGCGATCTTTACAAGAAGAATTGGGTACAAAGTTGCGGTTGAGCACGGCTTATCACCCGCAAACCGACGGACAAAGTGAAAGAACAATTCAAACGGTTGAAGATATGTTGAGATCGTGTGTGTTAGACTTCGGTGGTAAATGGGATGAACATTTACCGTTAGTCGAGTTCTCGTATAATAATAGTTATCACTCGACTATCAAGATGCCGCCTTATGAGGCGTTATATGGTAGAAAATGTAGAACTCCATCTTGTTGGTTGGAAGCGGGAGAGACGAAACTCACGGGTCCCGAGATCGTGAGAGTGACAAATGAAAAGATTGGTATTATTCAAAACAACATGAAAGTCGCCCAAGATAGACAACGAAGTTATTCGGGTTTAAAGAAAAGACCATACGACTTGGATGTCGGTGATATGGTGATGTTGAAAGTGTCACCTTGGAAAGGTGTGATGCGGTTTGGTAAAAAGGGAAAGTTAAGTCCAAGGTATGTTGGACCGTTTAAAATATTGAAACGGGTCGGGCTTCAAGCTTTTAAGTTGGAACTTCCACCCGAACTTCAAGGTGTGCATGACACCTTTCACGTGAGTTATTTGAAGAAGTTTATCGGGGAAGTTGAGAATATTATTCCACTGCAAGAGTTGCGGGTTGACGGCTCGAATCGGTTGATTGAAGAGCCTGAAGCTATATTAGAGACGAAAACAAAGAAGCTTCGGAATAAGGAGATCGAGTTGGTATTGGTCAAGTGGAAGCATTCACTTGGGCCGAATTTGACTTGGGAAGTCAAAGACGAGATTCGGAAGAGGTACCCGGATTTCGTGAACTATGATGAGATTCCGAGGACGGAATCTTCTTAAGGGGTAGATAGTTGTAACGACCCGAAATTTGTAAATAAATAAAATATGTAAAAATATGATAATTATGGATAAATCATATAAAACTCGTAGGAATTGGTTTCGTGTCGTTTGGAGTCCGTATGAGAAAGTTATGGACGAAACCGTGTTGGAACCTAGACCGAAAAGTGCAGCCCTGCTGCACAGGTAGGCTCGCGGCGCGAGCCAGGCGCGAGCAAAACGCGAGGTTGAGCAGAGGGACCAGAGCTGAAACGCGAGAAGGTCGCGTTGACTTCGCGTTGACTTCGCGACGCGATCTCGACGCGAGCTGGGCGCGAAGTCTGGTATAAAGCGGCGACCAGCGGGAAGACCCGCGTCCTTTCGCGGCGCGAGCTCGGCGCGAGCTCGACGCGAGCCAGTCCGACCAGTGCAATAAATTCGGGTTTTTAGCCATAAATGCATATTAACAACCCTAGTTTCTTCCAAAGACGATTTTCGAGTGCAAGGGCTGTTTTGGGTTGATTTCTTCATCAAAGCTTGGTAGATTTCACTCCTAAGTGAAGATTTAAGGTATATCTTCACTCCTTGATCTTTGTAGCTTTAGATCTATGTATTTTAATGGTTGGGTTTGAAACCCTAGTTCTTGGGGTTATGGATTATGGTGATTTAAATGGTGTATACCTTTAATAGATGGTATATTAACAAAGGAAACAAGTGTATGATTATGATTTGTAAGAATCTTAAGGGTTGGTTAAACCTAGGGTTGGTAAATCACCATATTTGGGGAAAATGGATTGATGGGTGTTATCTGGAGGTAGATGAACACATTGGTAGTAGTAATTGATGTTGATCATATTGTGATAATTGTATTAGACTTTTGGTGAAGCCTTGGAAAGTTGATTGGATTGAGAAGCAAGAGATTGGGTGTCAAGAACACGGTTTGAGCATCATATTGCTAAGGTGAGTACGTGTGGACTTTACTGAGTACATAGCCTATGAAATACATTTTATTACTTGTGTTGTGGTCTATTTGCTTATTTGTGTAGACTAGTAGTTTATAGTTAGTTATACCGATAGTTGTATTGAACTAACTTGTTTGATGATAGACGTGATAGCCGAGAGCTAGATTGACATAACCATCGAGTTATGATATGGTGAGATGATGTGATGATTCGGGGGATCCCCGGTCATGAGGTATGGAATGGGGAGCATTTGGGCGGATCCCCATCGGCCCATTCCATGATAGTAGTCTTGCTAACTGGAAGTAGTCCGGCGAGTAAGGCAGGTATTGGTAGATTGGGCGATTCCCTCTTGCCTTTACCTTGAAGCTTGTTAATGCGGGGGATCCCCGGTTAATAAGTTAATGTGGTTCTAGTTGGTTGGGGATGTCCCGACAACTAGGTATGATTGCTAGGAAAGCAAGGTGCTAGAGTCACAATAGGGTGACTAGATAGATGGGTGATTGCTTACGTGATGTTGTTTGTCGTTCGGTTATTATTATTAACTTTGGGGTCTAAACCCATGTAGCTCACGAGACGTTTTTGTCTCACGTACTCCTTGTTTGTTTTGCTATGTACTCAGGTTCGGGATCGAAGGTTTAGGTACGCATGGATAGAGATGCGGGACCTAGAATAGAAGAACTCTAGATTGGATTTAGTCTTAGCTTGGTTATGATATATTTTGTAACACCTACTTTTATACTCTGATTTCATACCAAGGTTTTTGTAAATCCGAATTGAGGGTGTTCTTCTATTTATAAAATGTTTTATTTTAGCCGAATTTTTGGTATTAAAATTTGAGGTGTTACATCCACTTTCTTTTGAGCCGTGGACACCATCGACTCGGTTCCCTTCTTCGGGCACACATTGCTATAGTGTCCCTTTTCGTGGCACGAGAAACATTTAACCTCGGCCAAAGATTTAGACTTCATTCTCGGGCCATATGCCCCGGCTTCCCACAATTAAAGCAAGTCTTCGACTCTCCTCGGCACACGCCGGCATGATTCTTCCCGCACTTCTTGCACGACCCAACACTACCTTGCTTAGAGAAGCCCGAAGTGAACTTCCCTTTCTTGAACGAACTAGAGCCGCTCTCGGCTTTCCTTTTCTCGCCCACATGGGCCCTCTCAGCAACACGTGCCTCATTCACTTCCTCAACACCCCGGGCGACACTAATGGCCTCATCAAGTGTGACCGCCCTCTTAACTTCCAATTGGTAGTCCCAAGGTAACCCACTAGCATACCGGACCACCCTCAACCTCTCATCCGAGTAGGTTTTAGCAACTAACGGGAGCAATCCCGTGAACTCTCTCGAGTACTCCTCGATTGACAAATCACCCTTCTTAAGGGTCACGAACTTCTCGTGCATCTTTTCCAAATCCCTTTCGGGACAGAATTTCTTTTTCAATCTCGTGGTGAATTCATCCCACGTCATTTTCTCAACCACCTCCCTCCCGAGGGTTTCATACACAATATCCCACCAAACCATAGCATCTTCCTTCAATAGTTGTGACGCATACGTCACCATATCGGCATCCTTACACTTGCTACTACCGATAACCCTCTCGGTCTCTCGGATCCACCTCATAGTTACCTTCGGGTCCAAACTACCCTTGTACACATTTGGCTTACAAGCCATGAAGGATTTAAACGAACAACCTTTTTTCACAATAGGCCTAGCCCTAGCATCACTTTGGCCACCCGTGGAGGATTTCCCCTCCCCGGTGCCACTACCCCCGGTTCTCTCATCCGATTTAGCCTCGGATTCCCGGTCTCCACCCGACCTCTCCCGGTCCCCAATAATACGGTGCACTTCATCGGCCACCGTTCCCTTGATTTGATCAAGAAAAGTTTGGAGATCCGCCATGGTTACCGGAGTTCTATTAGCTCCGACTTCCGATTCATCATCCCGATGCATCGATGGTTGACTTCCTTGTTCAACCACTACCTCGACATGAGGTATTTCTTCCTCCCGGCCCTTCGGGGCTTTACCACTTCTACGCGTGGTCACCATTTCTTTCAATCAAGACTATACGTAAGACATTAAACATTTAGTACTTTGTGTACAACCCATTAGTCGCATAGGACTCAATATCCATAATTATATCAAATTTCATCGGTCCCCCTAGGTTGAACCCTAAACTTAACATAAAGTCTCAAGGTCAACCTATGATCTTAAGGAATCTTATATTCCTAATGCTACAGTCTAAGACTATGATGGTCATCCAACCTAATTCACTTAAACAGTAGCTCTGATACCAAGTTGTAACACCTCAAATATTAATACAAAACATTTGGCCAAAATAATCATTTAATAAAGAGGAGAACTATCCCAAATACGGATTTACAAAAACCTTTGGTATGAAAATCAGAGTATAAATTCGGTGTTACAAAATATATCAAAACCAAAGCTAAGTCTAAATCCGTTCTAGTGTTCTTCTACTCTAGGCCCCGCATCACTATCCATGCGTACCTAAACCTTCGATCCTGAACCTGAGTACATAGCAAAACAAACAAGGACTATGTGAGACAAAAGCGTCTCGTGAGCTACATGGGTTTAGACCCAATAATAATAATAATCATAAGGCATACAAACAAAGGTACAAATAATCCGTTCATCTATCTAGTCACCCTATTGTGACTCTATAATCCTTGCTTCCCTAGCAATCATATCTAGTTATCGGGTCATCCCCAACTAACTAGAACCACATTAACTTATTAACCGGGGATCCCCTGCATCAATAAACTTCAAGGTAAAGGCAAGAGGGAATCGCCCAATCTACCTATACCTGCCTTACTCGCCGGACTACTTCCAGTTAGCAAGACTACTATCATGGAATGGGCCGATGGGGATCCGCCCAAATGCTCCCCATTCCATATCCTCATGACCGGGGATCCCCCGCGTCATCACAACGTCTCATCCTTACCATAACTCAATGGTTATGTCAAACAAAGCCCTTGGCTATCACGTCAATCATCAAGTAAGCTAGTTAACTATATTCAACAATATATTGCTAACTCTATACTCTAATTTTCTACATAATTAACAAACTCCAAGACTTCACCGAAGGCCTATTACAACAATAATACAATGTTCAACATCACATACTACTAATAATGTATCAATTTATCACTAGATACCATCAACTAACACTTTCCCCCAATTATGGTGATTTACCAAACCCTAGGTTTAACCAACCTTATTGATTCTTACAAATCGAAATCATACACTTGTTTCCTTTATTAATATACCATCTATTAAGTGTATACATCATTTATTCACCATAAACCATAACCCCCAATAACTAGGGTTTCAAACCCAACCATCAAAATACATAGATCTAAAGCTACAAAGATCAAGGAGTGAAGATATACCTTAAATCTTCACTTAGGAGTGAAATCTATCAAGCTTTGATGAACAAATCAACCCAAATCAGCTCTTGCATTCGAAAATTGCCAAGGAGAAAACTAGGGTTTTGGAAATGCATTAAATGAGCCAAAACCCGACTTTAATGCTGTCGACCAGAGTTCACAGCGCGAACAAAGTTCGCGTCGCTAACTATGCGAATCGTGATCTTCTTCCCGATCGTTACCTAGTCGTGAACTTCGATTGCCAGATACCATAATCCCTGTAGGGAGTTCACGATCGTGAACTAAAGTTCACGCCGTGAACTTCCCTTGTACAGCAGGGCTGCACTTTTCGGTCTAGGTCTCGACCCGGTTTCGTTCATAACTTTCTCATACGGTCTCCAAACGACACGAAACCAATTCCTACGCTCTTTAAACGATTTATCCTTATTTATCATATTTTTATACAATTTATTTATCCCACCCCGAAACCAATCACACCACTACCGTTCACTCGCCTATCCCCCGAGGCACTTCGGAAATGCCGATCCGAAGGGCTCTGTTTCCGATGTCCCGAAAGATACGACCCGGACACGTTTGCAATCCTCCGCAATTTCTTCTCATTGCTGAAAACGACCCCGATATCACCACTGATTGTAACATCCTGAGACCCGGCCTAGAATTTTAAAGTACTTTCGGTAAGTAATTTATTTGTTTATTGTTTTATATAATTTATTTGACTTAGTTATATTTAATTGTATTTTTAACCATGGGTTAAAATTAGTAAAACTGATATAGTTAAATATTAAAATGATTTTTACATATTTGGGTTCATTTCTGAACCAGGGTTCTAAAAATATCTTCGTTGTTAAAATTAGAGTTAGTTAGGTCTAATTAAATTATCTGTGAACCTAATTTCTTGTACTGTGTTTAAATGAAAATACCTGTGTGGGAAAGGGGTGTGTACGTGTTTAGTGAAGAGGGCAGATGTCTTTTTTTGGTCTCTCCTTGTTCTCTTTCTCTGCTAGATCGACACACACACACACACTCTCACTTTCTTGAGTTTCTTCCAAATTGATGCTTAAATCTTGAAGTTCTTGTCTCTTCCTTGTGATTTTCAGAATCTAGAAGCAAATCTAAGTAAGTTCTCTTCCTCCTTGAGCTAGGGTTCATGTTCTTGAGTTTTGTTGAATTAGGGTTCTTGAGTTAAGTGGGTTTTTATGAATTTCTTGATGAATCTTGTTTGTAATCTTGAATTGATGCATGTTGTGGTGTCTAATTGAGTTCTTGCAAGTTGTATGTGTTGAATTGTTAGTTGTAGTTCATTGGATGAAGCTTTCATAAAGCTCCATCAATGGTGGTTTTGGGAAGAAGATGGGTTTTTCCCTAATTTTGGTGAATTGTATATTTTGGTGTTCTTGAAGCTTTGTTAGTTGAATTATGCATGTTAGAATGGTAATTGTTAAGTATGAAGATCACTAGTTAACTATTGAGATAATGCCTAAGAAATGGTAGTATTTGGCTAGATGGAAATTTGGTCATAACTAGCTAAAATTGTGAATTGTTGACTTTGGTCAAACCTGGGAATTGACTTTTAGTCTTGTATGGCTTGTAAACTCTAATTGTCAATTTCATCTTAGAAATGTGTTAGTTGAATGAATTGTAAGCTTGATTGTGTTGGTTTCGAGTCTTGACCCGTTTGATTGACAATTGGTGCATTTGACCTAAATAAGGTCAAATTTGGTGAAACTTGCATTTGGATGCAAGTAACTTGTTTGACATGTAATATTGATGTTGATCATGTGGTCTAACCCATTGGAAGGTGTTGTGTAGATTCCCGATTCATTATTCTTGTTTTTGACCCGTTTGGGCCTAAGGTGCATTTTGGTCAAATTGTATGATGAATTGACTTGATGAATTGTTAGACTTTAGTATTGATTATGTGTAGAAAATGCAAGTAATTGGTTGTAATTTGTTGTTGCAAGATGTGGTCTTAACCTATATTACTTGTTGCAAAAATTAGTGATTTCGGGTGACTAATTCGGTATTCATTTTGTACAGGAAAAGGGAAGGAGCCTCAGTAATATAAGATTACTGAGCTCGGTACAGAAAGGAAGCTAAGGTGAGTGGATTTAGCCTTCAATCTATATGTGTACAATTTGGTAGAAATTGTATACTTGGGTGAAAATGGATCAGAACATTTTAGAGATCTCTAATTTCTGGATTAGCATTGCGAGTTTTGGAAACCAATGGAACAGAACATTTTAGAGATCTCGAATATTAAGATTAGCAATGCGAGTTTCCTGTTTAGCATTGCTAACTCTGGAACTAGCTATGCTAATTCCCACTTTGACGCGAACTTGGTCATGAGCAGATTTCTTGGTTGATTTGGGAAAATTCATTGTTCTTGATTTTCATTGATTTTTCCAGTGGTACCATTAATTGTGGGATTGTTAACGGTAGTATGTGCACATGTTTTTTTAGAGGTTAGCTATGGTGGTTTTCGGCTACGCTTCGTTACTCTTGGCAGGGGAGATCGGACTCCTTCGAATTCGTTACGTAAGGAGGGATCACCGTGCCTCTAGTAAAGAAGCCATCGGTTGACTGTTGTTGGCCGACAACAGTCGAAGGTCCTCGCCAGACCGCCGATCCTCTTTTAACGTCCAATTGCTTGTGGAAGTTTGGACGGTTTTCTCCCTATTGATTTCTCTCGATTTCTAATTTGTTGTGGTTATGCAAATTGACGTTTATTTCTATTCACTTAGCTTTGTGCTAATCCCTCATTTGTTGACTCTTTTCAGGTTGTGGATTTGGCTTGACTAGAGTCGGGTTTTAGAAGTCTGACCGTACTCTGATTTTGTAAACCGGGTCGAGCCTGTTTTTAGTAACACCTTTAAATGTTTTATATATTTCGGTTAGTATGTAAATGGCCTTTATAATATGTAATAAATAGGGTTTATAGTTTTCCAAAATCGCTTCCGTATGCATATTAAAAAAAAATGGCTCTAAGATTGTGGTGTTACAATTTGGTATCAGAGCCTCGGTTTGGCGATGGTTGCACATTTAGGTGTACCATTCCCAAATCCTGGCTCGAGTTGGTCAAACTTCCTTAATTTTGGAGTGGATTAGTAGAGTGAATATGAATTGTGTGTTAGTAGTAGTTAGTAGATAGGTACTAACGGATTAAACTAAGAGTTTGTGAGATGTTGTGTTTGTCACAGGTATGGCCGATAACGATCCCAACCCGTTGGTAATCCCGTCGAACCCCGAACCGGAAATCATTGGTACATCTAGAAATGCAAATGTAGACAGAGAAGATTATATTTTGAGAATGGAAAGTCGATTGGAACACCTCCAAAATCTTGTTGATAGCATGAATCAGAATCAGAATAACCATCAAACATCCCTCACATGTTTACCCCTATATTATCCACCCCTACCATGCAAATTCCCACAACTTCAGCCTTTACAATGACGGTTCCCTTGATGTCAACCTCAATCGAACCTCATCCTGTAATGTCACAACCACAATACTACTATGTTAACCCAAGCCAAGGTTTGCCCCAATATCAGTTCACAAACCAACCTTATCCGTTGGGTATGAAACCAACTTGCACCTTCAAACAATTCCTAGATTGCAAACCCCCTGAATTTAGTGGAAGTAGAGACCCCAATGTCACAATGAACTGGTTGAGGGAAATGGAGAGAACTTTAGATGCTTGCGGTTGTGATGATAAATATCGGGTGATGTATGCTACACGAAAATTAATAGGTGGTGCAATGAATTGGTGGGACACCTTGATTGAGCATTTACCCAAAGAAGTTAAAAACAGTATAACATGGGATCAATTTAGAGAACAAGTGTGTAAGCGTTATTGTAATTCGTTCGAGATGGATAGAATTCGATCTGAATTCTTAAATTTGCGGATGACCGAGAGGATGACGGTTGATGATTTGATCGAACAATTTAATGAGAAATTAAGCTTTGTACAACAGTGGGTGCCTGATGAGTCTTCGAAAATAAAACATTTTATTGGAGCTTTACGACCCGAATACCGAACTACAGCGAGGCTCGCAACCACTTTGTCACAGGCCTTCGATTTGGCCAAAACAGTAGAAGGTGATTTGAATACTCGAGATTGGGTGATCAGGGATAGGTCAGAGTATCAAAAGTTTAAGTCTGGACAATCAGATTTCCAACTAAATAAGAAAGGGCAGGGAAATCAAAAACATTGAAACTCGAATTGTGGACAGTCCGGAAGTAATTCGGGTCAGAAGGCACAATGGTGTGCTAGGTGCAGATCTTCTCACACGGGTGTTTGTACAACTCAGACTATGCGATGTGTCAAGTGTGGTCAGTTCGGGCACGAGTGGAATGATTGTAGGTTCCCGCAAAATGTATGTTGGAATTGTCAGAAAGAGGGTCACAGGGTCGGTGATTGACCTTCAGAGAGGAAATCGGGTTCTGGGTCGGGATCGACGACCGGGTCGTTATCTTCAACAGGCCAGAAGAGAAAGAATCACCCTCCACCTGAGGGTAGGTCATTTCAGATGATCGTGGGAGATACTACCTCCACTGATGATGATGATATCACAGGTATGTTTCGATAACTAATCACTTATACGTATGTTAATTGTATTGAAGCAAATTGCTTATTTGTGAATATGAATTATGTGATGAACTGAAAATTGTTTACGTGTGTGTTTACTCCATTAGGAATAAAGATAGTTAGTGATATACGGATTTAATTCTTCATCTATTTGTGTGAGGTTCAATTTGTTTTGGTAAATGATTGATGTACCCGTCCGTTAATGTGATGCCTATAGTTAGATTGGTGTAATCTTAGGCATTGACTAAGTAGTCCTATGTAGGATTGCTACTTGATTTAAGAAAATTCAATTATGTGTCGTGACCTATCAAGTCACATGTAGTGACTCGATAAGTGTTAGCCGAATTTATTGACCATTGTATATTGAATTATGATTATATTGTTAAATGATATACTGAATTGCTAACAAATGAAGATAGTAGTGGTTTGAAAAGTGAAGACTGACATGTTGACTTTTATTTTGCTAGGCCACTTAGTTGAAATACATTGTTGTACGCTTATAAAAGTGTTAATTGGTTCTTTCATGTGTTATAGATGTTAAATAAGAAAGAGAGTTAATGAAATATATCTGAATGATTTCTCCATGACTCGAATTGTTATAGGTTGGATTTTTCTAAAAAAAAATGCCTTTTATGTTCAATGTGTAAATGAAAATTGACATGAAGAATTAAATTTATTGACCATATTGAATTGATTTCTGATTAATGATGGATAAATTTCAGAGTGAATATAAAATTTAATAATATTGTGAAACTTATTAAAGATACAATTTGAAATAATGAGAATTAATGCCGTTATATGTGAAGATTGATGAGAATTTAGAATTCGAAAGGTGTAATTTTGAGAATTAGTGAATTATGACTGCGGATTTATTATAATAATTCTAAAATCACTAGATTTTTTAACAAGTTAAACTGCTTAAGAGTGCAAAATTTCGTTGAAATAATAATCAAAAGAGGATATTTGAGAATCTAAGACACTTAAAATGTTAAATTTCATTAAATAAAAATAGTTTGTCTATGCTTTTTAATGTTTATAATAGTATAAGTGGAGTTATGCGAACCATGGCCTGGAGATTGTGATAAATGACATTGCGTAATTATCAACTTTTAAATATAAAATATGCGAACTATGTAAATGGAAATGACTTCTCGTTAAGTGGATAAATTAAAAACAACGTAACTAGAGAATTTGTCAGATGAGACACCAAGTCTGAAACTACAAAGAAAAGAAAATAAGGATTTAATAAATTATAATTTCGATAATGTTAGTAATATGGAGGAACAATAAGGATTATTATTTTGACATGTAAATATGAGACAAGGATATAATGATATTTGTAAACTTGTTTTCTTTCTTTTATGTGTAATCAATAAGATTTCGAGGACGAAATCTTTTTAAGGGGGGTAGAATTGTAACATCCTGAGACCCGGCCTAGAATTTTAAAGTACTTTCGGTAAGTAATTTATTTGTTTATTGTTTTATATAATTTATTTGATTTAATTATATTTAATTGTATTTTTAACCATGGGTTAAAATTAGTAAAACTGAGATAGTTAAATATTAAAATGATTTTTACATATTTGGGTTCATTTCTGAACCAGGGTTCTAAAAATATCTTCGTTGTTAAAATTAGAGTTAGTTAGGTCTAATTAAATTATCTGTGAACCTAATTTCTTGTACTGTGTTTAAATGAAAATACCTGTGTGGGAAAGGGGTGTGTACGTGTTTAGTGAAGAGGGCAGATGTCTTTTTTTGGTCTCTTCTTGTTCTCTTTCTCTGCTAGATCGACACACACACACACACTCTCACTTTCTTGAGTTTCTTCCAAATTGATGCTTAAATCTTGAAGTTCTTGTCTCTTCCTTGTGATTTTCAGAATCTAGAAGCAAATCTAAGTAAGTTCTCTTCCTCCTTGAGCTAGGGTTCATGTTCTTGAGTTTTGTTGAATTAGGGTTCTTGAGTTAAGTGGGTTTTTATGAATTTCTTGATGAATCTTGTTTGTAATCTTAATATGATTTTTACATATTTGGGTTCATTTCTGAACCAGGGTTCTAAAAATATCTTCGTTGTTAAAATTAGAGTTAGTTAGGTCTAATTAAATTATCTGTGAACCTAATTTCTTGTACTGTGTTTAAATGAAAATACCTGTGTGGGAAAGGGGTGTGTACGTGTTTAGTGAAGAGGGCAGATGTCTTTTTTTGGTCTCTTCTTATTCTCTTTCTCTGCTAGATCGACACACACACACACACTCTCACTTTCTTGAGTTTCTTCCAAATTGATGCTTAAATCTTGAAATTCTTGTCTCTTCCTTGTGATTTTCAGAATCTAGAAGCAAATCTAAGTAAGTTCTCTTCCTCCTTGAGCTAGGGTTCATGTTCTTGAGTTTTGTTGAATTAGGGTTCTTGAGTTAAGTGGGTTTTTATGAATTTCTTGATGAATCTTGTTTGTAATCTTGAATTGATGCATGTTGTGGTGTCTAATTTAGTTCTTGCAAGTTGTATGTGTTGAATTGTTAGTTGTAGTTCATTGGATGAAGCTTTCATAAAGCTCCATCAATGGTGGTTTTGGGAAGAAGATGGGTTTTTCCCTAATTTTGGTGAATTGTATATTTTGGTGTTCTTGAAGCTTTGTTAGTTGAATTATGCATGTTAGAATGGTAATTGTTAAGTATGAAGATCACTAGTTAACTATTGAGATAATGCCTAAGAAATGGTAGTGTTTGGCTAGATGGAAATTTGGTCATAACTAGCTAAAATTGTGAATTGTTGACTTTGGTCAAACCTGGGAATTGACTTTTAGTCTTGTATGGCTTGTAAACTCTAATTGTCAATTTCATCTTAGAAATGTGTTAGTTGAATGAATTGTAAGCTTGATTGTGTTGGTTTCGAGTCTTGACCCGTTTGATTGACAATTGGTGCATTTGACCTAAATAAGGTCAAATTTGGTGAAACTTGCATTTGGATGCAAGTAACTTGTTTGACATGTAATATTGATGTTGATCATGTGGTCTAACCCATTGGAAGGTGTTGTGTAGATTCCCGATTCATTATTCTTGTTTTTGACCCGTTTGGGCCTAAGGTGCATTTTGGTCAAATTGTATGATGAATTGACTTGATGAATTGTTAGACTTTAGTATTGATTATGTGTAGAAAATGCAAGTAATTGGTTGTAATTTGTTGTTGCAAGATGTGGTCTTAACCTATATTACTTGTTGCAAAAATTAGTGATTTCGGGTGACTAATTCGGTATTCATTTTGTACAGGAAAAAGGAAGGAGCCTCAGTATTATAAGATTACTGAGCTCGGTACAGAAAGGAAGCTAAGGTGAGTGGATTTAGCCTTCAATCTATATGTGTACAATTTGGTAGAAATTGTATACTTGGGTGAAAATGGATCAGAACATTTTAGAGATCTCTAATTTCTGGATTAGCATTGCGAGTTTTGGAAACCAATGGAACAGAACATTTTAGAGATCTCGAATATTAAGATTAGCAATGCGAGTTTCCTGTTTAGCATTGCTAACTCTGGAACTAGCTATGCTAATTCCCACTTTGACGCGAACTTGGTCATGAGCAGATTTCTTGGTTGATTTGGGAAAATTCATTGTTCTTGATTTTCATTGATTTTTCCAGTGGTACCATTAATTGTGGGATTGTTAATGGTAGTATGTGCACATGTTTTTTTAGAGGTTAGCTATGGTGGTTTTCGGCTACGCTTCGTTACTCTTGGCAGGGGAGATCGGACTCCTTCGAATTCGTTACGTAAGGAGGGATCACCGTGCCTCTAGTAAAGAAGCCATCGGTTGACTGTTGTTGGCCGACAACAGTCGAAGGTCCTCGCCAGACCGCCGATCCTCTTTTAACGTCCAATTGCTTGTGGAAGTTTGGACGGTTTTCTCCCTATTGATTTCTCTCGATTTCTAATTTGTTGTGGTTATGCAAATTGACGTTTATTTCTATTCACTTAGCTTTGTGCTAATCCCTCATTTGTTGACTCTTTTCAGGTTGTGGATTTGGCTTGACTAGAGTCGGGTTTTGGAAGTCTGACCGTACTCTGATTTTGTAAACCGGGTCGAGCCTGTTTTTAGTAACACCTTTAAATGTTTTATATATTTCGGTTAATATGTAAATGGCCTTTATAATATGTAATAAATAGGGTTTATAGTTTTCCAAAATCGCTTCCGTATGCATATTAAAAAAAAAATGGCTCTAAGATTGTGGTGTTACACTGATCATCTACCCGAATCAGGTCTACTCACCCTCCAAGATCCCCTCACCACCTACGATATACCACATTACCCGAACCAAAACCAAACCCCACAATTTCTTTCATTATCCGATGCCACATTTTTTGGTCTACAATCAACACGTTTCGTCCGTGTTACCGGTCACATCCAAAACAACCTTGTTACCATCCTAATAGATTGCGGGAGTACACACAATATCATACAACCCACTGGCATTACACCATTTCCCGTAATGGTTGGTAGTGGCCAATTTCTCGAATGCAACTCTCTCTTACCATCCACCCCACTCGAAATTAACAAAACACAATTCCAAGTACCCGTGTTCATCCTAGGCCTTGCATGGCTTAGTACACTCGGGCCTATTCTCGCGGATTTTGCAAACCCGCAGCTATCCTTCACCATCAATGGAACCACATGTGTATTAAGAGGTGAACCAATCTCCACATCGGTAACACCTAGCTCACTCAACCTACTCCTAAGAAGAAATTCGGTAGCATCTCTCCACACAATGATTTTTCATCACCAACCACCTAAACCAATACCCACTGAAACAGAACCCCACCATGACCCACAAATTCAATCTATCCTAAACCAATACAAAACCCTCTTTGATCCACCACATGGCTTACCACCCCCTCGCCCCCACGATCACCATATTCCTCTCTTACCAAACACTAAACCAATCAATGTTAAACCCTATCGTTATCCACACTACCAAAGAGAAATCATGACAAATCTCATTCACGACATGCTCAACGAAGGAGTTATCCAACCGAGCCAAAGCCCATACTCCTCACCGGTTTTAGTCAAAGAAAAACGGCACGTGGCGTTTTTGCGTCGATTACCGAGCTCTCAATGCCGCCACCATACGAGATCGATTTCCAATTCCGACGGTTGATGAACTACTCGATGAATTACACGGCTCAACAATTTTTTCAAAAATCGACCTTCGTGCCGGCTACCATCAGATACGTGTCAATCCAGCCGATATCCACAAAACGGCGTTTCGGACTATTGACGGCCACTATGAATTCTGTGTTATGCCATTCGGCCTCACCAACACATCGTCAACATTTCAGTCCGCCATGAACGATTTGTTCCGCTCCGTTCTTCGCAAGTTTGTACTAGTTTTCTTTGACGATATATATTGGTGTATAGTACATCGCTTGCCAATCATTACGAACACCTTCGGTATGGTTTTCAAACCCTGATGAGCAGTCAATATCGAGCTAAAAATCAAAATGTTTATATGCGTCCAATGCGATTCCATTTTTGGGCCATATAATATCCACAACAGGTGTTCAAGCAGATCCCGAAAAAATCAGTGCCATACAAGAGTGGGCCAGCCCATCCACCTTTACTCAATTACAAGCATTTTTGGGCCTTACCGGATATTACCGCAAATTCGTACCCACGTATGCACATATAGCCTCACCCATCACCGCTATACTTAAACAATCTTCATTCACATGGAACGAACCTGCCCAAACAACCTTCACCGAACTAAAAAAAGCCATGGCCAATCTCGTTACCCTAGCCCTACCGAACTTCACCGAACCATTCGATCTCACCATCGATGCCTCAGGAGTCGCCATTGGGGTCGTACTCTCTCAAAAAGATAAATCGATTGTGTTTTTAAGCATGAAACTTTGTTCCCGTATGCAATCCAATTCAACTTACATACGCGAATTGTACGCAATTACGGAGGCGATAAAAAAATGGAGACAATACCTTCTTGGTCGCCAGTTCCGCGTATATACGGACCACCACGGTTTGAAACATTTGCTCACCCCAAACGATTCAAACTCCGGAACAACACAAATGGTTAACAAAACTCATGGGTTACGACTTTGAATTACATTACAAACCCGGTAAAGAAAATAAAGTCGCCGACGCCCTAAGCCGACCATATCAGTCAACCCTCATGGCACCTTCAAGTCCTAAACCCACATGGTCAGATGAACTCCGTGAATACTACAAAAACAATCAAGACGGGAAGAAATTAATCGAGCAATTGAAGAACAACCAACCACCACTTCCACATTATACAAACCAAAACGGCTTGGTCTACGTCAATGACCGTCTTTTTATACCTAACATACCACATCTTCGTGTTCTTATTTTGCAAGAATTTCACGAGTCGACTTTAGGAGGACATGCCAAAATACAAGCAACATTCAAAAGAATTTCACCATCATTCTTTTGGAATACTCTAAGGGCCGACGTCAAAAATTTCATCAAACAATGCCCAACTTGCCAAACTACCAAATACCCAAACCACAAACCCTATAGCTTGCTACAACCACTGCCAATACCATCTCAACCATAGAATGATATCACTATGGACTTTATAACCCACTTACCTCAATCAAACGGCAAAACCACCATTTGGGTTATCGTCGATAGACTTTCAAAGTTTGCACATTTCATTCCACTACCCACCCATTATACCGCACCATCCCTTGCCACCATTTTCCTCAAAGAAATATATCGTTTACATGGTCTACCCAACTCTATCGTATCCGATCGAGACCCACTATTTTTAAGCCACTTTTGGACTCAACTCTTCAAGCAATTTGGTACGAAACTCCGCCATTGAAGTGCTTATCACCCCCAAAGCGATGGTCAATCCTAAGTGGTCAATTGATGCCTTGAGTCATATCTAAGAGCCTTTGTACATGACGAACCCCGTACATGGAACCGATATCTCTACCTTGCTGAGTTTTGGTACAATACAAGCTTTCATTCATCTATTAATATGACACCATTTAAAGCTATGTATGGTCGAGAAGCTACCACGATATATGAATACATCCCCGGCACAAACAACACTGAATCCTTTGATGTTTCCTTGGTAGAACACCAAAGAATCATCACTGTTCTCAAACAAGCACTAGAAAAAACAAGACAAAGAATGACAAAGCAAGCCAACCAAAAAACGAATGGAGAAACTGTTCAATGTAGGCGATTTAGTCTACCTAAGACTTCGCAATTATCGTCAAACATCGGTTGCAACTCGAAACAATCAAAAACTCTCCAATCGTGACTTTGGTCCTTATTAGATTCTTGAGAAAGTCGGACCCGTACCCTACCGGTTAGAATTGCCTATTTCATCAAGGGTACACCCCATTTTTCATGTTTCATTACTCAAGGAGAGCCACAATCAAACAATTTCAAACGAATTTCCAAGCGAGTGGCTAATCGATACAGAATACATCGGACGCGAGGACACATCTGTTTTCGAGCAGGAGGGAATTGATACAGATCCATAAGCACAAGTCCAAACCCAATAAGCCCAACAGGCCTTGAGGCCCGGTATTTAGAGTAAACAGAAGAAGATCACTTGAAGACCAAGTCTTCACATGTTTCTTTTTTAAATGCATGCATGCCAAATAAAGTGGAACCACCACTAGTGGTGACCCACGATCCCATGTTTCCTTCCATTTTCTTTTCACGCACATGTCAGTAAGTTAGTTGCATCCAGGTAGTATAAATTTCATTATACTTTCAATTTAAGGATATTCAGAAAACGTTCCAAAATTGTTCTTCTCGTCTTGTTATTCTTGGGAGAATTAACCCATCTCTAATTGGGTTGCATCAAATGACTTTTTTGAAAAATTGTCTTTTTGTGTTTGTTAATCATTTGTGTATTGTATTTAGTATAGTGCAATATTTGGAGTGTTACATATTTTAAGTGCATATTTTTAATTTATAAGTGTTATAAAGTGGTAATTATTCATGCAAAACGAAGTAAAGTAACGTACAAAGATGTGAGACTCAATCTCAACTAATTATCCAATTTAATTTAATATAATTTTATTATAATATTTTGTCTCAAAAATCATGAAACCAACAATGTATAACTTAATTTGAATCGGGGGAATATTTGTTTGTTTACCTTCATCTGTGTCTAATTGGATCGAAAGTTCGCATTGACTTTGTCATGGCTCGTTAAGGCTTAAGGCTTAACCATGCCGTCATACCATGATCCAAATCTTGGACGTAAGATCTAACGTACGCTAAGGTCCAACTTGTCTCATATTACCCATAATAAGCTGTGTTTTTAGGCATATTAAGATATTAAGATATATATATATATATATATATATATATATGTATATGCCAAATATATATAGCTATTTTGTTATAAGGATGGTAAGATATACAAAAAATGAAAAAAATAATTGATAAATTATATTAAAAATTTATAAAAACGTTTTTACTCATTATAACTTTCAAAATTTGAGATTGCCATGTGAATGGGAGGGGGATTGCCATGTCCCTCGCATTATATCCGTTTGCTTTTCGGGTTAACCCGGCGGGTCATATAAAATATTGCTAAAAATGTAACGTACAGAATCTCTTCCAAATTCCAAACCAACGGCCCTGATTAATCGAATCCGTTTTACATATTCAGCGCAGCCAGCCCTCCATTTCGGCATTCACTGTCTGCACGCTTCTCTTGCTGCATGCCCTTTTTCAGTAGCTAGATTCTAAACCTAGTTTTGATTGAATTAGAAGCCATGTGTGGAATACTCGCGGTGTTTGGTTGTGTCGATTGCTCTCAGGCTAAGAGGGCCAGAATCATTGAACTCTCTAGACGGTAATGCCATCTTTTTCATCGTTTTTTCGCTAATTGATTCTATTTTTAGGTTTATTTTGCTATGAATTTCCATCACTGATCGAATCTGTTCATTATATTGTCGGTTAATGCTTTGTTTTTTAACGAGATTCTGTTTCATTTGTGACCTTTTTAGAATGAAGAGCGTTATATTTCGTTGTGTGATGAAGAACATCATACTTTTCCTATAATCTGCATCATTTTGGGCCAACTGTTTTTCTTTTATATTAATTTAAACCAAAAAATTGAAATTGTGTAAGCTGAGGGAAGGCTCTATGTGGTGAACATAATTAATGTGGTCTTAGTTTTACGAGCTAAGTAATTTTGTGTGGTACCAGGATTCAAATATTCTTACAAAAATGGATAATTTTGGGGAGAGAAATGCAAAACGTTATTTGTGTGTGATTGTATTAATTGAAATGTGATTGTAATATTTAATAAATAATCTTCTAAAATACAAAAATGATGTTTATGTTTTTTGTTTTCATTATCTCAGATTGCGCCATAGAGGTCCAGATTGGAGTGGGTTGCACAGTGAGGATGACTGTTATCTGGCTCATCAACGTTTAGCTATTGTAGATCCTGCTTCTGGTGATCAACCACTATATAATGAAGACAAAACAATTATTGTTACAGTATGTTTATTTCATATCACAACATGTTTATATATTTTCAGAAACTTAAATTCATGTTCTTATAGCCAAATGCTGATTTTTTTCTTTAGGTTAATGGGGAGATATACAACCACAAAGCATTGAGGGAGCAATTGAAGTTTCATAAGTTCAATACTGGAAGTGATTGTGAAGTAATTGCTCATCTTGTAAGTACCTTCTGCAGATCAGTGTTTAAATTGATTTTCTTTAGCAGAAATTCCAAATAAGATATTATAAATTGTTGTATTAACTTGGCTTGTGTTTTTAATATAATAGTATGAAGAATATGGTGAAGAGTTTGTGCATATGTTGGATGGAATGTTTTCTTTTGTGCTTTTGGACACTCGTGATAAAAGTTACATTGCAGCTAGGGATGCTATTGGTATCACCCCACTTTACTTGGGTTGGGGTCTTGATGGTATGTATATTTTAATTATTTATTTTATTTTTATTTTCTTTTTTTTAAAGTTAGATTTTCTTCATTTGTAGGTTCTGTGTGGTTTGCATCAGAAATGAAGGCCTTGAGTGATGACTGTGAACAGTTTATGTCGTTCCTTCCTGGACATATATATTCTAGCAAAACCGGTATAAATAAATAATATTAAAAGTATTCTTTTATAATATTTGATTTTTTAAATTTATTAATTTATATGTTTATTTGTGGCGACAGGTGGGCTTAGAAGGTGGTATAACCCGACATGGTATTCAGAAAGCATTCCTTCAACTCCATATGATCCACTTGTTCTACGCCATGCCTTTGAAAAGGTTTGTTTGTTTGTTTTAGAGATTTGAATAAACAATTATTTTTAAAAAGTTTACTTAAATCCATATAATGTTCCAGGCTGTAATTAAAAGGCTAATGACGGATGTACCCTTTGGTGTACTTCTTTCTGGAGGCCTTGATTCATCTCTTGTTGCTGCTGTTGCTTCTCGCCATCTGGCTGATTCAGAAGCTTATTGTCAATGGGGATCACAGTTGCATACTTTTTGCATCGGACTAAAGGTCAAAATTTTTATTTATTTCTTGGATTTTTTATTTATTTATATGTTTTTTTAATCAAATTTGTGCTTAATTATGATTTTTATTTCAGGGTTCTCCTGATTTAATTGCTGCCAAAGAGGTAGCTGATTATCTAGGCACTCGCCACCATGAGTTCTACTTCACTGTTCAGGTTATCTTCTTTTTTTTTTTCTTTTTTTTTTAATATATATATATATATATATATATATATACAAAATAAAACAAAAACTAAAGTACTTGCATTACTTTAGTTACAGATTCTCATTTTCTCTTCTTTCTTTTCTTTTCTTTTTTATTAAATCAGGAAGGAATTGATGCACTTGAAGAGGTGATTTATCATATTGAAACTTATGACGTGACTACAATTAGAGCAAGCACACCGATGTTTCTGATGTCAAGAAAAATCAAATCTTTGGGAGTAAAAATGGTTCTTTCTGGTGAAGGTTCAGATGAAATATTTGGTGGGTATTTGTATTTCCATAAGGCACCAAACAAGGAAGAATTTCACGAGGAAACATGTCGAAAGGTTTCTATATTTTCTTTTTTTATGCATATATCAAAATGTGAAGTTTGTTTTTGTTTTTGTTTATATTTAATTTAATTGTTTATTGTGATTGATATTTTTGTAAGTGTAGATTAAGGCTCTTCATTTGTTTGATTGCTTGAGGGCAAATAAGTCAACTTCAGCATGGGGACTTGAAGCTCGTGTACCTTTTCTAGACAAGGAGTTCATCGATGTTGCAATGAGCATTGACCCAAAGTGGAAGATGGTAAACTCACTTCAAATATTATCCTAAATTATATTCTTTTGATTTCATGAAAATGCTTTAGGACTAGATATTTACTAAATTTATTACATCTAATCCATGAAAGTTTTTTTTCCAGTTAATTGTCTAAAAGTTAATTTGTTTCAATTATATAATAGATTGATCGAGATAATGGGCGGATTGAAAAGTGGGTATTGCGCAATGCATTTGATGATGATGAGAAACCTTATTTGCCAAAGGTATGATGTTTCCTGAATTATAGTTTTTATTATTCCATTTTGAATATTCTTTATGAGTTATTTGAATCTTTGTTCCAGCACATATTGTACAGGCAAAAGGAACAATTTAGTGATGGTGTTGGATACAGTTGGATTGATGGTTTGAAGGATCATGCAAACAAGCAGGTATTTAAAACTTGTGATTAAGTCAAATATTGGTCAACAGCATTAATTGAGATTATAATGATAATGATTGGTTGCAGGTTACTGATTCAATGCTAACAAATGCTCACTTTGTGTATCCTGAGAACACCCCTGCGACGAAAGAAGCATACTACTATAGGAGCATCTTTGAAAAGTTCTTCCCCAAGGTCCGTTGCTTTCATTTTTTAATTATATATATACATTTGTGACATATTTAGTTAATAATTTGGTGATTTACTGAAACAGAATGCAGCTAGGTTAACAGTTCCAGGTGGGCCGAGTGTGGCATGCAGCACTGCAAAAGCAGTTGAGTGGGATGCATCATGGTCCAAAAATCTTGACCCATCGGGCCGAGCTGCTCTTGGTGTTCATGATGCAGCCTATGTGGAAACCAAGTGAAATGCTTCTCTTCTACATGCATTGTCATTGTAGATTATTTATTGATTTCTCATCATTTTCAACTTTAAAATAATTAAGTATTTATTACTTTTCTAAAATAGACCTTGTTTCGCCATCTTTTGGTTGCATATGAAGTTTCTATTTTCTTTTTATATTTCACTTCAAAGTTTTCAAAGTTTTACGTGTCTGCCCAAAATCATACCGATAAAACTCAAACCATTTCTAACCAATAGTTCGGTTTTAGATTTTTGAAAAATCAATTGGTTTGGTACTGATCCATTAAGAAACCACCTCACTAATTATGGTTTATATTATGATTCAATTTACATTTTGAATTTACATTTTGAATTTGCAGGCTGAAAATGGTATTTAGTGTTGAAATATGTTATTAGATATTGAATTTAATGCTGAAAATTAGATGTTGCTTAGATTTGTGTTGGAAAAATGATAGTTAGTGTAGGAAATTATATATTAATGTAGGAAACCATGTGTGGTTTAGTTTAAAACCGAAACCGAACTATCAATGGCTAAAACAGAAACCAAAACCATACCATTGGGTTTGAAGGTTTGAGCTCTGACTACGAATACTAAATTTAAACAATATCTTTCATATGTGAATAAAGTTGAACAATAACACTATGAATCTCATGAACAGCTAAATGAGATACATCCCCACCCACAAAACAATGCACCTTATTCTCAACTTCCATCCAACTAAACCCTGTTTCTTTCTTCACTTCATTCTCCTTCATCAACCCTCTCACCTGCTTCACCTTTTTCCACAAACCACATGCAGCATAAATATTAGACAACATAACATAACCACCCGACTTTTTTGAATCTAATTCAATCATCTTCTCTGCAGCCAATTCTGCTAACTCAACATCTAAATTATAATGACACCCTGCAAGCAGAGCTCCCCAAACTCCTGAATCTGCTTCAAATGGCATATCTTTGATCATTTTATAAGCTTTTTTAACTTGGCCCGATCGACCCAAAATATCAACCAAGCACGCATAGTGCTCTGATCTGGGGCCCACTTTGTATCTACTTTGCATTTGTTCAAACCAATATAAACTCTCTTTCACCATACCTGCATCGCCAATATTAAAGTAATAATGTATTTTTATTTTTATTTTTAACTTTGAGTACCTGCATGACCACAAGCAGAAAGTAAGCTAAGAAACGTAATCCCATCTGGTTGAATTCCGCGCAATTCCATTTTCTTAAAAAAGCAAAAGGCTTTCTCATAAACTCCATGTTGTGCAAAAGCAGCAATACTTGTGTTCCAAGAAACAATATTCGGACTAGAAATATGTTTAAAAACTAACTCAAATTCCTCAAGACATCCGCATTTGCTGTACATAGTAATTAGAGCATTGCATACAGAAACATGTGTATCAAATCTACATTTGAATACAAGTGCATGAGTTTGTTTGCCTTCTGTTAGTAATGCAAGACTTGAGCATCCAGCAAGAACAGAAACAAAAGTGTATTCATCTGGTTTTAACCGTATACGAATCATACTTATCAGTAGTTTCAGTGATTCCTCCCCTTTTCCATTTTGTGCATAACCTATTAATTATTATAAATTAGCAGTTAGTATAGTTGATGCTATTCTGCATACCTGTTTTTTTTTTTTTAATAAATTTCTTGCATATACCTGTTATCATAGCATTGAAAGAAACATCATCTTTGCATTGAATTTCATCAAACAAAACCCTAGCATCTTCCATCTTTCCTTCCTTGCAAAAACCAGTAATCATAGCAGTCATACAAACTACATTCTTCTTAAATGGCATCTGACAAAAAAGTTTTTTAGCCTCATAAAATTGATCACATTCAACATACGCACTGATCATCACAGTCCAAGAAACTTCATTACGAATTGGCATAGAATCGAATAAAGCCCTAGCTTTCTTAATCGCCCCATTTTGTGCATGCCCATCAATCATAGCTGTATAAGATATCACATTTCTTTTTGGCATTTCTTCAAAAAGCTTAACAGCTTCTTCAACCTTTTCATATCTGATAAACCCTGAAATCATTGCGTTCCATGATGCTGTATTTCTTTCAGGCATCTCGCTGAAGAGCACAAATGCATAATCTATATTACCATTTTCGATATAACCAGCAATCATTGAGTTCCAAGAGACTGTATTTCTCAAAGGCATTAAATCGAACAATCTCTTGGATTCTGCAATAAACCCATGTTTCCAGTAGCCGGTGATGACTGCGTTCCATGAGACAACGTCTCTTGTAGGCATTTCGTCAAACAGTTTACGTGCAAGATCAAGTTTTCCGGCTCGGCAGAGAGCGCCGATCCTGACATTTGAAGTGTAAACATCTCCAAATGAACGGAAGTTGGTAGAAATATAGCGAGTGATGGAAGATAGATTTTCCCGCGAATGGCTCGAGACACGCATACGTGTATTCAGGTTGTTTGATTTACTTTCGGTTCATACGTGTATTATGGTTGGACTCAGTTTAAGATCGGGTTGACCTCGAGTTTAGAGTAGGAGAATTAAGTCAAGTATCAAATTATTTTATTTGTATAATTTTTTTAATCTTATCGAGCCTTACCACATTTCACCAACTAATTCCACAAACCAATATAATGACATTTAACCATCCTAAATATCAATTGGTTAATCATAACCCCAATACGCAATAATTAACCACACAATAGCACATTAACCGGTTAATCACAAACATGATTTGGATAATCACAAATGACTAGATGCATGACCCCTAGCCTTTAAACCAATAAGTGAAGGGCATGTTTGTGAAAACTTATCTAATACATCAGTTTATTAGCTTATATAAGCACAATTAAATTTACAATTCATAAGCTTAATTAAACTTAAACTTCGTATAAGTTAATAAACACCTTAAATAAGTTTTTCCAAACATAACCTTAGTTGTCCCATTCACAAGATATATACCAATCATAATCCATACAACTAAAGATAGCTATTCTGTTTCGCAATAAATTACAGGTGTTTCACACTTGCAAAATTTATACATGGATTTCTCTTGCGTATGCAATTAACAACGAAATACTTCTTCTGTCCTACTTCATGAATCAATCTCAATTTTCAACGTTACATCTAAATAGTCAACTCAGCTGAAATTCACCATTTGTCCCTTGTGAACTTGCAGTTTTCTTGCATATATGCTTTTGTTGGCTTCAACTAAAGTAGTTTCATACACTGTGTTTTTGTACATTTCAATTTTTAAAAACAATTTCAAATATTTAAAGTGGCACATTCCAACACGTGATGCCACAAATAACATAAACACTGTAAAAGAATATGCATCCAACAAAAGTTGAGAGACAATACAATATCCAGGTTGTCACCTTTTCAGAATTTATGCATCTTTGACTTCCCATTTTCCCAATAAGAAAATAAAATAAAAAAACACCATGCCTACCTAATCCCTTTTACAAAAGCTATAAAATACAAACTCATTAGCAGTACTTTCGTGTATACTTAAATAAGTATAAAAATTTAAAATCATCAAACCTTTACTTACACCAGACACTTTGCACAATAACCAACAAACAAGCCTATGCCTATACCCAATTCAAAATGGATGTACATATCTGCTCCTAACTATTATGGTCTATAAATTTAATTATCAAACAGAAAACAATGTGAAACCTTTAAATGATCTGCAAGTCTGATGACAGCTGATTGGACCACTTGAGAGGATGGTGAGACAGCATCGGGCAGTTCGGGCAGGCACACGGGCAGGTACTGATCATTGTCTTCTCGGCGCCGAAAAAACGTCAGTACAGACCGGCAGAATATAAATCTGGATCAAATAAACGTTATCATAACAGGATTTGGCTGAAGAAAAAAGTTACATTTGACAGGTGACAAAATGGAAAAGAGCTCCCATAAAAATAATGTTTGTATCATATGGAAAAATTACCTGAGAATAATACGTCTCAACAAAGGTTCAGAGAGAACTTGGGCCCACACAAGATCTATGCTAGTTGAAGTACAGAGTATTATTTCCCATTCTGCAAATGCAGCAGAAACAATACTCTCAGCATCTTCCATCACATCCTAAAACCAGATTTATAAGAAACGATTTATGAGATGAGATATAATTAAAAAAATAAAAAAATCAGTTACCATTTCATCGTCAGAAAATGTGAGACCAAGCATTTGCCAGCATGCTCGTAATGGAGCAGTTAAAAATAAGGTAAATTGGCTTCCATTTTTTGTAATATCAGCACTTGATTGACTCTTAAATGTCGGCTTCAAAGGCGAAAGAAGTAGAGCAGATGGTTCTCCCCTTTCAGAACCATGTAAAACCTGCAACAAAATAACAAAACATAAGACACGTGTCAGATCAAAAATAGCTAGAATTCTGGTACTAAAATATCAAACACAAGTTTAGACAAACCTGCCTTGAATGAATGGCTGATGTCACTATCAATAATGAAAAAAGCAGGTCTTCTAGTAAAAGGGATTAAATCACTCGGATAAAGGTTATTAGACCCTGTAAATAACACGAGAATTTTTCATGATAATTTATAAAAAAAAATTTATTTTATTTTGTTGAAAGGTAAAAATAGAAGCTTTCTACTTCCTACCTCCATTTCTGGCGGGCCCTAACCAAACAGAACTTTCACCAGAATGATTGCCATTAACAAGATCTTCAGGCATATAATTACTGCGTTCATGAACAGTATTAAGCTTTAAAGATGTTCTCACACTTCCAGATATTTGCTTATGTGGAAGACTAGTTTGACTTTGACCAGAATCACCTGAAAAGGGCAGAAAAGTCAATATGCAGCTTAAAGTAGTTAAGATAAATAACTGAATTCAGGAGGTAACGTAACCTGAAGCTGCTATATATATAAGCATAACACTATCAGGAGGAAGTTCGTCACAAATAGCAGCTAATACCTGCATAAACAAATTAAATGATTAATCATTAAATGAAAATATGGAAAGAGTGCCACATGGAGGAAAGATGATGTGGATAGTGCAATTGATTGACATGTGGCAAACACCAAAAAATAGGATTTTGTACTCACAGCTAGTAAGTGTGCTGCAGATGGGCGATAAAGAAGAGCCTTTCTAGGGTTTGGAGGCAAAGATGGATCAGTCATATCTGCCACCATATTTATATCAATTAATCCTGATGTGACTGACTGATCATTCAAAGTTCCATTTTCATGAGATTCAACAGTTTGCTTTTGGTAGAAAGATCCACTTGCTTCCCATTCCAAACACTGCAGCATTCTAAACGTGTCTATTGTAACTTCTGCAAATTTAACCTCATTTCGGTGATAACTCATGAGCAATGCATCTCGCAACTTTAAAACCTTTTTGGCATGGTAACGTGCAACATATGGAAGTGAATTTGGGTAAGAATCAAACATTGCACAGTATCTTAAAGGCCTTGTGTTTGTGAAAGCTGCATCGAGCTTCATAAACCGTACCATTTCTTGCATTACCACTTTCCATTCCTTGAATGCCGTATCCTGCAAGTAAGTTAAACTCCCATAATTAAACTTTACAGACAAAAAGTTTCATCTAAATCTAAAGACTAAAGCAATATAACATGGATCAACAGAAGCTCCTATCATCGAAACCTGCAATACTTGCAAAAAAAGTAAAAACCCAACTTCAAACTCGATAAGAGATAATACTGTGTCTTTAAAGTTCCTAAAATCAGTCCTCCAAAGCGAGCTAATTAATTATTACTCCAGTTTAGTAAAAAGGTTTTGATCTATGCATAAAGTCAAAATATCCGAATAAACAAAAGCACCCCAAAAACAAGCATACTTTTCACATAAAGCTTAAAGAATCATAACAGGTAGGGGTCTATGTATATATATGTAGAATTAATCGTACCGGAAACTTGGATTTGCTATCATCAAGGAGAGCCTTGAACCGGTCTAAAAGAAGCTTAACCATCTCCCACCGATTCAAAATTAACGAAACCAGCAAAAATCTGGCGTAAAACCTCAATTCCTTAAACCTAAGCCCTCGATCTTTCAAAGCCTTAAAACTAGAGCCTTCAAAATAACCTCGGTTCAATATCGCCTCATAGAAAATGTACGATTCCAGCAAAAAGCGTGCCTCACTCGTCCTCATGTACTGCACGAAGTACAGCTGACCAATTCGAGAAGCGATCTCGCCGATTTCCCATCGTTGGAGGCCTGATTCAACGAGTTTTGAGCGGTTTTTCTGCTGGTAATCCCATAACTTCATGTAAGCCTTGAATACCTTAGGGAAGTAGTGGTTGGGAGTACGTCCGTAGGGCGGAGCATCGCGGACCTTGGCAAACTTTCTCTCGGCGGTCTCAACTAGTGCCCTGAAGGTCGTGGGAACGGCGTCTTCTGCTGCCATTAGCAGTTGCACCGGAGACCTTGAATCACCACCATTTGCCACCGCAACACTGGTAATTGTAAGAGAGAGAGAGAGAGAGTGTGTGTGTTTGGGGGGTTGGACTTTTTCCGTGTATAGTCGGAAGGAGCTGGCGAATATCTTGAATTTAATCAAATTATTATAAGAGGTTGGAGTGGAGTGGCGCTTCTCAAAATGCCAAGCTTTTTTTTAATCGAAATTTAAAGTGTTTGTAACTTTGTATTAAAAAATCCAACATATATTTCATCAAAAGGATCTCGACATAACGCAATGTTGTTAGATCCAATTGCTAAATAAACCACTTAAACGACTTTCTTGTTAATAGTGGAATTATAATAGTTCGAATAATATTATTGTAAGCTTAATCGACCAATTAAAAATTTTAATAGTTAGTTGAAAGATTATGCTAAATAATTTGCTTGTTAATAAAAATTATAATCAGGCTAATAAAACTTAAATTTTTATTTCACTTCAATCAGTAAATCTAACTAAATATAAACTTTAGTTTATATATGTTTGGCCGAGGAAAAACTATTAAAGGAATTTTTATTTTTTTTGAACGGCAACAAGAAACTTGAGGAAAGATGAGCTTCGGTAGTGCCATCACCCACCCCGCCACAAGCAAAATAACATTAAAAATTAGCGAGAAGCTAGAAGGAACAAACAAGAGTTAAAAACACAATAAAGGAAAATTACACCAATTGGCCCACCTATTTGCTAACATACATTTGGAACAATGTTTTAATCAAAAAAACGAGAAAGATTGCACCTGACTAATCACCAATGCAGCTTTGAGACCACCTTTTTTAGAAGATTGGAAAACCTTATCATTTCTTACTTTCCAAATGATCTAAAGAAATGTGTATATAACCGCCATAAACGCTTTAAGGTCATCACCTTTGAAATTTGAAGTCGTACCCCATGAAAGCAAGTCTTCCAACCTTGAAATAGAAGATGAGTCAACACCCCACCACCTGCCAATCTCCCTCAGATTATGTGCAGCCAAGGAACTATTAAAGGAATTAGAATATAGACTTGAAAGCAAAGTAGTATTCAAAATAAATAACAGGACAGCATAGATGATAGAAAAGTCACCTAAAATAAGGGTTTGGCTAACTCATGCCCTAAGGGCATGAGATTAGAAGCATTAATTAAACAAAATATTTCCTAACAAATTAAAATATGTATTAAATGGAGTCTAATTTTTACAACTATTAAATACAATATTCAATATAAATAGTAAATATAACTTCAATCAATGCTTCTAATCTCATACCCTTAGGGCATGAGTTAGAAAAAACCCTAAAATAAATCTTTATGTATCACAATTTTACCTCAATAATTATAATTAATTACTTGATATAATTATACAATTTTTTAAAAATTTGTAGAGTATAGTATACAAAACAAATAATTATGGTATGTAATCACCGATAACCCCCCTTTGCACTCCGATGACTCGTTAGTCGTCAAAAGGGCGGAGTTCACAGGTCCAGCAAAACGATTCACGTTACCACAGATAATCAATATTTACATACACAAAAACCATCACCATCATCATCATCATCATCATCATCATGTGGGTGTTCTACCTGATCTCGCTTCCATTAACCCTAGGCATGGTTGTGCTGACGCTCAACTACTTTGCTGGTCCTGATGTTCCTCGCTATGTCTTCCTCACCGTCGGATACACTTGGTTCTGCTCTATCTCCATCATCATCCTCGTTCCCGCCGACATTTCTTCCGTAATTTCTCAACTATCTCTTGTAAATTAAATTTGCGATTGCTCTAATTGAACTTTTTTAGTTGCTACGTGCAAACGATGTGTCAATTTGAAACCTTATCTATCCTTTCCCCATTATGCCTCTCATATCTAGTCTCTTATACCTGGTAGTACAAGTTTTTGATAATTGAAACTTGATCATGATAGGTCTTTTGGGTAAGATGCCATTAGGATGCAATAAGATCTAACCTGTGCTTCTCACACTTTGAGTAAAAGCGAGATTGTTAGCAAAAATAATATTAAGATTCAGATAACTAGTGACACGAGCTAACCATAGATGTTAATTGAATCTCGACAGTTTTTTGTTAATGTTAATGTTAATGACAGTGTTAATGTCAAAATTAATAAAACAAGATTTCAAGTAGTGAATAAGCAATCTTGAATATACATGTAGAAAGACCAAGAATTTCAATACCTATTTCCTCCAAACCCCATTTTCAAAAACCCATGTATCAGTGATTTTACAGGATTTGGATGTTTTAAGAACAAAACAACAATGAAAAATCTCCCAAAACCAAGTGTCATTTCCAGTAGAAAATCGATGACTCAATGGTGACACTAAGCTTGTTGCAGTAAGCAAGAATGCCATTGCACACTCCACTTTTCAAACACATGCCAATATTGAACTCAAACCCATTGTTAATTATTTCTTAGCATTACAACACTCAACAGTAGTTTATGGTGTACATATACATTCTTCTGAGTATGTTAATAATAATAATACATACATATTCATTCCTTTTCTTTAAAAAATAAAAATATTTTTGTGTGCACAGACGATTATTGGTCATGACAATGGAGGTATCTCCTTCTTTTGGAGCTGGTCATATTGGAGTACTTTCATGCTTACTTGGTATGTTACTAATTTACTCTATTCTCTCAATGTCCATTTTGAACTTATTAGTAACAATATTTACACATGGTCACTTTATTTAATGGTCATTTTCCTAGATAATGATAAAGTTTTTTTCTGTGAGCAGGCTCGTTGTGCCCTTGATTCAGGGGTATGAAGATGCTGGAGATTTTAGTGTCAGAGAGAGACTCAAGACCAGCATCCATGTCAATTTAGTCTTCTATCTAATCTTGGGATTTATTGGCCTCCTTGGACTTATTTTGCTCATAATCATGAGAAAAGATTGGTTAGTTTCATTAGAAATAACTTAATTTTCAGAACAGTAGGATAAACTATTGTCAAAAAGTGGAAGGGTTTAGATGCCACATCAGCGAAATGTTAAACCGTTATTATTTTTATATATATTTTCGTTGGTTGTACAGGGGTGGAAGTATACTAGGTCTAGCTATGGCATGTTCAAATACTTTTGGTCTTGTTACTGGTGTTTTTCTTCTTGGTTTTGGCTTAAGTGAGATTCCTAAAACCATTTGGAGGAATGCTGACTGGACCACTCGCCAAACGATTCTTTCCCACAAGATCGCCAAAATGGCTGTGAAGCTTGATGAAGCCCATCACCACTTATCAAATGCCATAGCTGTAAGTATTTCTAGACTTACCTTTTGCTCACGAGTATGAAATTTTGAATTAGGGACTATTTGTGTAATAAACAAAGTCGAGGGACGAAATCCGTAATTTCATACAAACCACAAGGAAGGTTTATGTAATTCACTGTTTGCTGATTTTAGTTTGCTAGCTAGTGCTTTGTGGTGATTGACGTTTTAAAAATGTAACAGGTGGCACAGGAAACATCCAAACAAATGTCCAGGCGAGACCCGTTTAGGCCCTACATGAATATTATTGATGATATGATAAATCAAATGGTATTTTATATTCGTCTCTTTATGTAATTTTTTATTTTTTTTTGGTTAACATAGTTTCTAGTATCTTCTTTTAGTTACATGAAGATCCATATTTTAAACCAGAAGGAGGTCGTTTACGGGAAAATGATATGGATTATGATACAGATGAAAAATCTATGGCAACATTAAGGCGTCATTTAAGGGGAGCTCGTGAGAAATATTATAGATATAAAAGGTAGTCAAACATTATAAATATATTATTGGTTTGAAATTAAGGCTACTTGACCTTTACCATAGTATGTTTAACAAATCCGTTGTGTAAAACTATGAGCCATTTCTACTGTAATTTTAGGCGTTTTTTATACATGTGTATTTATATCATAATGCCAGCTGTCATATAAGATTGTTGAGCAATAATATGTGCTTAACATTATAAATGGCACTGTTGATCTACTAAGGAAGTAGTTGGCTTCTTCTTTTTTTGCAGCCAGTATTTGACATATGTCATGGAAGCCCTTAAATTAGAAGACACTATCAAGAATTATGAACGATGTGATGAAACCAGGTGGTACGTTCAAAATATAAATATAAACATATATATACACTCACACTATAATAAAAAGGATATATTTACTTCTGCTGCCTGTTTTATCATTATGAATGTAAACATCTTGAAAATAATTTTGGTTTATTATTACAGGAAATTTGTTTCAAGCTTCAGACCAGAAAGGAGTGGCACATTTGGAAGCTATCTTGACACATTAGGTACTCTATGCAATCCATTGACCTAAAAATATAAATTAAATTAAATCTTTTTTTTAATGATTGGTTGTTAATTTGTAGAGTTAATATGGCGATGCTTTTTGTGGAAACAATTCCAAAAACTCTTTGCTGTCATTCTTGGTTCCATGTCAGCAGCTATTCTTTTAGCAGAAGCAACTCTGCTTCCTAGTGGAGTTGATTTATCTGTTTTCTCAATTTTAATTAACTCAGTAGGAACCAAAGAAATGTTTATGCAGGTAAATGATCAATTTTTAATTTTGACTGAATGGTCAATGACTATATTACCCCTATCTTCTTCCTTTACTAATTTGATCGTGAAATGTAGGTTATTGCATTTGTTCCACTTTTGTACATGTGCATTTGCACGTACTACTCATTGTTCAAAATTGGAATGCTCACTTTTTATTCATTTACACCAAGACACACAAGCTCTGTAAGCTTGCTTATGATATGCTCGTAAGGTTTAGAATTCTCCACTTTTTTTTATGTATTTTCTGTTCCAAAATAATTTAAATTAAATTGGAAAATACTTTCAGGATGGTTGCACGCTATGCACCTCCAATTTCCTTCAATTTTCTCAATCTTATTAGTCTTGATGGCGAGAAGAAGACTATTTTTGAGAAGGTATGTTCTTGTATACTTTCTTAAAGGGTTAAATATGTTTTAATCCTCAAACTTTCACTGATTTGCTAGTTTTATTTTTAATTTAATTATAATGCAGCGAATGGGAAACATTGACAATGCTGTCCCTTTTTTCGGGAAAGGGTTCAACAAAATTTATCCACTTATTATGGTTGTATATACAATTCTAGTTGCAAGCGGTTTTTTTCACAGGATTATTAATATTTTTGGAAATTGGAAACGGATTGCATTCCAAGATGAAGAAGATAATTTTGATGGTGTTGATCCAACAGGATTGATAATTCTGCAAAAAGGTACGTCAAAAATGTTATTTTATAGATAAATAATTCAGTTAATTTGAATATTTACTTGTGGTTGATTACATAGAGCGTGCTTGGCTTGAACAAGGGCATAATATTGGTGAAGAAGCTGTTGTGCTGGCAAGAGATATAAGCATGGATCTAGAGTCGAATGCAAGAAGCAGCTTATTATTAAATGAAAATATAAAACAAAATTCATCCAGATACCAAAGTGGGACCCGAGAAGCCATAAGCAACAAGTATGCTGCAATTAGGGTTCAACAGAAAAGACAAATTTCTTCAAATTCAGCCATGGATTCAGCCAAAGTCTCCCTGCTTCATTCTGATAATGCAACAGCTGCTGACTCAGCTTCGTCATCTTCCAAAATATCATCAACTTGGTCATCGATGAAAACGGGGATTCATAATTTGAAGGCAAATATACAAGCCAAAAAGTACATTCCGTTGCTTCAAGTTGATCATGATTCTCATTCCCTAGATGATATATTTAATAAACTCAAACAACCTGCTTTAGATCATGGTGATGAAGATGAACTTGATTAGATATCTTTTGTTATGTAGTAGATCGAATGCACGTTTTAACTCTCACGGAAATTGGAGGTGAATTAGATAGATGTACATGTTGTATTGATATCTTAGAAGCATGTTTGATATATTTAGTGTTCACATTTAAATTGTTAACTAATCAGAGGTTTAGATGAAAATTACTAAATGCACATGGATTTAAGTAGTTCCACTGACTTAATTATTTTCCAATATTACAGGATGTGTTTCTCCCATTCAAGTTGAAGTTTTTTTCATCTTTAATGGCAGAACATATAACTCAAACGGAAATTAGCTTCTATAAATACACCCCACCGATTTCATTCGTGTTCCTATTTTACATTTTATTATTGTTCTGGAAACGATTCCATCGGTTGTGATTGAGGATTTTAATTTTCGTCTGCTAAGTTCCATTGATCTTGACAGTACCATTGCAAGGTCGGAGCTTGATCGTCGGAGAAGAAATTGCAAGACTCATCTCCACTGAAGAAATTATGTTCTTCAATTTTCACAAACTGAGGCTCGTAAGCTGTATGAGCATCGCCCAACACTGATTTCGATTCCGTGTTCATGTTGCTGTCATCGTTCAAGATCGCACTTGAATCACTGTCCGATGACCCGTCTTTGAAATCTGTCAAGCACGTTGTTGCTACCGGCGATTTTGGTTTCTCATCCTTCACCGGAATATCGCTTTCTAGTTCTTCCCCGTACAATTTTGATTTCAGTTCCCTAATCTGCATATACATAATTACAAATAAACAAGTTTTTATACCATAATTTAGTGAGTGGGGTACGTAGCGTACTTGTTTGAGTAGAGAGTTGTTGTCGTGTTTAAGGGAGTCATAATCGTGTTTAAGGGAATCGTAATTAGCTTTAAGAAGACCATAATCTCCTTCCAGTTGCTTGGTCTTCCACCGTGCACGGCGGTTCTGGAACCAAACCGCCACCTGTCGGGCTTGCAGGCCAAGCTCTTGAGCAAGCTTCACTTTCCTCTCAGGCTCCAATTTGTTCTCCAATTCGAAGTTTTTCTCTAAAGCTTTCACCTGATCTACACTTAGCCGGCGTTTCTTCTCGGAGATCTGACCGCCGGAATCTTCATCCAGATCTTCCATTAACATCGACTGAAACTCTCGTGTGTTGTACCCACCAACAGGACTGTTAACTTTTTCTACACAATTGCAATTTCAACTCAATTTTACATTTGAATCTGAATTTCAATTTGAATTTTACCTGGGTTTTGGCAGATGGAATCTGAGGTTCCAGGTCTTTTCATATTGATGAATTTTTATCACAGTTAAAGATGAAGAAACAGAGAGATCTTTTGATCTAATACAACCACAAAACCAACCGTTTGACTAAAACATGTTAATTTTACTTGCAATAAAGAGAGAAAAAGGAAATTCCATGTATGTAAATGGCGGTTGTGTCACAGAGTGACCATTGCTCTGTGTTTTGTCCTCCATCTTTTTTCTTCTCCATTGCTACAAGCTACTTGTTCTTGATCCCCTTAAGGCAATTGATTAACAAGCAGAAACTACAAATGTTTTGGCTTTTAAGATGATAACATTTTTTTGTCAAGATCAATATTCAAGAAAGAGGGTGGTCCATCAACTGTTTATCTCTACAAGAATGATTGAGAGAGAGAAAGAGATGGGCAGATGAGAAAACTGGTTTCTAGCCCAGCTGAATTTCACACTCCTTTGTTTAAATAAAAAAACTCAAACCTATGGCAAATGGTCTGGTTAATTTCTGACTCGGGTTAGGTCTAGAGTATATAGCATACTCATTTATCAATTACTCTATTACAAACTAGTAATTTTTACCTCGCGCTTTGTCATATAGATTTTGATATGATACTTAAAATAATGTTTATTGATATCGTACAACCATAATTCATATTCTCAATAATTTGGATACTATAAATAATTTAGGGTAAATTACAGTTTTTGTCCCTGACCTATAGCCGATTCGGGGTTTTTGTCCCTAATGTTTTTTTTGTCGGTTTTTTTGTCCCTTAAGTTTTTCAAATTCTGGAAATTTGTCCTTCTATCCAAAATCCTCCGTTAACTAACGATATTTTTGTCAATTTCCCCAAATTACCCCTATCATCATCATTATCACCATCATCACCAAGAACACCCCATCTTCAACCTACCTCATCATCTTTGTCATCTTCAAAATCTTAAACTTTGTTTTCTCTTCAAAATCCCCAAATCCAAAATTGCACACCTGAAATCATAATTCTCTTAATCCTAACAAATGTTTTAAGCTTAAGAACGAGATCTGAAAATATTCTTCTGGAAATTTGTCAGTTTTCCCGATCTCCATCACCGCTGAAATTAGAACATGTTCCGGTGAAAGAAGAATGAGATCGGGTGATGATGGTGATAGAAGAACGAGATCTGAAAAACATGTTCAATCACCGCCTGTAACCCAGATCTGAAAAACGAGATCTGCTCCGGTGAAAGAAGAACGAGATCTGCTCCGGTGAAGCCCCAACACCACCACAACACCCATGAAGAACCAGAACAGACGCCGACCTCCACCCTCCACCAGAACCGCCGCCCGCCGCCGCCCCTCCACCAGAACCGTCGCCGCGGCCGCTCCACCAGAACCGCCGCCGCCGCCCCTCCGATTAATTTCTCATGTATTCAACGTTTGTGCTATATATTAGCAGCTCTATAGTATATATCTATATTTATATCATTGAACTTCACCATCGATCATCGTGTCAATTATTTAAGATCCACATACTTATTGTCAGATCTGGTGGATTAAATGGACGATTTTGGTATGTTAGCTAGAGATTTCGGTTTTAGGCCCCAAGGAAAATCTGCTCCGATGATATCTGATGGTGGAGGTTTCCGGAGCCGACCTCCATCACCGGCGATCAGAGTTGAAAAGAAGGAGAAAGATATGATTTTAATGGTTTGATTGTGATAACTGGAATGTATCTGGAAGATGAAGAATGGTGAAAAGGACCAAAATGCCCTCACATGTCTTACATTTTTCGTCAGTTAACAGCAAAAAATAGACGGAATGACAAATTTCCAGAATTTTAAAAACTTAAAAGACAAAAAAAACCGACAAAAATACATTAGGGACAAAAACCCCGAATCGACCAAAGGTCAGGGACAAAAACTGTAATTTACCCAATAATTTAAGTTGTAAAATCGAGTCAGTAAATGTTATAAATTACGTACTAATTGACACATTATACCAAACGCTTGTAGTCTAATGGTATTGGTTTATATGATGTTGTCCATTGACCTATTGATCATGGGTTCAAACCCGGATAAAGGCAAGTACAATAGATTATGTGCCATTAAAAAAACTAATTTACACATTATAATTATTGAAAAAAAAAATATTAACATATTAAAAAATGTGGTTAGAATATAAGTACTCAAATCCTAAATATAAAAAACTAAAAGAGAGAAAAAAAATGTCAAATTCAGCATCTATAAAAAAAAATTAGCAACTTATCTGACACTATTCATAGAGTTAATAAATATATATTTATTATAATATAATTATAATTACTCAATCAGTGAAAAAGGGAGAAAAAAAAAAAAACCAAAGTAAGTTTTCAAAAGCTTATCGAACCGGCTCCTTATAAAAATAATTGTTGAAAAAATGGAAAAAGGAAAAAAAGTCAGTGATAACTTCCTAAAAAAACTAAAGTAAAAAAGAAGCATGAGCTAAACCCTTCATTCAGCGGCCGTCGATATTTACCTATTAGACCACTGCCAATGGTAAATGCAACTGACGTCGTCGGTTGCTGCCAACTCAGCGTCACGTCAGCAGACAAACTAACTAACACTAAACTGACGTACTCATGCCAACAGCACTCCGTCACTTCACAAACTTTAATTAATTTACTTTCTTTTTAATTAAAACAAAAATATAACTAAAACATAATATTTTTATTAAAATAAAAAAAATACAATAATTTAAAAACATAAAAAAAAACAATACGATAAAAAAAATACAATAATTTAAAAACATAAATTAACGTTGGCGGAAATTTGGTGGGAGTTGCGAAATGTGGTCTACTAGTGCATTGCGAAGTTTATGATGCGTTGCTTGATCCCGTAGTTCTTTGGCCATTCGAGCGTGTGTTGCAACTCTCTCATTCCACGAGCGTTGCGGCGTGTTTGCCGGGTTATCCATATACGCCTCCTCAAGTGGACACATGTTGCGACCGTTGTCCTCAATTATCATGTTGTGTAAAATTATACAACAATACATGATTCGACGTATTTTATTGACGCTATATGGTGTTGCCGGGTTTTTAATGATTTTCCAACGTCTTTTCAAAACACCGAATGCTCGTTCAATATCTTTTCTTGCGGCTTCTTGATATCTTTTAAACCGAGTTTGTTGTCCGGCACTGAGATAGTAAGTCTGATGCATTCCGGATATATCCCGTCACTGAGATAGTATCCTTTAGTGAATTGTTGCCCGACAATGACAAAAGGAATAGTGGGAGTTTTGTCTTGCAGCAAGTCCTTGAATAAGTCTGATGCATTAAGGATATTGATGTCGTTGCTCGAACCAGCTGGGCCGAAGTAAGCGTGCCAAATCCACAAATCATAAGACGCAACCGCTTCTAGCATGATCGTTGGCTCCCCTTGGTCACCTCGTGTGTATTGTCCTTTCCATGCCACCGGACAATTCCTCCAAGGCCAGTGCATGCAATCGATGCTGTCGAGCATACCCGGAAAACCATGCACCTCAGCATGACGTTGATGTAAGCGCTCGACGTCATGCGCGTTGGGTTTTCTTAAGTACTCAGCACCAAATAGATGGAATACACATTTGACAAAATTATCCAAACAATCATACGATGTTTGTTGTCCCATGTGTAGATATTCATCAAACAAATCGACAGCACAACCATAGGCCAATTGTCGTACATGGGATGTACATTTTTGAAGAATATTAAAACCCGATCTTCCGGTAGCATCGTCCCGTTGACGAAAATACAAAAAATGCGCATGTAAAGGAGTCTGAGAGTAAGAAGTTATACCGTCACATATACGGAGGAACAACGAACGGGTCATAGGGAAACGTCGCCTAAAAATATCCAGCGGGAACGTGGGATTTTCAGCAAAGTAGTCTGCGTACAAACGCTCACTGGCACCTTCACGATCTCGTGGCACATACCTTCTCGGCACTCTGGGGATCGGAGCGATCTCTTCATCGTCCTCTGTATCAGATGAAAGAGCATTCACAATGGCGACCATTTCCTCGGCATTGTAAGAATTGGCTATCATTAAAATAGCTTCCAAATCGGAATCATATTCGGAAGAGGAATCAGAAACATTAGACATTTTATAAGTATGGATGCGTGGGAGAATAGAGAATTTTTGTTGTGAAAATTATAGAATAAAAGTGGGTATTTTTAGAGATTTAAAAGGATTAAATATATATATCTATATATATATAGGGGAGCGTTCATGCGAGAACCTATAAAATTGCGAGAACTGCGAGAACCATTTATAGCCATAGGATTAAATTGATTCAAAATAATATAGATAGTGGTAATTTCGTCTTTGCCTTATAATATTAATTAATTATTTTTTTTAATTTTGGTAACCGAATATTTTCAGTTTTACAATTAATATCCTAAACTAACTATCCTATTATTTTGGACGGTGATATATACATTATCAGTAAGTTATTTCAGTATTTGAATTTTTGTTCTGTGATGAACAGTCAATGTTCAAACTCTTTTTTTGTTAAGTGCTTTAAGTTTTTTTTTAGTATTTGAGTTTACATGCAACAATAATGTGTTCACCATAATAACATATTGACTATTGATCATATATTGTGACTACATTAATATAACAACAGTTAACCCAAATATAAAATAAATTTATTAACATTTTAATCCAATGTAAATAACCTATTAACAAACCTAAAACATGTAAAAAAAACCTGTACCAATGTAGTGTCTTGACAAGTTCCATATAAAATTAGGTTTAAAACAAGAAAACAATTGAAATATTCATCACACTAGTACAAAAATGAGCAATGGTCACACTACAAAACTGTGACCATATGCCTTTAGTCACTAAATTTTTTTTCCACTAATAGTGTGACCAAAGGTCGTGTCATTTTAGGCAATATATGGCTACATTTAAATTTAGTGGTTGTATTAACCGAAAAATAGTAGCCGTAGCCTAAAAGTGTGGCTATTTAAGAAGAAAATCTGTTGTGATAATCATGCATTCTAACTTATAATGTGGCCATAAATTGTTTGTAGACACACATATTTTGTTTTTGTGTAACTATTGTTCAACCAATGGTAACATAAATTTATTTTTATAGTGGCGCTTGCTATTATTTAGTCACACAACTATATATCTATTGTGACTATTATTTACCTTTTAGACACATATAATTACTCAAACAATAGCTAAAAGTATAATAAAGACATACATTTACAAATCTTTAAAAACCGGTATAGACTTGTCGGTCTAACCGGTTAAACTGTGACTCGAACATTCAACCGGTTTGATTGCTTAAAATCACCGGCAAAAACTAGACCGGTTAAAGCCAACCGGTAATAGTCAAACCCTAGTAAACACTCGGGTTAAACTAAAGGACTTAAGGATGTCAAGCTTTAATTTTTTTTTAAGAGAGTTGAAGCCCCCTTGTTTTTATAATGAAATAAATTCTCCCACTTTCTTACAAATACCAATGTGGGATAACATTTAGCCATATTTTAACCTATTAATGTGATAGTTGGTAATTTGTAGACACTCGATTAAACTGTGACAATTGGATACTTTTAGCCACATAAGTTGTTAAACTGTGACAATGTAGCTCTTATTATTGTATCTTCAGCTTCGTTCATCGCCATGTTATCACCATTCTCTATTCATCTATTGTGTTCACTAGCGCACACTGCATAATTTTGTATAAAAAGCGTTAAATATATATTAAAAAACAGATTTATGAACAAATTTATATTATGTTCATTAGTGCACACTGCACAAATTTGTATAAAAAACGTACCATATAATAATTCATTTTCCTAAAACATGAATATATTCGATAATGAACACTTTTTATTCATTATATGAATTGTAAAATAAAGCTCTTACATAACCTAAAACCTATTATATACCTGGGTGTTCACAAATGACCATCTTTATTTTTCTTTTAACATTTTGTTCATTGTTTTCAGATTTCAGCAGCCCATGAACACGTTCTTTAACTCCGGTACTAGCACCACCTGATACACAAATTACATACACAAAGCCTACAATCATTATCTAAAAAACTTAAACGTAATTAGAATCTAAGTTATTCTCTATTGAACAGTTTTCAATAATAAGAACGATTGTCAACACATCCTATTTCATACCGAAAGTGCTTATAAAATACCTGATTGTTCACCTTTAAGCTCCTTTACTTTAACCTTATTCGACAGACTTCCTTTTTCATTGATGTTTATATTCAGTCAAGTAAAAAAATGTTCACTTTTTAATTAAAATCAATGTATACACCAAAAAAATCAATTTATGTACAAACACATTAATACACGGAAAATAGAAGAACAATAACTAATAAGAACCATATCATGAAACCCTAACCTTTTGATTATGAAACATCAAAATATGTAACCTCAAGAATCCTAGTTGATTAACAATACGAACCCTAACAGTCCTGAAAGAAAACAAGAAAAAAAAACCCATTTAGGTCGTATGAACCAGGAACAAAATCTAACCCTAACCTTTGAAATCGAACAATTCATGAACAAATCAAACAAATCCAATCCTAAAAGTCCGAAATTTAAAGAAAAAAAACTCCTTTACGTCGTACAAAAGAGGAACAACTCGAAACACTAACCTTTGAAATCGAACAAAATCATGAAATAATCGAACAAATCGAAACCATAACCTTTAAAATCTAACAAATCATGAAATAATCGAAAAAAATTGAAACCCTAACCTTTGAAATCGATCATATCATGAAATAAAAGAACAAATCGAACACATCGAAACCCTAACCTATGAAGTCGAACAAAGCAGGAAAAATAAACGTACCTATACTCTTTTTTCTACCCATGTTATAACGTGTATTCGTCATTTGAAGTATCTTCTCTGTCGATTTGTTAAAAACTTGGACGGAATCTTCACAATTTTTCCGCCGGTTGAAACGCGAGAGAGAGAGAGACTGGATATATTGTCTCTTGGGTTTGTTAATATTGAAGGGTTGAATAAAATTAATTGTTTTGGGAAAGATATTATCCTAATAATTAGTTCCCTAATTTAAGGTGAACATCTTTTACCTAAATACCCCTGCGTCCACATTTCTTTTGAAATTTAGCATCTTTTATTTACATTTTTGGCACACCTAATCTCGTCCACTAATCTTAAAAACCAATGATCATAAACGGTTCTCGCAATTCTCGCAATTATTAAGGTTCTCGCATGAACGCTCACATATATATATATATATATATATATATATATATATATATATATATATATATATATATATATATATATATATATATATATATATATATATATATATATATATATATATATATAACGGTAATATTACCGCTGGGGAAAAAAAAGAAAAAACGACCGGCGCTCCCTCCCGTCTCGTCTCCAAACCGGCGTGGGCTAAACCGGCGGAGCCACCGACGGTCCGTGCCAACGGTGGCAGTTCTGGCGCCAAATGGGCGGTGCCACCGGCGGCACCGTTGGCAGTGGTCTTATAGTCACTGTTCATGTAAGATGAGAAATGTAAGATACTTCCTTCGATTCAAAATAAGTGGCACACCTTGTGTTTCACGGTTTTTGAGGCAAAAGATTATAATGATTGTTAAATTAGATTAATGGATGGTTAATGAGGAATGGGTCCCACATCTTTTAAATAAAGTGGGTTAATGATGTTTAAAAGTAAAAAATAAGGATAAAAGAGTCATTTACTTTGTTAAAGTAGATAGTTAGTGGGTATGTGTCCCTCTATTTTTATTTTTTTGCCAAATAAGGTAATTTTTCAAAGTGTGTCACTTATTTTGAATCACCCCAAAAAGGAAAATGTGTCACTTATTTTGAATCGGAGAAAGTATATAATATCATAGATCAAAGTCGGAGTGCAAACACCCCATCTGTAACCCCGTCACCACCAAATTCTTCATGCCGGGTGTGACGTTGTTACCACGGACCCATTAGAACACGTCTGCGACGAGAGGGGGGGGGGGTTGTTTAGAAGTTAAAAATAAGGATAAAAGAATCATTTACTTTGTTAAAGTAGATAGTTACTCGGTATGAGTCCCCCTTTTTTTTGCCAAATAAGGTAATTTTTCAAAGTGTGTCACTTATTTTGAATCACCCCAAAAAGGAAAATGTGTCACTTATTTTGAATCGGAGAAAGTATATAATATCATAGATCAAAGTCGGAGTGCCAATGCCCCATCTGTAACCCCATCACCACCAAATTCTTCATGTCGGGTGTGACGTTGTTACCACAGACCCATCACAACCCTGTGACGGTAGAACACGTCTTCTCTGCGACGAGAGGGGGGGGGATATTTAATTTTTTTTAAGTGGAGATGTGTTAGTAATGGGTTGATGTTACCACGACCGCGTCAGTAACTCGTCAGTGAGGATGTGGGTGATGTGGCACTATACTAATGGGTTTAGTGATGCGTCACTGAGAGGCTTAATGGTAAGTTTCCGGTTGAATTTGATTTCTATAATTTTAGAATTTCCTAAATGTTACACTTTTAATTTTTATAAGAAAAAAAATACTTCATTGTGGCTGGCCATAAAAATTCATCCGCGCATTATCTCTGAGCTATCCGCAAAACGGTTAGTATCCATTAACCCAAGTTGGCAAGGAAATGAAAATCTGAGTTTTATGAAAAGTGGTGATTGAGTGATTCAGTCATTTCATTCTACATAAATGTTATGTTTTAGTTGTGTTATACTTCCTTCATTTTAAAATAAGTGATACATTATGAATTTTATAATTTTTTAGGCAAAAGATTGTAATGAATTTTAGATTGATTAAATTTGATAATTAATGGAGGATGAGTCTCACATATTTTTTCATTAAAATGATGTTAATGATGTTTAAAATAAAGTATGGATAAATATGTCATTTCAATTTATTAAATGAGATAGTTAGCTAGTATGGACTCTACTACTTTTTACTAAAGAAGATTATTTTTTAAAGTATATCACTTATTTTGAAATATCTTAAAATAAAAAAAGTGTAACACTTAATTTGAAACTGAGGAAGTATATATTACTAATTTGTAAAATTTTTAATTACTAAAATAATAATAATTTGGATGGAGTAAAAATTATTACCTGTTCAAAACCATATATGTATATTTAAAGTGTTTTGTTTACATTATAAGTTACACAAGTGTGCACGCTGCAGGGTGACATGCCTAAGAATCACTATTTGTAGTTTTGTACCTAGTCGTAATCTTAAGGCTACAAGTGCATTTATAGTCACATGATTCATACTCTTACAGTCTTATTTACAGTTTTTTTTAATTCAAAATAAAAGATAATACATTTTTTGAGTACTTGTAAGAATAGTTCACATGATTTCGCCAAATTGCACATTTAGTATCTGTGATTTCGAAATTGCAGGTGCAGTACCATGGTAACCCTGCAGCATTTCTGATCCAGTAACCCTGTCAGTGCTAAGTGCCCTTCATTAATTGAGGGCATTTTCGTCATTTCACCTGATAATAACAAACCACAAGAACCATTTTTTGCAATTTACCCTTTTTATTTTTGCAAATTATAATTATATATGTCAATCAATTTACCAACGAAAAAAATCACGATAAGGCGCGTCTTATTCTGTTTTGTCATGTTTTATCTTATGTCACGCACAACACCGGCACCATGACCTATTTCGTAACGGTGAGATCATGTCTCGCACTTTAGTACCACTATGACGCATTTTTAGAACCTTGATAGTAATTGATGAGGATCTCAAGCTTCATTTCGTCATTAATTAATAAAAAAAACTGATAATTATCACTTAATAAAAAACTAATAGTTTGAATTTTTCTTTCGTTAGATGATAAAACTTGACAGGGAATATGGTGGTTGGAAGATTTTGGCTGCGTCAGCATATCCGTTGCCACCATTCAATGCAATGGGCGTTTTGGATATTTTGGATACTTTTTCTGATATCAAATGTTCGAAAATTTGAAAAACAGTATACGCATCCGGTATCCAGAATTTGGAAGTCCGTATTTTCAGATACCCGGATTTTAGATACTAGATATATTTTCGGATACCCTTAAAGGAAATTTTTTCTCGGTTTTTCGGAGTTGAATGTGATCTCATTTCAATATTTCCATGTAACTCAAATAAAGGAGTATCTTTGGATGTTGATTGAGTTGATGATATTGAGGGCATCATTGATGTTTTGAGGAATCGGCAATTGACGATTCCACCAATTCAAAGTGAATTTCCAAAGGTCTTTCACAATCGAGAAATAGGTATCACTCGGTTTCTTGATCAGCATCACATTAAGGGTGCCTTGTCAAGTTAATATCAATTCCACGAACATCATACGGGTAGGAAGTCTTCTAGGCGATTCTCCAAGAAAATAATGTTGAATTTGAAGGGGAGAATTTTCTTTCCATCGAAATTGGCAACATTGTACATGTTCGACGGTGGCACGCTCACAAAAGTCTAGGATATCAAGTAAAATATACTTGTACAGCAAGTATATATGATCACATTAGTAAATATGATACTGATCATGATTTTAATTTAGGTTATATGTAATTATGTGTTCTATACACTTTATTTATCCCATAGTGAATCCACAAGAGTGTTTGTTGTTTTCTGGTCACCAACCTTGGCCATTGTTTCACCAAGATACAAATACCTTCTATGTTGTGGTTTTCTTTCATGGTTGTGACCCTGCTAGCACAGCCGGAGTTCCTTCAATTTCTCGAGTGTCATTACCAATTTCATCTTCATCTCTAGTTTCATCAATACCAATTTCATCAAATCCACTTCTCATTGCATTGTTCAGAACATCAACTTAATTAGTTGGGAGATTGTGACAACAAAGTTTGTTATAATTATTACCCACGGGACCCATAAGCTATCGAACTGTATCCCGGTTAACACAACAGAAACCACGGTAATAATTTACCTATTGGGTCAGTTGGATTATAATAGTAAAACTTTAAACTTTTGGGTCATAGAGCTTTCGTTCTGGTAGGGTTAGTGGGAACTATGTGCATAGAATCTAGCACCAGCATACAGCAACAATTCATATAGGCGAGTGTGGTAGGGTAGAGTAGAGCAGAGCACCCCAACCCTCTTTTATCTTTAAATTGCTTTTGTGTTTTGTGAGTGGTTATTAAAGGAAATATAAGGAGAATCTTAATGATGGAAAGGAAAGTATCTTTAGTTGATTTTTTGTTTCAACGGCTAATTAGTAAATTAGTGGTTCGACAAGGGGTAGTATGCCTTCTCTCGAACCCTCCACCTATGGATAATAAACCCTACAATTTATCCACGACGGGACTTGAACCCATGACCAACAGGTCATGGACAACACCCTATCTTTTTTACCAATACCACTAGGCTAGAAGCATTGGATATCTTTAGTTGATTACATGTTGGAAGCATGGATATGTAAATAAATTGAAAACCCAAACTTGAATATGAACCTAATTGAAACCGTAACTCATTTTTCAGTTTTTGGTGCAATTCTCGGTTCTTATTTTCTATGATTTTCGGTCTTTGGGTTCTCCATTCCAGTTTGGTTCCAGGTTTTTCGGGTTTAAAACCGGATTTTCAATAGCACTCTTTAGTACAATAACAATATTAAGAAATGTAATCTATATTCCAATGAAGAAGGTGATGAAGCTGATTAATTGAGATGAACGTGATTGTTGACCAATTCAAAATCACTTCTCCTTATTTGACAGCTTAGTGATTACTACCAACTTGGTTATTGGACAGATATTTCTTTAGAATATGGACTTTTGGTTCCACGGAGAAAATTTTCTGAACTGATCGGAACAAGTAATTTAGTCTGATTTTTGTTCTCGACTTCGTTATTCAAATTTATCGGTTCTGATCTGGTTCCATAACCAAACACACCCTTAGTTCGAAGAGGTGTATAAATTAGGAGAATCTTAATAATTTATTAATATCATTATTATATTTTGTTTAATATTCATCATTAGCACTTAAATTAATTTTATACAAAATTAATATTATAAAATATTATGCAGATAAATATCAAATTAAAATAATGTTTTGAAAAGTACTAAAGTTGGAATGAGAGAAAACAAAGCCAAAGATATTGGTACTACACTAGTGGAGATAGAACACAAACCATTATGCCTCAAAAAGCTACACCCAAATCAAAAGCTTTTATATAAAGGTCGTGTAAGGCCTATGCCGGCCGCTCTGTCTTCGGTTTCTTCCCTCCATCAACACACGCCCCTTTGGTTTTTTCACGTCCGAAGAGAAAAGCGACGTGTGGAATAGAAGGGAATGTTATTTGATAGGTATTTCATGTGTGCATATTTTATAATGGTAGTTTGGTAGAACCCAAAAAATGAAGAGAATGAATATTATTGTTATGAATTAAAAAATTAATATATTAAAAAGATGAAGTACATATATTAAAACTTAGAAAATAACAAAAAAGAAACCCTTAAATGTCACCACCTTCCTGATTACAGACGAGTTATCAATTCGCCGGGACTTCAACGAATTCCACCGATGAGACCGTGAAAATCGATTGACGAGTACTACATCACCAAGTGACGAGTTATTGAACTTTATATTAGCGCTAACGCGCCCCTACAATTGAAAAGGCATTCTAGCACTCCTTTTATAATATAAGAAATTGCATGGATTCGGTTGGCCACTTATGGGAAATGAAGTCTTTGATGCACGAGAAAAAAGTCCACAAAGCATAGATGTAGACTTAACTGTTGGGAGTGGTCTTACTACAACCAACAATGATGTGGCTGTTAACAAAACTTATGTCGTGTGAAATTTTTTATTAGAATAAGTACTATACGCTAAGAGCATTTCCAATGGAAGCTTTTTGTAAAGCTTATTACTATTTCAATAAGCTTTTGGATGACTTTTTGTTGTTGGAGTGAAAAGCTTTTTTAAAAGCTTATTCCAATTACTTATTCTTCCATAACCTCTTAATTAACTTTCAATGTTTGATTTATTTAGTCCCTATATTTACTAATTTTACATTTTAAATCCTACATAAATTTATATGTGCATCCTTAATTATTTTATAACTATAAATGATAACTTTGTCATATTTCTATATTTTTTATAAAGAACAAGCATGATAATTAGTCTTATTTATTTTTATTTTTTTGAACGGCTATTATATTAAAATAGCAAGAAGCTAGAAACAGAACAAACAAGAAAGAAAGAAAAAACAAAAACAAGAAACCTAACAACACTTCATCGGACTAGAGCACCACTCGCACTGTAACACCGCAAATTTAAACCCGATTTTTTTTAATAACAGCGGAAGCGTAATATTCCAACCATATAAAGTTAAGTCATTTTAGAAAATACAACTTCAAATATAATATTAATCAAAACATCAAAACGGTTTAATGTGTTACTACAAAAACGGCTCGATTACAAAATACTATCAGAGCATCCATTGGTCAACCATTCCTAACAAGCACCCCGTGACCCGCCCAACAACCGAACCTGCAAAAGAGTCAACGAGGGAGGGATTAGCTAACAGCTAAGTGAATGAACTTAAACAACCAATATATAATAGAACAACCGATACAAATTCACACTTTCCCGATTAGTTAATTTTGAAGAGTAACGGCGGTTCGGCCGAACCTTAAATCATTGTCGGCCTAACAATGATAACCGATGGCCCTTTACTCAAAGACAATGTGTACCCCCTTAGAACAACCAGTGCTTCTAAGGGCGATACACTTTGTCAATAGTAAACTTCTGCCCACTAGAATGTTCCGATTACTGACCTCTTCCCCAAATGTGCACATAATTAATTACCGAATTATTTATACCGAAGTGTGGCTTGCAATAAACATTGCAACCAAAAACCAAAACCCGAGAAAGTTCTCATCGAAAACATCGCACGAAGAAATTTTCACTGCGATCCCCAAAGTTCGTGATGCACGAAGAATGCTCGTGCTGCACGAACCCTCTTCGTGCGGCACGAAAAACTTCGTGGACACGAAAACGAGTTTCTGTCCAAGCTCGTGGCACGAAAACTCAGGTTCGTGCCACGAAAACCGAAATCCTGCATTTTACCAAAGTATCCAATTTTTACCCAAATTGTACACATATAGATTGAAGGCTAAATCTACTCACCCTACAACCGCAATCCTTCCAAACTTAGTTGTCTTATATCACTGAGTTTGCTTCCCAATTCCTGTACATAAAATGAATACCGAATTAGAACCGAATTCCACCAATAAAGATAACAAGACAAATATGGTAAAATGTTCTTAATTGCATAATTTTAACATGACCAATACACTTGCAACTTATCCAACTAAGAAAAGGTCATACCAACATCTTCCAAATCAAAGTCTATCAAACTTTATGCATTTATAACAATTATAATTCAAACGGGTCAAAATTACTGAATCAACAACCAATTCCCATAAATCTCAACAACTAGTTATAGAATACTACCATATCATAGATAATGACTAATTATCATAATTATACTTCTAAAGTCAAGTGCAAACCAAACAATGCATTTTTAATCCAATTTAGCATATTAGGCCCAAACGGGTCAAAACCGAACAATTCATCATAATACTCCCCCAATTCCAAGACCAACATATCAACTAACATTTATTTACCATTTTTAGATCAATTACATGTTCTAAGAAAAAGTCAAAGATCAGATTTGACTAAAGTCAATAATATCAAAAATAACAATTTCTTGATTCAAGTACTAAATCATCCCAACACTATCCATACTATGGCAATCTTATCAAATTAGCTAGTTATTCAATGTGATTAATCACTACATGCTTCTAACACTTCCACTCAAGTCAAAGCCAAACAACAATTATGCATAAATCAAGTTTTACACCTTTTTAGACTATACGGTCAAAACCGCACAATTAGCACAACACTTCCAATATCCAAATCAACATGTCATTGAACATTAAAATATCATTTAAGCATAATTTTGACATACAAAACTAATCTAAAATCCCAGATTTTGACCAAGACCAAAATATCACAAGTTACTAGTTTTATACCAAAAATCACTACTTAGCCAAACACTATCAATTTTCATGACAATTCCTCATATTCCATGACTTTTACTTTTAATAAACTAGTTAACACTTTATAAGCATACATTTAGCATAACACAACAATTTCAAGAATTTGGGTAAAACCCATCTTCTACCTCAAGAACACAACAATGGTGGATTCATAGACTCTAATCAATTCAAGTTTCTATAAGTTAAATTCACTTCTAAAACACTTTATAACCACAAGAAAACCATAAAGGTTCATCAATTCCATCATTCATCAAGAATCCCTAAAACAACAATGGAACCCTAGTTCATGGATTATCAAGATATCAAGAAACTAATAAGAAATGAAGATTACTTACTTTAGGCTTGCTCAATTTCGAGATTTACAGAAGAAAATCAAACAATCTAGGGCTTCTTTGAAGGAGAAATTAAAGCATGAAGATTTCTATGTGTGCAAGTGTGTGTGTCGATATGTGGCATGCAACAAAAGAGAAAATAGAAGATTTTGACACCTCCTATGGAACGTGGCAGGCAAAGACCCAAACACCCTAATTTTCATTAATCACAGTGTAAATACCTGTTATCTAACTATATGCTGATAAATTTTAAGGCCTAAACGAACTCTGATTTACCCAACGAAGATATATTTGGAACCCAAATTCAAAAGGGAATTAGATATATAAATATCACTAATTAAACAAAACATTTCAGTTTTCACTAATTTTAACCCCTTGGTTAAAATACAATTAAATCAAATAAAATAAAATAAAATATTAAATATTAGAATAATATTTACCAAAAGTAATAAAATAATAGGCCGGGTCTCGGGATGTTACACGCACCACCTATTATTAAGATTACAAGATTTCAACATATTTTTAATCCAAAAGTATAAAGAACTTTGAATTTCACTAAAAATGAATTTTTCTTTCTCCCTTGAGTTTGGCTCGAAAATTCTTTTGTTTTGTGAATTTCCAAACAGTCCAAAAGAGAGTATATATCGACGCCATAAAAGCCTTAAAGGTGTTGCCTTTGATGGAAATCTTCTTTCCCCAATTAATTAAATCGTCAATGTTTTGGATTTGATCAATATCTAAACCCCACTAATTACCGAAATCAGCCAAAATCCGATGGGAAAAAGAGCAGCCCGCAAAGATGTGAGACTCATTTTCTGAAGCAGTCCCACACAACACACAATCCGTTGATATGATCGGAATCCCCCGTCTTTCCAGATTCTCTTTTGTGGGAAGCCAACCATGATACAATCTCCAAGCCAAAATACACACTTTTGAAGGAATACATTTAACCCAAGGAAAATCGCGTTTTACCGACCTTTTAAGCATCAAATCGTCGATTGCCTCCCGCATAGAGCTGACCGAAAACAGCCCTGAATTTGATATCGCCCAACGGGTATTGGACTACATATCCGATGACAAGGACCCGGACACTTCCACAGACCAATTTTTGATGGGAATGTTAATTTTTTCTAGAAATATGTTTATTTTTAAAATGTTATTCCATGGGCCAACGGTTTTACCCATCGGATGCCCCTCAATTTTTGAAAGATTAACCATTGAAGATGCTATTTATAAAATAGGGTTTTAGTTAGCTAAAAGTTAATAAATTATTGTAAAGTTAACCATACTCTAAAAGTTAACAAGTCATGAAGTTAACCATGCTCTAATGTCACGGTTGTCACCCACATAATTTCCGTTGTCTTGACGCGGAAACTATCCACAAAATTCCAATCGAAAGATCAAACGAAACTTCCTTTCAAAGTCGGTGCCCAACAAAACAACCAGAAATTGCAAAATCTTTGACTTTTTATCATTAACACTTGATGATTCTCATTTCATCTTGAAACCCTAATGCGCTCTCTCTTCTTACGATGTCAAATTTCCATAGGAAAACATTAATAATCACAATACAAAAGTTCTGTAATTCACTCGATATCGATGACTGTGACGGACTTCCACCCTTGCCGCAACCGCCGCCGCCACCACCACCGTCGCCGCCGTTGGAAACCCAATCTCTTTCACCGCTTATACTCTTCATGATCTGTAGTCTTGCTGCAATCTTTTCTTTCATTTGCTACATCGCCACAATCAAAATAATTCGTATTTTTCGAAACAGAAGGCATAGGAATATTAATGAAGCCCATCAAGATTACGTGGTGGATTTGGATCATGAGCCCGTTGTGTTTCATCCCATTTGGTTGATCAACACAATCGGGCTTGATCAATCAGTGATCGACTCAATTGAAATTTTTAAGTACAGAAAGAAAGATGGGCTGTTTATGGAAGGAAGTGATTCTGATTGTGCTATTTGTTTAGGCGAGTTTCAAGATGACGAAAGTCTTCGAATTATGCCAAAATGCAGTCATTCGTTTCATGTTGCTTGTATCGATACTTGGTTACGATCTCATAAAAACTGCCCTGTTTGTCGAGCTCCAGTAGTCAAGAACTCTAGCATACATCAAGTTGATCAAAGTTCAACTGAATTAAACCCGCAAGAAGATATTCCAATTGGGCACGTGGAAAATGAGATGATAAGAACCGAAATCGAACAAGAAATCAACACAAATGTTGAGAGTCTAGAGACGAAATCTTTGACTAGCGGGGTTAGAGTACACAGTGATTTGACCGATCGTTGTTTTCGAAAACCAGAACCAATGAAGAGATCGATTTCAATGGGTTCATTTTGTTTCGTTGATCAAGAATTAGGTGAGTCAAAGAAGCTAAATGTGATACAAGAAAGTGCAAAGCGTCAAGGATCAAGCTCGAAGACCTATTTGTTTGGACCATCTTCCCATAATTAGTTTTGGGATCTGAGATGTTTATAGTTATTTCTTAGTCTTTACTATATTATAAAGAATTTACCCCTTCCATTTTTAGCAAGGCTGAAAATTCAGCCAACACACTTGCTTTTTTTGTTTTGAATCAAAAGGTTAAAAAAAATGCAATGAACCAAGCTCGAACACGGGACCTATAGCACAACAAGGAACTCGCCTACCAACTAGACTGGAAGGAACGATATTCGTTATTTTTTGTTTAATAATTATAACGTGTCTTCCCCCGATAAACCTATTTCAGTTCTCCCTTATCCCTAGACGCCTCCTCGATACCTATTTCGGCTCCTCGATTCCTCCCTCATCGATTCCGTTCTCCCATATTATATATCCTTAACCATTGGCTCTATATCATATTACAAACCCTAATCGTTATGTGATACTCCTTCAGATTCTTCCAGGTAACCCTAAATCGTACCGTCGATCCATTAATTTTGATTCATTCAATTCGTAGCTGTAGCTTAGTGTTCGGATCACATATCGATTGAGGTATTCCTATATTCGTTTATTTCACTTGCTTATTTTCATTTACCGGTTACGCAAATATCAATAAATCGATTTTGGTATAGATATTAGCGAGATTTTCACTTGTAGGAACGGTTTGTTGTTTGTGTTAATGGAAGGTTATTTGAACCATTCACTTTATATTGGCTTTTGAATTGTGACTGCATTTGTTTTTGGTGATTGCAGGCTTGAAGCTGACACTGATTTTGATTGAAGTTTTGGAATAGGGAAAAAGTAAATTATTTTATACTTGGCGTGGAAGAACTACAGAGCGGATTTGGTTGGTTCTGGGATTGCTATCCTCAAATGGTAAATTTCTTTACACTCTATGGATTTTCACTTATCTTATTAACTTTATTTGTCGTATTTTTTTTAAAAGAAATACATTTTGCTGTAGCTAAGTTGGAATTGTTGTATTGTATAGTTGGATAGATGGTCCAGATTTACTTGTTTAGGAATTTGCTTGGTTACAAAAGTGAATCTTGCCGCAAACAGCAAATAAATAATGATGCAGGTACTTTTATTTTGTTCCCTTGTACTATTTAATCAGTGGTGTCAAATTATTTGACTTGGTTGTTTTTGCTGCTAGCTTTCAATGTATTTGGGGTGGGTGTATTTGGGGTGATGGCATTGGCGAAGCTCTTGAGATATCCCCTTTGCTGTTAAAAAAAGGTGCATATATGAAAGGTAGTATTTGTTGTGAACCTCAATGGCCTGACATGTTATTGCAAATGTGTAGTTCAAATACTAATTATAATGGTTAGTATATTATATTAATAGTATGGTTTTTAACATTATTTTTATGCACATTGTAATAAGCATTGATTGTTCTTGCAACAGAAGTTGGAGCAGATTCTGTTGCTCGTGGATAATGGAAATGGAAATAGTCACCCTTGCTTTCATTCGTGCTGTGTTTTGGCTAACCAAAAATTGGGTCAAATGCTTTAAACGTGGTTGAAACTTGAAATTCCGTAGTCATTCTTCAATATATACAAACTCCCTGTATTGTTTTTAAACATAGATTTAGATTTGGTTTTAGTCTTTGCATTGACAGCAATATCTTTAAATATTTATCTGTGTTATGTCTAATGCATTTGTAGTTTACAAAAATGTAAAATGTGTGAAGATATTGTACCTCATGTGTTGATGGCCTTTGATTCATGGTTATGAGATTTTGACTAATTATACAAAATTGCATCGTAATTTATTTGTAGGGTTATGAGATCTTGTTTATTTTTTTATTTCGGCTATTTTTTCATCATCTGATGGTTTTGATGTGTATCTTGTTATTTTTCTTTAATTTCTATTATAATCTGAAAACGGCATCTTGATCATGTTAAAGAAACTTTTATAGATATTATGTCTTTTTGAGCCTCAATTAACGATAACCCAAACATTTTTTCTTTTTATGTAATTTTTGTAACATACTTTGCATTTTGACCGTTTTGAGACATTACCCTTTTGAACTCTTTCGACTAATACTCTTTTGATCTGTTTACGACAATATTATTATGCCAAATATCCTAATGAACATACAAAAATTAAAAGAAATATTATAATAAATTCAAAGATAGTTATTCATGTTTATCATTTTTCTACGTAGTTTAAACATATCTTTTGATCGACCATCTTATCCGACCCCGCGTATACAAATATACACAATTTAAGATTATCCAAAAATGTTTACTTCAAACTGTTGATTACACATGCGCAACAATAAGACTTTATAGAATCTTAAAATTTCCATTTCCGGTGTGAATATCATTAATAAAAAAATCTTAAACTGTTGATTAAGCATGCGTAAATGAATATCATTAATAAAAAATCTTTGAATTATGCGCTGCAAAAAATTGTTACGGTGTACCCGCCGCCGCATTGCGCGAGTACCATCTAGTGTTTTATAAATGTTGCTTTATTAGAGCAAAGTGTATACTTGAAATCAAGAAAGTTATATATAAATATCGACAACATTTTAGGCGGAAGGCCGTGCATGCAAAATCGGACATACCAACAAAACCGAGCTGTTGGAACTTGGAACGGGCTATATATTTGGGTTGATTTGTGATCGGTTGGATATGCTAAATGTTAGTTTTAAAAACAATTACTATTACATAAGAATTAGGGTAAAGTACGTAAGCTAAAAACAATCAAACAAACTTTATACTTGCCGTTTCCAAAAAAATAAAAACAAACTTTATACTTGTAATTGATTTTAGCAATACACTTTTAGTTATGCATAAAATAGAAATTAACACACATTTCATTGCAAATTTTAGCAACCAAATTACATAATAATTCTAGCAAACGATCTAGATGTTATTACGGAACAATTTGCATGTTATTACTGGTTTTAACAACCCATGGTCTGTCTAATTGGCAACAAGTCATTTTTGCTACTTTGAGACGATACTTAAGGATGGCACGATATTCCACAGGAGACATATGTTGACCTAGCCCGTCTATGAGAATAACTAGAAGAAAATCCTGAGCATGAGGTGCCCGTAAACAATCAAAAACCGCTTTCTGTCTCACATTCATGTCGAAGCGAACTTCCATATCCTTGACCGTTTCACTAAAAAGGGCACTCGCCAAAGTTTGTTGAGCTTTAGAGGGGGCGGTTTCCTTATTAGTGCGTCCTTTTTGACAGATGTAGGCGTGCCGGGATCTCCGCAAAGAAAGAAGCACCTGTGAACTTTTTGACTGACCCGTTGGATAGAAGATCCACACTTAGACCTGCCGACATTTTGGTTTTTGGATGGGTTGGGTGGAAGCACGCGTGCGTGGACCTAACTGGAGTTTCTCCGCTTGTGGGTTTGAGTAGTCGGGGTTTTACAGTGGGACAAGCTGCTTTGAAAGCCGCCTCGTGTAAAGTGACAAAACACGAGAAAACGTGCATTGAAAATCAACATGTGTTCATTCCTTTTGCATTTGATACAAGTATCGTCTCATGATTCCACTATTTCCGGTAGATGCTTTATGCCCTGTTTGTCGCAAGGCAAGTTTGGATTCATTTGGGGAACATGCGGTTCATTGTAAAGAGCTCCCGGGCTTCAAGTACCGACACGATATGGTTCGAGACGTCCTTTTTGACATATGTAGGCGTGCCGGGATCTCCGCAAAGAAAGAAGCACCTGTGAACTTTTTGACTGACCCGTTGGATAGAAGATCCACACTTAGACCTGCCGACATTTTAGTTTTTGGATGGGTTGGGGAGAAGCACGCGTGCGTGGACCTAACTGGAGTTTCTCCGCTTGTGGGTTTGAGTAGTCGGGGTGTTACAGTGGGACAAGCTGCTTTGAAAGCCGCCTCGTGTAAAGTGACAAAACACGAGAAAACGTGCATTGAAAATCAACATGTGTTCATTCCTTTTGCATTTGATACTTTTGGTTTCCTTGCGCCTGAGGAGGTGGAGCTTCTTAACAGAGTCCAACGTGTTATGCATAGCAATGTTACTACACCCAGATCCACAAATGTTGTTTTTAAAAGAATTAGTTTTGCCATTCAAAAAGGGATAGCGGCGCATCTTGTTGCCCGTTTACCTTCTTTATCCATGTAAAAAACTATATTAAAATGAATGAAAATCCTACTCAAATAAAAGGATTTATGGGAGGTTGTATGCTTTTGATGTACATCGTACATCACCATTGTAAATACTTCTGATGCTACTGCTTATTATTTTTAGAGTAAATTACAGACAATGGTCCCTGTGGTATACCCGAAGAAAAAAGTATAAGGACAAAAACGCAGAATCGGATATACCACAGGGACAATTAATTTATTTAATTTACTCTTATTTTTAGTTAGAAATAATACATTTTAAATTTGTATTTAATGTACTAGTTATTATGAAATCATAAGAAAAAGAAAGAAATTAGTGGGTCAACCCGGCCTAACAGATTATTTGACCAGTTTATGTAGCATGTTTTGACCCATTGCCCGACCCGATCATTTTTCCACCTATAGGTACGCCTTGCATCCAGCCATGCTTGGAAGCTCCTACATGAAACATCTGCTGCAACAGTCCCTTTTGATACACTAATTTCATATTGCTAACAAGGATACCAAATTGTGAGAAAGCATTATTCAGCAACTTATGTCATAATTTGTCAAAAGAATCGCTGATGCAGGTCCTCTTGAACAATAAAGCTAACACTGGTCCAACTCTAGTACTAGATTTGCTTTACTACAATATCTTAGATAAATATTTTGTTAATAAGAATGTTTTTAAGTATAATTGGATAGTTGCATCCAGCTTGTGACATACTCCAGCTGATGTAACTTATTGATTTATACTTGTATCATCTGATGTATTATTGCAAAATCGCTTCTTGCAAAATCGAGTTAAACTGAAAGTGTTAAGATGAGTCGGATCAACCAATCAACGTCTATTTATAAGTAGAAACGCCACTTAGTTTCGGGTACTTTGGTATATCAATATTAAAATCGTCAACTGATAGCAGCTCTTAAAACTATGTTTAAGGATTATTAATAATGTTAATCTATAAGTTTTAAACCATAAACACTTTTAATACATTCAAATATTTATTAAAGAGTTCTAAGCAAAATTCAGTTAAATTCATAAAATTATTCAAAGATAACCCAAGGTTTATTATTATTTTTTTTAGAAAAAATGAAATTAAATATAAAATGGAACACATATAAATTATACTCTAGTGGTAAAATTTTACAAATACTTTTAGGGTTTTTTTATAATGACAGCCCTGCTATAAGACATGCAGAAAAAATTATACATCCATCTATAACTGACTCCTGGATTTTTAGAATTACTCATTTGTACCATTTATAATGCATTTAGAACTGTCATTATCAAAATTCATACTTTTAAAAGTCATAAATTTGATTTTCTAAATAAATATTTACAAGATAAAATGATAAATAATGAAAAGAGATAAATGGAACAACTTTGAATAAAAAAAACAAAAAAACCGGCTCTTGAGTCCGTGGAAAATAAGACGGAGAAATAATAAAATGCCGCTCTGACTAGTTCGCCCAAAAGTCACTTTCCTTTCGATCTCTCTCTGTTCTACACAACTGTTCCAACGATGGGATCGCTGTCACCGGCGATCACCTCTAAGCTGCTTCTTCCGACCAAAAACAATGACCGAATTTCCTTCCATGCACTGATCCGCCCAGGTTTCCGGTGTCCGACTGAGAGACCGAACATGATCCGACTTAGCAAGACAAGTCGTTGTGTAGCATATGCTGAGAAGAATTCAATGTCGGCTATCGATTTTGCTGATCCTGAGTGGAAGACGAAGTTTGAAGAAGATTTCGAGAAGCGATTCAACATCCCTCACATGACTGATTTCTTCCCTGACGCTGTTTCATATCCTTCCACTTTCTGTCTCAGAATGCGGTACCTAACGCTTTTTTTTTTTTTTTAATTTGTATTTTTTAAATTTGTGTTACTGGAATTCGAACTGTCAATTAATTCACTTCCACTTTCTACTAGTGTACTGGTTTAATGAAACAAAATACGATGGAGAATCCGTCAATTATTGTTCCACCTACTTGAACAGATCAGCCATGCATGAGATTCTGCATAAGTGAAGCTAATTATAGACTAGTTTTTTTGTAGTACTTACTGTCTAAAATAAGTCAGTTGTCACATTTGAGCAGCAATTGCTTACTTCAGATATTTAAATTTCGATGAAATCAATGTTTTAGTTATTAGAATGACTTGAGTGACCATGGGATTAGCTCTTTTAATGGCCCATCATCTGTACAAAAATCTAGTATGAAACATTTGCAGAATTTTTATAAGAATTTAGACAGCTCACATAACAGAGTTTTCTAAAACCCCCCTTGTATGAATCACTTCTTGACCTACCATTGCATAACCATATATTTGACATTTCTGTTTTAAGTCTGATATTGATTTTTCTCTGCTAAATTGTTATATTTTGGGCTACAGGACACCCGTTAGTGAAGAATTTGCACAAGGGTATCCTTCTGATGAGGAATGGCATGGATACATCAATAATAATGATAGAGTACTACTTAAGGTATATTATATGAGTAACATTTCTTTGATAATTTAATTGGTGGTATTAGTTTATAAAAAGAAGGATAATACATGTTAACTGGTATGAATATGTTTTTGGCATGAGCTTTATATTTGTACTAACAACAAACATCTTATTAATAGACTTTTGTGTAAAATTACAGGTTATTCGGTTTTCTTCCCCTAGGTCTGCTGGTGCTGAGTGTATTGATCCTGATTGTACATGGGTTGAGCAATGGTAAGCACTAAACCATCTTGTGCTAATTAAAAGAAAATCCTTGTGTTATGTTTTCTAAATGTTGTGCTCATGTGTCATATATTATTAAAAACAAATGATTTGTAACTGTTTTTTAGGATTCATCGTGCTGGTCCTCGTGAGAAAATATACTTTAAACCAGAAGATGTGAAAGCTGCAATTATCACTTGCGGTGGACTCTGTCCTGGCCTTAATGATGTCATTCGACAGGTGCTTTCGCATTCGTTATATACTTTTGCTGGTCCATTATTCATATATAGTCACATATGTTCAATTATTATTTTATCTATTGTTAGTGAGTATCTTTATTTTAATTTAAATGACATTTGATTACTAACTTATTTCCTCTTGTGTGGCTTGGCTACAGATTGTCATCACCCTTGAAATTTATGGTGTGAAAAAAATTGTTGGGATTCCTTTTGGATATCGTGGATTTGGCAATGAATTAGCTGAAATACCAGTGAGTTTGTATACTTTATACGTTTAAGAAACTTCATACCGGAACAAATTATATACTTCTGTAAATATTCCCCTATATATTTATATTAATGAAATGAAAGGTGTTTATGGTAATTAAATGCTGTTGTTGATGATTAGCTGTCAAGGAAAGTGGTTCAAAATGTGCATCTTTCTGGTGGAAGTTTGTTAGGTGTTTCTCGTGGAGGACCGAATGTTAGTGAAATTGTGGACAGCATGCAGGTAATTAATTTTTTTTCTTTTATCTAGTTGATTATTTTGCTTTGCTTTTTGCGTTGTTTTTACTATTTTACCCTTGGCAGGAAAGAGGAATTAACATGCTTTTTGTGTTGGGTGGAAATGGAACACATGCTGGTGCCAATGCAATACACAACGAGGTCCGTATATTTATTTGGTTTTTGTAAATTAAATTTACATGATAAGTTAGATACAGAAATAGAATGTAGTTTGTTAAATCAACTTTGAATTGTTTGTTGTGGTTAGTGCCGAAAACGAGGGTTACAGGTGGCAGTGGTTGGTGTTCCAAAAACTATAGATAATGATATTTTGCTCATGGACAAGACCTTTGGTTTTGATACTGCTGTTGAGGAAGCACAAAGAGCCATAAATTCTGCATACATTGAGGTACTTGCGTTATTATAATTATTAAGTGATTTGTATTATAAAATAGTTTATTATTAATATTGGTTTGTTTGCAGGCTCATAGTGCTTATCGTGGGGTTGGAATTGTAAAATTGATGGGGCGAAGTAGTGGTTTTATAGCAATGCAAGCAGCTCTTGCTAGTGGGCAGATTGATATATGTTTGATTCCTGAGGTATTTTTTATGATTTAAATTTGTCAAATTCTTATTTATGACATCATCATTGACAGAATTAGTAACTTGAAACTGAAGGTAGCTTTTGAGTTGCATGGACCTCATGGTGTTTTAAAACATCTTAAGTACCTACTTGAGACAAAGGGATCAGCTGTTATATGTGTAGCAGAGGGAGCTGGACAGGTTACTATATTTATTTTTTAATTTTTTAATGTTTCTTTTTTGTCCAAGGTCGTATTTATTAATTAATAGTGATATTATTTTGGGTGCAGAATTTTGTGGAGAAAACAAATGCTAAGGATGCATCTGGGAACACCGTACTTGGAGATATTGGTGTTCATATACAACAAGAGGTTACTCAATGCCCCAAAACTATATATTTTTATTATAATGCACCAAAACTAGATTTTTTATTATTATAACTTATATCAGAACAGCTATAATATGTATTTAAATTTACAGATTAAAAAATATTTTAAGGAGGTTGGTGATCCAGCTGATGTAAAATACATTGATCCTACATACATGATCCGTGCCTGCAGAGCAAACGCATCCGATGGTATTCTATGCACTGTTCTTGGTCAAAATGCTGTAAGTTTTAATTAGCCAAATTTACGTTTTTACCCATTTGACCCGTACAAAATGTGACCCGTTTTGCCACCTGTACTCGAGATTGATTTTGATGATTTGTGTGAATAACAAACAGGTTCATGGTGCATTTGCTGGATATAGCGGGATCACAGTAGGCATATGCAACACTCACTACGTTTATCTTCCTATTCCTGAAGTCATTTCTTATCCCAGAACGGTTGACCCAAACAGCCGTATGTGGCATCGGTGTTTGACTTCTACTGGTCAACCAGATTTCATTTAATAAATTATCCAAAAACCAATTTTCACTCCTTCCTGAAACAAATAAAACAGAATTATTAGGAGGCTTTGAGATAAAATAAACAAACTACCAGATTGGCATCATTATTTTTATTATTGATCTTGATGTAAAATTTTGTTTATTTATGTTATTATTTGAAGGGGTGTGTGACTTAAGGTTAGTCATGGGAACCACCTCTTTTCATTATAAGATGCGAGGCGTTTAGGTATTATCCTTTATTTTATTATGTTTTGTTAAAAGTGGTTGAACAAAACAAAGAAAGATGTCTCATTAATTGATGTGCAGATGGACCATTCCTTCCACATTCTTCGATAACATAATATCTTCTGGTCCCCATTGTTAATGTGTTTCTGTACATATACCCGGTTTGGATTTTCAAGAGATAATCCATCCAGTATTTATACGTTATTTTCTTTCAAAAGGATTAAATATTACGGAGTAATAAACTGAAAAAAGGGGAAAATATTGTATAAAAAAACTAAGCTAAGTGTTTAGTCATCAACTGAAGCTATCTCTATAGAAGATCGTGTTTGAGCTTATAACAGGAGATCAAGAAATTTAATAGGAAAACCGAAAGAAAGCCGAAGATAAGAGAGACTTGCGTTCGTTCATACATTGTTCAACAAGCTATCTTGCTAATAGTTTTAATTTACATCCGTTATGACCAACAGCGGGTATCGGATCAAGTTATCCCTATACTTGAATCTGAGATGACTATACCTATTAAAATATTGTATAAAATATTGTTCTTATACCCATTGTCATTGAAATAAAACGTATTACGAAGTATATTAATCAATAAAATACGTGTATGTATTGGAGGACTGAAAAGATCGTCACATATCATATCTCAATTTCTTATACCCATTGCCAATCACACATTTTTAAAGTTTCATAATTATTGAAAAAATGAAAATGTTACTCTGTATTTTGAAGTTTTTCAATGGCAAGTTTAAAAAATGCAAAGTTTAAAAGTTAGATAAGTCATCTAAAATGAATTGTTACGTGAGTCTAATAAAACAATAATCTTAAGGTTATGCTGGGACTTCAATAGGGTGTGTACTGTGATTCTATGTGGCAACCCACCACACTCAAAACAATGAACACTACCTCCTCCACACCACCCCCAAAAACTCTTCTTCCTCTCATCTCACGCAGTTTTGAAATGTTACCGTGGTCACACCACACCACCCCCATCCTCACGCCGTGTAGGGGGTGGTGTCTCTTTCCAACCACAGTGTGGTGCCCATCCACATCACCTCCACATCAGATCCACCCCACACCTCCACACCATGCCATTGCCCATTCCGAGCAGCCTAAGGATAATATTCATAAAGATATTGTTCTAGTGGTTAGATTTGATCCTCATATTAATAAAATCATCAAAAGTTTCATGTTCAACAATTAACGGTCGTTTTCATAAAGGTTTATCGGTGAAAAACCTTTCAAAAATAAAAATCATCGGTGCAATTTTTAAACTAAAGGACCATTGGTGAAATTTGATATAAACCTAAAGGACCATCTATGTAATTAACTCTAAATTTAATTATCGCTTTTAGTATATATAAAGATTTATATAGTAGTATTTATTATAAAAACTATTTCTACATTTAACAAGTTTTAAATCAGACAATATAAACATACTAAAACAATGTTAAGGTGTATGAAATAATTTTTGTAGATATACACCTAGGAAAGAAATCCAACGTTAAATAAAGAAAAAAATCATTTCAATATCGGAATAAAAGGAGTTTATTGTGGGCTCAACAGATACAAAACCAGACACTAAAATCTAAATACAAAAACAAAATCGAAACCATGTAACTTCAAAACCGACTTTTGACCCTCGATCAATTCAACTGCGATTATTAGAAAGGATGCCCAATTTCTCCAGACACACAACAACAAATTTCCATTTGACTCTCACTCTCACACAGCCGAACGTAGTGAAGAACCAGACTCACGGATGACGTGTCGGCGGTTGCCGGAAATAGCATCAGTTCCACAATAATCCCTAACAGCGGTGAGCTCGTACGGTGACGTGTCGGTAGCAAGCCATTGTTCAATCGTGAAAGTCTGTTGTGCACATGGAATATGTGCTCCGGTGGTGGTGACCTCGATGTAATTACAATACCATCCATGGTGTGCTCCGGTGCCGTCGGAAGTAATATTGAGCTCACACGGCGGTCCGGTCAAACAAGGACCTCTGCCGCTGAAAATATCCAAATTACTCCTCTCAAAATAGTTGTATCCAGGTCCCATCAGACCTCCCCAAGCCTCTAGATTATTGATCCGAATTCCATAGCCGGCAGCATCGTATAATGTTATCGTCATATTGGAATCGGTGCCGGCTTTTATAATCGACCCGGTTCTGACGTAAACGGTGTACACACAATCGGGATCTGCCTGCATTAATTAATTAGTTAGGTTAGTTTAATCGGATTGTAAATGATCGATTGAATGGAGAATAGATGATCGAGGAGCTTACGGATCTGACGACGGCAGCGGCGATGGAAAAGACGGCTAGGAGAATGATGAGGAAGCGGTTGACTTTCGTGGCAGCCATTGTAGTAGATCTGTGATGATAGTGGGAGGGAGCAGGTGATATATAGATGATTGAAGATGAGGAGGGGTCCGTCAGAACCACGTGATATGTGTGTGTATTATTAATTAATTACACGTTTAATGTCCACATAGTGTAAAAACTAACCCTTGATAATGTGAATGATAAAGCGCGTTTATTCGTCGTCTTCTTCTTCTACTGTACAATAATTTACCTCATTCAACGAACGATAATTAAACGAGATTTTCACACCAATGAACTTCCTCCGTTAAAAGGAAAGGAAAAACAAGGTGAAGCGGCAGCGGAGAATAAACCAAAAATCACGCATACAAAGTGGACTCAAAACAAGTAACTACTTTTGTTGGAATTTTGGATCAATATACCCAAGGACCAAAAAATTTGGCTAATTTTAGATTAAAGTTTGGAAAAATACAACCGACATGAATCGTTTCCATGTCATATAACAACTGAGTGCTTGAAGAGTTGTTGTTTAGAACAATAAAAATAAGATGAATTAAAGGCATTCATCCGCATAAAGATTCGATTTTTTTTTTAAAACACCACTCAAAGTGGCGTGTTTACGAGCCTGTTGTTCCCAAATAAGGCGACGGGTCAGAAGATGTGGAAGAAGGTATTGCATACCTTTATATGGTTTATAGCTTAACAAGTTTTTCTTATTCAAAAGTTATTTAGCTACTTAGGGATGTTTAGAATTGCTTATTAAAAATAGTTTATGTGTTTTCAAAATGAATAATCAGATATCAGATGTTGTAAAACGTGATTATGAAAAATGGTGTTTGGATTTGATTATGTGGTTTGAAATCGCAATAATCATAAATTTAGTTCTTTTAGTGTTTGGCAAACTAGATTATTTGTTTAGTAATATGTAAAATTCAAATAATTAGTTTTCAAAACACATAAACACCTTTCAACGTACTTTTTTAAAACTCCATTTTGAATGCCCCAAAACGTAAATAATTGATTATTTCATGCTCTTTGCCAAACACTCATTTTAGATTATTTGCGTTTTCAAAATGCAATAAACAGATTTTCAACCTCAAAACGCAATCCCAAACACCCTCTTAATTACCACATAAATAATCCTATCGGCTTTAACAATGACAATGCTAAGAATATTTTTCTTTTACTTTACAACGGTATTGTGTAATAGAAAATATTATCAAATCTCTAATTTATAAAACAAATCAAATATTTATTGTATTCATATTAAACAAATAAAGTATTTAATTCCTTAATCAAATAAGGTAGCAACATTAATAAAAAGAAAGAACCCAAATTGATTACGTTACATGTCACGTATAGTCTACTCCCTTCCCCACAAAAAAACGCAGTTACTCTTTCAAGCAAAACGGGCTTGCCATTTTATAAGGTTTCTAGAGCAAACAACAAAACTGAAAAAAATAGGTAATACGTAGTATTATATTTTGGGTAGAATAAATACATTTCCTGAACAAACCAAAGACCCAAAAAGTAATATTACCTCCGTATCATAACTGATACACCTTTTATTTAGAGTCTTACAAAAAAGTAATAGACTTTAAAAATTATCTTATTTGGTGAACTTATCCTACACTAACTAATTACTTTAATAAAATAAACTAGTGAAGTTACCCTTATAACTTTGCTTATTAATACTATTTTATTAAAAATATTTAGAATTCATTATCTACTAAATATATATTTTAATTTATTTTAACTCTTGTTTTAATCTTTTACTGAAACCTAAAATGAGGTAGTATTAAAAGAATGTTCACTTGGTCGGCCCAAATTCAAGGCCCATTTCCAGCCCTAGAATATAGTTCAGTTCCACAAACATCTTGCTTTTGCTTCTGCCTTGCTGAAGAGAAACCTCCTCTTCTGTGTTTTTCGAAATCAATACAAAAGTTATGGGAGGAAGAGGGAGGTCCAGAAGAACTCAAAGAAAGCATTTCCGTGATGGCAGGGAAAATGTTTGGAACAACAAGAAAGAAGAAAATGGAAGCAACGAAAACAATTCCAATGGAAACAACAAACCGACTCACTGGCAGCCATTTGCGGTTGAAAACGCTGCTTTTGATGAATACTATAAGGTACTCCTCTATTGGTTAATTCTACTACGCAGTTTTGAAGTTGTAATATTCTGAAAATGGATTTGTAGGAGCAAGGAATAGTCCGTACGGATGAGTGGGATTCTTTCATTGAGTGTCTAAGGAAGCCCCTTCCTGCTGCTTTCAGGATCAATTCTAGGTAAATTCATGTTTCATATTTGTGAAATTGAACGAAATTACTCAGCATTTGTATTGAGATTGATACATACTTGCTTATGTTGTCCGGTGGTTGATTATGATCGTTAATCTATGCCAATACAAGCTTGCATAAATAGATTTCGTATTGCAAAAATACCAAATTGGAGAAAAGCATTATGCATTAAAGCTTAAAAAACATATTATTAACATACAGACATGAAATATACTTGATTATGGACCTACATTCATCTTGTTGATTTTTACTTGTATCATCTCTTGTGATTTTGCAGTAGCCAATTCTGCACAGATCTTAGGTCGCAACTAGAGGACGAATTTGTGAAATCTCTTCAGGCAGAGGTGCATTCAATTTGCTATATTATTTGTTTAATTTAATAGTATGTAGCAGAGATGGCAAAATGTACAGGGTGGGTAACAGGTCAAAACAGGCATTTTTTCATACAGGCTGACCCGAAACATTTTGTGATGAAACTTTTTTTTTTTGTTTTTAGTTTTTTTGTTATATAGTAAGTGTGTCAAATATGATTACACAAACTGTAATAAAAAAAAAAAAAATTCCCTTATCTGAATTTTATTTTATTAACTTGTTTTTGAAACTTTTGTATGACTTCTCATAATTATGTCAGGGTACAGAAGGGGGTGAAGCCGAGGGCATAAAATCATTGCCTTGGTACCCTGATAATTTTGCTTGGCAGTCAAGTTTTTCAAGGATGCAGCTGAGAAAGAACAAGAATCTTGAAAGGTTATTAAATAAGAAAATGATTCTAATTTCCTAAACATATGAATTATGTTACGAGTAGGGACTTCCGGGTCACATATGCTAGAAGAAACATGAGGTCGACTAATAGTCAAGAGTGACTTTAATGAGTTGACTTTGCTGGTCAACTCATTTCACTGTTTTTAGGCTGCATTGTTAATTCTGTTGAGGCAGTTGTAATCTAGCAGTTAGTTGGTTAGCAATATAAGTCAATTGTAGTTCATTCAGTTACATTCATTCAGATATTAAGTGTGTGTAAACATTGGGAGAGCTTTTCACCTCTCGAAAGTGAAAATAATACATTGACTGATTGAATCATATTGATTCAATCACCGATTGCAGTTGTTTCTTGTTGTTTGAGTGCCGATCTTAACAAATTGGTATCAGAGCAGTTGCGATCATGGCGGCTACTCGATCAAATCAAAGCCGATTTGATGAATTGGAAGCTTCGGTAGGAAATTTGCAGAGTGCGCAGCCGCTATTGAATCAGAAATTCGATTCAATTGATGCGAGATTTGTGTCGGTGGAAAGTACGCTGGCAGCGATGATGCAGCAATTGGATGCGATTGGCCGGTCGGTTAATCGGAATCAATCACCACCGCCACAGGACGGTCGGAGAAATGTGACGCCGGAGGAAGAACGAGCTCGGAACGGAGGTCGTAACTACGAGAATGGGGCGTATCACTCCATTAAAGGTCGGAAATTAGAAATACCGACCTTTGACGGCAACGATCCAGATGTATGGATCTTACGAGCGGAACGTTACTTCTCAATCAACCGATTGTCCGTTGAAGAGAAATTGGAAATTTCTGTTATTGCTTTTGAGACGAAAGCATTGCGATGGTTTCAGTGGGAGAATAAACGTCGAAGGATTCGACGGTGGGAGGATTTGAAGGAGCTGCTGTTGTTGAAATTCCGTAATCGAAGTGAAGGAACGTTACACGAGCAATTCTTGTCTATCAAACAAGAAGGTTCTGTGGAGGAGTATATTCAACAGTTCATTGCTATGGCAGCACCGCTCGATGGAGTGACCGAAGACATGTTGACCGGTCAGTTTATGAGTGGACTCCGGCCAGAATTGAAGGTGGATGTTCGTTCATTAGGTCCGGTAGGTCTGGATGAGACCATGGACATAGCGGTTAAGGCAGAAGAGAGATACAAAGTTTGGAATAAAAGCAAACAGTACAAGAGCAATTTTAAGAGCAATTTTGCTTTTGATAAAAAAGAAAGTAACAGTGGTGATAAAGTGGAAAATAAAGAAGCAAAAATCATCACTAGTCAATATAGAAGGTTAACCGATAAAGAACTTCAACATAAACGATCTTTAGGGTTGTGCTATCGGTGTGATGAAAAGTATATGCCGGGTCATCAATGCAAAAAGAAAGAATTGAATGTTGTAGTGGTGCAAGAATGTGAATCGAGTGATGACAATTGTTCCGAGGGAGAGGCGGAATTAGCAACGGTAATCAAAGAATCGACAATTGAGGTATCCCTATCTATTGTAGGATTAACCAATCCGAAAACTATTAAGTTGGAAGGATTAATTGAGAATCAAAAAGTTGTTGTGATGATTGATTGTGGAGCTACACACAACTTTATTTCATCCGAATTGGTGGATAAGTTGAAATTAAGAGTTAAACCCACCAAGAATTATAAGATTGCGGTTGGTACGGGTGGACCCGTTGGGAGTCAAGGGTTATGCACCGGTATTACTTTATGGATGCAAGGATTAGAAGTAGTGGAAGATTTTTTACCCATTCAATTGGGAAATTCGGATGTGATAGTAGGCATGTTATGGCTTGAAATGCTTGGTCCAATGGAAGTTGATTGGCAATTACAATCTATGAAATTTGATTGGAAAGGGGAAAGGGTGAAATTACAAGGGGATAAGTCATTGGGTCGATCCTTGGTATCTTTGAAATCCATGATTAAGTCTATTCAACATGGAGGTCAAGGATTATTGATTGAAATGAGCAATATGGAAAGTGGTGGGTCTTGTGGATCTAAAATTCCTTCTAGGATTCATAAGGTTTTGGAAGAATTTGAGATGGTGTTTGATTCTCCAAATGGGTTACCTCCCAAGAGGGAATCCGAGCATAGTATTGTTCTTAAAAATGGGATTGAACCCATTAACATAAGACCATATAGATACCCACAATTTCAAAAAAATGAGATTGAAAAGTTAGTAAAAGAAATGTTACAAGCCGGAATCATTCAAAATAGTAAAAGTGCATTTTCAAGTCCGGTTCTTCTTGTCAAAAAGAATGATGGTAGTTGGCGATTTTGTATTGACTATCGGGCTCTTAATAAAGGTACTATTCCGGACAAATTTCCTATTCCAATTATTGATGAACTCTTAGATGAGTTACATGGGGCTCATTATTTTTCTAAACTTGATTTAAAAGCCGGATATCATCAAATCCGTATGAAAAAAGAAGATATAGAAAAAACCGCATTTAGAACTCATGAGGGTCATTATGAGTTCTTAGTAATGCCATTTGGCCTTACTAATGCACCGACTACTTTTCAATCACTCATGAATGAGATTTTTAAACCATACTTAAGGAAATTTGTATTGGTATTTTTTGATGATATCTTAATCTATAGTCCAACTTTAGAAGAACATGCCAAACACTTACATCAAGTGTTACATATTTTAAAGATGAATGGGTTATATGCTAATAAGAAAAAGTGTGAATTCGCTCAAACTAAAATCGGGTATTTGGGTCACATTATCTCATTTGAAGGGGTAGAAATGGATAATGATAAAATTGAAGTGATGTTGAAATGGCCTCAACCGGTAACCATTACCCATTTGAGAGGGTTTTTGGGTTTGACCGGATATTATAGAAAATTTATAAGAGGGTATGGTAAAATTGCAAAACCCTTGACCGACTTACTTAAAAAAAATGGGTTTGTTTGGAATCAAGAAGCTCAAGAAGCTTTTGAGTTACTTAAGTCGGCTATGACCAAAGCTCCCGTATTGGTATTACCGAATTTTGATCAACCTTTTGTCATTGAAACGGATGCGTCGGGTGGATGACTTGGGGCGGTTTTGATGCAAAATGAAAATCCGGTTGCATTTTTTAGTCAAGTATTGGGAATTCGGGCCCGTCAAAAACCCATTTATGAAAAAGAACTTATGGCCATTGTGTTTGCTATTTCCAAGTGGCGGGCATACTTATTGGGAAGAAAGTTCTTGGTGAGAACGGATCAAAAAAGTTTAAAGTTCTTGCTTGAACAAAGAGTTATTGAGCCACCTTACCAAAAGTGGGTCATTAAACTTTTAGCTTATGATTTTGATATTGTATATAAACCCGGCATTACTAATAAAGCCACCGATGCATTATCAAGAAAAGATCTTGAATTGTCTACTATGGTGGGTCCACATTGGCGGGATTGGAATGTGATCAAAAGGGAATATTTACAAGACCCATTTTTAACAAAAGTAATAGATACCATTAAAGAGGGCTCTTCAAATTTTAATGGATTTGTATTCCTTCATGATGTATTTTGGTATAAGGGTCGTTTGGTGTTATCTCAACATTCGGCTTTGATTCCGGCATTATTAGAAGAATTTCATGGCACGGTTAGTGGGGGACATTCGGGTGAAGTTAGAACACTTCAACGAATTGTTACCAAACTTTATTGGGTCGGTATTCGGAAACAAGTCAAAGAATTTGTTCAAAAGTGTGAAATTTGTCAAAAGAACAAATTTTTATCCGGATCTCCAAGGGGGTTACTTCAACCTATTGCATTACCTATGCGGGTTTGGGATGCAATTACTATGGATTTTGTGGAAGGCCTTCCCAAGTCAAGTGGGTTTGATTCCATTTTAGTGGTGGTTGATCGTCTAAGCAAATTTGCTCATTTCATTGCCCTTAAACATCCATTTACCGCGACTCAAGTGGCGGATGTTTTTGTCAAAGAGGTCATTAGACTACATGGCACCCCTATGTCGATTATCTCGGATCGTGATAAGATTTTTTTGAGTTTATTTTGGAAGGAGTTGTTTAAACAATTGGGCACTCGTTTATGTTATTCTACCGCTTATCACCCACAATCGGATGGTCAAACGGAGGTGGTCAACCGTTGCATTGAGCAATATTTACGTTGCTTTACATCCGATAAACCTAAGCAATGGAAGCATTATTTGTGTTGGGCGGAATTTTGGTATAATTCGACCTATCATGACTCGTTAAAGTGTAGCCCTTTTAAAGCATTGTATGGAAGGGAACCGCCAAGAATTATAAAGTACACTACGGGTACGACGGTGGTTCAAACTATTGAGGAATTACTAAGTGACCGTGACATATTGCTTGATGAGTTAAAAATGAATTTGATACAAGCTCAACAACGTATGAAAACTCAAGCAGACAAGCATCGGAAAGATGAAAACTTTGAGGTTAATGATCGCGTTTTTTTGAAACTTAGACCTTATCGTTTGAAGTCCTTAAGGGCTACTGGAAATCAGAAGTTAGCCCCACGATTTTATGGCCCGTTTGTGATTTTGGAGAAGATTGGGCCGGTCGCGTACCGTTTGGAGTTGCCACCCACAACTCGCATACACCCGGTGTTTCACGTGTCGCAATTACGCCGTTGTTTGGGGTCTAGTGTGACTGCGGGTTCGTTACCACCACAGTTGACGGATGAGTTTGAGTTAGTGGTGGAACCGGACAAAGTGTTACAATGGCGTACGAATTCCTCAAACCAACGTGAAGTACTGGTTAAATGGAAGCATTTACCAGAATCGGAAGCCACGTGGGAGACGGCTGAATTTTTAAGAGCTGCTTTTCCTTTCCTGCACATTGAGGACAACGTGCATGTTGAAGGGGAGGGTAATGTTACGAGTAGGGACTTCCGGGTCACATATGCTAGAAGAAACATGAGGTCGACTAATAGTCAAGAGTGACTTTAATGAGTTGACTTTGCTGGTCAACTCATTTCACTGTTTTTAGGCTGCATTGTTAATTCTGTTGAGGCAGTTGTAATCTAGCAGTTAGTTGGTTAGCAATATAAGTCAATTGTAGTTCATTCAGTTACATTCATTCAGATATTAAGTGTGTGTAAACATTGGGAGAGCTTTTCACCTCTCGAAAGTGAAAATAATACATTGACTGATTGAATCATATTGATTCAATCACCGATTGCAGTTGTTTCTTGTTGTTTGAGTGCCGATCTTAACAAATTACTGATTATTTATGTTAATCTTTTGGGGCATATATGTCCATATTTATTGAGTAAGAATAATATAAACTGTAGTTTTAATTACATTTTCTTATCATTCTGAACCAAAATTACAGGTTTCATGAGTTCTTAAAGCAAGAAAATGAAATTGGAAATATTACAAGACAAGAAGCTGTTAGTATGGTGCGTAGCCTTTTTATTATATACTTTATTTTAATTGCATCAAATCATCATGCTGTCTTTCCTGGATTTTATTTTCTAATTTGTCTCTGATTTGCACATAGGTACCTCCATTGTTCTTGGATGTACATCCAGATCATTTTGTTCTTGACAGTAAGTTATAATCATTTTTTTTAGTTTTAATTTTATTAAGATGATGACTGTTAGATTGTATAACTAATTGATTTTCTAAATGCAGTGTGTGCAGCTCCAGGTTCAAAAACATTTCAATTACTTGAAATGATACACCAAAAATCAGAAGTGGGATCATTACCTAGTGGGATGGTTATATTTCTCTCTCCAATGCATTACCTTCATAATTATTTTATTCTTTGTATAATTAAAAACTTTATGATATTGTTGGTGTAGGTTATAGCAAATGATGTGGATGTACAACGATGTAATCTTCTTATTCATCAAACAAAGAGAATGTGTACTGCCAATTTGGCTGTCACTAATCATGAAGCTCAGCATTTTCCTGGTTGCCACATGAGAAAGAATCGGGTCAATGATTCTGAGATGGGTTTGACTGAACTTTTATTTGACCGTGTTTTGTGTGATGTTCCATGCAGTGGAGATGGTACTCTCCGCAAAGCTCCTGATATCTGGAAAAAATGGTATTTTTTTAATTTTATTTGACCCGTTTCACAAATGATACCCAAACTGACCCGTGTATAGTTAAATGGGTTAAAATTGCAACCTCTAATTAGTAATATACATTTGGTGTGGTTTGTGAAATGCAGGAGTGTGGGGATGGCTAATGGTGTTCATTGCCTACAACTTCAGATAGCTATGCGAGGTTTGTTTAGTATAATTAATATAGCCTACATGTAATATAGTCTGAAAATGCAAAATTGTTAAAAAAAAAAAAACTATAGAGTTGGGATGTAAGTGAATTTAATAACAAACCGTTTCCATTGTATTTATAATTTTAGGTTTGGCATTGGTGAAAAGTGGTGGGAGAATGGTATACTCCACATGCTCTATGAATCCAGTGGAAAATGAGGCTGTAGTCTCTGAGGTGCTATATCTACCTTTCCTTGTATTTTAACTATATAAATGTAAATATAAATATATATGTATATATATATATTAATGGTGATTAAATCTATAATGTTTTTTTATTTATTTCAGATACTACGGAGGTGTGGAGAGTCTGTTGAGCTTGTCGATGTATCTATAGAGCTCCCTCAGCTTATTCGCAGGCCGGGTCTCAAAAGTTGGAAGGTTTGACTTTCTGCTAATTTTAATTAATTTCGAGTTTTTTAATTTATGTATTTTTTTGATAGGTTAGAGACAAAGGGGTGTGGTTAGGTAGTCATAAAGATGCTTGCAAACATGGAAAATATGGAATTGTTCCCAGCATGTTTCCATCCGGTCAAACTCATGTAACTGCTGAAAATGAAGATAAAGATGAAGATGAAGATAAAGATGTTTTGGTTTCTGAAATTTCATCTCTTCCATTAGAACGTTGCATGCGAATTGTGCCCCATGATCAGAACACTGGAGCCTTTTTCATTGCTGTTTTCCACAAAATTTCTCCTTTGCCAGGTATGTATAACAATCCCCATTTCTTGTTTTATTTACTAATTCATTTGCATAATTATATCTTACACATCTCTAAAGAGGCTGTTTGTCATGTTTCTAGTCTTACACACAAAGTCAGACAATGTTTTGGATGTGAAAAATGAAGAATCTGTAAAACCAACAATTGATGCTGATGCAGTCGATGATGAAGATAGTAATCCACCAAGTAAAAGACTTAAAGGAGAGCAAGTCCAAATTCCAAAAAAAGTAAATTCTGGTGCAGAAAGGGGGAATGACAAGAGAAAGTTGCAGGTTCAAGGCAAGTGGTATGGAGTTGACCCAATTGTCTTCTTTAAGGATGACACTATTCTCACTAATATCAAACAATTTTACGGGATTCAAGATTCGTTCCCGTTTAATCATCACCTTATTACACGAAATAGTGATACCAATCATGTGAAGCGAATCTATTATATATCAAAATCTGTAAAGAATGTTGTGGAACTCAATTTTCAAGCTGGAGAACAACTCAAGATTACTTCTATTGGGTTAAAGATGTTTGTAAGTCGCTTCTAATGACTTCATTTTTTATTTTAATTCAGTAAATTGTATTTGGGTGATGTAATATTTGGTGACTTTTGTAATTCAGGAAAGACAAACTTCAAAAGAAGGAACTTGTTCAGATTGTGTGTTCAGAATATCTTCAGAAGGTTTACCATTACTTCTTCCATATATGACCAAACAGATAGCTTCTGCAACTGCTGTTGATTTCAAGCATTTGCTGCAATACAAATCCATCAAATTCCCAGATTTGGTTGATGATGGATTTCGTGACAACATTGCAAATCTTTCTTTGGGCTGTTGTGTCATCATTCTCAACCAAGGTTTGTTTTCTCATTAAAAGAAGGTTGACTGATGGGTTGTTTTTATACCTTTTTTTTGTTGAATGGCAGGTTCATCGGGTCCACATAAAGTGGATAAATCAACGATTGCTATTGGTTGCTGGAAAGGGCGTGCTAGTTTGTCAGTAATGGTGACAGCAATCGACTGTCAGGAATTGTTGGAAAGGTTATTGGTTCGCTTTGAGAGCCCAAATGGATCTTTGAAAGACAACAATGTCAATTGTGATGATGTAGTTAAGAATGATGATGCTCAAGTGAAGCTAGATTCTTAAGCTCTAACAATTGATACGGTTGGTTCAAAGTCAAGTAACAAAGTTTAGGGTTGATTATGTAATTTACTATTTACAAGTACAAGATTTTGTAAGCTATTTATTTTTGCGGGAAATTTGGACATGTTTGCTCCCTAACATTTGTCTACACCATAAATTCTTATTCATAATCACACGGTCTAAGTCTAAGTGCATGCGATTGCATATTTGATATTGGTACTTTTGGGTTGCCTTTCAAAAGCAACCAGAAACGAATAGAGGGACTGATATGTCATTAATTAAAGTATTAAATAATTGGTACAAAGTTTAGGTTTATTAAAGAATTAATTAAACTAAAGTATGAGTTCACTAGGATTCATCCTTAGAGAAGGGGGTGTGGTGGCGAGGGCTCCCCTCCGCTGGATGCCACGAGGGCGCGCTGGCTCCGCCACTGCACCACCCGCTACGCGAGCGAGCGGGTGCGCCGGAAGACCGACGAAGGCAGCGAGCGGCTATTTTCCAGATAATTAAATTATTATTTTTTTAAATAAAACCTATTATAAATAACTCATTTAACCATAGCCTTCTTTCACACCATTTCTTACACTTCACTCTCAAAAACTCTCTACAATTTCTTACCCTTTCACTCTCAAAAACTCTCAAAAATGTCTCAACCACCACACCCCGATTGGATGAACGGTATTCTCGGATGGGGAGGTTCCGGCTCACCGGCGTCCAATCCGTCAACACCTTCGTCCCAACAATCGGTATCGTCCACCCAAAACACCGTGATGCCGACATTTTCCCAAGAGCAATAGAACCACTATATGCTTCAACAACAATTTCAAAACTTTCAACAACACCAACCCCATCTCAAATGTGGTCACAACACCAATGGTCACAACCACAATCTTCACAACCACAACAATTTCAACAACACCAACCCCCTCAAGACACTGACGCCGTTGAAAAGGCTAGAAGAAAGGGGAAAAAAATTGCCGTCAACTTAAGTCGGAAGGTCATGCGGTGGGACGCCGTCAAAGAAGTTTAATTGGCCGAGTGTTGGGTTAGCGTTTCCGAGGACCGCGAAAAGGGCGCCGACCAATCCGATGAATGTTTTGGAACAAAATCCTTGTTGAGTTCAACAAGGATGTTGGTACGCCGCGTACCAAAGACATGTTGACGGGGAAGTGGACGACTTTAAATGGTAATTGTAAAAAATTCAACGGTATCTACAAACGTCTACAACGTACAAGCCGAAGCGGAGAAAATGAGGTCGACTTTATGGCCCGTGTCCGACAAGCGTACCGTGACGAGTCGTCGTCAAAAAAACAATTTAACAACGAAGGTGCGTGGGAAGTTTTGAGACATTGCCCGAAATGGGACGCCCCCGCACCCATTTCGCTCTCCGATAACGAAGAACTTTTCGGGGAAGATACGAGACCACGTCCGACGGGAAAGTCTCGTAAGACAAAAAAAAGTAGGTCGGAAAGTTCATCCGGCACTAACACCGCCGGAAGTGCCGCACCGCCGGACCTTGGCGAGGATATGATGGCCGAGTTTAGGCGGAAAAGTGAAGCCGCTCAATCGTCTTACGAAAGGTCAAAGGCCTGGGATGACATTTTCGTGCGGTTGGAAGAATTGCGATTCCTAAGCACTAACACCCAAGGTTTGGGGCGCCAAGATAAGGCGAGAATCGTCAAAGAAAAAAAGGTGATCCGCGAAAAATACCCCGTCGACGCAAGTGAACTTGACGTGAACGATGACGACGAGTAGTTTTTTTTTGTTTATTTTTCGGTATTTTTTTCCTAATTTTCGGTATTTTTTTTAATTTTTCGGTAATTTTTTTTATTTTCGGTAATTTTTTTTCTTTTTTAGGTATTTTATTTTGTATTGTGTAATATTTATTTTAATGAAGTATTATGTTTTTAAAAAAAAAAGAAAAAGAAAAAAAGGGGTGGGGCCCAAATGGCTTAAGTGATGGTAGATGAGGTATTTGGGGATTTTGAATGTGAAATGTGAAATGGTGAGGTGGCGCATAGGTGGCGATTTGGCTTAAGCCCTAACATCACTTTTTGAGCTATCTTCCTCTCGGCCAAACATCACTTTTTGTTCGCAAACAAAATTTTGCTATAGATTTCAATTTTTCTAACATATATCCATTATAAATATTCAATTCATTTAATCAAAAAATCACAAGACATTCTTTCATTTTCACTTAAAAAGCATGGCTCAACCAAACGTTGATAACAATTGCACATTTGACGTCCCCTAAGAATACCAAGATTCGAGAAAGAACGATGGTTTGAGGAAGTTGCTACAAGCGTCAATGAGGCCGTAGATTACGTTGCTTCTCAAATCGGAGAGTAATATTGAGCAAGAGTTTATAAGCTTTATAATTTTCTCATGGCCATTAAAGGTTCGAAAGATCAACTAGTGTGCAAATGTCAACAAATGTCAAAGCATGAGTATATTTATATAATTTTAAAAATATTCATTATTTAACTTTATGTGAAGTGGGGAATAATTAAGAGTAGTTTGTTTTAATGTCCTTTAAATCATTGAATTTAAGTTATATATTTTTTTGACTTGTGATTTTTTTTAATTTATTTAATTATTTGATTTTTTTAGAAATTATAAAATCTGGAAATTGGAATATTGTCAAAAATCATCCTCCACTTTTTCAGCAACAATGTTCTCAAGAGAACATTATAAAATAAAGGAAAATGATAATGACAGTCCTATTAAGAAGGTAAAATAACAAAAGACAACCCCCTGAATTTTAGGAATAATATTTTTTAATTAATGTACAAGCTTTTTATGCATGTTAGTGACAGCCGTCATTAATAAAACCCTAAAATTAAAACAAAGTCATCACTGTTGCAGCTCTAATGGAAAATTTTTGTGTGGAACTTTTGATTTACTGAACGTATACAGACATTGAAACCTAAAATGCTTCGTTACTTTTACATGTATGTAGTTTGTGATTAGAAATTCTAATTAAAAAGCTATTTTCCAATCAAATACTGAAATTCAGAAATTTGAAATATGTTCATAAAGTCACCAAAAATTCTCTTTTAACAGATAGTATAGAAGGTTTTTAAAATGAGTGGTCTACACCAAATAACTACTTCTCATCAAAGTGTACAATGGGACAAACAATAAATTTTGCTTGAAATCAATTACCACATAAATAATATTATTAATAATCAATCTAGGACAACTACTTTTTTCTACCACAAATCAAACAAGAGTATACGGTCAACGCACCATCGTTTAGATCGTCATTTGTACCTAACCCCAATCTCCGCCGTCAACTGCATCTGATCAATACCAAACAATTAAACCCTTCAGATTTACTCCCTATATTATTAATTTTAATTCTTTCTTCAAAGAGAAATATGGCAAAATGCTTTAGCTTCACAGCCTCACGAGACCGATGTTTCAGGTACTCATTCAGCCGCACAGGCCTGAAATCAACCACCGTCAACCTCCACGACGGCGCGACCGTCATCCACAGCTGGATCCCCAAAACCCATAAACCGAACAAACCCAATCTCCTCCTCATTCATGGATTTGGTGCTAACGCAATGTGGCAATACAATGATTTCATTTCTCCGCTTGCTTCCAAATTCAACGTCTACATCCCGGACCTTTTATTCTTCGGAGACTCCCATACAACCCGACCCGAAAGAAGCGAGCAGTTTCAGGCGGAGTGTGTTATGGCAGCCATGGAAGCTGTTGGTGTTGTTGGTACGATGCAGGTGAGTCAGAAAGCTAGATCTGTGTTCTGGTGTTTGTATTTACACATAGATAGCTGCAGGTGATGGGGCTGAGCTACGGAGGGTTCGTAGGGTACAGCATGGCGGCGAAGTTCCCGGAGAGAGTAGAGAGGGTGGTGATCGCCTGTTCGGGTGTTTGTTTTGAGGAAAGTGACATGGAAAAAGGGCTGCTTAGTGTCAAGAGTATTGACGATGCTGCGAGTATTTTGTTAGCTCAGACACCGGACAAATTGAGGGAGTTGATGCGATTGTCTTTCTTTAAGCCTCCTAAGAATGTGCCCTCTTGCTTCCTTTCTGATTTTATTCATGTGAGCTACTTTTAGTTTAAGAATCATCATCAATTCTAAATTCTAAATAAATGATTGACATGCCAAATTAATACCTAATCTCATTATTTGACTTATATTTATTAGAAAACGTACAATACCATCTCCAACCCAAAATATAGATTATTTTGGGTCAAACTTTTTACTCTTTAACAATCCCTGATTAAGCAATTAATATGATTTTTAAGTCCCATCAAGCATTATTAAAAAGCAAACCAAAAGTCACAACTAAAAAAAAGAAAGTGTTAGCCATGTATGTGATTAAAAGGTCAGCGTTGACTTAATTTAATCTTTATTTTGCTTGAGAGAACCATGAGAAAGGTCAAAATAATAAAATTGAGATTTGAATTGCAGCAATAAATTTTAAATTTGTCAGTTAAACTCGATCAATCTTCGTCATGAATCTGTGAGATTTGAATTGCAGCAATAAATTGTTCTTATCCACATACTTTTCTCTTCAAAGGTGATGAACAGTGAGCACGTTCAAGAACGAAGAGAATTAATTGAGTCGTTACATAAAGGTCGAAAAGCCTCTGATGTTCCCAGGATTACTCAGGTAACTTTGCTTATATTCCTAATCACATACTTAAATCGATCTTTAAATTTGTCGGTTCAATCTTCGTCATGAATCTGTGATCGATGCAGCCAACATTGATCATCTGGGGAGAGCATGATCAGATTTTCCCACTGGAATTGGGTCAAAGATTAAAAGGGTATGTATGAATCATAATTAATGTTTCCATTTTCTTATCTTGAATTTTCGTTTCTGATGTTTGTTTCATGATTGTCAATTATCGTCATTAGACATTTAGGTGATAATGCGGAATTGGTTATCGTGAAGAATGCTGGGCATGCAATCAATGCAGAGAAACCGAAAGAGCTCTACAAAAACATGAAATCATTCCTTAGTGACCACAAAGTAGACTAAACGAGAATTTGGTTAATTATAAGCTTATAATTGTATTCTTAATTTTACAACAGGTTCCTTAAAAGTATTGTACAATTCCTTATTCTTTGATCATATACTATATATGCCATGTATGTCAACTAAGGGTTTGAGTTTCACTAGGGGTGTAATTGAGCCAACCTATGCAAAGTTCTGCCAAGTTTGAGCTCGACGAGCCTTCATGTGAGCTTCCCTCGACTCGGCTCGAAATTTTTTATTTTTAAAATAATGTAGTAATAAGTTGGTTTAGAAAAGTAGAATTAGGAAATGATGTACGTTTTTTTCTTATATACAAAAAATACATACATAATTATGTATATTAAAAAGGTTAAAATGGTACTTTAATGAACGCTCAATTAAGCTCGATTAGCCTTGCGAGATGTATATTAGGGAACTCAAGTTTGGCTTGAAACCCTACTCGAGTAGCTCGTGGTCTATTTTTTTCAAGTCGGTCTCGAATAGCTCACCAGTTGTCTCGGCTTGATTACACCCCTAAGTGTCACTTAAGACATAGGTGTATTAAGAGGGTGTTAAAGTGGCGTGTGAGTTTGGTTTTTTTTTTTTTTTTATAAAAAGGTATTTCCATTATAACAGGCTCCACATGGTAGTTGATTTTTGCTTGTGATATACGCGACCTAGCCATTGTCTTGACCAATTCTGAACATTCCACTGACTACTTGGTAATTGTTTACTAAGGTAAAGATTGAATACGTGAATTCTAAAAAATCATTAGGAAAATCTTACCACCAGGCTATCGATTGTTGGTGTTTGAAATATAGATAGGTAGATAAATATACAATGTATGTTAACATACACACGATCAATTAGATCACCAATTACTTCTTTCCGTAACTCTTTATAGAGTTAACCAAATATAAATTAATAAGTAATATTTATCAGCATAAAATTCGTTAATTAAATAATGAGAAAGTAAAGCAAATATTAATTAATCTAATATTTTTATGATGTTTATGTGTGTGGCCCTATATATCCTTGAGAAGCTGGTTGTGGCCTCACCTTGTTATATCTATACGCATACACAAACAATGAGATGTTTTCGTCAATGTCGGCACTACGAATTAAATCAAGTAGGCCTTGTTTATCGAAACGTGACACGCTTTTGGACGTTAAAAAAATGGCTGCTTAAACTTATCACGTGTAAGGCACATGAGAATAAATTAGTAATTTTTTTTATTTACCTTTTTAACAAATTGGCACCTGTGCACATTTGTCTACAACTTCACAACAACTTGATACTATTAAGATGGAAAAATACACTTTCAGAAACAAAAACAAAAAAAAGACCCCTTATGTGAATGGATTATATTTCGCTGTGATGAGATCTGCTAAATTCGCATTCCACCCATGAAAACATTGACATGTAATGAGTTTCCTAGGCAACCACCACATTTTCTAGCAACTCCTCCAAATCTTTCAATCTGAATAACAAACATATGCAACATTTAAGTTTAAGGGACCAAACCTGTTCATTTGACCACCTCTACTGAAAGTTGACCATACCTTACGTCACTTAAATCAGGAAATTTTGCTATTGCATCTGTGAAGTCCTGTTCTGCAGTTGAGGATGTATACGTAATCACACAAGACATTCCAGCTTTTGTTGCTGCCTGCATACATTATCACCAAATTCAAGACCAAAATATTTGGTTTCTAGAAATCTTAATTGCATATTGCAGTTATAAACAAGGTAATTCAATGGTTAACCACCTGTAGACCAATCACACTATCCTCCACCACCAAGCAACCTTTCTCTGAAATTCCAAGCTTCTGGAAAACTTAAGAAAATAAGGTAGCAATTTCTAACCATAATGGGTCCGTTTGAACCATGTTTACTCTCAAACAAGTCATATATTCAAATAAAAGATTAGTTGAAGGGTCAAATAGTGTATAATATATACAACCTCGTAAACAAAGTTACTGAAACATTGACTTTATTATTGTAATAACATAGTTTTTCTGATCATGTCTAATGCAATAGTTACTCGTTAAAAAATAAAGAAGTTGAAATAAAGAGTGTTTTGGTCAACTGACATACTTAAAAAGAAGGTTTTTTTAACCATTACCCAATTACCCGCTCATATTGTCACATGTAACTAATACCTTTGAGGCTGTGATATATATAGAAGGGTCCGGCTTCTTTTCCTTCACATCATCACCTACAGATACGAAATAATCACATACTGAAAATTACAGATAATTCATATTGGTAAAACTTCTTAAGTTTAAAAACAAGCTCAATGAAGTAAACAAATTACGCTACAAAAGGATATGCCTTATTTTTAATTAATATGTAGGCTTAATTGAAACCTTTTTATTATAATATATAAATATACCTGCAAGAAAGCAATCAAGACTTTGGAAACGCTCCTGAGGAAAGACAACAATACAAAAAATTGCAATTGAAGAAGAATGGAAATAATTATTAATAAATGCAAAAGGTTAATAGAAGAGAAGGCTTACTTACCATTCCAATAAGATTCTCTAAACATAGGATAACTGAGCTTTTAGTTGCTGCAGAACATACAGCAAGCTTTTTACCCTGTGTCAAATGTGATTCTTAAAGATGAGTTAAAAAAACATCAATGTCATAAGATCACAATACATATATATCTAAAAACCATTTTTGGACGGGTCAAATCTAGTCAATTTTAATACAAGCGAGCCAGGTTGACTTGCGAACACTCTTTTGTACATCTTTAGTTTTGTCTAAAAATATTAAAGCGTAATTAAAATTGTAAAATATCATTATTATTGTAATGATTTAGATCTTGTAATTTAAAGGAAGTAAGATATCATATGGATTAAAAATAAACATTGGATGACTTTTACCCGTTTGACTAGTTCCCCTTATAGCTATTTTTTTATTTTACACGTTTGAGATAAAGATAACACAGATCAACCCATTTAAAAGTAAATTGGTGAGAATTGACAGAGTATATTACTAATAAACAGTAAGACCAATGATGCATACATTGGTAGAAAACTGAATTATGATAAATTTTCCAAAAAAGTCACAGATTGTATTATAGTGTAGAAATCTAGTATCTTACAGAAGCCTTGGCCTCATCCATCAATCTCAATACACCTGGCCTGGGCTCAACCTGCCATTGATGAAACATTCCAAAGTTAAAAAGATGAAGCAGTTGGATTTATCAAACAATCATGAGAACAAATAGTCACTTCTTACACTTCCAGACTTGATTATATCCTTGTATTTCTCGGTCTTCCAATCCTAGCAACATTTTAAATAACCGAATTCAACTTTTTACAATTGCTTATAAATCTAAAATCTTAAAGCGTCATAAATAAAGCTAAGAATTACTCCATAAAGAATAACAAAAAAAGAAAATTGAAGATGCCTGTAGAGTGTCAATTAGTTTTGCCCTATCGTCGTCAGTTGCAGGTGGAGTCACAAATAACGTTGAAGAAGGCCACCCATTTTCCTTAAAATACCTGATCACGTTAGTTATTACTTCGATTACACTCACAGTTTCTCAATTAACAGAAAATTACACAAGATAGAGAGGAATAAAACCAGCGCATTTTAGGTTTACCGCCACCGATTTGGTTCTGGAGGACGTCGTAGAATTCAGTGTCCCAATTGAGAGGTTCAGAGAAAGGAGGGCAACAGACATTGAAGTGAGCGAAAGCCAGATTGTAAGCTTGACGGTGTAAGTCTTCTGATTCCAGAATTACACCGTCGCAATCGAATATTAGAGCTTCCATTGCTGCTCGTGAAGTAAGGGAAATTGAACGTGATGATGATCGTGTCGGAGTAGAAAATTGAAAGAATTGAGGGATGCGTCGGAGAGATGTAGTAGTTTTCTGGAAAGTAAAGAGGGGTTTTTGGTGGCGAGTGGTGTTCGGAGGGCAGAGGAGAACCATGGTATTGGATGCCATTGATGATTACTGATGCAGATTGCAGAGCTTCTGTATGTGTTGGTTGTGACTTGTGGCGGGTTACGTTCTTGTGGCTGTGTGATGTCGTAACGGATTTACCTTATACATGTATCACCAAAAATATATACTTCCTCCGATTCAAAATAAGTGATACACTTGGGGTTTCACGGTTTTTGAGGGCAAAAGATTATAATGATGGTTAAATTAGATTAATTGGATGGTTAGTGGGAATGGATCCCACACCTTTTGAATAAAGTAAGGTTAATGATGTTTAAAAGTAAAAAGTAAGGGTAAAGGGGTCATTTCACTTTGTTAAAGTAGATAGTTAGTGGGTGTGGGTCCCATTTTATTTGCCAAATAAAGAAACTTTTCAAAGTGTATCACTTATTTTGAATAACCCAAAAAAAAAGTGTATCACTTATTTTGAATCGGAGGAAGTAGTATTTCTGTCGCTAAATATTTAGTGTGTGTTGCGAGTTTTTAAATAAAAAGAGAACGTAATATTACTATAAGAGAGAGAAAAAAAATCTTTTAGAAGATAAATCAATATCTTTCCGCACATTCTTCGTTTTTTGGAGGTAATGACGCAAATTTTGAAGTTACTTAGCGGAAGAGATCAACTAAATGTCGCAAAAAAAAAACATTTAGCCGACTTTATTTTATGTATATTGTACTTTTAGCGGAGTTTATTTTGTACTTTTAGTAACGTTATGTCATTTAATGTGTATTTCCAGTTTAATATACCCTTGTTACCGTTTTTATTATTAATTTTGAGAGAATTTCAGTGAACTTAAAGAGTGTATTTGTGTATTTGAGATAATATAAAGATACATGCGCAATGATGCGGCGGGTATATTTTAACGATATTTTATAGCGATCAGTTGGCGGGTTGTGATGGTAATAATAGTAATGGTGGTTGGTGGTCGTGATGATGGTGGTAGTAATTTTAATTGTTTTTAAGTTTAATAGACTAATAAAGATAATTATAACCAAGCAATAAACATATGAATCTAGTTTAGTTAGTTAGGACATTATATTAATAATGTAGAAGTCGCAAGTTTAAATTTTGCACTGTGCATGCAATGAGTTGCCCTAAGTGTACTATATAGTAAGAATTTGAAGTGTATGTTTTCTTCAAATCCAAATATTGAGTTCCTCTACAATGGTTTTTGAAACCAAAATCCTTGTAAAAATGTATATTTCGCGTTTTAACCCCTTAATTTAAGATATTGTCACAAAAACGTTGGAATTTCTCTTGCTAAACATTTAGCTATATTGTTGTTCGATCGGCCAAATCAACGTTTTTCAGCCAGTTCTTCGTTTTTTGCAGGTAATGTTTCTAAATTTGAAGATATTTAGCGGACTGGACCCCTAAATGTCGCTAAATGTCATATAGCAGACCTTAACCTTATGCATCAATTGATTAACCAAAATGATAAAATACTTTCTGAAAGAACTAGGGGTTTGAAATATTTCCCCCAATTTGTGGGCTTAGTTGTTAATGGATAGAATTGAATCTTTAATGTGTTGTTGGGAGTGTAAATCCAGAGTTAGTTGGTACCAAAATCTTCAAACACCGTTATATTATTCCAGGTTGGACGCCATACATGATAATGGGGATGCCGTCCATGTTATTTGAAATTGTTTTAACATGAACCTGGACGGCATCCGTAGTCGACGTCGTGCATGTGGACGCCGTCCATGTTCTTAGAATATTAATTTTCTAAGATCTTCGAATATTATCCGTAGTCTTGTAGGGGCCTTCTGAAGCGCATAAAAATTCATTTCACTTTTGGAAGATTATATTTCCTAAAATCCTTTGAAAATATAATTCATCTTTTTTTCAATTTGCTCACAAAAAATTCCAAAAAAAGTACACATCAATTACATGCGACAAGGTTACAAATAAATATGTACTTGCACTCAACTAATAATAAAAATGAAGCTTATTTAATTAATTAAAAAACTAAGGGTTATACAAGTGGCCTCTACATTTGCATTTCCAGCCAAGTGGTTTGTAATTTGAGTACCTATTACCCGAAGAAGATGATGGAGGTTGGTCATAGTAGTCCATCGGTTTGACTTGGTTGTGAACCGGTTTGACTCGGTTGTGACCCGGCATTGTAGGCACCTGAACCGCCATGCATGGGTGGCAGAGGTTGCACTTGTTGTGACAGCTTGGTGGCGTTGAACCCAATCTTGTTTTCTCTTCATATAATAAACCCTAAAAAATCAAAAACCCCAAATTAAGTCAATAACTTAGTGAAAAGGGCAAATGACTATTTTACAATTCACTTTGTTTACCAATGTAAGCAACAAAAGAATAAAATTCAAACAATTTGGACCTTCAAAATGCAACCAAATTTCAATTTTCATTTTTGTATAAATCAGCATCAAAATGGAACATGAAATTGATAACATATCGACTTATTTGCATTGATTAGTAAAAGAATGAACACTTGTTGCATAAAAAGAAGTCATTTTCCCTAATTGATGACAATATTTGACGATTCGAACTAATAAATTACCCGGATTTGGGTGGTTTTTGAGAAATTAATTTGAAGATGGAAGGAATCGGAGGTTAAACAGAGAAAGTGAAGAGTGATTAAAAGTAAAAGAGTGATTGATTGCGGAGAATTCATGGCCATGGAAGCATTTTATAGGGGAGGACCAAATAGTGATTGATTAAAAGAGCGATTAAGCCCTTTCCGTGCTACCACCACCGGCGACACCGTTGCCAGTGAAAAAGGATTGAATTTGGGTTAAATGACACCCAACAAGGACTGATTTCTGTTTCTCTCTCTACACCACGTTTTGTGTTTGTATGTGTATGAGAGATAGAGGATGATAACCACAAGACATGCAGAGGAAAAGGGAAGAAGTTAGAAGAAACGGAAGACATGTAGGCCCACTTTCCAAATCATCACCACCAAAACCTATTTAGTATTTACTCTTTCGTATTGGAAAATAGAAAAAATGTTCATGTTTTCTTAGAATTTGTGAATGATTAATACTAGTATTTAGTCTATTTATAATTTTACTTATTAAATAAATATATGTCAAAATCAATGAATAATATTAAGAGAGAGAATTAGTAAGAATGAGTATGACTATTAATAGTATCAAATGATAAGACTAAATTTATTCATATTATTTTTTTAATTTAACATTTAAACAAAGAATTTTGATAAGGATTGTCAATAAAAATAAAAATATTAGTTAATTAAAACTGATGCAGACATAATCGAATGAGGTTTTTTAAATAAAGTTTGTTGGAAGAGTATTTTGCTAGAATTAGAAAGATAAAGTGACATACACGTGGATATTAGTTATAGTTGAATTAATTAATATTTTTTAATATAAAATATATACTTTTATTAACAGCCCGAATATCAAAACCCTTATAAAAATAGTTTCAAAACAATACCTCACATGCTCACTATATTATTGTAGTCATTAAATAGTTCCAATAACTATTTGGTAATAACTAATTGTAAGTAAATCCGAGTTTAACCTTTTACTGGATAAACATTTATATGTCAACATTTCAAAACTTATGTATGATTCTCTTGATTAACAAGAAATCTTGTAACCTAGCATTGATTTTATGGATGATTTTTTCCCTTTGCTATTTTACCAATGGTATTCCACAAATACGGTATCCTATTTCATTTTTTTTTTCTTTTCTTTTTTTGAACAGCAAATAAAAGGGTTTAGGGTTGGGAAATTTAATTTCAGATTAAAGATCCTAATCATTGTCCATTTGCTGAAGTCTATAATTTGAAGCCCTGTTTCATGTTTTAATCTTTTTTTCTTTAGATTTTCTTAATTTCGTAATCGCTTCTTAGCACTTTAGATTTTTTTGGTAATTCCAACATATGGGAACAATTTCGGATTGCGATGGAGTTTTCATACATAAAGAGTTTTCTAGTACATACTTGCAATGAATTTCGCTCCTTGTTTACATCACAAAAATCATACTTAGTTATATTTATACAGTTTGCTTTACTTGTTAAGTATGATAAGTAAAATTCTTCTTGTGATTTAGATATCAAATCTTACGCTAACTTATTGCAAATCAAAATGTTGTTACATTACAACTTTACTTTTGATATATTATATATTGCAAGTTTTATATATAATTATATTAGATAATAATTATGATAAATGGAGTGTTCAGGCTGATTTCTAGAAGACGAAGGCAGATCAGTTTTTGGTTGCGGTAATGTCGGCTTTATGGCATATCTGGAAGTTCAAAATTCAGATTGTGTTCGACAAAATTTGTGGATGTATTCAGGCGACTTTCAATCAAGTACAAAAGCACAATCGTTCATATGAATAAAGCTCAGATCAAAGGTGAAATGGAGCTTTCTCGAATGGGGTCCATGGTTATCTGATCCATTGGCGATTTAATTTTGGAGTTATATTAGGTGCCGGTTATATTTTTGTTGTTTATTTTATCTTGGTGTACTTGGTTATGTTTCGTGTTTCAAACTTTGTATTCTAGTTCCTCGCTAGTATTTCTTTTTAATATAATTTAGTTTCTTGGGGGTCTTGGGGGAGTCATTTCTCAAAATGATGCTCTTTCCATCATAATTGCACAAATAATGCTATTTTTTGACGCAAAAATAATGCTATCCCCCATTTGGAATCTCGGATCCCCCATAATCCCCTATTTGAAACCCCAGATCCTACATTTTTCTGATTTTTTGTACTGTTTTTGTACTTTCTGTACTTGTCCTGGGTACAATCCCCCTTCCAAAATAAAGTATATATAAAATAACAAAGGGGGGATAGCAAAAACAGTACAAAATAACAAAGTGGTGTCGGACAAAGTACAGAGGGTACAAAAACAGTACAAAAAATCAGAAAAATGTAGGATCCGGATTTTCAAGTAGGGGATTATGGGGGATCCGGGATTCCAAAGGGGGGATAGCATTATTTTTGCAATGGATCAAAAAACAGCATTAGTTGTACAATTCTGGTGGAAAGAGCATCATTTTGGCAAATGACTCATCTTGGGGCGGATGATGACCTTGTCGAAGCTCGCTCTGGTTCCCTTATTTGTCGTTAAAAAAAATGTAGAGGGCATTAAATTGATGAAGTCTGTGGTATATGTTTTGACTGGTATAGTGATTTGGGGTAGTAGCTGTAGTTGTAGGACTAGGACTATGTTTAGGTCTGAGTTTGGTGCATTCATGTCAGCATAGGCATCATAATGAAGGAAATGGGGATTGACTTTTAGTAGTACAATTTTGCAGACACTATATCATATGCATCTTACCAGTGTAGGTGTTTGCCTCATCCTTTAATCGGGGTAAAGTTTTTGTAATGGCGTACGTGTATTATACCTTTAATATAATAGGCATACCAGATTTATTGTTTACTAAATTGTGATTGGTTGAAACAATTTTTTAATCCTACCCTATATATGAGGCCTAAATTTGAAGAGGGTTTGACACCATGACAATTCCAAGCATTCCTATTCGTCCATAATGCCACTTGGAATTCCCTGATTGGTCCACGTCATTTGCACTAATACAAACGAATCTGGTACAGCTTACGGTCTACATTCATACGCTCCATATACGGCAAACGAATCTGGTACGGCTTACGGTCTACATTCATATGCTCCATATACGGCTTCCTACATACAAGGAAACAAATAAATAATTATTTAAAAGATCCTACATACAAGAAACAAATAAATATTTAAAAGATCAATCAGCGACTCAATCGTATTTATTCAGAAGTGATACACGACTCAATATAATTTCCATTAAACCGGCATTCTATGATTACGACATAAAAAGCTGGATTGTGCAACGGAACCAGACTTCAGATATTACGGATTACGGCATAAAAAGCTGGATTCTTCATTTAATAAAAAGCCCGTGTAACATTTCTTCATTTACCGTTTTTTTGTACAAAATCATCATCACATCTATCGATTATTATGTCATTTAGAAATATATAAAATTTTTGGACATTTTTCTACATACTAAAATTTACAGCATACCCGCCCATCGGGCGGGTTTTGTAGCTAGTATAATATATACAAGTGGTTATAAAATTGGTAAGATGTCTTCTTTTTCCCTTAATGCCCAGGTTTGACCCCCCTAACTTTTTGGCATTTTTTTTTTCATTTCAGCCCTAAAATTAGGAAAATACCTAGGAATTTACATTTCAACCCCTAAATTATACTCGTATCATTTTTCCTTATAAACCTTAAACTTTTATTATTTATACTATTTAACAAACTTTTAAATATTTTATTAGTAAAGACATTTTTTACCCTTAAACTTTTATAATTTATAATTTTAATTCTTAAACTTTTATAATTTTACTTAACCTCATTTAAAATATTCTATTCACTTAAATTTATCAAAATTTATATACTTTAATGAACTGAAAGTTAAATAATGTTCAAATTAAGTAAATTATAAGTAATAATTAAGAGAGTAAAGCGAAACATTACAATAATGCGCCATTAAGAAAATGTATCATGAAAAATATTGATATACATTATCATACTAATAAACATGATATGATCAAAACTTTTGATATATTATTTTTGCAACTACCATTATATGATCCTTTATAAGTTATTTTCTTCTTTTATTTACGGATACAAAATTATTTTGACATAAGAATACGTATTTTAAAATCCGCAGCATCGCACGGGCTTCATAGTCCTCGTTTAAAACAAGATTAAAATTTCGCGTGAAAAATTTACTTGCCATGAGGATAATTTTGAGATATTTTTGTTCATAAATCTTAGTTCGAGTCTTGCTTAGAATTTTCCCTCAGGAAGAAAAATTAGGTGGGTTTATCCCTTAAGGGAGGTTTTGAGAAAGATATACACCACCCATTTCAATGTTACTATGAGACTGAACCCACTAACTGAAAAAACACACACATCCCCCATTTTCACAGTTATGTCTTATGTGCCTTCAAGGTCCAAAACTGAAAGATATATATTAAAAACAAATATGCGAGATATGTAATTTGTTACATCAAATAATAAGAAAAATTAAAGAGGTAATATTAGATGATAATACTTTGGGTATGGTTAATTTTAATTAGTCAAAGTGTTTTTAGATTATTCTGATAATTACTAACTTTTTTTTAATTGGTTATTTTTGTAATGTAATTGACATTTTGTTAATTATCTGACTTTTTCGATGACATGATTTATTAAATAAGCAACTTACCATTGTTGTTGGGGTTGAAAAATAAGGGATTCTACAAACAAAAAAAAGTATTTTTTTATTAACAAATTAACGTGTTTTCACCGAGGTATTATTTGGTTCGCATAATGATTATGATGGGATTGGTAGATGACTCATACTGGTTTTTTTTTTTTTATATTCTGTCCATCTGGATATATATATATATAGGAGAATAACTTGAGAGAAAACGACGGCCGTTAATGACTTAGGTTGGCCATTTTAAGGTTTTGGATGATCAGTACACAAGACAAACTATAACCACGAAAAAACACATAATTCGATCATAATTACTACTAGTTTATGGAGCATATAACTTGTTAATAAATATTCAATTGAAACATTTGACAAGTAGCTGAACTGAATTACCTAGTGTTTGGCGACATTATATCTATATAAATCTTCGTCTTGGATAATGGGTGGAATAACCCATGTCCCAAGAGGAGGACCAAATTCCTTCCCACCTGAAAACATAAACTTTATTTCAATACTTAACATTAGAGTTGCATTTGAGATAAAAGGTTCCCGAATCGACCAATTGATAAGTAAAAGGGCCATAATTGTCTAAGTTGCATAATAGAATAATGAAGAATCGGACTGTGACCTTCTTTGGTGGCTTCTTCACATCTTTTTTGATATTTGAAAGATAATTGAGGATCCAAAGCGCTTAGTAAGGTGTTGTACTTATCCTTGGCCTCGGTTATTGTTTTTGCCTAAACAATTGGAGAGCTGATTAAGTTAAAATTAAACGGGTGCAATATGGATAATTAATATATGTAAGTAAGTTTAAACAAAAAATAAAATAAAAATAGACTACTTACAAGCAAAGTCGGTGCTGCAGAAGCTCCATATATTCTGACAAACATGCGCAAGATATTAAAACTGTTCTCCAACACATCATCCTACATCAAACAGAATCTATTTATTTTCACAATCAGATTAGATAATATATATTGGAATAAACTTCTGTTGACTCACCTCGTAGTCAAACCTACACCAGGAACTGTATCAGATTCAAGGCTCTCTTTTATGTTTCCCTCGTGTAGAGTAAAAGATGTTTCAGAAATTATTTAAAAAAAAACCACAATAAAGTAAAGCTTAAAATCTCGTTTGAGTTGGAAAATATACAATTTAAATGCCCACTATTATAAGTTGCAAAACAGGCGGGGCGGTAACGAGTCTAAACGGTTTCTGGTCATAACCAGAAATTTTAGAGCGGGTCGGGTTGGATTGGGTTGACCTGGAAACATCTTTATCTCCTTTATTTTATCAAATTCTATATATAAATAATGTATTAAATACGAAAACAAATATTTTTATTTGAATAAGCGATTTAAGAGGTTGTAGGCATTAAAATACAGTATTACACTTTGGGTCATTTTCAACCTGTTGCATTTGTAATTTTAAGTTTTAACCAAGTTTTTTATGTTCACCTGTTTGACCCGTTAGAAGAAAATATATCCGAATAAACTCATTGCTAGGTTAAAAGTTAAAACTGCCACTTCTAGTTTAGAGTCCTCATATGACAAATAAATCATTCATCATGTATTATCTTGTGTATTTAATTCTGTGAAATAATAAATCAAGTTCTTTTTTTCCAACTTAGATTAAAAGGATATTATAATTTAGATAAGGAAGAGTACTAACAAGTCATCAGATACTTCCACAAGGAACTCTGATACTGATAAGAATTCCATATGTGTTTCATTGATCTTCACACCGCTTCAAAGGAAAGTAAATATAAAAAATAAATAAAAAATCAACCAAATTAGATAGCATAATTCCAGCCAAACTACAAAAAATGATGCTCGATTAGCTAGTGCTTTATTTACCTCTTTGCCATTTAACTGGTACAAGAGTAGATTCAGCACACGGTAGTCAAATGACTTCAAATGAATTGCTCTCATAACTTCTTCTACTAGAATCTTTGTAACAAATTTTGCTTTATAATAAACTTATTATTAAAAAAAAAAAAAAATCATCAACATTATATCTTGTACCTCTTGTTTGCTTGTTAATGCACTGCAAAGCTTTCTTTCTAGAGCCCAATATTCTTCCCCACACTTCAATTCATCTTTTATCCTGAAATTGTTACATAAACGGCATTAAATAAATTACACCTTAAAAGGAAAAAGGAGAAAGAAAAAAAAAACCTTATTAAGTTTTTAACCTATTTGTAAATATCCCATGGCGTTCTAGAAGAACAATAAGTGGTCTAAATGTAAATTCTTGAATTCCAACTATTGGAAATTGAAGTAGTTTCTCATTTATGGTGTCCAACTACACAAAACGTTAGATACAATGTCATTAAACCAAAAAAAAAACTGTAATTAATTATTATTTAATGATGGGATAGGATACCTGATAAATGTAACTCTCTGTGAAGGAAAGCAGTGGTAGGTATTTGAATATAGATTCTGCACTGTTACCATCCATTTCATGAAACATGAAGTAAGATCTGCACTGTTTAAGTGTTTATTCATTCATATGTTAATGAAATACAACTGACATTAAAAAAAAAAAGGAAAAGTTATTTCTTACAAAATCTTGTAAAGTAGAATTTGCTCGTTGCATTGAATCAAGTGACACCATTGCATCTTTTTCACAATCACTTTCCAATAATACCACACTTTTTTTATCATCACAATGATGTGATACAGAATCTTTAATGCAAACTGTGTCTGCAACAAACCAATGAACCAACTTCACATTGAAAAATGAAATTCAAAAGACAAAAATTATAAATTATAAGAAAAACAAGATTACAAGACCTTTATCATGAAGTTGGCATGATGTTTCCTCAAGAAAGGATGAAGAAATCTGTACATCAAATACCATAACTATGTTTAATGCATCCTTGGCTTTATAACTAACTAAACTTGGAAGAATTTTGGTACGAACCTTTGGGAAATGCTCTGAGATCAATTTGCACTTTTGGTTTATATTTAATTCACCACATGGTTGCATCTTCAGTGTCACATTCGCAAAACAATTGAGATTAGTCTTATAAATATGAAAATGAATATAACTACCACATTCAACCCTAAAATGGAAAAGCAACCCACACATATCGTGTTTGCAGATTAACAAACAAGTTGGTGAACCAAATTATGATGAACATGCATTATTAACAAATAGAATAGGCAAAATAATGTAAACCACATTATGAATTGTGTCTATTTGTCCTAAGAAAATTAATTCCATTTATCCTTTTGTTAAGCAAAATTAACATTTGATTTTAGTAGTTCCTAGTCATAAATCCTTTGAAAAATAATGAATAAAGTCAATAAACCGATAGAACTAGGTTAACATCGATTTTGATGTATTTCCTGTGATTTTCTAACACAAAAACACTGATATGATAAAAGTGAGTATTGTAAAAGTGAGTATTGTAATTTAATAATTAAATTACAGTTAGCAGCAAATAACTGCTTCAAGTAAAGAGGGAAGAAGTTGATACCATGAAGAGGATGAAATTAGCAATGAAACGGTTTGAATCAGCAGCATTGGGGTTGTTGGAAGAATCAATTGATTGCATCGTCATCAACATCACATTTTGTACTTGTTCAAGCTCCTTTAACTGTTCCATCTGATGCTAATGGTTTGTTTGTTTGATTATTTTATCCTCCGCAAACGCAACGGCCCTCGATCAACTCCTGTAGATTTATAAATTATCGCAGGGATTTGAGAGGGGGAAAAACCCCACTAAGACCCGTGCCAACCATTGCGTCGTAGACCCGTCGTGGGCTGTGTTTTGGCCGTCGTCCGCCGACGCAGTTGGCACGGAGGCGTCGTGCGGGCTGTCGTGGTGAATCCGTCGACGTGAGGACGGGCGGAGCATGGCGTCGAGGGGCGTTTGTGGGACCGGGGGAGCGTTTGAATTGATTTCAAAAATCAATTTTTTTTCTTTTTTTTAATACAAATAATTAATATAACACACAACCTCTATAAAAACCCACTATACTCTACCATTTTAAACACACAATCACATACTTCCTCTCTTCCTCTCACAATCACATATTTCCTCTCTTCCCAATTTCCATATATTTTCTCTCATTCAATGGATCCAAACGATGACGCCGATGATTACTGGCAAGATTATGTTAATGTAACAGCCGTCTTCGATTTGAACCAAATTATTGAAAGACTTGATTATCTGGATCAAGAAGAAGTTGAAAATTCCACCGTGGCAAGAGCACCACGAAGATATATACCAAGAGATCGCGTTGCGGCTGCTGAACGTTTATGGAATGATTACTTTGCCGACAATGCCGTTTCCCTCCGGACTACTTCCGAAGACGGTTTCGCATGGCGAAACCTTTGTGTCATCCGTATATGCCAGGCTATACATTTTTATAATCCACCGGGTCAACTACCGTCGTATTTTGATTATTTCCGTCAAAGGAGAGACGCTACGGGTTACCCCAGTTTTAATGTATTTCAAAAGTGTACCTCTGCCATACGTCAATTGGCGTACGGTTGTGTCGTTGATTAGTTTGATGAGTACCTACACATGGGTCAACAAACAGCGTACGATTGTTTGGACAACTTTTGTAAATGTATATTCCATCTATACTCGACTGAGTTTTTGCGAAAACCACCAACTCATGATGTCCAACGTTTACATGCCAAACATCAAGAGATACATGGTTTTCCTGGGATGCTTGGTAGCATTGATTGTATGCATTGGCCTTGGAAAAATTGTCCAACAGCATGGCAAGGCCAATACACACGTGGTGATCAAGGATGTCCCACAATAATGCTTGAAGATGTTGCGTCATACGATTTGTTGATATGGCATGCGTACTTTGGCCCGGCGGGTTCGAATAACGACATAAACGTCCTTAACGAATCAGATTTGTTTGATGAAATAAGGCAAGACAGGTCTCCCGTAGTTCCGTTTACTATTTCGGGTGAGCAATTTACGAAGGGTTATTATCTAGCTGATGGGATTTATCCGAAATGGGCAACGCTTGTCAAGTCGTTTAAATGCCCAATTGAAAAAAGAACATGAAGTTCAAGCGGTTCCAAGAATCCGCTAGGAAGGATGTCGAACGAGCTTTCGGAGTGCTTCAAGGACGGTGGGCAATCATTAAAAACCCGGCACGACCATACAGTGTCAACAAAATACGACGGATCATGTACACTTGTGTGATATTACACAACATGATTACGGAAGATAATGGCCGCGCAATTTGTCCAATCGAAGAAGACTATACCGCTAACCCGGATAATCACCCACAACGTACATGGCATGAACGGGTTGCATCCCAATTGCGTATTGAAAAGGAGATACGTGATCGAGTTGTGCATCATAAACTTCGCAATGCCTTAATCGAACACATTTGGACCCTCCCGCCAAACTACCGTCAACGTTAATTTTTTTTTTTCGTAATGTTTTTTTTTTCGTATTGTTTTTTTTTATTCGTGTTTTTTTTTTCATCGTAATGTTTTTATTTTTATTTTTATTATTAATGTAATGTTTTTTATTTAATGTAATGTGTTTTTTTATTAATTAAAATGGTGATGTGGAAATGATGATGTGGAAAGGATGGGTTTAGTGATGGGTTAGTGATGTGTAGGGTTGACACGAACGTGTCAGTAGCGTGTCAGTAAGGATGCGATGACGTGGCGCTAGTGATGAGTTTAGTGATGGGTAAGGGTTGGGAGAGGCCTAATATGGATTAGAGAGAGACCTACACAAAGAGCCGTGACAGGCAGCCAAGATTAAGTTTTTTGAGGCCCTATCATTTATTTTATTTTATTATTTAAAATATACTATAATAAAATATATAGATTACATTAATTAAAAAACATTTTAATAATTCAAAAAAAACATTACAGAAAATTAAAAAATAAACCGGATATGAGATTTTGAGAATAAGAAGTTATTGTAATTGTTGGTTTTATTATATAATATATTTTGATGGTTAGCTTGGTTAGGGTGATGACTATGCCGAAGCTCTATGTTAGGTTTAACCAGAAAAGTTATGTAGTCTGTCTACTCATACAAAAATATCGCCTAAAGTAATTCGACGGAAATGCCCGATTATTTGCGTTGTTCTCGGTATCAGGACGGCATCATCATAGATATTGATTGGTTGAGAATAATCCAAAAATTCTAATAACGATCTAAATTTCTTAAATAATTGATTGATAATTGTTCTTACAATTCTTATTAAAACTTTAATACTCACTTACGTAAATGTTCAAGGTAGTCCAAAATTTTAACTAGTCCAAAGGGATAATTAATAGCCCTTGGATCAATAAAAAGTCAAAGGTCAAGATCAGATTCAAACCATACAAACACATGTGCTTCAATACATCAAAACCCCACCCACCTCCGGCGGCCGGAGACGGCGGCCGGCGGTGGTGGTCGTGACTTGAAACACATGTGTTTGAAACACATGTGTTTGAAACACATGTGGTAACAACCGTAATTTTACGTGTGTATTATCGTATAATTTATTCGGGATTTATGTGAATTTCGTTATTTATATTAGTTTATGTTTCGAGTTTGTGTTTTATCGAGTGTTCGAATGTTTGAGACTTGGTGTAACCAAGTATGGGTCAAAACTTGGATGGAAACAAGTTTAAAGGCCAAGAATCTGTCTGGCTCAGCCCTCGCGGCGCGAGCCAGACGCGAAGCGAAACAGAAGGTTCAGAGTCCAGACGCGAGAGGCGCGCGCCGAGCTCGAGCTGAGGTTCGCGTCGGGCTCGCGGCGCGAGCGAAACGCGAGCGGGGCGCGAGGGGCTGCTTCGAGCGGCGACCAGATGGAGAACCCGCGTCACCTCGCGACGCGAGCGGGGCGCGAGGACCGTCTGAACTATAAAAAGTTGTGTGAATGCTAGGGCTCATAACACCTACGAACCCCTAGATCTATAACAGCCGTTTTGGGGAGCATTTTGGTCGTTTTTGGAGCTAAGGAGCTCAAATCTTCATCATATTGAAGAATTCAAGCATCAAGGGTAAGAATTCTTGATCATCTTGCTTAGTTACCTTGATTTTGAGCTTAATATGGGTAACAATGGTGGTTTTGGGAACCAACCATGTCATCTTTGGGGAAGATGAACTATCATGAGTAGGGATGGCAATGGCCATCCGATCCGATGATCATCCACCCGATCCGATCCACAAGTGGTGGATATGGATGAAGTTAAATGGGTGAATATCGGATGTGGAGCGGATATGGATGTTTATTGGATTGGATATGGATGATGATTTTCAATCCATGGATGAATCCACTTAACCCGAAATTAACTTTTTTTATATTATAATTTCACATAGTTAATAATATATGTCTATACATCTTTGATTCAATAAAATTTATACATAACATAACATTGAAAATAACTAAATCTGTAAACATTACAAATCATACTCTAGGCTCTTATATGTATATATTAAGTTACGTTTTTGTTTGTATCTATCAGTATTTGGGGATTAGTTACAAACTATGTCCAATTCCTCGATACATCAAATGTATATTTGTAATTATGTTTTCGTTTGTATATTCTTTTTGGAAGAAACTATGAACATATTCAACAAAAATTGCAAATTTATTTATAAAACTATCGTACTTTCTTTATAAAATAAATTTTTTTGACATCCAACGGATACCTATTTACCCGCTATAATCCGATGGATATGGATATGGATGGATGAGATGAATTTAAATGGATATGGATATGGATATGGACGACGCAAATATAAATGGATATGGATGTGGACATCGCATCATCCGGTCCACATCCGATCCATTGCCATCCCTAATCATGAGTGTAAAACACTCCTTGTAGACTTGTAATCAATGTGTACAAGTTAGATTTGGGATTTATGATGGAAAATCTTGAACTAGGGTTTGAGATTTCCACCAAGTTGTATGAACTTGGTGGTTGGGAATGTTTGGATGGATTAATTAGTAGCTAGTTATGGATTATAACTAGGTTTTGTGATGATATTGATGTTAGGTCAAGAAGACCTTATGATTGGAAGTACATCCTTGATTTGGAGGTAAAGATTGTGTTGTTGAACACAAGTGTTTGGATAGCTTTGGTAAGGTGAGTACATGTGATCTTTTCTGAGTACATAGGAAAACAATTTTAAAAGATTAAAATGATTGAAAGAGACTTTATTGAATAAACATTTTTGATAAAGAAATTGATTGTGATGATTATATGCCATGAAATGATTTATGACATTGACTTGTTGAAATGATGACTGAATTGGAGCTAGGCTCATGTTTGATGACCAATTATGTGTTAGTCAAATTATCCGGAAACGATAACTCATTCGTGGGGGAGTTAAGATTACTACTTGGGGCGGTACCTCCCTGCGCAAGGGTAGTATATCTAAGTGAACGATAACCCGACATTCGGGGGACTATGATAACCCGATAAAAAGGGGGATTACGATTACCCGCGAGACGGGGGAGTGATGATCTCGGTAAGTTTGGGAGAACCCCAATTACCATGAGATCTTTTGACGATAACCCACATCGAGGGAGTTGCTTCAGGATGACCCGTTGCGTATGTGTAAGCTTAGGGCAAGCTCGAGATTATGTTTGACTTATGTGCAAATTAATATTTATTTTATATTATTTAATTGCAAATGTTTATAATCGGGTCTAGAACCCACGTTACTCACGAGACAATTTTGTCTCACGTACTACGTTTCCTTTTATGTCTATGTACTCAGGTTCGGGAGCTAAGGACTAGGCGGCCCGTAGTTATAGCATTGGATGGATTAGCTCGGTGTACTTATTTGATTCCCTTAGACTATAGATTTGATATTATTGTAATACCGGTTTTTGGCACTTATTAATCATTCCAATGTTTTTGTTAGTCCATATTTTGAATGTGATGGATTTTAAATGTTAAACATCATTTATTTAAAAGTTTAAATTGGTTTGAAAAATTGAGGTGTTACACTTGAAATACATGTGTTTCACCTTTTGAACACACATGTGTTTTGAAATAAAGGAGTGTATATGTACAGCCAAACACATGTGTTTCATGACTTGAAACACATGTGTTTTTTACTAGGAGCACATGCGTTTCACTAATAACAGTTGTTTTGAAAATAAAGGAGTGTGTATGAAGCACATGTGTTTCAAGTGATGAAGCACATGTGTTTGTAAGCTAGAAGCACATGTGCTTCACTAATAACAGTTCTTTTGAAAATAAAGAAGTGTATATGTACAGCCAAGCACATGTGTTTCGTGACTTGAAACACATGTGCTTTGTATGTTCCCTTGTGTTTTAGAAACTCATGTTTTTAGTGACTTGAAACACATGTGTTTCGTGACTTGAAACACATGTGCTTTGAATTAATATGCTCGTTTGTATTTTGGAACACATGTGTTTTAGTGAAGCACATGTGTTTCAATACATTAATACCACCACCACCCCCATTACCACCAGCACCTCCACTGTCAGCCACCACCACAGCCGACGGCCACCGGCGGCGAACGGCGACGATCGACGGCGATCGGCGGTGACCGAAGGCGGCGACAGACGGTGGTGACCGCCGGTGGTGGTCGTGACTGTAAGCACATGCGTTTGAAACATTGTAATTTAATCTTGACCATTTTAATCGAATGACTAGGATTTATCCATTAAAACTAGGGGTGGCAATTGTGTTGGGTTTGGGTTAGTGGGTTCGGGTTGGCGGGTTGACGGGTTGGAATCACTAAACCCAAACCCGACCTGTCAAAATTTTGGGTCAAAAAAAGCAACCCTAACCCGGACTCATTTAAACCAAGGTAACCCAGACCCAACCCATGTAACCCATAAACTTAACAAATTGGAGAAAATATAGAGAAATTGTGCCAAAAATGAGACTGTATAATAAGAAATTCTCTACCTCCCAAATTTACAAGCTATTAGTTAGGGAAAATATGTCAGAACTAAATTGCGTGAGATTTGAAGGAAAAATTAAAATTTAAAAGGTAAAAAAGAAATAGAAATAATTAGGTAGGATGACTGATTTAAGGGGTGTATTATATCATATATGGTATTTTGAAAAATATTTAAAAATTAAATGGGTTGGCGGGTCGACCCGGTTTTACACAAGACAACCCGAACCCAACCTGATTTATAAACAGGTTAGATGGGTCGACCTGTTTTTGACCCGAACCCGTTTATGGTCAACCCAAACCCGACCTTTTCCGTGTTGGGTTCGTGTTGGGTCGCGGGTCGTGTCAGGATTTGCCACCCCTAATTAAAACTATACAAAATCCTTCAACTTCCTTAAAAAGTCACTTAATCTCACTTCCGAGTTCATAAACCTATTTCAGTAGTTAATAGACACATTTTTAAATTTTAAAACTCCTTTGTAAAAAATTAATAAGTCAATAAATACTTAAAAAAAAGCACATTCAAGCATGCTTTTGTTAAAATTAAAATCTAAGCTAAAACAAACACCCCAAAGTTTGAAATTTTTGAATTTTGAAAACAGGAAACGCACTCCAGTTTGCATCTTTAATCGTCTTCCCTCTCGCGTCGTCACCGCCATCTTCGATTTCTCTCAAGGTCAGATTCTTTTTTTTTTCATCAAATTATTGTTATATCTGAAATTAGGGTTTCTATTTTCTAAAATTGAAAATATCAACTGAATCTACGGATATTTTCTATCCTTAGGAATCTGATCGTTTGCTAAACAAAGGGATAATTGCTTTGTTCTCTTCCAGTTTTTCCAATTTGAAATCAATCAATTTTGACCAATTTTAGACTTAATTTATATTAAAGGATGTTCTTTTACCATATTACTAACTAAATTGCAGAATTAAGCGAACCAAATTACTTGCCATAGTTTGCCATAGACCCTTGACATCAGTATGTCTGTATAATAATCACTAAATGACCCACTCTCAGCTCAATTATGCTTGAAATCTGCAGCTGCTTCTGCCATTATTTCTCAATTATGCTTTAAATAGCTGAAAAATCCTTTTTACAATGCTGATCTAAGAAATGCATATTGTTTTGCAGTTAAGGAGGCATGAAGGTGAAGCTTTTGCGTATCCTTACCATTACCAAGTTACTTGTACATTTCATTATTGTTAATTTTATCATGTGACAGCAATATTTTCCATTAAATTAAAACACTGTTTGTGTTGTTTCTTAACCAATGGCGTATGAAATCATGGTGGGCATATAAACAGAGTATGTTAATTGATTCTTGCCATTTTCTATATTTGTAGTAAAAGAAGGAAATCATTAGGATTTTAGGTTAATTAAAATGTAATTTGTTCTGAATAGATGGCATGCAGTAGGTTCATGGACATGGGATGCACATGATGAAACATGTGGGATTTGCAGAATGGCTTTTGATGGTTGTTGTCCTGATTGTAAACTCCCTGGTGATGACTGCCCACTCAGTAAGCCTCTCTTCACTGGATTTTTTTATTTTTTATTTCTTGTTTGTTTGTTGATTTGTTGGCGAATTTGTGCAGTTTGGGGTGCTTGCAACCATGCTTTCCATCTTCACTGCATTCTGAAATGGGTGAATTCACAGACTCCCCAAGCACACTGTCCTATGTGTCGTAGAGAATGGCAGTTTAAAGAATGAATGTATTTCTATTATATGTCATTTGTTGCCTCCCTAATATCTAATTGCCAGTAGAATTAATCAATCCAGCAACCTCACGGTTAAAATAGACGATGTTTCAGTACTATCTCTGTAACCTGGAATTTGAAAAATATTACTCCATCCGTCCCTAAATAAACTTCTTATTTCTTCTTTTTTTATTCTTAGATAAACTCCCCGCTTCCATATTTACTTAAAAAAATAATATTTCTTGCATAAAAATGTGCAAGGGTTTATCATGACTAACTATTTTAATCATAACTATTTACCAAGTACCTATCATTAAACCTCTCTAATAAGTGTGTACAAAATAGAAATCAGAAGTTCATTTTTAACTGAACAATAAAAAGTAAGACAAGTGCTCTCAACCAAAAAATAAAAAAATTAGAACAACATTATAGGCGACGCCTGACGGATTGATAGAACTTCATCAACTTTAAGATCTTCCTCAATGTAGTCAAGTTCAATAATGGTAGATTTTTCAGAGCCTTATTCTTACAGTCACTGAACCAAAATATCTACAAGAATGATGTTATATACTTCTATAAGGCATTTCCCAACCGTGACGCGTCACTAAACCCGTCAGTAGCGCCACATCATCTCATCCTTACTGACACGCTACTGACACGGTCGTGTCAACCATAACCCATCACTAACCCATCACTAACCCTTAAAATATTACATTTAACCCCCTCCCATACACACAAAGCTACTGACGCAATCCTCAAACCCGTCGTCATAAGGACGTGTTCTACTGGCGCGTGGTATTGACGGGTTGGTGCCAACGGCGTCAAGCAAGGATGGGTTCAAAATGGGTGTCGACGGCTTAGTGACGCAGGCGTTGGCAGGGCTCTGTAATATAATAAAAAAAATTAAAAATAAGACACTAAATGATAACGAACAGTACTTCCAACTAAAAGTCTCTGTTAAGAACACGATACTTGCCAATATTTACAACACCAAATTAAAAAACAACAGGACACTTTTTTTTACATCATACATTATCCATTTTTGGAACATTTTTCTACATGACTGTTGAAACAAAATCACAGATCAACTTATTACTGATGCTGCAGTTAGTACTGATCATGGTTACTACTGATGAAGACTATGATTATTACTGATGGGGCAGAAACACTTACTACTGATGAGTTGATACTGGTGAAGACTATGACTAACTTACTACTAATCATGCATACAATGAAGATACTACTGATCGTAGTAATTACTACTGACGTTGGTTTTGTACTTACTACTGATCACCAGACTTACTACTGACGATGCAAATTTACTACTGGTGATTGCAGATTACTACTGGTATACGTTTTGGAAGCATATCAAGTCCGAGATCTTCGTAGAGTTAGTTATAGAATGTAATTCAATGTATATCTTTTATATTTTGAATGTAAATCAAGTCCTACAATAACTAGGGTAAATAGTTTAGCTTCAAGGACTATTATAAATAGTTCCTTACGAATTGTAAACGTACGTGTGTATTGTTAATCGATAATATACATTGAAGCTTTTTGTGAAACTGTGTTCTTAATATTTTCGCATATTGTTCTTACAGTTCATCGTTCTTAATTACATTGATATAGTGTTAATCCGCTGTAACTTCTATTATCAATTAGATCTAAAGGTGTTTATTAACTCTTCATAGTTAATCGATCTTGACAAGTGGTATCAGAGCATATTGGTTCTAGATCTACGCTTTTTAAGAACAAACAAAAAGTTTTAAACCTTTAAAACACACACATTGTTCATCATGTCTGACAACAATGAAAGCACTCAAGCTAACAAAATCCCTATACTCACTCCCAATAACTTTGGGATGTGGAAGAATCGTATTAAGCAATACATGCTTATTACTGATTATTCCGTGTGGGAAGTTGTCATTAAAGGAAACAAAACTGGTCCGGCTCAAGCTAGCAGTTCCGCAACTGAAGCAGACAAACTCAAATGTGAGAAGGAGAAGAAAGACAGAGGAATCGAACTCAAAACTCTGAGCACTCTCCTACTGGCCATTCCTAATGACTATCAACATCTCTTTGTTGAATATGATGATGCAAAGGTGCTGTGGCAAGCACTGGAGAAGAGATTCGTTGGCACCAAGAGCACCAAGAGGAACATGAAGTCTGTTCTCAAGCAAGACTTTGAAAACTTCAAAGGAAAGCCCAATGAAACACTCACTCAAGTGTTTGACAGATTCAACAAGCTAATTGGTGAACTTAACCAGGTTGGGGTTAAGATGGATCAAGAAGATGTTAACATGAAGTTCCTAAGGTCTCTTAGTGAAGAATGAGCCATGTACACAGTGATATACAGATAGAGAGATGCACTAGAAGAAAAGGAGTTAGATGAACTCTACAATGATCTCAGAGTATTTGAAACTGAGGTAAATCAAAAGAACCCTTCTATTTCTTCTAATAATGCTGCATTTGTATCTAGTACAGGTCAAGGTCAAGAAACTACCACAGGAGAGGCTGCAGATTGTGAAGATGCTGCAAGAGAATCCTTTTTCACTAGTCATGTGCATACTGCACTAATTAGTGATGATTTGGAACAATTGAATCTTGATGATCTTGAGGAGATGGATCTCAAATGGCAGATGGCTATGCTGAGCCTGAGAACCAAAAGGTTCTTAAAAAGGACTGGTAGGACAAGTCTCAACTACAACAAAGGTGACAAAGCTGGATTTGACAAAACTAAAGTCAAATGTTACAACTGTAACAATCTTGGTCACTTTGCAAAAGAATGTCCTCAGCCAGACAAAAGATCAAAATCAACTGCTCTTGTTTCACAACAAGGACAAGGCTATGACTGGAGCTTTCAAGCAGAAGAACATGCTCAAAATCAAGCTCTTATGGCCTTTACTGACAGCAAATCTGAGGTAAAACCTAAACCTTGTACTTCTGAATGTATTAAAATTGTTAAAAATTTAGAAAAAGAAAACACTAAATTAAATGAAGATTTAGCAAAAGCATTAAGAAGAAATTATGAATTTGATAGTGTGATTGCTGATCAAGAACATCAGATAAAGGTGTACCCGATGATTGATCAAAGGATAAAGGAAGAACTGCTTCAAGCTGTAGATGTGAAAGATTTCTATGAATTAAAAAAATAAAGAATTAACAAGTAAATTAGAAGAATGTCAACTTGAAATTGAACAAAATAAATTGACAATTAAGAAATTTGAAAGAAGCACTAAAATTCTTGATGAATTAACTAATAATCAAACTACAGAAAAAGTTGTTCATGGGGTGGGATATCATGCTGTACCACCTCCATATAAATTCATTCCTCCACTCAAAAACAGTTCAGAAAGAATAATTAATGAATTAAAAAATGAAAATCAAACTGAATCTAATAATGAAACATCTGAATCAAATGATTTTTCTGATGATGATAGAACAACAAACTCAACTGAATTTACAATCCTTCAAACTGAATCTACAAACTCAATTGATACAAGTTTTTACACAGCACAAAGTGAAGAAGATTCTCCTAAATATAATACAGAAAATATACCACAAATTATAAAAAGGGGAAATGAAAGAAATAAAAATCAACTCTTAGATCAAAGAAAACCTGAAGGTGCTAAAGATAAGAAATTAAGATGTGTTATATGCAACAAAGTAAATCATTTAGCAAAGGATTGTCACTTCAATCCAATTAATTGTAAAGAGTTTAAAGAATTTAAAAATTCTAAAGAAAGGGCAAAAACACAGAAGTTAAAAGATACTACTGGTCCTTCAGTAGTAAATAAAACAAAAACTCCAATTGCTGAAACACCAAGATTTGGAAGAAGTGCATCAAGGTTTGTGCAAAGCAGAAGAGTTGGAAGCCCAAAGAACAGCAATTACTTCAAGAACAATGGAAAATCAAATCAAAATAAGCAATATTTTAAATTTTCCAACACCAGTAAAAACTTTAACAATTTTACTACTGGTGTTAACCCTAATTATAATGTTGTCTGGTACCAGTACAAAAACACTACTGGTAATAACCCCAATTTCAAAAATACTACTGCTACCAAACCAAAATTTCAAAACACTACTGGTCATTCTAAATATGGTAAGTACCCAAATACTACTGGTCCATCAGTAGTAAAGTATTCAAAAGCTAAAAACAATGGGTATAGACCAAGATCAGTAGTAAACTTAGCCAAATCAAAAAGGGCAGTAGTAAAACAGAACACCAGTACTAAAAAGGTATGGGTACCAAAAATGTTTAAGGTTAACTGTTCTAAATCTAATTTCTCAAAGGATGAACCCAAGATACATAAAGCTTGGGTTCCCAAACTTAACTAACCTTTTATTTACTTGTGCAGAGCATTCAGATCCCAGAAGAAGGAAGAACATGGCACATTGATAGTGGATGCTCAAGGCACATGACTGAAAATCTGCAAATTCTAAAGGATTTCAAGTCGTTTGATGGAGGTTATGTAGCCTTTGGTGAGAACCCAAAGGGATGTAAGATTACAGGTAAATGTACTGTTACAAATGGCAAAATTACCTTTGATGATGTATTTTATGTAGCTGAGCTAAAATACAATCTAGTCAGTGTGTCTCAAGTATGTGATAAGAAGAACAAAATTCTTTTCACAGACATTGAGTGCATCATTCTTTCTCCTGACTTTCTTTTAGATGAAAAATATGTTGTTTTAAGGACTCCAAGGAGAAATAATGTGTATTGCCTGGATATAGGGGGAGAACTCATTTCTTCAAATGAGGTCAACTGTTTTATATCCAAGGCAAACGCCACTGAATCAGAACTATGGCATAGAAGGATGTGTCACACTAATTTCAAAAACATGAACAATTTAGTAAAAAGAAATCTAGTCATTGCACTACCTCAAAAATAATTTATGTGTGATCATCATTGGGTTGCATGCCTAAAAGGTAAACAACACAAGACTTCTCATAAGTCCAAATATATGAATTCTATTTCTGTTCCTTTACAACTCTTACATATGGACCTATTTGGACCTACAAATGTAATGAGTATTGGAAAGAAACAATATTGTCTTGTTATTACTGATGACTTTTCCAGATATACATGGGTTTTCTTTCTCAGGACAAAGGATGAAACAAGTGAACTCATCAAGAACTTAATTGTTAAACTGGAGGACTCATCTGATCAAAAAGTTAAAGCCATAAGATGTGATAATGGCACAGAATTTAAAAATGCTAACTTAATTAACTTTTGTGATCTTAAAGGTATTGACAGGCAATATAGCTCACCTAGAACTCCTCAACAAAATGGTGTAGCTGAAAGAAGAAATAGAACCATCATTGAAGCAGCAAGATCAATGCTAGCAGATTCAAAGTTACCAATCACTTTTTGGGCTGAAGCTGTTAATATTGCCTGTTATGTTCAAAACAGAGTATTAATAGTGAAGCCACATTATAAAACACCATATGAACTTTTTAATAAAAGAAAACCTTCTATAAGCTTTTTAAAATCATTTGGTTGTCCTTGTACTATTCTGATTACAACAGTACAAATTGGTAAGTTTGACTGCAAAGCTGATGATGGAATCTTTGTGGGATACTCTACTCAAAGCAAATCATACAGAGTGTTCAACAAGAGATTAAGGATAATTGAAGAAAGCATCAATGTATCCTTTAATGAAAATGTTCCTAATGAACAAGGAAATGGTCCAGATTGGCTATTTAACATAGACAATCTAACCAAATCCTTTAATTCTAACATGGATTTAAATGCAGGTGATTTAAATTGTCACACTCAAAAGGAAGGAACATCATCTGTTAATACTGGTCAAAAAGAGATGAGATACATAGTAGTTGATATTGCTCCCATAGTTAATACTGAGGACAGTAATAACTCTAATTCTGGAAGCAATAGTAACTCTGAGAATGAGGACAGTAGTAACTCAAATACTACTGGTACCAGTAATAGTACTCAAAATACTACTGGTCCTAGCAATAACCTAAATTCTCAGGATACTACTGATCCCAGTAACAACAACAATACTACTGATCTCAATGAAGATAATAACAGTAGCAATTCTGACCAAGATGATGATGAACCAAACATCAATGACAATGAAGGATCACTAGAGGAGCAAATGCCTGAGACAAATGAGTCCAATCTTGAAAATCAACTAGTGGTTGATAGAGCTACAACTACAAGGACTCAGAAGAACCATCCATTAGACCTTGTTCTAAGTGATGTTAACTCACCACTGCAAACAAGAAGCAAATTAAACAAAAGCTTAACTGCAAACATGTGTAATATAAGTTTAATTGCTAACGAATGTATGTTTGAATGCTTTCTGTCTCAGGATGAACCAAAGAAGATTCAACAAGCAATGAAGGACTCAAACTGGATTGAGGCAATGCAAGAAGAACTCCTTCAATTCAAGTTACAAGCTGTTTGGACACTTGTACCTCTACCCAAAGATACACTCAAGAAGAAGGAATAGACTATGATGAAGTATATGCTCCTGTTGCTAGAATTGAAGCAATAAGAATATTCTTAGCATATGCTTCATTCAAAAAGTTCAAAGTCTATCAAATGGATGTGAAGAGTGCATTCCTATATGGGAAGATTGAAGAAGAGGTCTATGTATGCCAACCTCCAGGTTTTGAAGATCCAAAACATGGTGATTATGTGTTCAAATTAGATAAAGCTCTGTATGGCCTTCATCAGGCACCAAGAGCATGGTATGATACATTATCATCATATCTATTAAAGAATAATTTTAAAAGAGGAGCCATTGACAAAACTTTGTTCACAAAGAAAGTCAAAGATGATATACTACTGGTACAAATCTATGTAGATGATATCATCTTTGGTTCAACCAATGATTTATTATGCAAAGAATTTGAAGAACTGATGCAGTTAAATTCAAGATGAGCTCTATGGGTCCAATGAAGTTCTTCCTTGGACTCCAAGTCAGTCAAAGAACAGATGGTATTTTGATAAACCAATCAAAATATGTAAAAGACATCTTGGAGAAGTTTGATATGAAAGACTGCAAGAGTGCAAGTACACCAATGGAAACACACAAACACCTACATCCTGATGTTGAGGGGGAGGATGTAGATGAACACTTATATAGATCAATGATAGGTTCTTTGATGTACTTAACTACATCAAGACCTGACATTATGTATAGTGTTTGTGTGTGTGCAAGATATCAAGCAAAACCTAAATAACTACACTTGCAGGCTGTCAAAAGAATAATCAGATATTTGAAAGGCTTGTACATACTATTCAGCATTGTATTTCTCCTAAAAGAAGTACTTGGAATGAGTTTAATAAGGCAATAGCCTCTGTTGTTGTCTGTTTATGCACAGACCAAGTATTTAATTTTTCATATATGATTTTTGAAGGTATGTTGGGAAATCTTAGTTCCTCAAAATTTTTAATGTATCCCAGATTTCTTCAACATATTATAAACTGTGAATTACAAAACTTGTCAACTCCTAAAAACATTTTTATCATTCCTGAGTTGAACAAGAAAGTTTTCTCTAATATGAGAAAATAGTTTAAATTTTCGGGCAAGGAAACCCCTTTGTTTCCTAACATGATCAAAGATCAACCACAACTTGGAGAGGGTTCAATCATAGATACAACCCATATTGAACCTCAACCCACTCCATCACCCCCAAATGCAGCCCAAATACCACCCCAAACAGTCACTCAATCACCCACACAAATAGAAGTCCTGAATGTGTCTCAGGAACTTGAAATAAATCTGCAGAGTACTACTCTTCACTCTGTAGAGGACCGACCATTAACCAAATCAATCCAGAAACATTATAAAAGGAAGAAATCTTCCTTAAAGGACACCAGGGGACAAATCGAGTCAAACCCCAGGCTCAAAGAGTTGTCCTCCAAGGAGGAGAGAGGACATGAGGCGAGGGCTTTCACTACTGATGCCCCAAAGGTGGGTGCACAGGACAGTGAAAACATAACTAAGACCCAGACCTCGGCAACTTTAAGTGATGACTCATTTGAGGAATTACTTAAAGGACCCCGGTGCCAAGAAACCAAAAGGGGGGGGCACTTCTGCTTCTTCTAGGAAGAAGAGGGTGTCTAAACAACCCAATGAATCACCAAGAAGTGATGAGGGTAGATCTATGGATTTGATGGAAAGGATGGAAAACCTTAAAGCCAATGTACCAGTCAGTGAGCCCGATGATCTTGCTAGATGGAGTGAGAGCAGTATTAAAACCAAACAATTGACGGATAAATTGGATTCTCTTGAATCCACTGTACAAGATTGTCTTAAATATCTCACCAACCAGGGAAAAACGATGCAATACATGAAAAGGCACATGAACACCATCAACAAAAGAATGAGATTCTATGAGCACAGGCTTCATCAACAAACTAAACTCATAAGGAAATTGAAGAAGAAGATTGATGATAGTGAGGCTCCTCCAGTTGAGCTCACTAAGGGGGAGAAGGACAACATTCAAACAACGATTGATGAATCAATTTCAGCAGCAGCATCCTCTCTCCTAAATCTCAAAGAAACAACAGTTGATGAAGGCTCAGAAAAGATGGATGTTAATGATGAGCCAATTACTACTGCTATGGAAGAACAAACTGAACAAGAAGTATCAGTAGTAACTCCTACTACTGATATCATAGCAGTAGTAAATCCACAAGAGGAAATCATTGCACCAAACACTACTGATGCCCTATCAGTAGTAATTCCTGAAGTCACACCAGTAGTAACTACCTTGGTTACTACTGAAGAGGAAGATCTAAAGTTACCAGAGCTAATTGAAAGAGAAAGATTTGAAATCATCACCAAACCACCTACACCTGATCAACCACTTATCATACCTGACATTGATGATAATGTGAACTGGTTTGAGGTTGATGAATGCTCACTTCCTCCACATCCAAAAATACTTCAACAAAATGAACTTGCATTATTTTCTCCTTCAATAATAATCAGTGGTGTGCCTGATATGAAATATATTCCACCTCCACCTTCAGCCTATATTAGAAAGGGTAAAGATGTTTATGATGAAGATTACCCCAACAGAGCTCTAGGTCACTACATGATAAACAAGATAAATCTTGTCAGAGCTGATAAACAATCAAGGTGGAAGGTGAAGCACAAGAGATATTTGGAGAAAGTAGCTAAGTATCAAGCTCTTGAAGAGGAGAAGAAGAAAGATCAAAATGAAATACCTGTTCAAGTACCTGTTCAAATAGAAGATGCTCAGATAGAAGCTCAAAAAGCAGAATTCAAGAGACTTAGAAAAGTTGAAGAAGAACATATCAATTGTCTTGAGGATTTGATATCCGAATGCAAGAGAACTAAAAGTGAATTAACTGATGATGTATTTGAACAGAAGTCAAATATGATTGAATATTTGAAATCAAAAGGGCATAATGCAAAGTCCTTTGGCAGAATGAAGATGATAACTATTATTGAAAAATATTGCACTGCCAAGAAGAAGGATTTGGCTGAACAAGAAGCAGAAGAAGCAAAGAAATCAAAAGCCCTAATTCCAATCAGTCCAAGTTTAGTTAAAGCTGGTAGTATATCAACTACTGGTGAATCCTCAACTCCCAAATCAAAGAAGAGAAAGGTTGTTACTCAAGAACAGAGTACTAAAAAGAAATCAAAAACAGAACAAATCATTCCTGTTCTTGAAGTACCTGTTGCTCCCTTGCAGAACAATCCAATCATCAATTGGAGAGTTATGCCTAACAATGTTATAGAAATTGTAAATGAAGACAAAGTTGTACAAAGATTTACTGGATGGTTACCATTGATTGGATCCTGCTCAAGAAGTGATGTTATTAAACTTCTGATCATTGGAAAACCAAGAATGTCAAAGAAATCATGGAAAGAATCTGGTGCTGGATACTTAACAAGAATGATAGATGCTGCATTTTATCCAGATAACTACCCAGAACAATTTACAGATCCAGGAAATGTTTATGCTTGGAATGTAATTTCAACTGCAAATATGTACTTCTTTGAAAAATCAGGCAAAAGGTGTGAGCTCTACTTATATGAAAAAGAATATCCACATTCTGAACAGACTATGTATCAGATATTCACCAACACAATGATGAAGCCATATGATGCTGTTATGTTCCAGAACAAATTAACATATTTTACAAAGAGAAACAACAAATACATCATTGCACAAAGACATCAACAAAATCAAAGAACCCTAGAGAAAAGAAAGAGGGAAGAGGAAGAACAAAAGAAACTTATGTGATTGAAAGAGAATCAATAAGTTTAGGGGGAGATTGTTGGAACAAAATCACAGATCAACTTATTACTGATGCTGCAGTTAGTACTGATCATGGTTACTACTGATGAAGACTATGATTGTTACTGATGGAGCAGAAACACTTACTACTGATGAGTTGATACTGGTGAAGACTATAACTAACTTACTACTGATCATGCATACAATGAAGATACTACTGATCGTAGTAATTACTACTGACGTTGGTTTTGGACTTACTACTGATCACCAGACTTACTACTGACGATGCAAATTTACTACTGGTGATTGCAGATTACTACTGGTATACGTTTTGGAAGCATATCAAGTCCGAGATCTTCGTAGAGTTAGTTATAGAATGTAATTCAATGTATATCTTTTATAGTTTGAATGTAAATCAAGTCCTAGAATAACTAGGGTAAATAGTTTAGCTTCAAGGACTATTATAAATAGTTCCTTACGAATTGTAAACGTACGTGTGTATTGTTAATCGATAATATACATTGAAGCTTTTTGTGAAACTGTGTTCTTAATATTTTCGCATATTGTTCTTACAGTTCATCGTTCTTAATTACATTGATATAGTGTTAATCCGCTGTAACTTCTATTATCAATTAGATCTAAAGGTGTTTATTAACTCTTCATAGTTAATCGATCCTGACAATGACAATAGTACATAAACAACAATACCCAATCCTTTCAAAGGGGAGGTGTAGGGAAAGTAAGATGTAGACAGTTATTCACTTTGACCTCTACATGTAAGTAGAGAGACCGCTTTCCAGAATCTAGACTATAGTACATAAACGTCTACATTTATTTTGGGACCATAAACGACGAACCACTACTTTTCTTGGCTAGTTACCTCCAATCCATTACCTGCACAGGAGATACAACACCACATGTTAAACAAGTTTGTGGAACATCGATGTTCCAAATTATAATTCAGATAGAACTCAAGGATCAAGATATTGAATCTGATTATTGTGTTTCCAAATCCTAGATGAAAACTTTTATGTGTTTAGATGAAGCCAACCAATTCTCGATAAATGTTATACATCCAAGCCAATTTGTGAATTTCATTGAACAAAAATAAATAAACGAAAAACATTTAGGTAAAACTGACCATCGGGATCAAAGAAAAAGACTTGCTTGGTTTTCCCATTTGGTTGAGTCCTCTCGTGTGTCTCGATTCCTTTCTCCTGGAATTCGCAAACACAGAATATGAAGTGGTTTTCAACTGCAAATTAGCTATCGGTGCAAAAATGCAAAGTAACTTTTTTTAACTCAACCGACCGGCGGTAATTACGTGGTCACAACCCTAATTAAAATCTAATTCAAGAAGGAAGAAAAAAGAAATACAGGATACCTTGAGGATTTTGATGGAGTCAAAATTAGAAACGTCGAAACAAAGATGATGACCTCTAAAAAGCTTTTTAGGGTCTGCAACGGCGTCGTTTGCACTCCAAGGACCTTCTGGAAGCTTTGTGTTTGGGTCTCTTTCGATGAGGTGGAGACAGAAAGATGGCGACTGCCTCAGCCATATCAGTTTGAATTCAAATTTAGGGCTTTCTATTCGTTCGAATCCAAATATCTGTCACTCCAATTTATAATCAGTACAAGATATGGAAAATTTAACTTGATAGATGTTAATATGTTATTGAATCGATGATTACCTCTTGGTAAAAGCGAGCAAGTCGTTCGATATCCGAGGATTCTCTGGAGACGTGGTTGAAGGAAGCTCCTACTGCTGCCATTTTCCAGCAAATAATTTTCTTCTGGTTGTGTTTAAAAAGATTACTTTTGTAGCTTTGGATAGCGCGAGACGGCGTATCGAAACAAACTCTTTCCAAATGTGGAGTTAACTTTCGTATATAGAAGTATCATTTTAACCAAACATAATTTTTTTTTTTGAAAGGCAAGGGGAACCCTGAGAGCTTCGGCAAAGCCATCACCCACAAGGGACCCGCAAAAGAAATTTATTAAAAAGCTAGCAAGCAACCAAGTACAGAAACAACCGAAAACAAAAAAACCAAACAACTAACATAAGCAAACAACCCAAACTAGCAGAAACGCAAACACACCGAGCAACTAAAAGCAAACTCCCGGATCGGACAACCACATCGGCCAACAACACCTAAGTTTAGGCAGTCTCGAGCGATTTTTAATCCACATAAAGGAATAAGTCTGAATGTCGTTAAAAGCAAGCTCCTCCAAAACATTAGTCCGCCTTTTAAAGACTTTCTCATTACGATTCTTCCAAATCACCCACAGCAACACAAAGACAACGCTAGAAAAAGCTTTACCTTTGTTGTCCGAAAACCCAACACGATCACACCAAGTAAGAATCAGAGAGATCGAGCCCGTCTCCACATTAGGCAAACCCCACCACCTCGCAATTCTTGTAATAAGATTGCGGGCAAAAGAACAAGAGGTGAAAAGATGATCCTCGCATTCATCATCGCCATCACAGATCGGGCAGTTGTGAGATAAAAAAGTGATACCTCGTCTCGAGAGATTAAGTTTGGTGGGCATGCGTCGGTGTCCGATTTTCCACACGTTTATATTAATCTTCTTTGGGACCCAATTATTCCATGCGAACCCTAGGATCGGAGCAGGAGGTAAGGTGAGATTATCAAAAGCAGTTCTTAACGAGGCAGCTGTGAAAACCCCGCTACTGTCGAGGGCCCAAGTAACTGACGGGGGACGATCAACCGGTCCGGCCATAATAGTGAACCAATTTTCAAAAGGAAGATTGATTTTGTGAAATTCTTTGGTAGCTTTAAGCACATTCCTCCAAAGACCGGGATTTTTACCAACCGGAAATTCGGATTTGAGCTCGACATCTACAAAATAAGTTTCATTAGTTTACAATTCATTCAAAAAATTACCCTACTAATATTATTTAACAAAGATTGAACCCAAATTTCGTTTCATGATGATGTGAAGAGGAAGCCGTAATCACACCATAAAAAATTTAATAAACCTATTGTTAAATCCTGACAACACTGATATGTTGGGTTACGACTGAGAATAAAAATATGGAAAACAATAAATAAATGCCAACACATAGATTTCAATTATTAAATGTTTATTCATTAAACAATAGAATGCAAATATAGAATTGCATGATGAAACAGTAAGCACAAACTCCATTAAAATTCTATACTTAAGTCACAATTTGTTTGCTCTTTGATTATTTATACTTGTATTTTAGATGAGAGGTGCACCAACTGCTTATTGTTAACCGGTTGGTACGACTAGTTGATTGCCATTTGTTTATCAAATCTTAACTACACTTAGTTTGCATAACAATACCCAATTAGTTTTCGAAAATCTTAATTATTCTACAACTCAAATCCTAAATCTAGTACAACAAGATTTGTAGACTAGTGATTCTGATACCACTATACATTTACATAGCAGCGGAAACATATTAAATTATAGTTCATATATATAAAACCTATGAATGAAACGTTAGATCTATAAATCGTAATGCAACTATAGTTGACGAATAAATTAACTTACATTATTATTGTTCGGCATGAAACCTTGTGATTGCGTTCTTGCCGGCATGTGAGATGGTAAAGGATCCAAACCAGGACACCTCTAATGATATCACCCAATTATTTTGATATATTTAATTTAATTTAAAAATTATCGAATGTCATCTATCCAAATCAATTTAACCAAAATGTTTTTATCTAAGAGTATAATGTGTTGTGCTCTCTATTGAAGATTTAAGTTTCATTATAGCATAAATAAAAATTAAGAGTAACTAATAATTGACGTAATTTTTTTCAAAATCAATTTGAATTTCGGTGAATTCTAATTAGTAAGTACTCCATCCGTTCTATAATTATTGTCTACAGACAAAAATCACACGGTTTAAGAAAAAGTGCATTTATTATATTATCTAACTAATAAAAATATATATTTACCACCTAACTTTTTTTTATTGATGTAATTTTTAAGTTGAAAATAATTTTAGGACAAATTAAAAGGGAAAGATGAATAATAAATTTGGAACGGAGGGATGACTCGTCTTGATAAAACTTATTAACGGGACTTATGGGCTTATTAACTTATAAAATTCAAATAAATTTAAATTTTTAAACTTATTTGATAGGTAAAAAAAACTTTCCTTCCATCATTAAATTTTTAATGCCATACATAGTAAGATGAAATTCACTTTCCTTCATAGGATAAAATTGTTTTTTCATTCCAATTCCTATCATTTATTTAAACCAAACATTAGAATATAGTGAAATTAACTTCTAATTCTTTTAAATTCCATTTAATTCCGATTAACCAAACACTCCTAGGCATGCAATGGTCTTTATATGACCGTAATTTCCACGTATCTGATCCCTCTGGAGCGCAGTACGTATTACGGAGTACAGCTTTAAATATCTCGAAAAGTGGGGAGGAATTCACGTTTATAGACCAAAAGAAGAGGAACTCACGTGTGTACACTAAAAGAAGCCGACCCGGCCCAGATATCTCCAATGGATCCAACAGTTGGTCCCAATGATGAGGTTCTGGTTGCCGTCGATGATGATGCCGCCACCGTCACCGTCAATGTCAACAATAGCCGTCTTCATCTTCCTACCGGTTCACCTTCCTCCGGCAACCAACAGGTCTTCCTATTTGAATTGCTTTGCATACCTACTTACATTCGAATTCCACTGAATCTGTGTTAAAATCATTGCATGTAGTTATTCATCCAACTAATTTAAAACGCACTAGAAAATTATGTCTATATGACGTGACGTGGTTAGCTGAAATGCATGTTTTATCTTTGTGTTTGAGTAATTGTGAACAATTACAGTGTTTGATGAAACCTAATTCGGTTGTAAACGATATGCAACGTCAACCGAACGACTTGCGTGTAGCGGCTCTAATTTGATATTCTTTGATGGCTAATTTACTGTGTTCTTTGACGTCAATTGATGTTATTGCGCATTTTGTAGGAGTTTATCCATAAGATGGTTGAAATTGAAGGAAATATAGATACTGAAAGAGGTTTTTACAATACAAATTAGGACATAGGAGAGGATCGACAAAATTCATATAAATAGTTTCTAGTTCTAAGTGCTCCAAACATGATGCCTGTATAATAATATCTTGTATCCCTGAAATACAAAGGGGCAATCCCCATCATTCAGCATATACAGATATTCTCCTGCTCCAGATATTCATTGCTTTACGATGCTTGTATAGTTTGCTTTAAATGGTGCATGAAGTAGTTTATGTGGTGTAGAAATCACCTCCCTTTTAAATATATGGTTGGTAAATAACCTGTTATGATAGATCTGGGACATGTTTTGTCTTAAACGCTTATTTTCTTGATTAATTTTACTGATTGTAATTTTTGGTATCAGGGTACTAGTAAGTGGGGCACTCTATTACTCTCTTACAAGTCATTAGGAGTTGTTTTTGGAGGACTTGTAACATCTCCACTTTATGTCTATCCTTCAATGGCATTAAAATCTCCAACCAAAGATGATTATTTGGGAATCTATAGCATCATGTTTTGGACTCTTACTTTAATTGGAGTCATCAAATACGCTTGTATAGCTTTGAAAGCCGATGATCAGGGTGAAGGTATGTAACACTTTGTGTTAATTGAAATGTATATTTTAAGGTGAAGTTTGAGTTATGAGTGATGCGGTTTGCAGGTGGTACATTTGCTCTATATTCATTACTTTGCAGGCACATGAACATTGGGGCTATTACTTCAAGAAGTGTGAATTCAAAATCAAAATTATCACATGATAATAACATGCAAAGTAGGCTCGGAACGTTTATTGAGAAAAGTTTGATTGCAAGAAGGGTATTGTTTTTCATAGCAATACTCGGCATGTGTATGTTAATTGGTGATGGCATACTAACCCCTGCTATCTCAGGTTCACTTGCATATAACTAACTCATCTCAATTTGTACCATATTTTATTTATTTATTTATTTATTTTATTTGTAATCAGTGTTGTCAGCAATGGAAGGCATCAGAGGTCCTTTTCCAAAATTCAGCAAATGTAAGTTCAAAGCTATTTATAATACAGTGTATATGTATATTTTATATTTATGATATTTTTGCAGCTCTGGTGGAAGCCCTATCTGCAATAGTTCTTATTGGTCTGTTTTTGGTTCAAAAATTTGGGACTGCACGTGTGAGCTTTCTATTCTCACCCATCATGGGTATATGGACATTAACTACTCCACTTATCGGTATTTACAACATAATATGTCATTATCCCACCATTTTTAAGGCAATTTCACCACATTACATCATCCAGTTTTTCTCAAGAAACGGCCATCAGGGCTGGTTGCTGCTTAATGGCATGGTCCTTTGCATAACAGGTCAGTTTCTGCATGCAAACATAACATATTAATGAATAGAGCAGATTATGTTACTTTTTTCCTCTTATGACCAGGTTCTGAAGCATTGTTTGCTGATCTTGGACATTTTGACAGGCCTTCCATTCAGGTATTCCATTTCTCTTTTAGAATTTCTGCAGGTTTGTGTACAAATGCTCATAAGTCATAATATAAGTCTTTATATGTGACAGATTGCGTTTTTATCGTTTATATATCCATCATTAGTCCTTACATATGCGGGACAAACAGCTTACTTAATCAAGAATCCAGATGATCATGATGACGGGTTCTACAAGTTCATACCCACAAAGATATACTGGCCTATGTTTGTTGTAGCTTCATTGGCAGCCATTGTAGCCAGTCAATCTTTGATATCTGCCACTTTTTCAGTTATCAAACAGTCGGTTGTACTGGATTATTTCCCAAGAATAAAGATTGTTCACACATCCTCCAGCAACGAAGGCCAAGTTTACTCCCCCGAAACAAACTATGCCCTCATGATTCTTTGTGTTGCTGTTATACTCATTTTCGGGGATGGAAAAGAGATTGGAAACGCTTTTGGTACACTCCCGCTCGTCTATAGATACATATTATCTGTAAAAAGTAAAAACAATATATTGTCTTTTGCAGGTGTGGTTGTCATTCTGGTCATGCTCATTACCACTCTGTTGCTAACATTGGTCATGATTGTAATTTGGAGAGTTCCCCGAGTTCTTGTTGCTCTGTTTTCCTTCACCTTTCTAACAATGGAAGGTTTCTATGTGAGCTCGGTTTTCACCAAAATAAAAGAAGGTGGATGGATTCCATTTGCAATCTCATTAATCCTTGCTTTCATTATGTTTGGTTGGTTTTACGGGAGACAAAGGAAAACCGAATATGAATTAACAAACAAAATAGATATGGACCGACTTAAACTTCTCCTTTCTGATCCAACTGTCCAAAGGGTTCCCGGACTCTGTTTCTTCTACACCAATATTCAAGACGGGTTCACCCCTGTTTTAGGTCATTATATCAACAACATGAGATCGATTCATAAGGTAACCGTGTTCACAACACTAAGCTATTTGTTGGTTCCTAAAGTTGCACCAAACGAGCGGTTTGTTGTGAAAAGATTGGGGCTCAAAGGTGTGTACGGGTGCTCAATTCAGTACGGGTACGCGGATTCCCTTAATCTCCAAGGAGATTTTGTTCCTCAAATTATTGCTAGTTTGAAGGATCATATAATGCAATGTTCTAATGAGAATCTGACATCGGTCCCTTTCGAGGAACAAGAAATGATGGATCTTAACGAAGCGCAACATGCTGCTGTTGTTCATGTTCGTGCGAAAACAAGGTTTCATATAAGTAAGAAATGCACGTGGTTTGATAGGTTTATGCTCGGGTTTTATGAATTTATGCATAGTAATTGTAGATCTGGTATTCCTACACTAGGAGTGCCACTGCCACAACGTATAGAGGTCGGCATGCTTTATGAGGCGTAACAGAAAATTAGTCCCAACTGCCAAAGTACTTTGGCCCTCTAGTTTTGGGTCATTAAATCTTTCGGGTTTTATGCTGTACATTATTTCAAAAGAACAATTTTGATCTCTATGTATTGTTTTGATTTTGGTCAATTTTCGTTTTATCAGTGTAATTAGAAACATAATCATTAAGTATTAGAAAAATCATATTATACATGCCTTGTACTTAAAGGGGAGCCACCTTATTGATATACACACATTTAGGGGACATTGAAACTTGAAAGTGTTACAATCAAGAATGCTAATTCCGTGAAGGGTTATGTTGTGTGAGTTCATACAAAGAACGCACAAACGAAATATCGACGTGCAATCCTTTCACTCTGTGGATTAGTGTCTGGTAGAGTTTGAGGTTGTTAGTTCAAGCCAGTGTCGTGTTTGAGGCTTGCGTTCTGTGTTTATATGTACAAACCCGACATTCTCTGTCATTCTAAGCAATCAACTGACTGGAACGAGGTTATCATGTTACGTTTAATTTTGGTTTAGGTCGACTTTGTATTTTATCATGCTACGTTCAATCATAACCGGATTTATTCGCTTGTATCCCCTGTTTTTTTTTTAACTCTTCTTGTTTTTACAAAATACAATTTAGAGCTTTGTTCATAGTCATCTCCTAGAGGCTAGACTTCTTGTGATGGGCCGTGGTTGCTCTTGTGAGAAACATGGACATATTTGCCAAATTGTACATGCATCATAGAAAATAATTTTCATGTTTAAATTTTGCCAAATCTCTAATACGTCCCTTAGTTAATTTTTTTTTATTAATCTCATATTTACATCATTACATGTCCTATACGTCTATCCCAAATTGTAGTGTTATCAACTACAGAAGCAAGAAACCATATATAAGTTGGTATGGTGGCTCAAGCTAAAGAGCTATCTAAGCGACACCTCTGGTTTAATACTTCTTTTTCCACATTTACAAACCAAAATACATCTTCATTCATAACACAAGTCGTTACATATTTTTTGAGACCCATCAAAATAACTCTTACTCACAACATACACTAAAACTCCATTTCACACGGCGCTAGTGGAATGGTTTGGAGCTTGGCGCAACTCACTTGGGGTGTCATGGCATCAAGCTAGCCACATGGGACCACATTGCCCCTTGCGTGACCATAACTCTAGCTCAAGTGAAATTTATAGGAGGTTTTAGGTTCAATCCCTAAGAGCAAAGTAATAATAAAGATATCCACTTGTGGCGACGGAAGTTCACACGCACAGACTCTGGGCTACTCGTAAAACTGATGATCCATAACTCTAGCTCAAGTGAAATTTATAGGAGGTTTTAAGTTCAATCCCTAAGAGCAAAAAAATAATAAAGATATCCACTTGTGGCGACAGAAGTTCACACTCACAGACTCTGGGCTACTCGTAAAATGGATGATCCATAACTCTAGCTCAAGTGAAATTTATAGGAGGTTTTAGGTTCAATCCCTAAGAGCAAAAAATAATAAAGATATCCACTTGTGGTGACGGAAGTTCACACGCACAGACTCTGGGTTACTCGTTAAATTGATGATCGACTTGTGATTTTGTCGCTTGCAAAGCTAGTCGGAACATATTAAAGGGGAAAAAAAAATTAAAGAAGCAAGGCATATATATTTGTTTCATTTTGTCTCTCTTTGAATGTGTAGAGTCCATTTCTCCTAATTTCATTAATAATTTTATATTCATCTTTACATGACACTTTTATCTTTAGTGAATCATGGTGATTCACATTTGTGAAGGTCATATTACCATAAAAATAACCTTTACCGGTGATTTTACGGACATATTTTGAAAAAAGCTTATTTAAAGCGGGTTTAAGCTAATTAATTTAATAAATAAATAAATAATAATAAGCTTACTCAACAGGTTTTCACTTTATTAATTTACCTGATTATAACTATTTTTATTAAGTGTTTTAATAATAACAGTCCTAAAGATTGTTAATAAAAAAGAATATTATGTTTAGAAGAATACTTTTTAGTTGAATTTGTTATTTTTGTAGTTATATATTCCTGAAATTTGAAAGAAAGTTGACTAATGAAGATAAATATAAATTAATAGTCGCATGAGAATTGAATATATCTAGAAATATTCTTTCTTATTGATAACATTGCAGTGATATGATTATCAAAACCCTTTTATTAATATCTTAAATTAAAAAAATTGAAATTACACCTTTCACTCACCATTGACCTGCCGTCACCACCCTCCGCGACTACCACCCAGGCACCCACCATCAATTTACATAATATACCCTCCAACTTAACCTAAATTACAATAATGAAAATTTGGAAAAAAAGTCGCCTTTGGAGAGTCGAACAGGACTCCGCCCCCAATTGTATTCTCGATCAAAAATATCCAGGGAAAAAGAGATCATCTAAGCGATTTTGAAGCATCAGTCTGCGAATGGAGATTGAGGGATCATCGAAGCCAATGATCGCAACACGAGAAGAAATGGTGGAAGCGAGAGTCCCGTTGGCTTATAGAGACCAGTGCGCCCACTTGCTCATTCCACTAAACAAGTGCCGGCAATCGGAGTTTTACCTGCCATGGAAATGCGAGAACGAGCGCCATTCTTATGAAAAGTGCGAGTATGAGCTCGTAATGGAGAGGATGCTACAGATGCAAAAACTCAAACAATCTAACAAGCAGGGGCAGGGTAACACCGTCCCCATTATTCCCAAAACCGCTAATGCTTAGTAGATCGTAATCAAACCGCATCACCGATCTTGGTTAGTTCCTTTTCTTTTATTTCATCAATCTATCCAATTTGTGTTTTTTCCTGTTTCCCGATGATGAGTTTTGTTGATTTAGGTTTTCTAGGGTTTTGCGATCTAGGGCTATTTATGTTACGAATTTGGTGGATTTTGTTGGTTAACAATATCAGAAATCTAGGTTTCGTTTATTAATTTTTCCAGTGTTCACCTACCTAGCCTGCTTTCTAAGAAACGATTTATTTGCTTCTGGTAGCCTATTGTGCATGTCCCAAATCATATAATCAGGCACTCTTATCTGGGAACAAAATTTGTGAGCTAATGCCTGTGTACATGTATCAAAACAAATAATTAATTCATTTTAAGCATACACGTTGTCCTCAAGGTGTTGCTTTGAAATATCGTGATTCCAGGAACCCATGTTTTGACTTGTAGTTCAGCTGCTAATATAGACTTATATTCTGACAGAAAACTTGGACTTGCAGTGATTGCGGATGCTGTGTGTTGGTGAGGAACTCGTTTATGTATTTTCCTTTTGTTGTTTCTGAATAAGTTTATCATTCAAAATGAATCTTGTTTATTGTTCAGCATTCTCTGACTAAGATTTGTCTTTCTCGATCATTGAAATTTAATGTTTGTGATGGAAACTGACAGCTAACTTCTTCTAATAAAATGGAAGGTGATATCGGACACCACAAAAATAGATTTACACATCATAACCTATGTTTTTTGATATACTTGTACATTGTGGTGGAGGAAGTATTATTTTTTGTGGTGTAGCCTAATAAAATTGATGAGTGATAATAATGAGAATTTCGAAGCTCTCTCATTACAAAATTCATTATTGGTAAAACCAGGTGTAATTCTTAAAGATACAATGGATGTTTTATTGTTAGATGGTGTCTTATATACATATCCTATTTATGCTCATTACATTAACTACTTTAGTGAATTTCTGACATGGTTCATGTTGTATACATGTGCATCCTTTAAAACGTTGTATTGCTGCTGAAAAGAGATGAAAAGCAACTTATACGATATATTAGAAATATCAGTAGTTACTTGATACAATCACAAATGCAAAATATGAAATTACTAAAGTGAAGTTTTTATTTGATAAAAATATATTTATATGGTCTTTCTATCATCAAGATAAAGGAAGAACGGTTTAGATGGTTTGATTATGTTAAAAGATCATAAACTATGCTAATTAGGAGAGTGATAACTGTCACTGTGTTGGATTCCAACCACACTTAACAACACAAGAAATGAGTGGAGCACAAGCATCTTGACTGCAAATGGCGTTTGTTGCAATGTGTGTGACGTATATGTACATATTTAATGTTTAGGCACTTTTCTAGAAACAGAAAAGCAAGTTAAAACGAAGAAACCACAAAACAACCAAACATTCTTGCACAAGTCATTGATCCCTTTAAACAAAATAAGAAGCCTGAAATTCAGTCATTCAAAAGGGGAAAAAGGAACCTAAAATTCAAATACGAAAGTTGAAACTTCAAACAACACGAAATGGAAAGAACTCCTAAGAAAACTTATAACAATTGTTTTAGCAGTTTGTTACCGATCAAAACAACAGTTGACACTAGTCTTAGCAAGAAACTAGAATTTGGTGTCAATGACATGCATGCATCCTGAATTCCTTTTTTAAAGAAAGCTTTAGCTTCCAAAAGTGGTTGGTGGCTGATTGTCGCTGCTCATATGACCCAAAATCTCCCCTCCAACCCCAAGAAAGTCTCTGGTGAATGTCACATGACCACCATGGTAGCTATCCTCTTGATCATAAGTTGCACCACCATTATGATTGATCAAAGAGGAGCCAACACCATTATTGCTAAAAGTATTGAGGAGCTCATCAGAATTTCCCAAAAGAAATCCGCCATTGGAGGAAGAACTTGCATATCCTCGCCCAAAGTTGGTGGTTGATGTTGAACCAATCATAGCAGCCTTTTGAAGCAACGAAGTCGCCGAATGCTGTGGCATACCACCGGTGTCTACACATTCAATTTGAAAGATCCAACATAAACGTTTTTTTTTCATCATTTCTACATATTCATTTAATTCAGATGCACAAACGTTTTTAATATTTGTACATGTGTGAATATTTTATTATTTTTACCATAATACAAGTATCAACTCTTTAAAAGCGGAGATATTTTAATTTATATTTTTACATGAAGAGTTGCACAAAAGAATAGTATATTTGTTATTTTTCTTCAACAGCAAAAGGGAACAACGAGAACGAGCTTCGGCAAAGCCATCACCCGCCCCGAAGAACCCAGATAAACTATATAAAAATAAACTCTAGCGAGACGCTAGCAACAAGAAAGTACACTTTTTTGTTTACGTTTTTTTATGATTGTTGAAATGAAGCAGCTATACTGATTTCACATATTACCATACCTGACAACAAACTTGATCCGTTGGGGTCTCCATAAGTGGTTTCGTTTTCCTTCAAGTTGAAATTGTAAAGTTCCATGTTTCTAGGCGGGGTAGTAGTGTTGTTGATGAGATTGGTGAAAAACCTTGGGTCAAAGTTCCCCTTATATTTGTGTTCTTGTTGTTGATCCATAAAGAAAGCTGCAGGATTAATGGAGTTGAAGCCCATGGAGGGTCTGATCATTAGACTGTTCAGGATAGACGCTGTTGGAGTTTCAGTCCTTTGTTGGGGTTGATTGGTGTTGGATGAGGTGAATCCCATGGAAGTCACAATTGGAGGACCCTGTGCCTCACAAAAAGCCTTGTGCGAGATAAAGCTGTCACACCTGCAAAATAGATTATACGTACGTTAACTAGCTAGGATCGATCAATAAACTTTAATTAGGTAAGGAATACTAGCTACACTACAACGAAAACATCCTATTGCGAATACATGCTCTCAAATTGTCACGACGACAAGTCTTCGTCATAGTTTTTTTCACCCTATTAATGTGACCACATGTAGTCGCCAATGCGCCATCGCCACAGTCTTGTCGCAATCGCCTAAAATTTTCGTCGCCATAGGTTAACCAATCAGCGATGACATATCGTAACTACAAATACCCTCACTATACATTTTCCTCCTAAAAGAAAATTTTATTATTAGCATGTGTTATGAATCACAAATTTAAATAACTTATTTCCAAGTTTTTAACTTTTTAAGTTTTCAATTTAATTATTCTATAGATTTTATTTGATTTCTATATAGTAGTAGATTCTTTATGTAATAAGGTTAATGGAAAAAATATCATTGTTTAAATGGTTTCGATAATGACGACTCTAAGGGTTGTCATAAGACACACATTAAAAATTTATACATCTAACTATAACAAACTCCCTAATTTTAGGAATTACTCCTTTTAATAGTTTAGTTTACAACTATTTATGCATTACAGACAACCCTAAGAATTGTTATTATCAAAACCCTTATTTAAAAAAAGGTGTTGCTTTTGTATATCCTCTTATATATACAATAACCATACGGTAAGTACTGTTCATTAACATTAATAACCCCATTTTGAAAATTCCGTCCCGTTGCATATGGAGGCCTTCCTTTCCCTTTTTCAGTCTACTTAATTTAATAGTAGTATATAATACATATATGAAAATTTTGACTTACAATTATGTGTGGTGTTTCTTTCCCTTTTCTGCTTATATTTATTACGAAGTATAATATTACATATATTGGAAAACTTAACTATTATATACGGAGTAAATATAAAGACATGCACCAAAACTTATTATTTCTAATATTGTCATATATTTAGTTAGTATAAACACAAATTAAAGAAATAAAACAAGTTTAATAGAGTTTTTATTTTGCAATGTATAAGATTTAAAAATCCGCGGTATCGCGCGGCAATATATTCCTCGTTCGTAGACAAAGAGCAATAAAATAGGAAAAAGAATGAAAAAGATAGGGATTGACTATTTGAACACCCCTTTCTACTATTTGAACACTCAAAAAATTCATAATATTTTTTACACACTCTCCGCTAGGGGTGATTATCGGACCAAAACCGAACCGAACCGATAGAACCGATAACGATGAATTTTTCGGTTTCGGTTTTGAAAATTCATCGTTATCGGTTATCATTCTATCGGTTCGGTTCGGTTCGGTTTCGGTTCGGTTATTTGAGGCCAAATGTTCATCCTTTTCCAAAACCGAACCGATAGAACCGATAACTGATAACGATGAAATTTCAAAACCGAACCGATAACATGTTATCGGTTTCGGTTCGGTTTCGGTCGGTTTATCGGCTCGGTTCGATTTTTTCGGTCCAAATGCTCACCCCTACTCTCCACCATACTTCGCCGCTAACTACGGCTTCTACCAACTCACTCACATTGGAATCAGCCGACCACCGCCGCCTCTCACCCCATCATTCACAAAACCATCACCAACTTACTCTGTCACTCATTCCGCCTCCACCAACTAACTCCTCCGCTAACTTTGCCACCACCATTGAATCTTCCTCTCACCACCACTACCACCGCCACCGTCGACCACCGGTTTTAAGGTCTAAAAATAAACGTGGATAATCATGTTAATTAATTATTTGTGATTCCAATTTTCAAGTTTTAACTTTAGTTAGGGTGTTTATATAGCATAAAAGGGTGTCTAAATAGTAGGACCCAGAAGATATTAAATGCATATGAAGATAAATATTCAATGTAGTTTTTAATTTTTGTGTTGTCTTAAGAGATAAATTTTAACTTTTAATCAATAATTTATTATTATCAAGATTAATCACATATTTTATACATGAATAAGTATTTTAGTCATCTCTCACTTACATAAAAACATTCAATTTTATTTTTTATTTTTTCGTTTAAAAAAGTATTATGTGATAATCACATGTCATTATATAGTTAATTATATTTGATTATTTTGTATAATCACATATAATTGTATATCAAAACACGTGTAAGATTTTTGTAAAATCATATTTGATCATGTATATAACCACATGCGATTATCATATGATACGTTTTTAATGAAAATTTTTAATTTTTTAAAATAATAATAATAATAATAATAAAATAAAATAAAAAATAATAACTCTAAAAAAATATGTAAAAATTACCAAAGTGCCTTATTATTGATCAATGATTAAGATGTATCCTTTAAAACTATATAAATTTGAAGACTAACTGAATACATCTTTACATAGGAAAAATAAAAAAAAAACTAATATAAGTTTCACGAGAAAAGGAAAAAGATAATAAGTTCCTGTAAAGGAGCTCGAACCTGAGGGTACTCGTAAAATATTACGAGTAAGCTTCCGTTGATATCATTTGCCGTTAAAAAAATATATATATAAGAGAAAAACAAAAAAGAAAAGTAAAAAAAAAACATCAGAATATATTAAAGTTTGTGTAGACAACGTGATAACCAATGTGCTAGAAACGAGTTTATTACATATCTTCAAGCATTTGTTTTAGTAAATGTTAAGAAGACTAACACAAAAGTTACCAACATTCGATAAAAATTTATACTCCTTCTGTCCCGAGATTATTGTTCACATTTAAAAATCATACAGTTTAAGAAAAATGTATTTATTATACTTTGCAACCAATATAATTTTATCTTTACCACCTAAGTGTTTTTTGATTGGTTGAAATTTCAAGTGAACAGTCATTTTGGGACATTTAAAAAAGGAAATTTGAACAATAAAAATGGAACGAAGGGAGTATTAATCAGAAGAATTTCAAGGTAAGAATTAATATGCTATAAATAGTAATTCTTAAAAGATGACTTGTTTTAGTGATTATAACTTTTTTTTGGTGAATTCGTAATTAAATGCTTTGAACATTACTACGTTTTCAAAGTCGTGCATTAATCTTTTGTATAGAAATTCCTTATATTATGTAAAAAAAAGTTATGTGAGTGAGACTAAATGTCAAAAATACACTTCTATCTATAAATTATATATGATTAATCTTAATTATTAATTAATATTATCTAGTTGTTGAGGTGAGTCAATTGGAATTATAAATAAAAATAATACTCCCTCCGTCCTACAAAAAACTTCTCATTTGCCTTTTGCACAAGTTTTTAGATGATGGTTAGTGGTGGGGTCATTGATATTACTTTTGATTAAAATATAAGGTTGGGTTGGAGAGAGAAAAATAATTAGTGGATATTATTGGTGGAGTCTTTAATAATAATAGTTTTTTATTGTGTGGAGCCCATCAAATGTGAGAAATGAGAAGTTTTTTGTGGGACAAAAATTTAGAGGCAAATGGGAAGTTTTTTGTGGGACTGAGGGAGTATCCACATATTTTGAAATCAAGGTATCTGACATTGAATTTCATATTGTGTACCTTGAGAAGATAACGCCGCAATGACATCGGTATTCTTTGTTTCCGCAATTCTTTGAATGGGCCTTCAAATCAGATTCTACAGCATACATCTTGGTGCACATTTGGCACTTATGTTTCTTCGGCCCATGCTTTCGAGAATAGTGTTTCTTTATACCAGTGAGGTCTCCGAGGGCACGAGAAGGATGATGGTGGGCGCAAGAGGACTCAGGGCACAAATACACCTTTCTTTTAGTTACCTGATCATCCTTGTTAGTCTCCTGCTTAAGCTTCCATGGCAGATTATGACCCCTTTTGTGAAGTTGCAAGTTTTGCTCCCTTGGGAATCCTCTGTAGCATACCTCACAAACAAACTTGTTTTTTGTCTTAAGGATGTAGGAGATAATGCTATAACCTCTACATCCGGATCTATAATCAACAAAATTCCAAATAAGAGAATAATTAGTCAAAACTTATAAACTAAAATATAATAGAGTATTTAATTGAAAAAAATGCATGTCCTTTTGGTATTAGGATGGCACGCGAAAAAAGTGTGGAATTGAGCACCAGAATACCGGTTAGGCCGCGTACATATGTCAGAGTCAATGACTCGACTTTTTTCAAGTAGCCTAAACAGATATCCCTCTATGTTTACTCGTTTACCTTCTATTTAAAGAAAATATGGTTTTCTATTCATTTGAAAGAAGATATGAGAAATGATAAAACAAGTGGAATCTTGTTGTACTTCCTTTTGTGAGTGAAATTTATAGAAATATATATAAACAATAAAAATAAAAAGAATGAAGAACTTGCATGAGATTCCAAGAGGATTTCTTCTCTTTTTAGGAGGAACAAGTATATTGATATCTTGTTCTTGATGTACATTATTTTCTTCATTTATTTTGCCAAAGTGCAACGTTAAGGATCTTGGGGCCATGACCTTTGTCACATCAGAACTTGATCAATTACAAACCTTGTCGATTTAACAAACTGAAAAATATATAATCTAAAATGATGATCAAACTCGAGTTGATGAAACAAAAATGAATCCACATATTAGTGCGTAGACACAAACATGATCAACGACTTAAAGTTGCCATGTGATTCTTCCGTCCTATGGATATGCAACGCTAAATTATGAAATCCCAAACGAGGTGCATAAACGTTGTTGGAACAAAACACAGATCAACTTATTACTGATGCTGCAGTTAGTACTGACATACTTAGTACTGATGGGGCAGAAACATTTACTACTGATGAAGTTGATGCTGGTGTTCACTATAACTAAGTTACTACTGATCATGAGAAGATTGAAGATACTACTGATCATTGTAGTTACTACTGACGTTGATTATGGACTTACTACTGATCACCAAGTATACTACTGATGTTACTTATTTACTACTGGTGATTGCAGTTACTACTGATACGCGTTTTTGGAAGATATCAAGTCCGAGATCTTCGTAGAGATAGTTATAGAATGTAATTAAATGTATATCTTTTATAATTCGATGTAAATCAAGTCCTAGAATAACTAGGGTAAATAGTTTAGCTTCAAGGACTACTATAAGTATGTTCCTTACGAATTGTAAACGTACGTGTGTATTGTTAACTCAATAATATACATTGAAGCTTTTTGTGAAACTGTGTTCTTAATATTCTTGTTTATTGTTCATACAGTTCATTGTTCTTAATTATTGATATAGTGTTGATCCGCTGCAACTTCTATCATCAATTAGATCTAAGGTGTTTATTAACTTGTCTATAGTTAATCGATCCTGACAAGTGGTATCAGAGCATATTGGTTCTAGATCTACTATTTGTTAAGAACAACAAAAAGTTTTAATCTTTAAAACACACACATTATTAATCATGACTGATAATAATGAAAGCACTCAGGCCAACAAAATCCCTATGCTCACTCCCAATAACTTTGGGATGTGGAAGAATCGTATTAAGCAATACATGCTTATTACAGACTATTCCATGTGGGAAGTCGTATGTGAAGGAAACAAAACTGGTCAACTTCAAGCAAGCAGCTCTGTAACTGAGGCAGACAAACTTAAATGTGAGAAGGAGAAGAAAGATAAAGGCATCGAACTCAAAACTCTAAGCACTCTCCTACTGGCCATTCCTAATGACTATCAACATCTCTTTGTTGAATATGATGATGCTAAGTTGCTTTGGGAAGCACTGGAGAAGAGATTCGTTGGGACAAAGAGTACAAAAAGAAACATGAAGTCTGTTCTCAAACAAGACTTTGAAAATTTCAAAGGAAAGCCCAATGAAACACTCACTCAAGTGTTTGACAGATTCAATAAACTAATCGGTGAACTCAACCAAGTTGGTGTAAAGATGGATCAAGAAGATGTCAACATGAAGTTCCTAAGGTCTCTTAGTGAAGAATGGGCCATGTACACAGTGGTGTATAGACAAAGAGATGCTCTAGAAGAAAAGGAGTTAGATGAACTCTATAATGATCTCAGAGTGTTTGAAACTGAGGTAAATCACAAAAATCCTTCTATTTCTTCTAACAATGCTGCATTTGTATCAAGTACAGGTCAAGGGCAAGAAACCTCCATAGGAAAGGCTGCAGATTCTGAGGATACTGCAAGAGAATCCTTCTTCACTAGTCATGTGCATACTGCATTGATTAGTGATGACTTGGAACAATTAAATCCAGATGATCTTGAGGAGATGGATCTTAAATGGCAGATGGCTATGCTGAGCCTAAGGGCCAAAAGATTCTTAAAAAGAACTGGTAGGACAAGCCTCAATTTAAACAAAGGTGACAAAGCAGGATTTGACAAGACAAAAGTCAAGTGTTACAACTGTAACAACCTTGGTCACTTTGCAAAAGAATGTCCTCAACCAGACAAAAGATCAAAATCAACTGCTCTTGTGTCACAACAAGGACAAGGATATGACTGGAGCTTCCAAGCAGAAGAGCATGCTCAAAATCAAGCTCTCATGGCCTTTACTGACAACAAAACTGAGGTAAAATCTAAACCTTGTACTCCTGAATGTGCTAAAATTACTAAAAATCTAGAAAAAGAAAACACTAAATTAAATGAAGATTTAGCAAAAGCAATCAGAAGAAACCATGAGTTTGATGGTGTAATTGCTGATCAAGAACATCAAATAAAGGTGTACAAGATGATTGATCAACGAATCAAGGAAGAATTGCTTCAAGCTGTGGATGAGAAAGAGTTCTATGAAACAAAAAATAAAGAACTAACAAGCAAATTAGAAGAATGTCAGCTTGAAATTGAACAAAATAAATTAACAATTAAAAAGTTTGAAAGAAGCACTAAAATTCTAGATGAATTAACTAATAATCAAACTACAGAAAAGGTTGTTCATGGGGTGGGATATCATGCTGTACCACCTCCACACAAATTCATTCCTCCACTTAAAGACAGTTCAGAAAGAATCATTAATGAATTAAAAACTGAAAATAAAACTGAATCTAATAATGAAACATCTGAAACAAATGATTCTTCAGATGATGAGAAATCAATTGAATTTACAATATCTCAAACTGAATCACCAAAATCAATTGATACAAGTTTTCACACAGCTCAAAGTCCAAATGATTCTCCTAAATATAATGCAGAAAATATACCCAAAATTCTAAAAAGAGGAAACCAAAGAAATAGAAACCAACTCTTAGAACAAAGAAAAACAATAAAAGAAGATAAATTAAAATGTGTTATTTGCAACAAAGTAAATCATTTAGCAAAGGATTGTCACTTCAATCCAATAAACTGCAAGGAGTTAAAGGAATTTAAAGCTTTTAAAGAAAATGCAAAAACTCAAAGGTTAAAAGATACTACTGGTCCTTCAGTAGTAAATACAATCAAAACTCCAATTGCTGAAAATCCAAGATTTGGAAGAAGTGCACCAAGATTTGTGCAAAACAGAAGAGTTGGCAGCCCAAAGAACAGCAATTACTTCAAGAACAATGGAAAATCTAATCAAAATAAACAATATTTTAAATTTTCCAACACCAGTAGAAACTCTAACAAATTTACTACTGGTGTTAACCCTAATTATAATGCTGTATGGTACCAGTACAAGAATACTACTGGTAAAAACCCTAATTTCAAAAATACTACTGCTCCCAAAACACATTTCAAAAACACTACTGGTGTTAACTCTAAAAACACTACTGGTCATTTTAAACATGGTAAGTACCCAAATACTACTGGTCCATCAGTAGTAAAGTACTCAAAAGCTAAAAATCATGGGTATAAACCAAGATCAGTAGGAACTTCTCACACCAGTAACAACTCCAAAAGGGCAGTAGTAAAACAAAACACCAGTACTAAACAAGTATGGTTACCAAAAGTGTTTAAAGTTAAAACTCCCAAAACTCATTTCTCAAAGGATGAACCCAAGACATATAAAGCTTGGGTTCCCAAACTTAACTAATCCTTTACTCACTTGTGCAGAGCATTCAGATCCCAGAAGAAGGAAGAACATGGCATATTGATAGTGGATGCTCAAGGCACATGACTGGAAATCTGCAAATTCTTAAAGATTTCAAGTCATTTGATGGAGGATATGTGGCATTTGGTGAGAATCCCCAGGGAGGTAAGATTACAGGTAAAGGTACTGTTAATGATGTATTTTATGTAGCTGAACTAAAATACAATCTTGTCAGTGTGTCTCAAGTTTGTGATAAAAAGAACAAGATTCTGTTCACAGACATTGAGTGCATCATTCTTTCTCCTGATTTTATTTTAGATGAAAAATATGTTGTTTTAAGAACTCCAAGGAGAAACAATGTGTATTGCCTGGATATAGGGGGAGAACTCATTTCTACAAATGAGGTCAACTGTTTTATATCCAAGGCAAACACCACTGAATCAGAACTTTGGCATAGAAGGATGTGTCACACAAATTTTAAAAACATGAATAATTTAGTAAAAAGAAATCTGGTAATTGGACTACCTCAAAAACAATTCATGTGTGATCATCATTGTGTTGCATGCCTAAAAGGTAAACAACACAAGACTTCTCATAAGTCCAAAACTATGAACTCTATGTCTGTTCCTTTACAACTCTTACATATGGACCTTTTTGGACCTACTAATGTAATGAGTATTGGAAAGAAACAATATTGTCTTGTTATTACTGATGACTTTTCCAGATATACATGGGTTTTCTTTCTCAGGACAAAGGATGAAACAAGTGAACTCATAAAGAACTTAATTGTCAAACTGGAAAACACATCTGATCAAAAAGTGAAAGCCATAAGATGTGATAATGGCACAGAATTTAAAAATGCTAACCTAATTAACTTTTGTGATCTTAAAGGTATTGACAGGCAATACAGCTCACCTAGAACTCCACAACAAAATGGTGTAGCTGAAAGAAGAAATAGAACCATCATTGAAGCAGCAAGATCAATGCTAGCAGACTCAAAATTACCAATTACTTTTTGGGCAGAAGCTGTTAATACTGCTTGTTATGTTCAAAACAGAGTATTAATAGTGAAGCCACATTTTAAAACACCATATGAACTTTTCAATAAAAGAAAACCTTCCATAAGTTTCTTAAAATCATTTGGTTGTCCTTGTACTATTCTGATTACAAGAGAACAAATTGGTAAGTTTGACTGCAAAGCTGATGATGGAATCTTTGTGGGATACTCTACTCAAAGCAAATCATACAGAGTATTCAACAAAAGACTAAGGATAATTGAAGAAAGCATCAATGTATCCTTTAATGAAAATGTACCTAATGAACAAGGAAATGGTCCAGATTGGCTATTTGACATAGACAATCTAACCAAATCCTTTAATTCTAATATGAATTTCAATGCAGGTAATTCAAATTGTCTTAATCAAAAAGAAGGAACATCATCTGGTAATACTGGTCAAGAAAAGATGAGATACATAATTGTTGATACTGCTCCCATAGTTAATACTGATATCAGTAATAACTCAAATATTGAAAGCAGTAGTAACTCTGAGAATGAGGTCAGTAGTAATTCCAATACTACTGGTACCAGTAACAGTACTGAAAATACTACTGGTCCCAACAATAACCTAGATTCTCAAGATACTACTGATGCCAGTAACAACAACAATACTACTGATCTCAACGAAGACAACGTCAGTAGTAACTCTGACCAAGATGATGATGAACCAAACATCCATGACAATGAAGAATCACAAGATGAACAACTGCCTGAGACAAATGAGTCCAATCTTGGAAATCAACTAGTGGTTGATAAAGCTACAACTACAAGGACTCAGAAGAACCATCCATTAGACCTTGTTCTAAGTGATGTTAACTCACCACTTCAAACAAGAAGCAAATTAAATAAAAGCTTAACTGCAAATATGTGTAACATTAGTTTAATTGCTAATGAATGTATGTATGAATGCTTTCTGTCTCAGGAAGAACCAAAGAAGATCCAACAAGCAATGAAGGACTCAAACTGGATTGAGGCAATGCAAGAAGAACTCCTTCAATTTAAACTACAAGCTGTTTGGACACTTGTACCTCTACCCAAAGGAAAAAGAGCCATTGGAACAAGATGGATATTCAGAAACAAGAAAGATGAAAGAGGCATAGTGATCAAGAATAAAGCCAGACTTGTAGCCCAAGGATACACTCAAGAAGAAGGAATAGACTATGATGAAGTATATGCTCCTGTTGCTAGAATTGAAGCTATAAGAATATTTCTAGCATATGCTTCATTCAAGAAATTCAAAGTCTATCAAATGGATGTTAAGAGTGCCTTCCTATATGGGAAAATTGAAGAAGAGGTCTATGTTTGCCAACCTCCAGGTTTTGAAGATCCAAAACATGGTGATTATGTGTTCAAATTGGATAAAGCTCTGTATGGCCTACATCAGGCACCAAGAGCATGGTATGACACATTATCATCATACCTATTGAAGAACAACTTTAAAAGAGGAGCCATTGATAAAACATTGTTTACAAAGAAAGTCAAAGATGATATACTACTGGTACAAATCTATGTAGATGATATCATCTTTGGTTCAACCAATGATACATTGTGCAAAGAATTTGAAGAGCTGATGCAGATTAAATTCAAGATGAGCTCCATGGGTCCAATGAACTTCTTCCTTGGACTCCAAGTCAATCAAAGAACTGATGGTATTTTGATAAATCAATCAAAATATGTCAAAGACATCTTGGAAAAGTTTGACTTGAAAGACAGTAAAAGTGCTAGTACACCAATGGAAACACACAAACACCTACATCCTGATGTTGAGGGGGAGGATGTAGATGAACACTTATATAGATCAATGATAGGCTCTTTGATGTACCTAACTGCATCAAGACCTGACATTATGTATAGTGTTTATGTGTGTGCTAGATATCAAGCAAGACCCAAAGAACTACACTTACAAGCAGTTAAAAGAATATTCAGATACTTGAAAGGCAAACCATCACTAGGTCTATGGTATCCACATGACTCACCCTTTGAACTAATAGCCCATACAGATAGTGATTATGGAGGTGAATGTCAAGATAGAAAATCCACTACTGGTGGATGTCAATTCTTTGGATCAAGACTGGTGTCATGGCAATGTAAGAAGCAAACAAATGTATCAACATCTACTGCTGAAGCAGAATATGTAGCTGCATCTGCTTGCTGTGCTCAAGTACTATGGATTCAAAATCAACTTCTAGACTTTGGTATCTCTATCCTTAAAACTCCTATTTTTATTGATAATCAAAGTGCTATTAGTATTGTGAATAATCCAGTAAAACATTCAAAAACTAAACACATTGAAATAAGATTTCACTTTATAAGAGATTGTAATGAAAAGAAATTAATCAAAGTAGTTAAAATCCATACTGATGATCAATTAGCAGATCTTTTTACAAAAGCATTTGATGTAGGAAGATTCAACTTCTTGGTTAGCAGTATTGGAATGATTTTAATAACTTAAAATCTCACTTAAAATCATGTGTAAAGTTAGAGTTGTAAAATATTATTTTCTTAAGTGTTTTACTACTGGTATTGCTGTACTACTGGTGTGAAAGTGTATGCACAAAATACTACTGGTAATTCATTACTACTGGTGTATTTTAGGTTTACACAAATACTACTGGTAAGTCAGTACTACTGGTATTCTCATATACTACTGGTCTTGTATGTTAATGGTTACTACTGATGTCTATAGTTACTACTGATGTCAAAAACCTTAGTCATTACTGATGTTAGTAGATACTACTGACGTTTTACTACTGATATCTTATTTGCTACTGGTCTTTCATAAACACAATTACCAAACTAACCCCCATGAAAATAACCGTTATGTTATGATTCGAAGGCTATTTTCGTAGTTTTGCAGGTTTAATCGAAAGATATAAAAGGCGGCAGATGATTAATTTAGCATTATCTTCACTTCGATTCTCTAAACACCTTTCGATAAACCCTAGTTTACGATCAAAAACCCTTCATCTTTAACAAAATTCTTGCAAAAACTCAACAACAATGGCAACCTTACAAGCTCTCGATGTGCAAACCGATCTCAAATACTCAGAATTTCACAATATGGTTGCATTCTTAAAGAATCCCGACGGAACAAAAGATTTCCGTCCGATCGTAAAATTTTTGAGAAATTCATATATACAGTTTGCCTTAACTGTAAAACCAAAATCATATCAACAGCACTTGGTGGATTTCTGGACCAATGCTGAGCGAACAGAAGGAACAACATCATCAATGATAAAATCTAAAGTAGATGGAAAGCACATCACAGTAACAGAACAATCAATCAGACACCATCTACAATTACACGATGATTCAGGTATGACTACTCTTCCTAAGGAGTACATTGCTGAAATTTTGAACAAAATGGGATATGATGGAAGACTTAATATAGTTACTTTTCAAAAGGGTCTTCTCTCCCCACAATGGAAATTTTTAATACATACCATTCAGCATTGTATTTCTCCTAAAAGAAGTACTTGGAATGAGTTTAATAAGGCAATAGCCTCTGCTGTTGTCTGTTTATGCACAGACCAAGTATTTAATTTTTCAAACATGATATTTGATGGTATGTTGGGAAATCTTAGTTCTTCTAAATTTTTAATGTATCCCAGATTTCTACAACATATCATAAACTGTGAATTGCAAAACTTGTCAACTCCTAAAAACATTTTTCTATTACCTGAGTTGAACAAGAAAGTTTTCTCAAATATGAGAAAACAATTTAAATTTTCGGGCAAGGAAACCCCTCTGTTTCCTAACATGATCAAAGATCAACCCAATATTGGAGAGGGTTCAACCATTGCTACAACCCAAGTTGAACCTCAACCCACTCCATCACCCCCAAATACAGCCCAAACACCAATCCATATAGCCACTCAATCACCAACCCAAATAGAAGTCCTGAATGTGTCCCAGGAACTTGATATAAATCTGCAGAGTGCTACTCTTCACTCTGTGGAAGACCTACCAGACAAAACCAAAAATATTTCCACAATTTATCATAGAAAGAAAATTTCTTCAAAGGACACCAGGGGACAAATCGAGTCACACCCCAGGCTCAAAGAGTTGTCCTCCAAGGAGGAGAGAGGACATGAGGGGAGGGCTTTCACTACTGATGCCCCAAAGGTGGGTGCACAGGACAGTGAAAACATCATTAGGACCCAAACCTCGGCAACTTTGAGTGATGACTCTTTTGAGGAATTACTCAAAGGACCCCGGTGCCAAGAAACCACAAGGGGGGCATCTCTGCTTCTTCTAGGAAGAAGAGAATGTCTAAAAGACCCAATGAATCACCAAGCAGTGATGAGGGCAGATCTGTGGATTTGATGGAAAGGAAGGAAAACCTTAAAACCAATGTACCTGTTAGTGAGCCCGATGATCTTGCTAGATGGAGTGAGGGCAGTATTAAAATCACCCAATTGACGGCTAAAGTGGATTCCTTGGAATCCACTGTACAAAATTGCCATATATACTTAACTAACCAAGGGAAAACCATGGTTGCAATGAAAAGGCATGTCAACACCATCAACAGAAGGATGAGATTATATGAGCACAGGCTTTATCAACAAGCCAAAATCATCAGACAATTGAAGAAAAAGATTGTTGATAGTGAGGCTCCACCAGTTGAGCTCACTAAGGGGGAGAAGGACAATATACAGACAATGATTGATGAATCTATAGCAGCAGCAGCATCCTCCCTTTTAAACTTAAAAGAAACAAATGTTGATGAAGGCCCAGAGATGATGGTGACAGAAGAAGAGCCTATTACTACTGCTACAATGGAAGAACAAGTTGAAAAGGAAATACCAGTAGTAACCTCTACTACTGATATTATAGCAGTAGTAAATAAAGAAAAGGAATTATTAGCAGCAAATACTACTGATGCCCTATCAGTAGTAACTCCTGAAGTAACACCAGTAGTAACTACTCTAGTTACTACTGAAGAGGAAGAACTACATTTTCCAGAACTTATTGAAAGAGAGAGACATGTCATCATTACCAAACCACCAACACCTGATCAACCACTTATCATACCTGACATTGATGATAATGTGAATTGGTTTGAGGTTGATGAATGCTCACTTCCTCCACATCCAAAAATTCTTCAACAAAATGAACTTAGATCATTTTCTCCTTTAGTTATAATAAGTGGAGTGCCAGATATGAAATATATTCCACCTCCACCTTCAGCACACATTGGAAAGGGTAAAGAAATATATGATGAAGATTACCCTAACAGAGCTCTTGGTCATTACATGGTAAACAAGATAAATCTTGTTAGAGCTGATAAACAAGACAAATGGAAGGTGAAGAATAAGAGATTTTGGGAGAAGGTAGCTAAGTATCAAGCTCTTGAACAAAAGAAGAATCAAAGAGAAATGCCTGTTCAAGCACCTGTTCAAATTAAAGATGTTCAGATAGAAGGCCAAGAAGCAGAATTCAAAAGGCTTAGAAAAGTAGAAGAAGAACATCTAAACTGTCTTGAAGAGCTTGTAGCAGAATGCAAAAGAACAAAAGGTGAGTTACCTGATGATATATTTGAACAAAAAGCTCTTATGATAGATTTTCTGAAGACAAGAGGTCACAGTGCAAAATCTTTTGGGAGAATGAAGATGGTAACTATTATTGAAAAATACTGCACTGAAAAGAAGAAAGACCTGGCTGAACAAGAAGTTGAAGAATCAAAGAAAGCCAAAGCCAAAACTTTAGTACCAATCAGCTTAAATTTGCTCAAAGCTGGTAGTGTTACAACTGTTGGTAATACTTCAACTCCCCAATCACTAAAAAGAAAATCTGTTGATCAAGAACAAAGCTCCAAGAAGAAATCAAAACAACAAATTATACCTGTTCTTGAAATGCCAGTTGCTCCTCTACAGAACAATCCAATTCTTAACTGGAGAGTGATGCAGAATAATGTCATAGAAGTCATAAGGGAAGACAAAGTAGTACAAAGATTCACTGGATGGTTACCCTTAATCAGATCATGTTCAAGAAGTGATGTAATCAAGCTTCTGATTATTGGAAAACCAAGAATGACAAAGAAATCATGGAAAGAATCTGGAGCTGGATATTTAACAAAGATGATTGATGCTGCATTTTATCCAGATAATTATCCAGAACAATTTACAAATCCAGGTAATGTATATGCTTGGAATGTCATTCCTACTGCAAATATGTACTTCTTTGAGAAATCAGGCAAAGTGTGTGAATTGTACTTATATGAGAAAGAATATCCACATTCAGAGAAGACAATGTATCAGATATTCCTAAACACTTTGATGAAACCCTATGATGCTGTTATGTTCCAAAATAAATTGAATTATTTTACAAAGAGGAACAGCAGATATATTATTGAACAAAGGCTTCAACAGAATCAAAGAACTCTTGAGAAAAGAAGAAAAGAACAAGAGGAACAAAAGAAACTTGATTGATTAAATCATAATCAATAAGTTTAGGGGGAGATTGTTGGAACAAAACACAGATCAACTTATTACTGATGCTGCAGTTAGTACTGACATACTTAGTACTGATGGGGCAGAAACATTTACTACTGATGAAGTTGATGCTGGTGTTCACTATAACTAAGTTACTACTGATCATGAGAAGATTGAAGATACTACTGATCATTGTAGTTACTACTGACGTTGATTATGGACTTACTACTGATCACCAAGTATACTACTGATGTTACTTATTTACTACTGGTGATTGCAGTTACTACTGATACGCGTTTTTGGAAGATATCAAGTCCGAGATCTTCGTAGAGATAGTTATAGAATGTAATTAAATGTATATCTTTTATAATTCGATGTAAATCAAGTCCTAGAATAACTAGGGTAAATAGTTTAGCTTCAAGGACTACTATAAGTATGTTCCTTACGAATTGTAAACGTACGTGTGTATTGTTAACTCAATAATATACATTGAAACTTTTTGTGAAACTGTGTTCTTAATATTCTTGTTTATTGTTCATACAGTTCATTGTTCTTAATTATTGATATAGTGTTGATTCGCTGCAACTTCTATCATCAATTAGATCTAAGGTGTTTATTAACTTGTCTATAGTTAATCGATCCTGACAAACGTATTCCAAGTTCACTTATACGAGAGAGATTAAGATAGCCGCATAAGGACATAATGTGTTGCGTGAGCAAAGTAAGAAGAATCACCGTCCTCTCTCTCTCACATACTTAGATCATGCATGAGTGATGAAACATGTTTTATACTAAAATAAATACTTTTTGACTTTGAACAATCCGACGTAAGCATTTCAATTTTCAATTCAAATTCACATAATTTTTATATTTATTTTCTTTAAATTTATAATTTTTTATACACTTTATATAGTTATATTATTTATAGAAAAGTTATTTATGTCTATACATGTTACTATATGATTTATGGCTATTGATGTAATAGACAAAATATATGATAAAGATGAAACAAATATATCAAAAGAGAAGAAAAAAATGATCGACACATATAATTATCTCTTTAGATGATATAAATAAAGTACACGTTGTATATACAATATTTACCAAATGTAAACAGTAAAATTTTATTTCTTGGTGAAAAATAATATGTTGTATAAATATAATTGTAACGACCTGAAATTTGAATCGAATAAATTATGGAAAAATATGATAAATAAGGATAAATCGTTTAAATGACGTGGAAATTGGTTTCGTGTCATTTGGACATCGTTTGATAGGGTTAAGGTCGAAACAGGGTCGAGTTGGACAACAAAAGTTGCAGCCTATCTGCCTTTGGAAGCTCGCGACGCGAACTAATGTTCGCGTTCGTGAGGATCGGGCAGGGAGTTCGGGGTTTTGAGCATCGGAGTTCACGACCCGTTCCCGGACGCGAGGAGTTCCTGACGCGGACTTCCCCTTCGCGGCACGAACTCTTGACTGGTGGTATAAAACGGAAAAAAGCTAGGGTTTACTCATTTTTCACCCCTAAACTTGTGCAACCGATTCTAGAGAGAGAATTGGCGATTTTGGTGATTCCTAGCTCAAATCTTCACCATCTTTGGAGATTCAAACATCAAAGGTAATATTTCTTGATCGTGGATGTCATCTAGCTAGTTATGAACTTTATTTGGGGGAAAATGGTGGTTTGGGTAACCTATCAAGTTATCTTTGGAGAAGATGACTAAGATGGGTGTAGAACACTCCTAGTAGGCTTAAGAACCTTGTGTTCTTGTTGGATCTGGGTTTTGTTGATAGAAATCTTGAACTAGGGTTTGAGATTTCACCAAGTTGGATAAACTTGGTGGTTAAGAATGTTGTTATGGAGTTATTGGTAACTAGTTACGGATAATAACTAGATTATATGATGATATTGATGATAGGTCAAGAAGACCTAAAGATTGGTGACATTTCACAAGTTGGAAAGTAAAGATTCGTGTTATTAAACGCGATCTGGAGTTAGCTTGGCTAAGGTGAGTACATAAGACTTTTACTGAGTACATAGCAAATGATTTTGAAAACTATGATGTGTTATAAGTCTTTATTAATAAATGTTTTTAATAAAGATATGATTAAAAAAGTAAGAAAATGCAAGTAATACACTATTTAAGTATGTCTAAATGACTAATGATTTTTGAAAGATATTATGATAATGAAAAGTAATTAATAACTCTTTATTAATATGATGTTTGATTAAGAGTAATGATAAAGAAAATATGATATTTGGTTTATTAATAATACGTATTAATAAAGCTAACAAGAATGATTTCCAAGTATCAAGTATTGATTAGTATATTATACTAATAAAAGTAGTGATTGATTTACTAGGAGAATAAGTATAAAGTGACTAGAAATAGATTTGTATTCTACTCAAAGAGAAGTTAAAGTAACATGATTTTGATAAATGATAAATATGTTTTATTTAATAAAGGACTTGGTAAAGTCAATATTGAATTTTGAATAAGAAACGAGAATAATATGATAATTAGAATAGATACATTTTAATTTATGTTTGAGTATGTAATATTGGGGCATAGGCCCATATTTGATGATTTCAATATGTGTTGAGAAAAGGATCCGGATCATAGTTAACCCACACAAGTTGGGGGAGTTAGTGACACCTACTTGGGGAGGTACCACCCTGCCAGGAGTAGCATATCGAGAAATAGAAAACCCGGAAAGCGGGGGAGTTTTAGTTAACCCGGAAATCGGGGGAGTTTCAGTTAACCCGGAAACGGGGGAGTTTACCTAGATCACTCACATCGGGGGAGTTTGCTTCGGAGAGGTCCGTAGCGTATGTGATAAAGTATGTGTAAGCACATGTTAGCTTACAAGTATGTGATTTTGATGAGAGTAAGCCTATGGTTAGCTTACTAGTATATATGTATAAAAATGAGAAGATCACGAATTAATAAGTAATAAACGAATAAAGAAAAGTAATGAATATGACTTTTTATTATATTTGAAAATGGGTCGAAAACTCATGTATCTCACGAGAATATTTTGTCTCACGTACTACTTTGTTTTTGGCTATGTACTCAGGATCGAGATTGAAGGATTAGAAGGTCGCGATAGAGGTGGCCTAGAGATGTTTAGCTCGAGAGCTTATAGGTAGATCCCGTTATCCTATGGTTATGATATTATCTTTGTAACACCGTGTTTTATAACTCTGATAATCTTTTAAAAAGGTTTTTGTTTAAACCAAATTTTGGATGCTAGGGATTTTAAATGTTAAACTTAAAGTATTTAAAATTTTAAATTGTTTTGAAAAATTGAGGTGTGCCCACCCTAGACTTAGACTTTGCCTTTGGGACATCATGTTCTATAGGAAGTTATGTTAACCTTTAAGGATTAGGGTTGACCATTAAGGGAATTGTTTTGAATCGAGCTTTTCTTATGTATCTCTGTGACTATTTAGTCAACTTATTGGATTCTAATTGGGTTGACATCTTATTATAGTAAGATGGCTAGAACAAGAAGTGGTCGAGCCTTGTTGGATGGAGAACAAGCTTCGAATGTGAATCAAGATGGGAATGGATTGGCCAATTCAGGTATTGGGAATAACCATACTCCGGTAACAATGGAGGAGATTCAATCCATGCTCACTAATATGAGAAATGTGATGCAACAAGATGTTAACCGGATCATAAATGACCGGTTGAACTTGGGTGATGATGAAAGGGAAGAAGAGGAATGTCGTGATGATAAGGAGAGGGAGGAAAGTGAAGATTCCCCACCTCTCACAAGGACTAAGTCAACGGGAAATAACAGCCCGACCGAGAAGTCCTCAAATGAGGAGAGTGTCGAAGAAAGAAAGATTGAACGTGAAGGATGTTCTTACAAAACATTCCTTGCATGCCGACCTGACAACTATCTCGGGAGTACGGAACCGAAGGTGACCGTTCGTTGGATTCGAGAGACGGAACATGTGCTTGAGAGTAGCAAGTGCAAAGAAGAAGACATGGTGACTTATGCCTCACGTTTGTTGAAGGATGATGCTCTTACATGGTGGGACACCGTGTATGAGACTTTGGGAAAGAAAGTCGTTTACAACATGTCGTGGGAAGAGTTCACTAGGAGACTCAAAGAGAAGTTTTGTCCCGAAAGGGAGTTGGAAGAGTTGTTGGAAGAGTTCTTGCATTTCAAGAAAGGTAATCTAACCTTGGATGAGTATACCAAGAAGTTCACGGGATATCTCCCGTTTGTGTCAAGTACCTACCCAACCGAACGTAGTCATGTGGTTCGGTTTGCTAATGGGTTGCCATGGGAGTATGAGCTAGAGGTGAAAAGGACGGCTACGCTTGATGAGGCGATCAATGTCGCCCGGAGTGTTGAGAAGGTGGGAAAAAGAAGAATTCAAGAGAGGTCGGTTGACAATGAAAAGAGAAAGTTTGAAAGTTTTTCGTGGCCATCAAAGAAAAGCAAGTTTACCCCGAGCGGGTTAAAGCAAGGTAGTGTTGGAGGGTGTCGAAAGTGTGGTGGGGACCACAAAGATGAATGCAAGGCGGATTCAAATGGTTGCTTCAAATGTGGACGTTTTGGCCACAAAGCTAAAGATTGCAAGGTGAAGAGCCTTGATGAAGTGGAATGTTTCTCATGTCATGAGAAAAGGCATTATAGTAATGTTTGCCCAAAGAAGGGAACTAAAACGTTGGTGTCAACCGCTCACAAGAAACCGGAGCCGTTGAAAGTCAAAGGGCGTGCCTTCCAACTCACGCGTGAAGAAGCCAACGAGACTCATGATGTCGTCTCAGGTACCTTATTCATAAACTTCATACACACACATATATTGTTTGATTCGGGTTCTACTTACTCTTTCGTGTCTCACAAATTTGGTGTTAAGTTCAATGTTCCATTAGAGTTGCTTGATGAATTTTATGAGATAGAAGTTGCCAATGGGAAAACCTCTATGGTTCAACATATTTATAGGAATTGTGAACTAGAAATCGATAATAAGAAGTTTAAGGTAGATTTGATGCCTATGGGAATTAAGTCACCCGGCAATGAAAAAGTATATGTTTACGGGGAAAAGCCAAGATTTTATGTGGAAAGAAGTTAGTGTCGATCAAGTCACCCGACAATGAAAAAGTATATGTTTATGGGGAAAAGAGGCATCATATACCAAATCTTATTACTGCCATTAAAGCAAGAAAATGTTTGTCAAAAGGATGTTCATCGTTCATAGCCTATGTCCTAGATGGAAGAAAAGAGAAGAAGACGATTGAGAACGTGAAGATTATTCAGGATTTTCCCGAAGTTTTCCCCGATGACTTACCCGGTCTACCGCCGGAGAGACAAGTCGAGTTTCGAATTGATTTAGTTCCGGGGGCGACGCCGATTGCCCGAGCCCCGTATCGTTTAGCTCCAACCTGAAGGATTTATGTGCACAGTTAGTCAACCTATGATGATACATCCATGCCTACGAAACACTTAAGGGTCACACCGATGAGTGCATGTAATACAAGCAAGTTATGCAACGATACTACGAAGAGGAATGATTCATAATAGTCATTATTAATCAATTAAGTATTACGTTAAGTTTAACTTATTACTAGATTAGTTTAACTAACTAATTAATACAAGTAGTTGTACATTTACTAGTTAAGTAAATATACAATGTGTTAGTTATAGATTATCCATGATATGATTTAAGGCTATTAAATCATATAGTAATTGGATAATATTATTGTGTAAATTATATAAAGGTCATTATATAATTAACTATTAAAAGTATAAATACAAGTATATAATTCGTGTATATGGGTACCGAATTATTAATGTGTTAATACTAGACATTTGATAGTTAAGTGCAACAATAATAAACTAGTTAAACTATAAGGGTTTAAAGTGTAAGAGATAAGTTTAATTAAGAGATTATTCTTAATTAAACTAGAAGGGTCCTGAGTGAAAGTCTTTCTATTATAAATAGAATGCATGGGGCTCCCTTATTCCTTGATCATAATTACGAAACCCTAGCCTCCCTCCTCTCTTTGGTTTCGGCCGAACACAACCCCAAGAACACAACACTTTTGTGTTCTTCGTGTTCTTCATTCGTTCTTCGTGTTCTTCAAGTCTTGAAGATCCAAGTTCGTTGCAAGTGATCATCTAGAGGATCGTTCGTCGTGTTCATCATCAGTGGATCTATCTTAAGCACTAACTAAGGTATGTTTCATGGAACACTCTTTCCTCCTTCTCCTCTTGTTCGAAGTCGAACCAAGAATCCTAGGGTTCTTGGTAGTAGTCGACGAACACACACAAGTATGTGTGTGTGTGTGTTCGAGTTCTTCGTACAAGGTTTCTTTCTTGTTAACCTAATCTAGATTTCCAACATCCCAATCCTTTAGGGTTTAAGGATTAGGTTTAATCCCAGTTCCTCATTTAGGGATTAAATCAGCTAGTTGGTTTTAACCGGTCAAGAACAAGTTCATGTTCTTGGTCAGTCATGGTTCGAACCAAGTATACTAGAAGGCCGATCCTATGGGTCGATCAGTCGCATGGTGCGTAGTGAAAACCCTTCACAAACGAAATGAGAGAGTTGATGTCTCAACTCCAAGATTTACTTGATAAGGGTTTTATATGTCCTAGTTCGTCACCGTGGAGTGCATCGGTTTTATTTGTGAAGAAGAAAAATGGTTCGATGAGGATGTGTATCGATTACCAAGAGCTTAATAAGATGATGATTAAAAACCGATATCCTTTGCCAAGGATAGATGATTTGTTTGATCAACTTCAAGGAGCCGATTATTTCTCCAAGATTGATTTCAGATCGGGTTACCATCAAGTTCGTGTTAAAGAAGGTGATACCGAGAAGACGACCTTAAGAACTCGTTATGGGCATTATGAATTTTTAGTGATGCCATTCGGTTTGACGAATGCCCCGGCTATTTTCGTGGATCTCATGAATAGGGTTTGTAAACCTTTTCTCGATAAATTCCTCATTGTGTTTATTGATGATATTCTTATCTTCTCCAAAACCGAAGAAGAGCATGAAGAACACTTGAAGCAAACTCTAGAAGCTTTGAAACGAGAGAAATTGTATGCAAAATTCTCGAAGTGTGAATTTTGGTTGCGAGAAGTTCAATTTCTTGGTCATGTGGTATCTCGAAGCGGGATAAATGTAACACACCGATTTTTCAAAACAATTTAAACTTTTTAACTAAATAAGTTCAACATTAAAAATCCATAACATCCAAAATATGGTTCGAATAAAACATTTGGAATAATTAGAAAGTACCAAAACCAGTGTTACAATAATATCAAAAACAATAGTCTAGGGAACTAAATCAGTACACCGAGCTAATCCTTCCAAATGCTAACTATGGGCCACCTAATCTTTTGCTCCCGAACCTAAGTACATAGTCAAAATAAACGTAGCACGTGAGACAAATATTGTCTCGTGAGAAACAGGGGTTTTAGACCCGGTTAGAAATAATTTGCAATAAAATAATAATTAATAAATTATCAAATTGCACATAGTCAATCAATCTCTAAGGCTTGCCATAAGCCAAACACATACGTAACGGGCCTCCCCGAAACAACTCCCCCGATATGGGTTATCTAGGTAAACTCCCCCGTTTCCGGGTTATCTATTTGCTCCCCCGATTTTCGGGTTATCTCAAACTCCCCCGATTTCCGGGTTATCTATTTCTCGACATACTACTCTTGCGCAGGGTGGTACCGCCCCAAGTAGTAGTCACTAACTCCCCCAACTTGTGTGGGTTATCTAGGATCCAATCGATTAGCTACCACATAACAAATCATCAACTTGGGTCAAAGCCCATATCACAACTCAATCATACTAGTGGTAACTAAGCAATGAATTCACAATACAATTCAATTCAATTCAATTCATTTCAATTCAATTAAATTAAATTCATACTCTATCAATTCAATCTTTTCTTTATTAAAAATATTTATCTAATAAAGACTCTAAAATCATTTCAATTCATAAGACATGGTTCACTATGTACTCAGAAAGATCACATGTACTCACCTTAACAAAGCTATCCAATACTTGTGTAAATCAACACAATCTCTACTTCCCAATCAAGGAAGTACTTCCAATCTCAACTCCTTCTTGACCTATTATAAAAATCATAACAAATCTAGTCATAAAACATAACTAACTACTAGTTAATCCATCTTAACCTTCCCAACCACCAAGTTCGTACCGCTTGGTGGAAATCTCAAACCCTAGTTCAAGATTTCTATCCATAAAACCGAAATCCAACTTGTACACATTGATTACAAGCTTACCATGAGTGTTTTACACTCATGATAGACCATCTTCCCCAAAGATGGTATGGTTGGTTCCCCAAACCACCATTGATACCCATGAAAAGCTTGAAATTAAGGTAGAAGATGATAAGAATCAATAATCTTTACCTTTGATGTCTAAATCTTCAAAGATGATGAAGATTTGAGCTCAAGATCAGCAAAATCGCCCTTTCTCTTCAAAATAACGGCTGAGCTACAAGTAGGGTCGTTGATGCCTAAACCCTAGCCTAAAACCCGTTTTATACAGAGTTCAGGAGTTCACGATCGCGAACTTGAGTTCGCGCCGTGAACTCTGCGTGTCGTGAACAGTTCGCGATCGGTAACGGGTCGGGAACTCTATGTCTGAAAACCCCAATTCCCTGGACGAAGTTCACGATCGCCATCCCATGTTCGCGCCGTGAACTTCTCCAGTCAGCTAGGCTGCACTTTTCGGTCCTTGTCTCGACGCGGTTTCGTCCATAACTTTCTCATACGGTGTCCAAATGACACGAAACCAATTCCTATGGTTCTGAAATGAATTATCCTTATTTATCATATTTATGTACAATTTATTTATTTACAAAATCTCGGTCGTTACAATAAAAGTTTGTAACGCCCTAAAGTTTTAAATAATTAAATAATAATTTATATTAAATTTTAAATTACGTTTTGTTTTGCTATGAGCAATTACTGCGAAATAAATGTGTGACGTTCGGGAATTATAGATTAGGTGTGATATTTAATTTGAGATGACATTTTGGTTGCACAATTATATGACCTTTATCATGATGTGTTAATTAATTAATTAATTATGTGACGTTCCATTACAGTGACGTTTTAATCCCGAGGGTGTGGCGAGTTTGAGTAGGTGTCGAGGCCGGCCTTGGGCCAAGGTCGAGGCGGCCACCCTTTCTTTTGTTTCCGGATTGTGCTAATTGAGGTTAGGCCCGAAATATCCTTTTAATTCTTAAGTTTAACTCGTGATTGTGAGCCGAGCCAATCTTCTTTTGTTTCCGATTTTGTGGAAAAGTCCGGGCCTGGTATTGAAGCTTAGCCCTTCGTTTCTTTTAGAGCTCTAAGGCCCGATTAGGATAGTCTTGTGGCCCAACCGGTTTAACCATTCAGTTAAAGGCTTAATCCTCATTACGAGTCCTTGCTAAACTCCACTGCTATTTCGGCCGACCCTAATTGTTGGTGCCTTTTTAACGAACCAGAGAAGGGAGAGCTTGAGGGCTGCAATTGAGGATGAAGGAATTGTCGAGTACAATATTAGGTAGCGAGTTTATCCTTTATTCTTCCTTTTGTTTCATTTTTCTCGCTGGCTTCTTCTGATAATTGTCTTCGTGTTTTGCATTGATATTTGGGTGGGATCAATCTATGATAACCAGGTAGGCAAGCAGGAGGTGGCGACTTTGGAACAAGTGACAATTGAAGATTTAATTCATGGTTGAAGCAGGCCACGTGGTTCTTAAAGGGTGGCGGTGGATTTAATTGTTTGAGCTGCATAATCTGTTTTGTGTAGTCAAGAGTTGTGAGGTTTTGGATTCATAATTGCTTTAGTGTCGGGATAATCCATCACCTGTTGTTCCTTTTATTGCGAAGTGATTGCAGCAGTAATCTAATTCCGAGAGGAGGTGTGTTCCGAGGCAGTTGAGAAGTGGTCAAGCTCACACCTGCAAATTTCCTCCGAGCCAACCATCGTAACCAAGCCGTCGGTAGAATTTTCACCCTTGTTTGTTCGTTCATTTAATTTCTGATTTCCTTGGCGATTTATTCCCGTATGTTGTAGGTTGATTGTGATATCGGGGCTGTGGTTAAGTCATGATAGAGTTCGAGTTTGGTGATTGTTATGATTGTTGTCGGGTCTATTGAGTGTCCGTTTTGTTGTTCTAATGTTGTTATAATTGTTGGTTGTTTTGTTGGTCTAGCCGTGTCAATCGTTTCATTGGTTCATGAGGTTGAGTTGTCTGGTTATTTACTGATTTTGTAAGTGCCGGGTTGGGTAAAGATCACGGGTTTGTGATCTAGATGTTTTAATAACTGAAATCCAGAAACCGAACCTTTAGGTTCTTGGTTTCCTAAACCGAGAAAGATTTTAAAAGAAAAGACTAGATTACTTATAAATATGCTCTGAGCTAAAAATGAGTTTCGGGGCAGTCGGGTGCCTCGGGAATAAAAGGGTTGTTGTCGGGATTCAAAACGGGTTTTAAAACTATATGCTGAATTTTTGTCAGATTGTGTGATCTGACTTTGAGTCCGTTTCTACCACACTTAAAATACGTTTCTGGATTTTTGGCCCGTGCTGGTCTCTAGTTTTCCGTGTCCTCTTTCCGTTGCCGCTGACGTCTCGTCCATCTGAATTGTCATCTAAAAGTTATTGCTATTTTTGGAAACCATCGCAGAATAGTTTCGGTTCAGCTAATCTGTCTTGTGGGTCTGTTTTGAGCCCCTTCTGTGTGGATTGAAGTCCCGAAGTCTTCTGACAGATTGTAGTCCTCTGAATTATTTAGCTACTGTAATAATTTGAATAAAATCTAGTGAACCGTTTGAGAGATATCATTGTTTCCGTAAGAGTGCTGCGCGCTATCAAATTCTGTTGGAAATAATTTTGAGCCGAGTTTTAATTCTAGTCTTGTGATGCATTGTAGGATCCTTTAGGAGTTGAGTTGTGACTCTTGTGCGTGCCGAGGATTCCTTAGGAGCTTACATTTATCGAGGTGGGTGATCTCACTATAAACTTGCATTTACTTTCATTTCATGATTATGTGCTATGTGTCATGAATTGCTATTGCTTTGAGATAAGCTTGTTTATTTGATGATGTGCTAAGTGTTGTTTATTTTAAAGACATCCTGAACTGAGATATGGATGTTGAGTAACCGAGCTAAGTACCATATCATTATGTGTTGATCTACGTACATGAGTTATGTTTATAAGTTATATGCATGTGAGATGTGCTAGTTGATTACATATCTGTTGAGATGATATGTATTGAGTATGAGATGGTTTGTTTTTATATGAGTACATGTTGTATGAGTCAACACGTTAATAAAACTAACCTAATAACTATGAGATTTTAATTACCGATCGCAAGAGGCGACGGCGAGAGCCAACTCTTCCCGTTTGAGTTGCCAAAGTACACTACACGACTGTCAGCGTGGTACTGCGGGGCACCTAGAGGACGGGTGTTGGAAGAGGGTGTTGTGACGAGCGTATGTCGGTGGGCGTACGTTGAGCATCGTCATAAACCACAACGAACCTAATGAGATTTAATAAAAGACCTAATAATCGAGAATTGAGTAGAGTCTCTAGGGATCACTTATGTGGTGTGGATTGTTTGTATGAGTATGTTTATTGTGTTGATTATTCACTCAGCGGTGGCTGACCCCAAACACTCCCTCCTATTTTGCAGGTACTAGCAAAGGCAAAGAGAATGTCAATGGTTGATGAGCTGCGTTTCTATTTTTTTTATATTTATGGATTTGGATTAAAACATTTATTTTGAGTCAAACATGTTTTATCTTAAAACCTTTAATTATTCTGCATTTAAAACACGAGACGGTTTTATATTTTTATTTATGAGTTGGGACCTTTGAGTTACTTGTACTTTTGGGGGAAAATGTAATATTTTATTGATTAAAAATTTTTAAATTCCCCCTGATTTTTGGGATGTTGCAAAGTTGACCCGTCTAAGATTGAAGTGGTAAAGAATTGGGAAGCACCGAAGACTCCAACCGAAGTAAGAAGTTTTCTTGGGTTAGCCGGTTATTACCGGAGATTTATTGAAGATTTTTCCCGAGTGATGGTCCCACTCACTAGGTTAACGAGAAAAGATGTGAAATTTGATTGGGGGAAAAAGCAAGAAGACGCTTTTGCTTTGTTAAAGGAGAAGTTGTGCAATGCACCAATTCTCACTTTACCCGGTGGTATGGAAGATTTCGTGCTGTATAGTGACGCCTCGAACAAAGGTCTCGGTTGTGTTTTGATGCAAAGAGGTAAAGTGATAACTTATGCTTCAAGACAATTGAAAAATGTGGAAGAGAGATATACTACTCATGATTTAGAGTTGGCGGCGATTATTTTTGCCTTGAAGATTTGAAGACATTACTTGTATGGCACAAGGTGTATATTGTACACGGATCACAAAAGTCTCAAATACGTGTTTACGCAAAAAGATTTGAATATGAGACAAAGAAGGTGGATTGAGTTGATTAACGATTACGATTGTGAAATCGTTTATCACGAGGGAAAGGCTAATGTGGTAGCCGACGCCTTGAGTAGAAAAGTTTATGAAAAGCCGGCTATGGCTAAGTTGATGCGAATTGAAGTGGTATCTAGCTTCATTGAAGTTATAAAAACCGCACAAGCCGAAGTGATGGGAAAAGATGAATTTAGACAAGAGAGATTGAGAAAGAACCAATTATTTGAAGAAAATGTTCAAGGGTTGAAAACCGTGAATGGTCGGATTTGGGTTCCGAAATTCGGTGGAAACCGAAAAGTATTGTTGAATGATGTTCACAAGTCTAAGTACTCGATTCACCCCGGAAGTACAAAGACTTATCAAGACTTGAAGAGAATTTATTGGTGGCCGGGGATGAAGTCGAGCGTAGTAAAGTACATTTCAAAATGTGCCACGTGTGCACAAGTGAAAGCCGAGCACCAAGTGCCTTATGGGGTTGCACAATCGTTGTAAGTGTCGGCCGGTAAATGCGAAGATATTACCATGGATTTTATTGTTGGTCTTCCAAAGACGAGTAGAAATCATGATGCCATTTGGGTGATTGTTGATAGGTTAACGAAAAATGCGTTATTCCTAGCTATTCGGGAAACTATGCCACTCGAGAAGCTGGCAAAGTTGTATGTTGATGAAGTTGTTCGTTTGCATGGGGTACCGATGTCGATTGTGTCCGATCGGGATGCAAGGTTTACCTCGAGATTTTGGAGATCACTCCAAGTAGAGTTGGGAACTAAGTAGAGATTGAGCACTGTAACACCGCAAAATTTAGAAAACGTTTTTTTTTAAAGGGTGTGCGGAAGCATAAAGATAATAAATAGTTAGGTTTAGGTTTACAAACCAAACATCCCAAAATAAACTCCAAAAAAATAATATTTAAATGGTGTCACTTAACGACATGGCTCATTTTACAAAACATATCCATTTGAGCTTGGTCACCCATTACATCCAAAGCACCGATCAACCTGAAAAGAGTCAACGAAGGAGGGATTAACACAGAGCTAAGTGAATGAACATAATCTACAAAATATATAAAGCTCAACAAGCAAGCACCAACATCCCCCCGATCGTTACTCCTCGTAACCACTTAACCACTGCTCCACTGAACCACTGTTCCTCTGAACCAGTAACCACTAACTGTCTAATCACTAAGCACGGAAGTAATGCTACATCTCCGCCTACTAACCTCGGAAGTAATTCTACATCTCCGATTGCTAAACACAGAAGTATTACTACATCTCCGTGTTGGGTAATCACTATGAGAGAGGATCGGCCAAAACCATGGTCGGCCAAAACCACGGTAACCGATAGCCTGTATCCAATACACTATGCCCAACCGTTATCCATCCGACACTGACCTCATCCCTACCTCGGTCACCAAGTTCAAACCGAGTTTTTGCTACCATTCAAGTAGAAACCCTTCACCTATGTGCACATATCCTATTTCTCTTAACCCAATCAAACAGGTACCAAACAAGCAAACTGTCAAAGATTCGCGCCCGAAAAACGACCCGAAAACCCGCTTCTCGGAGTTCACGAACGTGAACTAGGTGTAATGACCCGAAATTTATAGATAAATAAATTTCATAAAAATATGATAAATAAGGATAAATCATTTAAAGAACGTAGGAATTGGTTTCGTGTCATTTGGATATCGTATGACAAAGTTATGGACGAAACCGTGTCGAAGCAAAGTTCGAAAAATGCAGCATGGGCTGCATAGCCCAAGATAGCGGCGCTATCTTGGGATAGCGACGCGATTTATGGGGGTCACCAAACAGCGACCCAAGATAGCGTCGAGTTCTGCCGCGAAAATGAGAATTTCTGAGATAGAGTCAGAGATAGCGGCGCTATCTCCGAAGCGAAATATGGCGGGCTCTGAAATAGCGACGCTATCTTGTAGATAGCGACGCTATCTTCCTGTGTGCAGCATTAAAGACGGGTTTTGGCTCATTTGATGCCATTGTTGACCCTAGTTTCTCTCCCAACGAGTTTGTATACGTTTTTGAGTGGAAAACATCATTTGGAGCTGATTTCTTGGTCAAATCTCGTGATTCTTCACTCCTAGTTGAAGATTTAAGGTATATCTTCAATCCTTTGTAGTTGTAGCTTTAGATCTATGGATTTAGAAGCTTGGGTTTGAAACCCTAGTTCTTGGGTTGGTGATTAATGGTTAAATAAATGTTGTATACACTTAATAGATGGTATTTTAACAAGGGAAACAAGTGTATGGTTAAGATTTGTAAGAATCTTAATATTGGTAAAACCTAGGGTTTTGGAAATCATCATAATTGGGGGAAGTATTATCAAAGGGTTTCTTATGATAAATGAGTGTATTATTGTTAAGTATGTATTGATGAACAAGTGGTGATTGTCATATTAGGGATTTCAGTGGATTCTCGAAAGTGAGCAATCTTGTGGAAAAGGAAGGATTGTGTTGGAAGAACACATTGGGAGCATTAATTGCTAAGGTGAGTACATGAGACTTTTAAACTGGGTACATAGCAAAGAGTTTTGGAAATACATATGATATTTTATGGGTCTTTATTAATAAATGTTTTTAATAAAGATATGATTGAAAAGACGAGAAAATGTAAATACTAGACTATCTGAGTATGTCTAAGATGATTGATGATTTTGAAAGAGATCATGAAAAGTGATTAATACTAATTATTAATATGATGTATGATATTTAGTTTATTAATGATATGCATTAATAAAACTAAGGATGATGATATTAAGTAAAGAGTATTGATTAGTACATGATACTAATAAAAGTGATGAATGAATGTATATGAAAATGAATATGGTGTGACTGGTAATAAATACACATTATAGTCAAGAAAAGATAAAAGTATTATGATATCGATAAATAAGAAATGTTTCTTATGAGAATAAGTAAGGATGGACCTCCTTGGGTTCATGGATGTAGAAGTAAATATGGGTTGCTTATGATCGGGTCCATGGGACCATACAGGTACGTTCACATTGTGTTGAACTAATTATATGTCGTTATTGTTAGATGTCTAACTTGTTTGATGTTTGTTGTGATAGCCGAAGGCTTTGACTGGCATAACTGTTAGGTTATGATAAGAGATAGATGGTGGTGACGCGGGGGACCCCCGGTCACTGGGCGGTGGTATAAATGTTTATACACCGAGTGTATATATGTTTATACACTAAGCACACGAGTGCTTCTAGTACGCATATGTTTGGTACTAGGTATGTTAGGTTCTATTACATATATGTTTATGTATTAGACATGTTTGTGCTTCTAGTACATATATGTTTATGTACTAGGTATGATGGTGCTTCTAGTACGCATATGTTTGGTACTAGGCGTGTTAGGTTCTAATGCATATATGTTTATGTATTAGACAGGTTTGTGCTTCTAGTACATATATGTTTATGTACTAGATATGATTGTGCTTCTGGTACCTATATGTTTAGGTACTAGATATGTTTTCTAGGGAAGCAAGATCGATAGGGTCGCAATAGGGCGACGAGACGGTATTGATGTAGTATTTATATATATGTTTATATATTTATGAAATTGTCATTATTATTATTGGGGTCTAAAACCCATGTATCTCACGAGACTATTTTGTCTCACGTACTACGTTTGTTTTGTGGCTATGTACTCAGGTACAGGTTGGAAGTGATAGAAGGTTGCACTAAAAGTGGCCTAGAGATGTTTAGCTCGGGAGCTCGTAGGTAGATCCCGTTTGCCTATGGTTTTGATATACTTGGTGACACCGTATTTTTGTATACTCTGATAAAGGTTTTAAAGTTTTTGTTAAACTGTATTTTGGACAATATGTCAATTATTCGGAAAACTGTATTTTAAATGATTTAAACGATGTTATAAAAATACGGGTGTTACACTAGGGTTCACGAACATGAAATATAGTTCACGACGTGAACCAAAGTTCACGATCGTGAACTTGCTCCAGCGGGTGATTCCTGCATTTTTCATGTATTTTCCTGCATGTTTCCTGTATTGTCCTGCACCTTTCCCCAAACAGGCAATACCAAACCGATTGTAACCAAACACAAGTTGGAGGTTAAGTCCACTCACCGTAACCTTCAATTTCCGTAACTCAGTGACTTAATATCACCGAGTTTCCTCCTCGAGTCCCGTGCACCAAAGAACACCGAGTTAATAACCGGTACTTATTAATAATCACCAATATTAACAATAATGAACACTAACTTTCCACCAAGTGTTATAAGAACTAATTCTAACACATAAGTATATTAAACCCACTTATACATACACAATTGAACAATTGGGTCAATCCACCGTTTAATCACCCGAACAGGTCACAATCGGATTATTTAGCAATAATACTTTGTATTACTACAACCACATCATCCACTTACAATTCACCAATTGTTATCAATAACATTTCTAACAAAACACTTATACTTGCACAATCCAAGTTTCTTAAGTCACTTTACTACCAAATGGCACAAACGGGTCAAAGCCCGAACATAACTATATACTTACCAAATTCCACCATCTAAGCACACACTTACTACAACTAACAAGTCATAATCATATAACAATTCATCGAGTTCATGGCTACCAACAATCCATGTATTTTACTTCCAAATTACTAGTTAATCATTTTAACCAAAAACATCCAAACACTAGTTAGCATTTCATCAATCTCACCGAATCTTAACATAATCCATAACTAACATATCGAATCTATCATGTTAACATATCCAAGCAATAAAACCCGCAACACACACAAATGACACGTTCCCACCAACTAGTCATTTAACACAATAATTAGTTCATAATTTCTACATAACTTAAACAATTGTTTTAACTAACAATTCCACCCAATTAAGTCATAATCCACCAATCAATCTAAATAACTCCTCAAACATATTATCTTAATAATATAAACAACAAAAATCCTCAAAACCTCAAGAAATCCAAGGTTTGGTAAAACCCATCTTCTCCAAACCTCCATTAATGGGGTTTGAAGGTGAATTCCACCAAAGCTTGGTTTCTTCCATCAACAATCATACAATACATGTCAAAGCTTGTAAGGACACATAATATACCATCCATAACAAGATCCATTAACAAAAACCTCAAGAATCATAAACCCTAATTTACCAACTTGCAAGAACTCAAAAACAAATACATATAGGTTGAAGCTTACCTCAAGAGCTACTCAAAAACGGGTTCGGATTAATGATTGACCAAGAAACGAGCTAGAGATCTCTCTTGGAAGCTCAAGAACACTATGAGTTTTGGGAGAGATTGATTTATAAAAAGATAAAAGGAAAAGAAAGTGAGAAGTGACCAAAGGAGGGTGTGGTGACCCTCCTTGACCCCAAAACCGTCCACCATGGGGTGGGGCGCACTTTTGATGTTTTTTTTCCACTTTTGAGCAATACAATATAAAAGTCCTTTCGTAGTTAATTTATTTAAAATAGCAAACGAACTCCAATTTTAAAAACGAAAGCATTTCCGGAAACGAAATCCGACAAGGAATCGAAAGATATAAAAATCACAAAATCGTTTAAACATTTCAGAAGCTGGATATTTTAATCCCTTGATTAAAATTTCACAAAAGGACAAAAGGTCAAACAATTTATTTAACATTTAGTCACTTTATTCCACATATGGTCAAATAGATATTTATCAATTACCCATATATACCTAAAACTACTAGGCCGGTTTTAGGATGTTATAACTCTACCCTCTTTAAAAAGGATTCCGTCCTTGGAATCCAAAAACAATATTCAATTTAACAAGATCTTATCACAATAAATCTACGATTCTATTCCAATCAATTTCATACATACATGCTCAAATCAAAACTCACATCCAATTCGTCATACACTTCATAGTATACTTAGCAATTCCAACTTTTACCTTAATAACATACAATCAATTCATTCGTTTACTTTATACACTTAATTCAAAAACTATCTCAAAACTCAAATAGCAACTACCACTCATGGTTCAGTTAGAATTCCTCATGATAAAAAATAATCCACCAACACATGTAAAAAAATTTTCTTACACACAGACACAATCACCATTTCAAGTCTCAAATACCTACTTGTTTTTCTTTATTCTAACAAAATTTTCAATCTTGCACAGTTTAACTCGTTGAAAGACCCACAATTTTAAGAATTTCCAAATCAAAATTACTGGTCTTAATCAATTAATTTCAAAAAAATATACACCTTCATAAGATAAAGCCACAACAATTTTTATTTTTTGCATACCAAGCACAAACGGGTCAAAGCAAGTTTTTTTTTATAACCCAAAATTGTTTTTACTACTTCCATAACATGTTAAACTATTTACCAAAACCAACTCATGCAATTATCAAACGATTATTATCATAACCAAGGTCTAGCAACTAAAATGTATCCAATTAAGTCTTGACACTAGCCACCTTTAACGGTCAACATTGAGAAATTTATCATAACAATTCACGGTTCATTAAACATGTCCAACTCATGTCAACTTTTTCTTAGACTTCAAGTCAACCAATTACCATACAACTAGTTCTAGACTCTTACTTATTAATCATCCAAATACCAAGATAATTTCATCAATTCAATTCACAATTAAGCATAAGCAACTTTTATCATTTCTATCATCATATTTGATCAAGAAGCGTATCTCTTAAGACATAAAATCTCAAAATCTCAATTCGACAACTTTTATTACAATCAATAAAACATCATCATCACTTTGAGAAATTTTAAAAAAATTAACAATTTAAACTATGGTCAATTTTTATTAACATAAATCATTTCAATACAGTCATTAAATCTAAACACTAGATTTAAGTATAAATCACATTTTCAAAACTCTTCTCAAATAATTTCATAACCAATGCAATTACTTACAACCTCTTCTATCTTCAATTATTACTATCACAAGTCAACTCAAAATAATCTACACATACAGTTCATTAGTCACTTTCAGACTCCAAATTCAACATAGGAAACCAATCAAGATTGCATTATAACATTTCAGGTCATTCAGATCTTTAACATTGACTGACGGTCATAATTAATGGCTATAACAAAAGCAAGCATCAATTTAATCACTTTGGACAGGCATTTCCGGTTCTCACTATACAAATCACTACATGTGACCCGACAGGTCACAATAAAAGTTTCACTTTTTCACATAACAAACACTAGTCCTACTTGGACTATTCAATTCACGTATACAATTCTACTCATTTTCATTACAAGCATCACCTTCACGAAGTTTACAATAATTACTATTATACTTAATTTGATCCATGGTCACATATATTGTGACCGAAACCGACATACAACCGATTCTATTCGCTCCTCCTGAAGTGAAGGAATGACCAAAACAATTTCAATCAACTTGTCACCAATTTGCACAAAATGAAAACGAGCAACTTTAACCACCGAGACACTACATGTGTCCCGACAAACAAGAAAATATTCAATCTTCTATAACATTTATTCATAACTTTGAATAAACTAGACTAATCCATACATCATATCACCCTAAACTTAGTCCAGGTTTCAATAAAAGGAACATGTAAACATGCATCACTTATATCTACAAAACTCCCGACACATATGATGTATCCCAAATAAATAAGCAATCAATTATTCTAATTCGAGTGACATATCACACCAAAGGTAAGCAGTTCAGTTCATCACAACATTTCACAAATCTTAATTAAGCGACCTACTCAATTAGCAATTCTACATAAGCACAAGTATTGAGTTTATCAGAACATACCCGAGCTATCAGTGTCGGTTTAATGTTGATGAAGATTCCCCGACCGCCCCCGTCCTTGACCCACAACCCATTTTCTTTTCCCAAGGCCAATTTCCATCTTGCCCAAATTGACCACCTCTAATGCACTTCATTTCCCAACGTGCGTACATATGCTCCTCGAGTAGTTCCCGCATCGTTACTTGAGGTACCAATGTTTCCTAGGGTCAAGGGGGTCGGGTTCTCTTTGAAGGAATTATGTGCACAGTTAGTCAACCTATGATGATACATCCATGCCTACGAAACACTTAAGGGTCACACCGGTGAGTACATGTAATACGAGAAAGTTATGCAACGATACTACGAAGAGGAATGATTCATAATAGTCATTATGAATCAGTTAAGTATTAAGTTAAGTTTAACTTATTACCAGATTAGTTTAACTAACCATTAATACAAGTTAAGTTTACTAGTTGAGTAAATATACAATGTGTTAATTAAAGGTTATCCATGATATGATTTAAAGCTATTAAATCATATAGTAATTGGATAATATTATTGTATAAATTATATAAAGGTTATTATATAATTAACTATTAAAAGTATAAATACAAGTCTATATATTTCGTGTATATGGGTACCGAAATTATAGTGTGTTAATACTAGACATTTGATAGTTAAGTACAATGATAATAATCTAGTTAAACTATAAGGGATGAAAGTGTAAAAGGATAAGTTTAATTAAGAGATTAATCTTAATTAAACTAGAAGGGCCCTAAGTGAAAGTCCATCTATTATAAATAGAGGGCTTAGGCATCACTTATTAGGTGACACCTACTCAAGCCGAAAACCATTGCCCCTTTACCCCATTCGGCCGAAACAAGAACACCATCACTTGGTGTTCTTCGTTCTTCGTGTTCTTAGTTCATTCTCCGTGTTCTTCGAGTTTCGAAGATCCAAAATCGTTGCAAGTGATCATCTAGATCGAGGATCGTTCGTCGTGTTCATCATCAGTGGACTTATTTTAAGCATTAACCTAAGGTATGATTCATGGAACACTCTTTCTTCCTCTCCTCTTGTTCGAAGTCGAACCAAGAACCCTAGGGTTCTTGGTAGTAGTCGACGAACACACAAGTATGTGTGTGTTCGAGTTCTTCGAACAAGGTTTCTTTCTTGTTAACCTAATCTAGTTCTCCAACATCCCAATCCTTTAGGGTTTAAGGATTAGGTTTAATCCCAGTTCCGCATTTAGGGATTAAATCAGCTAGTTGGTTTTAACAGGTCAAGAACAAGTTCATGTTCTTGGTCAGTATGGTCGAACCAAGCATACTAGGAGGTTGACCCAAGTGGTCGATCAGTGTCATGTAAAACCCTACAGTGGTATCAGAGCCAGGTTTAGAGATCTAGACTAGATTAACAAAGATTGTTTGTTAATTTTAAGTTTTTTTTGTTTCAAGTATTTCTTCTTTCTTCTTCATAATTTTCGAAAAGAGGGTAGAAACCCTAGGACCAAGAACATTAAACTAGTCTAAGTTTAATTGGTCAAAAAGGTTTCTAGAAAACCCTAGCAATTTTCGAAAATACCTAGAAAGAACCCTAGGATCAAGTGTATTAAACAAGATATGTTTAATTTATCAAAAGGATTCTTTCCATAATCCCTTGAAATTTTCGTGACTTAGGAATACCCTAGGATCAAGTATGTTAAACAAGATTTGTTTAATTGATCAAAAGGATTCTTTCCTAATCCATTAGAGATTTCAAAATCTAGAGGTTACTTGGACACCAAGTTTATTAAACTAGCCTAGTTTAATTGGTGGAAAAGTTTCCTAGCCTTAAGTTTTCGAAAACCCTAAAGAACCCTAGAACAGTAAACTAGTTTAAGTTTAATAGTTTAAAAGTATTAATTAGGATAATAATCTAAAACCTAGTTAATTAGACAATTTTATGTCTAATAGGTTTAATTATTATTTTGATAGATTTATTAAAGCTAGTTCTTTAAACCTAGTAATTTAGACAAAGTTTTATTGTCTATAAGGTTTAATTTAAAAAGTTTAAATAAATTTATTAAAGGTTATAATCTATCTTAGAATTTAAACAAAGTTTATTGTTTAGATATGATTGATTAAAAGAAATTAATCTTTTAAATAAAATGATGTCTTTGATCAAGAAAGTCAAAACCCTAGTTTTGATTAATTAAAAACAAGATTAGGGTTCATGTAATTAATTTAGGGAATTGATAAAGAAGATGTTAATTTTTAAGTCCTAAAATTAACAAGATGTATTTAATTATTTATATATATGTATTTAATTTTTCGGAATTTTTTAAATAATTAGGTAAAATTGAATTTTAAAGGATATAATAAGTTTATACGTATTTTAATTAGATTAAGTTAAAATACACATGTATAAGCTAGATGTAATATTCTTATTAGAATGTTACAAGTTTATTATAAAATATACATATATACGAATACATTGAAATACAAGATAAAATGGAACAATTAAAAAATGGTAATGTTATTTTGATCTTTAAAGGATAATATTATAATTAGTTATTGTATAAGTTATAATATAATTAAAACTAGAAAGTACAAAGTTATGATTGCATTATAACTAGAAATTGTACAAGTTGAAATTATATGATTAACTAGAAATATACAAAGTTATATATATTAAGATGTATAAAGTTATAAGTTGTTATAACTAGTTAATTATACAAGTATAGTATAAGTATTTTACAAGTCATGTAATATACTAGATTAATGATCAAGTATAAATAACAAGGACCTATATTTAGCTAGTTCAAGTTAAATATAAGAAAGGTTTAAACAAACTAAGAATTATTATATATAGTTTTTATATAATAAGTTTATTAGTTTTCACCAAGTATAAACCGGTGATTGTGTTAGCTTAAGTTTCATCATGGTTGTTGAAGCTAGTGGGAGCTACGCAAGAAAATCACAAAGTTTGTAAGTATGTCGTTAAGACATAAGTTTTGGTCGAATCTAATAAGTCATAAGAAATGTTTGATTTGATTATTAGACATATGGAAAACTAGATGTGTTAAACTAGGTTTATGTTTCAAGTTCATGAATCATAAAAGTTTTAAAAGTTTAACATAAGTTTATAAGTTTTTCAAGTAATATAAAACAAGTAAGTTTTATTAGAAATAAGGTTTCTCACAAAACCTAGTAAAACATTTTGTACACCTCGTTTTAGGTATACATGTAAAATCGTGTAAATTCTTGAAACTATAAGTTTTAAAGAATAGTTCTTAAGTTTTAAAAAGGTGTCTTGTAGAACTCTTCAATTCACAAGTCACACATTTTAAACAAGGATTAAGATTGGAATAAAAGTTTGAGTTTAGTTCAAGACTTAAACAAACCCAAGAAAATCTTAGATCTAAGTACTATCCACCTAATGGAACACCTCACTTGCTAAACGATATTCATATTGTAAGGATAAAGAACCTTAGATATGGATTCAAATCATTGCGAGTGTTAGGGTGCGTAAGGTTCTGTGATAATCGGGAGTCCCGGCGCAGAGCATCGCACTGTCTTAGATGGTCTGATCTACTTTGGTGATAATCGGGAGTCTCGGCCCAAAAAGTACTTGAGTAGAATAAACATACTAGACTTTATTACTAACTTAGAAATGTACAATTAGATTGTACAAGGTTGTAATAAGTTAAAAGTATAAAGATTCTACGACTCCTAGGAACCGTGTCAAGTCTTGATACGATCGGTAAGGAAGTTACCTACCAGAAATAGCATGTCTCGTCGGGAAGTGCCCAAATCTTGCGGCGAGAATGTGATATATGGATCCTAGGCCTAAAATATTAATTATGGGTTTATAATATATTTTAGAGAATGTTTATTGATGATTACTAATTAAACTGAGTTTGATTTGTAGATGGCAGCAACAACCATAGCGACACGTACCAACAATCTCTCACTACGCTTGTTTCTAGAAAAGGACGAATTGACTGGGTCAATGTTTCTCTATTGGAAGCGTGATCTTCGGATTATGCTTACGCATGAGAGAAAAGGAAATGTCCTAGAAAAAGCAATGCTCCTACCGCGAATGCTAGAAATGAACCAGGTGAAGCATATTACGCTTATAGGGTGTTCAAATCTTGCAAGATGGTTAAGGGATCATCGGTAAGTGCTCACGTCATGAAAATGAAAGAGCACATGGATCATATTAGGTCACCCAGTACCGTTGCAGTTAGCAACAGTAATGATACTCAACTCGTTGTTAGATGACTATAAGTCTTATGTAGTCAACTACAACATGCATAACATGGAGCAATCCATTGATGAGCTACATTCCATGCTCATGACTACTGAGTTGATTTGGGGACCAATTTTAAGAATGATCTCGTAGTAACCAATGATGGTAGTGATAAGAGAAAGAGGCGCAGTGGAAAGGGAAAGGATAAAACCGATCCCAGCCACGGCGTGCCTAAAGGGTAATGGAGTCAAACAAAAAGGTCAAGAAGGTAAAGCCAAACAAGGACCTAGAAACGGTGTCTTGGTTGTGGCAGGGGTCAAAGGGTAGGAGGCAATGCTTGCTCCTTAGTTGACTTGACCAACTTCTAGATACTCGCTTCCTACTTGTAAAAGTTTGTTACAAGTAACTCAACTTTAGCAATCGTTTATTGCATAAGATGGAAAGTGATAGTGACCGGCATGAGATGGTGATAGAAAGTTTTAAAGTATTAGTATTAATATAGTATGATTATATTGGATATAATCTAGATAGACTTCAAAGAGTATTATTACAAGTCTTTTACACTTGTAGTAAATGATTTAATGAAGTCATAATTCCCTAGTAGGAATAATTGGATATTCGTATAATCCAAGTAAAATGACTTAGACATTAAACGACTCTTAAAAGGGACAAACTATGTTAAAAGAATTTAAGAATTAAAAGGTATTATTGCAAGTCTTTTATACTTGTAATAAATACAATATTTAATCAAGTCATAATTCCCTAATAGGAATAATGGATATTTGACAAATCCAAGTGATGACTTTGGCATTAAATAAGATTCTTAAAAGAATACTAATGTGTTTTAAGAATTGGAAGTATCCTTTCAAGTGTTTCATACTTGTTAGATACAATAGTCAATAAAGATCATAATTCCCTAAATAGGAATGTTGGATATTCGCAAATCCAAAGGATGATCTTAATTATAGAATTCTTAAAAGATTAAACTACAAGTTATTGACTAGGTCAAAGTAGTAGTTTAAGAGATGCTTAAGTTCCATAAAAGTAAGTGGGAGCTAAGACTAACATAATTCATTAAAGATGTTAGTGAATTCAGTAAGTTAGTAAGACATTAACAATAAGGTTTTACCAAGTCGTTAGCCAAAGAGTTAAGAGAAATAATAAATGATCGTTGATTAGATTATTGCAAACCTAATAGCGTGATCACAAGTTTTGTGATTAATTATTGCATATCTAATAGGTTGTTAACCCTTCAGTGGATAACATAGTCATTTAAGGAAATTTTCTTTAACTAGTAAGAATATCTACAAATCAAGTAACTAAAAGAGGCTTTAGTTGCAAGGATGATTTTATGAATTCAAGAAACTAAGGAGTTAATTTCCAATCCTCCTATGTTTACCGAATTACATAAAAGGCAAGACTAGAATATGTTCTAGATTGTTGCAAGAACAATATCTAGCAAAGACAAAAGTAATAGTATTCCTAAATACTCGTCTTATGTCTTTAGTTTAATAGAAATGATTGGTTTAGTGATAAAGTTACAATTAAGTTTGTAAAAATCATTAAGTAATCAACACGAACGAAAGGAATAAGTAATGATCCAGTAATAATTCAGTATCTATGTCCAGTGAGGAATAATACTTGAGTTAGTATCATTTTTATTCAGACTTTGTATGTTTTACAAGATCCATGAATAAAAGTCTATTTATTCAAGAAGACACAAAATCCGTGACTACTCGTCTTGGTGGGAACCTTGATGGGACGTTAACGTCATCGCGGTATTTGGTGTTAGATTCGAAAGTTCTTCGAAGATAGCTACACAAGTTTTGTGTAAACCAAATATCGGTGATATTCTGTTGGAGGCTCAACGAATATTGGATTGACCACCGTGACAATACTTCGTGGTTGAAAAGTTCAAAAATATTGTTCACTAGGATTATTCTTAAGCCTGAGGTATTTGGTTTAGGATACAATGACTAATGTGCTTTGGTTCAACTCAGACAATTCTGAAATACGTTTGTCATACGAGGCGATACTGGGTACAAAGGAAGTTGTATTTTAAATCGAAATATACAAGATGGTAATTGCACCTCCTCTTTAGGAGAGATATTTATAGGTCCTTTGACTTGATAAGAAACTGGCAAGTGCACTGCCGTGCCCAAACGAACTGATCTGTTCTTTGTCGTTTATCACAGCAGTTTGAATCAACAAGTCATAAAATGATTTCGAATACAGGAGTTGATTTTTTCTACCATGCTCGTATTCGTTATCACAAATATCGTGCTGCAAGGGATAAGCCTAACAACGTTACCCAAGAAGTAAAGACAGAGTGTTCTTTACTAGGAGACGCTATTAAGAGTTTTTCATAAAACTATACCAAGGGTTACATAAGCTGTTTTTATGGGGTTGGTTACCTACATGCCCATCTAGAAAGGCCACTGTAGCTCGTATCATTAAGACAAAGGTTACAAACTTGCACAAGTGGGAGTCTGAAGGAATTATGTGCACAGTTAGTCAACCTATGATGATACATCCATGCCAACGAAACACTTAAGTGTTACACGGTGAGTACATGTAATACGAGCAAGTTATGCAACGATACTACGAAGAGGAATGATTCATAATAGTCATTATGAATCAGTTAAGTATTAAGTTAAGTTTAACTTATTACCAGATTAGTTTAACTAACCATTAATACAAGTAGTTGTACATTTACTAGTTGAGTAAATATACAATGTGTTAATTAAAGGTTATCCATGATATGATTTAAAGCTATTAAATCATATAGTTATTGGATAATATTATTGTATAAATTATATAAAGGTTATTATATAATTAACTATTAAAAGTATAAATACAAGTCTATATATTTCGTGTATATGGGTACCGAAATTATAGTGTGTTAATACTAGACATTTGATAGTTAAGTACAATGATAATAAACTAGTTAAACTATAAGGGATGAAAGTGTAAAAGGATAAGTTTAATTAAGAGATTAATCTTAATTAAACTAGAAGGGCCCTAAGTGAAAGTCCATCTATTATAAATAGAGGGCTTAGACATCACTTATTAGGCATCACTTGGTGTTCTTCGTTCTTCGTGTTCTTCGTTCGTTCTTCGTGTTCTTCGAGTTTCGAAGATCCAAGATCGTTGCAAGTGATCATCTAGAGGATCGTTCGTCGTGTTCATCATCAGTGGACTTATCTTAAGCATTAACCTAAGGTATGATTCATGGAACACTCTTTCTTCCTCTCCTCTTGTTCGAAGTCGAACCAAGAACCCTAGGGTTCTTGGTAGTAGTCGACGAACACACAAGTATGTGTGTGTTCGAGTTCTTCGAACAATTTTTGTTTCTTGTTAACCTAATCTAGTTCTCCAACATCCCAATCCTTTAGGGTTTAAGGATTATGTTTAATCCCAGTTCCGCATTTAAGGATTAAATCAGCTAGTTGGTTTTAACTGGTCAAGAACAAGTTCATGTTCTTGGTCAGTATGGTCGAACCAAGCATACTAGGAGGTTGACCCAAGTGGTCGATCAGTGTCATGTAAAACCCTACACTCTTTACCTGTCACATCTATAACAATCACAACAACTCACGAAAGCTTAGTTAAATCGTTAGTAACTACATACTAACTACAACTAACTTCATTCACCGTTGCTCTAATCCCACTCGTCCGGAATGCTTGACCAACCTCGAGACACGATTTGGGAATGAAATACCTAACAGTGTATCCATCGCCAAACCAAAGCTCTGATACCAAGTTGTAACACCGCAAAATTTAGAAAACATTTTTTTTAAAAGGGTGTGCGGAAGCATAAAGATAATAAATAGTTAGGTTTATGTTTACAAACCAAACGTCCCAAAATAAACTCCAAAACAATAATATTTAAACGGTGTCACTTAACGACATGTCTCATTTTACAAAACATATCCATTTGAGCTTGGTCACCCATTCCGTCCAAAGCACCGATCAACCTGAAAAGAGTCAAAGAAGGAGAGATTAGCACAAAGCTAAGTGAATGAACATAATCTACAAAATATATAAAGCTCAACAAGCAAGCACCAACATCCCCCCGATCGTTACTCCTCGTAACCACTTAACCACTGCTCCACTGAATCACTGTTCCTCTGAACCAGTAACCACTAACTGTCTAATCACTAAGCACAGAAGTAATGCTACATCTCCGCCTACTAACCTCGGAAGTAATTCTACATCTCCGATTGCTAAACACAGAAGTATTACTACATCTCCGCGTTGGGTAATCACTATGAGAGAGGATCGGTGGCTTTGCGAGCCTTAAACCATGGTCGGCCAAAACCATGGTAACCAATAGCCTGTATCCAACACCCCGGGTAAGTCCCTCCCCTTAACCATGCAACGTATACAGGTAAGGTCGGATACCCTATTAGTCGATACACTATGCCCAGCCGTTATCCATCCGACACTGACCTCATGCCTACCTCGGTCACCAAGTTCAAACCGAGTTTTTGCTACCATTCAAGTAGAAACCCTTCACCTATGTTCACATATCCTATTTCTCTTAACCCAATCAAACAGGTACCAAACAAGCAAACTGTCAAAGATTCGCGCCCGAAAAACGACCCGAAAACCCGCTTCTCGGAGTTCACGAACGTGAACTAGGGTTCACGAATGTGAACTATAGTTCACGACGTGAACCAAAGTTCACGATCGTGAACTTGCTCCAGCGGGCGATTCCTGCATTTTCCTGCACGTTTCCTGTATTTTTCTGCACCTTTCCCCAAACAGGCAATACCAAACCGATTGTAACCAAACACAAGTTGGAGGTTAAGTCCACTCACCGTAACCTTCAATTTCCGTAACTCAGTGAGCTAATATCACTGAGTTTCCTCCTCGGGTCCTGTGCACCAAAGAACACCGAGTTAATAACCGGTACTTATTAATAATCACCAATATTAACAATAATGAACACTAACTTTCCGCCAAGTGTTATAAGTACTAATTCTAACACATAAGTATATTAAACCCACTTATACATACACAATTCAACAATTGGGTCAATCCACCGTTTAATCACCCGAACGGGTCACAACCGGATTATTAAACAATAATACTTTCTATTACTACAACCACATCATCCACTTACAATTCACCAATTGTTATCAATAACATTTCTAACAAAAGACTTATACTTGCACAATCCAAGTTTCTTAAGTCACTTTAATACCAAATGGCACAAACGGGTCAAAGCCCGAACATAACTATATACTTACCAAATTCCACCATCTAGCACACACTTACTACAACTAACAAGTCATAATCATATAAATTCATCAAGTTCATGGCTACCAACAATCCATGTATTTTACTTCCAAATTACTAGTTAATCATTTTAACCAAAAACATCCAAACACTAGTTAACATTTAATCAATCTCACCGAATCTTAACATAATCCATAACTAACATATCGAATCTATCATGTTAACATATCCAAGCAATAAAACCCGCAACACACACAAATGACACGTTCCCACCAACTAGTCATTTAACACAATAATTAGTTCATAATTTCTACATAACTTAAAATATTGTTTTAACTAACAATTCCACCCAATTAAGTCATAATCCACCAATCAATCTAAATAACTCCTCAAACATATTATCTTAATAATATAAACAACAAAAATCCTCAAAACCTCAAGAAATCCAAGGTTTGGTAAAGCCCATCTTCTCCAAACCTCCATTAATGGGGTTTGAAGGTGAATTCCACCAAAGCTTGGTTTCTTCCATCAACAATCATACAATACATGTCAAAGCTTGTAAGGACACATAATATACCATCCATAACAAGATCCACTAACAAAAACCTCAAGAATCATAAACCCTAATTTACCAACTTGCAAGAACTCAAAAACAAATACATATAGGTTGAAGCTTACCTCAAGAGCTACTCAAAAACGGGTTCGGATTAATGATTGACCAAGAAACGAGCTAGAGATCTCTCTTGGAAGCTCAAGAACACTATGAGTTTTGGGAGAGATTGATTTATAAAAAGATAAAAGGAAAAGAAAGTGAGAAGTGACCAAAGGAGGGTGTGGTGACCCTCCTTGACCCCAAAACCGTCCACCATGGGGTGGGGCGCACTTTTGATGTTTTTTTTTCCACTTTTAAGCAATACAATATAAAAGTCCCTTTCATAGTTAATTTATTTAAAATAGCAAACGGACTCCAATTTTGAAAATGAAAGCATTTCCGGAAATGAAATCCGACAAGGAATCGAAAGATATAAAAATCACAAAATCGTTTAAACATTTCAGAAGCTGGATATTTTAATCCCTTGATTAAAATATCACAAAAGGACAAAAGGTCAAACAATTTATTTAACATCTAGTCACTTTATTCCACATATGGTCAAATAGATATTTATCAATTAGCCATATATACCTAAAACTACTAGGCCGGTTTTAGGATGTTACAAGCACGGCTTACCATCCGCAAACCAATGGTCAAAGTGAAAGGACGATCCAAACGGTCGAAGATATGTTGAGGTCATGTGTATTGGATTTTGGTGGTAAATGGGATGAACATTTACCGTTAGTTGAGTTTTCATATAACAATAGTTATCACTCGACGATTAATATGCCACCGTTTGAGGCATTGTATGTAAGGAAATGTAGAACGCCTTCTTGTTGGATAGAGGCGGGTGAAACGAAACTCACGGGTCCCGAGATTGTGAAAATAACTAACGAGAAAATCGGAATAATTCAAAAGAATATGAAAGTCGCTCAAGACCGCCAAAAGAGTTATTCGGGTTTTAAAAAGCGACCCTATGATTTGAATGTTGGTGATATGGTGATGTTGAAAGTGTCGCCTTGGAAAGGTGTGATGAGATTCAGTAAGAAAGGGAAATTAAGTCCACGGTATGTTGGACCGTTTAAGATTTTGAAAAGAATTGGGCTTCAAGCTTTCAAGCTTGAACTTCCACCCGAGATGCAAGGTATGTGGTAGCTAAACAATTGGATCCTAGATAACCCACACAAGTTGGGGGAGTTAGTGACACCTACTTGGGGTCGTACCACCCCGCGCAAGGGTAGTGTGTCGAGAAATAGATAACATGGAAAGCGGGGGAGTTTTAGATAACCCGGAAATCAGGGGAGCAATAGATAACCCGAAAACGGGGGAGTTTACATGGATAACCCATATCGGAGGAGTTTGTTTCGGGGAGGCCCGTTACGAATGTGTGGGCTTATGGCAAGCCTTAGAGTATGATTGACTATGTGCAATGTGATAATTATTTAATTATTGTTTTATTGCAATTATTTCTAACCGGGTCTAAAACCCATGTTTCTCATGAGACAATTTTGTCTCACGTACTACGTTTCTTTTTGGCTATGTACTCAGGTTCGGGAGCTAAGGATTAGGCGGCCCGTAGTTAGCATTGGAAGTGATTAGCTCGATGTACTTATTTAATTCCCTAGATTATGGTTTTGATATTATTGTAACACCGAATTTTGATACTCTGAGAATCCTTTCAATGTTTTATTTAAATCGTATTTTGGGATACTTGATTTGTAAAGACTTAAATATTATTATTTAAAAAGTTTAAATCGATTTGAAAAACTGAGATGTTACAATTCACTCTACAAATCATTGAAGTATATAATGTTTTCATGATTTTAAACTTTTTATTGGTTATATCTGAATAACCTTATAAATATTTAACTTTATGTAAAAATGTTAGTCCAATTTATTTAGTAACCGGATCTTTTTTATTTAGATGAGGCTAAAACTATAAATTATAAAATTTAGGTGTTAAAAGTACAAATTATAATAATCTAGAAAAAAATTGTTATTTAGTAGCCATAAATAAATAGAAGAATTAATTACCAAAATAGACCGTGCAACGTGTTCAATTTTCATCTAAGATTGATAGACTTCAATCTTTCAAAATATATCGTGCGACTGGTAGATTTCATAGAGCAGTACTAACTTTGAGCAACATTAAGCTTTGAGCAATACTAAGTTGTGCTAACAGTAGTATATAACGAGCAATGGTAACAAGTTTGAGCAGTAATAACTTGGATATGTGACAGTGTTTTAGTAAAATAGCACGAACATTTTAGTCACATGGTCTATTTTTGAAAAAATTAAGTATACGAATTTTTTTAAGGATTCTTAGTTTTCATTTGGTATATTTAAAAAAATCACCCTACATAAATTATTCAAATAATATTAAAAGCATAAATTAATTTTTTTTTATCAGAAATGAAAGTTAATAAAATTTAAAGGTAAAAATATAATTATACAAAACTTCAAGGGTTTCCACTCACATTTTCACATATAAGATACTAATATATAAATTCAATTTCCCCAATTTCTTTTAAAACAAACCCTAGCCATCACTTTCTCTCTCCATGCTAAAAATTATATAAAAATAAAAAAGGTTAAAATTGAAAAATAATTCGAGGCAAATGATCTTCAATTAGGGTTTCGAATCAGAGGTGTGTTTTGGGCGTATCGAATTTTCTGGCTGCATCACCCAAATTGAGGCTACATCTTTTCTGATCTTCAACGTTTCGATGTTATCCATGAAAGGTACGCATGCGATACCTACTTGTTTTGAATTATACTTTTTCGTTTTTGTTGATTACGGTAGTTTTGTGGAAATGTTTATGGTTGTTGATTAATTTTGTTGTGAATTTACGGCATACAGATCTGGAAGTGAGTTTAAGTTGTCTGAGATGGGATAGATGAATTGGGGATTTCGTTGTGGGGCGTTCAAATTGAGGGGTTGTTGATGGAGATTAGTGTAGGAGGCAGTAAAACGAAGTCATTAGATCTCAACACACTTTTCAAATCGGAGGAGATTAATAGAGAAACGTCTAGTTGGGGTGAGGAAGCTGAAACAAAGAAAAGGAAGAACAGGAAAGAGGAGGTTATTAGCAGCTTTGAGGATCTGAACGAGAGTAAAAAGATTAAGCATTGCACAGATGATGATACAGAAGTTGCTGACTGTACTGCCAGCTCACCAGGGCTTGTTAAGAAGATAAATGGTAGCAGTGACAGTGTACCTGTTCCAAAGCGACCACGGGGATCAATTAACAGGGGTAAGTTTGTTAAGAGTCAGCTTCTTAAGCAGTCATCTGCAGCATCTGATTCTGTTGAAGAACTTGTTGAGTTAAAAGATGAGCTGATAGATGTTTTGCAGAATGAAGTTTCTGACCCTTTAGCCTCTTTTACAGAACAGAATGGTAACTTATTTGATGGAATTTTGGTTGAATCGGTTGGTTCTAAAGATGAAGCTGTCAAGTTAAAAGAGGTGATCAAGGAAATTCAAGTGAACACGGATGCAACGGTAAGCAGTAATTCTACTTGTGCTGACCTGGCGGGTAAGTTAAATGGAAGTTCCAAGGGTAAAGTTAGAAGAAACCTTGTTAAGAAAAAGGTAACAGATTCTCATCTAGCAAAGGGGGAAGACACTGATTTGGTTTTAAAAACTTCTAAACGAAATGGTACCAACAGTAGGAGACGAAAGACTGTTGCAAAAAATGCTGACTCATCTATTGAGAAAATAGAACTTGATCCTGATGATGATCTTGAACAGAATGCAGCAAGAATGCTGTCATCTCGTTTTGATCCTAATTGTACTGGATTTGCATCAAAAGATACAACTCTGGCTTTATCATCTGCAACTGGTTTTGGAAAACCTAATGCAAATACTGAAGGACCACTGAATGCTTCTGATGATCCTGCAGACAGGGTATTACACCCCGGAAGACATCAGAAAGGTAAGGGAAGTTGTAGAAAAAGGCGCCATTTCTATGAAATATATTCTGATGACATGGACGCCCACTGGTTCTTAAACAGAAAGATTAAGATTTTCTGGCCTTTAGACGAAAGCTGGTACTATGGTTTGGTTAATGATTATAATGCAGAAAAGAATCTTCATCATATAAAGTATGATGATCGGGACGAAGAATGGATTAATCTTGAAAATGAGAGGTTTAAACTGTTACTTCTGCCTAATGAAGTTCCACATAAGCCAGACAATAGCACACCTGTTCACATCAAAGATGAGGCTTTTATGGCCACACATATGGAATCAGAACCGATTATCTCCTGGTTGACTCACCGAGTCAAATCATCATCTACTTCAACTTGTTTAAAAAAGCAAAAACTAACAGATTCTGTTCTTTTGAATTCATCAACCGATAAAATACCTATTGTTTATGTCAGAAGAAGAAACCGCAGGTTTTGTGAGCCAAATGATGATGCAGGTTTTGTGTTGAAGTTAGATTCAACAACAACAACAACATCAGTAAAACATAAGCAGTTTGAGATATGTATATCACTTTGGCCTATGTTGAGATACGTACTTGGAGCTGATATGTTATGGTTAATTCGTGGTGTATTGCTGCTTCAAAATGGCACAGTGGTTAAAATATGGCCAACTGTTTTCTTGGAAGCTCTGTTTGTTGATAATATTGTTGGATTGAGGCTTTTCTTCTTTGAAGGCTGTTTAAAGCAAGCTGTGGCCTTTGTTTTCTTAGTCATGAAAATGTTTTGTGAACCTGAGAAAGATGAGTCTATTAACCACCGAATTCCAGTTACTTCGGTCAGATTTAAACTGTCTTTTTCTCAGAATTTCAGAAAGCACAAGCTTTTTGCATATTATAGCTTCTCAAAAGTTAGAGATTCTAACTGGCGGTACCTTGATTCTGAGTTCAAGCCACATTGTTTAGCATCCAAACAGCTGTCTCTTTCTGAGTGCACGTATGATAACATTAAAGTAATGGAAGGTGGAACACAGTACTCACATATACCCTTTGCTGGTCAAAGTCAAAGTCAAACTGCTTCCTTTGAGGTGCTGTCTTGCATAACACTTATAATATTTTAATGTTTAAAATTAATTAGCAACATAGTATGTTTATCTTAACATTAAGAACTGAATTATGACTTTAATGGGATAATTAGTTTTGAAACACAAATCCAAACTTACTAATGACCAGTGTAAATAATAATATGATGTTAAATATTAATATGTCAGATTATTTGTGGTGTGCAGGGTTTGCGTAAGAAATCAAATAGATCATCACTAATTTACAGTTTGAAGAATGGAAATCTCCCTCCATTTGCTCTTTCATTTTCTGCTGCCCCAAATTTGTTCATGAGTTTACATTTGAAGCTTTTGTTGGAACGTAGTATCAGCCTTCAAGATCATGATTGCAATCGCTTAGAGAATTCTTCAGAAAGCTCTTGCAAGAGTCACGAGGAAGCAATCATGTCATCCAAACATGTTGCTGTTGATGATCAAATTCCCAACACAACTTGTACTTCTGCTCAAATAGTCGAGATTGGAAATCCAGATAATTTGAAGGGTATCAGTGTTGAAATCCCAACATCTGATGAAGTTTACAGCGATGGGATCATCTGCAGCCCTAACCCTGCTACAGGTACAGGCCCGTGGGCTGCAGATGGGAAGGCAGATTTTATTGGGAATGGGTTTGGTAACGGGCCTAAGAAGCCAAGAACTCAGGTGCAGTACACGTTGCCTTCTAGAAACAAAGGGCATGTTCAGATGGGACTTCCGTACCAGAGAATTAGGAAAGCGAATGATAAGAAGACGTTATTAGATGCTTCTTCTAAACGAAGGAGCCTTGAGTTGGTGGCTTGTGATGCCAATATTCTAATCAACGGTGGGGATAAAGGGTGGAGAGAACGTGGGGCCAGGATCTTCTTAGAAGTTGCTGATCAAAACGAGTGGAAACTTGCAGTTAAACGCAAAGGGGAATTAAAGTACGGGTATAAAGTGCACCAGGATTTACAACCCGGGTCCACCAACCGGTACACGCATGCGATGATGTGGAAGGGCGGGAAGGATTGGGCACTCGAGTTCCCAGACAGAAGCCAGTGGTTTCTCTTCAAGGAGATGCATGAAGAGTGCCACAATAGGAACATACGAGCAGCTTCGATTAAAAACATTCCAATTCCGGGTGTTCGGTTGATTGATGATGTGGCTGGTGGGGACCACGAAGCGGTCCCATTTGCGCGTGGTCCCTGGTACTTTCGCCAGGTCAGAAATGACGTTGAGATGGCGATGGACGGGTCACGCGTCATGTATGACATGGACAGTGATGATGAGAAGTGGGTTGCAAAGCACGGGAGTAAAGAAGAAGAAGAAGAAGAAGATGGTGTGATTACTGATGAGGTTTTTGAGAAAGTAATGGATATGTTGGAGAAAGTGTCGTATGCTCAGAAGTGTGATCAGTTTACTTCTGGAGAAATTGAAGAACTGATTGCAAGAGTAAGTCCAGTGCAAGTGGCTAAATCCATCTATGAGTATTGGCGGGAAAAGAGGCAACGCAAGGGCATGCCGTTAATCAGACACCTTCAGGTGATGTTTCTTATTAACTCTATTATCATTATTTGTTTTACAAAATTTCCAACTTTTATAAATACCTTGTATGTCACTAGCTTCTGAGTTTTTTTTTGTTTTTGTTTAATAACTGTGTCCTTTGTCTTCATCCTTTTAAGCATATATAGAAGTTGGTTGTTTCAGAAACAAATGAAAGACGAGAATTAGGGTTTCCGAATTGTTCTGTATTCCAATTCTGCCCCTGTTCCACCTTAGTTCATCTAGATGAGTGTTTAATTCTGGCTAAATGCTGGGATATGAATTTGATCTCACAATAGAGCAAGGTTGTAAAATTCGGTTAGCAGTAACTAGGCGGGTATCATAAAATACAAGTATTTTTAAGAAAATAAATATTAGCGATATCCTTACAAAATAACTAAGTTAGTCAATAACCATGAAAAAATTAACAATGTATCAAATATACCAATTACTGTATATTCAACAGTAAGTTGGTAAGCATATAGAATTCAATGAATCATACAAATATACAACCATTAGAAGTAAAAACAGTAAGCATACAAAAACAATCGATTTAGGTTAATATGGTGAAAGAGAGACTGAGCAGTTTGTATGAAGAAGGATGCGTGTGACTGATATTTGAAACCCTAAAATTGATTTTTTAAAGTAAGTTTGACTTTCATTGACCTTGACCAATTGTTTTGACCGATTTTGACCTTGACCGATAACTTGCTCCTATTATGAAATTTATCACTCGGTGAACCGCTGATAGCCGTCTAGGTGGCTGCCTAGACCCATTTTTACAACACCGCAATAGAGAAAATAGTCATTGTTTTTTAAGTTTATTGACAGTTGATTGAATGGAAATACAACTGCAAAGCCTTCTTAAATAGGGCTAAAACAATTAGATTTAATAATTTATACCTATCATTATTATTATTATAATAAGATAAACATAAAAATTAAAAATAAAAAGTAATGCTTTGACCCCAAGTATCACATCTGTTGACAAATTTCCAACTTGTTTTTCGAATCTTTGTTGCTTAATCTGATATTTCATTAAGCTTGACTATTTTACACACCTAAAACAATTCTTCAAATGTTTGGGCCCAAGTTGAAAAATATGGACAAAAAAAGAAGAAATGGTATTATTTCGGCCCAAAACCAAAATCGTTGTTAATAACTGAATATTATACCGAATAACGAAACCGATTCGGCCCAAAACCAAAATCGTTGTTAATAACTGAATATTATACCGAATAACGAAACTGAATTTAACCGAAATCGAACTGTTTTTAATTATTATTAAGCGAAAGTTTTGATCATGGGTTTGGTTTTGGCCTTTTGGGCCATAACTGAACCATATTTGCCCCTAGTTTTATTAATTTATTTACACGTATATCTTATAAAAATAGAATTTATATAATACCGACGGATATCAAATTTCAAGTGTTTGACACTTTGACGTCGAATTAAATGCTAAACATCACTACAATAGGTCAATGTGGCATCAATAATTTGTACATCATGTGTAGATAGCAAATAAAGTAACAACCTAATTATAATTAGCAAATAAAGTAAATAGTTAATATAAATATATATAGCAAGTGTTGAAGTAAGATTAATACAAAATAGAAAATCTTACTACCTAATGAAAGACTAAGTGTATGATATCATCATTTGCTCCATTAAGCGTCCGGAACCTTTAATTTTATCGAATTTTGTTCTAAATTTCAGTTGATGAAGCCTTCATTTACCAATGTACCCTCCTAATATCTAGACATTCATTTTTTGCATCAATTTAGGTTATCGTTTGAAAAACCTCTTAGAAGTTGATTCCTTATTTCTTGCATATATTCAAATTTCAAATTCAATTGAAAATGTTTTTAACATTCCCGATCCAATTATTTTCTACCATATTATTGGAACCTCTTGAAAATTCAATTTTCTCCACTTTAATATCGAGATTCCTGACATCATCACTGACGGCTAATCATCATCTTCCGGTTACCAACCGAGAGAAGAGAAAACATGTTATTAGGATATAGGTACAAAGTACAAACCTTTACTCATACCAAAAAATTATAATGATTATCGATTCAAATCCGCACACGAACAATACAATCTTTTACTTAATAAAATAAAAAATAAAATTAAAACTAAAAATTATTGTAGTCTCCGTGTGACACACGGGTTTGAAAGTAGTGTATTAATAAAGTACTATAAGCTATTAGCATAAAGCACATTAATAAGTTAAGTATGTGAATAAATGAACCACCTCACCGATACGCATAGGCTAAATAAAGTAATCAAATAATATCGCACGAGTAATTATTCGTTATCTAGCGAAATACTAAATAGCAAATTAACTATTAAAGTAAAAAAAACTAATAGTGAAAATTAACGCAACGAAGTAATAAATTTAAATTTTAATTAAATTAAGTAATGTTATGTTTAGCGTCTGCTGGGCGAAACGGACAAACCCATTTACCTAATTTAGTTTTGTCTAATTAGCCCTAAACTTAGTATTTGGTAGCCTAAATCCTAATTAGGACTGTTCTGAACAAATACACCTCATAATTGGAGTGAGTGTACATTAAAATGTGTTTAATGAGAGTTTGTTGTGACATGACAGCCGCCATTGTGGGAAAGGTACCAGCAGACATGTAGAGAATGGGATGAGTTGAAACCTAAATTTGCAACGGGGAGTGGGTCCCACTCCCAATCTGCAGGAGATAAACCCCCAATGTTTGCTTTCTGTTTGAAACCCAGAGGTCTGGAATTGCTCAACAAAGGCTCCAAACACAGGCCACATAAGAAAATCTCACTTTCGGGCCACAGCCACGCCTTTCTACCTGATCACGAGCCTCACCATTCGTCAGGTAATTTCTTTTTATTATATTTCCCCTTGTTGAAAGCTTACTTGTTACGCAAGTCTTGATTGTTTGTATATCTGGTATTTGATTAATAGGAAGAAGAGTAAACAACAACAATAACAATAATAATGCGTTTGGGTATGGGTTTGGAGAGGAGAGGGGGGAATCTGTTTCTCCACTGTTAGGTAAGATGTACTCACCAAGAGATGCAGGTGGGCCCCCCCATTTTTCATTGGACGGTGGTGATGACTGGAATCGGGTGCAAAGAAACAACTCCTCCAAGAGCATTATCAGAACAGTTATATCGCCAAAAGTGGGTCCACCTTCACAAAGGAAGGCAGGAAAAAGGACCAATAATGGGAAAAAGGTGAATCCCGAGTGGCAGAGTCCTCATTCGTTCAGGCATCATCATAACTATAATCATCACATACTGTTGGGTGGGCCCGATCTTGATGAGTTCAGACTCAGGGATGCTTCCAGTGCTGCAAAGCATGCGCGTAATATGGCTAAGCTAAAGAGGGAGAGAGCTCAGAAACTCATGTTGAGTGCTGACCTGGCAATTCATAAGGCGGTGTCTGCGTTAATGACAGCTGAAGCAATCAAAGCTTCCTATTGTGATATCAAGTCAACCAGTCCACCATCATCTGCAAGTTGATTGAATTCATGATATTCTTCTTCTTCTGCTGCTGTTTTGTTTGTTGATAGAGGTTCTATTACAGTCAGGTGCAATTTTTGGTTTAGACTTTTTTTTTTTTTTTTTTTTTTTTGTTTTTTAAACCGTGCCCGGTTTTGGTACATTTGGTAGTTGGTAGGCCATAGATTCTCCCGCAAGCATTACAAACAAGGTGATTTTGAGTTGGTGCTTTTGTGGGATAATAGGGGTGTGGCAATTTTGTTTAGACATTTGATTTGTACAGAAAATTGTCCCCCTCCTCCCCTCTAAAAAGAAAAAGAAAAAACCTATGGTTAGATAATACTGTCGTACAACTGCAAACTCATGAGAATAGTAAGGGCTTAAAATCATCTTACCCGTTTCTTGGTTTTGGGGTTCTGTTTTGGTCCTTGGTCTATTTGTTGAAATCTGTACCCTTTTTTTTCTTCGTGTTTGGTCCAAATTAGTAATCTTTTGGATAGAACCAACGGTTTCACAAATCGTTAATTGGGGTTCTGTTTTGGAGATAACAGGACAGATTGAGAAGGAGTTGTACTGACAGGGTATTTCCGTTATTAGTTTGCTAAAGCTATTTTTGTAAGTTTTTGGCCCTTTCTGATTCGAAAATTTTGGATCCGCCTTTGCTCACATGGCCATAAATCCTTAGTAACAGAGGATACAGTGTAGTGCCTCACCAAAATGTCTTTAGCGAGCCAAAACCTTGCCAAACCACAGTGGCGGTGGGGTCAAATGCCTTGTTGCCAAGCAAATAATAGAATGCCAAAATACTTTTTTTCTTCTTTTTTACTTATGATTGGTTTGTGGTATTTTTTTTGGGTCTCAAATAAATGTTGTAGAAATGCTAAATAAAGAAGAATAACTAATTTTAAGCTGAGTGTTAAAACCATGTTAAAAACGAAAAATATGGATAGAGCAACACTATTCACTATTGTCAGTTTTAAGAACCAAAAGGATAATAAATTTCTGAATTAAGAACCATCCATATAATTTTCTTGTTTCAACAATTGCTAATTATACTCGTTTAACGGTTTAAGGAACAATCTTGGTTCACTATTAGGATCTTTTTGTAATTATGTATATTTGGTGAATTTTACAACATAAAAATTATTTCATTCATCATATTGTACAATGTTTAAAGTAAATTATATAGATATTATAAAAATCATTATATAGAAAATAGTTTTTTTAAAATGAGTTGATTCTTTAACAAACCAAGCTTGAAAAGCTTACGAAGAGAACGGTTGGCTTACACAAATCACCTTACTTTGCGAAAATTGAATTATTACTTTTGAAAAGAATAATGATATTTAGTCATATCATTTGATTATATTCATACTTATTAGATGAAGACATGTATTAAAATAAAAAGATATTATTAAGAGTGAAAATTAGTTAATTATAGGTGTTTGTGAAATGTATCGATCAAGTGGGTGATATTTATGAACTCAACAAAATAGTAAGGAGTAAATATGATTTCTGTTTTGAAAATTGGGTTATAAGGCTGGGCGCTTTTGGAATTGGAGTGTTTTGGAAACGAAAGAGTCGGAGACGAATCCAACGCCATTTCCGTACTCAACATCAATCCCCTTCCCTTCCCTTCGTCTTGTCCTTCCAATGAAGCGAGGGTTCGACTCAATCGAAATTTCAGACGACGAATGGTCAAACCACGATTTTGATTCCTCCCGAATACTCAACAACAAACCCCCTTCCAAAGCTCCACCTCCACCAATCGAATCTTTCGCTTTCAGAGGCGGTGGCGGTGGAGCTGGAACACCGTCGACTTCCAAACCTTCCTTGGACTACTCCTCAGACTCCTCCGACTGTGTTGAAATCATCAATGAACATGCACCTGAGAATTTGGAGGACGATGACTTTGGAGATGCGACGGCGACGGCGCTGGCTAGCCGTGGACGGAGGTTTGTAATTGAGGATGAAGACAATGATGAAGATGAAGACGAAGACGACGACGACGATGAGGATGCCATTGAAGATCTAGGTTTTGGTGCGGAAGAGGAGAGTGAGGATGTCGTTGGAAAAGCGTTGCACAAGTGTGCCAAGATATCAGCTGAACTGCGGAGTGAGCTATATGGTTCCTCAGCGGTTGATGCTTGTGATCGTTATGCTCAAGTGGACGAAGCTTCCTCTGTTAAAATTGTAACTCATGTGAGTTTAATTTCAATCATATGATGATTTACGATTACAAAAATTTACATGAATTATGTATATGATGTTAAATCTTATCTTATAGGATGATATCTGCGAAGCATGTGGAACCGGGAATTCGGGGTTTCAACCTCTTCTAAAACCATACCAACTTGTTGGTGTCAATTTTCTCATGCTTTTATATAGGAAGAAAGTTGCAGGAGGTATGTTTATTAAACTATTCATACTTGTTCTGTGTGTCTATTGTTAGATTTCCAAGCTATTAACCATTGTTTTTTCATGCATCACTTTTCTATTGTGCAGCAATATTGGCAGATGAGATGGGTCTTGGTAAGACTATTCAGGTATGTAAATGTTTCTGGTTTGGTGTAGTTTAGCAGAAATCAAGTAATTTATGATGATGTATAATATTAATTGTCTTGTTTATCTCTAACTAATTAGGCAATTACATACCTTACTCTGCTGAATCACTTTGAAAATGATCCGGGACCTCATTTGATTGTTTGTCCTGCATCTGTTTTGGAAAATTGGGAACGAGAATTGAAAAAATGGTGTCCATCATTTACAGTTCTTCAGTATCATGGAGCTGCAAGATCTGTTCATTCCAAACAGTTAAATTCTTTATCAAAGAGTAGAATGCCACCACCATTTAATGTTATTCTTGTTTGTTACTCACTGTTTGAACGACACAGGTTAGCAACTCATTTGTTTTCTTATGTTTTATCTTTAGTATTCAAGATTGAAATGAAATGGGGTGAAAAATTGGAAGTTTTTCTATAACTAGGTCAAAAAGGATAAAAAAAGATCTTTTTAAGGGCGCTAATTTACAATCCTCTAAGTTTGTGTTTACAGTGCACAACAGAAAGATGACCGGAAAGTCCTGAAACGTTGGAAATGGAGCTGTGTTTTGATGGATGAAGCTCATGCTTTAAAGGATAAAAACAGTTATAGATGGAAAAACTTGATGTCTGTTGCAAGAAATGCCAACCAACGTTTAATGCTTACAGGGACTCCTTTGCAGAATGATCTACATGTATGTATATTTTACTGGTGATTTGATGCTGCTAGTTTAGTTTCTGAATATGTGATTGATGATTGCAGGAGTTATGGTCAATGTTGGAGTTTATGATGCCCGATTTGTTTGAAACTGAAGATGTTGACTTGAAAAAGCTGTTAAATGCTGAAGACACAGAATTGATTGCTCGCATGAAGTCAATCTTGGGACCATTTATTCTAAGACGCTTAAAATCAGATGTGATGCAGCAATTAGTTCCAAAAGTTCAAAGGGTATGTTATGTTAATTAGTTAATAATTTGTTTTAAGTTGCATCTTGTTTTGTGGTTAGAGATGTTTTTATGTTTGTTTAGGTTGAATATGTTCACATGGAAAAAGAGCAAGTAAAAGCTTATCAAGAAGCCATTGAGGAATATCGTGCAGCTGCACATGCTCGTATGGCCAAACCTGGACAAGCTAAAACTGTTCATCTTCCTCGTCGCCAGATTTCAAACTATTTTGTTCAGTTCAGAAAGGTTTTTTCTTTTAATTTTATTTTGTTAATATCTTCATTTTAAAAAAGATGAACACCACATGACCTACCCTAATCCCAGCTTATTTACACCACGAAGTAATAAAATTGTCAATTTTTAAGGGTGGAGGGACATGATTGTGCGTTTGAAAGTAATATGCTGAGATTTTTAACTTTTTATATATAAAAAAAAACAGATTGCAAATCATCCTTTACTGGTGAGGCGTATTTACACAGATAAGGATGTTGTACGATATGCTAAAATGTTGCATCCAAAAGGTGTATTTGGTGTTGAATGTACCTTGGACAGAGTAATTGAGGAGCTCAAGAGTTACAGTGATTTCTCCATCCACAGGGTAATTAATTCAATAAATTTTCATTTGAATTATTCGAATATGTTAACGTTAGGTATAATTTCATACTTTTATAGTTGTCCATGTGATCGGAATTGGGATAAATGAAACAAATACATATTGGGTGGCACTAATTTCTGTCATTGTTTTGTGTTACAGCTTTTATTGTATTATGGTGACACTAATTCAGAAAGTCTTTCAGAGGACGATGTTATGATTTCTGCAAAGTGTCGGGTATAATATGTTACATTCAAATTAAGTCTTGGAATTAAATTGATTATGTAACTGAACTGAAGTGTTGGTGTTGCAGGCTTTGGGTGAACTTTTGCCTACACTTGTGCATGGTGGGCATCGGGTTCTTATTTTTAGTCAGTGGACTTCAATGCTTGACATCTTAGAGTGGGCTCTAGATGTAATCGGGCTTACATACAGACGTCTTGATGGCAGGTAAGACTTAATTTCGTAAATGGTCCTTCAACTACCCACATATTGCAACTTTGGTCCTTTATTTACCATTTTTGTTGATTATTATTCAGTACTCAGGTAACAGAAAGGCAAACGATTGTGGACACATTTAATAACGATACATCTATCAATGCATGCTTGCTGTCAACAAGGGCTGGAGGACAGGGACTGAATTTGACAGGAGCTGATACTGTCATCATACATGACATGGATTTCAACCCTCAGATTGACCGGCAAGCCGAAGACCGTTGTCATCGTATTGGTCAAACGAAACCTGTTACTATTTATAGGTATAACTCATTTGACCAAGTCAATGTATTTACCTTTTTATATAATAATAATATCCTAATTTATGTCATGAATTGAAGGCTGGTGACAAAGGATACTGTGGATGAGAATGTGTATGAGATTGCAAAAAGGAAACTAGTGTTGGATGCTGCTGTACTGGAGTCGGGTATCCAGGTGGAGAATGAAGGTGAATCATCTGATAAGACCATGGGAGAAATACTCTCGGCTTTGTTGTCGGGATAGTGCAAAATGAGCTTTTGTCAATAGATTCTATATTGGCAATTTGAGTTTTGATTATTTCACAGATAGGTGTTGTGATCCATAGTCTGCAAACACGAAAATCACGAGTAATTTAACCGAATATTTGTTATGGCTTTATGGATGCCAACTTTGTTGTATAACAAAGTAGTTGCATGCTTATGATGGCCATCAAGTTAATGAAGGTTTTGTAATCAATGCATCTTTGATTTGTATCCACATGTTGTGGTGAGTCTTGAAAGATAGTTTTGGGTATTCTTGTTATAAGGGCTTCTTGGGGTAGGTGAGCATATGCTCGTGTGACAACCCTCGGAAACAGTCAGTTTACCTGGTACCCGAGTTAACCGTGCACTATTCTGTAAAAACATTGTTTATCAGTTTAGAAATATATTTGATATATTAAGTCTAGCAAAAGCTCACATCATGTGTTGATCATACACATTTTATTATACACAAGTTATGCATGTTAGTGATTTATTGCTTCAGTAGAATCCATGAATTAGCACGTTGGTGATCCATAAGTGTACAAAATTTTTATAAGTCACTCATAGTTTATCACTGGTTATAGGATAGTATAGAATAGATATAAAAGCTGCAAAGTGATATTTTGCGAAATATAAAAGATCGAAAAAATGATGTCACTTTAAAACTAGTACAACATAAGTTTTTGTGTAATTTGATTTAAAACTTATACAATATGAATATGTTCGCACTAAGAAAAACAAGAGGCTTGGAATTGAACAAAAGGACAACAACAGTATGATATGAGCCTATTAGTTTTGTATCCAACTTATATAGTGAACATCTATATTTGTTTGCTTGCCTGTTTGTGTGACTGCCTATAACTTTCAAGTACAAATAACCCATGGCACAGAATTAAAATAATTTCGAAAATATGGTAGAATACAATTGGATGATAGAAAATAAAAAATGTATAAAGGGTACAACAATCTGCAAAACTAACCGCCTTACTCAAACAAATGAATTTACAGATTACGTCGAAACAAAGAGAAATGGAAAACAAAAAGCAGTCAAACAAGATGTTGACTTAGACCAACTTATTTCCATGTAGCAAAAACCAGAAGTCAGCCACCCAAATCAATCTAGACTAATATTTTCATCTTTATAATGACTGCAAGAATGAACACCATATAAGAAAGTTAAACCGAGAGACAGTTGACCTTCTGGTGAAAAAGTCAACAACTTTTAAACCTAAAACCCGAGGCTCGGTAGCATCCATTGAACAAAATTGAGTTGATTATAAAAGAAGTCGTCATTGAATTTCATCATCAGATGTGACAGGAGAATCAGTAGCTTCAGCAAGATTCTGAAGCATTAAAGGAACTTCAGATGTGTCATCAAGATAATATTTGGCTTTGCTGGGTTTCTGCCCAACTGTGCAAGCAAACACATTTGTAGAAACCGAAAGCACGTTTCTTGAAATCGCACTGCCAATAATCTCAAACATATCTTCATCAGATCTATCATCACCAATACAAAGAACAAAATCAGCTTGCTGTCCTGTTTCAGCCATTGATGTCAAAATCTTGTCTGCTACAAAACCTTTACTCGCTTCCTGGAAACATAACAGTTATTAACACGTTGCAGATCTAGTGTGTGTGTGTGTGTGTGTACCTGAGGTTTGACTTCAACGATATATTGACCACTTTTGACAGCAACGGGCTCGTTTGCCAAAACACTCTCGAGATGATCCAACATCTCCTTAGCCTGAGCAAAACCAAACCCCGGGTCTGCATCCCGATACTGCCAAACCAAAGCACTTTCCTTGCTTTCAATTGAAGACCCGTCAGTTGACTCGGTATACAGTCTCATCACGGGCTCAGCCATTTGCATCCACCCAAAATCACTACTCTGACCACACGTTTCCCATTCAGCGTCTCCACGCCACCTGGCAATTACTTTTTTTTTATTAATATAATTTTAGACAAAAAAAATTTTAATTTTTTTTAACTCACCTCATGAAGTAGCCATGTTCGGCTGCAATCCCAAGCTTCTTGCAAGGAGAAAAGGCTCTGCTTAAGCTTTCTCTACCTCTTCCACTAACTATAAATACTTTATTATTTTCATCTCCAGAAAGCCGATTAACAATCGAGATAACTTCTTTACTTGGCGACTTTATAATCGAATTTTGTGGCATTACTGTCCCGTCATAATCCAACAATATTGCTTTGTTTTTAGCCTTTATGTAAGCCGACACAATATCATCAACCGAAAGCTTCCTGAAATTAGGGTCTAAAGACACAACCCTAAACCCAAACCCTAACCCGATTCCCCAACATCTTTTCCTGAAATGATCCGCACACGTTCTCTCCATATCTTGCAAGAAGCTTCTAGACCAATATCCCACATTATGTGTGCTAACATAACGGTAATGCTTCTCGTGCCTAAATTTCTTTTCAGCATCACTCATGGATATAGCCTCGTTCATAGCCTCAGCAGTTGCTTCAACGCTCCACGGGTTGACCCGAATTGCACCACTTAACGAAGGAGAACACCCGATAAACTCTGACACCACCAGCATGCTCTTTTTTGGCCCGTAAGTTCCCTCCCGACAGACGATGTATTCATATGGAGTTAGATTCAGCCCGTCTCGTACAGCTGTCACAACCACACACTCGGCTATACTGTAATAAGCAACCCGTTCATTGATACCCACAGGGGTGTCTATGTAAACTATGGGCTGATACCCGGGCTTACCAAATTGACCGTTTATCCGTTTGCAGCTTTCTTGTATTTCCATCTGTATTTCGTCCAAATCAATTCCGGTTTTACCCCTGGTGGGATTTGCAATTTGCACAAGAACCGCCCTCCCTTGCCATGATGGATGCACTTTGAGCATTTGTTCCATTGCTAAAAGCTTCAAATTTATGCCTTTGAAAACATCCATGTCATCAACTCCAAGAAAAACAGTTTTCCCTGCAAACTGCTGTTTCAGTTCTCCAACTCTCCATTCCATGTCAGCAAGTTTCATAACCGACTCGATCTGACCCATGTGGATTCCAACTGGCATTATCTTGATTCCAACTGTTCTTCCATAATAATCCAACCCGATGTACCCTCTCTTTGATTGGTACTCCAAACCAAACATCCGGCTGCAACAAGAAAGAAAATGGCGGGCATAGTCAAACGTGTGGAAACCAATCAGGTCAGAATTGAGTAAAGCTTTTAAAATTTCTTCTCTCACGGGAAGTGTTTTGTATATCTCAGAAGACGGGAACGGGCTGTGGAGGAAAAATCCCATTCTCAGACGGTTAAATCGTCTTCTTAAGAAAGTAGGTAAGATCATCAAATGATAATCATGAATCCAGACGAAATCATCTTCCGGATTAATCACTTCGATAACTTTTTGAGAAAACAGCTTATTTGCTGCAACATAGGCTTCCCAATTTGAGCGGTCAAATCTCCCCCCATGATCAGCAGAAAATGGCAACATGTAATGAAAAAGGGGCCATAACTGTTTCTTACAAAAACCATCGTAAAACTTCTCCATTAAATTTGGTGGAAGGAAAGTGGGGACACAACCAAATCTATCCAGTAAAACTTGAGCAACATCATCTTGTTCAATAGGATCAACATCAACAATCAATGAGCCGACATATAAAACCTCCATATCGTCAGGAAAACCATCTTTGAGTCGCAAAAGCAGCGACTCATCATCCCAAGTAAAACTCCACCCTTTGTTATCGGCTCTTCTTTTAGCTTTCAATGGCAATTGATTCGCCACAACAATCATTCTATCCATTGCAAGTGAAGAAGGGCTGTCAGATGCAACGCTGCTAGCTTGATCATCATCAAGCTCTGTGATACTTCCAGGAACAGTCATTACACGTGGCAGCATCTTTCTCTTCTCCCTCTCTCGCCCCATTACAGGGAAATTCCCTGAAGCTAACTCCAATAGATTCGTATACGACCTCGACTGCATTTTTCCTCGGAAAACCCTAACAAAAGAGCCAATTCCAGGAAATAGAAATCCATCAGCGTTTTAATTACAATTACATCACAATCAGATCGTGTAAGTTAAACAACCAGCTTATTGATTCCAAAAACAAGCTAATTAGACAAGATCATATATCATAAAATCGATCAACATAAACAGGGACTGAGAAGAATCAGTTTAAATTACAAAACGCACTTTAAAATGAATTGCCATACTGACCTCTGGCGGATTGTGATCTACCAGGCACTTCAAGGCTCCACCTTCAGACAAATATTAAGGATTTCAACATTTCTTTCTGTGTGTTCGTTTTTTGTGCTGTATAATAATGGGGAAATACATTTGGGTCTGTGGATGAATAGAGCAATTTAATATCGGAATTATGTAACTCATGCTGGAAAAATTCGAACCCAACCGAATTGAAACCCAACTTAAATCAAACCTAACGAATCGTAAACATGTAATCAATCCGGTTTTGCTTTTGAAAATTCACCGTTTTCGGTTTTACTTCGGTCCTAGGGTAGGGATGAGCATTTTGAGATAAAAAACTGAACCGGAACCAACTAGACCAAGACTGACCGAACCAAAACTAGAAACATGTAATTGATTCGGATTCGGTTTTAAAAATTCTACTTTTTTGGTTCTATCAATTTAGGTTGGGTTCGATTCGGCTTCTACACCGCACTTACCCCTATTCATTATATTTAAGGGAATTAATTTCTAGACTACACTTTTTATATATTTTATTATAAAAATATTTATTATTATTATAGATTGTACAAATATATAAATCAACTAATCTAATATATAATTTAAAAAATATCTGTACTACTTTAAAAAGCATGCTTGACATTTCTAAAAGAGGAAGTCTGAATTTTCAACACTTCCATTTTTACCAATGTTGAAACACACTTTAAAATCAAAATAAAAGTGCTTTACCCGGGATTCGAACCCAAGACCTTATGGAAAACAAGCAACGTGATAACCACTGGGCCATGTGGTTTTTTGTTATCCTTTTGATAACTTTAACTCATATACAATTCCCTACGCTAATATACGTCACAATTAAGAGTCAAAAGCCTTAACAGAAATTTCGCATTTATTGTCCTTCCAAAATTATACTGAATATTTTGATTTATTGTCTTAACAGAAATTTCGCATTTATTGTCCTTCGCATTTTTAGATGTTTTACTTTAAAGTAATAATATTTAACTATTTTCCGTAATTAATAAACATTTCACAGACGTTGCTGGAAACATGTCAAACGGTTGCTTGTTTTTTACATCCGGTCGGATATCGTGTGCAATGCTGCTGCATGACTGTCTGTAAGTCTTTATACCTGATTTACATGATCACCACACCTACGAAATAACCCATTTAAAATATAATTACCGACAGGGGCAACCGTATCAAGCTCATCTTGTATCATATACCGGCAGCCACGGCAACAATGATTGGGAGATGTGCTTCTGAAAACATAACTGTGTACGCATGTCGCGTTAAACTGATTAGAAAACCAACAGGTTAATTCCAATTAAGTGCTTCATTTTACTTTTATTAAAAATATATTGATATCTCTTTTTTATTTTTTTAAATTTCAGTCAAATATCTTGTTTCTACTGACGTTACAAACATCGAGTTCAACCCGGCGATGCCAGAAACATATGCACTTCAACGCATCCATCCGATAGTGCAATATGATGATGCCATTGTATTATGTGATGAAGAACCCGATGTCGCGTCCGACACGCAACCAAATAATAGTTTGAGACGCTTAAGAACTCCCCTCTCTGTAAATAAGCGTCTATCGACTTACACACAAAAACAATAGAGCCCTACGAATCGAACAATAATAGTATGATGTGCTTCCAAAACATATGGTTCATCGTCCCAAATATTTACAGATGCTTTTCCTAAGCATTACAGTACATCTGGTGGTTTTAATTTAGTGGCGACTTTGAACTGTTGAGGTTTTCTATTTCTTTTTCCTAAAATAATCACATGTTTTTCAACACTCAACATATGCTTATCTAATTTTTAATTTTCATATTATTATTGTGAAAATATTTCATTTGATGATCCTGAAAATACAGGACAACCCCTTTCTCCCTTTTCTCTTTGATATGAATGTTGAGAAATGAGTTACTGATTTCATTGATGTTGCGTTGACTCAAGTAAGTATCTTTTTTTATTTATAAAAATAAAAAATGGAGATATAATGGTTTTTATGTATAATGGTGTATCGACTCAAGTAAGGATTTTCTTTTATTTTTAATCTTCATTAAGTCATATCTATCAACAACTTCATTATGCCACCACCATCTACTTCATCTTGTTACTAACTTGTAGCGTGGCTACCTAACAATTCGTAGAAAAAATATGTAACCGAATAAATTTTACTCGCCGCAAATAGTTGCATAGGGTACCTGCCGCCGCATTGCGCGGGTACCCTACTATCAAAACATGTAATCGAACAACATTTCAATGCTAATGCTAATTTTTGCTTTTTACCTTTATTTTATGCACACTTTTCATGCTTATGTATTGCATTCGTTATAAAAATATGTAACCAATGGACTTTTAATCTCCAGGAATATATAGTTCACAGCCCGCCGCATCGCGCGGGTTTTAACCTAGTAATATAAAAATCACTCTTTCATAATAAATACAAGCAAAAGTCATATATGGGATGTATGGTTATTGAAATTAATAATATTATCTGGATATTTGGATATTGGAAATTAATAAATATAATTCGTATACATTCTATCTAATAAAAAATTTAAGAGATTGTGTTTCTAAATCTAGGGAAATCATTTCCATCACAAAAAAGGAAATTAATTTATTAAAGGCAAAGTTTTAACATATCCTAGATAAATTTAATTTTTTAACATTTATTTTTTTTTTGACGGCAAAACTTATTCACTAAAGTTTAGCAAATTGCTAAACACAAAAACAACCAAAAAATCAATACAACGGGTTTTTTATCCAATCAACCCACGAGATCTTACAATGACCTGGATGGGTTAACCAATTGAACGAAAACAAAAGAATAAAATCAACAATATCTCCTTTCCTAATATTATCACCATCGAATAACACGGAGTTTCTATATCTCCAAATTATCCATAACGTTGCAATACCGATTATTCTCAATCTCATAAGAGCTCGTCTCCTGTTTGACACCAAAGTACACCAGCTCCACCAATCTTCAAATGAGTCACCTTCAAATCTCGTAATATCACACCATTTGAAAATAGCATTCCAAACCTGCATGGAGATTGAACACGAAAAGAAAATATGCTCCAAATGTTTCAGCCCGAGATTGGCACAAGGGACACACTAAAGTGTCTATTTCCATTCATCTTCGGGACAAATTCATACGTGTAGGGAGTCGGTCAAGTCTTAAACGCCAAATGAAAATATTTACTTTTATTGGAATCATCTTCTCCCATAAAGTAGACAAATCAATACCCGGATGTAAGCTATAATCTATGATTCTTCGAGCTCCCGCTACCGAGAACCCTTCTTGCATATTTCGAACCCAACAAACTCTATCTGATTCTTTAACCATATGAATCTGAGAAAGACTTGACACCAAAGTTGCGAATTGCTCATTTTCTACACCACCTCTCAAAACCCGTCTCCAATTCCATACCCATGAGTTTCCATTCCATTTATCTTTTACGAGGCCCATATTATCTAAATCTAACCGGTATAACCTATTGAATCTTTCACATAAAGGTTGGTCATTTACCCAACGATCTATCCAAAATTTTACCCTATCGCCATTTCTTAACTCAAAACGAATATCATTGTGATCTATTATGAGATTATCGTGTAGGAAATTTATCGTACCCAAGATTCTAGACCATGGACCTTTAAGACTCCGGGTTACTGGTGTAACACCTCAAAATCTGAACCATTTTTTTTACAACACATGCGGAAGCGTTTCAAAATTACGTATATATAACTTGTTATTCACAAGTTATAAAAAAAACATAAGATGTATAACTTTACAAAAGTTAACTTTCCAAAACAGTGTTACTTAACATTACGGCTCGACATCAAAATCATTTCTTTAAGTCTTGGTCAATCATTCCTAAACTTAATCTCCAAAAGACCCGTCCAACTACAACCTGTAAAAGATTCAACATAGTGGGGGATTAGCACGAAGCTAAGTGAATGAAAATATAACATTTTATATTGTCTAAGTACAACAATCTCGTTTCACAACCTTCACAGATTCACAATCTTTACTGATTCACAATCTTTACGGATTCACAATCTTTACGGATTCACAATCTTTACGGATTCACAATCTTTACGGATTCACATTCTTTACAGATTCACAATCTTTACAGATTCACAAATAACGAGAGGTACGGCGGTTTTGCAGAACCTTACAACTGTTGTGGGCCTAACAACAGTTTACCGATAGCCCTTTACTCATTAGCAATGGTAAAGCTTCCTTAAGACACAACGAATATGCCAAGGTACAATTACCGTTATCTAACAGTAAACGAAAGCCCAGCCCCCCAGTCAAGCTGCCTCTATACTTTTCCATGTGCACATATCGATTAATTAACACATAGTCAGTTAATTAACATTATACCATTAATACCGGTCCTGAAATAACGAAGCAGTACTAATGAATCAGCACTAACTGATCAGCACTAACTGAAACAACATTACTAAATCAGCACTAACGGGATCAGCACTAACTGATCAGCACTAACTGATCAGCACTAACTGATCAGCACTAACGGGATCAGCACTAACTGATCAGCACTAACTGATCAGCACTAACGGGGTCAGGACTAACTGATCTGCACTAACTGATCAACACTAACGGAGTCAGCACTAAACACTTTCAATTGCAACCAAAACCATTGCAACTTAAACAATACAAAGGTTATAAATCCACTCACTTTTGCCAAGTCTCTTTCCACTCAGTTGTCTAATATCACTGAGCCTATTTCCTTTTCCTGCGTAATCAAAGGAATATCGAATTAGTAATCAAACTATATCAAAATGTGTTCATATTGCAAATCTATGACAATGGACATTTCTCAAAGATCAACAAAATTCACATCTCAATTTGTTTGATCTTTTTACGTAGGAAGTCTACAACACAAATAAAACCATATTTTAATTCCTTATGCAACAAAAGTCATACAAAACCAACAAAATATATACTTTCTTTACTTTGTTCTACATAGCAGCTATCTCAATAAAAACCAAAATATTTTTTCTTTTTATTTCCATGTTGAACGTATACTTTCGCCAGCCAAAATCCAAACCCAAATTGATGTTCTTTTGGGTCTACGCAAGTGGTAGTCCACCAAAAACTATATCCCCTTTTTCTTATGTCTTATGCACACTTACTACACAATCAGGAAGTTAATAATAATTTTATTATTTTTTTATGCATATCTACAATTCATATATGCAAGACAGTAGCCAAAAAGAAAAGACAACTTCATGGATTCTAAACTAATTTCATCTCCTACTCAAACTCCATTAATGGAGATTTCAAGCTCCTATCACCAAGTCAGTCAATTTCTATCAATTAATGTACTAATTCATTGTCAAACTTCTTAATAAACATGTATAAACTCAAATAATCAACTAATTTTACATTTTAAATCAATTAGTTATAAACCCTAACGAACCATCTTCTTGTTCTTGCAAGAGTTTATGAAACTATAGTAACGATTCAAGTTAGTTACCTTCAAGAATCTTTAATTTGCAAGATATCTACATAATACTTGATGACAACAAGTGATTTAAGGCTAATTTGAGTCTTTTGCTTGAAAGTGTCATTTCACGTGATGGTGTTCAAATGATAAAGAAAGTAAAGGGAAAAGATCTTAAGTCGGTCCCGTGTTTTTATTTTTTTTAAACACAGTATACTTATCTGTTATCTAATTTCACAATTGATTAATTTAAAATACCTAACTAATTTATTTTTAAGCAACGAGAATATATTTGGAACTTTGGTTCAAAAGTGAACTCAAATATACAAAAATTATCTTAATATATGTAAATCTCAGTTTTACTAATTTTTAACCCCTTGGTTAAAAATACAATTGCCTTTAAACAATTAAAATAAAATCATTTAAAATAACAAACAACATTTATTACTTATCGAAAGTAATAAAATGCTAGGCCGGGTTTCAGGGTGTTACAAATCTACCCCCCTTAAAAAGATTCCGTCCTCGGAATCTCATCACGCTCAAACTAATCTAACGGTTTTTTTTTATCTTGGTCTTAATTCATCAAATCAAACTAGTTTCACCACAATGTTCTTACACCCACTTGAAAACTCTAAATATTCCAACTACCTCAATCAGTATTCAACAATTTCTTTTATATCGGTGCAAAATTATGAACTCATCCAACAAGTTATGCAACGTTTATCATCTCTCTTTTCATTAAATAACTAATAAAGTCAAATTTAAGAACTCCCAAGTATCAGTACCCAATATGATATTGAACAATCTTTAATCCTCTAAATTATCAAATCAATCTCTTTTGTCAAAATTTTATTCCATCCCCACCTTCAGAATTTGTTCTAACTCACATAAAATAGTTACTTTCCCTTGATTTTCTGTATCTAAAAGCATAGGCAATAATGTTTTCTTTATTTATGTAATAATAATCCATACGGTTCCTCTGTTCTGTTAACATCATCAAAATCATTTTTGAAATCCACTCTGTCATAATTTCAGTCAATCCACTAACTCAAAACTATCTCAACTTGTTCCAAAATAAGTATCATCTATAATTTCTGTACAAATCCAAGCATAGGCATTAACAACTTTTCTTCAATAGTAAAATCCATAATCCTCTAATACATTATAATCATTTCCTTTATAATAGTATACATCCTTTTGTAGTCTGCGTAAACGATTCATCTTATATTAAACAATAAGGTCTCCATTGCTTTAAGGCAAAACAACAATTATAAATCCCAAGTTATGGTTAAGATAATCCTTAACATGTCTCTTAATAATCCAAAAGCATAGACAATCTCAAAGTTTCCTTACTTACGGTCACAACAATCATTTCAAAGTTTATAATTTTTACATTCCGTTCATCATTCCATCGAAATTCCGTACACTTTTTACTGTTTAACCTTGTCTCGATACTCAAAAATTTTAATCATCGTTATCAAACTTACGGTCAGAATCCACTAAATATCAATTTATATATTTCTTAGTTAAAATTCGCATCTATTATCACATGAAACATCGTCTAATCTCATCTTATTCAACTCTCAAGTAATTTTCATAATTAAATTCAATTTTATAGCATGTTGAGGATATCATAATCAATCATTCATTCCCAAAACAACCCGAAATAATCGCTAATCTAGGTTCATTAAATCAATTTTTTTTTTCATACTCCAATTCTAGCTCGGGAGACATTTTAGGCAAATTTATCATATATCATTTCAGGTCATTCAGAAATCATTCAGATATCTATCATTATCTATCTTTCATATTTTACACCCATAACAAAAGTAATAATAGATTCACATTTATGGAACCGATACATTCAGTCTTCACTATACAAGTCACCACATGTGACACAACAGGCCACCTTAAGAATTTCCTCTTACTTATACCAACCACTAGTCTTACTTAGACTATTCAACAAATGTCTATAATTACAATTTTTTATAAGCTTTATTTTTCAAGAGTTTACAATAACTACTATTATACTCAAATTGATCCGCAGTCACATATATTGTGACTGAAGCCGACATACAACTCATCATCTTCACTCCTCGTGAAGCAAAGAAAAAAAACGCAAACATTTAATTTCAACTTATCACCAATTTAGACAAGACATAAATGAGCTATCTGCTCCAACATTGAGTAACACGAACACTTAATGAGCAACTCACACCCCGCAAGTCACTATGTGTAACTTGGCAGTCCACGGTAATGATTACCCATTCCCTTACTCAAATCACTAGTCCACCCAGACCACTCAGTATATACTTATGATCACATCAATGTCAGTTATAAACGTTTTATTCAGGATTTTTTTGATATTTATTATCAAAATCAAATTCAAGTTCAGTTGGGACTAGAATTAAACACTACCAGTCATCTTCAATTCTCATGAAGTGAAGGAACACAAAATCAATTACTTTTAATATATCACATATTTGAACATAACATGCATAAGCAATTTACTCTAATATTACGTGACATAAGTTAAGGTATTAAGTTTATCGAAAACATACCTGTTATATCATCATCAGTGATGGTAGCAACATCCACCGTCATCTAGTAAGCTCTACTCCCAGGAGAAGTAGCATTCTTTCTCTTTTGTCCCGCAGATGACAATCCCCGACCACCCAGTCCTTGACCTATACCCACTTTCTTTTCTGTAGAACATTCAGTCAATCTATACCTTTCACTTTGACAATTCCACCACACACTACGAGGATGTTCACAATCCTTTGTCATGTATCTGATCGTTCCACACCTAACACATCGCATGATCAACTCGGTACCAGATCTTAAATAAAAATTCTACAGTTATTGTACCATCAAACTCTTTGACTCTCTGTTTGTCTTTGATTTTGATTCCCTTGTCTCTGATTTTCCTGCCCTTTTTTATTTTATCAGAATCCAAAATATTAATATCTTGCTTTCTTTAATGACACGATTTACTTATTCATTACATTTCAGGTTTTAACATCACTCTCAACTGATTTGGCCGTCATAAAAGCCCGAGATGAGGTACTGACTAACCTAAATGTGCCCTTATACTCTGGAAACAACTCCATTAAGCTGTCATACCTGTGAAGTCTCATCATGTTCCCATCATTATATAAATTTTGACTTCTAATTAAACACTTTTATCAACTCAGCAACTGTCATTCCCTCAGTCATCTGTAGTTTCATCAACTCTTTTCTGATTCGGACCATCATAAAATACTACGGTGTGATTCATAATGCTTGTCTTGAAACTGATTCCAAGTATTGAAATCCTCTAATTGTTTATAAGTACATTATTGTTCCAATCTCATATGTAATGGAAATCCCAAGTAATGATACAGTTATGATCCCCGAAGTAGAGATGAAAAATATGATTGTGATCGTGTTAACTAAGGTATAAGATGTAACGATGCTGAGATTGAATGTATAACTAACTGACTTGTAACAACTGCAGAAACCTACACTCGTGAAGTCCAAACTTGTTATTTAAATTCATACACTTTAATTCTGAATCCCTGTATCTGATGCACCAACATTTCCTGGATCAAGGGGTCGGGTTTTCTTTATCTGTCATACCTGTAAACTCAATCACAACATCTCACAAATTTTTAGTTTAAACCGTTAGTACCTAACATACTAACCTCTAACATACTAATCACACTTTCCTAATCCCCACACACTAGGAATGTTTGACCAAACTTGAGCCAAGATTTGGGAATGCTACACCTAACTGTGTACACACCGTCAAATCAAGGCTCTGATACCAAATTGTAACACCTCAAAATCTGAACCATTTTTTTTACAACACATGCGGAAGCGTTTCAAAATTACGTATATATAACTTGTTATTCACAAGTTATAAAAAAAACATAAGATGTATAACTTTACAAAAGTTAACTTTCCAAAACAGTGTTACTTAACATTACGGCTCGACATCAAAATCATTTCTTTAAGTCTTGGTCAATCATTCCTAAACTTAATCTCCAAAAGACCCGTCCAACTACAACCTGTAAAAGATTCAACATAGTGGGGGATTAGCACGAAGCTAAGTGAATGAAAATATAACATTTTATATTGTCTAAGTACAACAATCTCGTTTCACAACCTTCACAGATTCACAATCTTTACTGATTCACAATCTTTACGGATTCACAATCTTTACGGATTCACAATCTTTACGGATTCACAATCTTTACGGATTCACATTCTTTACAGATTCACAATCTTTACAGATTCACAAATAACGAGAGGTACGGCGGTTTTGCAGAACCTTACAACTGTTGTGGGCCTAACAACAGTTTACCGATAGCCCTTTACTCATTAGCAATGGTAAAGCTTCCTTAAGACACAACGAATATGCCAAGGTACAATTACCGTTATCTAACAGTAAACGAAAGCCCAGCCCCCCAGTCAAGCTGCCTCTATACTTTTCCATGTGCACATATCGATTAATTAACACATAGTCAGTTAATTAACATTATACCATTAATACCGGTCCTGAAATAACGAAGCAGTACTAATGAATCAGCACTAACTGATCAGCACTAACTGAAACAACATTACTAAATCAGCACTAACGGGATCAGCACTAACTGATCAGCACTAACTGATCAGCACTAACTGATCAGCACTAACGGGATCAGCACTAACTGATCAGCACTAACTGATCAGCACTAACGGGGTCAGGACTAACTGATCTGCACTAACTGATCAACACTAACGGAGTCAGCACTAAACACTTTCAATTGCAACCAAAACCATTGCAACTTAAACAATACAAAGGTTATAAATCCACTCACTTTTGCCAAGTCTCTTTCCACTCAGTTGTCTAATATCACTGAGCCTATTTCCTTTTCCTGCGTAATCAAAGGAATATCGAATTAGTAATCAAACTATATCAAAATGTGTTCATATTGCAAATCTATGACAATGGACATTTCTCAAAGATCAACAAAATTCACATCTCAATTTGTTTGATCTTTTTACGTAGGAAGTCTACAACACAAATAAAACCATATTTTAATTCCTTATGCAACAAAAGTCATACAAAACCAACAAAATATATACTTTCTTTACTTTGTTCTACATAGCAGCTATCTCAATAAAAACCAAAATATTTTTTCTTTTTATTTCCATGTTGAACGTATACTTTCGCCAGCCAAAATCCAAACCCAAATTGATGTTCTTTTGGGTCTACGCAAGTGGTAGTCCACCAAAAACTATATCCCCTTTTTCTTATGTCTTATGCACACTTACTACACAATCAGGAAGTTAATAATAATTTTATTATTTTTTTATGCATATCTACAATTCATATATGCAAGACAGTAGCCAAAAAGAAAAGACAACTTCATGGATTCTAAACTAATTTCATCTCCTACTCAAACTCCATTAATGGAGATTTCAAGCTCCTATCACCAAGTCAGTCAATTTCTATCAATTAATGTACTAATTCATTGTCAAACTTCTTAATAAACATGTATAAACTCAAATAATCAACTAATTTTACATTTTAAATCAATTAGTTATAAACCCTAACGAACCATCTTCTTGTTCTTGCAAGAGTTTATGAAACTATAGTAACGATTCAAGTTAGTTACCTTCAAGAATCTTTAATTTGCAAGATATCTACATAATACTTGATGACAACAAGTGATTTAAGGCTAATTTGAGTCTTTTGCTTGAAAGTGTCATTTCACGTGATGGTGTTCAAATGATAAAGAAAGTAAAGGGAAAAGATCTTAAGTCGGTCCCGTGTTTTTATTTTTTTTAAACACAGTATACTTATCTGTTATCTAATTTCACAATTGATTAATTTAAAATACCTAACTAATTTATTTTTAAGCAACGAGAATATATTTGGAACTTTGGTTCAAAAGTGAACTCAAATATACAAAAATTATCTTAATATATGTAAATCTCAGTTTTACTAATTTTTAACCCCTTGGTTAAAAATACAATTGCCTTTAAACAATTAAAATAAAATCATTTAAAATAACAAACAACATTTATTACTTATCGAAAGTAATAAAATGCTAGGCCGGGTTTCAGGGTGTTACAACTGGACCATTCGCCATACCTCCACCGTCACCATAAATAGCTTTTATAACTCGAGACCATAATGCATTCGGCTCGGAATAAAATCTCCATTTCCACTTCAATAACAACGTTAAATTCAAAGCTTGGAGACTTGCAATATCTAACCCCCCCCCCCCCCCCCCTTTTTCTTTTGCTGCGATCGTATTATTCCACGATACCCAATTGACTTTGTTATGTTGGTCTTGACAACCCAAAAAAATCTAGCTCTCATTCTTTCCATTTTCTTAATCACGGAATCCGGAACCCGGAAAAGAGACATCCAATATATTCCAACACTACCGAGCACAAACTTTAAAAGAGTTACACGACCTCCAATAGATAACATCTTGACCTTCCAGTTCGAAAGCCGTTTGCGGAATGCTACTAGAATACGATCCCAATTACTTGGTTTTGCCATATTCCCACCTGTCAAAACTCCGAGATACGTGAAAGGGGTGGACGCTGCTGCACAACCGGTACGAAGTGCCATTTGGTTAATATCAGATGTCTGAACTCCCACTCCGTAAATATTCGACTTATTAACATTTATTTTCAGGCCCGAATTATCATAAAATTCATTCAACGTAATGATAATTTGATCCATTTCTACTTCATTCCACTCCATGACTAGAATGACATCATCTGCATAGAAAAAATGAGAAATATTTAAATTGTTAGTGCCGATGCATGCCCCTTTAATACATTTATTTTCCACCGCTTTTTCAATCAATAAGTGAAGCCCATCCACGGCTAAAATAAATAAAAATGGTGAAAGAGGATCTCCTTGACGAAGACCCCGATGCATTGCAAACTCTTCCGTAGGACTACCGTTAACTAAAACTGATAACGATGCCGACGAAAGACAAGACTTGATCCATTTTCTCCATTTATCTCCGAACCCCATTTGCATCATAATATAATCCAAATAATCTCAACTCAACGAATCATACGCCTTCTCAAAATCTACTTTAAAAATAAGAAGTTTTTTCTTTTTCTTTTTATACCATTCCATAATTTCATTTACCATTAGTGGGTCATCAAGAATTTGTCTACCTTTTATAAAAGCAGACTGCTCAACACTAACCAAATTATCCACCACCCTTGCCAACCGAAGCGCCAATAATTTTGCAATAATCTTATATTGTACGCCAATTAGAGATATTGGGCGATAATCCTTAATCAGAGACGGATTACTAACCTTGGGTATTAAAGTGATAAACGATGCGTTACAACCCGTAGGAATGTAACCTGTATTTAGAAATTCCTCCACCGACGAATGAATATCATCTTTCAAGAGCTCCCAAAATTTTCTGACAAATTTAAAATTAAAACCGTCCGGGCCCGGCGTTTTTTCACTACCACAACTCCATACGACGTTTTTTAGTTCTCCCATTAGACATGGAATTTCGAGATCCATAACTTGAGATGTATTCAGTTTTTTAAAACGCGAGCTCTTAATGTTCGGTACCGACGTATTAACCGCATTAAACTTATTTTTATAATAATTAAGAAATACCGATTTCACCTTAGGAGGGTGAACATGCCATTCTCCATCTTCCATAATACCTTGAACAATTTGACATCTCCTTTGTTTAAGCATTCCATGAAAAAATGCCGAATTTTCATACCCTCTACGTTCCATTTAATTTTAATTTTTTGCAACACATCTTGATTATCTTTTCTTTCCAAATCTTTAATTTGTTTTATTAAGACCAACCTAAGTTCCAAATGCACATCAGTAGCCAATCCCCTTTCCATCATGTCTTCTATTGAATTAATTTGACTTTGCAAACTTTTTAATTGGCCCCCACGAGTAGCATTATGGTTTGCTGCCCAATTTTTACTCATAGATTTCAAGCATTTTAATTTCTCCTTGAATTTAACAATATGCGACCTCTTCTCCGAAGTGAAATCACTACACTTCAGTTTAATCATCTCATTATAATCCTCCACCTCAAGCCAAGAATTAAAAACACGAAACGGGGTAGGTCCATAATCAATTTTTTTAGACGTTAAAAGGATCGGGATATGATCCGAAAATTTTCTCTCCAAAGCTACCACTTTTAAATCAGGGTCATCTTCAACAAAATTCTCCGAGAGTAAAAATCGGTCTAAATTTTTTTTACACTTTCTATTTGTTTTAACATTTATACCTTTATGAGTTTATTTACCTATCTTTAACCAAACTCCCACATTCATCACGTATGTCTGCCGTCTACGGTCTATCTAATTATTACTTTTTTGTTGCGAAAGACACTGGCTCGCTACATGTTCTGTCGTCATTAATTTGGCAAGTGCGACAACAAATATTGAAGACTTCTTGAATATGCCAAACATATTTCAAATTACAAAAGAAAGTTATATACAATAGTTAACACGTCAACAAAAATTGACGACGGAACATGATATGTACGGAACTTTGTTTGGGTTAATGGCAAGCATTTGATGAGGGTCTGGTTAGGGTTAGAACAAAGGGTAAAAATACATAAAGTTATAAATGTCAAAAAAAAAAATTGCTTTTAATGTATTAAAACTTACATTTAACAAATCAGTTATAAAAAAAGGTGGGTTAGTGGTGGAGATATAATTCTTGGGTTTATTGACTACAAAAAGTGGCTCTTAAGTACAACAAAATGTTAATTTATTGAAATTCATTTTTTATATTTTGATGTACTAATAACCAATACAAGGACATTGTTACCTTCGTGCCTCCTAGTACATAAACAGCTATATTGGTATTGCAAAAAATATGAACTAGATAAAGAGCCTTTAGCCTAGCGGTATATTGTTTGCCTTACAACCTTGAGGTTAGGATTTGAAGTCCCGTCGTGGACATAGATGGAATTAGGTGTATATTAAGATTTGCCTTTCCAATAAAAAAAATAAAAAGGATAAATAGAAAGTCAAAGTTTTTAACTTTAATTTAAGGGAGTTTATTTTTGAACCACAACTTTTAATGTCCACACCACAAGTTACAAGTTTTACAGCTAACTGTATAACTGCTTAATGCAACTCTCATGGTATATGCATCAAAAGTTGTGATGTATAAATCACTACCTTTAATTTAAGGAGCTTTAACGGTATTCTCGTGGTCATGTCCAAAAATGATACTAACTCATTTAATAAATAGGATAAATTACAGTTTTTGTCCCTGAGGTTTTTTGGATTCGGAGTTTTTGTCCCTAAACTTTTTACTTCTGTTTTTTTGTCCTTGAGATTTTTAAAATTCTGTATATTTGTCCTTCCGTCTATTTTTGGCCGTTAACTGACGATTTTTTTGTCTATTTACTCAAATTACCCTTGCATCATCTTCCTCGTTTATGTGTTCTTCCCCAATTAAACCCTAATTGAGTTTAAGGTTGAAATCAAGTTGCAGTGCTTGAAATCTCCAAATCAAAATTCAATTTTTCGTCCATAAGAGCATCTCCAACCCACCTCTATCAATCCCTCTATCTCTATATTTAAAGTTTTTCCTCCTCCAACCCACCTCTATCCCCCACTCTAAATATAGAGTGAGAGAAAAGCTCCCTTTATATTTGAAGTGAAAGGGTATCCCCTCTATCCATGCCTCTATCCATGGACCCCACACCACCTTCACTAATTTTCTTTTGTAATGTAAAATAAATTAATTAAAAATATGATTTCTATGGGTCCCAATAGTTTTAGAGGGATTGATAGAGTTTATGATTGGAGTTGAGATTATGTTTAGAGTTAATGGACACACCAATTATAGAGATAGAGTGAGTTTTATAGAGTTTATGATTGGAGATGCTCTAAGGAAGCCTCGGTTTTAAAGTTTTGTGAGGGAAGCTCCGGCAAGCAGATCTCAGATCTCAAGCATCATATATGACATTGGCCCTTCAAAGCTTCGTGCATTAAATCACAGATCTGGGGAAGAAAGGTTTAAAAAAAGAAAGGTCTTAAATCACAGATCTGGCGGAAGGAGGTGACGGTTCTGCCGGAGAAGACGACCGGAGGTGCGGCAACGGCAGAAGGTGGTGACGGTTCGGCCGGAGAAGACGAGCGGAGGTGCGGCGGTAGGGAAACCCTAATCAGATCGAGATGATCGTTGAAGAACCCTAATCTGATTCAATCGGACCAAAAGTATTCTTCACAAGCTCAATCGAATTAAGGAACGACTCCAAGAGATCATTAATAGCAGCTATTTGAAATCTCACTCAGAATCCGTGATGTAGATAGTTTATCTAGATATACACACCTAAAGTTTCATGAAACGCGAACTGTACAGTGAAGTGTAAATCTGTATCTATACACATCATTTCATGATTGAAAACTGCAATGGAGATTTATTAACTTGATTGGAAAAGTTTACCTGATATAATTAGGGACGAAGGGAAATAATCTGGAGAATATATGTGTATATATATATCCCGATGTATGAGAGATGTTGAAGAAGACGAAGAATGGTGAAAAGGATCAAAATGCCCTCACATGCCTTGCATTTTTCGTCAGTTAACGGTCAAAAATAGACGGAATGACAAATATGCAGAATTTTAATAACCTAAGGACAAAAAAACAGAAAAAAAAAGTTTAGGGACAAAAACCCCGAATCGAGAAAACCTCAGGGACACAAACTGTAATTTACCCTAATAAATAAGTTGGGTTAGGGTTGAACTTTTAATCATGATCAATTGACCACCAAGGATATGGTTTCTTTCACGAGGTCTTGGGTTCAAGTCTTGTTGGAGGCAAAACTTGGAAATTAAAAGGTGGTGGGGTTTATGCCGCATATGTGGAGGGTTCGAGGAAATGCATATTGCCCATTGTGGATGTCACTGTTTAGACTCGAACCACTACCTTACTAAATTAAAAAAAATAATAAAAAATATCTTTTTTATAATGATTTATGTGCACGTTCAGTGTTCTATGATAACGACACTCATATATCACTCATATATGACAAAGCAAAACTGGTGTTAGGAAAAGAGATAAAAGGGCGAGACCTTTATTTTAGAAATGAGCAAAGATAGGGGGCAGATTGGATGGAGACTGTTGCAAATCCTTGTTTCATCTCTTGTTGAATGATAATGGCGGCTTTCTCTCTGTTATCTCCTACACTCTCAGGGCTTCTTCACTCAATTATTCCTTTCATCCCTCTTCCACTGCCCATCACAACATTTCCAGCCATTCCAATTCTTCTTTCAATTACCATTTTCGTTCAACAAATTACCTCCAGCGATAGGTTTTCCTCTTATGTTGATGCATACTTGAATGAGTCTAGCTTTCTTATCGGATTTCAACTCCTTTGAAATGGTGACGACTAAATGTGATGTACCCTCGACAAAAGCATATTCTAAATGAGAATTAATCTCTAGATAAGGTGGTACTTGGATTAAATTAGGGCTGTCAAAATTTAGAACAACATGACAAAATACACGAAACGACATTGGGACGAAATTGAAATTTGAATTCGTCTTCGTGTCGTGTTCGTGTAAAACAAACACGAAGTCGTGTCGTGTCGTGTTCGTGTTCGGAGATTAACACGAAATTGACACGATAGGTATGATTTTTGAAAACATTTAGAAATTTATGTTATATTTTTGTCGTGTTTGTCGTGTTTTTAACATGTAGTAAGTAGGAAATTTGATATGTTGTTATATATCTCGTGTTGTCGTGTTTACCGTTGTAGAGTGTGACTTTCAGTTACACTTTGTTAGCTGTTAGATGCCAAAACTAATTCCTATAAGTAGTGAGGCTTATCAATTGTAATAGCTATTCATTCAATTACGTCTAATAAAGATCTCCTAAATTTTCTCTCGTTCCCTAACAATCGTTTTTTAATCGTGTCGTGTTCGTGTTAGCAAAATAAAACACGACTTCGTGTCATGTTGTTTTCGTGTTGAACGAATTTGTGTCGTGTTACCTAAAAACACGAAATGGTAGCACGATTTGACAGCCATAGATTAAATGTTTCATCCTATCGATTTCATCTGTTTGCAATTCATCATATACTGTATGTTGGAGATTATGCCCATTGACACTCGTGGACTGGTATCACAGCTGATGAAGTACATGCTTATTGGATCACTGGCCGAGAATTCCATTCTAGCGGCATGAGAATACTCATAGAGTTGTTGACTCGTGAAGACTAGCTTACACGGGTTACTGGACCATTGTGGCGTTGTATTGATTGTGTCTCTTGAGAGTTGGGGCTTAGAGTTTGGGCCTCTTTTGGTTCATGGTGTGGTTTTGATTTTGTAAACCGACTATGCTTATTGTTGCAAGCTTGTTTCCACCTCCACCATGATTTCCTTCAATATATTGTTTGGAACCAAAGTTTTTCTATAGATGAACCCGTTCCAACAGGAGACGATTTTAATAACAACAATTCAGATGCATCGCACATGTACTTCATGGCATTTATGTCTCTATCCATTATTTCTAGTTCATCAACACATGGCATGTAGCATTAGCATTAATATGTTATGTTGTAATGTCAGAAATACTGAGGAAATGTCTGACCTCAAACGTAAAGAGTGATAGAAATTAAGTTCTAAAATGCTTACAATATCTTACCCCCTCCTTAATAAGGTTCCTTCAGACCAACATAAACATAAACATAAACTTCACAAAAACTCTAAAATAAGCTTTACCTTCTACTCAACTTAACAATGCACACACGCTAAACCCGTGATTAACCATCTTGTTACATAAAAGTAACCAATATCTATTCAAGCGTATCCAGATCCAAAAGCCTCAACTGATGCTATTTGAGTGAGCTCCTTCATCACCCCTGTAAAAGTCTGTAGATTCACAATAAAAAAACGAAAGATAACAGCATTAGAACTTAACCTTGACGTATGAAATTACGATTATACCCTTTACATAAGAAAGAAGTATGAAGAATAACCTATTTCAAATCATGCATCAAAATTTGAATTAACCCACATACAGACAGACCACCATGTTCAAAATCTTAGTTAGTATTGTATTGATACGAGACAGGACAGCGATTTTGGTAACTATCCGTAGGATCCATGTACATAGAAGTGATAATTTGTCAACGGGAGTACGAGACAACAGTTGATGATGAGCTAGAGATATTAACACTAATTTGTACTAGTACAACATTTGACCACGAATCCTTTACCCACATTCCCAGATTAAAATTAGTTCAATTTCATATACCAAATAATGTAATCCAATCCATATGTGCTGAAGTAAATTTCGAAGTTAATGCATAAAATTTTACACTATTAACTAAACAAAGTAATTATAAGAGAACATTTACTAAAATAAATACATCATTTGAATGTAACATAAGAGTGAATTATGATGAACACTCACCGGGCTCTGAATTCCTCTTTGAACGCTTCAATTTCTCAAGCTGCACCTGTGATTCAATTAGCAACTTTATCCTTTGGAGCTCTAAATCTTTCGTAAATTGCATTCTCTGTTTTTCTAACTCAACCATCTGTCTTTGTTTAGCTTCTTCAACCCTCTCGTAAACCATTGCAAACCTTCCAATCGCCTCGGCCAGTTGATGATACGGATCGCCGCCCGTCTCATCGTCCTTCACTACACACAACCTCCGTGTCAAGTTAGCGTTCCCGTTACTGTTATGGTTCCGATTTCGCCTCCCACCGCTAGACCAAGAAGTATCGGAGTCATCATCTGCACCGTCAATTGCAGCAGCGGCAGCCGCCATCACAGAGAAATTACGCCGAAAAAACGAACTGTCAGTCGACGGTTGGTACGCCGGCGGCGCCGGCCGCTTCGACCGACGACCGACGGGGACCGATGAAGGCGGAGGAGGTAGTACTGGGAGTGACGGTGGAGCCGGAATCCGTTTACGCTGAGGCGGTGGTGTCGGTGTTTGTGTCGAGGGTTTGAAAGTGGTTCCGATGAGTGAATCAAGCCGTGCGAAAAACGGCCATGGCGAGACGTAATTCTCAGAACCTATCTCCAAAACTTTAGCCTTTTCAACCTTATACTTCTTCTTCAAAGTATCGATTCGGTTTTTACACTGAACATCAGTCCGGCGATTTTTTTTGACGTGACCGTGACGGGCGTTGACGGCGTCAGCGACTTCCTGCCAGTGCTTTTGACGGAGGTTACCGCGGTTAAGTTCGACGAATCGATCTCCCCAAGACTCGATTAGCGTGGACGTTGCTTCCTCCGACCAGCAGTCTTCTCTCACCGGGAATGACGTGTTTCTAGATGGAGGTGGTGGTGGTGGTAGTTGAAGCGGAGGTGGTGTGTCATTGTCGTCCATGGAAGGGGATGCAGCAGTTTCCGATCGGTGACTAGTGGTTGAGTTTCCGTCGGAGGAACGGTGAGTAGGTGGTGAGACGGTGATGGCGGCGGAAGAGGAGCGCGAGTTATGGGGTTTGGGAAGAGGAGGTGAGTTGTTGTTATAGTCGGATTGAGAAGACATGTTTGGGCCGGCGACGAAACGTGTGGGAATTCTGATGAGTAAACCCGAGAGGACCTCTGTTTTTCGAATGCGTTCGGCTCGCCGTTGTCAAGCCCTTTTTTATTTTTATTTATATGGAAAATGATAATGACAGCCTTAGGACTGTCAATAACAAGCCAAAACATGCATCAAAATTTGTACAATAATCAATAACCGCCCCTGCATTTTAGGAATTATCCCCCACTAACAAAAATACAAGCGATTTATACAAGCAACTACCCCTTAATGACAGCACTAAAGGCTGTCATTAACAAAACCCTATTTATATTTACCTTTAATCAAAATTTCAATTTTATAACAAAATGAACCACTAATTTCCAAGAATTACTATACTGCGCACAAATGTTCAATAACCGCATTGCAAAGGTTCAAATTTGTTAAAGGTCATATATAGAGTTTTGATTTGATGATAACAGTATATATTGATATTTAGTATAAATTGTATAACTAATTGAAGTTAAGCCACTTGTTGTATAAACGTTTATAATTCAGATATATCACGTGACACAAATGTATAAATAATGTCCATATACTTAGTTTATACGTTTGCTCTCGATGATCAATCTAGAAAATCATTCAACAAATCATAGATGAAGTTAAAGAAATAACAAAGCAGTAATGTGAACTCGTTACTAAGTTATTTGCACATCAACGGGTGGTATACTTAGGTTGTGCAGAATTGTCAAGTAAAATGCATATTGTGACAACTCTATAAATCAGATATATGACATGACATTTACTTTTCTTAAATCGTTAATGTAGATCAATATTTGTTAGTTATGATAACCAATTTTTATGCATTTAAATTTAGTGACCTCATTTATGATAATAAAACTTACTAAATAGTATCTAGGGCGGCCACTTCACAATATTATGCTAATTCTAATTTTGAACTACCGCAGATTTTGTTTTAATATTGTTCTATTAAAGTCACCTAAAGTTTTTTTTTTAAAACATTTAAATTTTTGTGTTGTTAAAGGTACCTATAAACTCAAGAAAATGTCACCAAATAACAAAGTTTTAAATTGTTCTTGCTTGGACACTTATTACTCTGGATATTGGAATTAGGAAGGAAAAAATGTTAGTATATTTAATTGTTGTATCATATAACAAAGTGAAAATTAAATTACATCACTTAGTAAACATTTTATTAACGAAAAATAATAAATATTGAATCCATCCCCCGCCTCTCTCTCTCTCTCCATGATACTTCCTCATCGTTTGAATCTCTACGTTTTCTCTCTCATCATTGTCACGAGACAATCACAAATCAAATCGTTGGGCAATTTGATCTTCTCCCCGGAATTGGTGGATTGAAATCTCACTTTTAGGCATCAATGAAACTGTTTCTTCGTTAGATTCAATTTCTTATCAGCCGTTAATTGCTCGGATCCAACTGGTGGTTACTTCACTTGTGTCGGCATCTGGCTTTCATTCAGGATTTGGTAGGGTTTATGTGAGTCTTGGATATTTCTATTGTTAAGTTCAAGTTTGAGATTCTTTGTTGCTAGATTTCTGCAAATTAATTCCAATCTGAATGATCAAATTTGCTTTTAATATATGTTATGATGTCAATTGTTGTCGGTGAATTTCTTATTAGTAATATTGGAAGATCTAATTATATTTTTCATTCTTGATTTTTGATGATTTTAATGTGCTGCAAGTTTTAAAGAAAATGCTCGAGCCTTGTGAAGGTTTCTCCATGTTTAATCGTTGAATTGCGCAATTTAGAATTTAAGTACCCTGTAATCATATTATGCAATGTCTTGATGTATATAGATAGAACAGAACATGTAGTTATTATCCTGTGGTTACTAGTTCCACCTAGGGCTGCAGTCCAGACTGGTAGAGCTAGTTTATTAGGGTTCATCTCTTTCAGTACACCAGTCAGCATTTCAATGATTGGACTCTACATATCACATTCATATCTGTTTCCTACTTATATCATTGACTTAAATTAACATTGATGGAATTTTCCCTTTATTTCTTATTGCAGATCATATAGGCTCTAGAATATGGGGCCAAAATGTAGAAATTGAGTTAGGAAATAAGGTGTTATTCAAATGTAGAGCTAACAAGATCTTTTATGAAATAAGAAACAGAGTTGGATTGGTAATGTGATTTACATATATAGATGGATGGATAGAGAAGAAACACGTGATGAATTAGGGACCTCAGAGCAAGGGTCTTCTAGTAATAATACATGGTGGCCTTCAGAGTTTGTTGATAAATTTGGATCTGTTTCATTGAAAGACAATCCCAGTCATAGAAGATCTATGAGCAGCAGTACATATGACAGGTTTTTATCTCAGTCTCAATCAGCATCACAAATCCTTTGGAAAACTGGAGTGCTTTCTGAACCTATTCCAAATGGTTTCTACTCACTCATTCATGTAAGCACTTAGAGTTTTCCATCACATTTCTGCTGGATCTTTTCATATCGAATACATTGCTTTTATGTAATTTATACAGGATAAGAGGCTGAAAGATCTTTTTGATGAAATTCCCACGTTGGAGGAACTCCATGATTTGGAATCTGAGGGTGTGAAAGCCGATATTATTCTTGTTGATTTCAAGAAAGATAAGAAGCTTTCCATGTTAAAGCAACTTATTTCCACACTAGTGAAAGGTCTCAACTCACATCCTGCAGCAATTATAAAGAAGATTGCTGGATTGGTGAGTTTTTACTGATTATTATTTATTCTAGATTGAGATGGAATTTGTTTGACAGGTGTCAGATTTCTATAAAAGGCCTCAGTTTGATAGCCCAATGAAAGGTACAGTTGAGGAGGGTCGAGGTGTCCACTAGGGCATATTAAAAACGGTTCATGTCGTCCTCGAGCAATACTGTTCAAAGTTCTTGCTGATACTGTAGGTTTGGAAAGCAGATTGGTAGTGGTAAGCACCCAAAATGAAATAAAAAACTTAGGTTAGTTTTTTCAAACAGTAAAAAGTGAATTTAATGGGTTTCAGGGGTTACCTAATGAAAATGAAGGAGTTGGTGAGTGTGTAGATTCATATAAGCATATGTCAGTACTAGTTGTTCTGAATTCTGTAGAGCTGCTAGTTGACCTTATGCGATTTCCTGGTCAACTCATACCCCAGTCAACAAAGGCTATTTTGATGACACATATTTCTGGAGCTGGAGAAAGCGATTCTGCAGAAAATGACTCATGTGATTCACCACTAGAACCAAACAGCCCTTTATATGGCTTTTCAGAGAGGACAGACAATGACAGGTCTCTATATTTCCTTATATTTATATTTATTATTATTAATAGTTTTAATTTCAAATTTATTATTCTGCAGTTCTGAGAAAGATGACAACCAGCGGACTTTGAATGTGGCTGGACGGAATAAAATGATGCGTTCTGTATCCTCCATTGATGGAAAATGGAGGTATTTTTCTTTGTTAATAAAATAAAATCTATTAATTAATTAGGTTGTAGCTTAGACTTGTTATTTTTTCTATGCATCAGTTTATCCCATAGTGAACCAGACATTGCTGCTACATTTTGGCGAAGAAGCCGAAGGAAGGTGATAAATGAACCAAGGACTGCAAGTTCAAGGTACTTCTTCTCCTTTTATGTTGACAAGCATTTTATTTTGGGAATTAAAATTTTTTTTTATTTGTTTATTAACTTTTGGGTGTTTTAGTCCAGAGCATCCTTCGTTTCGGGCACGTGGGCGGTCCATGCTTGGTGGTCATAGGAGATCATTTAGAGACTATCCTGATGAAGTCGGTCCATCAAGGTTCCTTTCCTTACATTCATCTTGTTTGAAGGTCACATGATATGCACATGCACACGTATGATTGTTTTTTCCTTGTAGATCGGAAGGCACATCAACTTCTGAGCATCGTAGAAACCGAAGAAGAAGCATTAGTATTACTCCAGAAATTGGTGATGATATTGTAAGGTTGATATTTTTCTGTTTTCTTAATTATGTTTCAGGGCAAACAAAGAGTCATATTTACATTTTGTTTCTTGCAGGGCAGTACGGGCAATGAATGAAACATTAAAGCAGAGCCGACTACTGAGGGAACAGGTGGACACTAGGCTGCAGGGTACAGACCTTAAGAAAGATGTATGTGTATCTATTACCTGTTGGATTAACCGATTAACTAAATTCTTTTCTACTATAATTAATATTAATATTGGTTTGGTTTAGGAGTCTGATGGATCACCTTTATATTCTCTTCAAAGAGAGCACATGTCATTACCAACATCTCATGAATTTAGGCATCCAGATTCTGATCAAACAGTCTCAACATGGAACAAAATTCTCGATTCTCCAATGTTCCAAAATAAGCCTCTTCTGCCTTATCAGGAATGGAATATTGATTTCTCTGAACTTACTGTTGGCACTCGAGTCGGAATTGGTAACTACTCTTTTGTTTTCTCAATCTACAGCATGTATAAGTTTAACATTACGATTGTTGTTTATTTATCATGTGTAGGATTTTTTGGGGAAGTTTTTCGGGGAATTTGGAATGGAACAGAGGTAGCCATAAAAGTTTTTCTGGAACAAGATCTAACAGCTGAAAACATGGAAGATTTCTGCAATGAAATATCCATTCTTAGGTAGTTTTTCTGTTAGTGGACAATGCTTCTGGCATCATATTTATTCATTCATTAGTTTATACCCTTCTAACTCCACTTCCATTTTCTTCATTTCAGTCGCCTTCGACATCCAAATGGTATGTCTTTGTCCTTTTTATCATGAACTTTTTTATTATGCAAACCATCCTTATAATTTACTCCAAGTTTTATTAATTGGAACTTTTGTTATAGGTAAGTCATAAATATATAACGAAAAGCATATTTAAAATAGATGATATAGAACTCTTCAAATAAAATAGTCTACGTACCTAAACTACATTAAACCTGAAAGTTATGATGAAAGTAAAGCAAAATCAATAGTTGAGAAGGTTCAAGTTAATATAAAATGTGATTGTATAAGAAAATTTATATAGTAAATTAACGTAAGTTGTTGAACAAAATGAAATAATCAAATTAAGTTGAATATATTATTTCATTTTCTTTTGTGTCATCTATAAACACCAAATGCATATTTCCTTTGTTGGTTTATAATGAATGTTATATATTCAGTGATATTGTTTCTTGGTGCGTGCACGGTTATCAATGGTGACGGAGTATATGGAAATGGGATCATTGTATTACTTGATCCATTTAAGTGGTCAGAAGAAGAGACTCAGTTGGAGAAGAAGACTTAAAATGCTTGGTGATATATGCAGGTTGGTTAACATTACTATTAAGAAATATATGTATATATATATACACAATGTGTGTTTAGTTTGGTTTGAATTGGTAAAGAGGGTTGATGTGCATCCACCGAATGAAGATAGCTCACCGGGATATAAAAAGTGCAAATTGTTTGGTGAATAAGCATTGGAGCGTGAAGATATGTGATTTTGGGCTGTCGAGAATGCTGACAGAATCGCGGATGAAGGACACGTCATCAGCAGGCACCCCGGAATGGATGGCTCCTGAACTCATCAGGAACGAACCTTTTACTGAAAAGTGTGACATTTTCAGCCTTGGAGTTATCATGTGGGAATTGTGCACATGCCCCCTGAGCGCGTAAGTGGTCATTTGTATTATGAAATTTGAATAACTTATTTATGGGATGTTGTTGTTCAGGTGGTATATTCTGTTGCAAATGAAGGTTCTCGGTTGGACATCCCTGAAGGCCCCCTCGGCAGACTAATTGCTGGTACCTTTCATTGTTAAATATGATTTACTAATAAAGTAATGAGAAAATTGGCATTGTTGCAGATTGCTGGGCAGAAGCACACCAGAGACCAAGCTGTCAGGATATTCTAACTCGTCTAATTGGCATTTGTTGATCTATATTCTATAAATTCAATTCTAAACTACAAAAACACATACATACTCATCGCCTCATTTCTGTATAATTCCACTTATCTGGACAACTTTACATTTCAATTCTCTCATTTTCTACCAACATTCTGACTCTCAAAATCATATCTCTTTGCATCACTTGATATAATCATATCTGTTTGCATCAGTTAATATATATTGTTCGACATAGAAAATCCATATCCAGAAAGCAGTTTTATTCTTGCAGGAAGTAGTTAAGGAGGTCACTTTAACAGTAAACTAGTATGAAACCAAAAAACTGTCATCAACAATCCAATCTAGAGAAGAAAATCTTACAAAAAAATGTTTATTACAATCAACATCAAGAACATAATACTAACCACCAAAGCGCGAGTATCACAGCACAAAAGCACACCACAGATCAAAAGATAAATGAAGTTATTAATTAAATTAAAAAGCAGGAAACACGATTCTAAATACAAATATATATCCAGAAAGTATACAATTGAGTTCATCTTCATTGATTAAATTTTTTTATTTAGGTTTTTAAAAAATACTCGAGAGTAAAAATTTTCTGTTCTAAACCTGAAATTACAAGACCCAGAAGGTAATTCGGGTTTACACATGAAATACTATCAAGAAATAGATTAAAGAAAGATAAGCTGGAATTCCGAGTCTAGAAAGTAGAGAAACAACATCAACAAATAGTGATAGTGCTAATGTTACAACATTAAACATTCTTATTTCAAATATCTATCAGTCCTCAATCTGACGCCTATTTAACGCATCTTCAAATCGACTACAAGAATCGGCTCTCATTTCAGTACTCATATCATTCTCTGGTGCAGGATAATAATCTTCTCTAAGCTGAACATCTCTCAGATTGGGTATCCTCAAAAGAAACATCAAAAAGTGTTCATGAGCAGTTCCATGAATAAACAGTTTCCTCAACATTAGACATTCTTGCAACAGCCCAGCTGCAGGCAACGATAAACTCCTCTGGTTCACATCTCTATCTTGTGGCGGCCAGTAATCGAGCTCAACCAAACTCAAATCCCCAATTCCAAACAGATAAAACCGTTCCCATAAACTCAAATCCATCTGACCCGATGGTGCAGTGTGTGCATACCCGATTGTCTCACCACAATCCAATTTCATTTTCCATAGTTTTGGATATAGTGTTAAAGACCTCAACCCGAATTCCCTTTGTGAAGGCTTTGCAAAGTGTCTGCAATCGCCTTCCACTTTGATGCAAATTTCTTCCAGATTGGGACAATCTTCAAGCCCTAATGGCGTTAGAAGCTCACCAACCGAAAACCAAAGTGATAGATGCTTGAGCTTCTCCCATGTTTTTTCTTGAAACCCGTTGCTCGGACCATTCAAATCAAAATCCAGCTTTTGTTTTTTCCGCTTGTTACCCGATTCTTCATCCAAACTGTCAACCTCCTCATCGAAAACACAATCCATATGAAGCTTTTGAACTCGATCTTGGATCGGCTCCAATGCTTTTAGTGCTGACCTTGCACCTAAATTCTTACAAGATGAAATCTTCACATCGATTAATGTTCGATTCAGCAAACAAACAAAGGTCCGCATTCCTAGAACTGTAATGTTCTTGCACCCTTGGACTTCAAACTTAACTAACTTTGAACAACCTCTGGCGATTGCAATCAAGCCCATATCGGTCAAATCGGCTACGTTCCTTATGGATAAGGATTCAAGCCGTTGACACAATGCAACCCCATCTAATTTGGATTCAACAGGCATTGAAATCCCATGAAAGTTTCCAAGTTTCAAAGACTTCAATTTGGGGCATTTGGAGTTCAGAATCTCCAAAGCAGGGCCACTGTCTCTGATGTTATTACAAACATCAAATGTAAGCTCTTCCAACAATGGAAGCCCTGAAAACATTTCGATCAATGTTGCAACTGTAATACTCGCATCATCTGGAGTGAAATCCTGTGTGTCTGGATCAGCTCTAGTGTTCAACAAAGCAGATGGATCGGCGAGATGAAGAACAGATAATTTGGGGCAATTCATTGGAATCAGAAGTAGGGTTTCGTCTCCGACGAATCCAATATACCTAGGTTCAAACATACAAACGATCAGCAATTTCTTCAGATTAGGACAAGCTTTCGTGATTTCTTCCACCTCTTGAGCTTTAAATCCTTCGGGAAACGACGGATTAAGAAGATTAAGAACCACGAGCTTTGAAGAAATTAGTGGATAACTCTTTAAGGCTGGAGGAATATCATCAGTCCAGCAATAAAAATTTGACAGATCCAGAGAAATGATGTCTCTGCAATGATCGAAAATCGGAATTATATCGGAGGCAGGAGGTAATTGCGGTGGCCGTTGGTGCCACCGGACTAGCTTGATCCGACGAAGCGACGGCCATTGAGGAGCTAAAAGCTGAAGAGCTGTAGGGTTTCGCGAGTAGAGAATAAGTGATTGAACATTAGGGAAGTATTGCCGGAGGAGGTGAGCGAAAAGTTGTGGGTCACCGGCGGAGGTGGAAGAGAGAAGAGGGTGGCCCCATGGGGAAAACAGAGAGAGATCAAGGTGAGTAACGGATCGGAAACATGAAGGTAACATGAAGAGATCACGAGCGTTGCCACGGAGGGTGAGGGAGGTGCGAGTAGATCGGTCTAACAGAAGCCATTTCCGGGAGACTAAAGAGGCGGCGTTGCGAGCACGGACGCTGGAGACGGCGGCGATTATGTTGGAAAGGATGACGTCCGGTAGGTCGTTGATGGTGGAAGTAGCCATTTTTAGGTACTAATGGCTTGTTTTTTGTTTGCTAAGATATCAACTAGGCCAGTAGTAAAGGGGATATGGATGAGAGGATAATATCGTAAATGGCTGTTTTTTTCTTTTTTTCTTTTCATATCAAGGGTTTTGATATTAGTGTGGATAATTTGTTTTAAAAAATACTCCCTCCATCCTATAAAAAACTTCTCATTTCATTTAAATTTTTGTCTTATAAAAAACTTCTCATTTCTCATATTTGATGGGCTCCACATAATAATAAACTATTATTACTAAAAACCAGATATCCACTAACTTTCTTTCTCTCTAACCAAATCTTAAATTTTAATAAAAGTATTATCAATAACCCCACCACTAATTATCACTTAAAAACTTTTGCAAAAGGTAAATAGGTAGTTTTTTTGGACGGAGGGAGTATTAATTACTTAGATATATTATTCATTAATTAATAATTATTTTTATTAACTCATTTCTAGCAACACCAGGCAACTAACTATATTATCCACTTAAATGAATATTTCATATTTACCTTATAATTTAATTTTAAGTAATGATATTGGTTCAAACTATTTGAGTCAACTTATGTTTCTACTAATTTAATCATAATAAGTGTCGAAAACAAGTAATAATCTGAGAAAAGTGGATTAGATATCTTAAATTTAGAACTAAAGTAGAATTATATATAGGAAAAAAATATAAGAAAAAATATTATTTCACTTTTAATTTTAACGAAACCAAATACTATATAAGTAGATATATATCTTTACTAATAATAAAGTATTTAGGCCTATCACTAATGGAATGTCTTAATAAGACCTTTCTACTTTGGGAAATGTCTTAAACACTTAAGACACCAAAAATATTAAAATCGCAGTTTACGGGAATTGAACCCGTGACCATTTGGGAGTTAGGCGTGTGTGTTAACACTTCAGCTACTTGATGTGTTTGCTTTATTGCAGCGCTAATTCATATAACTTTTACGATTGTTACAACTCACCACCATCTTTACTTTTTTTAACCGACCCAAATGTAGTTAAAAAAAATCACCAATTTCACGACTGCTAAAAAAGCTCATCAACACTGCCACCATCGTACAATCACTATTGTTATTGCAAAATATAATTATAGAGTACTCGCCGTCGCATTACGTAAATACCCTTCTAGTAAGATAATAATATGTCGATGTTATCCTAATTTAAGGTGAGACACGTGATGGTGTATGGGTATGGGGCAAATTGTGTTTAGAAATGGAGCCCATGACGTGGGAACACAAGAAGTGCCATTATACACATCTATCCCGACCTAAAATATTCATCACCGGCAGAGGTTGCCTCCAATCAATTATTGTTTTCCTCTCTTTATCTTACTACTATATAAAGCATTTAGGCCTACCCCATTAAGCAAGTTTAAGGAGCTCCTTAAACTTGATTTTAAGGACCTTTCCACTTTTGTTAGTTAGTTCTCTACCTTAAAAAAAAAAAAAATCACGGCTAATAAGATTCGAACCCAAGACCTCTCCTAACTTATCACTATGTGTTAACCACTTGCTATACATTACACTTTGGTAACACCACCCACACTTAATAACAAAAGTCTGTTACTCGAAAACCATTTTACCCAATAACATTATATATACGACGCTGTAAATCACCAACTCTTACCAAAATCCACATTTCCGTTTAATTATTTATTTCTAGCAACAATTATTACCGTGTAAACGAACAACACTTGCTCGCCACGAAATATGGTTTCTGGGTACCCGCCGCCGCATTGCGCGGGTACCCTGCTAGTAATTAATAATTAGTTTGATCATTTTTTCAAACTATTCTTTAAAAAGATTTATTTAGTTAAAATCATATTGTGTCTCTGATGACGATATTTAAACCATCAATTTTTTAATTAATGTCAAACTCATATCTCATTAGGTTAAAGGCCTTCAAATTTACTGGAATTCGTTTGTTTGTAATGTTCTGAAGTCGTGCAATAACTTTCAAATTAAAGTATAATATCAATACTATGAATTTTTCAATCATATACAATCAGAGTAAAATCTAAAACAGAGAATGAATGTGTATTATGTTAATTCGTACTAGAGAAGAGATGACCGAAACTATTTAATACACTAGTTTTCAGAAACATCGAAAACTGCCAAAATGCAGTTGCAAAACTACTCTGAACCGGCAAAACATTCTTTCATCTTTGTGAAATCTGTTGCAAAATCCAATCTTATTGTAACACCGCAAAATTTAAGCCATATTTTTTTTATAAAAACATAACCTAACGGAAGCAATCCCAAAAATAATACGTTTACCAAAGACTTACAAAGTATTAATAATTTACAGACCAACATAAACTATTTTTAAAAGTATCATGTGTTACTAAATCCAAGGCTTGACCATTTTTCCAAAATATCAGAGTAATTGACAAAACTTTCCTTCAAACCCCGACTCCAAGATTCACCCAGTCAAACCTGTAAAGATTCAACAAGAGAGGGATTATCATAACGCTAAGTGAATTAGATTATAAACATTAAATTGCACAACCACAACAATTTAAGATAACATCCTCTACAAATAACACCATTTGTAATTAGCAAATAACCAGAGGAACGGCAGTTCGGCCCAACTACAACTGTTGTCGGCCCAACAACAGTTTACCGATAGCCCTAAGTTACTTGGTACAATACCAGTGCTCCTCGACCTACCCGTGTCCAAGGAATCCTGGTATTATCTCCAATAGCTAACGATGCCCAGCCACTAACTGCACGGGCTGACCTCTTTCCGTGTATCATGCGCATATAACAGTTAATTACACATAACAGCTAATTAATTAACACCCAAACAAGAACCATATCGTAAACAATTCTGCAGATCATAAATCTTGCATATTCTGCACTAACCCAAGTGGAACCCGAAACCATAGTAAGTTATACTATCTAATGGTTATAAATCCGCTCACCTTAGCAAAAGCTCCTTGATACTCAGTGGTCTTATGTTACTGAGTTCCTTTACCCTTTCTTGATTATGATGTTAAAAACGAATTTAGGGTTAAGAATCTCCAAGGTTTCAAGTTCCAATTTGAAGAAAGATGAAGAAATCAAGTTATGTGTGTGTTTAGAGCGTGTAACGAAAGAGAGCAGAGAACGAGCGTGGAAATGAGATTGAGATAAGAACAATTCTGATTTAGCCCAAGACAAAAATGTGGTCAGCTTGAGGGAAAAGCTGGAGCTGACCCAAAATTCAACTTTATCGGTATAATATTGAAACTGCGATGTTTAATTCAGAACCCTAAACGACCTCTGTTTTTAAATCTGAAAATACCATTGGAAACCTTGTTCAAAAGAGAACATAGATATATAAAAATCATTCTAATATATATTTATCTCAGTATTTGCTAATTTTTAACCCCGTGGTTAAAAAAACAAATAATTCTAATAAAATCCTATAAAATAGAAAAATAATAAATAATACCAACAGATATTATTAAAATATCATACCGGGTCTCGGGGTGTTACACTTATAATAAAATTATTCTCTTAGAACACAACACCACTTGGTACATAATATTCACACGATCTCTTTTTGTTATGAATGCACATAGGGATACCATAATCAAATAGTTCCATCATCATGCAATAATCTCTGTACACTACAAGAAAAGTGACTTTTAGAGACCACACTGTGTGGTCTCTAAAAGTATCTTTTGGAGACGACATGTTATCTCAATAGAGATTTTCAAAAAGCCAAATATTTTTCAAGTTTTTGAGACCATAAGTGTAACACCTCAAATTTTAATACAAAACATTTGACCAAAATAATCATTTAATATAGAGGAGAACTATCCTAAAATACGGATTTACAAAAACCTTTGGTATGAAAATCAGAGTATAAAGTCGGTGTTACAAAATAGATCAAAACCAAAGCTAAGTCTAAATCCGTTCTAGTGTTCTTCTACTCTAGGCCCCGCATCTCTATCCATGCGTACCTAAATCTTCGATCCCGAAGCTGAGTACATAGCAAAAACAACAAGGAGTACGTGAGACAAAAACGTCTCGTGAGCTACATGGGTTTAGACCCCGATGATAATAATAATCATAAGACATATAAGCAAACATACAAGTAATTCGTCCATCTATCTAGTCACCCTATTGTGACTCTATAATCCTTGATTTCCTAGCAATCATATCTAGTTATCGGGTTGCCCCCAAACTAACTAGAACCACATTAACTTATTAACCGGGGATCCCCCACATTAATAAGCTTCAAGGTAAAGGCAAGAGGGAATCGCCCAATCTACCTATACCTGCCTTACTCGCCGGACTACTTCCAGTTAGCAAGACTACTATCATGGAATGGGCCGATGGGGATCCGCCCAAATGCTCCCCATTCGATATCCTCATGACCGGGATCCCCCGCATCATCACATCGTCTCATCCTTACTATAACTCAACAGTTATTTCAATCAAAGCCTTTGGCTATCACATCAATCATCAAACAAGTTAGTTAACTATATTCAACAATATGTAACTAACTCTATATACTAAATTCTACATAAATATCAAATAGACTCGACATATGTAATAAAAAGTATTTTCATGGCTATGTACTCAGTAAAGTCCACACGTACTCACCTTAGCAATAAAATGCTCCAACCGTATTCTTTTCCGTCAATTTCCTTGCTCCAAAAATCAATCAAATTTCCAAGACTTCACCAAAAGCCTAATACAAAAATCACAAGATGTTCAACATTACATACTACTAATAATGTATCCATTAACCTCTAGATAACATTAACTAACACTTTCCCCCAATTATGGTGATTTACCAAACCCTAGGTTTAACCAACCCTTAATATTCTTACAAACCTTAATCATACACTTGTTTCATTTGCTAAAATACCATCTATTAAGTGTATACCTCACTTATTTCACCATAACCCAATACCCCAAGAACTAGGGTTTCAAACCCATACATTAAAATCCATAGATCTTAAGCTACAAAGATCAAAGGGTGAAGATATACCTTTAATCTTCACTTAAGAGTGAAATCTACCAAGGATTTGTGAAGGAATCGTCCACAATCAGTCCTCAAGCTCGAAAATCGCCAAAGGAAGAAACTAGAGTTTGCACATGCCATTAATGAGCCAAAACCCGACTTTAATGATGCTTGCAGGAGTTCACAATCGCGAAGAAGTTCGCGCCGTGAACTTCCCCGGTCGTGAACTCTTCCCGATCGTGATCTAGGCGTGAACTCTGATCGGCTAAAAAACCACCATTCCCCGAATGGAGTTCACGATCGTGAACTAAAGTTCACGGCGTGAACTAAAGTTCACGGCGTGAACTTTGTGCTGCAACAAGGCTGTAATTTTCGGCCTCCTTCTCGACCCGTTTTCATCCATAACTTCCTCGTACGGTGTCCAAACGACACGAAACCAATTCATACGTTCTTTAAATGATTTATCCGTATTTATCATATTTTTATACAATTTATTTATTTACAAAAATTCGGGTCGTTACAACTATCTACCCCTTAAGAAGATTCTGTCCTTGGAATCTCATCATAGTTTACGAAATCCGGGTATCTCTTCCGAATCTCGTCCTTGACTTCCCAAGTCAAATGTGGTCCAAGTGAATGCTTCCACTTGACCAATACCAACTCGATCTCTTTATTTCGAAGCTTCTTCGTTTTGGTCTCTAGTATAGCTTCGGGTTCCTCAATCAACCGATTCGGGGCATCGACCCGCAACTCTTGCAATGGAATAATGTTTTCAACTTCCCCAATAAACTTCTTTAAATAACTTACGTGAAAGGTGTCATGCACACCTTGAAGCTCGGGTGGAAGTTCCAACTTAAACTGTAACACCGCATTTTTGAAACTATTTTTTTATAAGTATCTATTTTAGCGTTAAACTAAGGTTACAGAAGCATTTAGTTAAGTTCCTAATTACGTTAGGTTTACAAACTGTGGTCCCACAAAATATTACAAACCAAGTGTTAGTTAAAAAGACGGTATTACTAAACACGTCTCATTTTACAAAACACATATTTAAAGCATGGTCAAACTTCCTGTCCAAGCCCGACCCGTTGAAGCCTTCCAATCTGAAATGTGTCAATAAGGGAGGGATTAGCACAAAAGCTAAGTGAATGAATTTCTACTTCTACCAACAACACTAATCACCAAACATGGAAGTTAGAAACATCTCCGGTTTTGGGTAATCACTTAATTGAGAGGATCGGTGGCTTTGCGGGCCTTAAACCATGGTCAGCCAAAACCACAGTAACCGATAGCCTATATCCAACACCCCGGGTAAACCCCCCCCCTTAACCGTGCAACGTATATAGGTAAGGTTGGATACCCTATTAGTCGATACACTATGCTCAGCGATATCCTTCCGACACTGACCTCATCCCGAATGTGCACATAGTCATGTATGGTATTCCTATAACACTAGGCATACATAACAGGTAGACTGGCTACGAAAAACACCGCGAAAAACGTCACAAGAAGTTCCCAGGTGTGAACTATAGTTCGCATTCGCGAACTAAAGTTCACGTCGGGAACTAGATCGCGAACAACATCACGACTGATACCCCAATTCTCTGTTGGCACTTCTCGATCGCGCAGAGGAGTTCACGGCGTGAACTCCTCAGGTCTGGTAATTTCGTGCGTTTTTACTAGTATACCAAATACCAACGAATAAACCGAAACCCGAGTTGTAGGTTAAATCCACTCACCTTTCAACCTTCGATCCTTAACTCAGTGAGCTAGTATCACTGAGTATCCTTCCCGGTTCCTGTCAACAATTGTACCGAGTTAGTGATCGATCCACCAATTTGTCAAAACCGTCAATTTAGCAAATTTACCAACTCAATATCACCAAGGCACATTCAAATGACATTAACCAACATTTCAACATCAACAATAAGTCATTTGACCGATTATGACCATCTAGCAATTCTCTACAACTAGTTGACCCAAACGGGCCAAAAAAACCCGAATATAGCCATAACACTTCCAAGACCACATGAATTAGCACATATTCCATAGATTAAGAATTCCTAATCATTTATTCAATTCATCAAGTTCACCATCACCACAATTCCAAGTATCACACTTGCATAATCACTAGTTAACCATTTTGACCCAAAACACCCAAACACTAGCTAGATTACTTCACCAATCTAACAATACCAGGTTTTTAACATCCATAACTTAACGAACATGTTTTCTCACCCTAACAAGCATTTATATCCATTCAAATGTCAAGAATTCCAAGGTTTGTCAAAACCCACCTTCAACATCCACCATTAATGGAGGTTGAAGGTGATTCTCACCAAACCTTGTCTTCCTCCAACACTCTACCACACAAATGATGTAAAAGTTTGTATAAACACATAAGACCACATCCCTAACGAGATTCATCCATAAGATACTACCAATCTCTTCTTTGTATCAACCCGCAACTCTTGAACCGGGAGAATTTGGCTCGGATCTTCGATATTACACTTTCACAAATAACAAATGTTGAAAGTGTTGTGTATTGCCGACAACTCCGGGGGTAACTCGAGTGTTACCGATTGAGAATTTACCACCTTACTATTCGAAACGGCCCAATAAACCTCGGGGCCAACTTCCCTCGTTTACCAAAACGAATGATACCCTTCCAAGGTGAAACTTTCATATAAACCATCTCATTTTCTGAGAACGTAGCGGGCCTACGTCTCGGATCCGCATACATCTTTTGTCGGTCACGGGCGGCTTTCAACTTTTCTCGAGCAATTGCAACTTTATCCGCGGTCATTTGAACAATATCGGGTCCCGCATATTGTTTCTCACCCGCTTCCAACCAACATTTCGGGGTTCGACACCGACGCCCATACAACATCTCGTACGGTGGCATCTTAATACTTGAGTGATACGAGTTATTATAAGCGATTTCGATCAATGGTAGGTGGGAATCCCACGACCCACCGTACTCCAACACACAAGCCCGCAAGATATCTTCAAGAGTTTGTATCGTTCTTTCCGATTGCCCATCGGTTTGGGGATGATACGCGGTACTCAAATTCACCCGCTTCCCCAATTCTCGTTGCAAACTATTCCAAAAATTTGAAGCGAAACGGGGATCCCTATCGGACACGATAGAAATCGGAATACCATGTCGGGATACCACTTCATCAACGTATAATTTCGCCAACCTACCCAGTGAGGCGGCCTCAGTATTAGCCAAGAAATGAGCACTCTTCGTCAAACGATCAACTATAACCCAAATCATGTCATGACCCCTTTGTGTACGCGGTAATTTTATCACGAAATCCATGGTAATCCGATCCCACTTCCACTCGGGAATCGGTGATTGAGTTAAAGTTCCATACGGTTTTTGGCGTTCGGCCTTCACTTGTGCACAAATATGACACTTACCCACATAACGGGCAATGTCGGTCTTCATCGTAGGCCACCAATAAAGTGCTTTTAAGTCGTTGTACATTTTCGTGCTACCAGGGTGAACCGATAACCGAGAATTGTGAGCCTCGGCTAAAATCAATTCCCGCAAACCCCCGAGTAACGGTATCCAAACCCGAGATTGATACGTCTTCAAACCCCGAGGGTCTTCTTCCAAATCATCTTTCCTCTTTATCAAAATCTCGGTCTTCAAATTCTCAACATTCAAGGCTTCCATTTGTGAAATCTTCAACCGGGACACCAAATCCGATACAATTTCCACTCGCATAAATTGTACCCGCCCCGAATCCCCCTTTCTACTCAAGGCATCGGCTACTACATTCGCCTTTCCGGGATGGTATCGTATTTCACAATCGTAGACTTTAATTAATTTTAACCATCTTCGTTGCCGCATATTCAATTCTTTTTGCGTGAACACGTATTGCAAACTTTTATGATCCGTACTTTGTACCGTACAAATAATGTCTCCATAATTTTAGTGCAAAAACCACCGCCGGCAACTCCATATCGTGAGTCGGATAATTCTTCTCGTGATTTTTCAATTGCCTAGAGGCATAAGCAATAACCCTATCTCGTTGCATCAACACACAACCCAAACCCGCGAGTGAAGCGTCACAATAAACAATAAAATCTTCCGGGCCTTCGGGTAAGGCAAGGATCGGAGCTTGACACAATAATTGTTTTAAGATTTGGAAGGACTTTTCGTATTCATCACCCCACCGAAACGGTACATCTTTACGGGTCAACTTCGTCATCAGACCCGCTATTTTCGAAAAGTCTTTAATAAAGCGGCGGTAATAACCCGCCAACCCTAGAAAGCTCTTTATCTCGGTTGGGTTCTTGGGAACAACCCAATTCATAACCGCTTCGATCTTTGTCGGGTCCACTTTTACCCCATTCGAACAAATCACATGACCCAAAAAGTGAACTCCCCGAAGCCAAAATTCGCACTTCGAGAATTTCGCATACAATTGTTCCCGCTTCAACGTTTCTAACACTTACCTCAAGTGTTTCCCGTGCTCTTCTTCGGTCTTGGAATAAATTAGAATATCGTCAATGAACACAATAATGAACTTGTAGAGATAAGGCCGACAAACTCGGTTCATCAAATCCATAAATATCGCGGGAGCGTTTGTCAACCCAAACGGCATAACCAAGAACTCGTAATGACCGTAATGAGTTCGAAAAGCCGTCTTGTGAATGTCGTTATCATGAACCCGAACTTGGTAATTACACTAGTCAAGGTTTATGACTAAATTGTAAGTCAAGTTTTTGATTTACTTATATCTCATGTTATATACTTGTTTGATTGTTGTATGAATAATGTCTTGATAGCTCAAGGTATTTAGATACTAGTAATTAGAAAGTTTTTCTAATGAAAGTATTTAAGAGTTTTATGGAAGCATAAGGTTCAAAAGTTATTGAACTTAGATAAAACATCTTAAGTAATAGTCATTACTTACGATAGAAAGTTTTAAAGTATTAGTGTTAGTATAGTATGATTATATTGGATATAATCAAGATAGACTTTAAAGAATATTATTACAAGTCTTTTATACTTGTAATAAAGAATTTGATGAAGTCATAATTCCCTAATAGGAATAATTGGATATTGGTGAAATCCAAGTAAAATGACTTAGACATTAAATGAACTCTTAAAAGCGCAAACTATATTAAAGTATTTAAGAATTAAAAAATATTATTGCAAGTCTTTTATACTTGTAATAAATACATTATTTAATCAAGTCATAATTCCCTTATAGGAATAATGGATATTTGAGAAATCCAAGAAATGACTTTGGCATTAAATAAAGTTCTTAAAGAATACTAATATGTTTAAGAATTAAAAGTATCATTTCAAGTGTCTTATACTTGTTAGATACAGTAATCAACAAAGGTCATGATTCCCAAAATAGGAATAGTGGATATTCGCAAATCCAAAGGATGATCTTAATTATTAATAGAATTCTTAAAAGATTAAACTACAAGTTATTGACTAGGTCAAAGTAGTAGTTTAAGAGATGCTTAAATTCCATAAAAGTAAGTGGGAGCTGAGACCAACATAATTCATTAAAGAAGTTAATGAATTTAGTAAGTTAGTAAGACATTAACAACAAAAGTTTTACCAAGTCGTTAGCCAAAGAGTTTTACCATTAATTAGACTATTGCAAACCTAATAGCGCGATCACAAGTCTTGTGATTAATTATTGAATATCTAATAGGTTGTTCACACTCCAGTGGATAACATAGTCATTTAAGGAAATTTCTTTAACTAGTAATGATATATCTACTAATCAAGTAACTAAAAGAGGCTTTAGTTACAAGGAGAATTTTATGAATTCAAGAAACTAAGGAGTTATTTTCCAATCCTCCTATGTTTACCGAATTGCATAAAAGGAAACACTAAAATATGTTCTAGATCGTTGCAAGAACAATATATAGCAAAGACAAAAGTAATAGTATTCCTAAATGCTCGTCTTATGTCTTTAGTTTAATAGAAATGATTGGTTTAGTGATAAAGTTACAATTAAGATTGTAAGAATCATTAAGTAATCAACGCGAACAAAAGGAATAAGTAATGATCCAGTTAAGTTTAACTTATTACTAGATTAGTTTAACTAACTAATTAATACAAGTGTTTGTACTTTACTAGTTGAGTAAATATACAATGTGTTAATTATAGATTATCCATAATATGATTTAAAGCTATTAAATTATATAAGTAATTGGATAATATTGTTGTATAAATTATACTCCCTCCGTCCCTAAATAAAGTTCCCATTTCACCTTCAAGTTTTGTCCCTAAATAAAGTTCCCATTTCTAAAACTTAAGGGACCCATTTAATATAATAATATTATTACCAATACTTTCACCACTAACTATCTCTTAAAACACTTTCTTTCTCCAATCAAACCTTATATTTTATTCAAAAGTAATACCAAATACCCCACCACTAACTATCTCCTAAAATGTTGTGCCCAACACAAATGGGAACTTTATTTAGGGACGGAGGGAGTATAAAGGTTATTATATAATTAATTATTAAAAGTATAAATACAAGTATATAATTCGTGTATATGGGTACCGAATTATTAGTGTATTAATACTAGACATTTAATAGTTAAGTGCAACAATAATAAACTAGTTAAACTATAAGGGATGGAAGTGTAAAGAGGAAGTTTAATTAAAGAAATTAATCTTAATTAAACTAGAAGGGTTTTAAGTGTAAGATCTTCTATTATAAATAGGAGTCTTATGACTTAACCCTAGATGTTGATTCCTTGCCTCTTTACACGAAATCCCTTCCCCCTTATTCCCTCCATTCGGCCGAACACCAACAAGGGAAGAACACAAGTTTGTGTTCTTCGTTCATTCTTCGTGTTCTTCGAGTTTCGAAGAACAAGATCGTTGCAAGAAGATCGCTCATCGTGTTCATCATCAGTGGATCTATCTTAAGCATTAACCTAAGGTATGTTTCATGGAACACACTTTCTTCCTCTCCTCTTGTTCGATCGAACGAGAACACTAAGAACCCTAGGGTTCTTGGTGAGTGTTCGAAGAACACACACAAGCATGTGTGTGTTTGAGTTTTTCGTACAAGGTTTCTTTTCTTGTTAATCAAGTTAGATTTCCAACATCCCAATCCTTTAGGGTTTAAGGAATAGGTTTAATCCCACTTCCGCTTTAGGGATTAAATCAGCTAGTTAGTTTAACCGGTCAAGAACAAGTTCATGTTCTTGGTCAGCAAGGTTCGAACCAAGCATGCTAGGCGGTCGGTCCTATGGGTCGATCAAGTACAATGAAACCCGATTCATTGAATCCATAAAAATAGCCGGCGCGATTGTAAGACCAAATAGCATCACTAGGAACTCATAATGACCTTACCGTGTACGAAAAGCCGTCTTCTCGGTGTCGCTTTCTTTCACCCGAACTTGATGATAACCCGACCTCAATTCGATCTTCGAGAAATAACTAGCACCTTGTAATTGGTCGAATAGGTCGTCAATTATCGGCAATGGGTAACGGTTCTTTATAGTTACCTTGTTCAACTCGCGGTAGTCAATACACATTCTCATCGAACCGTCTTTCTTTTTGACAAATAATACCGGTGCATCCCACGGTGACGAACTCGGACGAATAAAACCCTTATCTAACAAGTCTTGCAATTGAGTCATCAATTCTCGCATCTCGGTGGGAGCTAAACGATACGGAGCACGAGCAAATGGCGTCGCCCCCGGAACTAAATCAATCTTAAACTCGACTTGTCTCTCCAGTGGCAAACCGGGTAAGTCATCGGGAAATACTTCGGGAAAATCCCGAATAATTTTAACGTTATCCATCGCCTTCTTTTCTTTTCGGTCATCTAATATGTATGCAATAAACGATGCACAACTTTTCGATATACTCTTCCTCGCCTTAATGGCGGTAATCACATTAGGCATGTGATGTCGTTTTTCCCCATACACATACACTTTCTCGTTGTCGGGTGTCTTGATCGACACAATTTTCTTACCACATAATATTTTGGCTTGTTGCATACCCAACCAATCCATTCCGATTACTACATCGAACGCTTTTATTCCCATGGGCAATAAATCAACCTTAAACTTTCTACCGTCTATTTCTATTTCACAATTTCTATAAACACTTTCAACCACGGAGGTTTTCTCGTCGGCTACCTCTATCTCATAAATCTCATCTAACATCTCGGACGGCACATGCAACTTACAACCGAACTCATAAGACACAAATGAATAATTGGAACCCGAATCAAATAATATATGAGTTGGAAAGGAGTTAATGAATAGAGTACCTGACACCACATCATGTGCCTCCTTCGGCTCCTCCCGAGTAAGTTGGAAGGATCGCCCCTTCACCTTTGCTGACTCCACCTTCTTTTGAGCCGTGGACACTATCGACTCGGTTCCCTTCTTCGGGCACACATTGTTATAGTGCCCCTTCTCGTGACATGAGAAACATTCAACCTCGGCCAATGATTTAGACTTGCATTCTCGGGCCATATGCCCCGACTTTCCACAATTAAAGCAAGTCTTCGACTCTCCTCAGCACACGCCGGTATTATTTTTCCCGCACTTCTTGCACGAGCCAACACTTCCATGTTTAGAGAAGCTCGAAGTGAACTTCCCTTTCTTGAACGAACTAGAGCCGCTCCCGGCCTTCCTTTTCTCGCCCACATGGGCCCTCTCGGCAACCCGTGCCTAATTCACCTCTTCTACACCCCGGGCGGCACTAATGGCCTCATCAAGTGTGACCGCCCTCTTCACTTCCAATTGGTTATCCCACGGTAACCCACTAGCATACCGGACTACCCTCAACCTCTCATCCGAGTAGGTTTTAGCAACAAACGGGAGCAATCCCGTGAACTCTCTCGAGTATTCTTCAACCGACATATCACCCTTCTTAAGGGTCACAAACTTTTCATAAATCTTTTCCAAATCCCTCTCGGGACAAAACTTCTTTTTCAATCTCGTGGTAAACTCATCCCACGACATCACCTCAATCACCTCCCTCCCGAAGGTTTCCTACACAATATCCCACCAAACCATAGCATCTTCTTTCAATAGTTGTGACGCATACGTCACCATATCGGCTTTCTTACACTTGCTACTACCGATGACCCGCTCGGTCTCTCTAATCCACCTCATAGTTACTTTCGGGTCCGAACTACCCGTGTACACATTCGACTTACAAGCCATGAAGGATTTAAACGAACAACCTTCTTTCACCTCGGGCTTTGCCCTAGCATCACTTTGGCCACCCATGTAGGATTTCCCCTCCCCGGTGCCACTACCTCTGGTTCTCCCATCCGACCTAGCTTCGGATTCACGATCTCCCTCCGACCTCTCACGGTCCCCAACAATGCGGTGCACTTCCTCGGCCACCGTCCCGTTGAATTGATCGATAAGAGTTTGGAGATCCGCCATGGTTACCGGAGTCCTATTAGCGCCAACCTCCGATTCATCCACTCGATGCATCGACGGTTGACTTTGTTGTTCAACCATCCTCTCGACATGAGGTAACTCTTCCTCCCGGTTTTCCGGGGCTCTACCACTCCGACGAGTGTTCACCATTTCTTTCGATCAAGACTATACGAAAGACACATTTAGTACCTTATGTACAACCCATTTGTCGCATAAGAATCAATATTCATAATCATATCAACTTTCATCGGTCCCCTAGGTTCAACCCTAAACTTAACATAAAGTCTCAAGGTCAACCTATAATCTCAAGGAATCTTATATTCCTAACGCTGCAGTCTAAGACTAGAATGGCCATCCAACCTAATTCACTTAAACTACAGCTCTTATACCAAGTTATAACACCTCAAATCTAATAATCATTTAATATAAAGGAGAACTATCCCAAAATACGGATTTACAAAAACCTTTGGTATGAAAATCAGAGTATAAAGTCGGTGTTACAAAATAGATCAAAACCAAAGCTAAGTCTAAATCCGTTCTAGTGTTCTTCTACTTTAGGCCCCGCATCTCTATCCATGCGTACCTAAATCTTTGATCCCGAACCTGAGTACATAGCAAAAATAACAAGGAGTACGTGAGACAAAAACGTCTCGTGAGCTACATGGGTTTAGACCCCGATGATAATATTAATCATAAGACATATAAGCAAACATACAAGTAATTTGTCCATCTATCTAGTCACCCTATTCTGACTCTATAATCCTTGCTCTCCTAGCAATCATATCTAGTTATCGGGTTGCCCCCAAACTAACTAGAACCACATTAACTTATTAACCGGGGATCCCCCGCATTAATAAGCTTCAAGGTAAAGGCAAGAGGGAATCGCCCAATCTACCTATACATGCCTTACTCACCGGACTACTTCCAGTTAGCAAGACTACTATCATGGAATGGGCCGATGGGGATCCGCCCAAATGCTCCCCATTCGATATCCTCATGACCGGGATCCCCCGCATCATCACATCGTCTCATCCTTACTATAACTCAACAGTTATTTCAATCAAAGCCTTTGGCTATCACATCAATCATCAAACAAGTTAGTTAACTACATTCAACAATATGTAACTAACTCTATATACTAAATTCTACAGAAATATCAAATAGACTCGACATATGTAATAAAAAGTATTTTCATGGCTATGTACTCAGTAAAGTCCACACGTACTCACCTTAGCAATAAAATGTTCCAACCGTATTCTTTTCCGTCAATTTCCTTGCTCCAAAAATCAATCAACTTTCCAAGGCTTCACCAAAAGCCTAATACAACAATCACAAGATGTTCAACATTACATACTACTAATAATGTATCCATTAACCTCTAGATACCATTAACTAACACTCCCCCCCCCCCCCCCCCAATTATGGTGATTTACCAAACCCTAGGTTTAACCAACCCTTAAGATTCTTACAAACATTAATCATACACTTGTTTTATTTGTTAAAATACCATCTATTAAGTGTATACCTCACTTATTTTACCATAACCCAATACCCCAAGAACTAGGGTTTCAAACCCATACATTAAAATCCATAGATCTTAAGCTACAAAGATCAAAGGGTGAAGATATACCTTTAATCTTCACTTAGGAGTGAAATCTACCAAGCATTTGTGAAGGAATCGTCCACAATTAGTCCTCAAGCTCGAAAATCGCCAAAGGAAGAAACTAGGGTTTGCACATGCCATTAATGAGCCAAAACCCGACTTTAATGCTGCTTGCAGGAGTTCACGATCGCGAAGAAGTTCGCACCGTGAACTTCCCCGGTCGTGAACTCTTCCCGATCGTGATCGAGGCGTGAACTCTGGTCGGCTAAATAACCACCATTCCCCGAATGGAGTTCACGGCGTGAACTTTGTGCTGCAGCAAGGCTGCAGTTTTCGGCCTCCTTCTCGACCCGTTTTCGTCCATAACTTCCTCGTACGGTGTCCAAACGACACGAAACCAATTCCTACATTCTTTAAATGATTTATCCGTGTTTTTCATATTTTTAAACAATTTATTTATTTACAAAAATTCGGGTCGTTACAATAAGTGGTCCCGAAAAGTTTAGCGGCAAGTTTCCCTCCCATATGTGTAGGGCGCCAATATCCCAAAATCAATAGAGACTATATATGGTCTCTAAAGAGATTAAAAAATAATAATTTATATAAACTTTTAATTCATAATTTTTAGAGACGATATGTTATCTCGAAAACTAAATGAACTTTAATTAAATAATAATAAATTGATATTTATCAAAAACAAAATCCCCATTTCACTCATTTTTCCCCTTTGAGTTATCTCTCACCAAAATCCACAGGAGATACCAAAAATGCTTCAAACGAACCCTATGAATTTCAATTCCTCCATAAACCCTAAATCGAGTTGTTGAAGGGCTACAATCCTTAAATCGAACCACATTCTTTTCTATTTCTCTTAGAACTCTGAAAGCTTGGAAATCCCTAACTCGACGGTTTGTAAAAGCTCGGCCTATTCTCTCCCTGTTCAATTTCAACCAGTAGGCAACATCTCGTTTGCAGTTTTCTGTTCAAAATCGGTACTACATGACTTATGCTGTTCAATTTCTCTTTACTAAATTTTTTCTAACCATTCGGTTTCCTAATTTGTACTTTTCAGGCGTTGAAACTACTTGGGATACCTGTTTGAAGTTAAAATCGGGATTATAAGGTTTTTTTGTACTGTGTGTTTTGTGTTTCTATTAATGTAGATTCATAATGTAGGTTTTTTGTGTTTTTTGTATTGTGACTGTTTATTAATGTTGTTGATGTTTAGCTTCCATTGAAGTCGATTGCTAGCAGTAGCTAAATCACGAGTTGTTGATTTGTTGCTCAATTTATCATTTTGATTACAGGTAATCTAGTTCATTTACACCGATTTGAAATTATATTTTTTGGTAATCTATCATTTGTATTTGGTTGTTCAATCTACTGCTTAAAATAAAATTTCAGGGAAAAAAATGAAAATCATGGCTTTTAGCCATGAAAAATGGTCTCTGAAAGTAGCTATTATGTTTTGCTGTAAACCACTTTTTGACACCACATGTCGTCTCTAAAAGTAATTAATGGCAAATAACAAAATGAGTTTCAGATAAAAATTGTCATGGCAAAAAGTAATTAATAATTCAAATTAATTATTAGTTTTGTAAATAAATAAATTGTACAAAAATATGATAAATAAGGATAATTCATTTCAGAACCGTAGGAATTGGTTTCGTGTCAATTGGACACCGTATGAGAAAGTTATGGACGAAACCGGGTCGAGACAAGGACCGAAAAGTGCAGCCTAGCTGACTGGAGGAGTTCACGGCGCGAAGTGGAGATGGCGATCGTGAACTTCGCTCAGGGATTTGGGGTTTTTCAGACATAGAGTTCCCGACCAGTTACCGATCGCGAAGTGGTCACGACACGCGAAGTTCGCGACGCGAACTGGTTGGCTCTGTATAAAAACGGGTTGAGGCTAGGTTTTGACACCTACACCCCTAAAACCCTACCAGCCATTATTTTGGAAGAAGTGCACGATTGTTGCTGTCCTTGAGCTCAAATCTTCATATTTCTTGGAGATTATTGATCTAAGGTAAGAATCCTTGCTAGTTTATGTAGGGATTTACTACGCACCATGAGACTGATCAACCACTTGGGTCGACCACTTAGTACACGAGTTCGAACCTTGCTGACCAAGAACATGAACTTGTCCTTGACCGGTTTAAACTAACTAGCTGATTTAATCCCTAAATGCGGAACTGGGATTAAACCTAATCCTTAAATCCTAAAGGATTGGGATGTTGGAAAACTAGATTAGGTTAACAAGAAAGAAACCTTGTACGAAGAACTCGAACACACACACATACTTGTGTGTGTTCGTCGACTACTACCAAGAACCCTAGGGTTCTTGGTTCGACTTCGAATAAGAGGAGAAGAAGAAGATGTGTTCCATGAAACATATCTTAGGTTAATGCTTAAGATAAGTCCACTGATGATGAACATGACGAACGATCTTCTAGTTTATGAATCCCTTTGGTATTTTGAGCTCTATTTGGGTATTAATGGTGGTTTTGGGAGCCAACCACATCATCTTTGGGGAAGATGATCTATCATGGGTGTAAAACACTCATGGTAAGCTTGTAATCAATGTGTACAAACTGGATTTCGGTTTTATGGATAGAAATCTTGAACTAGGGTTTGAGATTTCTACCAAGTGGTATGAACTTGGTGGTTGGGAATGTCAAGATGGATTAACTAGTAGTTAGTTATGGTTTATGACTAGATTTGTAATGATTTTGATAATAGGTCAAGAAGGAGTTGAGATTGGAAGTACTTCCTTGATTGGGAAGTAGAGATTTTGTTGATTTACACAAGTATTGGATAGCTTTGCTAAGGTGAGTACATGTGATCTTTCTGAGTACATAGTAAACCATGTTTTATGTATTGAAATGATTTTAGAGTCTTTATTAGATAAGCATTTTTAATAAAGAAAAGATTGACTTGATAGAGTATGAACTTAATTTAATTTAATTGAATTAAATTGAATTGAATTGTGAGTTGACTTGCTTAGTTACCACTAGTATGATTGAGTTGTGATATGGGCTTTGACCCAAGTTGATGATTTGTTATGTGGTAGCTAATCGATTGGATCCTAGATAACCCACACAAGTTGGGGGAGTTAGTGACACCTACTTGGGGCGGTACCACCCTACGCAAGGGTAGTGTGTCGAGAAATAGATAACCCGGAAAACGGGGGAGTTTGAGATAACCCGGAAATCGGGGGAGCAAATAGATAACCCGGAAACGGGGGAGTTTACATAGATAACCCATATAGGGGGAGTTGTTTCGGGGAGGCCCGTTACGTATGTGTTTGGCTTATGGCAAGCCTTAGAGATTGATTGACTATGTGCAATTTGATAATTAATTAATTATTATTTTATTGCAAATTATTTCTAACCGGGTCTAAAACCCATGTTTCACACGAGACAATATTTGTCTCGCGTACTACGTTTATTTTGGCTATGTACTTAGGTTCGGGAGCTAAAGATTAGGCGGCCCGTAGTTAGCATTTGGAAGTGATTTAGCTCGGTGTACTTATTTAATTCCCTAGACATTGTTTTGATATATTTGTAACACCGATTTTTGATACTAGCAATTACTCCAAGTGTTTTATCGAAATTTACATTTTGGGATATTTGGTTTGTAAAGACACATATTTATATTTTTAAAAGTTTTAAATTTGGTTGAAAAATTGGTGTGTTACAACTTGGTATCAGAGCATTAGTCTAAGTGAATTAGGTTGGTTACCCACCCTAGACTTAGACTTTGCTTTTGGGACATTATGTTCTATAGGAAGTTAGGTTGAACTTTAAGGATTAGGGTTGACCATTGAGGGAATTGTTTTAAATCGAGCTATCTTTATGTTTAATTTTGACTTTTTAGTCAACTTATTGGATTCTAATTGAGTTGACGTCTTATTATAGTAAAATGGCTAGAACGAGAAGTGGTCGATTGTTGGATGGGGAACAAGCTTCGAATTTGAATCAAGATGGGAATGGATTGGCCAATTCGGGTATCGGGAATAACCATACTCCGGTAACAATGGAGGCCATTCAATCCATGCTCACTAACATGAGAAATGTGATGCAACAAAATGTTAACCGGATTATAAATGATCGGTTGAACTTATGAGATGATGATGAGGAAAGGGAGGAAGAGGAACGTCTTTTTGAGGAGGAGAGGGAGGAAGGTGAAGATTCCCCTCAACTCACTAAGACCAAGTCAACGGGGAACACCAACCCGACCGAGAAATCCTCCAATGGGGAAAGTGGTGAAGAGAGAAAGATTGAACGTGAAGGATGTTCATACAAGACATTCCTTGCATGTCGACCCGACTTCTACCTCGGGAGTACGGAACCGAAAGTGACAGTTCAATGGATTCGAGAAACGGAACGTGTGCTTGAGAGTAGCAAGTGCAAAGAGGAAGACATGGTGACTTATGCCTCAGGATTGTTTAAGGATGATGCTCTCACATGGTGGGACACCGTGTATGAAACATTGGGAAAGAAAGCTATTTACAAGATGTCGTGGGATGAGGTCACTAGAAGACTCAAGGAGAAGTATTGTCCCGAAAGGGAGTTATAAGAGTTGTTGGAAGAATTTTTGCACTTCAAGAAAGGCAATTTGACCTTGGATGAGTATACCAAGAAGTTCACGGGATACCTCGCGTTTGTATCAAGTACTTACCCAACCGAACGTAGCCGTGAGGTTCGGTTTGCTAATGGGTTACCATGGGAGTATGAACTTGAAGTGAAGAGGGCGACCACTCTTGATGAGGCGATCAACGTCGCCCGAAGTGTTGAAAAAGTTAGTAAGAGAAGAGTGCAAGAGAGGTCGGTTGGCAATGAGAAGAGGAAGTTTGAGAGTTTTTCGGGACCATCCAAGAAAAGTAAGTTTCCCCCGAGCGGGTCAAAACATGGTAGTGTTGGTGGTTGTAGAAAGTGTGGTAGGGACCACAAAGGTGAATGCAAGGCGGATTCCAACGGTTGCTTCAAGTGTGGTCGTTTTGGCCACAAAGCTAAGGATTGCAAGGTTAAAAGCCTTGATGAGGTGGAGTGTTTCTCATGCCATGAGAAGGGGCATTATAGTAATGTTTGTCCAAAGAAGGGAACCGAAACGTTGGTGTCAACCGCTCACAAGAAACCGGAGCCGTTGAAAGTCAAAGGGCGTGCCTTCCAACTCACGCGAGAAGAAGCCAAAAAGACCCACGATGTTGTCTCAGGTACCTTATTCATAAACTCCATACCCACTTATGTACTAATTGATTCGGGTTCCACATATTCTTTCGTGTCTAATGAATTTGGTGCTAAGTTTAAGGTTCCACTAGAGTTACTTGATGATTTGTATGAAATAGAAGTAGCCGATGGGAAAACCTCTATGGTTCAACATGTCTATAGGGATTGTGAATTAGAAATCGATAGTAAAAGGTTTAAGGTTGATTTGATGCCTATGGGGATTAAGGCTTTTGATGTAATTATCGGGATGGATTGGTTGGGAATCCACCAAGCCAAGATTTTGTGTGGAAAGAAGTTAGTGTCGATCAAGTCACCCGAGAATGAGAAGGTATATATTTATGGAGAAAAGAGGCATCGTATGCCGAATTTGTTAACCGCCATTAAAGCAAGAAAGTGTTTATCGAAAGGGTGTTCATCATTTATAGCTTATGTCTTAGATGGGAGAAAAGAGAAGAAGTCGGTTGAGAATGTGAAGATTATTCGAGATTTTACCGAGGTTTTTCCCGATGACTTACCCGGTTTGCCACCGGAGAGACAAGTCGAGTTCCGAATTGATTTAGTTCCGGGGGCGACGCCGATTGCCTGAGCCCCGTATCGTTTGGCCCCAACCGAAATGAGAGAGTTGATGGCGCAACTCCAAGATTTACTTGATAAAGGCTTTATCCGTCCTAGTTCGTCACCATGGGGTGCACCGGTTTTATTTGTGAAGAAGAAAGATGGTTTGATGAGAATGTGTATTGATTACCGAGAATTAAACAAGATGACGATTAAGAACCGATATCCTTTGCCAAGGATAGATGATTTATTTGATCAACTTCAAGGAGCCGATTATTTTTCCAAGATTGATTTGAGATCGGGTTACCATCAAGTTCGTGTTAAAGAAGGTGATACCGAGAAGACGGCCTTTAGAACTCGTTATGGGCATTATGAATTTTTAGTTATGCCATTCGGTTTGACGAATGCCCCGGCTATTTTCATGGATTTCATGAATAGGGTTTGTAAACCATTCCTCGATAAATTCCTCATCATATTCATCGACGATATTCTTATTTTCTCCAAAACCGAAGAAGAACATGAAGAACATTTAAGGCAAACTCTAGAAGTTTTGAAGCGAGAAAAATTGTATGATAAGTTCTCAAAGTGTGAATTTTGGTTGCGGGAAGTTCAATTTCTTGGTCATGTAGTATCCCGAAGCGGGATAAAAGTTGACCCGTCTAAGATTGAAGTGGTGAAGAATTGGGAAGCACCGAAGACCCCGACCGAAGTTAGGAGTTTTCTTGGGTTAGCCGGTTACTACCGAAGGTTTATTGAAGATTTTTCCCGAGTGGCGGTCCCACTCACTAGACTAACGAGAAAAGATGTAAAGTTCGAATGGGGGAAAAAGCAAGAGGATGCTTTTACCTTGTTGAAAGAGAAATTGTGCAATGCACCGATCCTCACCCTACCCGACGGTATGGAAGTTTTCGTGGTGTATAGTGACGCCTCGAATAAAGGTCTCGGCTGTGTTTTAATGCAAAGAGGTAAGGTGATAGCTTATGCTTCAAGACAATTGAAGAATGCGAAAGAAATGTATACAACACATGATTTAGAGTTGGCGGCGATTATCTTTGCCTTGAAAATTTGGAGACATTACTTGTATGGTACAAGGTGTATTCTATACACGGATCACAAAAGTCTCAAGTATGTGTTTACACAAAAAGACTTGAACATGAGACAAAGGAGGTGGATTGAGTTGATTAGTGATTACGATTGTGAAATTGTTTATCATGAAGGAAAGGCTAATGTGGTAGCCGACGCCTTAAGTAGAAAAGTCTATGAAAAACCGGTTAAGGCTAAGTTAATGCGGATTGATGTTGTATCTAGCTTTATTGAAAGTATAAAAATCGCACAAAAGGACGTGATGGGAAAAGACGAGTATAGACAAGAGAGATTGGGAAAGAACCAAGTATTTGAAGAAAATGATCAAGGGCTAAAAACCGTGAATGGTCGGATTTGGGTTCCGAAATTCGGTGGAAACCGAAAGGTATTGTTGAATGATGCTCACAAGTCCAAGTACTCGATTCATCCCGTAAGTACAAAGACTTATCAAGACTTGAAGAGAATTTATTGGTGGCCGGGGATGAAGTCGAGGGTAGCAAAGTACATTTCAAAATGTGCCACGTGAGCACAAGTGAAAGCCGAGCACCAAGTTCCTTATGGTGTTGCACAATCGTTACAAGTGCCGGCTGGGAAATGGAATGACATCACAATGGATTTCATTGTTGGTATCCCAAAGACTAGTAGAAATCATGACGCCATATGGGTGATTGTTGATAGGTTAACGAAAAGTGCGTTATTCCTAGCTATTAGGGAGACCATGCCACTTGAGAAATTGGCAAAATTGTATGTTGATGAGGTTGTCCATTTGCATGGGGTACCATTGTCGATTATGTCCGATCGGGATGCAAGGTTTACCTCGAGATTTTGGATATTACTCCAAGAAGAGTTGGGGACGAAGTTGAGATTGAGCACGGCTTACCATCCGCAAACCGATGGTCAAAGTGAGAGAACGATCCAAACGGTCGAAGATATGTTGAGGTCATGTGTTTTGGATTTTGGTGGTAAATGGGATGAACATTTACCGTTAGTTGAATTCTCATATAACAATAGTTATCACTCGACCATTAAGATGCCACCATTTGAGGCTTTATATGGGAGAAAATGTAGGACGCCTTCTTGTTGGTTAGAGGCAGGTGAGACGAAACTCACGGGTCCCGAGATTGTAAAAATAACAAATGAGAAAATTGGTATAATTCAAAAGAATATGAAAGTGGCACAAGATCGCCAAAAGAGTTATTCGGGTTTGAAAAAGCGACCTTATGATTTAAATGTCGGTGATATGGTGATGTTAAAGGTGTCGCCTTGGAAAGGCGTGATGAGGTTTGGTAAGAAGGGCAAATGAGCCCAAGATATGTTGGCCCATTTAAGATTTTGAAACGGGTCGGTCTTACAAGCATTTAAGTTAGAACTTCCACCCGAGTTGCAAGGTGTCCATGACACCTTCCATGTTAGTAATTTGAAGAAATTCTTGGGTGAAGTGGAGAATATTATCCCACTTCAAGATTTGCGGGTCGATGCGCCCAACCGATTGATTGAAGAGCCCGAGGCCATATTAGAGGCCCAAACAAAGAAATTAAGGAATAAAGAAATTGAGTTGGTGTTGGTCAAGTGGAAGCATTCCCTTGGGCCAAATTTGACTTGGGAAGTCAAAGATGAGATTAAGAAACGCTACCCGAACTTTGTTGATTATGATGCAATTCCGAGGACAGAATCCTCTTAAGGGGTAGATAGTTGTAACGACCGAGATTTTGTAAATAAATAAATTGTACAAAAATATGATAAATAAGGATAATTCATTTCAGAACCGTAGGAATTGGTTTCGTGTCAATAGGACACCGTATGAGAAAGTTATGGACGAAACCGGGTCGAGACAAGGACCAAAAAGTGCAGCCTAGTTGACTGGAGGAGTTCACGGCGCGAAGTGGAGATGGCGATCGTGAACTTCGCTCAGGGATTTGGGGTTTTTCAGACATAGAGTTCCCGACCAGTTACCGATCGCGAAGTGGTCACGACACGCGAAGTTCGCGACGCGAACTTGAGTTCGCGATCGCGAACTGGTTGGCTCTGTATAAAAACGGGTTGAGGCTAGGGTTTTGACACCTACACCCCTAAAACCCTACCAGCTGTTATTTTGGAAGAAGTGCACGATTGTTGTTGTTCTTGAGCTCAAATCTTCATATTTCTTGGAGATTATTGATCTAAGGTAAGAATCCTTGCTAGTTTATGTAGGGATTTACTACGCACCATGCGACTGATCAACCACTTGGGTCGACCACCTAGTACACGAGTTCGAACCTTGCTGACCAAGAACATGAACTCGTCCTTGACCGGTTTAAACTAACTAGCTGATTTAATCCCTAAATGCGGAACTGGGATTAAACCTAATCCTTAAATCCTAAAGGGTTGGGATGTTGGAAAACTAGATTAGGTTAACAAGAAAGAAACCTTGTACGAAGAACTCGAACACACACACATACTTGTGTGTGTTTGTCGACTACTACCAAGAACCCTAGGGTTCTTGGTTCGACTTCGAACAAGAGGAGAAGAAGAAGATGTGTTCCATGAAACATACCTTAGGTTAATGCTTAAGATAAGTCCACTGATGATGAACACGACGAACGATCTTCTAGTTGATCACTTGCAACGATCCTTGATCTTCGAAACTCGAAGAACACGAAGAACGAACGAAGAACACGAAGAACACAAGCCTGTGTTCTTGTGTTTGTGGCTTCGGCCGATCGTGGGGAGCAGAGGGGCAAGGGATTTCGTGAATAAGGTGTAAGGAATCAACATCTAGGGTTTAGCATAAGCCTTCTATTTATAATAGAAGATGTTACACTTAAAACCCTTATAGTTTAATTAAGATTAACTTCTTAATTAAACTTCCTTTTTACACTTCCATCCCTTATAGTTTTTAACTAGTTTATTATCATTGCACTTAACTATCAAATGTCTAGTATTAACACACTATAATTTCGGTACCCATATACACGAAATTATACGCTTGTATTTATACTTTTAATAGTTAATTATATAACAACCTTTATATAATTTATACAATAATATTATCCAATTACTATATGATTTAATAGCTTTAAATCATATCATGTGTAATCTATAACTAACACATTGTATATTTACTTAACTAGTAAATGTACAACTACTTGTATTAATTAGTTAGTTAAACTAATCTAGTAATAAGTTAAACTTAACTTAATACTTAACCGATTCATAATGACTATTATGAATCATTCCTCTTCGTAGTATCGTTGCATAACTTGTTCGTATTACATGCACTCACCGGTGGGACCCTTAAGTGTTTCGTAGGCATGGATGTATCATCATAGGTTGACAAACTGTGCACATAATTTCTTCAGACTCCCACTTGTGCAAGTTTGTAACCTTTGTCTTAATGATACGAGCTACAGTGGCCTTCTAGATGGGCATGTAGGTAACCAACCCCATAAAAACAGCTTATGTAACCCTTGGTGTAGTTTTATGAAAAACTATTAATAGTGTCTCCTAGTAAAGAACACTCTGTCTTTACTTCTTGGGTAACGTTGTTAGGCTTATCCCTTGCAGCACGATATTTGTGATAATGAATACGAGCATGGTAGAAATTATCAACTCTTGTATTCGAAATCATTTCATGACTTCTTGATTCAAACTGTTGTGATAAACGACAAAGAACAAATCAGTTCGTTTGGGCATGGCCATGCACTTTCCAGTTATCTCATCACGTCAAAGGACCTATAAATATCTCTCCTAAAAAGGAGGTGCAATTACCATCTTGTATATTTCGATTTAAAATACAACTTCCTTTGTGCCCAGTATCGCCTCGTATGACAAACGTATTTCAGTATTGTCTAAGTTGAACCAAAGCACATTAGTCATTGTATCCTAAACCAAATACCTCAGGCTTAAGGACAATCCTAGTGAACAATACTTTTGAACCTTTCAACCACGAAGTATTGTCACGGTGGTCAATCCAATATTCGTTGAGCCTCCAACAGAATATCACCGACATTTGGTTTACACAAGACTTGTGTAGCTATCTTCGAATCACTTCGAATCTACCACCAAATACCGCGATGACGTTAACGTCCCATCGAGGTTCCCACCTAGACGAGTAGTCACGGATTTTATATCTTTTGAATAAAATAGACTTTTATTCATGGATGTTGTAAAACATACAAAGTCTGAATAAAAATGATACTAACTCATGTACTATTCCTCACTGGACATAGATACTAAATTATTACTGGATCATTACTTATTCCTTTCGTTTGTGTTGATTACTTAATGATTCTTACAACCTTAATTGTAACTTTATCACTAAAACAATCATTTCTATTAAACTAAAGACATAAGACGAGTATTTAGGAATACTATTACTGTTGCCTTTGCTAGATATTGTTCTTGCAACAATCTAGAACATATTCTAGTCTTGCCTTTTATGTAATTCGGTAAACATAGGAGGATTGGAAATTAACTCCTTAGTTTCTTGAACTCATAAATTTATCCTTGTAACTAAAGCTACTTTTAGTTACTTGATTTGTAGATATCTTTACTAGTTAAAGAAATTTCCTTAAATGATTGTGTTATCCACTGAAGTGTTTAATAACCTATTAGATATGCAATAATCAATCACAAGACTTGTGATCACGCTATTTGGTTTGCAATAATCTAATCGATCATTTATTATTTCTCTTAACTCTTTGGCTAACGACTTGGTAAAACCTTGTTGTTAATGTCTTTACTAACTTACTGAATTCACTAACATCTTTAATGAATTACGTTAGTCTTAGCTCCCACTTACTTTTATGGAACTTAAGCATCTCTTAAACTACTACTTTGACCTAGCAATAACTTGTAGTTTAATCTTTTAAGAATTCTACCAATAATTAAGATCATCCTTTGGATTTGCGAATATCCAACATTCCTTTTTAGGGAATCATGATCTTTATTGATTACTGTATCTAATAAGTATAAAACACTTGGAATGATACTATCAATTCTTAAACACATTAGTATTCTTTTAAGAACTTTATTTAATGCCAAAGTCATTTCTTGGATATCTCAAATATCCATTATTCCTATTAGGGAATTATGACTTGATTAAATATTGTATTTATTACAAGTATAAAAGACTTGCAATAATACATTTTAATTCTTAAATACTTTAATATAGTTATGTCCCCTTTTAAGAGTCATTTAATGTCTAAGTCATTTTACTTGGATTATGCGAATATCCGATTATTCCTATTAGGGAATTATGACTTCATTAAATCCTTTACTACAAGTATGAAATACTTGTAATAATACTCTTTAGATTCTATCTTGATTATATCCAATACAATCATACTATATTAATACTAATACTTTAAAACTTTCTATCATAAGTAATGACAGATGTTTTAACTATGTTCAATAACCTTTGAACCTTATGCTTCCATAAAACTCTTAAACACTTTCATTAGAAAAACTTTCTAATTACTAGCATCTAAATACCTTGAGCTATCAAGACATTATTTATACAACAATCAAACAAATATATATAAAACATGAAATATAAGTAAGTCAAAACTTGACTTACAATCTATTCATAAACCTTGACTAGTGTAATTATCACACATGCACACAATATAATTCAACCATGGATTCGATATTTGATTAAAACCAAAATTTTTTTTAACAAAATAAAATTATCCAAACAATAAAGTAAAATTGTTTAAAGACGAATCCACAAAAATACTGAATTATAAAAAACTTGGTGCTCGTGGGATCATCACCATCTCATGTCGGTCACTATCACTTTCCATCTCCTCCTGCAATAAACGATTGCAAAAGTTAGATTACTCGTAATGTACTTTACAAGTATCTTAAAGTGATTAAGAAGTGTGGTTGTGTTACCTGAGGAACTTGCGTTTCCTCCACTACCACTTGCACCCTTTGGACAATTTCTTTTCCAATGCCCAGCCTCACCACACTTGAAGCACCGGTTCTCGGTCCTCGCAGTGTTAGGCTTAACCTTCTTGACCTTTTGTTTAACACCTTTACCATTTGGCACTCCTTGGTTAGGATAGGTTTTACCCTTTCCTTTACCACCATGCCCCTTTCTCTTCTTCCCACCGCCACCGCCATTACCGATCAAGAGAACGTCCTTAGATTTGGTCCCCAAACTCAACTCAGCTGTCTTGAGCATGGAATGTAGCTCAGCAATGGATTTCTCCATATTATGCATGTTGTAGTTGACCACAAAAGACTTGTAGTCATCAGACAACGAGTTGAGTATAGTATCTGTTGCCATTTGCAACGGTATGGGGTGACCAATTCTAGCGAGGTGATCCATGTGTCCCTTCATTTTCATGACGTGGGCACTCACCGGCGTTCCTTTGACCATCTTGCAAGAGTTGAAGGCTCGATTGATGTCAAACCTCTCAGTGCGAGCTTGCTCTTGAAATGAATCCCTAAGTTGCTGGATCATCTCAAATGCAGGCACATCCATAAGTCCCGCTTGTAACTCAGGACTCATGGTGGCTAGCATTAAACAGCTCACATCAAGTGCATCACTGACATGCTTATCATAAGCTTGCCTCATTTCAGCTCTGGCATTAACAGCAGGGGTGTTCGGTACTGCTCTCTCCAAGACATACCACTTTCTCTCATGCCTGAGCACAATACGAAGATTGCGCTCCCGGTTGAGAAAGTTTGACCCAGTCAACTTGTCCTTTTCGAGGATTGAGCGAAGTGAGAGATTATTGGTACTTGTTGTCGCAATCACATTTGTTGCTGCCATCTACAAATCAAACCCAGTTTAGTTAATAATCATCAATAAACATTCTCTAAAATATATTATAAACCCATAATTAATATTTTAGGCCTAGGATCCATATATCACATTCTCGTCGCAAGGTTTGGGCACTTCCCGACGAGACATGCTATTTCTGGTAGGTAACTTCCTTACCGGTCGTATCAAGACTTGACACGATTCCTAGGGGTCGTAGAATCTTTAGACTTATAACTTATTACAACTTTGTACAATCTAATTGTACATTTCTAAGTTAGTAATAAAGTCTAGTATGTTTATTCTACTCGAGTACTTTTTGGGCCGGGACTCCCGATTATCACCAAAGTAGATCAGACCATCTAAGACAGTGCGATGCTCTGCGCCGGGACTCCCGATTATCACAGAACCTTACGCACCCTAACACTCGCAATGATTTGAATCCATATCTAAGGTTCTTTATCCTTACAATATGAATATCGTTTAACAAGTGAGGTGTTCCATTAGGTGGATAGTACTTCGATCTAAGATTTTCTTGGGTTTGTTTAAGTCTTAAAACTAAACTTAAACTTTTATTCCAATCTTAATCCTTGTTTAAAAATGTGTGAATTGTGAATTGAATGGTTCTCCAAGACACCTTCTTTAAACATAAGAACTATTCTTTAAAACTTATAGTTTCAAGAATTCACACGATTTTACATGTATACCTAAAACGAGGTGTGCAAAACGTTTTACTAGGTTTTGTGAGAAACCTTATTTCTAATAAAACTTGCTTGTTTTATATTACTTGAAAAACTTATAAACTTATGTTAAACTTTTAAAACTTTTATGATTCATGAACTTGAAACATAAACTTAGTTTAACACACCTAGTTTTTCATATGTCTAATAATGAAATTAAACATTTATTTCTTACTTATTAAATTCGACCATAACTTATGCCTTAACGACACACTTACAAACTTTGTGATTTTCTTGTGTAGCTCCCACTAGCTTCAACAACCATGATGAAACTTAAGCTAACACAATCACCGGTTTATACTTGGTGAAACTAATAAAACTATTATATAAAAACTATATATAATAATTCCTTAGTTTGTTTAAACCTTTCTTATATTTAACTTGAACTAGTTAAATATAGGTTCTTGTTATTTATACTTGATCATTGATCTAGTATATTACATAACTTGTAAAATACTTATGTTATACTTGTATAATTATCTAGTTATAATAATTTATAACTTTTATACATCTTAATATATATATATATATATATATATATATATATATATATATATATATATATATATATATATATAACTTTGTATATTTCTAGTTAATCATATAATTTCAACTTGTACAATTTCTAGTTATAATGAAATCATAACTTTGTACTTTCTAGTTTTAATTATATTATAACTTATACAATAACTAATTATAATATTATCTTTCAAAGATCAAAATAACATTACCCTTTTTAATTGTTCCATTTTAACATGTATTTAATGTATATGTTCGTGTATATATGTATATTTATAATAACAAACTTGTAACATTCTAATAAGAATATTACATCTAGCTTATACATGTACATTTTAACTTGAACTAATTAAAATGTGTATAAACTTATTACTTCTTTTAAAATTCAATTTTATTTATTTATTAAAAGTTTCCGAAAATTTAAATACATATACATAAACAATTAAATACATCTTGTTAATTTTAGAACTTAAAAATTAACATCTTTATCAATTGCCTAAATTAATTAGATGAACCCTAATCTTGATTTTGATCAATCAAAACTAGGGTTTTTGACATTCATTTTTTTTATTATAAAGAATAAAGAATTTATATTTAACTCCCTTAGTTATATAATTTCTCCTTTTAAACCTTAAACTTTTATTATTTACAATTGATATCGACGGATTTATACATATTTAAATCCGTCAATATTGTATTTTTTTAGGCTTGATTTATGGTAAAAATAAGTGTTTATGCCTAATTTATGATGTTGTTCATTAAATGCAGGTCAAAGGTCCAAATTATAGAAGAAAAGGGCCAAAAACGTAAAAATTCAGCAAAATCCGAAATTCAGACATGCTCGAGCGGCGCGAGCAGGCCCCTGTCGCACCCCGTGGCGCGCGAGTGTCCCTGTGTCGAGCGCGCGAGAGACCCCTGGTCGAGTGCTCGAGCAAAACGAAAATAAGGGTATTTAAGCTAAAATTCAGCCATTCTTTTGGGGGATCTTTTGCAGCCGATTTTTGACCTAGGAGCAGCTGTGGTGCACGAATTCAAGGGGTTTCAAGATCAAGATCTTCAATTCCATTCATATATTTCGGTTCTTAATCATTATTGATCAAGTTATGTTTGTTCTATTGAATATTTACGTTTGTTTTGCGATGTTTAGCATGTCTATGTGCTAATCATTTATATTCACTATGATTAGATGAAATATAGGCTTTAGGTTTGGTATTTTTAGGATTTTAACATTGGTTTTGAACACTTTTTTATTTATATAAAAGATCCTTTCGGTTAATTCTTGAATTTTTGATTGCTTTAACTGTTGATTATTAATTGTTTTGTTGAGTGACCACTACCATTTGTAGTTAATAATTACTTCAACTTTTCACCCCGGTGACGTAGTTGGCAATCCACTAGATCTAGGGATTCGAGTTTAAGTATCAAATAACTTAGGTGAAACCAAAAGTCTAATCTTAGTAACGACCGAATTCGAGATTAGAAGGCAACGGAAATCCGGGCCTAGATATAATTAACAAGCTGAAGTGTGACCATAGTATGATTCTTTAGGAAAAGCTTGCTTAGAAAATGATAATACGGTCATTGTAGGAAGCTAGAGACCACTGCTTTCCTGACTTCTAGAACACCAATTAAATCGGGACTTAACCAACCAAACCTAGAACTAGTTGGAATCGATCATAGTGAATATTCCTTCTTCAAATTCTATGGCATCTAAGGTTAGCTGATTCTTCTTTTCGTCAATTAATCTTGTTTTAGAGTAGAAATCTTAATTTTTCTTAGGGTTTTTGAATTAGGGCCGAAAATTTGAAATTTTTTTCAATTTTTCCGGGATTTGCTTGTGATTCTTGATAGGTTGAAGTTTTAGGTTGCAATGTAGTCGAATTTATACTATATCTTAGTATCAAATCCGAATTTTTGAGCTTAGATTAGCATATTGAGAAGAAACTTCAAGAACTAGGGTTGAACTTGAGCCAAAAATCCAAAAATCATGTAATTAGGGCTTATAAATTATCACATTATGATATAATCATCGATTTACGTAGAATTAGTAGCAATATTAGGTTATATTTATACAATGTGCTTTAATTTTCATCTTTACACATGATTTTCGGTTTTAAAATACAATTGTTAGCAATTTGATGGAAATTTTTAACGATGAACTTCAAGGTAAAATCAATTTTAAGTGTTACATTAAACCACCCTTAGTTAAACACAATTGTATAATTATGTTTATAACTAAGTGTGGGTAAGGGAAAACAGTTTTATAAATTAGCTTGCATCTTTTATCGTCTCCCTTATATGTTTTAAAATTAATTTTCTGTTATATAACACTTCTAATTAATTAAATTCTTATGTGGTTGTTTGACAGAGACCAAGAGGTACTACGGGATCTTCCAAGTCCACTTCGGTACACGAAGATGGCCTTCCCCGAGAATTAATTGTACGGGGAAAACATGTTTTCATGAACTTTAACACCATTCCCAACCCCGATACAAAAGAGAAAGTTAAAGCTAAATACGAAGAAATCAAAAACAGATCAATTGAACCGGGTAGAACTTTGGATTGGAAATATATGGAAGATGTACGAAGAGTTCAGAACCTACGGGAATACTATCCCCGATTTCTCCTTGATGAGAACGATGTACCGATAGTGAAGTGTAATGCATGGGAAGTGGCCTTAGAAATGAGAAAACCGATCTACTCAGAACTGGTTTACCAATTCCTGTCATCTTTCCACTTCAACAGAGTGGATGCCAAAGAGGGTTTTGATGTTCCTTGTATGCGATTCTGGTTAGGGGGTGAATATCGGGAACTATCTTTGAAAGGTTTGGCTACACGTCTTAAGCTCTATAAAGAAGATGAGATGGAACAACCCGAATTTCACCGTTACTTATCCTTATGTGAGATGGAACCCGCAGATGATATCCGTTACGGACCCATTTGGGCAGAAATTGGTGCTGGCGAGTATGAAAACGCCAATACAAAATCATCAAAAATGTACTCAACCGAGGATAAAGTCCTCCACCGGATAATTGCCAATACTATAAACCAAAGGAAAGACAGTAGAGAGAAAGTGGGTCAAATGGACCTTTGGCTATTAAGTCTTTTGAGGGATTCACGAGCTTTCACTCACGTGACATACGTTATCGCCCAATTTCTGAGTGAAGCCACGGGAAAAAAAACCGCCGGTGGTCTGTGTGGGGGTCAGTACATCTCCCGACTTGCAAAAACCTACGGTATACTTACTCCGCGTGTTAAGGATTCTTCAAAAACCCTAGAGATGGGATGGCTCGATAAAAACGTCTTAAAGGGTATGCACGCAATTAAAAGAATTGATAAAACCAAACATTATGAATGGGATTTCGGGGTTGAAAGAGAGAGAGCTAAGGAGGCAAGAAGAGATCAGGCTCAGAAAGAAAGCACGACGGGAACAGGGGTTAGAGAGTGAAGACGAGGAAGTGGCGCTGCCACTAAATCAAGAGGCGATGCAAGTGGATGTGGAAGATAACATTCAAAGTCAAGGTCAAGATCAAGCATCGGGTTCTCGCACAACACCATCCGCATTTGACCCGTATCAATCTTTTCAACAACTCGACATGCGGATGGGTGGTGTTCATACAGATTTAGCAAATTTGCAGGTACACATGGCGGGCCTACAAACCAAATACGTTGGAGTCAGGCAATATATGGGGGACATGAAATTACAACTTCAACGAAATTATTACCAAGGCGAGCGGTTGCAAATGTCTCAGAATTGGCAAGCTCGGGCCACAACAGCATCATTTGGGTCTCAACCCGCCTTACCAGTTGACTATAACCCAATGCCGTACTGGGCCCCGAGCATGACAGCACCACCGAACTTTGACACTTATGACGCATGGTACCAGCAGCACGACTCGACACCGCACCGCGATGATCTTGACCAGTGATCCATCTGTTTGTCTTTGAATTCGAACAATTTTATTTTCAGTTATTTCTTTTCGTTCGATTGAATTGTACTTCACTATCCAACTATGTTACTGTTTTACTTTATTTTATGTTTTCTACTTTTATTTGTGTTTCTGTTGGTTGTGATGTTTAGAATAAAATTCATGTTTGGAGTTGAAACTTGGAATTGGAGCATATTCTTTTGGACCACAAAAGCATGGAATCAACACAAAGGACCCCCAGGGAGTACCTTTCTTTTACTCTTTTATTTACGTTTACCCGTTTGTTTAAAATATTATTGCATTGGGGACAATGCAAAGCTTTAAGTGTGGGCATGGGGGTGAGTTTCACCACTTGGATAGTTCTCTTGAAAATCATCTAAATACACAAAATTGTTTTAATCAGCAAAAAAAATTTTAGACACATCTCAACCTTAGAAAACAATTTTTGGACAATAAAGTTCACTTTAAAGGGCAAAATTTTACCTAGCTTTTATGTGTCAATTTTTGTGGCTTTTCGCCGATCGAATTATCTTTTTAACTCGTTAATTAAACCACTTCCTAACTTTGAAAATTTGAAATGTCTTGTAAAATCTATAAAAATTGTCTTTTAGAAAATTAAGATTAGCAAAGCTAGCTCCCGGTGACATTAGGTTGAATTAAGGGCTTTTAGTTTACGTGAATAAATTGCCAATAATAAATATGAATGTAAAATTTGAGAATCGGTGAGAATATTCATCCGGCCTTGTGTTCTCGACAAGTACGCCCGAGGGGTCCTTCAAACCTAGCATTATAAGGTCAACTGATCTGGACATGTTGGTCGAAAGTCTTTTATGCGGGTTCACAATGTAAGCTGAGGTTCGAATCGATTCTTGAATAAATACCTAATTAAATACTTAGGGATAGCAATTAGCCGACCTTGGGTTCCCGACGAGTACGCCCGAGGGGTCCTTCCAACCTAGCATTCTAAGGTCAACTGATCTGGACATCTTGGTCGAAAGTCTTTTATGCGGGCTCTCAATGAAAGTTGTGGTTCTCTCTTCCAAATAAAATCATGCAAAGCATGTATAAAAAGAAATGAAAAATCAAATATAATAAATAAACATGCAAAGCATGAAAAATAAAGCAAATAAGCTTTGAAATGGATAAATAAACTAAATTTTCTTCTTTTAACCTAACTAGTTGGGTAATTTTCATAAAGGTGGTATTTATAGTTAATACAAGTATGGATTAGGATCTAAGTTAAAAGTAGTATAATTAGCATAGTTAAAGATTTGATTAGACTTGTGAAAAGTTAGCTGATGTTTTACACAAACTTGGGCATAAAATATAGTGAAAATTTTAACTGCTAAATTGGACTAGGTTCTGAAAATTGTTGTATTTCTATGAATGAAATTGAGAAAAGTGTCTATTGTGTTAATTCATTATCTAGTTAATTAATTTTTCTTATGATGATTTGCTTGAGGACAAGCAATGTTCAAGTGTGGGCATCTTAATATCGACGGATTTATACATATTTAAATCCATCAATATTGTATTTTTTTAGGCTTGATTTATGGTAAAAATAAGTGTTTATGCCTAATTTATGATGTTGTTGATAAAATGCAGGTCAAAGGTCCAAATTATAGAAGAAAAGGGCCAAAAACGTAAAAATTCAGCAAATTCCGAAATTCAGACATGCTCGAGCGGCGGGAGCAGGGCCCTGTCGCACCCCGTGGCGCGCGAGTGTCCCTGTGTCGAGCGCGCGAGAGACCCCTGGTCGAGTGCTCGAGCAAAACGAAAATAAGGGTATTTAAGCTAAAATTCAGCCATTCTTTTGGGGGATCTTTTGCAGCCGATTTTTGACCTAGGAGCAGCTGTGGTGCACGAATTCAAGGGGTTTCAAGATCAAGATCTTCAATTCCATTCATATATTTTGGTTCTTAATCATTATTGATCAAATTATGTTTGTTCTATTGAATATTTACGTTTGTTTTGCGATGTTTAGCATGTCTATGTGCTAATCATTTATATTCACTATGATTAGATGAAATATAGGCTTTAGGTTTGGTATTTTTAGGATTTTAACATTGGTTTTGAACACTTGTTTATTTATATCAAAGATCCTTTCGGTTAATTCTTGAATTTTTGATTGCTTTAACTGTTGATTATTAATTGTTTTGTTGAGTGACCACTAGCATTTGTAGTTAATAATTACTTCAACTTTTCACCTCGGTGACGTAGTTGGAAATCCACTAGATCTAGGGATTCGAGTTTAAGCATCAAATAACTTAGGTGAAACCAAAAGTCTAATCTTAGTAACGACCGAATTCGAGATTAGAAGGCAACGGAAATCCGGGCCTAGATATAATTAACAAGCTGAAGTGTGACCATAGTATGATTCTTTAGGAAAACCTTGCTTAGAAAATGATAATACGGTCATTGTAGGAAGCTAGAGACCACTGCTTTCCTGACTTCTAGAACACCAATTAAATCGGGACTTAACCAACCAAACCTAGAACTAGTTGGAATCGATCATAGTGAATATTCCTTCTTCAAATTCTATGGCATCTAAGGTTAGCTGATTTTTCTTTTCGTCAATTAATCTTGTTTTAGAGTAGAAATCTTAATTTTTCTTAGGGTTTTTGAATTAGGGCCGAAAATTTGAAATTTTTTTCAATTTTTTCGGGATTTGCTTGTGATTCTTGATAGGTTGAAGTTTTAGGTTGCAATGTAGTCGAATTTATACTATATCTTAGTATAAAATCCGAATTTTTGAGCTTAGATTAGCATATTGAGAAGAAACTTCAAGAACTAGGGTTGAACTTGAGCCAAAAATCCGAAAATCATGTAATTAGGGCTTATAAATAATCACATTATGAAATAATCATCGATTTACGTAGAATTAGTAGCAATATTAGGTTATATTTATACAATGTGCTTTAATTTTCATCTTTACACATGATTTTCGGTTTTAAAATACAATTGTTAGCAATTTGATGGAAATTTTTAACGATGAACTTCAAGGTTAAATCAATTTTAAGTGTTACATTAAACCACCCTTAGTTAAACACAATTGTATAATTATGTTTATAACTAAGTGTGGGTAAGGGAAAACGGTTTTATAAATTAGCTTGCATCTTTTATCGTCTCCCTTATATGTTTTAAAATTAATTTTCTGTTATATAACACTTCTAATTAATTAAATTCTTATGTGGTTGTTTGACAGAGACCAAGAGGTACTACGGGATCATCCAAGTCCACTTCGGTACACGAAGATGGCCTTCCCCGAGAATTAATTGTACGGGGAAAACATGTTTTCATGAACTTTAACACCATTCCCAACCCCGATACAAAAGAGAAAGTTAAAGCTAAATACGAAGAAATTAAAAACAGATCAATTGAACCGGGTAGAACTTTGGATTGGAAATATATGGAAGATGTACGAAGAGTTCAGAACCTACGGGAAAACTATCCCCGATTTCTCCTTGATGAGAACGATGTACCGATAGTGAAGTGTAATGCATGGGAAGTGGCCTTAGAAATGAGAAAACCGATCTACTCAGAACTGGTTTACCAATTACTGTCATCTTTCCACTTCAACAGAGTGGATGCCAAAGAGGGTTTTGATGTTCCTTGTATGCGATTCTGGTTAGGGGGTGAATATCGGGAACTATCTTTGAAAGGTTTGGCTACACGTCTTAAGTTCTATAAAGAAGATGAGATGGACCAACCCGAATTTCACCGTTACTTATCCTTATGTGAGATGGAACCCGCAGATGATATCCGTTACGGACCCATTTGGGCAGAAATTGGTGCTGGCGAGTATGAAAACGCCAATACAAAATCATCAAAAATGTACTCAACCGAGGATAAAGTCGTCCACCGGATAATTGCCAATACTATAAACCAAAGGAAAGACAGTAGAGAGAAAGTGGGTCAAATGGACCTTTGGCTATTAAATCGTTTGAGGGATTCACGAGCTTTCACTCACGTGCCATACGTTATCGCCCAATTTCTGAGTGAAGCCACGGGAAAAAAAACCGCCGGTGGTCTGTGTGGGGGTCAGTACATCTCCCGACTTGCAAAAACCTACGGTATACTTACTCCGCGTGTTAAGGATTCTTTAAAAACCCTAGAGATGGGATGGCTCGATAAAAACGCCTTAAAGGGTATGCACGCAATTATAAGAATTGATAAAACCAAACATTATGAATGGGATTTTGGGGTTGAAAGAGAGAAAGAGCTAAGGAGGCAAGAAGAGATCAGGCTCAGAAAGAAAGCACGACGGGAACAGGGGTTAGAGAGTGAAGACGAAGAAGTGGCGCCGCCACTAAATCAAGAGGCGATGCAAGTGGATGTGGAAGATAACATTAAAAGTCAAGGTCAAGATCAAGCATCGGGTTCTCGCACAACACCATCCGCATTTGACCCGTATCAATCTTTTCAACAACTCGACATGCGGATGGGTGGTGTTCATACAGATTTAGTAAATTTGCAGGTACACATGGCGGGCCTACAAACTGAATACGTTGGAGTCAGGCAATATATGAGGGACATGAAATTACAACTTCAACGAAATTATTACCAAGGCGAGCGGTTGCAAATGTCTCAGAATTGGCAAGCTCGGGCCACAACAGCATCATTTGGGTCTCAACCCGCCTTACCAGTTGACTATAACCCAATGCCGTACTAGGCCCCGAGCATGACAGCACCACCGAACTTTGACACTTATGACGCATTGTACCAGTAGCACGACTCGACACCGCACCGCGATGATCTTGACCAGTGATCCATCTGTTTGTCTTTGAATTCGAACAATTTTATTTTCAGTTATTTCTTTTCATTCGATTGAATTGTACTTCACTATCCAACTATGTTACTGTTTTACTTTATTTTATGTTTTCTACTTTTATTTGTGTTTCTGTTGGTTGTGATGTTTAGAACAAAATTCATGTTTGGAGTTGAAACTTGGAATTGGAGCATATTCTTTTGGACCACAAAAGCATGGAATCAACACAAAGCACCCCCAGGGAGTACCTTTCTTTTACTCTTTTATTTACTTTTACCCGTTTGTTTAAAATATTATTGCATTGGGGACAATGCAAAGCTTTAAGTGTAGGCATGGGGGTGAGTTTCACCACTTGGATAGTTCTCTTGAAAATCATCTAAATACACAAAATTGTTTTAATCAGCAAAAAAAAATTTAGACACATCTCAACCTTAGAAAACAATTTTTGGACAATAAAGTTCACTTTAAAGGGCAAAATTTTACCTAGCTTTTATGTGTCAATTTTTGTGGCTTTTCGCCGATCGAATTATCTTTTTAACTCGTTAATTAAACCACTTCCTAACTTGGAAAATTTGAAATGTCTTGTAAAATCTATAAAAATTGTCTTTTAGAAAATTAAGATTAGCAAAGCTAGCTCCCGGTGACATTAGGTTGAATTAAGGGCTTTTAGTTTACGTGAATAAATTGCCAATAATAAATATAAATGTAAAATTTGAGAATCGGTGAGAATATTCATCCGGCCTTGTGTTCTCAACAAGTACGCCCGAGGGGTCCTTCAAACCTAGCATTCTAAGGTCAACTGATCTGGACATGTTGGTCGAAAGTCTTTTATGCGGGTTCACAATGTAAGCTGAGGTTCGAATCAATTCTTGAATAAATACCTAATTAAATACTTAGGGATAACAATTAGCTGACCTTGGGTTCCCGACGAGTACGCCCGAGGGGTCCTTCCAACCTAGCATTCTAAGGTCAACTGATCTGGACATGTTGGTCGAAAGTCTTTTATGCGGGCTCTCAATGAAAGTTGTGGTTCTCTCTTCCAAATAAAATCATGCAAAGCATGTATAAAAAGAAATGAAAAATCAAATAAAATAAATAAACATGCAAAGCCGATTTTTGACCTAGGAGCAGCTGTGGTGCACGAATTCAAGGGGTTTCAAGATCAAGATCTTCAATTCCATTCATATATTTCGGTTCTTAATCATTATTGATCAAATTATGTTTGTTCTATTGAATATTTACGTTTGTTTTGCGATGTTTAGCATGTCTATGTGCTAATCATTTATATTCACTATGATTAGATGAAATATAGGCTTTAGGTTTGGTATTTTTAGGATTTTAACATTGGTTTTGAACACTTGTTTATTTATATCAAAGATCCTTTCGGTTAATTCTTGAATTTTTGATTGCTTTAACTGTTGATTATTAATTGTTTTGTTGAGTGACCACTAGCATTTGTAGTTAATAATTACTTCAACTTTTCACCCCGGTGACGTAGTTGGCAATCCACTAGATCTAGGGATTCGAGTTTAAGCATCAAATAACTTAGGTGAAACCAAAAGTCTATTCTTAGTAACGACCGAATTCGAGATTAGAAGGCAACGGAAATCCGGGCCTAGATATAATTAACAAGCTGAAGTGTGACCATAGTATGATTCTTTAGGAAAACCTTGCTTAGAAAATGATAATACGGTCATTGTAGGAAGCTAGAGACCACTGCTTTCCTGACTTCTAGAACACCAATTAAATCGGGACTTAACCAACCAAACCTAGAACTAGTTGGAATCGATCATAGTGAATATTCCTTCTTCAAATTCTATGGCATCTAAGGTTAGCTGATTCTTCTTTTCGTCAATTAATCTTGTTTTAGATTAGAAATCTTAATTTTTCTTAGGGTTTTTGAATTAGGGCCGAAAATTTGAAATTGTTTTCAATTTTTTCGGGATTTGCTTGTGATTCTTGATAGTTTGAAGTTTTAGGTTGCAATGTAGTCAAATTTATACTATATCTTAGTAACAAATCCGAATTTTTGAGCTTAGATTAGCATATTGAGAAGAAACTTCAAGAACTAGGGTTGAACTTGAGCCAAAAATCCGAAAATCATGTAATTAGGGCTTATAAATTATCACATTATGAAATAATCATCGATTTACGTAGAATTAGTAGCAATATTAGGTTATATTTATACAATGTGCTTTAATTTTCATCTTTACACATGATTTTCGGTTTTAAAATACAATTGTTAGCAATTTGATGGAAATTTTTAACGATGAACTTCAAGGTAAAATCAATTTTAAGTGTTACATTAAACCACCCTTAGTTAAACACAATTGTATAATTATGTTTATAACTAGGTGTGGGTAAGGGAAAACGGTTTTATAAATTAGCTTGCATCTTTTATCGTCTCCCTTATATGTTTTAAAATTAATTTTCTGTTATATAACACTTCTAATTAATTAAATTCTTATGTGGTTGTTTGACAGAGACCAAGAGGTACTACGGGATCATCCAAGTCCACTTCGGTACACGAAGATGGCCTTCCCCGAGAATTAATTGTACGGGGAAAACATGTTTTCATGAACTTTAACACCATTCCCAACCCCGATACAAAAGAGAAAGTTAAAGCTAAATACGAAGAAATCAAAAATAGATCAATTGAACCGGGTAGAACTTTGGATTGGAAATATATGGAAGATGTACGAAGAGTTCAGAACCTACGGGAATACTATCCCCGATTTCTCCTTGATGAGAACGATGTACCGATAGTGAAGTGTAATGCATGGGAAGTGGCCTTAGAAATGAGAAAACCGATCTACTCAGAACAGGTTTACCAATTCATGTCATCTTTCCACTTCAACAGAGTGGATGCCAAAGAGGGTTTTGATGTTCCTTGTATGCGATTCTGGATAGGGGGTGAATATCGGGAACTATCTTTGAAAGGTTTGGCTACACGTCTTAAGCTCTATAAAGAAGATGAGATGGAACAACCCGAATTTCACCGTTACTTATCCTTATGTGAGATGGAACCCGCAGATGATATCCGTTACGGACCCATTTGGGCAGAAATTGGTGCTGGCGAGTATGAAAACGCCAATAAAAAATCATCAAAAATGTACTCAACCGAGGATAAAGTCCTCCATCGGATAATTGCCAATACTATAAACCAAAGGAAAGACAGTAGAGAGAAAGTGGGTCAAATGGACCTTTGGCTATTAAGTCGTTTGAGGGATTCACGAGCTTTCACTCACGTGCCATACGTTATCGCCCAATTTCTGAGTGAAGCCAAGGGAAAAAAAACCGCTGGTGGTCTGTGTGGGGGTCAGTACATCTCCCGACTTGCAAAAACCTACGGTATACTTACTCCGCGTGTTAAGGATTCTTTAAAACCCCTAGAGATGGGATGGCTCGATAAAAACGCCTTAAAGGGTATGCACGCAATTAAAAGAATTGATAAAACCAAACATTATGAATGGGATTTCGGGGTTGAAAGAGAGAAAGAGCTAAGGAGGCATGAAGAGATCAGGCTCAGAAAGAAAGCACGACGGGAACAGGGGTTAGAGAGTGAAGACGAAGAAGTGGCGCTGCCACTAAATCAAGAGGCGATGCAAGTGGATGTGGAAGATAACATTAAAAGTCAAGGTCAAGATCAAGCATCGGGTTCTCGCACAACACCATCCGCATTTGACCCGTATCAATCTTTTCAACAACTCGACATGCGGATGGGTGGTGTTCATACAGATTTAGCAAATTTGCAGGTACACATGGCGGGCCTACAAACCGAATACGTTGGAGTCAGGAAATATATGGGGGACATGAAATTACAACTTCAACGAAATTATTACCAAGGCGAGCGGTTGCAAATGTCTCAGAATTGGCAAGCTCGGGCCACAACAGCATCATTTGGGTCTCAACCCGCCTTACCAGTTGACTATAACCCAATGTCGTACTGGGCCCCGGGCATGACAGCACCACCGAACTTTGACACTTATGACGCATTGTACCAGTAGCACGACTCGACACCGCACCGCGATGATCTTGACCAGTGATCCATCTGTTTGTCTTTGAATTCGAACAATTTTATTTTCAGTTATTTCTTTTCGTTCGATTGAATTGTACTTCACTATCCAACTATGTTACTGTTTTACTTTATTTTATGTTTTCTACTTTTATTTGTGTTTCTGTTGGTTGTGATGTTTAGAATAAAATTCATGTTTGGAGTTGAAACTTGGAATTGGAGCATATTCTTTTGGACCACAAAAGCATGGAATCAACACAAAGCACCCCCAGGGAGTACCTTTCTTTTACTCTTTTATTTACTTTTACCGTTTGTTTAAAATATTATTGCATTGGGGACAATGCAAAGCTTTAAGTGTGGGCATGGGGGTGAGTTTCACCACTTGGATAGTTCTCTTGAAAATCATCTAAATACACAAAATTGTTTTAATCAGCAAAAAAAATTTTAGACACATCTCAACCTTAGAAAACAATTTTTGGACAATAAAGTTCACTTTAAAGGGCAAAATTTTACCTAGCTTTTATGTGTCAATTTTTGTGGCTTTTCGCCGATCGAATTATCTTTTTAACTCGTTAATTAAACCACTTCCTAACTTGGAAAATTTGAAATGTCTTGTAAAATCTATAAAAATTGTCTTTTAGAAAATTAAGATTAGCAAAGCTAGCTCCCGGTGACATTAGGTTGAATTAAGGGCTTTTAGTTTACGTGAATAAATTGCCAATAATAAATATAAATGTAAAATTTGAGAACCGGTGAGAATATTCATCCGGCCTTGTGTTCTCGACAAGTACGCCCGAGGGGTCCTTCAAACCTAGCATTCTAAGGTCAACTGATCTGGACATGATGGTCGAAAGTCTTTTATGCGGGTTCACAATGTAAACTGAGGTTCAAATCGATTCTTGAATAAATACCTAATTAAATACTTAGGGATAACAATTAGCCGACCTTGGGTTCCCGACGAGTACGCCCGAGGGGGCCTTCAAACCTAGCATTCTAAGGTCAACTGATCTGGACATGTTGGTCGAAAGTCTTTTATGCGGGCTCTCAATGAAAGTTGTGGTTCTCTCTTCCAAACAAAATCAATAAATAAAATCATGCAAAGCATGTATAAAAAGAAATGAAAAATCAAATAAAATAAATAAACATGCAAAGCATGAAAAATAAAGCAAATAAGCTTTGAAATGGATAAATAAACTAAATTTTCTTCTTTTAACCTAACTAGTTGGGTAATTTTCATAAAGGTGGTATTTATAGGTTATACAAGTATGGATTAGGATCTAAGTTAAAAGTAGTATAATTAGCATAGTTAAAGATTTGATTAGATTTGTGAAAAGTTAGCTGATGTTTTACACAAACTTGGGCATAAAATATAGTGAAAATTTTAACTGCTAAATTGGACTAGGTTCTGAAAATTGTTGTATTTCTATGAATGAAATTGAGAAAAGTGTCTATTGTGTTAATTCATTATCTAGTTAATTAATTTTTCTTATGATGATTTGCTTGAGGACAAGCAATGTTCAAGTGTGGGCATCTTAATATCGACGGATTTATACATATTTAAATCCGTCAATATTGTATTTTTTTAGGCTTGATTTATGGTAAAAATAAGTGTTTATGCCTAATTTATGATGTTGTTGATAAAATGCAGGTCAAAGGTCCAAATTATAGAAGAAAAGGGCCAAAAACGTAAAAATTCAGCAAATTCCGAAATTCAGACATGCTCGAGCGGCGGGAGCAGGCCCCGGTCGCACCCCGTGGCGCGCGAGTGTCCCTGTGTCGAGCGCGCGAGAGACCCCTGGTCGAGTGCTCGAGCAAAACGAAAATAAGGGTATTTAAGCTAAAATTCAGCCATTCTTTTGGGGGATCTTTTGCAGCCGATTTTTGACCTAGGAGCAGCTCTGGTGCACGAATTCAAGGGGTTTCAAGATCAAGATCTTCAATTCCATTCATATATTTCGGTTCTTAATCATTATTGATCAAATTATGTTTGTTCTATTGAATATTTACGTTTGTTTTGCGATGTTTAGCATGTCTATGTGCTAATCATTTATATTCACTATGATTAGATGAAATCTAGGCTTTAGGTTTGGTATTTTTAGGATTTTAACATTGGTTTTGAACACTTGTTTATTTATATCAAAGATCCTTTCGGTTAATTCTTGAATTTTTGATTGCTTTAACTGTTGATTATTAATTGTTTTGTTGAGTGACCACTAGCATTTGTAGTTAATAATTACTTCAACTTTTCACCCCGGTGACGTAGTTGGCAATCCACTAGATCTAGGGATTCGAGTTTAAGTATCAAATAACTTAGGTGAAACCGAAAGTCTAATCTTAGTAACGACCGAATTCGAGATTAGAAGGTAACGGAAATCCGAGCCTTGATATAATTAACAAGCTGAAGTGTGACCATATTATGATTCTTTAGGAAAACCTTGCTTAGGAATGATAATACGGTCATTGTAGGAAGCTAGAGACCACTTCTTTCCTGACTTCTAGAACACCAATTAAATCGGGACTTAACCAACCAAACCTAGAACTAGATGGAATCGATCATAGTGAATATTCCTTCTCATATTTGAACACAGTTTTACTACTTTGTTAATTTGTCTCAGTTTTCGAAAGTTCAATTTACTTTTAGTCAGTTTCTTCATTTAATTAGTTTGAAAACAAAAAACCCTACTTTATGCATTCGTTTAGATTAAATCATTAGTTTTATACTATTTAGTCGGCTTAACTGTTCCCTGCGGAAACGAACACCCGAAGTACTTACCTGAACTATATTGCTCACGATTAGGTCATACTTGCCTAAGAATGTGGTAATCTAGAGAAGGCGTATTTTAGGTTATTATTTTATAACTAGTTTTCACACATCAACAATATCAACAAAAATTACATATTTTATTAGTAAAAACATTTCACCCTTAAACTTTTATAATCCATACTTATAATTTCTAAACTTTCATAATTTTAATATGGAAAATGTTGATATGCACTATCATACTAATAAACATGATATGATCGAAACTTTTTATATTATTGTTGTTGTAAATACCAATATATTTTTTGTTCTTTTGTTTATGAATATAAATTTAAATCTAGCATAAAAATGTACGTTTTAAAACTCGCAGCATCGCGCGGGATCTATAGTCCTCTTTTTTTACAAATAAAGACAAATTTTTTGGTACAAGTCAAATTACAAATGTTAAATGAAGAATAAATTATAGTTATAAATAGGTTGATCTTTTTTTATTTTTATCATATACTTCCTCCGTATCAAAATAAGTGAATCACTTTAAAGTTTACGGTTTTTGAGGCAAAATAAGGTAATAAGAGATTAATGAAATTATATGGGGTAATTAGAATAGATGAGCCCCACTTTTACTAGGAAGATACAAAAATGAATGGACCCCGCACCTTTAGTAATGTGTAAAGATGGATAAGTAAGGGTAAATAAGTAATTTAAATATAAAAATTTACCAAATAATGTAAGTTATTAAAGTGATTCACTTATTTTGATACACCCCGAAAAAGAAAGTGATTCACTTATTTTGATACGGAGGAAGTACATCTTTAAATCAGTCTTAAATTTTAATCATATTAATATATTACCCATAGAAACTTGAACTCAAGACTAGGGGTGTAAATGAGTCGAGCCGAGCCGAGCCGAGCCCGAGCTCGACTAGGTTCGAGCTCGACTAGGTTCGAGCTCGGCTCGTTTAAGTTTTAAGGAGCTCGAGCTCGGGCTCGGCTCGTTTTGAGCCTTATATGTAAAGCTCGGGCTCGACTCGTTTAGGTTTCACTAGTTCGAGCTCGGCTCGATTAGGCTCATTTAAGCTCTCATATACACAAAATATATAAATTTTTTTATTTAATTGTAATATTTAATGTAACGATCGAGACTTTTTAAATAAATAAATTGTACAAAAATATGATAATTATGGAAAATTCATTTCAGAACCGTAGGAATTGGTTTCGTGTCATTTGGACACCATTTGATATAGTTAGGGTCGAAACCGGGCTGAATCAGACGACCAAAAAGTGCAGCCTAGCTGACTGGGGAAGTTCACGGCGCGAACTATGGTTCGCGATCGTGAACTTCATACATGGAAGCGGAGTTTTTCAGACTTGGAGTTCCTGACCTGCTCCCGATCGCGAACTGTTAGCGACACGCAGAATTCACGACACGAACTCAAGTTCGCGATCGTGAACTAGGGACCTCTGTATAAAAACGGGTTTTAGGCTAGGGTTTAGGCATCAACGACCCTACTTGTAGCTCAGCCGTTTTTTGTGAAGAGAAGAGGCGATTTTGGAGGTCTAGAGCTCAAATCTTCATCATCTTTGAAGATTTAAACATCAAAGGTAAAGATTATTGATTCTTATCATCTTCTACCTTAGTTTCAAGCTTTTCATGGGCATCAATGGTGGTTTTAGGAACCAACCATGCCATCTTTGGGGAAGATGGTCCATCATGAGTGTAAAACACTCATGGTGAGCTTGTAATCAATGTGTACAAGCTAGATTTAGGTTTATGGATAAGAATCTTGAACTAGGGTTTGAGATTTCCACCAAGTGGTATGAACTTGGTGGTTGGGAATGTTAAATTGGATAGATTAGTGACTAGTTATGGATAATAACTAGTTGTGTTGACATTGATATTAGGTCAAGAAGGAGTTGAGATTGGAAGTACTTCTTTGGTGGAGAAGTAGAGATTGTGTTGTTGAACACAAGTATTGGATAGCTTTGCTAAGGTGAGTACATGTGATCTTTTTTGAGTACATAGTAAAAGAGTTTTCATAGTTTAAATGATCAAACAAGTTTTTTTTAGTAGTCTTTATTAAATAAATGTTTTAATAAAGAATTAAAGATTGACTAGTTAGTAGATGATATGAATTGTTATTGTTTTGCTTGGTTACCACTAGTATGTTGAATATTATGATTTGGAGCATTGGCTCAAGTTGTTGAATTGTTATGTGGTAGCTAAACAATTGGATCCTAGATAACCCACACAAGTTGTGGGAGTTAGTGACACCTACTTGGGGCGGTACCACTCTGCGTAAGGGTAGTGTGTCGAGAAATAGATAACCCGGAAAGCGGGAGAGTTTGAGATAACCCGGAAATCAGGGGAGAAATAGATAACCTGGAAACGGGGGAGTTTACCTAGATAACCCATATCGGGGGAGTTTGTTTCTGGGAGGCCCGTTACGTATGTGATTGGCTTATGGCAAGCCTTAGAGTATGTTTGACTATGTGCAATTTGATGATTATTTAATTATTATTTTATTGCAAATATTTTTCTAACCGGGTCTAAAACTCATGTTTCTCACGAGACAATTTTGTCTCACTACTACTTTTATTTTGGCTATGTACTCAGGTTCGGAAGCTAAGGATTAGGCGGCCCGTAGTTAGCATTTGGATGTGATTAGCTCGGTGTATTTATTTAATTCCCTAGACTTTAGTTTTTGATATATTTGTAACACTGATTTTGGTACTTTCTAATTATTCCAAATGTTTTATTTAAATAATATTTTGAGACACTTGGTTTGTAATAAGTCTTATTATTCAAAAGTTTTAAATTTGATTGAAAAATCGGTGTGTTACATTTAATATATTATGTAAGCATTCATTTTTATATTATGTTATATACGTATATATGTATAGTATACATACACACAAAAGTATAAAAATATATTACATATAATTATAGTTTTGTAATAATTAATATATATTTGCTCGTTTAGGCTCGCGAGCTTAATCTATCTTAGTGGATCAAACTCGGGCTCGGGCTCGTTTAATAAATGAGCTCTTAGTTAAGCTCAAACTCGGTTCATACTCGTTTAAGCTCGGCCCATTTCGAGCTTTTAACGAGCCGATCTCGAATAACTCACGAACAACTCGGCTCGTTTCCACTACTCACGAGTCACGACTACAAAGTACAAACCAATTTTTTACCTTTGTTTGTCAATTTTTAGAGAGGGCCAAATTGTTACGAAACGACGCCGTAAAAACATCCATAAAAGTGAAAACCAAAGGGACTTCCACATTTGTAAGATAGTCCGATCAGCCGGTAGCAGATCGAGCAATCCCACCATCTCTTTGAGTTTCTTCATCTACACAAATCCTTCCATATTAAAACCCTAATAATCCGTTGTATTTTACTCTCGATCATGGATGATGAGCAGAAGCAAACGAACAGTACAAACAACAATGATAATTCTTCAACTTTAGATGACACCGGAGACATTGAATCGGCTGAGCTCGTTCTCTTTCAAGTCTCTGAATGTTACGTTTATTTGGTAATATCTCTTTTTCCCGATCTATTTCATTCATGTATCTACAATTCAACGTATTGAATCATCCATTAGTTAACGATCTTACTTTTAGAAATCGTGGTTCTGTGGTAGGTTGAGTCCTTTTGTTCAATAATTAGGGTTTGGTTAGTTAGTCATGATTATACACACCTGCAACTTGTAATTGTTGTGTTTGATCATAAATGTTGATGTGAATTGGAACTATAGCTATATGTAATTGTTTCTGTAATATGCGAAGATTAGTACCTAATGAGGTTGTTAGATTGGGACAGTTATTCACAAAATGGAGTCCATTTTTGAGGAAGTAATAGAGAATTAGAATTAGTGTATGCAAACTTGATGTGTAATTTGTCAAAGCAGATGATTAGAAGCAGTATTTGTTTGGAAAATGGCAAATGAACACAGTTTGTTCACGGATTTTCGAGTTATCATGTTAATGATTAGATGTTTCACTTTATCAATGGTATTATGATTTGCGTTGTTGTTTACATAAAATTGATTTTTTTTGCAGATACCTCCAAGGAAGAGTGCAGCTTCCTACAGGTTCTTATCACAAGTTTGAACTTGTGTTCTTCCTTTGAAAACAAATCTATATTGAGTATGACTTGTCTTAGAATGTTTCTGTTGACTTTAGTTGATTAGTTGTGATTCATAGACACTTAATATGACATCACACGATATGATATATAGTTATATACACACAAAATCTTATTTTAAAACTATGAAAAATGTTAACGAGTAAACCTTTGTAGGTTGATCTCTGACGTGATTTACATGATAATAAGCTACTTCAAGTATGTAATACATGAATAAACGATCCTTGTGTAACTGATATAGTAACATAAAAGCTCTAAAATAGTGACTTGGAGATTATGGTTATTTACAATTTATAGGGCTGATGAATGGGATATAAACAAATGGGCTTGGGAGGGAACTATGAAAGTTGTAAGCAAGGGAGAAGAATGTATTATCAGACTTGAAGATAAGACAACAGGTAACCATATAATATAATATAATATTTCTGCTATACAATGATTACTATTATAGGCACTAAACAGGTTAGTTAAAGTGAAGCATCAAAATTCCCACTGTTGTCAATAACATATTATATATAACATCTTTTGACTAAAACGATTTAGGACATCGTTAACATTGAAATAAATGTTTACCCGTGTCATTTTTATCTAATTATTGACCTGTTGTCAATAACATACCATCCAGTTTTACTGTTTTTATACAAATGAGCTGAAATTGCGACCTTTATTTACTACATTTATGGATTTACTTATATTTATATTTAGGAGAACTTTATGCTCGGGCATTTTTAAGAGATGGAGAGCCTCATCCCGTGGAGCCTGTAATTGATAGCAGCCGGTAACTCATAATGATTGCTGAATATGTTTATAAATTAACAAATCATATTAATAATTAAATATTTATTTTTGTGCAGATATTTTGTTATGCGTGTAGAAGAGAACATTGGCGGCCGGCTTCGACATGCTTTTATTGGAATAGGGTTTCGAGAAAGACCGCAAGCTTATGATTTCCAAGCTGCACTTCATGATCATATCAAGTATTTCTCTAATTTTATTTATTTGAAGTATTTATTTTAAGTTTTAAATGCGTTATTCTAATAAATGGCGTGAAGGTACCTTAATAAGAAGAAAACTGCTCAAGAGATGGAACAGCAGTACCAACAAACTTCTTCAGTTGACTACAGTTTAAAAGATGGGGAAACTTTAGTGCTTCAACTAAAGAATGTAAGTCAACTTTGACTTTTTTTGGGTGGGTTGGGTAACGGGTAGTTGATTGACCCATATATATTATGGTTACAGAAAGGCAATCGGAGCACGAGGTCCAAATTCTTTGAACAGGGACCAAATAGTCCACAAGAAAAGGGTAAAAAGGAGGTTGCAATTACGAGTATACCCCCACCCCCTCCATCCCCACTTTCACCACCTGTTAACAACCCTCTAGAAACATCATCACCCTCAAAGTTTTCACTTGAAGACGATTCCTCCAGCCCTGTTGTTGAAAAACAGATTGCTCAAGATGATGATTTTGGTGATTTTCAAGCAGCATAGCAATCTTTTCAAGTTTTTTTATTTTATTTTATTTTATTTTATGCTTTTTGTTATGGGTTGGTAAATATGGCATTTTCTTTAATATATCAATACGTGTGTTTGATTTCGGATAAATGAAATTATGAGTTTAATGATGTGTTTGAATATCTAAGCAATGTTATCCTAGTTTCTGATATCGGTAAATAACACATGCTGGCTAGTTTTGGAACGACAGAGTCTCATAACAATCGATGATTTCTGTTCGAGTGTCTTTCGCTACCATGTAGGCATTGAGTTGCAAACAAACATCGTTGTAATTTTGTAATGATAAAACTTTCTGCGTAAAGCTTGCTTTTAAAAAGGTATTAGTATGTTGTCTATATATGTTTTATAACAGAAATGTTATTCTCTATTGTTTGTGCGATGTTTTTTTATCACAAGGTGACGTGTGATCGAATAATTTTATTTTCTTATATTATATATTGATTTTAACATCTGTCTTGATTAAGTGAGTAGGACATAATAGATATAAATAATAGGCATCAATATTATTTTTCATTTTATCATGTATGAAGCCCAAAAAAATAAAGATAAGTGATATTATTGTTATGTTTGTGTCGGTTAAAGTATTAGACGTGATGTTAATATGACAAAATTGAACGTTAAGTCTCACATACACCTATAACACATAGTATTAAAAAACGCTTCTATTTTAGTAAAATGTTTAGATTTGGTACAGATAATTGATTAATTTCTACACAAAAATGTACGACATTCAAGTCTCAAATAACCGACGCAGCTAACCGCGACGATATTAATATCCCTATAAAATTATTCGAATAAATTATAACCGACAAGTATGAACAAAGCAAGAAAATTTTAATGTTTCAATGAAGATAGGGAGATAATGCTCGTATGCTGACTCATCACTGTTTCCCTCTCTCTATTCCCTCCACGTTGCTTCGTCATCTCCTTTAAACCGTCATATTTGTTCTTTAAATTCCATAACTTTCAACAACTTAATCATCAAAACAAACGTTGAATCATTATATCTGGTGTCATAGAGTTACATAAACGGTTTGTATACATATATACATCACGCTTTAAAATTTCACAATTATCAAAAGCAACTTGAAATCATGGCTTCACAGCAGCTGAGGAGGGATGAACAAGGTAAGGTGCCCAAAATGACTACTCATTTTGAGTCACTCACTGTTAAAGATTCCGGCGATCAACCGGGTGCTGCTGAAGTAGTCCACCAAGTCGTCGAAACTATGCATTTTGATCAAGCTGGTGGTAAGGCAAACAAAGATACGATGCAAAGTACAACACTAGATAGCACACAACAGAATCAGAAAGGTTCAACTACACAAAGCATGCAGAATAAAGAAGGTGAAGAAATATCAAAGTACAGAGGAAGTGCTCAACAGAACTCCATGGAAGCAATTAGAGCCGCCGAGGAGAAGTACCAAAAGGAGAAAAACGCCAGCAAATCATCAGTCCAACAAACCAGTGACCACAGTAAGGGAAGAGACTATGGTGTAGTAGATACGGCAATGGATGCCGGTAAAAAAGGGGCGAGCTATGTTGGACAAGTTGCCGATGTGGGAAAAGACATGGCACTGGAAGCCGCCGCTGAGTTCGCTGGTAATAGAGCAGTAGGTGTGAAGGAGGGAGTAGAAGATGTGTCTGGTCAAGCTGCCGATATAGCTGGCGGAGTAATAGACACTGCAGTCGATGTCGGCAGGAAAGGTGTGCAATATGTAGGAGATACGGCTGTTGCAGGAAAAGACATCACGTTGGAAACTGGGAAAACCGCGGGGGAGTATGTTGGCAAGGCGGCGGGTGTGCTGAAGGACGTAGCTTTAGTTGCCGGCTGGAAAGCTGCTGAGTTTGCAGCGGATGTTACGGGGAACATGAAAGATGTGTCCAATCAGGCCACCGATGTAGCTGGGGAAGTAATTGATACGGCGGCAGGTGTTGGGGAAAAAGGCGCCCGTTATGTCGGAGATACTGCAGTTGCTGGGAAAGATTTCACACTCGAAGCTGGTAAAAAGACGGCTGGATATGCTGGTAAGGCTGCGAGTGTGGTAAAAGATGCAGCTGTCGTAGGTGGTCGGAACACTGCCGAGTTTGCAGCGGGTGTGGCGCAGAATGTGCAAAGTGTGTCCAGTCAGGCCACCGATGTAGCTGGAGGAGTAATTGATACCGCTGTGACAACGGGTGAAAAAGGCGTGAGTTATATCTCCAATACCGCTGTTGCAGGAAAAGATATTACAATGGAAACAGGAAGAAAGGCGGCCGAGTATGCTGGTAAAACAGCGGGTGTTCTAAAAGATGCAGCTGTTGTAGGCGGGTGGAATGCAGCAGAGTTTGCTCGTGATGCAGGAACTGGTGTTAAAGAGTCGTTGCAAGATGTCTCTAGTCGAGCAACCGATGTAGCTGGTGGAGTAATCGATACGGCGGTGAATGTCGGTGAAAATGGCGCGCGGTATGTCGGAGATACGGCTGTTGCTGGGAAAGATTTTACACTCGAAGCTGGTAAAAAGACGGCTGAATATGCTGGTAAGGCTGCGGGTGTGGTAAAAGACTCTGCTGTGGTGGGCGGATGGGAGGCTGCTGAGTTTGCTGGAGATGTAGGAACAGGTATAAAAGAGACGTTAAAAGAGGCCTCTGGTGAAGCCACTGATGTTGCTGGGGGTGTAATAGACACCACAATAAACGTGGGCAAAACAGGGGCGGGTTATGTAGGAGATACTGCTCTTGTAGGAAAAGATGTCACATTAGAAACGGGGAAAAAGACAGCCGAGTACGCCGGCAAGGCTGCAGGTGTTCTAAAGGACGCAGCTATTGTGGGTGGTTGGAGTGCTGCCGAGTTTGTAGGAGATACAGGATCAGGTGTGAAAGAGACGTTAAAAAACATATCTGGTCAAGCCACTAATGTAGCTGGGGGTGTAATAGATACGGCTGTAGATGTAGGTGAAAAAGGAGCGCGTTATGTTGGAGATACGGCTATTGCAGGAAAAGACATGACACGTGAAACAGGGAAAAAAGCGGCCGAGTATGGTGGTAAGGGAGCGAGTGTGCTAAAGGATGCAGCAGTGGTAGGTGGGTGGAATGCTGCTGAGTTTGCTACGGATGCAGCAATGGGTATGAATGACGGAATAAAAGACGTCACTGGTCAAACCAAAAATGTAGTTGCCGGAGTAATAGATAAGACGGCTGATTTAAGCCAAAAAGGGGCAACATCTGTCGGAGAAACTGCAACAGCAGGAAAAGATATTACATTCGAAATGGGTAACGCGGCTGCGGGCTATGTCGGAAAGGTTGCTAGCGATACAGCTGAGGCGACTACAGATATTTTGGCTAAAGCTGGGAATAAAGTTGAGGAGAGTGCTGCAAGAAAGAAGACTGAAAAAGAAAGAGAAACACAAGCCAAGAATGCTTATCCATCCAAGGTAGTTAAACTTGTTACCAAGTATTAATTTTCTTTTGCAATTCCTAATGATGTTTGCATTTGTGAACAAATAGATTGAAGGTGAAGTACGCATCGAGGCTCGGATCGCGGGGTCGGGTTTCAAGAATGAAGGTAGGAAAGGGTCTTGTGAAAATTGTGGTAATCAAGTGACCAGTGGCGTGATGGTAAAACGTTGTGTCAACTGTCAAGGTAGTGATGGACGTAAGTCATACCAAGCGTCAACCAAGTGAACAAAAGACGTTGGTTTAAATAGAAAAGAGTACGAAGGAAATGATGGTTAGTTGAGGTGGTTAACTCAGAAGTTTGAAGTTGCTAGTTACTAAAACTTTGTTCAATCTTGTTATGGGACTCAGTAGCGTTCGTCGTGTTTTCATGTTTTTTGTTTCTAGTGTAAATAGGGTATATCTTTCGTTAAAAAATAATGGTGAGAGTGTTGTATCAAATAATAATACAAGTTATGTGTTATAGTAGTGTTTTCATATCCCGTAAGGTGTGTGAAAGATATGTTAAAACATATTATATCCACAGAGCCCAAGTTACATGATGAGAAGTTTGAGTTAAATGGGTGTATGAAATGGGTATAAATAAAAAATAGAAAAGGCATTATAGCCATCGAAGGATGTTTGGATTCTCTCTTTTTCCCAAGGATGATCGAAGAGAATCATAACTTTGTCATTTTGATCAAAACACCAGGATATGAGTATGCATAAATTCAAAGGGAGTCCAATATGTATAACTATATCCAAAGATTTATCATCTACGAATTTCGTACACGTACACTTGAAGGCCTAATTTCCTTTTGTTTTATTTATAATACTACTTTCTCTGACCCGTGAAAAATCACGGGTTGTCGTTAAATTTGCTGAAAATAAGTAATATAGAATGAAAATATGAACTGTGAAAACGTATGTTAAATATGTATAAGATAATAAGGGGTATAGTACACGTACATTTCTAGTATATGTTGTTCACATTATATAAAAAATCATCAATGGTCTTATAATGAAGATATGACAAAAGATAAAAATTTAAATTAGTACTCTTAAAATAGAATAACAACTAAAAGGAAACAAAGAACCAAATACAACGCTTGATGTTTTATTTGTTAGTTCTTTATCTTTATCTTTTATTAAAATCTTCAGTCCTTGTCTGCTTCTTACTCTGGATAAGTTTACCTATAGTTGACCGTGTGAAAAAATGGCTCTCTTAAATACAGACCAACTTTTGACAATGATTGTCCTTGACTTTTATTTATTGTCATAGCAAAACATATAGAAAGTGGAAATTACCGTCTTTTAAACTTAAATGGAATATTGGTGTCAGAATATGTCAAAGATAATCTAGATATAAAAGTACGATATCCAACATCATTTCCAGAAATAACAATTGCTTCTATAACACGGGTCCCCATAGCGACAATCTGGAGTCTAGTACCATTGCATATACCATTTTTCCTGGTAAATGTTTCTTAATAACATGACAGGAAGGTGATGACAATGTCGAAGCTCGACCCGTTGCCTTCTTTTTTGCTGGTAGAAAAAAAACATGACAGGAACACCAACTTTCAAAACTAACTAATGATCTGGCGATCCACTTACTTCAATACCATTAAGCACATCTGGTGAGTAAAAATTTTCATCAAATTGTTCATTCGAAAACTCTTCAGGACAAATGGCTTCTCAAGGGAAAATTGATAAAAATTGATCATTAATATTTCTAACTACTTCAAATTGCAATCGAAAGAATTGAAGAAACACGAGAATTATTACATCATTAGGATTAGTTAGAATTCAGACTGTTGCTAATTGTAGCCGAAGATTTTGGAAAGTTATGTATTAGCATTTTTAATTAGCAGATATTTGGAAATTTATTAATTTTTATATTTTAGAACAAATCGAATATTTGGAACAGAACAGAGACCCTTGCTAATTGTAGTCGGACATTTTGGAAAATGAGCTTTTGGCAATGTTGATTATTAACAAACTGAAAGTGGACTTAGAGCATCTCTAATGAGAGGTTTTTTAAGAAGTTATTATTATTTGAATAACCTCTGAAATCACTTTTTACCATTAAAATATATGACTTTATTAGGAAATATCTATTTATATGTGAATCATTTATTATTTCTATAACTATAAATTATAACTTTATCATATTTCAATACTTTTTAAGAAATATCACACATGATTAATTTTAATTTTTTGTGGTATGTTATTTATATAAAATGAGATATGGATAAGTGAGGGGCATTTATAGAACGTTTGATATAGTTAAAGGTAGATTAGTAATATTAATAAGATTAAGTCTCTGGAAATGTTAACCATTGGAGAAGTTTTTAATTAATAGGTTATTAGATAATGTGACAAAAGTAATAAGTCATTGGAGATGTTAACCATTGTGGATGTTCTTAGGTAAGGCATAACCAATTTCTAATGCTAATTTTATTATTTTGTATTTAGTTTTTATGATTAATTTTACTTTTTGATTTAAAAACTCTGTCCTACGTTCCTTCTTAATTTAAATTTCATAATTTTGGATATATTTGAATTATTCCTATTTGAATCATCTTAATTTTCTGATATATTTTTAGTCTTCTGTTTGCTTAATTATGGAATCCGCATTAAATACATTTAATTTTAATTATTTAGTCTTCGGTTAGCTTAATTATGGAATCCGCATTAAATACATTTAATTTTAATTATTATCGAAAATTGAATTTTGAATTGAAAACTTAACTAACTAACGAAAATTAGGAGAATGACACGTATACAATTGGTGATCTAGAAAAACGTCATGTGACCATATAGGCTTTGATTTATTATAGTAGTAGACAACGACGTAAACGTTAGTAATTTCACGGACTATAATTATATAGAAAATATATTATGAGTTGTATTAAGATTTGTATCAAAAGTGAGATTTGAAATAATTAAAAAAGGAGGTGGTCATTATCTATTTATAATATTCTAAATTAATTTGAAAATATTATCATCTGAAATTTAAAAAAAGATGCTCATTATCCTGTTATAATATTCTAAATTAATTTGAAAATATTATCCAGATTTAAAAAAAAGATAATAAATTTAATAAATAATGAGGTGATCTCTTAGACTGACATGTGATAAAAAGAGCTTTAAAAGATGTCAAGTGACATTAAAATTTTCTTTTATTATACTTCCTCCGTATCACAATAAGTGATACACTTTCCATTTATGGGTGTTTCATAATAAGTGATACACTTCAAAAGTTACCTTATTTGGCAAAAATGTGGGACCCAACCTCCACTAACTCTCCACTTTAATAAAGTGATATTACCCTTATACCCTTACTTTTACTTTTAAAACTAATTAATATCACTTTTATCAAGAAAAATGTGACTCATCATCCACTAACTATCCACTTTAATATATTTTAATCATACTTTAATATATTTTAACCCTACTTTCATATTTTGCCTCAAACTCCGCAATCTTCAAAATGTATCACTTATTATGATACGGAGGAAGTAATAGATAGATAGATTGTGATATATGTTGGGCGCTTATACATGTAAAAAAGTAGTCAAAATAATTGGATGATATGATAAAAAAAAATAATGCATTATATATATCATTTTATAATAATTAAGTAACAACATGAAATTTACACAATCATTAAAAGTGAAGATATTTCAACTCAAGTGATTTACACAATTCATTTAGAAAAAAAAAAATATGTAAAAGTGATTTATATACTTAAATATTTCAACTCAATCATTATTCTAGTAACTTTTTCTTTTCGTTTGATAACAGAAAAATATGTTTTCATTACGGAATGAAGATATTTGTTTTTATGACCGGAAAAAATTTCTCAAACAGTGAAAACAAAAAAGAAAAAAAAATACAATGACAAATTAAATTTCAATCGATTCCTTGTTTACAGGGATTTCTTATAATAAATTAATAGATAGCTACAAATATGGAGGCACAAAACGCTTGGGGGGAAACGAAATCCAGGAGTCATGAGAGGTTGCCACGTAGGATTAGGTGGTTTAAGAAGGGGACATGTGGCTATTTAGAATATGATTTATTATAGTAGTAGATTTTACATAATTTATGCACTTTTAGTTTCCTAATTTTTAGCAAGTTAAAAGGTAGTTTTATCATTTAGTGGGTAGTTTTACATTGTATGCATGTGTTTATTTCCCATGACTTAGATCATGGTTAGTGGGTAGGTTAATTGGTCATTTAAGATGCATTATAAATTGTAAATGTGTTTTGATTAATGAAGTTAGAGAAGAAAAAGTTTGTTAAATTGTCTTTAGTTTATTAGTCTAAATTCTTGGAAGATTGACCATCTCAAATATGTCTCTATCAATGGTGCTTTCATCGATTCGTACCATGCCACCAATGTCTACCCGCCTTGAACAAGCTTTGGCTAACTTAGCCAATAGGATGGCTAGTATTGACACCGACAACGAGCTTGTCAATTGTTGGAAAGACTTAGCCACCTCTTTTGCAACCTTTGTTGTAAGTTTTCTTCATCATAAACAATGGGAAGCCATCACAAAAACCAATACCACGCCACCACCTCCCGTCGTTGCTCGCATCACCAAAACCAACCGTTCGATCTCAAACCCAACTCCACCTATGTGACAACTCAACCACAACATCTTTCCACATCCTAAACCTTCCATGGCATTACGACTATGCGGTTTCGAAAAGATTCAACCGGGTTACCGTACTAATATAATTCGGTTTTTGTTACCCATTTACACCGACACCATCGAATCAAAACCAAAACCTCCTCCCAAACCACCGGACGAGAACCTCGACCTTGAGGACAAGGTCCTTTTTGAGGCGCGGAGTATTGATACATGTATAACTATATCCAAAGATTTATCATCTACAAATTTCGTACACGTACACTTGGAGGCCTAATTTCCTTTTGTTTTATTTATAATATTTTACATAATTCATGCACTTTTAGTTTCCTAATTGTTAGCAAGTTAAAAGGTAGTTTTATCATTTAGTGGGTAGTTTTACATTGTATGCATGTGTTTATTTCCCATGACTTAGATCATGATTAGTGGGTAGGTTAACTGGTCAATTAAGATGCATTATAAATTGTAAATGTGTTTTGATTAATGAAGCTAGAGAAGAAAAAGTTTGTTAAATTGTCTTTAGTTTCTTAGTCTAAATTCTTGGGAGATTGACCATCTCAAATATGTATCTATCAATGGTGCTTTCATCGATTCGTACCATGCCTTCAATGTCTACCCGCCTTGAACAAGCTTTGGCTAACTTAGCTGATACGATGGCTAGTATTGTCACTGACAACGAGCTTGTCAATTGTTGGAAAGACTTAGCCACCTCTTTTGCAACCATTGTTGTAAGTTTTCTTCATCATAAACAAAGGGAAGCTGTTAGTCCCAAGACTAAGTAAATAAGATTTGATGCTCGATAGCCAAGAAGAATAAATAACAGCTGAAGTATGTATCTCAGCTGAAGCAAGTATATACAATAAACCTTCAGCTGAGTACGTACTTAGCTTTAGGATACAAGTCAAATCAGCGGCTATTAACGAGAGTTCATTCGAAGTCTATGACCAAAGGACAAAGACAAGAAGAAGACTATTCAGCTGATTGTGGAATCAGCTGATAGTACTGCTGCAGATGAAGACTTAAAGGAAATGTTCATTGACACCTTGAACATTTCCGTTCCCGCTCAAAGAAGAAGAAAACGATGAAGATCTTCTATTTTGGAATAGAAGATAATGTCAGTACAACTTCATCGTTTGTCCCTCAAGCATGTAAAGAGAAAGTCAACAACTTCTGTACTTATGTAGTACACCTTTCACTGTGCGTCAGAAAAGGTACCGGAAGAAGTGGACACAAAGTACACTCGGGACAATAACTTGTGCAATAGCATTTAATGATCCATGGCAAGTCTACATCGACGAATAATATGTTTACACGTCGTCAAACTTGTGGACTAAGGAACATGGATCTTGGGCTATAAATACAGACGTAAATGCTTGCATTTACAACACCTTTAGAACACCCTTAGAAATCATAAGCACAAGAACATTCTCTGAGAGTTAGTTATTGTCTAAGTATTAAATCCTCCATAGTTATTACTAAGGCATTAATATCAGATGTTAGTATCAGCTGATATAACTCTCAGTGTATACCCTTCTAGTTTGAGCGGTCTAAAGTGTCAACTCAAGTATAGAGTTTTAGGTAGTGTGTACTATCTATTTCCGTAAACTCTGTATTGTATTAAGCTGTTTTTAATAAAACTCTTAATCATTGAAATCTTGTTGTTATTTACTTATCGTATCTTCGTTACTCGGTCATAACGCAACACGGTTGTGTTGTTGGGATCCAACAGAAGCCGTCACAAAAACCGCTACCACGCCACTACCTCCCGTTGTTGCTCGCATCACCAAAACCAACCGTTCGATCTCAAACCCAAGTCCACCTATGTGACAACTCAACCACGACATCTTTCCACATCCCAAACCTTCCATGGAATTACGACTTTGCGGCTTCGAAAAGATTCAACCGGGTTACCGTAATAATATAATTCGGTTTTTGTTACCCATTTACACCAACACCATCGAATCAAAACCAAAACCTCCTCCCAAACCACCGGACGAGAACCTCGACCTTGAGGACAAGGTCGTTTTTGAGGCGCGGAGTATTGATACATGTATAACTATATCCAAAGATTTATCATCTACAAATTTCGTACACGTACACTTGAAGGCCTAATTTCCTTTTGTTTTATTTATAATATTTTACATAATTCATGCACTTTTAGTTTCCTAATTGTTAGCAAGTTAAAAGGTAGTTTTATCATTCAGTGTGTAGTTTTACATTATATGCATGTGTTTATTTTTCATGACTTAGATCATGGTTAGTGGGTAAGTTAGTTGGTCATTTAAGATGCATTATAAATTGTAAATGTGTTTTGATTAATGAGTTAGAGAAGTAAAAGTTTGTTAAATTGTCTTTAGTTTCTTAGTCTAAATTCTTGGGAGATTGATCATCTCAAATATGTCTCTATCAGTCCAATATATAGAAAACATCGTGAACTGTAAACCTAAATCAAATCTGTTGATGTAACTCAGTTAATTACCATCTTTTCGAAGAAAAAAAAAACCCTAAATCAAATCCGTTGATGTAAATCAATTCGAATTTTAAGTTTGGTTTCTCGATCCATGCTATATAAATTATCTCAATGTTTAACATTAAGAAACAGAGTATTTTGGTGCATATGAGTTTGAATAAAATGTATTATAATGTAATTTGGATGCACAAACGAATGTTAACTTTTATATAAATTTGAATCAGTAACATCCTAAAACCGGCCTAGTAGTTTTAGGTATATATGGATATTTGATAAATATCTATTTGACCATATGTGGAATAAAGTGACTAAATGTTAAATAAATTGTTTGACCTTTTTTCCTTTTGTGATAATTTAATCAAGGGATTAAAATATCCGGTTTCTGAAATGTTTATAGGATTGTATGATTTTATATTTTTGGATTCTCCTTTTAATATCGTTTCCGAATATATTTATGTTGCAAAAAATAGAGTTTGTTTGGTATTTTAAATAAATTAACTACGAACGGGACCTTTTGTATTATATTTGCTAAAAGATGGAAAAAAAGATCACAAGTGGGCCCCCCCTTCCCTTTGTTTTTGACGGATGGAGTAAAGAGGGGCAGCCCTCTTTCTCTTTTGTTTCACTTCTCAACCTTTTCCCATTTATTATTCCTTTTAGACTTTTATAAATCAATTCTCTCAAAAACCCATTTGTGTTCTTGAAGTTTTATGAAGATCTCTTGCTCATCTCTTGTTCAATCTTAAATCTAAACCCGTTTTGAATAGCTCTTGAGGTAAGCTTCAACCTATATGTATTTGTTTTTGAGTTCTTGCAAGTTGATAAATTAGGGTTTATGATTCTTGAGGTTTTTGTTAGTGGATCTTGTTATGGATGGTATATTATGTGTTCTTGCAAGCTTTGACATGTATTGTATGATTGTTGATGGAAGAAACCAAGCTTTGGTGGAATTCACCTTCAAACTCCATTAATGGAGGTTTAGAGAAGATGAGTTTTACCAAACGTTGGATTTCTTGAGGTTTTGAGGATTGTTGTTGTTTATATTATTAAGATAATATGTTTGAGGAGTTATTTAGATCGATTGGTGGATTATGACTTAATTGGGTGGAATTGTTAGTTAAAACAATTGTTTAAGTTATGTAGAAATTATGAACTAATTATTGTGTTAAGTGACTAGTTGGTGGGAACGTGTCATTTGTGTGTGTTTGCGGGTTTTGTTGCTTGGATATGTTAACATGATAGATTCGATATGTTAGTTATGGATTATGTTAAGATTCGGTGAGATTGATGAAATGCTAACTAGTGTTTGGATGTTTTTGGTTAAAATGATTAACTAGTAATTTGGAAGTAAAATACATGGATTGTTGGTAGCCATGAACTTGATGAATTGTTATATAATTATGACTTGTTAGTTGTAGTAAGTGTGTGCTAGATGGTGGAATTTGGTAAGTATATAGTTATGTTCGGGCTTTGACCCGTTTGGGCCATTTGGTAGTAAAGTGACTTAAGAAACTTGGATTGTGCAAGTATAAGTGTTTTGTTAGAAATGTCATTGATAACAATTGGTGAATTGTAAGTTGATGATATGATTGTAGTACTAGAAAGTATTATTGATTAATAACCCGGTTTTGACCCGTTCGGGTGATTAAGTGGTGGAATGACTCAATTGTTGAATTGTGTATGTATAAGTGGTTTTAATACGCTTATGTGTTAGAAATGGTATTTATAACACTTGGTTGAAAGTTAGTGTTTATTATTGTTAATATTGGTGATTATTGATAAGTACCGGTTATTAACTTGGTATTCTTTGGTGTACATGATCCGAGGAGGAAACTCAGTGATATTAGCTCACTGAGTTACGGGAATTGAAGGTTACGGTGAGTGGATTTAACCTCCAACTTGTGTTTGGTTACAATCGGTTCGGTATTGCATGTTTGGCAGGAAAGATGCTAGAAAATACAGGGAAAATGCAGAAAACGGTCCCTGTCGTGAGTTCACGATCGTGAACTCTAGTTCACGGCGTGAACTATAGTTCACGTTCGTGAACTATTGTTCACGATCGTGAACTATTGTTCACGATCGTGAACTTCAGATTGCAGGTTTTCGGGTCGTTTTTCGGGCGCAAATCTTTGACAGTTTGCTTGTGTTGGTACCTGTTTGATCGGGTTAAGTGAAATAGGATATGTGCACATAGATGAAGGGTTTCTACTTGAATGGTAGCAAAAACTCGGTTTGAACTTCGTGACCGAGGTAGGGATGAGGTCAGTGTCGGAAGGATATCGGCTGAGCATAGTGTATCGACTAACAGGGTATTCAACCTTACCTGTATACGTTGCACGGTTAGGGGGGTTTACCCGGGGTCTTGGATACAGGCTATCGGTTACCGTGGTTTTGGCCGACCATGGTTTAAGGCCCGCAAAGCCACTGATCCTCTCAAATAGTGATTACCCAACGCGGAGATGTAGTAATACTTCCGTGTTTAGCAATCAGAGATGTAGAGTCACTTCCGAGGTTAGTAGGCGGAGATGTAGAATTACTTCCGTGCTTAGTGATTAGACAGTTAGTGGTTACTGGTTCAGTGGAACAGTGGTTCAGTGGAACAGTGGTTAAGTGGTTACGAGGAGTAACGATCGTGGAGATGTTGGTGCTTGCTTGTTGAGCTTTATATAATTTGTAGATTATGTTCATTCACTTATCTTTGTGCTAATCCCTCTTCGTTGACTCCTTTCAGGTTGATCGGTGCTTTGGACGGAATGGGTGACCAAGCTCAAATGGATATGTTTTGTAAAACGAGTCATGTCGTTAAGTGACACCGTTTAATTATTAATGTTTTGGAGTTATTTTGGGATGTTTGGTTTGTAAACCTAAACCTAAACTATTTATTATCTTTATGCTTCCGCACGCCATTTAAGAAAACGTTTTCTAAATTTTGCGGTGTTACAGAATCAAATATATTATGTGTAAATTGTTAATGGTCTTTATATGTATGTATACGGTATATATGACTGAGTCATCCATTATAAATGCTTGAACAAGTCATTAACGTTTGGATTGGGTTATCTTTGGTGTAGAAAAATTTGGCCTTTTAACTTCCACTTGGATGTGATTATATTTTCTTACACCCCTAACCAATGTTTTAATAAAAACCTTTTTATTAAACTAAGAATTTCATTAAATACAGTCAAACCGATTACATAATAATTATTCGATATTTTGTGTGACTATTAAACTAGTATATACAACAATCATAAAGGAAAGGAATCCCGTTTAGCCACCTCGAGAAAGCATATGTGCTTTTGACTGATAAATGAGGCGTAACCAGTGTTCTTATGGTTCTTTCAGACTTTTCACTGATAATCTCCTGAAATATTTACGCAATAAAGTTCTGGAGTAGCGTTTAAGGAGATCCATTATTTTTACGAATTCCTAAGGAACAAATCTCAACCATTGATCAATAATATCTAATGATCAGGATTAATCACATATTTAATATATACGGGTATTTTGGTCAATTTTTAAAAAATAAAAATATTTTCTTATTTTTTATTTTTATTTTTATTTTTTTATTATGAAGGGGTATTTTGGTCATTTGGCACTTAAAAAAAAGTTTGATTTTTTTATTTTGAAATTTTTTTTTTTTGAAATTTTTTTCTTTAAAAAATAATATTTATTTGATAATTACGTGTATGACTTAATCACATGTTATTTTAATGTAATCAAATGTGATTTTAGTGTAAAATCACATGTGATTTTAGTGTAAAATCACATGTGATTTTATTGTAAAATCACATCTGATTGTATATTTAATCATATTTGATGTTTTAGTTCATTCACATGTGATTCAGAATGCAATCACGTGTGATTTACTATGCAATTATATGTGATTCACTATACAATCATATTATGTGCTATTAATAAAAAAAATTAAATAATAACAATAAAAAATAAAAATAATAGTTTTAAAAAAAAAATTAAAATAAAAAAAGATAATTTTTCAAAATGACAAAAATACCCCTCAATTAAAAATAAAAAATATAAAAAATATAAAAGATATGAAAATAGAAAATAAAAAAAATCAATTTTTTTAAGTGCCAAATGACCAAAATACCCTTTTATGTATAAAATATGTGATCAATCTTGACCATTAGATTTTATTGATCAATGATTGAGATTTATTCCTCAGGACTTGATAAAAATAATGAACCTCCTTTTATGTTTTGAAAATACTATATATTAAATCAAATAAACTTTAACTAAAATACCAACTTGTAATCTCAAATCAACCTTATATATTGAGAATTTGACAACTATGTGGGAGTTAATTTTTTTTTCTCTCTCCACACTTATTTTCTAATTTTGTTACTTGTGTCAGTATACTTATAAGAGCACTCGGTGTAGGAGGGGTATAACTCCGCCAAAAGCAAAAGTTGGCCTATAACTCCGTTATACCATACCATTTGTCCCGTTAAACGGCCTTTAACGCCGTTGCTACGGCGGTTCGCCAAAGGTAAAAAGTCTTTTTTTAATTTTTTGTAAATTGTGATTGGTTGGGGTATGTTTCGTGGGTCCCAAAGGAATGTTAAACCAGATAAAACGTAATTTTGAAGCGTGTGTTAAAATCATGTTAAAGAGAAAAAATTAACTTTAACATACTTTAACTAGATGTCTTATCTTACACTCTTAGGTTGATTTTTAGGATACTTCATGCTATATCTGTGACTTTTTTTTCTTAAGAAAAACGGTATTGGTACCTACTATTTGTACTTATTTAAGTATCTATTTATTTGATCAAGATAAGTGTCAAAATCATTGAATAATATGAAGAAATAAACTTAATAAATTACACATATGATCTTATAGTAAGTATGATTTATGAACATGAATTAAACAAATGGTAAACATCAATAAAATTTCTCTTTTCTTAATTAAGTCGTCAATATATTTATTTTTAAATTATTTACAGAAATAGTATCTCATATTCCACCAACCAAGCGTATACAAAATCAGAGAAACTCCAGCTAAAATAACAACTCAGAATGAAAAAATAATCAATGGAGAGAGAAAGTCAACATTCAAAGTCAACTGCTTTGAAACAAGGCTCCCTACAGTTTTGTCTTTGAAAAACATGAACCAACAGGGCACGCAATTCACCATCATTAGTCAAATTCACACACGATAAACCGATCTAGCTACACTGCGCCATTTATATACCACTTCTTCCATTTCCATTATAAACCTGCAAAACCCACCTGGCTCGAGCTTAAGAACCCAACTTTTATTTTTTTAGTGGTGCTCCGGAGTCAGAACCATGTCCGGTTACGAAGATCGACATGATGATGATAATGATGATTCGCCATTTTTCCCTCGTGGGAACTCAACGGATGTCAACAGTAGGATTTTGCTTATTGCAATTATATCTTTATCCATAGTTGTGGTGGTTGTAACCATGTTACACGTATATGCAAGGTATATATTACGCCGCCAAGCACGCCGCCGGGTAGCTCTTCATGGCATAGAGATCATATCCCGCATCCACTCTGACGACCCACCCAATCGGGGTCTTGAACCTATGGTTATCGCCTCTCTTCCGATACTCATGTACAAGAACGTTGACCGGGGACCAGACCATAGCCCTGAATGCACGGTTTGTTTAGGCGTGTTCGAAGATGGTCAGATGATTAGGACTTTACCGAACTGCAAACACCATTTTCATGCTGAGTGCATCGACAAATGGTTAGGCTCACAGTCCAGCTGTCCCATTTGTCGTCAAGAGGTGGAGTTAGGTTCCACCTGCATCCCGCCCTTACCTCGAGAGCCTAGTATCAGGCTAGGGGCGGGGGTTGGCCCACCTTCTGCTCCACCTCTAGAACGTCCAACTTCAGTAGCTACTGCTACAGAAGGTGCACCGGAGGAGACCGTACAATCATATGTAAAAGTCAATGGCATGAGCTCGAGGCTGAGTTCTTTTAGAAGAATGCTTAGTATGGATCGCACATCAAGACGTGTTAATTCATGTACGCAAGAGGGAATTGAAGATCTTGAAAGACAATGACTGATCGATAAAAAGAAATATACATACTTTTTCTTCAAATTTGTTTATTTTTGTCATGATCGAATAACCAAACAAGTTATTATAAATCCAGATCTAATTAACACAAGAAGTTACAGCGGATTAACACTTATGTTATTAGATTAAGAAACAATGTAAACTGGAATCGAATAAGAATAAAACGAAGAACACATTTTATCACAAAAAGCTTCAATGTATTAATTTGTTCGATCAATACACGTATGTTTACAATTCATAAGGAACTATATATAATAGTCCTTGAAGCCTAAATTATTAACCTAGTTATTCTAGGAAACGATTACAATTGAATTACATAAAGATATACATTCCATAACTAACTCTACTCGAATCTCGGACTTGATCTTGTTCAGATACGCTCATCAGTAGTAAATTAAATCGTCAGTAGTAATTGCCTTTAGCAGTAGTAACTCGAGATCAGTAGTAACTTCAATGTATTCTTCAGTAGTAATTCAGGATCAGTAGTAGATACTTTATATTCCAACAATCTCCCCTTAAACTTGTTAATTCTTTTTAGAATTACTCAAGTTTCTTTTGTTCTTCTTCTTCCTTCTTTCTCTTCTCTAATGTTCTTTCATTCTGTTTCTTTCGTTGAGCAATAATGTATTTGCTGTTTCTTTTGATGAAATAGTTAAGTTTGTTTTGAAACATTACAGCATCATACGGTTTTATCATGGTGTTTGTGAATATCTGATACATGATTTCTTCAGAGTGTGGATATTTTTTTTTCATATAAATATAGCTCACAGTTCTTGCTTGATCTTTCAAAGAAGTACATATTTACTGTGGGGAGTACATTCCAAGCATACACATTTTCTGTGTTTGTAAATGTTTCTGGGTAGTTATCTGGATAAAATGCAGCATCAATCATTTTAGTAATGTATCCAGCTCCAAAATTCTTCCATGATTTCTTTGTCATTCTAGGGTTTCCAATGATTAGAAGTTTGATTATATCACTTCTTGAACAGGATCTAATCATAGGTAACCATCCAGTAAATCTTTGAACAATTTTATCTTTCCTTATAATTTCTATAACATTATTAATCATAACTCTCCAATTGATGATTGGATTGTTTTCAAGGAGAGCAACTGGAACTTCAAGAACAAGAATAATTTGTTCTGTTTTTGACTTCTTTTTGTCTTTCTGTTCCTGTGGAATAGCTTTTCTTTTCTTTGTTTGGGGAGAGGAAGTTTCACCAGTAGTTGATATACTACCAGTTTGAATTAATGTTGGACTTATTGGGATTAAAGCATTTCCTTTTTCTTCTTTTGCTTCTAGTTCAGCTAATTTTTTCTTCTTGGCAGTACAATATTTATCTATTATTGTGATCATCTTCATTCTGCCAAAAGATTTTGCACTATGCCCTTTTGACTTCAGAAAGTCAATCATGTTTGTCTTCTGTTCAAAAATGTCATCTGGTAGTTCACCTTTTGTTCTTTTACTTTCAGCTACCAGATCTTCAAGACAGTTTAGATGTTCTTCTTCAATTTTTCTAAATCTTTTAAATTCAGCCTGTTGGTCTACTATCTGAACATCTTTTATTTGTGGAACATCTTTTATTTGTGGAACATCTTTTGCAGCACGTTTCTTTTCTTCAAGAGCTTGATACATAGCTACATTCTTTAAGTACCGCATATGTTTCACCTTCCATCTGGATTGTTTTTAAGATCTGACATGATTAATTTTGTTCACCATGTGGTGACCTAATGCTCTGTTGGGATAATCCTCATCATAGATCTCTTTTCCTTTTCCAATACAAGCTGGAAGAACAGATGGAGGTGGAGTATATTTCATATCTGGGATACCAGGAATTTCAAACTTTGGATAAAACAGTTTAAGTTGGTCTTCTAGTAGTATCTTGGGATGTGGAGGAAGTGTGCATTCATCTACTTCAAACCAATTCACATTATCATCAATGTCAGGTATGATAAGTGGTTGATCAGGAGTTGGTGGTCTTGAGATGATGACATAACGTTCTCTTTCAATAAGCTCAGGAATTTCTTCTTCCTCCTCTTCAGTAGTAACCAAGGTGGTTTCTAATGGTACATGTGCTACTGGTACAATTTGTCTTTCTTCTACTGGTGAGGTTGCTTCAGTAGTTACTACTACTAGGGCATCAGTAGTAACCATAATGTTTTCTTCTGTAGTGTTTACTACTGGTGTATCTGCCTTTTCACCAAGACCAGTAGTAACAACCTCTTGATCCTTTTTCTCAGTAATAATCATGGGATCAGTAGTATTCTGCACATCAGTAGCAATTTGAGAGTTTATTTGTTCTGCTGCTTGTGATTGATTTGCAGACATAAAAATATCCTCATCCATATCTTTGTACAAGTCTTCACCAGCATTTTGACTTGTTTCACCATGAGCCTCTTTCAAATTCAGGAGGGCTGCTGCTGCAATGGATTGATCAATCATTCCTTGAATTTGATCTTTCTCCCCCTTAGTGATCTCAACTTGTTGAGCCTCACTATCAGCAACCTTTCTTTGCAATTTTCTGATCAATTTAGATTGCCTTTGAAGCCTTTGCTCAAACCTCTTTTGTCTTTTGTTCAAGGTGTTGATATAATGCTTCATGTAGGTCATGGTTTTTCCTTGATTATTGAGTAACTCCAGACAATGTTGTACAGTGGTTTTAAGGTTTTCCTTCCTAGCCGTCAATTTGGTTTATTTAATACTGCCCTCAGCCCATTTGGGTGGATCATTGGGCTCATTTGGTACATTGGCTTTAAGGTTTTCCATCCTATCCGTCAATTCAATTTGTTCTGTTCTACCCTCATCACTTCTTGGTGATGAAATCGGTTGTTTGGACATACTCTTCTTCCTAGAAGAAGCAGTAATACCCCCCCTTGTGGTTTCTTGGCACCGGGGTCCTCTCAGTAATTCCTCAAATTCTGAGTCATCACTAAGAGTTACCGAGGTCTGGGTCCTAATGATGTTCTCACTATCCTGTGCACCCACCTTTGGGGCATCAGTAGTGAGAGCCCTTTCCTCATGACCTCTCTCCTCCTGTGAGGTCAACTCTTGGAGCCTGGGGTGTGACTCAATTTGTCCCCTGGTGTCCTTTAAGGAAGTTTTCTTCCTTTTATAAATGATGGAAATGTTTTGGGCTATTGGTAGGTCTTCAACAGAGTGAAGAGTAGCACTCTGAGGATTAATCTCATGTTCCTGGGACACATTCAGGATATTGGTTGGTTCATCTATTTGAGTGGACCGAATGGGTTCTGTTTGGGCTGTATTTGGTGGTGGAGTGGGTTGGGTTTCAATTGGGTGAGTTGAACCTTCTCCGGTAGGTGGTTGATCATTGATCATGTTTGGGAATAGAGGGGTGACTTTACCAGAAAATTTAAATTGTTTTCTCATGTTAGAAAACACCTTTTTGTTTAATTCAGGAGTTACAAATCTGTTTTTAGGAATGGAAAGGTTTTGTAATTCACAATTTATAATATGAGTTAGGAATCTTGGATACATTAAAAATGTAGATGAAGAAAGATTTCCAAGCATTCCTTCAAAGATCATGTTTGAAAAATTGAATACTTGTCCTGTACTCAGACAAACAACAGCAGATGCTATTGACTTGTTGAATTCATTCCAAGTACTCCTTTTAGGAGAGATGCAATGTTGAATAGTGTGTATTAAAAACTTCCATTGGGGTGAAAGAAGACCTTTTTGAAATGTGACTATATCTAGTCTTCCTTCATATCCCATTTTTTGTAAATTTTCAACAAGATCCTCCTTTGGCAAAGAGAACATACCTGACTCATCATGGAGTTGAAGATGTTGTCTAATGGATTGTTCAGTGATGGTGATGTACTTTCCTTCCACAGATGATTTGATCATAGACATTGTTGATCCTTCAGTTCTTTCAGCATTTGTCCAGAAATCAACCAAGTGTTGTTGATAAGCTGTTGGGTTGATTGAGAGTGCAAACTTAATGTAGGAATTCTTTAGGAACATTACAATGGGACGAAAGTCTTTTGTACCGTCTGGATTCCTCAAGAAAGCACACATATTGTGGAATTCGGAATATTTATGATCAATTGGGATTGCAAGAGATTTTAGGGTTGCCATGGTGATTGATTTTGATCTTTTGAGATGATTTTCTTTCAGAGAGAGTGATCGTCTTGTTAGGAATTGCAGGTTTGTGAAAGAAATTGAGTTGTTACTGATGACAGGTTTTGATCGGATTTGTGCAGAGAGAAGGGTTTAGCGTAGGGTTTATCAAATCGAGGAAAAAATAATGCTAAACTAATCTCAGTCAGGTATTTATATTTTTCGATTAAACCTGCAAAATGACCGAAATATCCTTCGAATAATAGCTTAACGGCTATTTTCATGAGGGTCAGTAACGTAATTGTCGTATTTTACAGATAACGGCCGATCAGTAGTAAATAAGCATCAGTAGTAAAAACATCAGTAGTAACCTTTGTTTTTAGACTTAACCTAATTCCTACTGAGAAACCCTATCAGTACTAAAGTATAGTAAAAGCATATCATCAGTAGTAATAAATAACCAGTAGTAAAACAAAACTTAAAATTAACATTTGTACAAAACTCTTTAGACATGATTTTCTTTTGAGATTTAATTGATTAAAATCATTCCAATACTGCTAAACAAGAAGTTGAATCTTCCTACATCAAAAGCTTTTGTAAAAAGATCTGCCAATTGATTATCAGTATGAATTTTCTCTACTTTAATTAATTTCTTTTCATTGCAATCTCTTATAAAGTGAAATCTAATTTCAATGTGTTTTGTTTTAGAGTGTTTTACTGAATTATTTACAATACTGATAGCACTTTGATTATCTATAAAAATAGGAGTTTTGAGAATAGATATACCAAAGTCTAGAAGTTGATTTTGAATCCACAGAATGTAACATCCCAGAATCCCGTAGCACGATATTGTCCGCTTTGCCTTACCGGCGCACGGTTTTGTTCTTGGTATGGACCACTCCACCCAAAAGGCCTCATGCTAGGAGAGGTATTCACACCCTTATAAGGAGTGTTTTGTTCCCCTCTCCAACCAATGTGGGACGAATGTTACAATTCTCCCCCCCTTGGGGACACAACGCCCTCGTTGTGCACATCGGTCCGGTGACTGGCTCTGATACCATTTGTAACATCCCAGAATCCCGTAGCACGATATTGTCCGCTTTGCCTTACCGGCGCACGGTTTTGTTCTTGGTATGGACCACTCCACCCAAAAGGCCTCATGCTAGGAGAGGTATTCACACCCTTATAAGGAGTGTTTTGTTCCCCTCTCCAACCAATGTGGGACGAATGTTACACAGAACTTGTGCACAGCAAGCAGAGGCAGCTACATACTCTGCTTCAGCAGTTGAAGTTGAAACATTGGTTTGTTTCTTGCATTGCCATGACACCAACCTTGACCCAAAGAATTGACATCCACCAGTAGTAGATTTCCTATCTTGACATTCACCACCATAGTCACTATCTGTGTAAGCTATAAGTTCAAATGATGATGCATGTGGATACCAAAGACCAAGTGAAGGTTTTCCTTTCAAGTATCTGAAGATTCTTTTGACTGCTTGTTAGTGTATCTCCTAAGGTTTTGCTTGATATCTGGCACACACACAAACACTATACATAATTTCAGGTCTTGATGCAGTTAAATACATCAAAGATCCTATCATTGATCTGTAAAGGTGTTCATCTACATCCTCCCCCTCAACATCAGGATGTAGGTGTTTGTGAGTTTCCATTGGAGTGCTTGCACTTTTGCAATCTTTCATTGAAAACTTCTCTAAGATGTCTCTGACATATTTTGATTGATTGATCAAAATACCATCTGGTTTCTGATTGATTTGGAGTCCAAGAAAGAAATTCATTGGACCCATTGAGCTCATTTTGAACTTGATCTGCATCAGTTCTTCAAATTCTTTGCACAATTTATCATTTGTTGATCCAAAGATGATATCATCTACATATATTTGGACCAGTAGTATATCATCTTTGACCTTCCTTGTGAATAATGTCTTGTCAATGGCACCTCTCTTGAAATTGTTCTTCAGTAGGTACGAGGACAATGTATCATACCAAGCTCTAGGTGCCTGATGAAGGCCATAAAGAGCTTTGTCTAGTTTGAACACATAGTCATCATGTTCTGGATCTTCAAAGCCTGGGGGTTGACATACATATACTTCTTCTTCTATTTTCCCATATAGGAAAGCACTTTTTACATCCATTTGGTAGACTTTGATTCTTTTGTATGAAGCATATGCTAGAAATATTCTGATTGCTTCAATTCTGGCAACTGGTGCATATACTTCATCATAATCAATCCCTTCTTCTTGTGTATAACCTTGTGCTACAAGCCTTGCTTTGTTTTTGATCACTATACCTCTTTCATCTTTCTTGTTTCTAAAGATCCATCTGGTTCCAATGGGTCTTTTTCCTTTTGGAAGAGGGACAAGTGTCCATACAGCTTGTAGTTTAAATTGAAGAAGTTCTTCTTGCATTGCTATGATCCAGTTTGAGTCTTTCATAGCTTGTTGAATCTTCTTAGGTTCTTCCTGTGACAGAAAACATTCATACATGCATTCATTAGATATTAGACTGATATTACAAATATTATAATTAAATTTGCTTCTTGTCTGCATGGATGAATTAACATCACTTAGGACTAGGTCCAAAGGATGATTCTTTTCAGTTCTGGTTCCAGGGATTTTGTCAACAGTTAGTTGAGAATCTAAGTTTGACTCATTTGATTCAGGAATTCGTGCATCTATTCCTGATTCTTCTTGATTGTTTGCATTTTGATGAGGTTCATCATTACTACTGGTGTCAGTAGTAACATTCTCTTCAGTAGTTTTAGTAGTATCATTGTTGTTACTGGCATCAGTATTAAGTACATCATTGTCACAACTTTGAGGTTCAGAGTTATTACTGGGATCAGTAGTATCTTCAAAGTTTGAGTTGTTGCTGGTATAATTGAAATTAGGGTTACCAGAGTTACTACTGTCCTCAGTATCAACTGTGGGAGCAGTATCAACTAAGATATATTTCATGATTTCTTGCCTTTCACTTGATGATGGTCCTACTTGTTGGCTTTGATTGTTTGAATTTCCTGTATTAAATTCATAACTAAAATCTAAAGATTTGGTTAGATTATCAATATTAAACAACCAATCTGGGCCATTTCCTTGTTCATTCATAAGATTTTCATTAAAGGATACATTCACACTTTCTTCAATGATCCTCAACCTTTTGTTGAACACTCTGTAGGATTTGCTTTGTGTTGAATATCCTACAAATATTCCATCATCTGCTTTGCAGTCAAATTTACCAATTTGTTCTCTTGTAACTAAAATAGTACAAGGACAACCAAATAATTTTAAGAAACTTATTGATGGTTTTCTTTTATTGAAAAGTTCATAAGGTGTTTTAAAATGAGGCTTAACTATTAATACTCTGTTCTGAACATAACAGGCGGTATTAACAGCTTCAGCCCAAAAAGTTATTGGTAATTTTGAATCTGCAAGCATAGATCTGGCTGCTTCAATGATAGTTCTATTTCTTCTTTCAGCTACACCATTTTGTTGTGAAGTTCTTGGTGAGCTGTACTTCCTGTCAATACCCTTAAGATCACAAAAGTCAATTAGGTTAGTATTCTTAAATTCAGTTCCATTATCACATCTAATTGCTTTCACTTTGAGATCTCTTGTATTTTCCAGCTTTACAATCAGATTCTTGATTAATTCACTTGTTTCATCTTTGGTCCTGAGAAAGAATACCCAAGTGTATTTGGAAAAGGCATCAGTAATAACAAGGCAATATTGTTTCTTTCCAATACTCATTACATTTGTAGGTCCAAAAAGGTCCATATGTAAGAGCTGCAAAGGATTAGAAATAGAGTTAATTGATTTGGTCTTATGAGAAGTCTTGTGTTGTTTACCTTTTAGGCAGGCAACACAATGATGATCACACATAAATTCTTTTTGTGGTAGACCAACTACCAAATCCTTTTTAACTAAATTGTTCATATTTTTAAAGTTTGTGTGACACATCCTTCTATGCCAAAGTTCTGATTCATTTGTGTTTGCCTTAGATATAAAACAGTTGATCTCATTTGATGAAATGAGTTCTCCCCCTATATCCAGGCAATACACATTGTTTCTCCTTGGTGTTCTTAAAACAACATATTTTTCATCTAAAATAAAATCAGGAGAAAGAATGATGCACTCAATATCTGTAAAAAGAATTTTGTTCTTCTTATCACAGACTTGAGACACACTAACCAGATTGTATTTAAGCTCAGCAACATAAAAGACATCATCAAAAGTAATTTTGCCATTTGATACTGTACCTTTACCTGTAATCTTACCTCCCCTAGGATTTTCTCCAAAAGCAACATATCCTCCCTCAAAAGACTTGAAATCTCTAAGAATTTGAAGATTTCCAGTCATGTGTCTAGAGCATCCACTATCAATATGCCATGTTCTACCTTCTTCAGGGATCTGGATACTCTGTACATAAAGTAAAAGGATTAGTTAATTTTGGGAACCCAAGCTTGTTTTGTCTTGGGTTCATCCTTTGGAGAATAAGATTTGTTAACTGAATGAGTCTTAGATGCAGTTTTGTATTTAGTACTGGTGTTGTGAGTCACTACTGATCTAGGTTTAAACCCGTAGTTTTTAGCCTTTGAAAATTTTACTACTGATGGACCAGTAGTATTTTTGTAATAAGGGTTTTGAGCATAATCAGTAGTGTTTTTGTAGTTATACCAGACAGCATTGTAATTAGGGTTTTTACCAGTAGTAAACCTGGAATAGTTTCTACTGATGTTTGAAAATCTTGAAAATTGAGGAAAACGATTTTGAGTTCCATTGTTTTTAAAATAATTACTTCTGCTTGGACTTTTATATCTGGTATTTTGAACAAATCGTGGTGCATTTCTTCCAAATTTATGAGTATCATTAGTATATGTTTTATTGAACTCCTTTTGATTTGGTTGCTTAAACTTCTTTTCTTTTTCTTCTTTAGTTTGTTTTAATTTTAATGCTTTTTCCTTTTCTTTGTTGATTTTGAATTCTTTAAATTCTTTATTGTTAATAGGATTGAAGTGACAGTTTTTAGCTATGTGATTGACTTTGTTACAGATTAAGCATGATAATTTAGTTGATTTAGAATTTTTCAGGTTTTCTTTGTTCTTTTAATTGGTTTAAATTCCTTTAATTTCCCCTTCTTAAAATTGTTGGTATATTTTCTGAGTTATATTTTGGGGATATAATGTGACTTTGTGTGGTGTGAAAACTGGTATCATTTGATTCAGTTGTTTGATCATCATCAGAAGATTCATTTGATTCATTACTGGTTTCAGTTTCAGTTTGACTTTCAATTTTTAAATCATTTAAAATTCTTTCTGTACTAGATTTTAGTGGTGGAATAAAATTTGTTGGAGGTGGGACTGCATGATATCCCACTCCATGAATAACCTTTTCTGTAGTTTGATTGCTAGTTAATTCATTGACAATTTTAGAACTTCTTTCATACTTTTTAATGGTTAATTTATTCTGTTCTAGTTCCATTTGACATTCTTCAAGTTTGATTAAAGTTTCTTTTAATTTCAATTCAATATGTTCTTTTTCATAAGTGGTTTGTAGTAATTCATCTTTTATCTTTTGATCAGTTATTTTATAGATTTTGATTTGGTTTTCTAAATCAGCTATACAACCATTATATTCAATTCTTCTGTTTCTATTTAAAATCATCTCTTCTAGTGTTTCTTTATTTAGTTTTTCTAATTCTTTGTATGATTTAATGCATTCAGGAGTGCAAGATTTAGAATGTACCTCAGTAGTAGAAGGATCAGTAGTAAATGCCATAAGAGCTTGATTCTGTGCATGTTCTTCTGCTTGGAAGCTCCAGTCATATCCTTGTCCTTCTTGAGAGACTAAGGCAGTTGAGTTGGACGTACTGTTCTTGTTGTAGCTTGATCTTTGATCTTTGTTTGGACATTCTCTGGCAAAGTGACCTAGATTGCTACAGTTGTAGCACTTAACCTTGGTTTTGTCAAAGCCAGCTCTATCACCTTTGTTGGAAGACAGATTTTGCCTTCCAGTTCTTTTAAGAAACCTCTTTGTCCTTAAGCTTAGCATGGACATCTGGCATTTAATATCCATCTCTTCCAAATCATCAGGATTGAGTTGTTCTAAATCCTCACTAATCAGTGCAGTATGCACATGACTAGTGAAGAAAGATTCTCTGGCTAAATCTTCTGTTCCCGCATTCTTCATAGCCTCCTGACATGTTCCTGTATTTGACACAAAAACAGCATTGTTTGAAGGTATATTTGGAGTTTTAGTACTTACCTCAGATTCAAAGACTCTTAGTTCATTGTAGAGTTCATCAAGTTCTTTTTCTTCTAGTGCATCTCCTTGTCTATATATCACAGTGTACATATACCATTCTTCACCTAGAGACCTGAGAAACTTTCTGTTGACATCATCATTGTCTGGTTTGTAACCCACTTGATTTAGTTCACCAATAAGCTTGTTGAACCTATAAAAGACCTGTGATAATGTTTCATTCTTCTGGCCTTTGAAGTTTTCAAAGTCCTGTTTCAGAACAGACTTCATGTTTCTTTTGGTGCTCTTAGTACCAACAAACCTCTTTTCCAGTGCCTGCCACAGCTTCTTGGCATCATCATATTCAACAAAAAGATGTTGATAATCATTGGGAATGGCAAGCAAAAGAGTGCTTAGAGCTTTGAGTTCGATTCCTCTGTCTTTCTTCTCTTTCTCACACTTCAATTTGTCTGCTTCAGTTGATGTACTTGCTGCTTGAGTCTGAATGGTTTTGTTGCCTTCAACAACAACTTCCCACATGGAATAATCAGTAATAAGCATGTACTGCTTGATTCTGTTTTTCCACATCCCAAAGTTGTTGGGAGTGAGAATGAGAATTTTGTTAGCTTGAGTGCTTTCATTGTTATCAGACATGATTAACAATTTTGAGATCGAAAGTAAGAAGACTTTTTGTTGTTCTTAATTCGTAGATCTAGAACCAATAAGCTCTGATACCACTTGTCAGTATCGAATAACCAAACAAGTTATTATAAACCCAGATCTACTTAACACAAGAAGTTACAGCGGATTAACACTTATGTTATTAGATTAAGAACAATGTAAACTGGAATCGAATAAGAATAAAACGAAGAACACAGTTTATCACAAAAAACTTCAATGTATTAATTTGTTCGATCAATACAAATATGTTTACAATTCATAAGGAACTATATATAATAGTCCTTGAAGCCTAAATTATTAACCTAGTTATTCTAGGAAACGATTACAATTGAATTACATAAAGATATATATTCCATAACTAACTCTACTCGAATCTCGGACTTGATCTTGTTCAGATACGCTCATCAGTAGTAAATTAGATCGTCAGTAGTAATTGCCTTTAGCAGTAGTAACTCGAGATCAGTAGTAACTTCAATGTATTTTTCAGTAGTAATTCAGGATCAGTAATAGATATTTTATATTCCAACAATTTTTGTTAAATCTTTCTGTTAATATTAATGAGAAATTACTCTAAAACCTTAAACGTCGACAAGTTTTGTTTAAAAGATTAGTTTATTTTTTCAACGAAGACTTCGGGATTATTTTTAGTTGGTAAAATATATGAGGGCGGCAGGTATAACGTATACCTATGTGAACCATTGACTTTGACGACAGTTTATGGAAACCACCTCATACTCTTGGCAATTAAAGATTTCAGTCCTTGTAATTTTTGTAACACGGAACACCTTGAATGTGATCGCCAAATCCTTAGAAATTTAGATGTAGAACTTTAATCATTACTTTAATGAATATAATTTATTACATTTACTCCGTGTGATCAATTTAGTAACTAAACCCCGACGGATCTGATCCGATATAAATTAATCTAGTTATCTGATCAGTATTGGGTGTTTTAACGTGCTTTATTGATGTTTATAGTGCTTTATATATAGTTCCCTTTTATTAAAAAAAAAAACACCAAATGTCAGGGAGGTTATGAATGAGTTTATGCTGGCGTTCGATAGATAGAGGAAAAAAATTCATTTTCCCTGGAAAATATTAATAAGGTAATACGTTGATGAGTATGTGCTTCCAAAAGTATAGAAATAATAATACATAAAGATTTATAGAAAAAAAAGGCATTCAAGTGCTTAGTAGGTATTCACATGTGGTACTCATTGTTTGTAACAATAGTAGGTACTCATATTATAAGTCAGTAACGAGATGTAGAAGATGATAGTGGCGGATGCTAGCGAGGTTGGTGATAGGTATGACTTAATATGAGTTAAAAATAGAGTAAATTACACGGATAGTCCATGTGGTTTGTCAAAAATTTGATTTTTGATCCTTAAATCTCAGAAATTACAATGATAGTACTTAAATACAAAATTTTGTGACGCTTTCATCCTTATTACTAACTCCTGTTAAAATTTGCAGTCAAACTACAAATATTATGTGATTATTGTCATTACAACTATATTTTCCCCATCACAGAGGTTAGAGGGTCACCGCAAGAACGACCACTAAACGTCTACTCGCACTACAAGATGAAATAACAACTGAATCGGAAACGGCATGTATTGTCATTGAATCGACAAAGTGGATATTGGAACATGAAAAGAAATATTAATCTTTTAAGTTGTAGACATGAACATAAATCAACTGTTCTTTTAAAATGAACATAAATCAACTGTCATGATGAATCTAAATGTATGCTTTTAATCCATCGTCAAAAACACGAGAAAAATCCTCCATCTCAGTAGTCGAAAAGCAAACGCCAATCTCCATATCTTCATGTGATTCTTTGCAGGCATTTAAAGATATCGACCCATTATAATCGATCGAAATCGTTTCGAGCTTTTCAGGATTCCCCCACCCGAAATCCATGTCATAAAATATAAGCTTTGGTGTTCCAGCAACCCAACAGTTGTCGTTGGCCTCCCTTGAGAAAAGAAATCGCCATATGATTCTATATCTTTCACGATTCCATCTTTATCAGTCAAACTCTTGTGTAGACTTTCTCCAAGCAATTTTGCGCAAGTAACGAATACTTGGTTTTCAGTTAACTTTGCGGTTTTCTCCATCGCCATACAGAACCCAACACAATTGCCAAAGTAGGCCTTGGGGATCGGGGGATCCATACGTGCCCTACAATCGATAGGGAGGACAAGTAGTTGTAGTTCGTCGTTTCGCACTTTGGCGATGCAACTCCAAATATAAGCACATGTGACCGTAAACGACGATACATATGCTAATTCTGGCAGTTGGGTTGATACCTTTTTCTTCAATTCATTGATGACACTTCGCTTCAAGATAAAGGTCGCCCGAACTTTATCAGTTGGTCCGGATAGGCTTTGAGTTTCATAGTCTTCTTTGAGAGTCTCAACCTTTGCATACTTTAGATAACTTTCATCTAATTTTGGGTTTTTTACGACTCTATCATATAACGGCAAAGTTCCCTTAGCTAGAAATGACTCATTTGTACCAAATCGAGCAATCGATGTCCATGCTTTCAAGAAACAAAACCGAGTACTAGCATCACAAAGGACATGGTGATTAGTCATCCCAATAGAGATGCCCCGGTGCGGAAAATAGGTCACTTGAACGGAGAAGAGCGGGATCTTTGTGAAGTGTGGTGTTTTAGAAGCCTCACCCAATAGAGGTGTTAGATGGTAAAACTTGTCACAATCTCGAGGATGGTTCCCTGTTAATTCTTCGAAATCAAGGTTACATTTTGCAAAAGTAACCGCAACAGAATCGCCTTCAACATATTGAATTTCGGGCTTTTTACTAGTAAGAGTAGGAAATAGGACCAAGTTACCACCGAAAGGATAAAAATGTTGAAGAGTGATTGATAACGAGTGTTTAAGATTGGGAACAATAGTTGCAGTAAACTGTGTTTGAGTAATTGAGAGCTTGTAGAAAAAAAGGTAGTGAACCGGAGGTGAGCGTAGCCAAAAGAAGTCGAAGAAAGACAGTGGCATCGATCTGTCCCTTACGGTGGCCGGTGGTGGCGATACTTTGGACTCTTCAAGAACGTCCAAAATGGGAAGGAGGAAAGCCATCTCTGATGTGTCTCCCTTGAATGTTTTAACTGGACTTATAAAGGCTTACAGTGTAGGAAGTAGGAAAGAGCAATTTGCAGGATTAATGTCATTTCTATACAGACAAATTGCACAAATAATATTGTTTAAAAATAATGCTAACTTACTATGACATCCCCGGATCCCCTAGTATCCCCTGTGGTCATACCCGAATCCCCTGTAACCGAGATTTTGTATACTTTTTTGTACCTTCTGTGTCAAATATGGTAACCTCATGGTTGTACCCGAATCCCTTTTGGATTGAACCAGCTAAGGTACAACTCCACTATTACTTTTAAGGTGTCAAATTAACATATTTGTTGAAATAACATTAATTAGCAATTAAATTCATTATTTAGTAATACTCCCTTTAACTATATTCCCTTTTATTATTAAACATAAATTCCTATTATGAACTATATATAATGGTATATATGGAAAGAAATTTAGTTGTTTCAAAATCTAAGAGCGTTAGTTTTGTTGGTTGAAAAAATAAACCTGATTACGAGTTATCAACTTTATTTATATTTAGGCCTAATTGTAATTTGAAAAAGAAAAAAAAAATTAATGGCGTTGATGGAAATCTGAGTTGAATTTTTCTTTAATTTATATCTATATTTGTTTATGCATTTTGTCCATTATTTTTTGCAGCTTTTCATTCTATAGAATGATGTTTTGATTGAAATCCATTTTGACGATTGTTAGATCAGAATTAAATCTGCAATGAGCCAACAAGAGGTAAAACCGATGTCGGTCATAAAAAAAATTGAGGTATAGTTTGAAGTGAATAATTAATTTTTTTTTTAATTATTTAATGTGTTTGGTATTTCAAAAAATAGCAACAAATTATTATTTAGGATTTTAGTGGTTAAAGTTAGTACATATACATTGAATCACTAATTATTTCATTTTTCGCTTGACTTTTGCACATATATGATTTAGAAGTTAATATATATTGAATAATTTTCAAATCTTTTTACAAGCTTTACTTTCAGGTCTTGTGCTTGATTTCATGTGGAATTTAAGGTATTTAAAGTACATTTGCATTGAATATAAAGCTACTTTAGAGACATATAATACTAGTATGTTAATTTGTTGACCTGTTAAAAGAAAAAAGAAAAAGAAAAAAAGTTACACGCACCGAATTATTCTGGTTGAATTAACATATAATTTAAGATATTTTTACAAATATAAATATGTTGAATTAGTACTACGTACTCACCCAATTTATTTCCTTTTCAGGTGTTGATTTGTATCCGGGCATTGCAGGAGGGTGCACATACAAAAGGGGATCTGGGCGTGACACTGTAAGATATTAGGGGATTCGGGCATAGCAATAAGGTATCCCCATTTGACACAGAAAGTACAAAAGGTACAAAAAAGTACAAAAGGTACAAAAAAGTACGCAAAATCTCGGTTTTAGGGGATCCTGGTATGGCCGCAAGGGATACTAGGGGACCCGGGTATGGCATAGTAAGTTAGTATTATTTTTGCAAAGCCTCCAATAACAACATTATATGTGCAATCTGTATAGGAATGACATTATTCCTGCAAATTGCTCGGTAGGAAACATTTTTAGGCCGACAATTTTATTATAGAAATGATGGCTCATTTGTTTTTGAAGCGAGTCCAATACACACAATCTTCACAAAAGTAATGGCATTATGCCTACAACGTCAATTTAAAGCGAGTCCAATACGTCAATTTAAAGCGAGTCCAATACAGACAATCTTCACAAAAGTAACAAAAAAAGGAAAAAATAGTAAATGCCCTAAATGTTATGTGAAGAAGCAACACTAAATTAAAGGAAAACTAGTAAATTATCATCTTTTATTTGTTGTATAAACACATATTGTACAAACATATTGTAACTATTCTGGTATATAGATAGAAAATGTAAAGTAAAAATCACATTAACCTAAAGGCATGTATAAAGGGCTTTTTAGCTTATTAGCTTAATAAGTTTAAATAATTAAGTTTATTTAAACTAATTAAATTAATAAGCCCCCTTGAATAAGCTTTCCCAAACATGGCCACTGTATTCCAGAGTTATAATTTGGAGAAAAAAGAAGAGAAAATGAAGGAAATAAAAATTTTATCGTGCTCCAGAGGTTCTTTTATAAAAAAAGGAAAAAGAAGAGGAAATAAATTATTTCCATTTTTTTCTCTTAATCTTCCTCTCAAAATGAGAGAAGATTTGGAGAGAACAGAAATTTTAATTAATTACAATTATCAAACTAACGATATCATAACTTAATGTGTTTATATTTTAAGGACAAAATTGTAAATGTGTTAACTTTTTCCCTTTCTTTCCAACTCAGGAACACAAAAAATGATAGTTTTCTTTTCTTTTATATCCGATCCGGGAACACATAAAGGAAAAATACTTTATTCTTAATACCACTTCTTTTCTCTTTACTTTTCCTTTCTTTCATTTAATATGTGTGGAACACAGTGTAAATCTGTCAGCCGCTTCACATGAACTCTGATTGCTTCTAATCGGCCACTCGTCTCTCTTAGACTGCATGTAAGGGGTGACCACTGTAATAGTGGTCACGCATGCCACCTCACCGACACATCAGCTTTTTCTCTACGATCAAAAACATGAAAAATCACGACCAAACTCGTGTGCTTTAGAGCATCTCCGACCAAACTCTATCCAAACATCTATCTCTATATTTGAAGTATTCTTCTCTCCAACCCAACTCTATCATCAACTTTAAATATATAGTTGGATAAAAATCACTCTATATTTGAAGTGAGAGGAATTTAACTCTACCGATGGGCCCATATTAATTTATGAGTGCAATTGTTAGTAGAAAATGAATCTCACTGTTTTTGAAGGGAATAATATAATGTATAGTTAGAATTGAAATTTTGTTTAAAATGAGTGGTACTACCGAGATATAATATGGTTGGAGATGCTCCTGGGACGTGTGGGATGGCACTCCATGTCATGTCGTGGGAGGGACGCGGGTGATCAAATTGAGGGACGCCTTGCGACGGTTACGCCCAGTCCTCGGATTAACGTCTCGCCTACAATGCTGCCTCAGAATTGAAAGTTTAAGAAGTGATACTCAAGGAAGTACCCGATTGGGATTCCGATGTGATGGTGAATGAGAGATTGGGAGCCAAGGTACCATTTCTGGAGGCAGCAGTGATCAAAATCACTCGAAATCTTCACATCTTCATTATCCGTCCTTCAGTGCTCAATGCTGCGATTCCTCACTCTCAATTTATAAACATAGGGTTTCAGTCAAAACAAAACCCTAATTTTTTTATTAATTGATTGATTGATGTTTCCTTATTGCTTTTCTGAAGGTTAAAAATGTCTGGTTCGATCAGGGATGATTGGTTCCTCTATGCATCGATCAAGTATTGGTTTGTTTCTCTGTACTTGCTCTCGTATTTACTGTTTTTTTCAGTTTCTGGTTTACTGTAGTATTCATAATTTCTAGGTTTTGTTTTCCTCCCACCTTAAAATGTATAATTCCGGCGAATTATTATGCAGCAGTGACCTAATGAACCGCTAATTCAAGCAGTTATTCCATAAATTAAGACATTCGCTCCCATTATCTAAATCAGCATTTCCATCTGAAGACAAGTTTATAGTTTCAAAATGATAAAATATAAAGTTAATTAAGGTAACTTTCATAGTCCAATACGGCAATACATACAATAGCAAATAGCAGCTCATGTACAGTTAGGGACATTTCCATACAATTTTTCCTCAAATTTTCTTCAATGGTCAACAATGGCATTGGGTTGAATATAATTTTAAACTTTGATTAATTGTACAATGAAATTTCCTATAACAGGGTGTGAAAGTCTCTCTTTCACCTAAACCAGTCTCGAGTATTACATGTTCAGATTATAATGTTTTGCACTTGAATTGGACTGCAGAAATGCTCCAGCTACAATTGGATATGAACGATCAATGTTATGACAAGTAAGCATAGGTTATTTACGTATATTCAATTTGCTGAAATTATGATTAATGTATTCCAACAATACATAAATTTTCACACATAGCCCATGAAACAATAGACTTTCACTAATATTATTAAATATCTTAACACTAACATTATATTTTTAATATGACATGTGTTATTTTGTAATGTGTATGTCCAAAATTTTGGCTTTAGCTTTTCCAAAACCAGGGAATAAAATTAGTGCATTAAGGCACGCTAGGGAATTAAAATTGTCCTCTGGAAGTAGAGAAAAATGTGATGTACTTTTAAGGCGAGTAGAAGAATTCCTTAGAGCTATAACTGATGCTAAAGATTAAAAATGGTCAATTTCTGATGGCAGGTTTTAACTGTAATTGTTTTTTTTTTATCAAATTTGATCAGGTGGATGACACAAATGAAACATATAACAAACCCAACCATTCAGAAAACAAACAGGTACGCCGTACACATATCATTTTATTATTTTCAGACTTTAAGTTATCATTTTAAACGGGATATATTTAATTCTGGATAAAACAAGTTTGATTGGCTAAAAAACAATATCATTACAAGAATAATTTAATATTCCTATAATTTTCTGAGGCATTTTAATACACTTGGAATCACTTTTGACTTGTTTGACCTATTTAAATTTTAGTTAAATCATTTTGGTAGTGAGTTAGTTGAAATAGAAGAATGAGTCAAAAAGGTTCAGTATAAAATCGGTCATCTTTATGTGCATGCCAAATCAAAATCAGGCATGGTTGGGTTGGTCTCAATCTTCCAACACTTTTTTATTTTAATCCATTTTCAAAAATTTGGTAAATAATTGATGTATTAAATATGATTATAGCTATATTGATAAAATATAAACATGATTTCTTAGTTATGATTTATGACGTTGTTAGCATTTTTCAATGTTGTATAAAACGGTCGGTGGTACCTAAGCGGCCGACCACCTTTAAGCAATTAATCTGTCTTGGCGGTGATTAATTGGTTTCTAGGTGGGTACCATAAAACACTTAAAATATATAAATATTAATGTATATATATAAACAAAGGTTTTAAGTGCCACGTGTCTCCTTCTTAACCCTCTTAATTCATACGTGGCAATATATTATTGGCCATAAGGTTTGTTTTCCCGCCCAGCAACCACAGCCATCTCTACAACGTTTCCCAATATTTCTGCAAGATTTACGGCACAGTTTTTCATTTTCCCACCCACTCAATCTCTAAGACTACCGTTATGCATGACCTCCAGACCGGTCACGACCTCCACGCCAGCCGACCCCGACCGATCGCCCCCGTTACGCCCGCCTCCCCACGACGCGTCGAGCCCCTCCAACGGTCGACTAATCGACCGGTCAAAATCGACCGTTGAACGTAAACCAAACCCCCCCAACGACTATTTTCATTAAACCAATCTCTTTTCAAATTCAATTTTTACCCATTTTTTTACCCTATAAATACCCAATTCTTTTACCAAATAATTCATAACTCTCTTTTCTTTCTAATATACTAAAACACACACTCTATTCTCTCAATCACCGTCTCAAAAATGTCTTCCAAGAACAAAGGCAAAACTTCAAAATCTCGACGCCAAGCAAACAATCTCACACCCTCTCAATCACTCTCTATCAACTTTCAACAACCAACTTTCGTACACCAAACTACTCAACCAATCCCACAAGGTTATCAAAATAATCCATTTGCTCCCCCTACTACCAACAACCATACCGACCATACCCTCCACAACAACAACAACAACAACCACCACAATATCAACAACCACCACAAGGTTATCAAAATTATTTTGGTATGGACAATTTTGATCATTTCGTCGGGCTCGACCAATACGACTACCAACCAAGAGCTCAAGCACATGAAATTCTACAATGACCCACATGACCACTTCACCGGCAAAAAGCTTGAGTGGGTTTTGGCGAGAAAAGCGAAAATCAAGGCCAAATATAATTTGGATTTTTAGTTTTTTTTTTAGTATTTTTAATTTATTTATGTAATGTTTTTTTTTATTATAAGTGTAATATTTTTTTTTTTTATTATCAATGCATTGTTTTTAATTTAAATTAAAATTAAAAAATAAATAAATTATCGACCGGTCACCCATTAGGGCTATAGGTCGCTGTCTGGTCATGTGTTTGATTAGGAGAGAGAAATCTGATGTTGCGCATAGGTGGCAAGGCTAGTTTGATCACCCATTACGCATATCTCTACTATATTATAAAGAGTTTACCCCTTCCATATTTAGCAAGGCTGGAAATTCAGCCAACACACTTTCCATTTTTAGATTAAAGCCTGTTTAAAAAATAAATGCAGCAATAAGGATTCGAACACGGGACCAACTGCAGTACAGTCTTAGACGTTTATGTTTTCCTAAAACTCAAATATAACCAAACAGATTCAGTTTTTCGTTGCCTTAATCATAACGCCTCCTTGATCCATGAAACCTCCTCAATTCCCTAGCATCGGTTCCTTCACACCTCATTGTCTCTGATAAAAAAAACTCCTCGATTCCCTACCATCGGTTCCCTCAAACATCATTGTCTCTGCAAAAACCCCCTCGATAACTTCAACAATGAAACCTACCTTTAATCCTACAAATACATGATAAACTCGCTGAACTGAATCTTGTACAGGTTTCTTCTTGGTGTGCGTTGCGTCATTCAAACGCAACACGTTTGTATTTGGCTCTGAAATTACATCTCTTGTTGGCGTTACTCTTCACAATCCTTCCAATTATGTGCTGCAAAAGAGGTAAGCATTCGATCGATTATTTGATTTTACATATTTCGACAAAATTAAGCTTATAGTTCTTTAATTAGGGTTCTCATAATTGGCTCTCTAAAATAAGAAAGTGAGCAATTTTTAATTAGTGTTCTTATAATTGGAATTTGACGGTTGGATTGAAAATTATATGTATTCAGAATTGTTTCTGATGTCTGAAATATTTGTTGCAATTTTGTGACTCTTTTGGAAGTCCATGGTGCAGATTTTCAAGTGATTCAAAAAATCGAAATTGCAGACTCTATACCAGACGTACATTTCAGTTTTTACCGCTTCAGATAGGGTAGAATATTAAATGATATTTTTTAATCATCTTTTATGTTATTAAGTTTACCGCCTTGATTCCTTTTAGGTGGTTATGATTGAAGCATGCTTTCGAGCAAACAACAGGTTTGTCGCTTATAATGAGGTTTATTTCCTTAGTATCGTTCACAAGTTCTTAACGTTTTCTCTTATATTAATTACTTTATTTCTGATGCTGTTGTGAAATCAGAATCAACAAGAGAGTTTACTCATCTTATCTACAACTAGACTTAATTGAGGTTGAAACATATACTTTGACCCAAAATGGTATATTATTTTGCAATATATTGTGTTATACTCTTTTACGATTTATTTTTCATCTTTTCTGAAGTTTGTATTTAAATCTGTAACTCCTTAACAGATTACATGACTGTGTTGCCATAAAAGAAATTAAGACGAGTGGAACTCGTGCCTTGACAACAAAGTTGGATTGAAAGTGAGAGAAGCTTTCTTATTTTATGGTTTCGCTGTACCAAAGGATGCACATGAAAATGATCAGAAATGGCTATGATATTAATAATTATAGTTATTAATATTATTAAGTGAGCACATTATTTGTTTTTTGTAAAAATTTATTAATTTTTAATTATTTGATGCTTTTGCGTTTAATAATTTTGAGGTTGATGCTCTGTCTTCACGAAAAATGGGTACATGGCATCTCTCTTTTCGCTAGCCCCTCGAAATGCCCCATTTTTGCTTTCGCAATAGATTCTTCGGTTAGAAAACGTTTAAATCTTTAATGTGACTAATAGCATTTCATTTAGACTTCCCAAACGACATGGAAACCAACTTAAATAAGAAGTTGCGCTACTCAAGGCCCTATGTATGATCAGTTATGGTGATCTTGTTATTGTTGTTTTTGACATGTTGCAGTTGATTCAAGTTATGAATGTGCCACAAGAAACATCCCTTTTTTTTCACTTGGGCGTTTGATGCCAACAACCTCTAATATTGCATTCAGTGGATTTTATAATTTGGTTAGATTATTGAATTGGTATCTTCTTTTGGGTTAAATTTTGGTATTTTTTGTTACACCTTTAATAAAGATAATGAAATTTTAAATTAAATGATCTTAGATCATGTGTTATTAACACTAGCAGGGTACCCGCGCAATGCGGCGGCGGGTACTCGTAACTATTTTTTGAAGTGACGACAGTACCGGTGGTGGTGACAATAGCGATGGTGATGAGTGGTGGTGCGTAGTGATGGTAGGTGCTGACATTAGTGATGGTAGGATCAGATCCGAAATTGGCTTTTTTTGTGAAAGTAAATATGAGCCTTTTAAATAGAGAAATGATGGTTCAGTTCTGGTGACGTTAAAGCTTATATATATTAGTATCTGGAACAAATCAAAATAATCAAGCAGTTGAAGTGGTTAACTTATATCAACATGCTTGTCTAAATCACAACATTCATAAACAAACATCAACAACTTAAACTAAAAATAAAAAAATTTATATGATTTTCAATTGGTCGATCATAACACGAATTTACCAGAACAATCATCTGATCCATAGAGAGATAACATGGTAGAAGCTCACGTGATTTTCTTTAACTTCAACCGACAATTATGTCAATTTACATATAGGATGGAAGTAAATAATTTAAAACGGGAAAATAGAATGAAAAAAAAACGTTAAATGATTAAAAATAATGAATATTGTTGTTCACATAAAGTGGATATTGCTACAAGGAAGCAAATGGATAGCTGCGAAAACATCCAAGATCTCCCATAGTAGTCCTAGCAAGTTCGGTTTTTTTAGTGAACACTACTGTCCAATAGTTTTGAACGAAGTTGTAGTTTCCAAAATGTGGATAGTCTTTGGGTAGGTAGAAATCTATCTCGAAGCCCTTCAACGAAAACACACCACCTTGTAAATTGAGTCCGTCATATATAGTCCTTAAAATGTGGGGAATAAAGGCCATGATTTTGTGTCCCTAAGACGAAATCAATGAATTGGTAATTGTAAAGTTAGGAAATTTAAAGGTACTACATGTCATTATTTAATAGCAACTTACAAATTTGTCGAGCAAAACAAGCCACATGTTGTTTTGTTTGTCGTCCCTCCAAACATAATCAACCCGGACATAGTTGCAGCTGTAAGTCCACTCAAGTTGGCAGAGAGAGTCAAAGCTCACTATTGGTACATACAAGGGGCATTCCATCTGCTGCAAACGTTTTAAAAATATATTGGTGATTCAATGGTTTACTATATCACTTTACCTGTAGTGTAGATATATTTATAAACGGAGTGATTGACTAATGCGTAATGCACGTTATGTGTACACCTTAATGACGAATTTCAGTTAATGCCGTAAAAATTTAAAAACGGCCAAATGAATGTAAATATCACGGATTCACCTAATCATTGACCAAGTAAACATGCGATATATATTTTCATATTAATTACAGTCAATTCAACGACGTTACAAAAATAGACCATAAAAACGTTTCCTTATTTAGAAAAGTCCAAATCTGTTACTTTGACTGTAATTATTTCAACATTTACTAAAAAAACGTTTCCCGATTTTGTTAATAATCATGAATAATACGTTTTCTTTGTTGCTTACACGTAGCTAGTTGAAATATGTATAGTTATTTCAAGTTGGTATGACAATTTGACAATGGATTGTATATATATATATTTGTTATTAACCGGACACTAAACATTAACGTGGAGCATATAGTGTGGCCTGAATTGTAGCTGCTTGTTTATGTATGGTCAAAAGTTGATTTCGGTTATAAATGGTTTTGGTATGGTCAAAATTTGATTTTCGGTTATAAATTAAACGGAAATTGTTTCTAGAAATTGTTGATATATAGCCTGTTATGTATGCTTTTCGGTTATAAAATTTTGTATCCCAAAATGCTTTGCATGAATTATAGATGGTTGTTTATGTATGGTCAAAAGTGGATTTTCGGTTAAAAATGGTTTTGGTATGGTCAAAATTTGATTTTCGGTTATAAATTAAACGACTTTTGTTTCTAGAAATTGTTGATATACAGCCCGTTATATATGCTTTTCGGTTATAAATGAGTTTGGTATAGTCAATTGTTGCTATAACTAAAGCGGTATAGTTAATGTTAGTGATAAATCGGTTGGAGTAACAGGTTAATAGGGGAAGTGTGGGTGGTTTTAAATAAAATGTAATGTAGAGCAAGTGGTTAACACATAGTCCTAAGTTAGGAGAGGTCCTGGGTTCGAATCTTAAAAGCTGCGATTTATTTTTAAGGCAGAGAAGTAAGTAACAAAAGAGGAAAGCTCCTTAAAATTAAGTTTAAGGAGGTCCTTAAAAGTTGCCTAATGTGGTAGGCCTAAATGCATTATATATTAGTAAGATAATGTCCTAACTAAATGAACTACTGAAACATATGTGCCTTAATTCAGTTATGTTTATCACTCTTTTAAACATTAGAATATTGAAGTTACTACTGTTATCACGCAGCAACCCTATCCGCCACCGGCCACCGTCACTATAGCCACCACCACCACCTACTAATAGGACGATGCAAAATATTCTTACATGATATTCGCCGCCGTATTGCGCGGGTACCAGCTATTTCTAACTACTACGCTTTTTCCCTCCCTCTTCCGTCACTACAATCCTGATCATCTCTTCTGTGAAATCCTTTTTGCTTCCCAAACCCTTCTCAGAGCCTCTTCGTCGTTAACTGCTTCCGATCATCCACCCCAACCAGTATCTTCCACTTAACCCCCTCCGCCTACTATTCCCCCAATCGTTTCTTAAGGTTAAATATCACAGGTGAAATTATTATTCTGATTAAGGTTTTGGAATCTTCTATGTTCTAATTTTCTGTTTAGAATTCAGTTATTACGTTTCAATCATTAGTAACTGCTTTTAATTGTGTTATTTCCTATTGATTTTAAATATTTCATGATTTAAATGGGCGTTTTTAAATCTGGGAAACGACCAGTTGATCCAGATTCAAATGGTGACAAGATATTCCTGGTACAATCATTTAAATAATCTTATTAGTTATTATTAAAACAAGCACATATTTCCTGCTTCTAGATGGGAGAGAGATACACGCACACTTAAAGTAGATGTTATCATAGTCAACCAACATTTGTTGTTTTAGTCTTATAAATTCGGGGTCAACAATCTTCTCCTATATATGAACCTACATTTGATTTATATTTACCAACTAGGCAGTTTGGAGCTATCTCATTCGCTAACAATACCATGTGTAATTCTAGGATTGGCCAACATGTCATGTCTCTCTTTCCTGCATTTATTCACAAAAATCCATTCATTTACGGAAAGAAAATCAACTCCCAATGTTAAACAAGATTCACAGGATTTTATATTTACTAATTCCGAAACTTCTCTCCTGCATATATACCACCAAAAATCACCGGATTTCATTAAGATAAACTTTTGAATTTTTTTGATTATTTCCTTTAAAATCTATTTAATACCACCTGTGATAATTATAGTAAAAATTCAAAACATTATATACAATTGATTATTTCATTTAAAATGTATTTAATACCATCAAAAATACTTAGCCTTACACCGTGATAATTATTGCTTTTTTTGTGATAATATAGTAAAAATTCAAAACATTATATAGTCAACCAAAATTCCGGTTTATTCTACGGTATAACATAATCTATTCCTTAAAAAATTTTAAAATTCGATAACCATTATCCCCTATATAAACCATGCCAATATGGTTGAAATACTTATAGTTGATTAAAAGCCAGTTCCTATTCCCTGCATCAAAGAACAGCATCAGGTGAAGGTACATATTATTCCTTGATTTTTCACACGCTTAATAGCCTGTGGTATTCCTTTGTGTGAACTGCAGTCAACATCGTGATGTTATCTTCATAGATTTAGGGCAGTTTCAAATCATAAACAGCAATACCATAAAACGATTATGTTTGGTTAATTCATCAGAATTAAAACTGCAGTTTTTTATTCTACTTGGTTGATTCCAACTAAAAATATTCTGTTACCTTGCAGGAAACGTCTTTGAAGCACCAAAAACTCCTCTTCAAATACCAGGTCTTGCCAAAAACCCTACATTAAAACTTCATTAACAGATTTTTAGTGTGCGCGTTTTTAATCATATTTTATATGTTGTAGACAGTTTAAAAAGTGTTAATGTATTAAAATGACTTATAAAATTGAACACACAAATTGAACATACGGTAGGACTTTTAAAGTCGCTTTTATTAAATTGTCGTTTTTTATTCATTAACTTTTTTTTGAAAATTGACTAATTAGTCAAATCTGTATATTTGACTAACCTAATAAAGAACATTGACCAATCTTAGTGTGGTATATTAAAACATATAGAGTTATTATTATTTTTAATGATTTTTAGTGATACCTCTTAGTGAAATTCACCACTTTTTAGTTATTTTTTTAAAATTTTCACCGGGTTATTTTTTCAATATAAAATATTAATTATTTTGAAGAATTATATAATTTGTTAAGTTAATCTTGCAAATTATGTTTAACTATAAAGTATATATTATTTTTAGAACACGTATTAATATTTATAAAACATATTAGTTATGTTTTTGTATATGTTTTAGAGGTGAAAAAATATTAATGATGACTATTTTGGTAAATCAAGATGATAATTGATAATATAGTTTCAAAGATTATATTTTTAGAACAAAATAAAGGTGAGAAACAAAATAAGATGATAAATTCAGTCCCAAACCTTAATTAAGAATGTACATGATCTTAATTATTGACGGATATACGATCAGAAATCTAGAACTCTTCATGGTTTATTAAGTTGAAAAAAATTACAGGTAAACGTTTGATGAAATTGAAATTTTTTCTCTTAATATTTATTTCTTAGAGCATTATTATACAGTTCTTACCTAGAAATTGCACCCCGCCCCTATCAACGCTCCAATTTTGACACCATTTTCCCGCTGATATATAGGAAAGCCCTAGATCGAAATTGAACAAATTCAAACCATTGTCTTCCAAAATTAGAACCTTGATAAATTCAAACCGTTTTCATCCTGTTCATAAATTCACAAACGAAACCATCATTACATTTACATGAACGACTTAGTGTTTAGGGCAAAAAATGTTTAGAAATTCAATGAGGAAAACCTATGAGAAGGAAAACATACCACACCATGGACCGATGTTCACAAAATTAATGATGATTTTGATTTTGTTTATTGAAATGACGATGTGATATCGAATCTTCAATTTGCTATGTTCCTTACGCCCTCTATGTAAGCTTCCATTTTTTTGTTGCCTGCTAATGCCACATATGAATTACGCCCTCTATGTAAGCTTTCATTTTTCTTGATTCGAGATAGGCTGAATCAGATGGATAGAGCGAAAACCCTAGATATGATATCCCGTCAAAATGGATCGTTGGGAGTGTTCTATGATTATTCCGTCAAATTGTAGTTCCGTCAAATGGAATGTGGAGATTTCGGGTTTTAAGCCCACACAACTTGATTTAAGAAAGTTTAGTTCGTTTAAATGGGTGTTAAGCCTAAACAGGTGCAGTTTAATGAGCCCACGAATATTAAAAATCCAATTCAATTTAATAGGGTTTTAACACAACACAACTAGGCAATACCACTTGATCTGCTCAGTTCGGCCTTAAAACCTATTAACTTTTTCAATGCATCACTATAATAATAAGACATAAATATGAGTACTTTTTGAAATTTATAGGTGCTAAACAATAACGTTAATAAGTTTGACTATGTGATCTCAGTTACAATAACTATATTTTTGTTATATATTTAGTTTAGTTATAATTTATTTTTAATATATAGGTAAAGATTTTATCAACTACTACACGTAAAGATTACATGGAAAAAATTAAGTTCACCACCGATGACAAAATGGTGTAAGATTTAGGCTATAAAAAAGGAGAAAAAAGAAAAATCACAGTAGAAAATAATGAGAATCAATCTAGAAAACATTAAACGCATCGTAGTAGAATCTCAATGTAATGTTCATTGCTCTTCGTCCAACACACCATTAGAGGATATCTCCAAAAGAAGACCTGGAAGGCCTTAAAAAAGATATGAGTATTTTATTTAATTACATGGTTATTAGTCCTTCCGACAACAAGATGCCTTTCAAATTGAATCGATCGGAGGCAATTTCCTGTTCAGGTCTGCTTTGCTATGACCATTAATAAAAGTCAAGGTCATACGTTGTCTCAAGTTGGTTTGTTTCTGCAAAAACCGGTATTCTCACATGGCCAACTTTATGTAGCTGTATCACGAGTTAAGAACAAGAACAGATTGAAGGTCATTTGTTGTGACAGAGATGACAATTACACTAATTCAGCAACAAATGTCGTTTACAAAGAAGTCTTATTTCGTCTATAAATTTTATGTAACATTTGTTCATGTATCAAATTTTGTACAAACTTATCATTACAGCTATCGATTCTTATGTCATTTTTAAAATTATTAATATTTGTTTGTATTTTTCTATAATATATCTCTTGAAGCATACCCACCCAGTCGGACGGGCTATGAAGCTAGTTGCAGATATATGCACCAACAAAGAAGTGGGAGATGTACCCTATCCATGAGAGCATGCAAATAACCTTTGATAAAAATAAAGGGAACTAATATGTATGCATACACAACTTCTCAAATCCAATAAACGGAAGTCCAGCATTGTTCATTCAAGGTATTAATTGCTTTCTTTAGATTTTCCAGAATTTTTCGTATTCCAAATTTTGCAAAATTATCTTGATTATCCTACCCTATATATGAGACTACACTTTATGAACTTTTGCCACCTATGCACCACAGAGACTTCTCATTGGCCAATAATGCCATCCGTAAATCCCTCATTGGTCCACATATTCACATGTTTTATCACCTACACAATTTTCGGTAATTAACCGCCCGTGATTCTATGTTCAATCGCCGGTAAATCAAGAACAATTCCTTCAATCGAGATACAAATTCCTCACGTGTAAGCCTTCCAATTCCTTCTATCCAGATACACCCTTCTATTTGTATAACCGCCGGCCATAAAATCAAACACATGTAGAAACCCTAACTTTTATGTTTCTTTTTTTTTTTCATCTCCATATATCAATTCGATGTCAATTGATGCGGCTGCCTCTAATTTTGTTTAATTTTAAGATTAGCTCAATTTTAAGGTTAGCTCAAATTTTAATGCGATGTCAATTTTATAATTAGCTCAATTGACCTCAAAAGTCAAAATTGCATATTTTGGTTTCAATGTAGGTTTGTATAAAATGTTCTTGCCTAAAATTACTAGAAACGTATAATGTTATATTGTTTCTAGCTCATTCGATTCATGATTTAAGGTTGGATTGTGATACCGAAGATTCAAGTAAAGTAGAAGTCACGTTGATTAATTTGATGAGACAATGTGTGAAGGGGTGAAAATTTCTCAAATTTATATTATCACATAATGAAGAAATATAACAATCTGATCCCCCAAGTATAGAAGGTAATAGATGAATATGTTTGGTTTTTGTTTTAATCTTTCTTATTAACACAAAAATCATCTTTATTAAAGTAATTTTAATGGTAATTTGTATTAATCTAGAGTATGTATTCAAAGGTTCATTTAGACTTTATGGTGAGTTACTATGATGATTTCTCGAATGATAATTTTATTTAGGGCAATTCCTACGTTTTTGTGTATATATGATCATCCAGGGGATTTAAATTCCAGTTTATGGTGACTTACCATTACGATTTCTATAATCAACTCCTACGTTTTAGTGTTGAACTAGCAAATTCAAAGTTTGAGAATTTGGGCCGAAATCTGCTTCGACATGATATTCTTGGAATTAGTTAGAAAGCGTAAAGGAAAATATAAGTCGTCTGGATTTCTTCGTCATCCTCAACGGCTTGATAGTAAGGTCAATTTCACATTTCAAACATTAATTTTGATCAAGCTTAATGTAATTTGAAAAATATTGATCGGTTAATCTATATCTATATGTGTGTTCATTGATATTCAGTGCAGGAGAATTAAGTACATATTCTACAGCTTTTTAGTAAATCTCAGAAATCAGTTTATGGGAAAGACTTGATAAAGCTGCTATACTGAACATCGAATCAAGCTCTTTTTCTTGGGATATGCTTTCTTCAGTACACCATACTGAACATAGTAGCAGCAATGAAAATTCTGATGATGAAACCAATAAAGCATTAGAGGTGTAGTATACTTCATATAATTTATTAATTATTATTATTATATAACACTACCAGAAAATTAATGCTTCTGACTAAAGAAGCTGCAGCAGTTTTTAAAATAAGATCTTCTATTCTACGCTACACAATCAGAGAGGCTTGGTAATGAATATGCAAAATGGCCAACTCCAAAGGTTGTAATGGGTCGATTCGGGTTTTAAATTATCTAGATGGTATAAATTAAACGGGACAAGTCGCTCAAAAATCTCTTAAATCATATAGTTTTTTAAATAATATGATTTTTGTTATTATACATCACACTAATTATTAAAATAGTTAAGAGGGGAACAAATGTAGCGAAGAAATTACCTTTGTTGACCCGTAACCTGACCCGATCATATTGCAGGCTAGAGTGATACACAACTGCAGTCCCGAGTGGTTAAAAATAAAAGAATCTGTAGAAAAAGCAACAGTTTCTGAAAAAGATGAAGTTGGTGCTGAGAAGTATAATCGCGATTGATTTAGGCGCATTGATATCACCCTGCATGTAACGAATGATTTAATTTAGAAATATGCGTTGTAGTGGTTTATTAATTGCATACTTAACATTGATGTCAACTTAATCTTGATGTCATCCATATACCAATGTCTGTTAAGTATGCAATTTCAGTCTGTTTACTTGAAAATGGGTCAAGTTTCTTGCATTTATATTTTATTATTTATTATTTATATGTGATATTGTTATGTTATTTCAACACTATTACTATTTTATTATTTTCCTATATCTTTTTCGAAGCATGCCCGCCCAGTTTAAATTATATGATGGGGTCGGGATGGATCCAGAAGCAATGTAGATAAAAAAAAAAAACAAAATCTGCAATTGGAAAGTGTATGAAAATTGTCTTCTTATTGTGCTAATGTTATCATTTTCTTAACTATTAACTTTTATATGGTAATGGATTTAAAACTAGTTCAATGAGACAAGTATGAAACTAAATTTGTGCTCTTTTTGTCGATTCAAAGTTCAAACTAGGGCTGTCAACTGTTAGGATGTAGGCTTCGGCCCACTAGAAGAAAAGGAGTGTGCAGGAAGTTTCCTAGCCGGCCCTAGCCTCCTTGTTCTAGTTTCCTTATTCAGGGGATTCCCGTTTCTTTAATTAGGAGATTTACCCTAATTCTGTTTTGCCTATAAATTGGCTTATTGTACTTGTAAAACATGGAGCACCTAAATAATATACAAACCCTAGTTGCCGCCCGTGGACGTAGGTTAATATCAGTATTAACCGAACCATGTTAAATCTCTTGTGTTCTTTATTTTCTTGCTTTGCTTTTGTGTGTGTGTGTAACGTATAGTCCCAACAATTGGTATCAGAGCTCCAGGTTGTTTAACCTTTACACCAGACATTACCACCCACAAAAATTGTTGTTCTAAATTTCGATAATGGCCGACGACGGAAAAACCAGAATCGAGAAATTCGATGGGCAAGATTTTGGATGGTGGAAGATGCAAATAGAGGACTTGTTGTGTCAGAAAGACCTAGATCAAGCCCTAACAGGAGAAAAACCTGAAAAGATGAAAGATGAAGAATGGGCTGCTCTTGACAGAAAAGCTCTAGCCGTCATCAGATTTACACTAGCCAAGAGCGCGGCTTTTAACATCGTGAAGGAAACTACTGCATGTGGTTTGATGAAAGCTTTGTCAAACACGTACGAGAAACCTTCTGCTTCGAATAAGGTATTTCTGATAAGACAGTTAGTAAACACAAGAAAGAAGGAAGGTGCGTCTATTACCTCTCACATTAATGACTTTAACACCATTATTTCCCGTTTGTTATTTGTTGATATCAAGTTTGATGATGAAGTCAAAGCTTTACTTTTATTATCCTCGTTACCGGAAAGTTGGTCAGGAACAGTCACAGCTGTTAGTGGTTCATCTGGAACCTCTAAACTCACTTTTGAGGGCATTCGTGATTTCATCCTAGGAGAGGATATAAGGAGACGTAGTTCTGGAGAATCATCAAGTGCTTTGCTTAGCACCGAGGGGAGAGGTAGAAAGAAAGAAAAGAGTAATTTTAGAGGCATATCAAAGTCAAGGAAAAGGAGCCAGTCAAAACCTAGGAAGGATATTCAGTGTTGGAACTGCAAAGAAATGGGGCACTTCAAAAATCAATCCCCTAAACAATCAGATAACAAAGAGATGAATGTAGCAACTGATGATTCAGATGATGCTCTTATCTGTTGTGTTGAGAATTAAACAGAGTCGTGGATTATGGATTCTGGTGCATCATTTCATGCCACATATAGCACGAAGATGATGAAGAATCTACGAACAGGTCACTTTGGTAAAGTTCGTTTAGCTAATCATCAGACTCTTGATATTACAGGTATGGGCGACATAGAATTAAAGACTTCATTGGGCATCACGTGGACATTGGAAGATGTTCGTGTCATTCCTAGCCTGAAGAAAATGTTGATTTCAACTGGGAAATTGGACGACCAAGGATATTATGTTACATTTGGTGGGGGACAATGGAGAGTTGTTAAAGGAAATCTTGTAATTGCCAGGGGTAAAAAGCGAGGCACTCTATACATGGTTGAAGTTCCAACTGAGATAAATGCGGTGACCAACGAGCCTAAACCATCCAGTTTGTGGCATCAACGACTTGGCCACATGAGTGAAAAGGGTATGAAAATGCTCGTTGCTAGAAGTAAGCTTCCATATTTGAAAAAGGTGGATCCTGAGTTCTGTGAACCTTGTGTCCTTGGCAAGAAAAAGAAGGTGTCTTTTGTGAAGACAGGTCAGACACCGAAAGCTCAGAAACTGGAGCTTGTTCACACAGACGTCTATGGACCAACACCAGTCTCCTCTTTGGGAGGATCAAACTACTACGTGACTTTCATTGATGATTCAACACGCAAGGTATGGGTTTATTTTCTTAAAAACAAATTTGAAGTTTTTAATACTTTTAAGAAATGGAAAACCGCTGTTGAATTGGAAACTAATTTGAAGGTAAAATGCTTGAAGTCAGATAATGGTGGGGAATACATTAGCACAGAGTTCATCAACTATTGTGCTGAGCATGGCATTCAGATGATAAAGACTGTTCCGGGCACTCCACAACAAAATGGAGTGGCAGAGAGGATGAACAGAACATTAAATGAGAGAGCCAGAAGTATGAGACTAAATGCTGGGCTTCCAAAAACATTTAGGGCTGACGCAGTGAACACTGCAGCTTATCTTATCAACCGTGGGCCATCAGTACCATTGGGCTTCAAGATACCAGAGGAAGAATGGAAAGAAGGAGCGGTAAAATATGAACATTTAAAGGTGTTCGGGTGCAGGGCCTATGATCTGATGAAAGATGGTGACAAGTTAGATGCAAAAGCCAAGAAATATACTTTCATCGGATATGGGGCAGATAGTATGGGTTACCGGCTTTGGGATTTTGAAAGCAGAAAAGTAATCAGAAGTAAACATGCAACTTTTAATGAGGTTGAGCTTTATAAAGACTGGAGCAAAACAAACTCAAAAGATCAAAACGAAGAGGTTGAGTTTGAAAGTGATGTCATAATCAGCAGATACTCAAGATAGTGGGAGTAGTGAGACTGATTTCCAACATGAATCTTTAGAGACTGACGAGTCTAAAGATGATCAAGAAGACAATGCCAGTACTGAAAGCTCAGATGATGAAGAAGGATCGCCTTCTACAATACAACCTCAACCAGTTGCATCACATTGGGTTAGGAGATCTACCAGAGTCTCTAAACCACCAGAAAAGTATACTCCATCAGTCAATTATCTTCTTTTGACTGAAAATGGCGAACCAGAAAGCTACTCTGAAGCAGTTAAGCAGAAAGATTCATTTCAGTGGGAGTGTGCAATGAAAGAAGAAATGGGCTCTTTAAGCAAGAACAAAACATGGGTCTTAACCAAGCTTCCGCCAGGAAAAAGAGCCTTACAGAATAAATGGGTATTTAGAATCAAGGAAGAGCATGATGGGTCTAAACGGTACAAAGCCCGTTTAGTGGTCAAGGATTTTCAACAGAAGAAGGGTATTGATTATAATGAGATTTTCTCTCCGGTGGTAAAAATGACCACCACCAGATTGGTCTTAAGTATTGTAGCTGCTGAGGGCTTACATCTAGAGCAACTAGATGTTAAAACAGCATTCTTACAGGGTGACCTTGATGAAGATATCTACATGTTGCAACCTGAGGGTTTTCAGGTTGTTGGTAAAGAAAATTTTGTCTGCAAACTAAAAAGGAGCTTGTATGGTCTAAAACAAGCACCCAGGCAGTGGTACTCCAAGTTTGACAACTTCATGGAGAGAACCGGGTACAGAAAATGTGAAATGGACCATTGTTGTTATGTGAAGAAATTCAAAGGCTCTTATATCATACTACTTCTCTATGTAGATGATATGTTAATTGCGTGTTAATCTCTGAACACGAACACGACACGACTTCGTGTTTGTTTTACACAACCAACACGAGCACGACATGAACACGAATTCAAATTTCAGTTTCGTCCCAATTTCGTTTCGTTTCGTGTATTTTTGTCGTCTGGTGTATTTCTATTCATCAACTGTTGATTAACAGTGACTTCTTTTCTTTTCTCTTACGTCTCTTTCATCTGACGAAAGGGATTCGCACAATCTCTTCATCTTCTTCCTTTCCAATCTTTCATTTCAAAAGGTATGATCTGTTGCTTTTTTTTTTATTTGAGATTGTGGCTTCATGTTGTGATTTACTTAAAAATGGCGTCACTGATTTTGCTCCGTCTCATCTTTGCCTTCATTTTTTAGCGCACTCTTCATCTGCTTATCAGCTTCATATCCAGCTCAGATTCTCATTCTTTTTTCTTTCCAGGGGTGATTCTCAAGTGGATTTTCATTATTACATGACATGTATCTTTTGGTGATTAGGAATGAAATTGAGTAAGCACAGCTGGAGAAGCAACATATGGTAGGGTTACAGTTAACAATCTCATAATTTTTCACCTATGAGTCTCTGTTTTTTCCGGCGGTGGTGGTGAACAGACGCCAAAACACCATTAACAATGCTACTGCTCCGTAAGATGGTCAGATGGTGTAAAGGTGAAAACTTTGCCTTCATTTTTAGGGCACCGTGTGTTTCGTTAGAGAATTCTATTGATTAAGTTGATAGAATCTGACGATTGTAGCACTTTGTTTGTATTCTGATTACAGAGAACTACAGAAGTATGTCGAAGCTTGCTGGTTCTTATTACTCATGTTTGATCCTGAGCAACGATGGCATCCCCATCACGGTAATAATTCATACTACATTACTACCTCAATTGATCTATATATTTATATGACTACTTGATCTATAAATATTGACAAAGCTTAATGCAACCTTTTATGTTTTTTTTATCGGAATTTACCTCATTTAACTATGATTTTAGATAATTATACTCATGATTAAATCAAAGGTAACCAATCCTAGTAATATTATAACAAAATAACCAAATTAGTCCGTGTTAATGTTTAAGTTATGTAAAATTAAAGAATAGGCTTTTAATTGGGCTTATAGTAATTGTGCTTATGTTATGTGTTACACTTCAAATTAAAAAGAAGTAATGAGTTTTTCTTTTACGTTCCACTTCAAAATTAAAGAGCCAGATGTATAGGGTTTTAAATTCCAATTTAGGGTTTCACAACAGAATGTATCTCTACATTCTGTTTGAAGATGATGAATCCGCCTATTCTTCTCATGCTACCACCACAAATTTTTTTTAAAAACATACCTCATGTACACATTAAAAATTACACCAAAATTGTTTGATTGCAACTAAAATAAAAATTACTTTATTCGTTCCATGTAAATTTCATTTTGTCTTAAACAAATATAAAGGTAGTGATTTTGAGATCATATAAATTACTACAAACACCATAATCACTATTTTACCGTACTTGTATAATATGCTTTAAATATTATACAGTGTAGTACATGAAGTTATTTATGTGTTCCTAAAATCACTACCCAAACATAAACTTAGGCTGCAAGGTATGGGTACCACATGTGGTACCCATATTTTTTGTCACATCACCGCCACATCATCTCTAGGAAATACACACCACACCATACCATTTTATTCCATTAAATTTTAAATATAATAAAAAAGAAAATACCCCTCAAACAAGCATTCCCCTCCACCTCACCCCCACATGGCGTTACCCCGTTGCCGTTGCCGAGTTCCTCCAACGCCTACCCCCCACAAATATATGTCTATTATGACTATTATTTACCTTTTAGACACATATAATTACTCAAACAATAGCTAAAAGTATAATAAGGACATACATTTACAAATCTTTAAAAACCGGTATAGACTGGTCGGTCTAACCGGTTAAACTGTGACTCGAACATTCAACCGGTTTGATTGCTTAAAATCACCGGTAAAAACTAGACCGGTTAAAGACAACCGGTAATAGTCAAACCCTAGTAAACACTCGGGTTAAACCAAAGGACTTAAGGATGTCAAGCTTTAATTTTTTTAAGAGTTGAAGCCCCTTGTTTTTATAATGAAACTAATTCTCCCACTTTCTTACAAATACCAATGTGGGATAACATTTAGCCATATTTTAACATATTAATGTGACAGTTGGTAATTTGCAGACACACATTTATAGTCAATTGAAGTGTGACAATTGGTTACTTTTATCCACATAAGTTTGTATCGCATGTGACCTTTAATAATATTTAGTCATATTTAACCACCATTAACGTGACAACAACAACAAATTTATGTGGCTAATAAACATACATGCTCAACTATACTTGTACTAGCTTCTCTCTTACTAGTAGTTACACACATAAATTTAATCATGGCTATTGTTTGTGCTTTAACCACATATTTGATTATCACGTGTGACATCTGATAACATTTAGCCATATTTAACATCATTAATGTGACAATTTATTACTTGTAGACACACATACATAGTCAATTAAGACCGTGGTTATAAGTTAGTTATAGATACATAATTTTAATTTTACTATTTACATTGCTATTGTTTATGTTATAACCACATGTAATTTTAGTTTTATCGTGACTATGTTTTAGGGTGTGGCACATATCCATCATATAGCCACGCATGCACAAAAATTTGAGTGGCTATTATTTGTCTTATAGCCACATGACATACAAAATAAAGATCGTGGCTATATACTACCTTTCAAAAATAATGAATTCGCGTGGCTAATAAACACTACTTTTGGACACACAAGCAATTGATTCATGTGACTAAATACGTGTCTCTCGTCTCACATAATAACCATCACAAAATAATGTCACATTTTAACAAACAACCATCACGAAAAGTGTGACATTTGGCCACACTACGTGACTGTGGTTAGCAATGGACACCTTTATTATGTTAAATTGTGGCTAAAGTGTTCGAGTCTAATTTGAGATTGTTACAGTTTTGGAGTTAAATGTGGCTAAAATAACATTAGAACATTATTTGTGACCTTTAGCCACACAAATAAGTCAAACTGTGGCGAGGCTATTTTAAAAAAACTGTGACTGTAGGCTATTTTTGTACTAGTGTGTTTTTATTAAAATAAAGGGAAAATATATGACGTGATGGAAAAAAATGGTGTGGTGTGGTGTGGTGTGGTGGGTATTTCCTGGATAAAGTGATGTTGTGTGGTTGCTGAGGTGGCAGATGATGTGGCAGAAAATTTCAAGTGGTGGTGGTGTCGATACCCCATAGCCTTAGGGTGTTTATATATTTGGTATAAAAGGGTCTTGAAATATTAGGACCCTAAAAATTGGATAGTTAGTGAGTGGTGAGTCCCGTATATTTTGATTAAAGTTAATTTAATTATGTTTAAATGTAAAATTAAGGATAAATGAGTCATAATAATTTATTAAATAATTAATGTGTGCGAGCCCAATATTCTTTACCAAAATATAAGTATCAAAAGGTATCATTTATTTAGAAGTATCCTAAAACTAAAAAGTATATCACTTATTTAGAAGTTTAAAGTTCGTATTCTCGATCCAGAATAATAATAGGTTGATATTCCAAATCTGTAGAAATAATAAATTTTATATATTGAAAAAACAGGCCCGTCTCTGAGGCTGGGCGGGCTGGGCGATGGCCCCGGGCCTCACAATTTTAAGGGCCCCAAATTTGTAGTACATTTTATAATAAACTAGGCCTATTTTCTTTAAGTCAAAAAAATACATTCATAAAAATATAGGTCCAATAGAGGGTAGCCCATTGTAGTCAGCCCAAAACCCAATTAACTGACTGAGCATTTGAGCCAATTAACGTTCAAGAGGCCTCCATTACACGAATCATCTTCACGACACTTCTAAAAATTCAGATTCTTAACCGTCTCTTTGATTTCTCCGATTCCCCATTTGATCTCGCAACTTGCATCTTTCTTTCTCCTTCCAATCTAATGATTTAGGCATAAAGTTAAACAATCAAGTTTAAAGATTCACCTAACATTCACTGATTCACGGAGGTTTGTTTTCTTTGTCTTTCCAAATATATGTATTGCTTTATGTGATTCTGTCCTTATTTTCTTTAGCTGATTTTGATATTGCTTGATTGATTTAAGCATAAACTCATCCATTAAGTTCATTTCTATATTGCTTGATTGACTTTAGCAACTATGTAGTTTTATATGCATATAAACTGTTTGATGAAAAGTCTAAATGAATAATTTTATTCTTTTTTACAAATTGAAGGCATTTTGACATAATGAATGTTTCTGACTTTGCATCCAGATATACTCGTAGAAGCATTTTTACATAAAAGTTTATTTCTTTTGTAGTTTATGTATGTAATGTGCAGTTGTTAGGTTATTTGGCTTCCGTGACTTTGTAACCTTGCCCCGGGCCTCGAATAAACTTGAAACGGCCCTGTGAAAAAAGATTAAATTTCGCTAAGATTATTAAGAAGTTTCATATTAACAATAACAACCAATTTGTTAGGACACTTTTCGCCATCCATGTTTATACTGTAGTGTTTAATTAAACGTCATGGCCAAGAGTTGGAAATGAATTGCAAACGTTTCCGTCGAGTTAGTATATTTATAATTTACCGTGACAATGATCAGAAATATGGGGTTGTCATTACCGGACAAAATGGATTTTTGGAGCATGATCAGAAACATTATTTCACTATCGAAGGAAACTAAGAAAATAATACAATGAACCTAAATGAATGCTTTAAGTCCTTGGTCAAAACTATGAACAAAAGCCTCCATTTCAGTAGTTGAAAGGCAAACGCCAATCTCAAGATCTTCATTCGAGTCCTTGCAAGCGTTCATAGATATCGACCCGTTATAATCGATCGAAATTGTTTCAAGCTTTTTTGGAGTCCCCCACCCGAAATCCATGTCATAAAATTTGAGCTTTGGTGTTCCCGCAACCCCGATAATAGTTGTCGGCATACCTTGAGTAAATAAATCGCCAAACGATTCTATATCCTTCACGATTCCATCTTTATCGGTTAGAGTGTTATGTAGACTCTCTCCAAGCAATTTCGCACCAGTAACAAATCCATCCTTTTCCGTTAACTGATTGGTTTTTACCATCGCCATACATCCCCCAACACAATTGCCAAAGTAAGCTGCTGGAATCGGGGGATCCATGCGTGCCCTACAATCGATGGTGAAACCAAATAGTTGTAGCTCATCATCGTTGCGTGTTTTTGCGATGCAGCTCCAAATATAAGCACATGCAACAGTAAAAGATGATACGTAAGCTAATTTTGGCCATTCAGTTAATACCTTTTTCTTCAATTTATTGATGATGGTTCGCTTCAAGATAAACGTTGCCCGAAGTTTATCGGTCGGTCCCGATAGGTTTTGATCTACGTACTCTTCTTTAAGAGTTTCAACCTTTGCATACTTTAGATAACTTTCTTCTAGTTTCGGATTTTTTATGACTCTATCATAAAAAGGCAAAGTTCCATTAGCTAGAAATGACTCGTCTGTACCCGATCGAGCAATAGATGTCCATGCCTTCATGAAACAAAACCGTGTACTAGCATCGCCAAGGGTATGATGATTGGTCATTCCAATAGAGATTCCATGGTGTGGGAAAAGCGTCACTTGGACCGAGAAAAGCGGGATCTTTGTGTAATCTGCCGTTTTACTAGGCTGACTAAGTGGAGGTATAAGATGGTAAAACTTATCACAATCTCGAGGGTGATTTCCTGTTAATTCGTCAAAATCAAGGTTACATTTTGCAAACGTAACCGCCACAGAATCACCTTCAACGTATCGAATTTCAGGTTTTTTATTGGTAGAAGGAGGAAATACGATCAAGTTTCCAGCAAAAGGATAAAAATGTTGAAGTGTGATTGATAGCGAGTGTTTAAGATGAGGAACAATAGTTTCAGTGAAATGAGTTTGTGTAATTGAGATTTCATAGAAGAAAAGGTTGTGAATCGGAGGTGCGCGTAGCCAAAAAAAGTCAAAGAAAGACAGCGGCAATAGTTTGTCTCCAACGGTGGCCGGCGGCGGCAATACTTGGGACTCTTCAACATCACTCAACACGGGAAGGAAAGCCATGTTACTTTTGTTTCAATATTTGTGAAGTTGTGATGATAGTGAAGGAACCTTTTAACATCCACTATTTATAAGTTTTTTTTTTTTTTGAACGGCATTATATTAATTAATCTTAATTAATCTTTTGGTTCAAATTATCAACTTTAATATATTTTAATCTTAATTAATCTTTTGGTTCAAAATTTATGAAACTATTAATGTATTACTTATTATGATACGACCTTCGTATCATAATAAGTAATACATTAATAGTTTCATGAATTTTGAACCAAAAGATTAATTAAGATTAAAATATATTAAAGTTGATAATTAGTAAATGATAAATCTTACTTTTTTTTAATAAAGTGATATTAATAATGTTTAAAAATAAAATCAAAGGTAAAAAGAGAATCTCACTATAAAGTGGAGAATTAGTGGGAGATGAGTCTTACTTTTTTTTTTTACTAAATAAGGTAAATTTTAAAGTGTATCACTTATTTTTCAACATAAATGTAAATTGTAACATCATTGAATGCTTTTATCTCATGCCCTTAGGGCATGAGTTAGAAAACCCCTTTTATTCATACTTAAAAAAATACCACAAATAATTACTCCTTCCATCTCAATTAATGATACATAATTTAAGAAAAATAAATTAATTATAATTTGTCATCAATTAAATTTCCTCTTTTTTACTTAAAAAGTTTTCTGATTGGTTGAAACTTATGAGTAAATAATTATTTTAAAACAAACCAAAATAAGTCTGTGTATAATAAAATTATGACAGAGTAAATACAATTTAATGAAAAAAGGAATAAACCAATTTAGCATGCGTTAAATCATTAATGGTACCAAGTCATTTAACACCACTACTAGTATAGTTTGACGAGCTTTGACGTGTCAAAATGAGCTTTGAAATGACTTTAACATCACCACACTGATAGTTGTAACAATCGTTATATGTTATCAAAGGTGGTGATTAATTTTCACATCACGGCTATTTTTGTTTTGCTATTTTACCTGTAGATCACGAAAAAATTCGATCGTCGATATAAATTACTCCCTCCGTCCCACAAAAAACTTCCCATTTGACATGGGCACAAGTTTTAAGGGATAGTTAGTGGTGGGGTCATTGGTAGTAATTTTGATTAAAATATAAGATTGGTTTGGAGAGAGAAAGATGGTTAGTGGATAGTTAGTGGTGGGGTCCTTAGTAATAATAGTATTTTATTATGTGGAACCCATCAATTGAATGAAATGGGAAGTTTTTTGTGGGACAAAAAATTAAGGTCAAATGGGAAGTTTTTTGTGGGACGGAGGGAGTATAATAACACATTGAAAATTGCATTGAAGAAAATGAAATCTAGAATAATGACAATTTTGTAATGCCAAGTGGTGATAGGTATAATCGAACTTTAGCATTACGTTTTCCGTCTAAAATCTATCGCCTTATTTTAAATTATGAGTATTATTACAAAGATATGATATTTTTTTAAACTTTATAATTCCAATGTTAATTAGCTAGCATTTCTTATTTTGTTACATCGGAAATATTTTTAGATTTGTAATAAATAAATTTATATTTAATTAATTTTTTTATCAGATTAAGCATGTTAGAGATATAGAGAAATGTTCATGAAGCTCCATTATTTTTATCAAGTCCCGAGTAATAAATCTCAACGATTGATTAATAAGATCTAATGATCAATATTAATCACATATTTTTTTTACATAAAGGGGTATTTTGGTCATTTGTCACTTAAAAAAATTTAAATTTTTTTATTTTTAATTTTAAAATTTTTATTTATTTTTTATTTTTTAATTGAGGGGTATTTTGGTCATTTAAAAAAATTATTATTTTTTATTTTAGAATTTATATTTTATATTTTTTTTAAATTTTTTTTATTATTTTTATTTTATTATTATTATTTTTTAAACAATTATTATTTTTCCATTAATAACACATAATGTGATTGAATAGTGAATCACATGTGATTGTATACTGAATCACATGTGATTGCATACTGAATCACTTGTGATTGAACGAAAGCATCATATGTGATTAAATATACAATCACATGTGATTTTACACTATAATCACATGTGATTAAGTCATACACGTAATAATCAAATAGATATTATTTTTTAATGAAAACAATTAATAAAAGAATTAAAATAAAAAATAATAATAAAAAAAGTTGACTGTTTTTTTAAGTGCCAAATGTCTAAAATACCCCTTTATACTAAAAATAATAAAATAAATATAAATAATATAAAATAAATAATAAATAATAAATAATATAAAAATATAAAAAAATAAAATAAAAATATTTATATTTTTAAAAAATTGACCAAAATACCCCCTTAATATATAAAATATGTGATTAGTCATAATCATTAGATCTTATTGATCGATGGTGGAGATTTATTAGTCGGGACTTCGTAAAAATAATGGAACTCCTTGAACGCAACTCTAGAGATATAAAAACGAAGTGATATTTCTTCATCCATTTTAATGCTATTCATAGTCCTAATCATTTGATCATGACAAATGTCAAAATCAAGAGATGATATGAAGAGGAAAAAAAATTAGTGAATGAGACATGTCAAATTTAGAGATTGGTAGAACTATATATAATGGTTAACCTCACAATTATTATCTTTGCCACATTATCTAATAATCTATTAATTGAAAACATCTCTATTGGTTAAATTTTTCAAATACTTTTTCTTATTAATATTCCTAATTTATCTTTATCTATATTAAATGTTTATAAATGTCCCTCACTTATAGGGGTGTTCACTATTCGGATATAACCGGATTGTCCAATTGGACATTTTGGATCGGACTATTTGGATTGGTTATTTGGTTTTTTGGATCGGTTCGGACTTGAACCAAATAAATAGTTTGGATTTCGGATTGGATTTGGTTTCCGTTGTGAAAACTGGATTGTCCAAAAAAACCGAATAGTATATATATTAATTAATTTATATACTAACACTTGTTGGTTTCCATTGTAATCAATTATGGTACTCCATTTCTTTACATTTCCTATAGTAAATTGATTTATATACTAACATTTGTTCCATTTTATATTGTATCAGTTGGCGATTTACCAATCTTTTTGGAGTTTTTGATGAAGTTAATGTCAAGATTTTTGCATATATGATTGTAAATGTCACAAGCTATGAATTAGACTTGTTTTTATATACAGAGTAGTATATCATTTTGGAATTTTACATATCGAACTTAATATTACTTATGTTATATACTTTTGTATTATTTTGAAAATGTTAAGGAAAAACCAAACGGATAAAACCAAACCAACCAAATTGTTATTTGGTTCGGATCGGTTTGGTTTTCGAATTAGTTTGGATGGTTCAGTTTGAACTTTGAAAACCGGATTTTGTTTGGTTTCACCTATTTGGTTGGGATAAAACTAAACCATCCAAACGAACACCCTACTCACTTATGTAATTTAACAATTTTTATAGCATTTATAAACCTTAACATTTTTATAAAACGTCTCTTGCAAAAATATTATAATGTTTGACCTTAAAAAGTATTGGAATATGATAAAGTTATAATTTATAGTTATAAAAATAATAAACGATTCATATATAAATATATATAAGTGTTTAAATGTAAAATTGTTAAATATAAGGATTAAATGAATCAAATATTGAAAGATGATTAGGTGGTTATGAAAGAATAAGTGGTTGAAGTGACTTCCCAAAAAAGTCATCTATTACAATAGTAAAAAAATTATTTTAAAAGTTATTCAAATAATAATAACCTTTCAAAAAACCCTCTTTAGAGATGCTCTAAGTAATACTAAGATATAGGAAAAAATATCATTACTAAAAAATAAAAACGAGGAAAATGACTAAATGAAGATAATATCTTTATGAGTTTATGGTTCTATAAAACCCATGGCTCTATCGTGAGTCAGTGCAATCAGATTTGTTGTTTAGCTATCCGACATTCAACGGTATACAAGGACGGTATCACATGGTGGGAAGACTAGGTAATTACCCACATAATATTTTTCAACTAGGGTAAATAACATCCTCCCCTATATATGAGGCTACAAATGATAATTTCATGCAACCTCATCACAACGACGACTTCTGATTGGATGAAAATGCCAGCTGTAAATCATTGATTGGTCAAGATATCCCTCACAAACTTCACAGTACGATATATCAAGGCCAGATTTGAAGCCTATAATCGCCTTCAGGATGCCGCAGTTGCATCTGGCGAAAAACTTCCAATTCCTGAAATCGTAGCCATTGGAGGTCAATCTGATGGAAAGAGCTCACTTCTGGAAGCACTTCTAGGGTTCCGATTTAACGTTCGCGAGGCAAGAGCTCACTTCTGGAATCACGATGTTTGTGCTTTCCCGGCCGTCGTAAAGTTAACCCCGACGAGAACAGCGTATCGGAGGAACAACGTAACCCTAATCCACCAGATGCCGTCACCAGTCCAATAGGTCTCCCCACAATATATATCTATTTGTATACGTATGTATTTCTTCTTCGTATTATTTTTTTCTATTTATCTTTCTGAATTCAATGATTAACATTTGAGCATAGGTTTACAATTTAACAATTCGTTGATTTGTTCATGTGTTTTACAGGAAGAATTTGGCTATGAATTGTTGAAGTTCCTGTTATTTATGTTCAATTGCATTATGAAATTGACTGAACAATGACCGTGATCTATATCTAGGGTTAGAAGAAATGTTGAAGCTTACATCAATGAATTTCTCTTAATCTAGCTAATCAACATGATAATGTAATTGTTTTCTTAGGGGCTTTCAATTAGTTCTACATCCAGTCCCGCACACTTTCATGTCCATAAAGTTCACGCTTTCAGTCGATTCGTGCTTTATCCTTCATCTTGATCCCATAGATTCAATAGATTTTAAGTCGCCTATTTGAATGTCGACTTCTCTTCGAATCATCTGCCAACTCAAGGTTGTTAATTGCTAATTGGAGGTATGCAAATTTTAACTTTTATACTTCTGAATTCATGAAATTATTTATAACGTCAACCTCAACCTAGAAGATATACACTTGCACATGGTGCACACCAACTGTTTGATATTGTGTCAACTTGATTATGAGCGAATTATGGTAAAATAGAAATCTTAATTGATGATTTTAGTTATAAAATACAAATTTGAGCACCAACCCTGATTTTATCAATTAGGGTTTATATTAATTGCTTATTTCAACCGACATCCAAGTTTATCAGGTAGAATTTTCTTCATAAATCTGAATGTTGTGTAATCCACAAACATTAAATAGTATTTGTGTATCCACATGTATGTTTAATTGCTTATGTTGTGCTATTGGAGTTGATCAGTTTCAAAATCATATGATAGATATACAATTAGAAGATACATATGGAGTGATCAACCTGAAAATTCGAACGAAAAGCAATATTTTAAGTATTCTTATTTGATCAGTTTCAAAATCAAGATAATATTACTTAATAATGCTACTTGGTTATAATTGTTGTAATGGTTTTTAAGTTATGCTCCTTATATCTTCCTCATTTACTATTTTTTTTGTTTGATACACTTTGGACCAAGTATTCTCTTTGAGTGGTGTGATCTATGATTGGATTGTTAAAATTGAAGCAATTTTCTTATAATAAGATTATTGCAGTTTGGTGATGTTGTTTGTTTAATGTTTATGCAGGCTGCTACATTAAAATGAGACACCTATTACCCTATTGGAATGCCCTCTGTTCAAGCTTTATCAGATGCACAACATAACGTATTTTATCTTTTCATTTTTTTCTCCACTTACAGTTTATGTTTCATTTAAGTGGCTTTCCAGTAATATAAACAAGAAAGTTGATTTCTCAACTCTGCCAAATAAAGCAGGTAACAAGGAGGATGAGAATGACTTTTTGGTTCAGTTATGCAAATTATCAGGCAACTTCTGATGGTTATATTATATCCAAGTTTCACTTTTTCTAAATTAGATTTTAAGGAAATAGTGTATGGCAATTTCGGCCCGTTTACTTGTGAATGAGGTCGATTTGGGTTATAACCTGTTTTGATTTTTTATTAAACATTTGTGTTTTAAAGGGATGTGACTCATGTGAGGCTGATTTAGAAAGTGCACCAAAGATGGTGCTACACGATTGACAAAGGAGTAAATACCATTTTTGTCTCAACACCAAAAGAAGATGACGAAACAACAAATGAAGCTGAAGAAAATAATGTAACAGAAGATGATGGAAGTACATATACATTTCGTGTTGATTCTCCAACTACTGAAAAAGAACTACAAGGTTCAGTTGTTCTTTGCAAGCATAAAGAATTAGGGTTTTTTCATGTAAAGTATCTTTTTTTATTAGCTATGTGCTCTTGTGATGTACTAATAATTTTATAACCCCGTGTTTAATTTTGTGCGATTCTTTAAAGATTTTGGGTTTTATTCTTCCCCAAACGGATGTTTTAGAGGTTATTGATTTTCATTCAAAATGCAGGTTATTGTACTGTTTCTGCTCTAATTCATTTTTGGTTAATTTGTCTTATAATTAGGTGGCACCTATTTTTTGCCTATTTTTGTATGGAAAACTAATATATTTTCAAGCATTTAACTGAAAGGGAATCAAGTGGAATCCATTTGAAATATATTTAAATGCATAAAATATATTTATATTTAAGTCTTGTGTTATGTTTGTAGATATGGATGAGAGATTGAGGAGTTAGGCCCGTATAACACGAGTTCCTAAAGATATTACGGTACCTCCTTAATATTGAGTTATATTACCAAGTCAAGAATTCCTCTTATAATATGCAGTTCAATAAAGTGAGACCCAAAACTATACGTTAACATATCAATGAAGTTTGAAATAATTTTTATTTTTCAACACCCTCTACATATTTAAATTTAATTAAAACTATTTCAAAATGTTTAAAATCATTTCAATTATGAATTATTATATTATTTTAACAATATCTTTATTTTGTTATTTTTCCTGCATTTCTTTTGAAGCATGCCCGCCCATTCGGGCGGGCTTTGAAGCTAGTAATTATATATACAAGTACAATTTTAAAGATAAAAAAAACATATAATTATATATTTATAATATTACATCCGTATCAAAATAAGTGATACATTTGAAAAATTACGGTTTTAAGGCAAAAGATTAAAATGTGGTTTAAGATAAATTAAAGTGGATAGTTAGTGGATAATGGGTCCTACTTCTTTTGAATAAAGTGATATTAATGATGTTAAAAGTAAAAGTAAGGGTAAAAGGGTAAATTCACTTTATCAAAGTAGATAGTTAGTGGAGAATGAGTCCCACTTTCTTACCAAATAAGGTAAGTTTTAGAAGTGTATCACTTATTTTGTTCCACGCCTAAATGGAAAGTGTATCACTTATTTTGATACGGATATAGTATTACTTGTTAATTTTTTGTATTCATTATATCCAACCATTATTATAATCATTATATATTTGACTTAGACCTTAGATACATCTGTTGGATTAATCGTTTATATAGGGTAATGGGTCATAACTTACGGTTGGGCAATGGTATTTCTTCCTACTTGTTAGTCCTACTCATAGTACTACACATATTTAAATTGGGAAAAGTGAATGTGTGACTGTCACACACCTAAATTTAGGTGTGAAACCACTCAAAACTACGTAGTTTTGATTAAAAAACTCAAAATCCTCACATTAATGAATTTCTAATCCCAAGCCCTAGCTAGGGGTGTTGATCGGGTAAAATTTTTGGGTTTCGGGTAGTTCGGGTCGGGTAGTTCGGGTTTTTCATATATTATAAATACCCGATACGCGAACTAAATTGATTTCGGATATTTAGATATGAGTAATTTGGGTAATAGGTCGGGTACGGGTATATCCAAAAATACCCGAAAATTATGCATAAAGTTCTAATTAATATTCTCTAATATGCAAACAAAAATAAACCATGTAAATATTGTGTCATCAACATGCTCCATTGTAAGTATTGTGACAATTATGTAATTGTAATTAAAATGAACTTGAATATTCATTAAAAGATTGGAAAATTTAAAAGAAGTGTACATTAAATATGATTAATGCAAACATGATTAGAATATATAATCGTAACTATGCACTATCAATAATTTTGATATGTATAAAAAGAAAATTGAAACACATTTATCCTTGATCCCTCATATCAACTTTCAAACTGTAGGATTCCACTTAATTTTGTTACCAAAAATCTATGATTTATCTTCTAAAAAACCCCTTTTAAAAAAATTTGGGTATTCGGGTATACCCGCCGACTTAAAATATTAACCGATACCCGATCCGTTATATTATCGAATTACCCGATACCCCAATGTTTCTACCCGATACCCGAACTACCCAACCCGATCTACCCGAATTCGAAATGAGTCGGGCGGGTAGAACGGGTTTCAATTAATTTCGACAGCCCTAGCCCTAGCTGTTTAAATCCCCTTACGTAAACCTAGAACATGCTGCCTGGTCAATGAACTGCCGGCTCCTCCCTACCAAATCTAGTGATGGGGTATAAGGGTTTTGAACAATTGATGGAGTCTGATGCTTCATTGTTCCGCAAGAAACCATATTTCAAAAACATCCTCCAACTCCAATGTTTCGTTTACCAACAATTAACTGATTATTGTTCTCCTATATTGGTATGTTTATATGACGCAAAAATGACGACGCGACATTTTTTTGATCAGATATTTTTTTGATCAGATTTCATGGCAATTAAGTGGTGATCAGAAGTTGTATATGAAGAAAAATCATACTGCATCAATTTTTTTTTGAATTGCATATCAATTATAATTCACTCGTATCAATTTATTAAGGTTTTTGGCATCTATGTTTTAATGAATTGCATATGGACTTTGATTAATATATATCGGTATCAATTTCGTTGTGTTTACTTTTTCAGTTTTGTTTTGTAATCGATAGGTTTAGAGTGGCTAAGACTTAGTCAAAATTAAATGTTTTAACCAAACTATATAGTTTTGAGTTGTTCCACACCTAAGGTTAGATATGTGTCAAAATTAAATGTTTTAACTAAAACTATGTACTTTTTCTTTTTATTGTGTAAGTATTTTATATGATTGGAATTGACAAATGTTTGTAAAAGTAAGTGTTTAAACCAAAAACTACATAGTTTTATATAGTTCCACACCTAAGTTTAGGTACGTGACAGCCACACACTCACTATTTTCATATTGTTATCACTTCATTTTATTGATGAAGTTGTATCTCTCTCCTAAATTAAATATCCATTTTGCTTTCACATTGAAATCATCCATCGTCTGCCTTTAATATTTATCTTAAGTAACTTTGTTACTTTGATGGATTCTAACGTCGTCAAAGTCCTACATCGAAACTTTGGAGTACGTCATAGCGGCATAATTAAGCCGATATGACGAATTTTAAAACCATAGATGATCCTACTTTAAAGTCATTCATGTGGATTACTACAGAAATCAGCTAGAAATCAGTAATATTATATTTCTAAGAAAATTATGTGATAAAGATACGTACGACTATAATTCGAACTTTATGAGCACACAAGTTGGAATTGTAGATAAAGCAAATAAACAAAGAACATTATTACAGATTGATACAATAACTAGAAGAAATCAGATGAGTTGTTGCTCACTAAGAATTCTTTCTAATTCGTTTTTAGATATTGTAAGAAACGCATCCATTTGTTTAGCAGGAAGGCAGAAACCAATTTCAAAATCTTCCGGTGAATCTTTGCTCGCATTAACAGAAATTGAATCATTAAAATCAAGTGATATAGTCTCATACTTTTTTGGCTTCCCCCATCCAAAATCCACATCGTACGCATTAAGCTTTGGTGTTCCTGCCACGCCGATCATCGGATATGGTAGAAAGGCCTTCTCCAACCATGTTTCCGCGTCTTTAAACACTCCTTGCTTATTGTTTACGGCTTCCCTTATAGCCTTTCCTAGTACATCAACCGCCGTAGGAAATCCTCTGTTTCCTGTTATTAGGGTGGTTTTTGTTGGGGCGATACACAATCCAACACAATTACCAAAATAAGTTTGCGGGACCGGTGGATTTAAACGGGCCCTCCAATCCGCAACACAAGAGAACCTTTCGATCTCATACTCGCCTTCTTTTCCTTCAACATGAATACGTGACTTCGCTATGCAACTCCATACATAAGCACAAGAAACCGTGAACGAAGATACGTATTCTAGGGTTGGAAGTTGAACCAATAGCCATTTCTTTAGCCGAGTTATTTGTGCTCGGGTTAAAATAAAAGTGGCCCGAACTTTATTGATCTGGCTATCAAGTTGAGGTGCCTTGTATGTTTCGTCTAGAGTTTGAATCGGGGTAGACTCAATAACATTTCATCTAACAAACTCGGGTATTCGATCACCCGATCATAAAACGGCATAGATCCACTAGCTAAGAATAACTCATCCGTACCATGTTTTGCTATTGAGGTCCACGCCATCAAGAAATCATACCTCGTTCTTGCATCACAAAGCGCGTGATGGTTTGTGAGCCCGATCGTGATGCCCGAGTTCGGGAAAACCGTCACTTGAATAGAAAACATAGGGATTTTCACCAAATCCGATACCTTGAACGCCTCTTCAAGTAGAGGTACGAGACCGTGAAACTTATTACAGTCTCGAGGATGATTTCCTTTGAGATCGTCGAAATCAAGATCGCACTCGGCAATCGTAAGCGTGAGTGAATCGCCTTCGACATGACGGATCTCGGGTTTTCTGGAAACACCATGATTTGTATTGGGAAACACGATCAAGTTACTTGCAAATGGGAAAAAGTGTTGAAGAGTTATGGACAAAGACTCTTTGAGGTTGGGAATAATGGTTTCGATGATATGGAATTTTGAGTGGGGGAAATCGTAAAAGAAAAGCTGGTGAACTGGATGGAAGAGTAGCCATGCTAAATCAAAGAAAGTAAGTGGCAGCGATCTTTCTGCGACGGTGTTGGACGGTGGCGAAATCCGACATTTTTCAAGAACAGTCAACAACCCATCGGTGGCAGCCATATGTAGTATTGTCTGTGGGCACAAAACCACCTCTGAACTTGTTATATCTTTACGAGATCCATACACTGGCTCTAACTTTGTCCTTATTCTAAAGTTAATCAGGCGACTTATAATTTATTTCAAACTTCTGTAGGATGGCATTATTTTATGGGTTTTGCTAATAGGGTTGTCACTAACATGTATAAAAAGTTTGTAAATTGATTAAAAAAGTAATATTCTTAAAATTCAAGAGGGTTATCTTTTATGTATTTTAAATAACAATCCTAAGGACTATCATTAGCATTTTCCTTATTTTATTTGTACCTATTGGTCATTGGAAAGATCCTTTGACCAACTTTGTCTTGACATGCTCTTGGAATAACTTAAGACTGGGCGTAATGGGTGACCAAACCCAGTTTGGTCACCCCTGCCACCTCTGCGCCACATCAGCTTTCTCTCTCCTGATCAATCACACGACCAGACAGCGACCAAATGCCCGTAATGGGTGACCGTTCGGATTTTTTTTTTAATTTAAATTAAAAACAAATACATTAATTATAAAAAAAACATTACATTAATAATTAAAAAAAAACATAAATAAAAATAACATTACATTAAATACTAAAAAAAAATAAACTATCAGTCCAAATTATATTTGGTTCTGATTTTCGCCTTCTTTGCCAAAACCCACTCAAGATTTCTGCTGGTGATTAAATGTGACTTGTTTGGTGTACGAAACCGGGTGGTCGAAAGTTGATCGAGGGTGATTGAGAGGGTGTAGTAGAAGGTGCTCCGCGTCGAGATTTTGTAGCCTTTCCTTTGTTCTTGGATGAAGACATTTTTAGAGAGGGTGATTGAGAGATTTGAGTGTGTGTTTGAGTGGAGAAAGAAATGAGAGTTGTGAATTATTTGGTAAAAGAATTGGGTATTTATAAGGTAAAAAGGGGGTGTTTTAGCCGTTGGAGAGGGGGAGAAAGAGCCGTTCAACGGTCGTGTTGAACGGTCGATTACTCGACCGTTGGAGCTGCTCGACGCGTTGCCGGAGAGGGGCCGTAACGCGGGGGACGCGTCGCCGAGGATGACTTGGCCGGTTGCGACCGAGCGATCGGTCGTGCATTACGGGCGGTCTAATACTTCACCCGTATCAAAATAAGTGGCACAAATGGACTTACACGTTGTTTGAGATAAAATATTAAAGTAGAGATTAAAATATATTAAAGTACATAGTTAGTGGAGGATGAGTCCCACTTTTCATGAATCAAGTGATATTAATGAGTTTTAAAAGTAAAAGTAAGTGTATAAGGGTAATTTCACTTTATTAAAGTGGATAGTTAGTGGGTATGGGTCTCACTATTTTTACCAAATAAGGAAAGTTTTCAAAGCGTGTCACTTATTTTGATACACCTCAAAATGAAAAGTGTGTCACTTATTTTGATACGGTGGAAGTATAAGAAAATAATAATGACAGCCCTAAGAGCTATTAATAAGACGTAAAAACACACATCAAAAACTTGTACAATAATTAATAACTGCCCATGCATTTTAGGTAGGGGTGAGCATAAAAACCGAAGAACCGAAATACCCAAAAAAACCGCCCCGAAAAAATCGAACCATTTGAAAAACCGATTTCAATGGTTTTGATTTTTGGAAAACCTGAATGTTTAGGGCGGTTTTCGTAGGCATATGAAAAAACCCGACCAAAAACCCCAGCCCGCCCGCCATTATATATCTTTCAAATTTTATAAAAATATTCTTATATCTATAAAAGATTTGACATTTAATTATCTTTTAAATACAAATATTTTATGTTAGTTGAAATTTATTATTACAATATATTAAACTTGCTATTTGTTTTTTTATTTATTTATAACGAAATGTGTTAAGGTTTGGTAGTTTAAATCATAATATTAATTTATAAGGTAACACATTGGTAAATTTAAAGGAAAACAAAAAACCGAAATAACCGGGAAACCGAAACCGAACGATGTGTAATTTTTTAAAATCCGAACTTTTGGGGCGGGGTTCGGTTTTAGTAAAAAGCGCCCCAAACCCCATGCTCACCCCTAATTTTAAGAATCAATAATCATTAAAAAAAAGGTACAAATGATTTATGCACTTTCATTAACAAGATCCTATTATTAGTGTGGAGAGACTATATATTTTTATTTATATTTCTAATCATTTATTAATATAAATATCTAAATAAAAAAATAAAAAAATACTGGTTCTTCATGGGTAGCAGGATAAAGTAAAATATTTTAGCTGAAAAGATACAAATTTTCAATTATGACTCTTAACTTTATTTTTATTCGTATTGTTGTCTTGAAACACCTTAATTATCGTAACAATAGGGTTAGCCAGTCGAAAGTTTTACTTTTTGCTAACAAAGTTGCGCATAGGTAGGTAGGTAATTACGTCTTTTATATTTTTTAGCTTATTTTTAATTTATTTCATTTCTGTTAAGCATCTGCTTAGAGCATCATTGGTACTCGATCTGGACATTAAGAAAGTTCAATAATTGTAATTGTAGATGGGAAATATTTAATGTAGTTCTTAATTTTTATTTAGTCTTAAGGGATAATTTATAATTGTTGATTAATAATATTCAGTGATCATTCAAGGTTTTATAGCTTAGTGATATTGGTGTAAATTATAAGGTATTGTTTATAATCTATAATAAAATATTTTATATCAAACTTGAAAAAAGATGGTTATTTTAGTAATTGTGAAATGTTCAAGGTAGTGCATTAATTTTATCTAGTCCCAAGGGACATTTATTAGCCCTTGGATCAAGAAAAATTAATGGTCAAGATCAAGATTCAAAACCACCACCACCACCACAACTACAAGCACATGCGCTTCTCCGGCGGCGATGGGCGGCGGACGGCGGCCGGAGGTGGCCGCCGTCGGTGGTGACCGGTGGTGGTAGTCGTGACTGGAAGCACATGTGCTTCGTGACTTGTTTTGATTTTTTTTCCGTGTAGTGAAGCACATGTGCTTCATAACGTCAAGCACATGTGCTTCGTGATTCAAACACAAATGACTTGTTTGTAAGTTACATGTGTTCAGGAACAAAAACACATGTGCTTGGTTTTATGAAGCATTGACTTTATGAAGCACATGTGCTTGGCTTTATGAAGCACATGTGCTTCATAATGATGTGTTCGTCACTTGTTTTGATTTTTTTTCCGTGTAGTGAAGCACATGTGCTTCATAACGTCAAGCACATGTGCTTCGTGATTCAAACACAAATGACTTGCTTGTAAGTTACATGTGTTTAGGAACAAAAACACATGGCTTTATGAAGCACATGTGTTTGGCTTTATGAAGCACATGTGCTTCATAATGATGTGTTCGTCACTTGTTTTGATTTTTTTTCCGTGTAGTGAAGCACATGTGCTTCATAACGTCAAGCACATGTGCTTCGTGATTCAAACACAAATGACTTGTTTGTAAGTTAAATGTATTCAGGAACAAAAACACATGTGTTTGGCTTTATGAAGCATTGGCTTTATGAAGCACATGTGCTTCATAATGCTGTGTTCGTCACTTGTTTTGATTTTTTTTCCGTGTAGTGAAGCACATGTGCTTCACAACGTCAAGCACATGTGCTTCGTATGCTCCTTTGTGTGTGTTAGGAACTCATGTTTTTAGTGACTTGAAGCACATGTGTTTCGTGACCAGAAGCACTTGTGCTTCAAAGTAATATGTTGTGTTTTAGTGAAGCACATGTGCTTCGATACATCAATACCACCACCACCCCCATTAGCACCAGCACCTTCACTGTCAGCCACCACCACCACCGCCGGCCGGCGGCGGCGGACGGCGGCGGCGGACGGCGGCCGGAGGTGGTTGTAGGTGGTGGATTTGATCTTGTCCATCTTGATCTAATGGCTAGGATTTATCCCTTGAGACTAGACAAATCCTTTACATTTCCTAGAATACAACTCTTTAGTAATTACCCAAAAAAAAGTTTTGTTTTTATGTACGTCACTGTCTGATTTTTCTTTATACCAAGAATCTATTCACATGATGTGCCATTTGCCGTCTAATTACCTATATTAACATTTGCCAAAGGCAAATCCTGTAGATGAGCAGTTGAGCAGTTGTAAAGACATACGAAGTGTGTCATTGCTTCCTTCCTTCTGGTCATTCTTTTGCTTTCTCTACACTCAATTTCTTTTCACTGCCATTCTCTTTCACCACCATTTTCTTTTCTTTCTTCTTCTTCAAATATTTACTCAGCTTTTGGCTTTTGCGTCATCATCTTCTCTCAATTTATTTGTTTGGTTGTAATCAACAAAAATATCAAGATCCAGGTTTGTTTTTTAATGTATTTCTCATATTCGGTAGTATTTAGGATTTTGATTGTTAGATTGAAACTGTTATCTAGGGTTTATGGTTTGTTTTTTAATCGAGATGCATGTTTGTTTTTTAATCGAGTTCCAGGTTTGAGAAATCGACAATTTCTTACTCCAAGCAAATGACGATTTTGAAGAGATTTTCAGTAATATTCTAAGCCTTTGTTTATTTCAGGAAATTTTTAGACTTTTGTTGTTATGAAAAAAGGAAAGTAGTAATAAATGAGTGTATTCATTTTTGCAGCAAATAAATTGAGGAATTTTTCAGATTACAAGCTTGGGATAAACATTACAAGCAATGACCTTCTTCATGCCGAATAAGAGAAGAATGATTATGAGTGGTTGGTACTTATCTCAATTGTTTTCTTTTTATCATGGATTAATTCAATGATGGTTGTGTCTAATTTCTTTCATGAAATTGAAGGTTAATAACTCCTCCTGATACACCCCTTTTTACCTCATTGGATGATGAAGCACCACAAGTTAATCTTGCACAAACGGTAAACACAACCTCGGTCTCAACTCATTTCAATCTTTACAGGTAAAGATAACATTGGGGTTTTGATTTGACTCTTTTCTTGGATCAATGTGAGTAAAGTTGTCAACTTTTTTGTTTAATCTTTATGGGTTTTAAGTTTTAGTTGATGATTCAACTTCACAAGATCATCTTTTTGGTTCTTCACAAAATAATTTTATTTATGTTTTTCTGTGTGTATAAAATTCAGGGATTAGATGTAACTAATCGGGAGTGTTGCATAGTAAATCAAACTGGTATGCTTCTCATCTCATCTAATTTGTAATTTTTTGATTTTTTCTTGATTTAATTTTGTATTTCTCTAAAGAAAGATTCAAAACCTCATTAACTGTTGGATGATGTGATTGTTATAAAGATGCAAACTTTGTGGTTTTAGTTGGGTTTTTTTATGTGAAATTTTGTTTGTGGGTGTATCAGATAAGTGTTGATTACATTTTGATAAAGTTAGATTTTAGTCCACTTGCAACCCACGTTTTAGCAGGGAATTGACATCAAATATTTGTGATGATGCTTATGGTTTGGGAAAGAGAGATGTTTTAAACCCGATGTTTGGAGAAAACTTCAAAGAATGAAAACTGTTTGTTAGTGTAACGACCCGAAATCTGTAAATAAATAAATTGTACAAAATTATGATAAATAAGGATAAATCGTTTAAAGAACGTGGAAATTGGTTTCGTGCCGTTTGGAGACCGTATGAGGAAGTTATGGGCGAAACCGGGTCGAGACGGGAAGCAAAAGTTGCAGCCCTGCTGCATAAGGGCAAGATAGCGCCGCTATCTTAAAGATAGCGACGCGATCTTGTGGATTTCAGACAGCGGCTCGAAATAGCGACGGATGGAAAACGCGAAATTGAGATAGCGTCGAGGATAGCGCCGCTATTTAGCGACGCGATTTATGGCGGGTATCAAGATAGCGCCGCTATCTTGAAGATAGCGACGCGATCTTTCGTCTGTGCAGCATTAAAGTCGGGTTTTGGCCATTTAATGCAGGAAGAAACCCTAGTTTTCTCCCAATTCGAGTGTGTGGACGATTTTGAGTGCAAATCATCATTTGGAGCTGATTTCTTGGTCAAATCTTGTGATTCTTCACTCCTAGTTGAAGATTTAAGGTATATCTTCAATCCTTTGTAGTTGTAGCTTTAGATCTATGGGTTTAGAAGCTTGGGTTTGAAACCCTAGTTCTTGGGGTTATGAGATATGGTGATATAAAGGTTGTATACACTTAATAGATGGTATATTAACAAGGAAAACAAGTGTATGATTTCGATTTGTAAGAATCTTAAGGGTTGGTTAAACCTAGGGTTTGATAATCACCATATTTGGGGGAAATGGATTGATGGGTGTTATCTAGAGGTAGATGATCACATTGATAGTGGATTGTGATGTTGAACATTGTATGATCATTGTTTTAGGCTTTTGGTGACATCTTGGAAAGTCGGTGAAAATTGTGAAGCAAGAGCTTTGGTTTCAAGAACACTGTTGGAGCATCTTTTATTGCTAAGGTGAGTACGTGTGGAATTTACTGAGTACATAGCCCTTATAAATATTTTCATTACTTGTGATACGGTCTATTTGCTTAATTTGGTAGACTAGTAGTTGATAGTTAGTTATACCTATGATAGTATTGAACTAACTTGTTTGATGATAGACATGATAGCCGAGAGCTAGATTGACATAACTATTGAGTTATGATATGCTGAGATAATGTGATGATGCGGGGAACCCCCGGTCATGAGAGGGTGGAATGAGGGGCAGTTGGGTGGATTCCCATCGACTCTTCCACGATAGACGTGGTGTGAGGGGCAGTTGGGTGGATTCCCATCGACTCAACCACGATAGGGTGGTGTGAGGGGCAGTTGGGTGGATTCCCATCGACTCAACCACAATAGTAGTCTTACTCATTGGACGTATTCCGGTGGGCAAGAGTGTAGAGTCACACTAAGGTGACTAGAATGGGTAGTTGGGTATATATATATATGTATATTGATTGGTTTTATGAAACGTGACATTTCATTTTATTATCGGGTCTAAACCCATGTAGCTCACGAGACGTTTTTGTCTCACGTACTCCTTGTTTTGTTTTGCTATGTACTCAGGTTCGGGATCGAAGGCTTAGGTACGCATGGATAGAGATGCGGGACCTAGAATAGAAGAGCACTAGATTGGATTTAGTCTTAGCTTGGTTATGATCTATTTTGTAACACCTACTTTTATACTCTGATTTCATACCAAGGTTTTTGTAAATCCGAATTTGGAAATGTTCTTCTATTTATAAAATGTTTTATTTTGGGCCAATATTTGGTATTAAAAATTATGAGGTGTTACAACTTGGTATCAGAGCTATAGTTTAAGTGAATTAGGTTGGATGACCATCCTAGTCTTAGACTGTAGCATTAGGAATATAAGATTCCTTAAGATCATAGGTTGACCTTGAGACTTTATATTAAGTTTAGGGTTGAACCTAGGGGACCGATGAATTTGATATGATTTTGAGTATTGAGTCGTACGCGACTAATGGGTTGTACACAAGGTACTAAATGTTTAATGTCTTTCATATAGTCTTGATCGAAAGAAATGGTGAACACTCGTAGAAGTGGGAAGGCCCCGGAGAACCGGGAGGAGGAAGTACCTCCTGTTGAGAGGGTGGATGAGCAAGAAAGTCAACCATCAATGCATCGGGTTGACGAATCGGAGGTCGGAGCTAATAGAACTCCGGTGACCATGGCGGATCTCCAAACTATAATCGACCAAATCAAGGGGACGGTGGCCGAGGAAGTGCACCGAATTATTGGAGACCGTGAAAGGTCGGGTGGAGACCGTGAATCCGAAGCTAAGTCGGATGAGAAAACCGGAGGTAGTGGCACCGGGGAAGGGAAGTCCTCCACGGGTGGCCAAAGTGATGCTAGGGCTAGGCCCGTTGTGAAAGAAGGTTGTTCGTTTAAATCCTTCATGGCTTGTAAGCCAAATCCGTATTCGGGTAGTTCGGACCCGAAAGTAACAATGAGGTGGATCCGAGAAACCGAGAGGGTTATCGGAAGTAGTAAGTGTAAAGATGTTGATATGGTGACGTATGCGTCACAATTGTTGAAAGAGGATGCGATGGTTTGGTGGGACATCGTGTATGAGACCCTCGGGAGGGAGGTGGTTGAGAAAATGACGTGGGATGAATTCACCACAAGGTTGAAAAAGAAGTTTTGTCCCGAAAGGGATTTGGAAAAGATGCACGAGAAGTTCGTGACCCTCAAAAAGGGTGAAATGTCGGTGGAGGAATATTCGAGGGAATTCACGGGATTGCTCCCGTTTGTTGCTAAGACCTACTCGGATGAGAGGTTGAGGGTGGTCCGGTATGCTAGTGGGTTACCGTGGGACTACCAATTGGAGGTTAAGAGGGCGGTTTCACTCGATGAGGCTATTAGTGCCGCCCGGGGTGTTGGAGAGGTTAATGCGGCACGGGTTGCCGAGAGGGCCCATGTGGGCGAGAAGAGGAAAGCCGAGAGTGGCTCGGGTACTTATAAGAAAGGGAAGTTCACTTCGAGCTTCTCTAAACAAGGAAGTGTTGGCCCGTGCAAGAAATGCGGGAAAAATCATACCGGCCCGTGCCGAGGAGAGTCAAAGGCTTGCTATAGTTGTGGCAAGATGGGGCACATAGCCCGGGATTGTAGGGCCAAGTTGACGGCCGATGTGGAGTGCTACTCATGCCATGAGAAGGGGCATTATAGCAATGTGTGCCCAAAGAAGGGAATCGAGTCGATGGTGTCCACGGCTCAAAAGAAAGTGGAGCCGGCAAAAGTGAAGGGGCGGTCCTTCCAACTTACTCGGGAGGAGGCGAAGGAGGCACACGATGTGGTGTCAGGTATTCTATTCATTAACTCCTTGCCAACTCATATTTTGTTTGATTCGGGTTCTAATTATTCGTTTGTGTCTTATGAGTTCGGTTGTAAATTGAATGTGCCGTCCGAAATGTTAGATGAGGTTTATGAAATAGAAGTAGCCGACGGGAAAACGTCTATTGTTGAATGTGTTTATAGAAATCTTGAAATAGAAATAGACGGTAGAAAGTTTAAGGTGGATTTGTTGCCCATGGGAATTAAGGCGTTCGATGTGGTTATCGGTATGGATTGGTTGGGTATGCACCAAGCCAAGATTTTGTGTGGAAAGAAAATTGTGTCAATTAGGACACCCGAGAATGAGAAAGTGTATGTGTATGGAGAGAAACGACATCACATGCCTAATGTGATTACCGCCATTAAGGCAAGGAAAGGTATATCGAAGGGTTGTGCATCGTTTATTGCATATGTGTTAGATGGCCGAAAGGAAAAGAAGTCAATGGATAGTGTAAAAATTATTCGGGAATTCCCCGAGGTATTTCCCGATGACTTGCCCGGTTTGCCACCGGAGAGACAAGTCGAGTTCAAAATTGATTTAGTTCCGGGGGCGACGCCGATTGCTCGTGCCCCCTATCGTTTAGCTCCCACCGAGATGCGGGAATTGATGACCCAGTTGCAAGATTTATTAGATAAGGGTTTTATTCGTCCGAGTTCGTCACCGTGGGGTGCACCGGTGTTATTTGTTAAAAAGAAAGACGGTTCGATGAGAATGTGTATTGACTACCGAGAGTTGAATAAGGTAACTATTAAGAACCGTTACCCGTTACCGAGAATTGATGACTTATTCGACCAATTGCAAGGTGCTAGTTACTTCTCGAAAATTGATTTGAGGTCGGGTTATCACCAAGTTCGGGTGAAAGAAGGCGACACCGAGAAGACGGCTTTTCGTACGCGTTATGGTCACTATGAATTTCTAGTAATGCCGTTTGGTCTTACCAACGCACCGGCTATTTTTATGGATTTGATGAATCGGGTTTGTAAACCGTTCCTTGATAAGTTTTTGATCGTGTTTATTGACGACATTTTGATTTATTCAAAAACCGAAGAAGAACACGAAGGTCATTTGAGGCTCGTTCTAGACGTGTTGAAACGGGAGAAGTTGTATGCTAAATTTTCAAAGTGTGAGTTTTGGTTGCGGGAAGTGCAATTTTTAGGTCACGTGGTGACGTGTGATGGTATTAAGGTTGACCCATCCAAGATTGAAGCGGTGTCAAATTGGGAGCCTCCGAGGACTCCTACCGAGGTTAGAAGTTTTCTTGGATTAGCCGGTTATTACCGAAGGTTTATACAAGACTTCTCGAGAATCGCGATTCCACTCACGAAGTTAACGAGAAAAAGTGAGAAGTTTGTGTGGGAGAAGAAGCAAGAAGAGGCGTTTAAATTGTTGAAAGAAAAGTTATGTAACGCGCCGATCCTTACATTACCGGATGGTATGGAAGATTTTGTGGTTTATAGTGATGCGTCGAATCAAGGGCTCGGTTGTGTGTTGATGCAAAGAGGAAAAGTGATCGCGTATGCCTCGCGACAATTGAAGAATGCGGAATTAAGGTACACGACACACGACTTGGAATTGGCGGCGATTATTTTTGCCTTGAAGTTGTGGAGGCATTATTTGTATGGTACTCGGTGTACGTTGTACACGGATCATAAAAGTTTACAATATGTGTTTACTCAAAAAGATCTTAATATGCGACAAAGAAGGTGGATCGAGTTGATTGCCGATTATGATTGTGAGATTGTGTATCACGCGGGAAAGGCTAATGTAGTGGCCGACGCCTTGAGTCGAAAGGTCTATGAAAAACCGAACCGAGGAATTTTATCACGTATAGAAGTCGTCTCGAGCATCATCGAAAGAATCAAGAATGCCCAACGAGAGGTTATGGGAAAAGACGAGTTAAGACAAGAACGGTTAGGTAAGAACCAACATTTTCTCGAAAATGCACAAGGGTTGAAGACCGTAGGTGGTCGTATATGGGTTCCTAAGTTCGGTGGTATCCGAAAAGAGTTGTTGTATGATGTGCACAAATCGAAGTATTCGATTCATCCGGGAAGTACAAAGACGTACCAAGATATGAAACGGGTTTATTGGTGGCCCGGAATGAAGGCGAGAGTGGCCAAGTATATCTCTAAGTGTGCCACATGTGCACAAGTGAAAGCCGAGCATCAAGTACCGTATGGGGTAGCTCAATCATTAGTTGTACCGGCCGGGAAGTGGGAAGATATAACTATGGATTTCATAGTAGGTTTACCGAAGACAAGTAGAGGTCACGATGCCATTTGGGTCATAGTTGACCGGTTGACCAAAAGTGCGTTATTTTTAGCAATTCGGGAAACATTGCCACTTGAGAAGTTGGCTAAGTTGTATGTTGATGAAGTGGTTCGACTCCATGGGGTTCCGTTATCGATTATATCCGATAGAGACGCGAGGTTTACCTCGAGATTTTGGCGATCTTTACAAGAAGAGTTGGGTACAAAGTTGCGGTTGAGCACGGCCTATCATCCGCAAACCGACGGTCAAAGTGAAAGAACGATTCAAACGGTTGAAGACATGTTGAGATCGTGTGTGTTAGACTTCGGTGGTAAATGGGATGAACATTTACCGTTAGTCGAGTTCTCGTATAATAATAGTTATCACTCGACTATCAAGATGCCGCCTTACGAGGCGTTGTATGGGAGAAAATGTAGAACTCCATCTTGTTGGTTGGAAGCGGGAGAGACGAGACTCACGGGTCCCGAGATCGTGAGAGTGACGAATGAAAAGATTGGTATTATTCAAAACAACATGAAAGTCGCCCAAGATAGACAACGAAGTTATTCGGGTTTAAAGAAAAGACCATACGACTTGGATGTCGGTGATATGGTGATGTTGAAAGTGTCACCTTGGAAAGGTGTGATGCGGTTTGGTAAAAAGGGAAAGTTAAGTCCAAGGTATGTTGGACCGTTCAAAATATTGAAACGGGTCGGGCTTCAAGCTTTTAAGTTGGAACTTCCACCCGAGCTTCAAGGTGTGCATGACACCTTTCACGTAAGTTATTTGAAGAAGTTTATCGGGGAGGTTGAAAATATTATTCCGTTGCAAGAGTTGCGGGTTGACGGCCCAAATCGGTTGATTGAGGAGCCCGAAGCTATATTAGAAACAAAAACAAAGAAGCTTCGGAATAAGGAGATCGAGTTGGTGTTGGTCAAGTGGAAGCATTCACTTGGGCCGAATTTGACTTGGGAAGTCAAGGACGAGATTCGGAAGAGGTACCCGGATTTCGTGAACTATGATGAGATTCCGAGGACGGAATCTTCTTAAGGGGTAGATAGTTGTAACGACCCGAAATTTGTAAATAAATAAATTGTACAAAATTATGATAAATAAGGATAAATCGTTTAAAGAACGTGGAAATTGGTTTCGTGCCGTTTGGAGACCGTATGAGGAAGTTATGGGCGAAACCGGGTCGAGACGGGAAGCAAAAGTTGCAGCCCTGCTGCATAAGGGCAAGATAGCGCCGCTATCTTAAAGATAGCGACGCGATCTTGTGGATTTCAGACAGCGGCTCGAAATAGCGACGGATGGAAAACGCGAAATTGAGATAGCGTCGAGGATAGCGCCGCTATTTAGCGACGCGATTTATGGCGGGTATCAAGATAGCGCCGCTATCTTGAAGATAGCGACGCGATCTTTCGTCTGTGCAGCATTAAAGTCGGGTTTTGGCCATTTAATGCAGGAAGAAACCCTAGTTTTCTCCCAATTCGAGTGTGTGGACGATTTTGAGTGCAAATCATCATTTGGAGCTGATTTCTTGGTCAAATCTTGTGATTCTTCACTCCTAGTTGAAGATTTAAGGTATATCTTCAATCCTTTGTAGTTGTAGCTTTAGATCTATGGGTTTAGAAGCTTGGGTTTGAAACCCTAGTTCTTGGGGTTATGAGATATGGTGATATAAAGGTTGTATACACTTAATAGATGGTATATTAACAAGGAAAACAAGTGTATGATTTCGATTTGTAAGAATCTTAAGGGTTGGTTAAACCTAGGGTTTGATAATCACCATATTTGGGGGAAATGGATTGATGGGTGTTATCTAGAGGTAGATGATCACATTGATAGTGGATTGTGATGTTGAACATTGTATGATCATTGTTTTAGGCTTTTGGTGACATCTTGGAAAGTCGGTGAAAATTGTGAAGCAAGAGCTTTGGTGTCAAGAACACTGTTGGAGCATCTTTTATTGCTAAGGTGAGTACGTGTGGAATTTACTGAGTACATAGCCCTTATAAATATTTTCATTACTTGTGATACGGTCTATTTGCTTAATTTGGTAGACTAGTAGTTGATAGTTAGTTATACCTATGATAGTATTGAACTAACTTGTTTGATGATAGACATGATAGCCGAGAGCTAGATTGACATAACTATTGAGTTATGATATGCTGAGATAATGTGATGATGCGGGGAACCCCCGGTCATGAGAGGGTGGAATGAGGGGCAGTTGGGTGGATTCCCATCGACTCTTCCACGATAGACGTGGTGTGAGGGGCAGTTGGGTGGATTCCCATCGACTCAACCACGATAGGGTGGTGTGAGGGGCAGTTGGGTGGATTCCCATCGACTCAACCACAATAGTAGTCTTACTCATTGGACGTATTCCGGTGGGCAAGAGTGTAGAGTCACACTAAGGTGACTAGAATGGGTAGTTGGGTATATATATATATGTATATTGATTGGTTTTATGAAACGTGACATTTCATTTTATTATCGGGTCTAAACCCATGTAGCTCACGAGACGTTTTTGTCTCACGTACTCCTTGTTTTGTTTTGCTATGTACTCAGGTTCGGGATCGAAGGCTTAGGTACGCATGGATAGAGATGCGGGACCTAGAATAGAAGAGCACTAGATTGGATTTAGTCTTAGCTTGGTTATGATCTATTTTGTAACACCTACTTTTATACTCTGATTTCATACCAAGGTTTTTGTAAATCCGAATTTGGAAATGTTCTTCTATTTATAAAATGTTTTATTTTGGGCCAATATTTGGTATTAAAAATTATGAGGTGTTACAATGAGGTAACTACAGTAGTATCATTTTCTTCTAGGGTTTATGATCTAGCGATATCATTTTCTTCGACCCAACTCACAAGCTACTCGAAAAATGTTTGAAATCGACTCAATTAATGTCGAGTATCAAAATGAGCCTTATTGAGTTTATACCATTGTACTATCTAATTTAGTGAAGTTGATCAAAGAATTTTATTAACTTATGTGTCAGGTCAAATATTACATTATGTTTTTTCGGGATGAAATGGGAATATTTGTTGTTTTTTTGGAAGTATTTGTTTGATATAATTTTATTAATGGTATCATATTAATTTACTTCTCTTATAAATCTTGATCTCAGGAGCCCAGATCACATAAAATGATAAGTGCATTTACCAGAAAACATGATTTCATATATGGTGTAGAGGTATGCATATTTCCCCTTTTTTGAATATATATTTAGGTTAGTTTAAAACAAACGCTATATCATTTCTTTATGTCCCATTAGGGTCATTCGGTTAACACCATCTCATTAGCTATGCTAAATTATTCAAACATGACACAAAACCATCTTGGATATTAATTAGTATAATAATGATTCAATAATGACAGATGTAAAAGTACACGTTGTTATTTTTAAGCAAAAAAATCCCAAAATGTTTACCAAGATTACATGTTTTTTATTTGTTTTGCAGGCAATATTTAGAGGTGCCATGAAAGGCAAGCTGAAAGTGAACTGCCCAATTCCTCCTGAATGATACCAAAGTGTCAATTATTATATAAAGACTTATGAAGGTAAATTTCATATAAAATTATGAAATTATCATATATTGCCACAAATTGTGTATAAAGATAGGGGTGGTCAAACCGAGTAACTGAAATATTCATGTTTACAATTTTATAAATTACTATCCTAATTTTATGTATATTGATTGTCCATTACTCACAATTTTTTCTTGACCTAGATTTCAAAGTTTTGAGACATGTACTGATTTTCACCTTAGATTTATATTTATGTTTTTTAATTTTCGGTTTTTGTTCATATATATGAGATTTATATTCTATAGTCAAATTTGGTTATTTGTGTCTGATTCTTTCATTTTAGAAGTCTTTGCGGTTGTAATTCATGGAGGTAGGGTGACTTAACTTGAAATTTTGAAAATTCCTATAACTTGAAATTTTGAAAAATATATGGATGATAAAAAAAAATCTTTGTAAGGATTCACAAGAATATTAAGTTTTTCTTTTCAGCTGAAATTCCCTTGATCTTTGTAAGAACATGTATAAGTTAGTATAGCTCACATGGGTAGATACCATATAGGGATGTGAAAAAACCGGAACCCGAACTGGTTGGACCCGATTTTCGGTTTTTGGTCCGGTTCTTGGTTCCCATTTTCCAGTCAATTTGGGTCTTTGGGTTTCTCGGTTCCGGTCCGGATTGGTTCTGGGTTTTTGGGTTTAGAAACAGAATTTCAATAGCCACTATTTACTACTGTTGGAACATAAAGGATCTACTACTGAAGATTGGATTACTACTGAAGGAAGTTACTACTGATCTCGATTTACTACTGCTAAAGGCAAATACTACTGACGATCAAGTTTACTACTGATGTTATATTTAGAACTGACCGTGTTCGAGATTTTAGTAGAGTTAGTTATAGAATGTAAATCTTTATGTAATTCAATTATAATCGATTCCTAGAATAACTAGGTTAATAAGTTAGGCTTCAAGGACTATTATATATAGTTCCTTATGAATTGTAAACATACGTGTATTGATCGAACGAATTAATACATTGAAGCTTTTTGTGATAAACTGTGTTCTTCGTTTTATTCTTATTCGATTCCAGTTTACATTGTTCTTAATCTAATAACATAAGTGTTTATCCGCTGTAACTTCTTGTGTTAAGTAGATCTGAGTTTATAATAACTTGTTTGGTTATTCGATCCTGACAAGTGGTATCAGAGCATTACGGTTCTAGATCTACGAATTAAGAACAGCAAAAAGTTTCATACTTTCGATCTTAAAATTGTTAATCATGTCTGATAACAATGAAAGTACTCAAGCAAACAAAATTCCCATTCTCACTCCCAATAACTTTGGGATGTGGAAAAACAGAATTAAGCCGTATATGCTTATTACTGATTATTCCATGTGGGAAGTTGTTGTTGAAGGCAACAAAACCATTCAGACTCAAACATCAAGTTCATTAACTGAAGCAGACAAACTTAAGTGTGAAAAGGAAAAGAAAGACAGGGGAATCGAACTCAAAGCTCTAAGCACTCTTTTGCTTGCTATTTCCAATGATTATCAACATCTCTTTGTTGAATATGATGATGCAAAGAAGCTGTGGCAGGCACTGGAAAAGAGGTTTGTTGGCACTAAGAGCACCAAAAGAAACATGAAGTCTGTTCTGAAACAGAACTTTGAAAACTTCAAAGGCCAGAAGAATGAAACATTATCACAGGTCTTTGATAGGTTCAACAAGCTTATTGGTGAACTAAATCAAGTTGGTTATCAACCAGACAATGATGATGTCAACAGAAAGTTTCTCAGGTCTCTAGGTGAAGAATGGTCTATGTACACTGTGATATATAGACAAGGAGATGCACTAGAAGAAAAAGAACTTGATGAACTCTACAATGAACTACGAGTGTTTGAATCTGAGGTAAGTACTAAAACTTCAAATTTACCTTCAAACAATGCTGCTTTTGTGTCAAATATAGGAATAGGTCAGGAAGCTGTAAAGAATGCAGGAATTGAAGACATAGCAAGAGAATCTTTCTTCACTAGTCATGTGCATACTGCATTAATTAGTGAAGATTTAGAACAACTCAATCCTGATGATCTGGAAGAGATGGATATTAAATGGAAGATGGCTATGCTGAGCTTAAGAACCAAAAGGTTTCTTAAAAGAACTGGAAGACAAAATCTGTCTTACAACAAAGGTGATAGAGCTGGATTTGACAAAACCAAGGTTAAGTGCTACAACTGTAGCAATCTAGGCCACTTTGCCAGAGAATGTCCAAACAAAGATCAAAGATCAAAATACAACAAAAATAGTACTTCAAATTCAACTGCTTTAGTATCTCAAGAAGGACAAGGTTATGACTGAAGCTTCCAAGCAGAAGAACATGCACAGAACCAAGCTCTCATGGCCTTTACTACTGATCCTTCTACTACTGAGGTACATTCTAAATCTTGTACTCCTGAATGCATTAAATCATACAAAGAATTAGAAAAACTAAATAAAGAAACTCTTGAAGAGATGATTTTAAATAGAAACAGAAGAATCGAATACAATGGTTGTATAGCTGATTTGGAAAATCAAATTAAAATCTATAAAATAAATGACCAAAAGATAAAAGATGAATTGCTACAAACTACTTATGAAAAAGAACATATTGAATTGAAATTAAAAGAAACTTTAATCAAAATTGAAGAATGTCAAATGGAACTAGAACAGAATAAACTCACCATTAAAAAGTATGAAAGAAGTTCTAAATGTTAAGGCAAAAAGCCTTGCCCCTTTGGATCTTAAGATAACAAAAACAACCTAGACTAGTCTTGAATAATATGTAGAATAATATAGCTAAGTTTAGGTCTGATACTGAGTGATCAGTATTGGAACTCAGTATCACTACTCAGTATCAGATAGTGATACTGAGTACAAGGACTGAGTAGAAGGACTGAGTTACATTTTGTAACGGACTAAGATCAATTCCCTTGATCTTAGTCATTTGCCTAGTTTAGTCCTTCGGTTACTCCTTTGCCCATTATGTAAGATCTCTATATCATTATAAATAGAGATCATCTTGCAAAGGAGAACTCACCAATTCACTCTACACATTCATATCTTTGTAATTGATCAGTGGTCTTGTTATTCCGCAACAAGCCACACTTAGTGGATTTATACATTGACTATATTCTTGTGTTATCACTCTAATATTTCTCTAAGTATAATATTCTATCAATTAACATTAAAACAGGGTTGTTGTGACCTAACAACTGGTACCAGATTTTGCAGGTTGTAGATTGGACAGAAAGAGCACAAGTGGAGGATGTCAATTCCTAGGTGGAAGACTAGTTAGTTGGTCATCCAAGAAGTAAAATTCGGTAGCAACTTCCACAGCAGAAGCAGAATATGTTGCTGCAGGAAGTTGTTGTGCTCAACTATTATGGATGCAGTATCAACTCTTAGACTATGGGTTCAACTTTCATAAGACTCCCATTCATTGTGATAACAAGAGTGCTATTGCTATCACAGAGAACCCAGTCTATCACTCCAAAACCAAGCACATTGATATCAGACACCACTTTATTCGAGATAATGTGGAAAAAGGTAAGGTTGAGGTAGATTATGTACCAACAGATGAACAATTGACCGATGTGTTTACTAAACCTCTTCCCGAGGAAAGGTTTATGTACTTACTAGGGCAATTAGGTATGTTGAATCCTTAATTTTCCTTAATTTTCTCTAAAACTGAACGCTCGGTATCACTCCTGTTGATACTGACCACTCAGTATCATTAGTCTGTTATCATCAAAATTTAAACTTTTTATTTTTTTTATTAATTTTAAGAGTAAATTAATTGTTTTTATATTTTTTAAAATTTTTTTTAAAATTAATTTTTTTAACTCAGTATTGGGATCTGACGGCTCTTGCACCGAGCTTAATCCTCATACTGCTCAAACGGTAACCTTTCTTAATAGGAAAGTTACCGTTGGCAGATGATAAGGCAGTCAAATCAGCCGTTTTTACTTCCCAATACCTTAATTATCTTTACATCTCCTTTAAATAGCCGTTTTTTTTAACCTTCAAATATTTTTTAACAGTTATTTCATTCTTTCATCTAAAATTCTCTCTGCGATTAACGATTTCACTCTTTCTTAGCAAGCACAAACACTTATATCAAAATCACAGATGGCAAATTACACTTTCGTCGCTCCAGAAGTTGAATCGGAAATCAAATTCCGAAACGATGAACTGCCCAGATTTGCAAGGAACAACATAACAGCAAACTTCAATATTCCTCAAGCCTGGGCATGCCAAGAATTCACAAACATTGTGACGTTTCTGAAGAATTGCCCAATTGCTCGTGCACTGACCTTGTCTCCTCGAGCAATTTACCCATAAATGCTATGCGAATTTTGGTACTCTGCTCAACTCGATTCTCCAGATATGATTGCTGGGTGGGTAATTAGAGATCAAAGAAGGGCATTTGTTTCTACTGCCATCATTCGTGAAGCACTGAGACTTCCCGCCCAAGCTCAGTATGATCCATTTGTTGATAGAACAGAGGCACGCTCAGTTTTACCATTTTTGGGTCGAAGAGGAACAACGGGCACAATCAAAAGAAATGAATTTGGTCCTATGTGGGGTATTCTCATTACAACAATAATTCGGTGTATGACCCACAAGACAGGAGCTTTGGACCAAATAAATGAATTTGGGATGCAAATAGTACATGCCTTGTACTATGGAAGAAACATTGATTATGCACGGCTCATTTTCAATGAATTAGCTGCTTTGATTTGGGCTAACACAAGGGAATGCAATGTCCCTTTCTGCAGATTTTTATCACTCATCTTTCAACACTCAATGCCCACACATATTTATGATGAGTTTCACAGTCCAAGGGTTGATCTTCCTCCTCTTAGTGAGAAGATCTTCTTTTACAGGCCAAGACAAGGAGAGCCTTTACTGAGCCCTTCTATGTGGGCCATTGTTCAAGAACACATAAATGATGAAGAAGACATGTCTGATACTGAGTCAGACAATGATGATGATGATGATGATAATGATGATAATAGTGGTAATGGAGCACAGGCCGGTCAAGATATTGAGATGCAGGATGTTCCACAAGTTCAAGAACCGACTCAACAACATATCTCTCCACATGCACAGGATCATGATGCTCCTCATATTGAAACAGTTTTCGATACTGAGTCCTCCGAAGACACACCACTGGTCCTTCAAAGACGAAGAAGGAATCTTTCCCCTATCATTATGGGAAACTTATCATCTGAGGAGGTGCAGCCTGCAAATGTTCCATCTTTAACTGCATCTCTTCAAGGTCAAAGTTTTGTTGCAGCCACCGCTGACCTTCCAGGTCCAGAATTAGTTCCAACTGCTCAACCAATTGAGGAACCTCATGTTCCTCTTGATGTGGAGATTCAATATGACCAAACTACACTGGAAGGTGCTCATCAATAAAGAGAGGTCGGTATTGAAGATGTTGGTGCTGCACATCAACAATTACATGATCCTGCACCGACCTCTGCAGATGCTAGAAGGGAATCTGACAGAGTCTCAGGTATGAATTTCTAAAAAGCCCCTAAACTTATATATATATATTTCATTCCCAAATAGAGACTAAGTATTGGCCAGTACCAACTCAATACTGACCAAAGTCTCACGATCTTTCAAATATATATCCTTTTATTGCCAACATAGCTAGCCCACTGCTGCTATCCAAAATTCATATACTGAGCACACAATTGATCATTGTCAGTCTACAGTTGTCTCAACATTTAAAGAGACAATGGTGGTTGATGTCACACTGACACCCATTGGTGCTGCTTGAATCATGTCCAACTTATTTTTAAGTTGGATAGCATGATTCAAGAAATGATCACAAACCCTTAAGCCACAAAATCCAAATATTTTCCATGGGGTTTAGCCACATTTCTGTTATCTCTCTAATACCGAGTGATAAACATTGAAATTAACAAGAAGCACATCCCAGGCTTCGAATACCCAAACCCAAACCTTTTAGTAAATGTGACTTATCCTATACTGAGCCACTTAAATTTACACACTCACTTTTACTCAAATCTTCTTACACATGCTATGCACAAGTCCACAATATTTCATCCTAAACCAGATGAAATACAGACTTCACAAAATCTGTTTATATGATTATAGAATTGACCAACACCACAATTCTATTTGATAAACCTTTCTTTCTAACCAGTTTTAAATTTTTGTTTCTTTAGCACCATCTGTGCAGGGCATTCATGCATCACAGGCTGCAGGGGACCAAGTGACTCTGCAAGCAATCATGCAGCAAATTCTGGCTATTCAACATACTCAAAATATAATACTGGCCAGAATGGACAAGATGAGTAGTGACATTGACTCAATAAAACAGCCAGTCTCACTACTTCAACAACCACATCAGCCTCCACAAACTCCACCATTTTCACATGGTGACCAAAATGAAGAAGGAGAAGGAGAAGGAGGTGCTGGTGATACTGATGCTGCAAATGAGCCCATGCCCTCCCCTACTCTTGAACAACCTGAAGGGGACATGGGTGGTGATACTGATCCTCTTCCCTCCTCATCAAATGATAACAAAAAGGGGGTGAAGAGACAAAGAGATACTGAGGTTGATCAAAGTGAGCCATCTGCTCAGGGGGAGAAAAGAAGAAGATTGAATGAAGATCTACCTCCACAATAACAACAACAACAACATCAGCAAAGCCCTCATACTGAGCCACTTCGGATTCAGTATGAGAGAAGAAGACAAAGAACTAGGTCAGCATTACAAGTTCAAGACCCACTTGATCAAAAGAGTGTCATATATCCAACTTCTGGATATATGTATACTGACTCAGAGGATAGAGAGTGCTTCATTTCTGAAGAAGATCTACCAATAGCTCAAATCAGTCACCTTGTTGGACTGAAATGGATGATCACCAAGAAAGAAAACTCTTGGTTCAGAAAGAAGATTGTTGCAGTATGAGGGCTCAGTATGAGGGCTCAAGTGGGTCTTGAACTTGTAATTCTGACCTTGTTCTTTGTCTTCTTCTCTCATACTGAATGCGAAATGGCTCAGTATGAGGGCTTTGCTGATGTTGTTGTTGTGGAGGTTGATCTTCATTCAATCTTCTTCTTTTCTCCCCCTGAGCAGAAGGCTCAGTTTGATCAACCTCAGTATCTCTTTGTCTCTTCTCCCCCTTTTTGTTATCATTTGATGAGGAGGGAAGAGGATCAGTATCACCACCCATGTCCCCTTCAGGTTGTTCAAGAGTAGGGGAGGGCATGGGCTCAGTTGCAGCATCAGTATCACCAGCACCTCCTTCTCCTTCTCCTTCTTCATTGTGGTCACCATGTGAACCTGATGGAGTTTGTGGAGGCTGCTGTGGTTGTTAAAGGAGTGATACTGACTGTTTTATTAGATCAATATCACCACTCATCGTGTCCATTCTGGCTAGTATTACATTTTGAGTTTGTTGGATGGCCAGAATGTGCTGCATGATTGCTTGCAGAGTCACTTGGTCTGCTGCAGCTTGAGATGCCTGAATACCCTGCACAGTTGGTGCTAAAGAAACAAAAATGTAAAACTGGTTAGAAAGAGAGGTTTATCAAATAGAATTGTGGTGTTGTTTAATTCTACAATCATATAAACAGAGTTTGTGAAGTCTGTATTTCATCTGGCATAGGATGAAATATTGTGGACTTGTGCATAGCATGTGTAAGAAGATTTTAGTAAAGGTGAGTATGAAAATTTAAGTAGCTCAGTATAGGATAAGTCACATTTACTAAAAGGTTTGGGTGTGGGAATTCGAAGCCTGGGATGTGCTTCTTGTTATTTTCAATGTTTATCACTCGGTATGAGAGTGATAACAGAAATGTGGCTAAACCCCATGGGATATTTTTGGATTTTGTGGCTTAAGGGTTTGGGATCATTTCTTGAATGATGCTACCCAACTCAAAAATAAGTTGGACATTATTCAAGCAGCACCAGTGGGTGTCAGTATGACATCAACCACCATTGTCTCTTTAAATGTTGAGACAACTGTAGACTGACAATGATCAATATAGTGTGCTCAGTATATGAATTTTGCATAGCAGCAGTGGGCTAGCTATGTTGGCCATAAGAGGATATATATTTGAAAGATCGTTTGAGACTTTGGTCAGTATTGAGTTGGTACTGGCCAATACTTAGTCTCTATTTGGGAATGAAATATATATATAAGTTTAAGGGCTTTTTAGAAATTCATAACTGAGACTCTGTCAGATTCTCTTCTAGCATCTGCAGAGGTCGGTGCAGGATCATGTGTTTGTTGATGTGCAGCACCAACATCTTCAATACCGACCTCTATGTTATGCTGAGCACCTTCCATTGTAGTTTGTGCATATTGAATCTCCACATCAAGAGGAACATGAGGTTCCTCAATTGGTTGAGCAGGTGGAGCTTGTTCTGGACCTGGAAGGTCAGCGGTGGCTGCAATAAAGCTTTGGGCTTGAATAGATGCAGTTAATGATGGATCATTTGCAGGCTGCATCTCCTCAGATGATAAGTTGCCCATAATGATAGGAGAAACATTCCTTCTTCTTCTTTGAAGGACCAGTGGTGTGTCTTCTGAGGACTCAGTATCAAAAGTTGTTGCAATATGAGGAGCATCAGGAACCTGTGCAGGTGGAGAGATATGTTGTTGAGTCGGTTCTTGAACTTGTGGAACATCCTGCATCTCAATATCTTGACCTGCCTGTGCTCCATTACCACTATTATCATCATTATCATCATCATCATCATTGTCTGACTCAGTATCAGACATATCTTCTTCATCATTTATATGTTCTTGAACAATGGCCCACATAGGAGGACTTAGAAGAGGTTCTCCTTCTCTTGGTCTGTAAAAGAAAATCTTCTCACTAAGTGGAGGAAGATCAACTCTTGGACTGTGAAATTCATCATAAATGTGTGTGGGCATTGATTGTTGAAATATGAGTGATAGAAATCTGCAGAAAGGGACATTGCATTCCCTTGTATTTGCTCGAACCAGAGTAGCTAATTCATTGAAAATTAGGCGAGCATAATCAATATTTCTTCCATAGTACAGAGCATGTACTATTTGCATCCCAAATTCGTTTATTTGGTCCAAAGCTCCCGTCTTGTGGGTCATACATCGAATAATTGTTGTGATGAGAATACCCCACATAGGACCAAATTCATTTCTTTTGATTGTGCCCGTTGTTCCTCTTCTACCCAGAAATGGCAGTACAGAGCGTGCCTCTGATCTATCTACAAATGAGTCATACTGAGCTTGGGCGGGAAGTCTCAGTGCTTCACGAATGATTGCAGTAGAAACAAAAGCTCTCCTTTGATCCCTAATTACCCATCCAGCAATCATATCTGGAGAGTCGAGTGTGGCAGAGTACCAAAACTCGCATAACATTTCTGGGTAGATTGCTCGAGGAGATAATGTCAGTGCACGAGCAATTGGGCAATGCTTCATAAAAGTGACGATGTTCGTGAATTCTTGGCATACCCAAGCTTGAGGAATATTGAAATTTGCTGTGATGTTGTTCCTCGCAAACCTGGGTACTTCATTATTTCGGAATTGGATTTCCGATTCAACGTTTGGAGCAACAAAAGTGTAATTCGCCATCTGTGATTTTGATTTGAAAGAATTTGCTTGCTAAGAGAAAGTGAAATCGTTAATCGCAGAGAGGATTGAAAATGAAAGAAAGAAATAACAGTTAAAAAAAAAATTGAAGTAAAAATAAACGGTTATTTATAGGAGATTTGAAAGATAATTAAGGTATTGGGAAGTAAAAACGGCTGATTTGACTGCCTTATCTTCTGCCAACGGTAACTTTCTTATTAAGAAAGGTTACCGTTTGAGCAGTATGAGGATTAAGCTCGGTGTAAGAGCCGTCATACCCCAATACCGAGTGAGAAAAAATATTAATTTAAAAAAAATTTGAAAAAAATATAAAAACAATTAATTTACTCTTGAAATTAATAAAAAATAAAAAATTTTAAATTTTGATGATAACAGACAAGTGATACTGAGTGGTCAGTATCAACAGGAGTGATACTGAGTGCTCAGTTTTAAAGAAATTTAATAAAGATTAAGGATTCAACATACCTAATTGCCCTAGTAGATACATAAACCTTTCCTCAGGAAGAGGTTTAGTAAATACATCAGCCAATTGTTCATTTGTGGGTACATAATCTACTTCAACCTTACCTTTTTCCACATTATCTCGAATAAAGTGGTGTCTGATATCAATGTGCTTGGTTTTGGAGTGGTAGACTGGGTTCTCTGTGATAGCAATAGCACTCTTGTTATCACAATGAATAGGAGTCTTATGAAAGTTGAACCCATAGTCTAAGAGTTGATACTGCATCCATAATAATTGAGCACAACAACTTCCTGCAGCAACATATTCTGCTTCTGCTGTGGAAGTTGCTACCGAATTTTGTTTCTTGGATGACCAGCCAACTAGTCTTCCACCTAGGAATTGACATCCTCCACTTGTGCTCTTTCTGTCCAATCTACAACCTGCAAAATCTGCATCTGTGTACCCTTCAAGGTCAAAGTTTGAGTCTTTGGGATACCAAAGACCCAGGTTAGGAGTACCTGTAAGATATCTAAAGATGCGCTTAACTGCTTTCATGTGTTATTCTTTAGGATCAGCCTGATACCGAGCACACAAACATGTGGCAAACATGATATCAGGCCTACTAGCAGTTAGGTAAAGTAAGGAACCAATCATACCTCGGTATGTGGATTGACATACTGGTTTACCAGTTTCATCCTTACTTATCTTATCCTGAGTACCCATAGGAGTGTGCATGGAAGATAAATTTTCAAATTTGTATTTCTTTAACATGTCATGCACATACTTACTTTGATTTATAAAAGTGTCATCAGGCTTTTGTTCAACTTGTAAACCAAGAAAGTAAGTAAGTTCTCCCATCATACTCATCTGATACTGAGTTGACATTATCTTAGCAAACCAGTCACACATTGACTTGTCAGTGGAACCAAAGATAATATCATCAACATATATCTGAATGAGTAAGATGTCAGACCCTTTCCTTTTTGAAAATAATGTTTTATCAATTTTACCTCTTGTAAACTTATTTTCAATAAGATACTCAGATAAGGTGTCATACCAGGCTCTTGGAGCTTGTTTGAGCCCATATAGAGCTTTATCAAGCTTGAAAACATAATGAGGAAATTTGGGATCAACAAAACCTGGAGGTTGTTTAACATAAACTTCTTCTTGTAGTTTTCCATTTAGAAAAGCACTTTTGACATCCATCTGATAAACTTTGAAATTTTTAAAGGCTGCATATGCAAGATACAACCTAATAGCTTCAATTCTTGCAACTGGTGCAAAAGTTTCATCATAGTCAATGCCTTCTTCTTGCCTGTAACCTTGAGCAACTAACCGTGCTTTGTTCCTGATGACAACACCATCCTTGTCCATCTTGTTTCTGAACACCCACTTAGTACCAATAATAGTTTTGCCAGAAGGAGGTGGTACTAAGTTCCAAACTTTGTTTCTTTCAAACTCTGTGAGCTCTTCTTGCATAGCCTCTACCCAATCTTCATCTAATAAAGCTTCATCAGCTTTCTTTGGTTCAATGGTAGATAGAAAACTTGAGAAGAAACAAAAGTTTGCAGTTGCTTGGGTTGGAAATTCTAATTTTCTTCTTGTTTGGACACCTTCTTCAATAGGACCAATAATGTTTGAGTGTGGATGGTCTCTGTGTTCCCTTAAATTGTTTCCTAAGGGAGCATTTGAAATAGGATCAACAATATCTTGTTGATTTGGTGTGTTGTCTGTCTGATACTGAGTGGAATTCTGATCAGTATTAGACAGTACAGGTTGCTGTTCATCTTCATTTTGCAGAGTTGATGTGGATTCTTGTGAAGTGTTGGATGTTTCACCTTCTTCATAAATAGAGTGGTTCAGATCATTGGTTGGAAACTCAGTATGGAGGTCCTCTGATATGGGAACCTCAGTATGAGTCTCATTTGAATGATACTGAGTTTGAACTTGATCAGTTTCATTAAACTTATTAGGAATAAAGTGTGGATGAAACTTAGGCTGTTCAGCAATGGAGTGTTCTGGATTGCATAGAATATCTATGCCACTTATGTCTTCACTTGCTGAGGTAGAATGCTCATTCTGATCTTCATCGAATGTGACATGAATGGATTCTACAATCATCTTAGTTGAGATGATATACACTCTGAAAGCTTTAGAGTGTGGAGAGTAGCCCATGAACACACCTTCATTTGCTTTGGGAGCAAATTTATTGAGATTTTGTTTTGTACTGAGTACAAAACATTTACTCCCAAATATGTGGAAATATTCCACATTAGGAATCTTGCCATTGTTAGGTCACAACAACCCTGGTTTATAATGTTAATTGATAGATTATTATACTTAGAGAAATATTAAAGTGATAACACAAGAATATAGTCAATGTATAAATCCACTAAGTGTGGCTTGTTGCGGAATAACAAGACCACTGATCAATTACAAAAGATGTGAATGTGTAAAGTAAATTGGTAAGTACTCCTTTGCAAGATGATCTCTATTTATAATGTTATAGAGATCTTACATAATGAGCAAAGGAGTAACCGAAGGACTAAGTAAGGAAAATGACTAAGATCAAGGGATTTGATCTTAGTCCGTTACTATACTGAGTATCACTCAGTCCTTCTACTCAGTATCACTATCTGATACTGAGTGCTGATACTGAGTTCCAATACTGATCACTCAGTATCAGACCTAAACTTAGCTATATTATTCTACATATTAATCAAAGCTAGTCTAGGTTGTTTTGTTATCTTAAGATCTAAAGGGGCAAGGCTTTTTGCCTTAACAGAAGTCTTATTCTTCAAAGGATGAACCCAAGACAAAACAAGCATGGGTTTCCAAAATTAACTAATCCTTTTACTTTATGTGCAGAGTATCCAGATCCCTGAAGAAGGTAGAACATGGCATATTGATAGTGGATGCTCTAGACACATGACTGGAAATCTTCAAATTCTTAGAGATTTCAAGTCTTTTGAAGGAGGGTATGTTGCTTTTGGAGAAAATCCCAGAGGAGGTAAGATTACAGGTAAAGGAATAGTATCAAATGGTAAAATTACTTTTGATGATGTATTTTATGTTGCTGAGCTTAAATACAATCTGGTTAGTGTGTCTCAAGTCTGTGACAAGAAAAACAAAATTCTTTTTACAGATGTTGAGTGCATCATTCTTTCTCCTGATTTTATTTTAGATGAAAAATATGTTGTTTTAAGAACACCAAGGAGAAACAATGTGTATTGCCTGGATATAGGGGGAGAACTCATTTCATCAAATGAGATCAACTGTTTTATATCTAAGGCAAACACAAATGAATCAGAACTTTGGCATAGAAGAATGTGTCACACAAATTTTAAAAATATGAACAATTTAGTTAAAAAGGATTTGGTAGTTGGTCTACCACAAAAAGAATTTATGTGTGATCATCATTGTGTTGCCTGCCTAAAAGGTAAACAACACAAGACTTCTCATAAGACGAAAGCAATTAATTCTATTTCTAATCCTTTGCAGCACTTACATATGGACCTTTTTGGACCTACAAATGTAATGAGTATTGGAAAGAAACAATACTGCCTTGTTATTACTGATGATTTTTCCAGATACACTTGGGTATTCTTTCTCAGGACCAAAGATGAAAGAAGTGAAATAATCAAGAATCTGATTGTAAAGCTGGAAAATACAAGAGATCTCAAAGTGAAAGCAATTAGATGTGATAATGGAACTGAATTTAAAAATACTAACCTAATTGACTTTTGTGATCTTAAGGGTATTGACAGGCAGTACAGCTCACCAAGAACTCCACAACAAAATGGTGTAGCTGAGAGAAGAAATAGAACTATCATTGAAGCAGCCAGATCTATGCTTGCAGATTCAAAATTACCAATAACTTTTTGGGCTGAAGCTGTTAATACTGCTAGTTATGTTCAAAACAGAGTATTAATAGTTAAGCCTCACTTTAAAACACCATATGAACTTTTTAATAAAAGAAAACCTTCAATAAGTTTCTTAAAATCATTTGGTTGTCCTTGTACTATTTTAATTATAAGAGAACAAATTGGTAAATTTGATTGCAAAGCAGATGATGGAATATTTGTAGGATACTCAACTCAAAGCAAATCTTACAGAGTATTTAACAAAAGGCTGAGGATAATTGAAGAAAGTGTAAATGTATCCTTTAATGAAAATCTTATTAATGAACAAGGAAATGGTCCAGATTGGTTGTTTAATATTGGTAATCTAACCGAATCATTTGATGTCAATTATGAACTTAATGCAGGAAATTCAAACAATCAAAGCCAACAAGTAGGACCATCATCAAGTGGAAGGCAAAAAATCATGAAATATATCTTAGTTGATACTGCTCCCACAGTTGATACTGAGGACAGTAGTAACTATGGTAACCCTAATTTCAATGATACCAGTAACAACTCAAATTTTTAAGATACTACTGATCCCAGTAGTAACTCTGAACCTCAGAGTTGTGATGATGATGTACTTCATACTGATGCCAGTAATACTGATGCCAGTAACAACAATGATACTCATGAAGTTAATGAAGAGAACGTTACTACTGACACCAGTAGTAATGATGAATCCCCACAAAATGAAAACAATCAAGAAGAAGCAGGGATAGATGCACAAATCCCTGAATCAAATGAATCAAACTTAGACTCTCAATTATCTGTTGACAAAATCCCTGGAACCAGAACTGAAAAGAATCATCCTTTGGACCTAGTCCTAAGTGATGTCAATTCATCCATGCAAACAAGAAGCAAATTTAGTTCTGCATTAAATTCAAATGTTTGTAATATTAGTCTAATATCTAATGAATGCATGTATGAATGTTTTCTGTCACAGGAAGAACCTAAGAAGATTCAACAAGCTATGAAAGACTCAAACTGGATCATAGCAATGCAAGAAGAACTTCTTCAATCTAAACTACAAGCTGTATGGACACTTGTCGCTCTTCTAAAAGGAAAAAGACCCATTGGAACCAGATGGATCTTCAGAAACAAGAAAGATGAAAGAGGTATAGTGATAAAAAACAAAGAAAGGCTTGTAGCCCAAGGTTACACACAAGAAGAAGGGATTGATTATGATGAAGTATATGCACCAGTTGCCAGAATTGAAGCAATCAGAATATTTCTAGCATATGCTTCATACAAAAGAATCAAAGTCTACCAAATGGATGTAAAAAGTCCTTTCCTGTATGGAAAAATAGAAGAAGAAGTATATGTATGTCAACCTCCAGGCTTTGAAGATCCAGAACATGATGACTATGTGTTCAAACTAGACAAAGCTCTTTATGGCCTTCATCAGGCACCTAGAGCTTGGTATGACACATTGTCCTCGTACCTACTGAAGAACAATTTCAAGAGAGGTGCCATTGACAAGACATTATTCACAAGGAAGGTCAAAGATGATATACCACTGGTCCAAATATATGTAGATGATATCATCTTTGGAACAACAAATGATAAATTGTGCAAAGAATTTGAAGAACTAATGCAGATCAAGTTCAAGATGAGTTCAATGGGTACAATGAATTTTTTTCTTGGACTCCAAATCAATCAGAAATCAGATGGCATTTTGATCAATCAATCAAAAAATGTCAGAGATATCTTAGAGAAGTTTTCAATGAAAGATTGCAAAAGTGCAAGCACTCCAATGGAAACTCACAAACACCTATATCCTGATGTTGAGGGGGAGGATGTAGACGAGCACCTTTACAGATCAATGATAGGATCTATGATGTATTTAACTGTATCAAGACCTGACATAATGTATAGTGTGTGTGTATGTGCCAGATATCAAGCAAAACCAAAAGAGTTACATCTACAAGCAGTCAAAAGAATCTTCAGATACTTGAAAGGAAAACCTTCACTTGGTCTTTGGTATCCACATGCATCACCATTTGAACTCATAGCCTACACGGAGAGTGACTATGGTGGTGAATGCCAAGACAGAAAATCTACTACTGGTGGATGTCAATTCTTTGGATCAAGGTTGGTGTCATGGCAATGCAAGAAACAAACTAATGTTTCAACTTCAACTGCTGAAGCAGAGTATGTAGCTGCATCTGCCTGCAGTGCTCAAGTGTTGTGGATTCAAAATCAACTTCTAGACTTTGGTATCTCTATTCTTAAAACTCTAATTTTTTTAGATAATCAAAGTGCTATCAGTATTGTGAATAATCCAATAAAACATTCTAAAACAAAACACATTGAAATTAGATTTCACTTTATAAGGGATTGCAATGAAAAGAAATTAATACAAGTAGAGAAAATTCATACTGATGATCAATTAGCAGATCTTTTTACAAAAGCATTTGATGTAGGAAGATTCAACTTTTTGGTTAGCAGTATTGGAATGAGTTTAATAAGTTAAGCCTAAAAGGAAAAGATAATACTAAATTTTTTAAGCTAATAAAGATATACTATCTTCCTGTGTAAAGTGTTTTGTACAAATTTTAAATTTTTTTCTGTTTACTACTGGTTATTCATTACTACTGATCTTGTTATTACTACTACAATCCAGTACTGATAGGGTTTCTCAGTAGAAATTAAGTCAAGTATAGAAACAAAGGTTACTACTGATGTTTCTACTACTGATACTAAGTTACTACTGATCGGCCGTTATCTGTAAAATACGACAATTACATTACTAACCCTCATGAAAATAGCCGTTACGTTATTATTCGAAGGATATTTTGGTCATTTTGCAAGTTTAATCGAAAAATATAAATAGCAGTTTGAGATTAGTTTAGCATTATCTTTTCCTCGATTTGATAAACCCTACGCTAAACCCTAATCTCTGCACAATCCGATCAAAACCCAACATCAGTAACAACTCAATTACTTCCACAAATCTGAAATTCTTGCATAATCGATCACTCTCTCTACAAGATTCATACCAAAAGATCAAAATCAAGCACCATGGCAACCCTAAAATCACTCAATGTCAATACTGATCTTAGATATTCTGAATTCCACAATATGTGTGCCTTCCTAAGAAATCCAGATGGTACAAAGGATTTTCGTCCTATTGTGATGTTCCTAAAGAACTCATACATAAAGTTTGCTCTCACTGTCAATCCTAGAGCATATCAACAACACTTAGTTGACTTCTGGACCAATGCTGAAAGAACTGAAGGTTCAACCATGTCAATGATCAAATCAACTGTGGATGGAAAGTCTATCACCATATCTGAACAATCCATTAGACAACATCTTCAACTCCATGATGAGTCAGGTATGTTCTCTTTACCAAAGCAAGATCTTGTTGAAACTTTAAAGAAAATGGGGTATGAATGAAGACCAGACATAGTTACTTTTCAAAAAGGTCTTCTTTCACCTCAATGAAAGTTTTTGGTACACACTATTCAACACTGTATCTCTCCAAAAAGAAGTACTTGGAATGAGTTCAACAAGTCAATAGCATCTGCTGTTGTTTGTCGTAGCACAGGACAAGTCTTCAATTTTTCAAACATGATATTTGAGGGGATGCTTGGAAATCTGTCATCCTCAAAATTTTTAATGTATCCAAGATTTTTAACTCATATCATAAATTGTGAATTACAAAATCTGTCAACTCCCAAAAACATTTTTGTAACACCGGAGTTGAACAAAAAGGTTTTTGCAAACATGAGAAAACAATTTAAATTTTCTGGTAAAGTCACTCCACTATTCTCAAACATGATCAATGATCAACCACCCACTGGAGAAGGTTCAAGTCACCTAATTGAACCCCAACCCACTCCACCACCAAATACAGCTCAAACAGAACCCATTGAGTCCACTCAAATAAATGAACCCACAGATGTCCTGCAAGTGTCCCAGGTACATGAAATTAATCCCCAGAGTGCTACTCTTCACTCTGAGGAAGAGCAGACCTTAGCCAAACAAATTTCAAAAACTTATAAAAGGAAGAAATCTTCCTTTAAGGACACCAGGGGACAAATTGAGTCAAACCCCAGGCTCCAAGAGTTGACCTCACAGGAGGAGAGAGGTCATGAGGAAAGGGCTCTCACTACTGATGCCCCAAAGGTGGGTGCACAGGCTAGTGAGAACATAAATAGGACCCAGACCTCGGCAACTCTAAGTGATGACTCTAAATTTGAGGCATTAATAAGAGGACCCCGGTGCCAAGAAACCACAAGGGGGGCACTACTGCTTCTTCTAGGGAGAAGAGTATGTCCAAACAACCCATTTCATCACCAAGAAGTTATGAGGGTAGAACAGAACCAATTGAATTGGCGGATAGGATGGAAAACCTTAAAGCCAATGTACCTAATGAGCCCAATGATCCACCCAAATGGGCTGAGGGCAGTATTAAACAAACTAAATTGACTGATAGGAAGGAAAACCTTAAAACCACTGTACAACATTGTCTGAATTTATTAAACTCTCAAGGAAAAACCATGGCATATATGAAGTCTTATATTAATACTCTGAACAGAAGACAGAAGAGGTTCGAGTTGAAACTTCAAAAGCAATCTAATTTGATCAGAAAATTGCAGAAAAAGACTGCAGATAGTGAGGCTCAACAGGTTGAGATCACTAAGGGGGAGAAAGATCATATTCAAGGGATGATTGATCAATCTATTGCAGCAGCAGCCCTCCTTAACTTGAAAGAGGTTTATGGTGAAACAAGTCAAAATGTTGGTGAAGACTTGTACAGAGAAATGGATGAGGATGTATTTGTGTCTGCAAATCAATCGCAAACAGCAGAACAAGTAATCTCTCCAGTTGCTACTGAAGTGATAGAAACTACTGATCCTATGGTTATTACTGAGGAAAAGGATCAAGAGGTTGTTACTACTGGTCAAGGTGAAAAGGAAGAAACACCAGTAGTAAACACAACAGAAGAAAATATTATGGTTTCTACTGATGCCCTAGCAGTAGTAACTACTGAAACAATCTCACCAGTAGTAAATGAAGACAGACAAATTGTGCCAGTAGCAGATATACCAGTAGAAACTACCTTGGTTACTACTGAAGAGGAGGAAGAAGAAATTCCTGAACTTATTGAACGAGAACGTTATGTTATCATCTCAAAACCACCAACTCCTGATCAACCACTTATCATACCTGACATTGATGATAATGTGAACTGGTTTGAAGTAGATGAATGTGCTCTTCCTCCACATCCAAAGATTCTATCAGAAGACAAACTCAAATTATTTTCTCCATCAATTATAATAAATGGTATTCCTGAAATGAAATATTCTCCACCTCCATCTATACTTCCAGCTTGTATTGGAAAGGGAAAAGAGATTTATGATGATGATTATCCCAACAAAGCATTAGGTTACCACATGGTGAACAAAATTAATCATGTCAGATCCGAGAAACAATCCAGATGGAAGGTGAAACATATGAGGTATTGGAAGAAAGTGGCTATGTATCAAGCTCTTGAAGAAAAGAAAAGGGCTGAAAAAGAAAGATTGAAAAATCAACAAAATCAAGAAGCTGAAGTACCTGTTCCACAAATAAAAGATGTTCAGATAGCAGACCAACAAACTGAATTTAAAAGACATAGAAAAATTGAAGAAGAACATCTAAACTGTCTTGAAGATCTGGTAGCTGAAAGCAAAAGAACAAAAGGTGAATTACCAGATGACATCTTTGAACAAAAGAAAAATATGATTGAATTTCTGAAGTCAAAAGGGCATAGTGCAAAATCTTTTGGCAGAATGAAGATGATTACAATAATAGATAAATATTGTACTGCCAAGAAGAAAGAATTAGCTGAACTAGAAGCAGAAGAAGAAAAAACAAATGCTTTAATCCCAATAAATCCAACATTGATTCAAACTGGTAGTATATCAACTACTGGTGAAACTTCCGCTCCCCAAATAAAGAAAAGAAAAGCTCTTCCACAGGAACAGAAAGACAAAAAGAAATCAAAAACAGAACAAATTATTCCTGTTCTTGAAGTTCCTGTTGCTCCCCTTGAAGACAATCCAATCATCAATTGGAGAGTCATGGATAATAATGTTATTGAAGTTATAAGGGAAGATAGAAAAGTGCAAAGATTTACTGGTTGGAAGCCAATGATCAGATCTTGTTCAAGAAGTGATATAATCAAAGTTCTGGTTATTGGAAAACCAAGAATGAGCAAGAAAACATGGAAGAACTCTGGTGCTGGATACTTAACCAAAATGATTGATGCTGCATTTTATCCAGATAACTATCCAGAAATATTTTCTAACACAGAAAATGTATATGCTTGGAATGTGTTACCCACAGTACAAATGTACTTCTTTGAAAGATCAAGCAAGAACTGTGAGTTATACTTATTTGAAAAAGAATATCCACACTCTGAAGAAACTATGTATCAGATATTCACAAACACAATGATGAAACCTTATGATGAAGTAATGTTCAGAGAAAAACTCAACTATTTTATCAAAAGAAACAGCAAGTATATAATAGCTCAAAGGAAAAGACAAAATCAAAGAACACTAGAGAAACGAGCTGCTGAAGAAGAGAAAAGGAAGAAAGAACAAGAAGAAACTTGATTAATTCAAGATGAATTAATAAGTTTAGGGGGAGATTGTTGGAACATAAAGGATCTACTACTGAAGATTGGATTACTACTGAAGGAAGTTACTACTGATCTCGATTTACTACTGCTAAAGGAAAATACTACTGACGATCAAGTTTACTACTGATGTTATATTTAGAACTGATCGTGTTCGAGATTTTAGTAGAGTTAGTTATAGAATGTAAATCTTTATGTAATTCAATTATAATCGATTCCTAGAATAACTAGGTTAATAAGTTAGGCTTCAAGGACTATTATATATAGTTCCTTATGAATTGTAAACATACGTGTATTGATCGAACGAATTAATACATTGAAGCTTTTTGTGATAAACTGTGTTCTTCGTTTTATTCTTATTCGATTCCAGTTTACATTGTTCTTAATCTAATAACATAAGTGTTAATCCGCTGTAACTTATTGTGTTAAGTAGATCTGGGTTTATAATAACTTGTTTGGTTATTCGATCCTGACAACTACATATATACTCCTGAACTATGTAGTTTATGGATGAAGAATGTCTGGTAATAGGCTTAGCCAGAGCACAAAAGAAGAACCCATTGCTATCTTTGGTTAATTAAAAAGGGTGAATTAAAGAAGCTTACAAAATGGGATACAAATTTGTCTGTGATGAATCATTGTCTCAAATCAAAAGTGAAATTGAAACAAACGTGCAGCTTGCAAGATTTTCATGAATGTAGCCAGATCTGGATCAAAGTATATTCTTAATATCCAACTTAAAAAATGCATTTTTAAATGATAATTTAATGATTTAACGCAGGTTTATCTATCTCAACGATATAACGCGATTCTTGAGAGAAGATCAATTTGTTAAAACCATGTCTCTATTGGTAGGAACACCTGGGGATGAAAAAGTTAGCAAAGCACCTTTAAAATTTTGGGTGGTTAACGCATTCAGAGATCGGAAAGCACTTGCATTGACACTAAACGATACAAAAACAGCAGTTAACAAATTACAACAAATGGTCAACGCATTAACTAGCATCGTTGGGGAGTGCCCAGTTTCATTCACTTATTTCAGTAATTGCCATTGCGTAATTTCACTTTGACTAAATTTTTGGAAGAATTATAAATTTTCGGTTCTTACCGGTTCTAAGCATAAAACTTACCCGAACCTGGAACCCGCCGCGAAGCGCGGGCCCTTTTTCCTCGTCTATTCACATGAAATAGTTAGGTTCTCACACAACTGCGTATCTCTAAAGATTACGCAATCATATATTCTTCACATGTTGTTCTTTGTACGTTAGTGAACGTATATACTTTCTCTGATTCAAAATAAGTGCTACACTTTTCATAAATTAGTGATCTAAAATAAATGCTACACTTTTTATAAATGACAAAAAATAGTAGGACCCACACCCACTACACTAACTATCTACTTTAACAAAGTGAAATGACTCATTTACCTTTACTTTTTACTTTTAAACATCATTAACCCCACTTTATTCAAAAGGTGTGGGACTCATTATCCATTAATCATTCAATTAATCTATTTAACCATCATTACACTATTTTGCTTCAAAAACCGTGAAAATAGAAGTGTAGCACTTATTTTGAATCGGAGGAAGTATTTTGGTATGTAGTCACGTATCTAAAATTAGGTGTGGAACCGCCGTTAGCTACAAAATTTTGATTAAAAAACTCAAAAGGTTAATTTTTTACGAAAGGTTTGTCATTTCCCACCATATTAGTCATTAGAACACTTACACGACCAAAATAGACTGTATACATACACATGGACATGCATTCGATATATACATCATTTGAAGAAACATGAAACTTAAAACACAATTTTAACAAAAACATAATTAAGATTCAAGACAAGTGGTGAATTTTAGATGGGCTTTGATACATTTGATACACTAATGAGTTTATGTGTTAAGTTATAATTTTTTTTTATCAAAACAACCTAGTTTTGGGTGGTTCCATACCTAAGGTTAGATATGTGACAGCCACATACTCACTTTTCCCTTTTTGTATATGCTTACCGACACTTATAATATAACTTGATAAACACAACTTAGAGTTGCGTTAAAGGAGATCCATCATTTTTACAAAGTCCTAAGGAACTAATTTCAACCATCGATTTATAAGATCTAATGGTCATGATTAACCACATATTTTATACATTGAGGGGTATTTTGGTCATTTAAAAAAATATTTTTTTTATTTTTTATTTTAAATTATTCTTTTTTTATTTTTTTTTATAAAACAATTATTTTTTTTCATTAATAGCACATAATGTGACTTCATGCCGAATCACCTGTGATTGCATACTGAATTACATGTGATTGAACTAAACATCAAATATTATTAAATATACAATCACATATAATTTTTACACTAAAATCACATGTGATTAAGTACTACACGTAATTATCAAATAAATATTGTTTTTTTAACGAAAAAAATAATAAAAATAATAATAAATATAAAATAAAAAATAAAAAAAAACAATTTTTTTAAGTGCCAAATGACCAAAATACCCCTTAATGTATAAAATATGTCATTATTAATTTTATTGATTAATGATTGAGATTTATTTATCGGGATTTCGTAAAAATAATGAAACTCTTTGAAGATTTCCCACACAACCTAATGAGATAAGTTCTAAAACAGTTAGAACAATGCTTTGGTCTCAGATAGTTAAATGTATTGATACTTATTAGGCCTGCATATGAATACCCAGGATTTGATATTTTAATTAAGAACCATACATTAAAGATGTCTTAATCAAGAAATAACTTATTCCTGCTCGTAAAATTTGCTCTCTAATTCATCTCCAGATATACGAAGAAATGCATCCATTTGTGTAGCAGGAAGGGAGAAGCCGATTTCAAAATCAGCCGGTGATTCTCTACACGCGTTAAGAGAAATAGAACCATTGTAATCTATTGACGGAGTCTCATGCTTTATCGGCTTTCCCCATCCAAAATCAACCTCGTAAATCTTGACCTTCGGTGTTCCTGACACCCCAATCATCGGCACTGGTTCCGCAAAAGTCTCAAACCAATTTTCAGCATCTTTTATCGGTCCCTCCTTCGTTTTAGTTGTCTCGCTTAGTGCCTTCCCAAATACATCAGCAGCAATAAGAAATCCTTTGTCGCCTGCTAATAGTTTGCTTTTTGTTGGTGTTGTGACACACGGGCCGATACAATTCCCGAAATAAGTTTGAGGAATTGGCGGATCTATACGAGACCTCCAATCCACAGCACAAACGAACCTTTCTAGATCGTCTTCCCCTTTCTGTTCTCCGATGCCAGCACGTGATTTAGCTATGCAACTCCAAACAAAAGCACACGCCACCGAAAACGATGATACATACTCGACTGTTGGATGTTGAGTCCTTAGCCATTTCTTTAGCTGATTGATCTTTGCTTGCGTCAACACAAGTGTGGCATGAACTTTATCGGCCTCGTTAACAAGCTGAGGAGGCTGATATCCAGCATCAATAGTTTCAATCCCGGGTTGATTGAAATAGAGTTCGTCTAATGAATTTGGGTATTTAATCACTCGATCGTAAAAAGGCAATGGACCGCTAGCTAAGAACAGCTCATCCGTACCATGTCTTGCAATTGATGTCCACGCTTTTAGGAAATTAAACCTCGTGCTTGCATCACAAAGGACGTGGTGATTAGTGAGCCCGATTGAGATCCCCGAGTTTGGGAAAAGTGTTACTTGCACGGAGAAAAGAGGGATCGTGACATAATCGGATACTTTTGTCGCACGTCCCAAAATTGGTACAAGCGAATAAAACTTGTTACAATCGCGAGGATGATTTCCTATAAGATCACTGAAATCAAGAGTACTCTCTGAGAACGTAACCGCAACCGAGTCACCCTCAATATGGCGAATTTCGGGGTTTTTTCCATTAGTTGCAAGATTTGATTTAGGGAACACAATTAAGTTGCTTGCAAATGGAAAAAAGTGTTGTAGGGTGGTGGATAATGAGTGCTTAAGGTTGGGAACAATTTTTTCGGTAAAATGGGTTGTTGAATGAGGGAACTCATAAAAGAAAACCTGGTGGATGGGAAAGACTTGTAGCCATACTGCATCGAAGAAAGTAAGTTGTAGAGACCGATCTCCGACAGTGGCAGGTGGCGGAGATATCCGGCAGTTTTCCAGAACGGTCATCATTTTAGTGGTGACGTTATTGACTAGTTTGGTTTATGTCTTGTTTTTCTACCAGCTGCACTTATAGAATCAAGACGAATCAGCAGAAGATACGTTGCAGCCACGCCTTTGAGAAAGCAAATTTTGTCATCACTGAATTTTTTAATTCCAAAGTTTCCAGCATGGAAATTTTGACCAGAAGTATATAGATATAATAAATAGAGTATAAGAATTTACTCAATACTTGTAGTCTAGTGGTATTGGACGAAGCTTTAAAGTGTTGGCCAATTGGTTATGGATTCAAGTCTCGTCGTAGACAAATAGGTGGAAAGTTCGAGGAAAGGCATACCGCCCCTTGTAGGTGTTACTACCTAAGCTCGAACCACTAACTTACTAACTAGCCGTTTAAAAAAAATAAATATAAGAATTTATTAATATACTATAACTATTTATACACCATAAAAATTCATAAATATTTAAAGATTATGATGAATAAAATTGAAGATGTGGAATAAAATTAATATACCTTATATTTTTGTAGGGTAGTAATAAATCTACCAAAAAAGAATTAAAAAGAAATTTTTTCTTTTAAAATAAAAAGGGTTTTAGGTGACACATGGAATGTTAATGTCCATCGAGATTCCTCGGCTCCTTTCTCACTCACCCACTCACGTGCCCCCAATTTACTCTATCTTTTTTATTCATTTTAATTTGATAAATATACTACAATAGATTAATAAATAACCGCTTAAATTAAAACTCTTGAGCAAGTAAACATTTTACTTATTTTCCTGTAAATTTGTAAAAAGTGGGTAAATTTTTAAAAAAAAGGGGGAATAGGGTAAGAATGCCCTTTGTTTTTAAAATAAATTTAATTTCTTATTTTTACAATTCAACGGTATTTTTTCAAAAACAACAAACTTTAATGTGTATGGTCCCCACTTCCAACGTCTCACACCCGTCCCCAACCGACACTACTAGAAAAAGGCCCCTGTTCCTAGGAGGTAATCCCTAGGAAATCTCTTGGAAACGGGGGTTTCCGAGGGATTTCCGAGGAAACCACTTCCCTCGGAAAAAGGCTTGTCGGAAAAATTTTGCGAGGGAATTCCGAGGAAATTTCCGACGGAATTCCGAGGGAACGTCTTTTGTAGGAAATACCGAGGAATTTGCTAGAAAGTCACCCTGCGTAACATTTCCGAGGGATTTCCGAGGAAAATTACTTCCTAGGGATTTTCGAGGAAATTTTTTCCAAGGGATTTCCGAGGGAAACTTTTCCAAGGGATTTCAGAGGGATTTATTTCCTAGGGATTTCCTAGGAAAATATTTGCAAGGGATTTCCTAGGGAGGTTGTGACAATTATATTTTACACTTTTCCTACGAATTTCCTAGGGAAACAGAAGCTGTAACAAACTGCATGAAATTATATCCAAATTTCTTCTGCTCAAAATGCATAAATAAAAAACAAATACAAATACCAAAACTTAATCCACAATAAACATAAGCCTTTAAAACTATCCAACATAAGTTTAAACAACAATAATCATCTTAGAACCGTCTAAACAATAAATAAACTTAAAGATAGCGAAATTGTTTCATAACTTCGGTCAATTGTGCATTCCATTTGTGTTTGTCTTTCCATCATTTGAGTTTCCCAAATGCTCGTTGTTCTATTTGCACTTCCATGTGAAGATGTAGATGTAAACAAAAGGACCAAACTGAAAAAGAAAATATATCACATGTTTAGAAAAACCAACAAAAGGACTAGCTAGACACAATCTGCTTGCATATTAAATTAAAAATAAAAACGGATTTACATCGGTGATACACCAACTAATAATAAAAGAACTAACCCTAGGATTTGTTTGAAATTGCCACCATCAACCCATATTTCTTAACATATTTGTAACAGAACTAACAAGATTTAAACAAAAAAGAGAAGATATTAAAGGTATATAGGTAGGTTTCTAACCTGAGCAAGACTATAGATGACTCCCGACACCACATATAAGCTTGAACTTATTTGAGGCAATGTTGCGGAAATTAGGTACCTAACCAGCCCTTTTCAAGCCAAAATTAATAAATCAATATTGCTTGAGCAACTTTAGCTTTGGCCAATGGCGTCATTCTAGTTTTCAACTTCTTTTTCCCAAGTGTAAGTCCACCACTACCTTTCTTCTTCTTGCTTACACTTCCATCACCCTGACCACAAAAGTGGTAAACTGACTGAATTTTACAATATATAAATTAAACTACATTCACATGTGCTAATAATTTTTTTATCATATCATAAAATGAAACTGCCCCTTTCATAAAATGAAATTTGGGTTGACATAAAAATGATCATTCTTCTTGTGTCATTCTAGTTCTTACAACTCAAGTTGGGTCCACGAAGTTGGAATCTGATTTACAATCCAAATTAGGCTCTATGCCTATTATTATCCAATCATAATTTGGAACCATAATCAATTTTAATGTTGAATATAATAAGACTTTATTCAAGACAAAATCATATGATTTTACATTTTCAACACTACTCGGAGCTTCCTCCATTTCTAATCTATTCTAAAGACTTTATTCTAAAACGTGAAAATAATTAAATAACTAAAAAAAATGCGTCAGTCAATCTAGTTTCTAATTACACTCATATGGCAAGACAATACAGACATTCCTCCATTTCAAAATAAAGTCATTTTGAACTTCTAATTAAACTTAGTAATTTTGATATACGTACCTTGAAGATTTGATGATTCCATATACATCTTTGAAACCGGTGAGTTAAGTTTTCTTAGACAAACCGATTCCAATAACACCCAAAAGAGATACGACAGAATTTCGGAATGCATTTGGTAATGTTGGTAGCACTTTATCACCGATGTAGTCGGAACAAGAACAGTCACCGGCCAACAAGAACTGTAGCTGGAACAAGAACAGTCGTCGGCCATCAACAGTCGCATTAACGAGTTTTTCTGCTCAAATATTCAAATACAAATACTCAAATACAAATACCTGTGGAAGAAAAATCGGTATCTATTATTCGCCGGCCAAAAGTCGGTATCTATTATTCGCCGGCCAACACTTGGTATCGCCGATGTCTCCGGTGACGCGAGGAAGAACAATCGAAGGTAAGAAGGTCTGGCCGATGTAATTTGGGGATATTGAAAAAGGCGGTCATATCTCATACGGAGTATAAGGGAAGGGTATAAAATAAAAAAATAAAAAAAACCCTAATCTCCCTCGGAACTCCCTAGCAACCAAATTTCAACCAAATATTCTAGGAAATCCCTAGGAAAAATCATTTTTTTTAAATACTTACAAAGTTTTTAGAAAGCTCGAAGGCATCAAATGAGGTACTAGATAAAATTAAAAAATTTAAAATTAACAAAACATATATTTTTTGTTTTCAATTCATATCTTATTTAATTAGAACATATATCTCGTCATTTTTAAAACCATATTCATAATACATAATATTCCCTAGGAAATCCCTCAGAAATTCCTACACATTTCCGAGGGATTTAGAAACTTCCTAGGAAATCCCTCGGAACTTCCTACACATCTCCTAGGATATTCAACAACTAAAATTGATTTTTTGTTTTTTTATGTTTATACATCATTTTTTTTTTGTTCCACACCTTTCACAACATCATTAAAAATGAAGTACAATCGTTTTATAATTTTACAAGTTATATATACTTATGTGCATACGTCTCAATTGTTGAAACAAACTCTAACCATTTTTCTCTCATTCTAGTATAAATCGATGTATATGTGTGTATATGTATCAACACATGTATAAGTTGGTGGTATAGAATAATTTGGTATGCAACCAATTTTTACAATATAATGAACAAAAACTATAACATTTGCACCTTTCAAAACGAAAAAACCAAATATTCCCTAGGAAATCCCTCGGAAATTCCTACACATTTCCGAGGGATTTAGAAACTTCGTAGGAAATCCCTCGGAACTTCCTACACATTTCCTAGGGATATTCAACAACTAGAATTGATTTTTCGTTTTTTTATGTTTATACATCATTTTTTTTGTTCCACACCTTTCACAACATCATTAAAAATGAAGTCCAATCGTTTTATAATTTTACAAGTTATATATACTTATGTGCATACGTCTCCATTGTTGAAACAAACTCTAACCATTTTTTCTCTCATTCTAATATAAATCGATGTATCAACACATGTATAAGTTGGTGGTATAGAATAAATTGGTAGGCAACCAATGTTTACAATATAATGAACGAAAAATATAACATTTGCACCTTTCAAAACGAAAACACCAAATATTCCCTAGGAAATCCCTCGGAAATTCCTACACATTTCCGAGGGATTTAGAAACTCCCTAGGAAATCCCTCGGAACTTCCTACACATTTCCTAGGGATATTCAACAACTAGAATTGATTTTTCATTTTTTTATGTTTATACATCATTTTTTTTTCCACACCTTTCACAACATCATTAAAAATGAAGTCCAATCGTTTTATAATTTTACAAGTTATATATACTTATGTGCATACGTCTCCATTGTTGAAACAAACTCTAACCATTTTTTCTCTCATTCTAATATAAATCGATGTATATGTGTGTATATGTATCAACACATGTATAAGTTGGTGGTATAGAATAATTTGGTATGCAACCAATTTTTACAATATAAGGAACGAAAAATATAACATTTGCACCTTTCAAAACGAAAAAACCAAATATTCCCTAGGAAATTCCTCGGAAATTCCTACACATTTCCGGGGGATTTAAAAACTCCCTAGGAAATCCCTCGAAACTTCCTACACATTTCCTAGGGATATTCAACAACTAGAATTGATTTTTCATTTTTTTATGTTTATACATCATTTATTTTTGTTACACACATTTCACAACATCATTAAAAATGAAGTCCAATCATTTTATAATTTTACAAGTTATATATACTTATGTTCATACGTCTCCATTGTTGAAACAAACTCTAACCGTTTTTCTCTCATTCTAATATAAAATAATTTTTTGCTAGGAAATCCCTAGGAAATTATTTCCGAGGGATTTGCTAGGAGAAGAAATTCAAACTTAAGTTTTTAAATTTGCTTGGAAATCGCTATGAAATTTTCGAGGGATTTGCTAGGAGGAGTAATTCAAATTAAGTTTTCTTAAATTTGCTAGGAAATCCCTAGGAATTCTTCCGAGGGATTTGCTAATAGAAGCAATTTAAACTTAAGTATTTTAAATTTGCTAGGAATTCCCTCGGAACTTGCGAGGGGTTTCCGAGGAAATTTATTTATTCGAATTTCCTAGGAAATCCCTCGGAACTTCCGAGGGGTTTCCGAGGGAATTTATATATTCGAATTCTCTAGGAAATCCCTCGGAAATGTGTAGGAATTTGCGAGGGAATAAATCCCTAGGAAAAAATCTGTAGGAACATGTGCCTTTTTCTAGTAGTGCGAAGGCAAGAGCCGATGGTAAAGTGAAGGCGTTGTGCCAACAGTTTTCCCAAACCCACAGCCGTCAATTAGTGACCGCAGGTGCCGTTGGCACCGGTCTAACAAGGTTGCCCTAACAAAGACAATCATAGGCGAGAATATTATCATTGGACGATGACTCATATGCAACCATACGATGTCTCCCTTCATAACCTATGGTATATATACTATAAGCATACTTAAGTATGCTTAGTATAAATAGATACAAAAATATTGAAAAAGCTATTCTGTATACAAAAATATTGATAGAATTGACTATTAGTATGTTCTTGCAGTGTTATTTCGATATTTTCCAGATAGTGTCATTGAAAAGGTAAAATTCTATCAATATTTTTGTATACAGAATAGCTTTTTCATGATCAAGAAATGAATTTTTACTATGAGTTTGATATCATATACTCCCTCCGTCACTAAATAAAGTTCTCATTTCTCATTTAAGTTTTATCCCTAAATAAAGTTCCAATTTCTCAAACTTAAGGGGCCCACTTAATATAATAATATTATTGCTAATACTTTCACCACTAACTATCTCCTAAAACACTCTCTCTCCAATCAAACCTTATATTTAGGGGTGCTTATCGGGCCAAAACCGAACCGAACCGAACCGATAGAACCGATAACCGATAACGATGAATTTTCAAAACCGAAACCGAACCGATAACATGTTATCGGTTTCGGTTCGGTTCGGTTTCGGTTCGGTCCGGTTTCGGTTCGGTTATTTTAGGCCAAATGTTCTTCCTTTTCCGAAAACCGAACCGAACCGAACCGAACCGAAAACGATGAATTTTCAAAACCGAAACCGAACCGATAACATGTTATCGGTTTCGGTTCGGTTTCGGTCGGTTTTCGGTTCGGTTCGGTTTTTTCGGTCCAAATGCTCACCCCTATTTATATTTTAATCAAAAGTAATACTAAATACCCCACCACTAACTATCTCCTAAAAAGTTGTGCCCAAGAGAAATGAGAACTTTATTTAGGAACGGATGGAGTATATAAAGAAGATAACTCATGGCAATTATTGTATTATGAGTATGGGAATAAAGAAATTGGTCTCGTTGATGTTTGATTAATAGATTTGGGTTCATAAATTGATTTCGTGGGTTACCGGATTCAACCTTTTTACAAGATAAATTGATTTCGTAGATGTTGTAGGCTCAAATGTAACTGAGAACATGTGTATATTACTGGTAGTAGTAGTCCTTAATTAGCTTTATAAAAATCAGAAATAAAAAGTGACTAGCCAAAAGGCCCCTGCATCAAACTATTTCAACAATAACATTCAATCGACTTAAGTAAATTTACAAAAGCCAGCCTAGCGTGTACATACGAAACTGTTTCCGGATGATCATCTACATCATTTGACCACTAGCGTAATCTTTATTAATTGTATCTATTTATATAGAACACGAATGCAAGTCTCGTGCTCATTAGAATGAGTTCTTAGCCTGAGAAACACCGCTCGAGGGATTGGTCTGAGCTTGTGAACTTTGGCTTGATGATGACTCGGTGAAGAAAACAACATGATCGTCATTGTCGGCAAATAACTGGAGAGATCGAGGCATCGGGGGCATGTTAACATCCAAAACGCCCTCAAGAATCTGTTCTACTTGACTCATTGCAGGCCGGCTTTCTTCATCATCTTGTATACACCAACAAGCAACTTTGCATAGTTTTGTGACTTCTTCTAAACTCGCTTCCCCATTCAACCTAGGGTCTAATAGGCTAAGAACATCGTTGCCATGAATAAGCACGTTTGCGGCTTGCATGGGGAAGAATTTCTTCTTCCCATCGTGCGATTGTTCTGCATTACGTGTGCCACTTATGAACTCAAAAATCATCATCCCGTAGCTGTAAACATCTGCTTTCATTGTGATAGCCACTCCTGATAGCCATTCTGGTGCTAAATACCCTCGTGTTCCCCTCATCGTTGTCAAAACCCTACTAAAATCCCGACCAACAAGCTTCGCGAGGCCGAAATCCGCAACTTTCGGGCACAAATCACCATCTAGAAGAATGTTCTCTGGCTTTATATCGCAATGGATAATACAATCTCGGCATTTCTCGTGTAGATATACCAACCCTCGGGCCGTTCCTAGTGCAATCTGGTACCTCGTTTTCCAGTCCAGAAGCTTGTTAGTGGTGAAAAGATGGGCGTCTAGAGAACCATTTGGCATGTAATCATACACCAATAGTTTACTATCGCCTTCTGAGCAAAACCCACGAAGGCGTACAAGATTCACGTGTTGAATGGTGCCGATTGTGCTCACTTCCGTTCGAAACTGCTTCTCTCCTTGACTAACACTTTCGAGTTTTTTGACTGCTACAACACTAGAATCGGGCAACGTACCCTTGAATACCGAACCAAACCCGCCTCCTCCTAATTTGTCACTAAAATTCTTCGTAGCGGTTTGTAAATCTCTATAAACGAACGAAATCAACGAGCCTTCCACCGTCGTTTTACCAACGAATCGCCTATTCCTTCTACGTATTAGAACAAAAGTCAAACCCATGAGTAAAACCGCACCCACGACGGAACAAATAACCGCACCTATAACAACCCCGTTATTCTTCTTTTTTCTTGGAAGATCTCTCGAAGCAACTTTGGCATAGATTAGTATCCGTTTGCTATCATCTACCGAAAGATCCAAAAGTTCGCCATTCCAAATCGAGCAATTGTTGTTGTTGTTGTTATAAGAGTACGCGCTACACAAACAATCATTCAAACAAGAACTCTCGCATTCTCGAGAGCTCCCAACATTTGAAAAACTTGAATTCGGCGACATTCTTGTAGCCGATATCTCAAGAAAATCATATTTTTCGGAGGTCCTCCTGCACTGCAAAGCGGTTTTTCTCTCACACCCGCCCGAGAAATCACTAACATCCCAATCCGTTTGTGATCTAGGACTAAAACCGGTTAAGCAATTGCAAAAGGGCAGCCCACTTTCTCTACAAGACCCAAAAGCTCCACAAAAATCATAAACCTCACATTGTTGTCTAGGTTGTGCCCAAAACAAATTCCATTGTTGTGAAGCTTCTAGCCATGAAAGCATCTTAATCTGACCAGAAACATCCATCACAAATCTTGAAATAATCGAAGGATTATACACCGTATAAGTAAAATAACTCACGCTTTCGTTAGAAAAATAACTGAAATTATAGATATAATTCAATCTCATTTCAGGAACTAAAGTAAAAAGTTTATCTTTTTCATTCCAAGATCCACTAGTCCAATATTGAGTAGTTTTATTCCATTTAATTATATACTGTTTCCCAATCGGTTCAAGCTCTAACGAAAACAGCCCTTCTGCAGGATCATCACTACTTTTCCATGAAGTTAGAAGCTGTTTTCTTTTAGTTATATTATTATAAGCAATTTGGCCACCAGGTAACCAAGTATGAGCTGGAAAATCAAAACTTTGCCATATGTTTTCGTTCAAATTCGACCCACTTCTCAAAACTAAGTTACCACCATTAAGAAGAACAGCAATTGCTGAATTTGGATTTACAGAATTAATCTCCGTTGACCAAATTGTAGACTTTGACTCATTTAACAAGACTAGATTACCATTAATGATTCTGAGTTCAGAATTGAATCTATCAGAAACAGGGGTTGCTCTGTTTGCTACCCAAGCTATGGTTTTAGGGTTTGTGGTCACTTTTTTGTACCATATGCCTATGTAGTAATTTGAAGAATTACCTGCTTTGAAGAACCCTAATTCAAAATTTTCATCTTTGGAGATGATTGTTTGATCTCCAGATAAAGATTGGTTCGCGGTGATGGTGTCGGCTCCAGATGAGAGAGAAATGACGAGAGAGAAACAGAGTAAAAGAAGAAGAGCCATTGAGGAATTAAGAGATGAAAGCATCTGAAAGAATTGTGGGTTCATAACAGATCTAACACAAGAGCTTGGGTTTAAAATTCAAAGTCATTATAATGAATTGCGTTGACAAGTTGAAAGAATTGGTCAAAACAGTCCGGATTATGCATGATCGGTGGTAAATTTTCCACACACGGCATAAACTTATATACGAATGCTAAATATATTCTTTAATTATTTTTTGTTCAGTTCTAATGAATAAATCATATATGAATGAGTATTTTGGTACTTAGAAAAAAAAAGTTTATTTATTTTTATCTTTTTTAATGGTATTGTTGTACAATCATTAAAGGAAAATTAAAGAGAAAATTACATGAATTGTCCTTTAGTTTTATAGGAAATTTTAACGATGGTCCATTAGTTTCAAAAATTACACCGATTATCCTTATTTTTGAAAGGTTTTTCACCGATTTTCCTTTACGAAAATGGCCGTATATTTTTCAAGTTAACTAACATCACATGTGATGCACTTGGGGGTATTTTGGACAATTTGTCTTTCTCCTTCTCATTTAAATTACACGGATGGTCCTTTAGGTTGATAGCAAATTTCACCAATGATCATTTTAGTTTCAAAAATTACACTGATGGTCCATATTTGTGAAAGATTTTTCACTGATGGTCCTTTATGAAAAAAACCAATTATTTTTCACGTTAGGTGACAATACGTGTCAATCACGTGGGAGTATTTACTCCCCTTTAAACGACATGTCTACCTCATTTCGTTTCGTTTACGCGATTGTTGAAGAGATGTCTTGACGTGCTTTGCTCGTGCATCACACGTGATGTCACTAGACGTGAAAAATAAACGGTCATTTTCGTAAAAGACCATCGATGAAAAACCTTTCAAAAATAAGGACCGTAGTTTTTGAAATTAAAGGACAACTGGTGAAATTTGCTATAAACCTAAAGGACCATCCGTGTAATTTAAATGAGAAGGGGAAAGACAAATTGACCAAAATACCCCCAAGTGCATCACATGTGATGTTAGTTAACTTGAAAAATAAACGGACATTTTCGTAAAGAACCATCGGTGAAAAACCTTTAAAAAATAAGGACCATCGATGTAATTTTTGAAAGTAAAGGACCATTAATGAAATTTGCTATAAACCTAAATAACCATCCATGTAATTTACTCCAAATTAAATAATAGTAGAAACAATGTTGAAGTACATAAATAATTATTGTTTTTTTTATCTTGATTTACTTACTATAAATGAAATGTTAAAATGATAAATTCAAACTTTAATTTACATAAAAATATTGAGATAAAATGAAATGAAATGTTAAAATGATTGTTGAGATACACCATGTTGGTGGCCTTTGGGTATGAAGCGAATTCAAATCCCAAAAATCTAGTCTTCGGTTCAAGAATCAAGATTTGAAATTTTTTTTCGCTGATGTTATGCATGTCCTTAAGAATTTTGTGGTAAAAGAAAGGTTGGTTTGGATTGAAATTGAGGGCCTTCCGTTATGTGCATGGACTTCGGAAGTGTATAAGAAAATTGGAGGTCTTTATGGCTCTTTTATGTTATTTGATGAAGATGCGAATGACGACTCGAGTTGTGGTAAAATCTGTATTAATACTATGGAGAAGAATATTATTAATGAATGTATTCATATGGAAGTAGCGGGAATTATTTATGTTGTTCGGATTAAAGAGAAAGATTGTTGGAATGTTGTGATTAAGAAGCAATCGGTGGGAGAAGATTCTGATATTGATTCGTATATTGGTGATGAAAATTGCACCGATGAAAGTGAAGAAGAAGAATCATTCGTGGTGGAAGATAATATTGAGCCGGTTAACAACATGGAACCGCCAATTGTATCTATGGATGCTACTTCTGGTAATGAAAGTGAAAAGCAAGTAATAATGGAATTAAAAGATGGGGAATCCAAGAATCCCATCTTTGACACTCCAAGGGCCGATTTTGCTTCTTTGAGCCAACCTCCAAGTTTTGAGAAATACGGTTCAAATTTTGTGGATAAGTCAAAACCACGAATCGATTGTTGTCACTCTTTTTTCAGTGGAACTTTGTTTGGAGTTGCAAAAACGGGCGATGCAAAACAGCTGAGGTTTGGTGTAACGACCGAAATTTGTAAATAAATAAATTGTACAAAAATATGATAATTATAGATAATTCATTTCAGAACCGTAGGAATTGGTTTCGTGTCATTTGGACACCGTTTGATATGGTTAAGGTCGAAACCGGGCTGAACCGGTCAACAAAAAGTTGCAGCCTAGCTGCCTGGGATAGTTCGCGACGCGAACTTGGGTTCCCGATCGGGAAGTCGAGACAGAGAATTGGGGTTTTGGACGACCGGAGTTCACGATCCATTCCCGATCGCTAACTGTTCACGACACGCAGAGTTCACGGCACGAACTCAATTTCGCGATCGTGAACTGCTTAACTCTGTATAAAAACGGGTTTGGGGCTAGGGTTTGGACACCTACGCCCCTAGCACTAGCTCAGCCGTTATTTTGAAGAGAAGAGGCAATTTTGCTGATCTTGAGCTCAAATCTTCATCATCTTTGAAGATTTAAACATCAAAGGTAAAGATTATTGATTCTTATCATCTTCTATCTTAGTTTCATGCTTTTCATGGGCATCAATGGTGGTTTTGGGAACCAACCACACCATCTTTGGGGAAGATGATCTATCATGAGTGTAAAACACTCATGGTGAGCTTGTGATCGATGTGTACAAGCTAGATTTGGGTTTATGGATAAGAATCTTGAACTAGGGTTTGAGATTTCCAGCAAGTGGTATGAACTTGGTGGTTGAGAGTGTTAAATTAGATAAATTAGTGATTAGTTATGAATAATAACTAGTTATTGTGTTGTTGATGGTATTAGGTCAAGAAGACCTTGAGATTTGAAGTACTTCTTTGGTAAGAAGTAAGGATTTGTGTTGATTAACACAAGTGTTGGATAGCATTGCTAAGGTGAGTACATGTGATCTTTTCTGAGTACATAGTAAAAGAGTTTTCATAGTTTAAATGACTAAACAAGTTTTTTTAGTAGTCTTTATTAAATAAATGTTTTAATAAAGAAATAAAGATTGATTAGTTAGTAGATGATATGAATTGTTATTGACTTGCTTGGTTACCACTAGTATGTTGAATCTTATGATTTGGAGCATTGGCTCAAGTTGTTGAATTTTTATGTGGTAGCTAAACAATTGGATCCTAGATAACCCACACAAGTTGGGGGAGTTAGTGACACCTACTTGGGGCGGTACCACCCTGCGCAAGGGTAGTGTGTCGAGAAATAGATAACCCGTAAAGCGGGGGAGTTTGAGGTAACCCGGAAATCGGGGGAGCAAATAGATAACCCGAAAACGGGGGAGTTTACCTAGTTAACCCATATCGGGGGAGTTGTTTCGGGGAGGCCCGTTACGTATGTGATTGGCTTATGGCAAGCCTTAGAGTATGTTTGACTATGTGCAATTTGATAATTATTTAATTATTATTTTATTGCAAACATTTTCTAACCGGTTCTAAAACCCATGTTTCTCACGAGACAATCTTGTCTCACGTACTATGTTTATTTTTTACTATGTACTCAGGTTCGGGAGCTAAGGATTAGGCGGCCCGTAGTGATAGCATTGGATGATTAAGCTCGGTGTACCATTTGATTCCCTAAGACTTTAATTTTGTTATTATTGTAAACACCACTTTTTGGCACTTGTAATCATTCCAAATGTTTTACTTAAACTATGTTTTGGATATTATGGATTTTTAGTATTAAACTTGTTTATTTAAAAAGTTTAAATTGTTTTGAAAAATTGGTGTGTGACATTCGGTGAAAAAGGCGATTCAAATCATTCATGTGTCGGGGACAAAGGTGAGTTTATTATCAATATGAATGTTCTTTCAATTAATGCAAGACGAGTTGGAACCAGGAAGAAAAGAAAGTGGATCAAAAATCTTTGCTTCCAAAATAGCGTATCGTTTTTGGGTATTCAAGAATCTTTGATGACTCAAGCAAATCTTTTTCATGTTAAATCCTTACGGGGTAACTATCAGTTTGATTTCACGTGTAGCTCGGCTCGTGGTCATTCTGGGGTATTCTTCCTATTTGGGACCCGGCTTTGTTTGTAAAAGATAACATTGTTTGTGGTAGGAATTTTCTTATTGTGGAAGGGAAATGAGTCGGTTATAATGACAATGTTCACTTCATTTATATTTATGCTCCTCAAGATTTAGAAGCCCGTCACCTTCTTTGGGCGGATGTTAATGAATATTTATCCGCTAGATCAGGGTATTTTATAGTGTTTGGAGATTTTAATGAGGTCCGTTTCGAATCGGAAAAGGTACGGCTCAAATTTTAATCAATTAGGGGCTTCTAATTTTAACTCTTCCATTGAGGGTCTAATTGGTTTACCTATTGGCGGGAAAAAGTTCACATGGGTGAATAAGAAAGGATAAAAAATAAGCAAACTTGATAGATTCTTAATTTCGGAGAATTTATCAATTGTTGATTCGAACTTAAAAGTTGTAGCTTCAGATAGGAATTTATCGGATCATGTTCCTATTCTTCTTGCCTCGAAGAAATTTGATTACGGGCCCACTCCATTTAGAGTATTTCATTCGTGGCTAGAAGATGTAAGCTTTATTAATATGATCGTAAAATCTAGTGATGAGTTTACTTCTACACAAGTTTCGGCTATTTCTAGATTTAAAGACAAACTAAAATGTCTCAAACAGAATGCTAAATCTTGGTATAAAGATGTTCAAAAGTCCAAATTCTCACATGGCAGTGAACTTAGAATAAAGATTAAAGACATTGAAAATAAAATAGAGGACTCCTCTGCCTCTTTACTCGAGATTGAACAGAGATTGGGATATATTAAAGAGCTTCAAGAATTTTTGAAAGGGTAGAAAATTTAGATAATCTACAAAAGTTAAAGGTCAAATGGGGTGTAGAAGGAGACGAAAACTCGGTCCTTTTCATGGTTTGTTGAAGCAAAGAAGGAGATATCAATCGGTTCAAGGCATATTGGAAGATGGTGAATGGCACACCGATCCAGTAACTGTAAAAAATGTTTTTCTAGAATTCTATAAAAATAAATTCAATGATATAAATACTTCTGATCCGTTATTAGCTGCTTCCTCTTTTAAGCAGCTTGAGTTCTTGGATGCTAATGAGCTCAAGAAATCTTGTTTAATGGAGGAACTAAAAAGTGTTGTTTGGAGTTGTGGAAGTAAAAGAACCTCTGGCCCGGATGGATTTAGCTTTAAATTCATTAAAGCAAATTGGGAGATTTTAAAACTTGACCTTTATAACTCGATGACGGAATTTATGTCGAAGTGCAGTTTCCCGAGGGGGTGTAACACATCTTTCATCACCCTTATCCCAAAGATCCCAAACCCTTCTTTAGATAAGGACTATTGTCAATCTCCCTCCTTGGTGTTCAGTACAAAGTTATTGCCAAGCTTCTTGCTTCTCGGTTGGCAAAAGTTATTAATAAAGTCATAAGTTGTGAGCAATCTGCCTTCATTAAAGGTAGACAAAATCTTGACGGTCCGCTAATGGTTGGTGAAATCATTGATTGGCAGAAAAAGAAAAAAAAATTGCTTCTTTTCAAGGTCGATTTTGAGAAGGCTTCTGATTCCGTTAGTTGGAAATATTTAGATTGGATGTTGAACCGTATGGGTTTTGGTAGTAAATGGAAACTTTGGATCAATGAATGTTTATCGTCGGCTTCGTTGTTGGTATTAGTCAACGGAAGCCCGACGGAGGAATTTGTTATGAAGCGAGGCTTTAGACAAGGAGATCCCCCTTCTCCTTTTCTTTTTATTATAGCTATGGAGAGGCTTCATCTTTCTATTCAAAAGGCGGTGGAAGAAAAGCGATTTCCGGGGTTTTTGTTGGCTCGAATAATTTAAATCTCTCACATTTTTTCTATGCAGATGATGTTATTATTGCTTCGGAATGGAACGCTAACGACCTAGATGCTATAATTAACGTATTGAACGATTTCTATGATTTCTCCGGTTTGAAAATTAACGTAAACAAGTCTAATCTATACGGTATTGGTGTGAATCCAGAAGATGTCTCGGCTTTGGCCATTAGAACAGGTTGCGATCCGGGGGCTCTTCCTTTTTCTTATATAGGTCTTCCTATGGGAGATGACATGTCAAAACCGGCTAATTGGGATCGTATAATTCAAGTTTTCCGGAAACGTCTTTCATCTTGGAAGGTGAAAATGCTTTCAATCGGTGGTAGGCTAACTTTATCTAAATTGGTTTTGGGTAGTCTTGGTACTTTTTGGATGTCTCTTTTCAAAGTTCCATCCTGTGTCACTAAAACATTGGAATCTATGTGTGCTAAGTTCTTATGGGGAGGAAATAATCAAGAAAAGAAAATGTCTTGGATAGCATGGAAAAACATTTTACCGCCAAAGGAGAGAGGTGAGTTAGGGATTGCAAGTTTGGAGTCCCTAAATCTTGCTCTTCTCGTAAAATGGAGATGGAGATTTTTTAATGAAATCAATTCGTTATGGTGTATTGTGATTAAATCTATATATGGTGATTATGGTGGAATTAAATCGAGAACTACTGCTCGATACAAAAAGGAGGTATTTTGCCTCGGATCATTGAGGCAAGTAACGATTTACACGACAAGGGTATTATTAACTGCAACTCTTTACGATTTTTTGGTAGTTAGTGGTGATTCGGTAAAGTTTTGGTTGGATAATTGGCAAGGCCCTCAACCTTTTTGTGATAAATTTAATCGTCTTTTCCGGTTAGACTTGCATAATAATTCTTGTTTGGTAAAAGATAGATGGGTAGACGGGAATTGGTTTTGGAACTGGAGAAGAAGCCTAAGGGGTGGTATCGAGCAACATCAATTTAAAAAATTAATAGAAGACTTGATCGAGTTCAATTGGCGGAGGGTACTGATAAATTAGTATGGGATATTGGAGATCAAGCTGAATTCTCGGTGGCTCAAACTCGATTTCATATTGATTCTAAGTTGTTCCCGGGTATTGATCTTCCAATTATTTGTTGTTCGGCAGCGCCTATTAAAGTAAATGTCTCTATATGGAGATTGAGGTTGGATATGCTTCCCACTCGTCAAAATTTATCACGTAGAGGTCTTGAAAGCACCTCTATTTTCGTGCCCTTGTTGCTGCTTTGGTATAGAATCCCGAGATCATCTTTTCTTCTCTTGTTCTCTTGCCTCGGATGTTTGGAAATGTATCTGTAGTTGGTGTGATCAAAAGTCTGGGAATTTTAAGTCTTTCAATGAATGGTGGAAAGGTTGCGACGCGTATACGGTTGCTAATCATAAGAGATTGAAGCGTCAAGTGATCGGGTTTTCTACTTGTTGGTGGATTTGGAAATTAGAAATTCCGTTCTTTTTGATGGTGGAAGTATTCGTAAATCTTTTTTAGTTGATTATATTATTGTGTATTCGTTTTTATGGCTAAACCACAGAATTCCTAAAGTTAATCTTTCTTGGGATTCTTGGCTTATAAACCCTTTGTATTAATTATTTTGCTATTGGCTAAATTCTAGAAATAAATTGCTGTTCAAAAAAAATAAATTCAAACTTTAATTTATCAAATATATATAAATAATTATTAGAAAAAATGAGGTGAGAGTAGCCACTCATTACTACAAAATTTTCCTCTATATACGAGGCTTGGATTTGGGTTTTCTTTGCAAACTCATCACTTTAAAGCATCCCCATTGGCTCCCAATGTCACCTCATATGCCACATGGATTCATAATAACTCATTCAATATAATATATTTTAAATAAAAATAACTCCGGTAGATTAGGAAGTTTTTAAATATACTTTAAATATTATTCAGATTAATTTTGGTAATAAGTTGAATTCCATTCGAATTTATGGCAATATAAGGAATAAATTTATAAAATACGCAGGCTTGGTATGAGCAATTAATGAATTTTTTAAAAAATTTTGGAAAGTTCCTAACTTTTTAAACTCATTTAAAGCATATCTTTATCTCAGTTAGTCCGGAAATATTTACACCAAGTATACAATAAACCAATAAGGTAATTCCGAATTATATGGATTCCGAAAATTTACAGAACACGAATTCAAAACATACTAGCCTAATACGGATCTTCCTTTATATTATCTTTAAATAACATAAACTATTCAAAATTTCTGTAACATTTATTTATGTATCAGAATTTGTAAAAACTTATCATTACAACTATGGATTCTTATGTCATTTTAAAAGTATTAATATTTGTTGTTATTTTTTTTCTTTAATATATCTTTTAGAACATGTCCGCCCAGTCGGGCGTGCTACGAAGCTAGTATTACTATAAACGCCTTAAACAATGCATGTTTAAATCGTTAATAGGTTTTGAGTCTATACTATATGACTTTTTTTACAAAATCTTAAAAAGCCTGGTTTATATTAAAAGTAATTGTTGGCATTAATTATCAGAAAATAGAATACACACAACAAATAAAGGGCATTTTAATTGATATACTCCCTCCGTATCAAAATAAATGACACAAATTGGCTTACACATTTTTTGAGGTATAAGATTAAAGTAGATGTTAAAATAGATTAAAGTACATAATTAGTGGAGAATGGGTCCCACTTTTCTTGAATAAAGTGATATTAATGAGTTTTAAAAGTAAAAGTAAGGGTATAAGGGTAATTTCAATTTATTAAAGTGGATAGTTAATGGGTATGGGTCCCACTATTTTTACCAAATAAGGAAAGTTTTCAAAGTGTGTCACTTATTTTGATACACCACAAAATGGAAAGTGTGTCACTTATTTTGATACGGAGGAAGTATGAAACCTTGTTGGTACGAGCATTTATAATTCTAGTTTAGAACGTTAGGTGGATATATAGGTAGGCTTTAATTGATGAGACGATGACAGACACATGTCTTATAATTAGGGATGTTTAAAGTTAGGTATTTGGATTCTTAGATATCCGAATTTGGTATAGTTTGAATTTTACAATCCTAATTTGGTATCTGAAATTAGTATATTCAGAAGTTTCAATATTTGAAATCTGAAAAAATTAAATTATTCAAATATTTTTCGGATATTTATATTTTCAGATATAGGATATCCGAAATTTTTAAAAATATTATTTGGATCAAATATCCGAAATCTGGAAATTCACATACCCAGATTTTGAATATCATACTTCCTCCGATTTAAAATAAGTGATACATTGTTGGTTTCACGGGTTTCGAGGCAAAAATATGATAATGATAATTAAATTAGATTAATTAGATAGTTAGTGGGGATAGGTCTTACAAATTCACAAATTTTGAATAAAATGAGATTAATGATATTTAAAATTAAAAGTTAGGGTAAATATGTCATTTCATTTTATTAAGAGTTAACTGCAAGAATGGTCTCTGTGGTTTGACCAAATTGCACGCTTGGTCCCTGTGTTTCATTAAGTGCAGACGCGGTACCCATGGTATGCATTTTTGTGCACTCATAGTCCCTCCGCCCTAACGCTGTTAAAAATGTCAGTTAGTTGAGGGGTATTTTAGGCATTTAACATTTTATAAGTAAATTACTCTTTTATAATTAATAATATCAATTTAATAAAGTAAAGGTACAACTAATGATGCGCCGTGTACTATCTCCTCCTAAAATCCTCGTCGGAAACACCATCTCTCCGATTCTTCCTCATCGGAAACACCATCTTCTTCCATAACCACGACGGAGGAACTCAAATTCGATATACAGGTAACACAAATCCCTAACCTCAGAACCCTAACACAGTATTACAAATCAGAACATATCTGATACCTGAAACAGATCCGACGATGGCGGTGGTGAGAGGCGGAACAGATCTAGGCTATGTAGTTGGCCGGAAACAATGGTGGTGGTTTAAACAAGTTTGAACAATAGGGTGGTTGTTTCCTCTCCTCCGCCGGTGATATCAACCCTGGCCATCATAAGCTTCGAACTTTAATCTGTTTAACTTCATATTCAGATCTGTTTAACTTCATATTCAGATTTGTTTAACTTCATCATAAACACATGAACCCTAGATTTCGTGTATGAAGATGCTTGATTTGGGTGATGATGTATGAGATCGTGTGTGTTTTGGGCATTTTCGCCGGAGAAGAAGGCGGTGCTGACGATGGTGGTGAGACACGATTTAAGGCATTTTTGATTCTGATACTTGATTTAGCCTTGTTTCTAAGGCATTTCCAATTCTGATTCTTGATTTTAGGCATTTCCGATTCTGATTCTTGTATGTATATGTTAAGATGCATGATTTTGAGTTTGATTTAGGTTCACGATTTTAAGTTTCTTGTTTGTATGGATTTAGGGAAGAAGACGACATTAGTGGACCTCCGTGCAAAATGACCAAAATGCCCTCCAACTAATGGACATTTTTAACAGCGTTAGGGCGGAGGGACCATGAGTGCACAAAAATGCATACCATGGGTACCGCTCCTGCACTTAATGAAACACAGGGAGTAAACGTGCAATTTGGCCAAACCACAAGGACCATTCTTGCAGTTAACTCTTTTATTAAAGTAGATAGTTAGTGGGTGTGAGTCCCGCTACTTTTTACCAAATAAGGTACTCAAAGTGTATCACTTATTTTAATACACCCAAATATAAAAAGTGTATCACTTTTTTAAATCAGAGGAAGTAAGTTTTTTTGGATATTTTTTAACACATCTAGGCCGAGTAAGAGACAATAAATTTTCATTTGAGATGTCAAATTATTATTAACATTTTTTATATAACTAATACAAACTGCACAATTACAAAGACAAGAATAATTAAGTAAAGTCTATTCTATTTCATTGCAAGTGATTATTTAAGTATATTTATATTTTAAAGACAAAGATTACTACTAATTAGGCATCTCCCAACAGTGACTCATCAATAACACATCAGTAGCGCCACATCATCTACATCCTTACTGACGTGTTACTGACACGGTCGTGCCAACAACAACCCATCACTAACCCATCACTAACACATCTTTTCCACATCATCATTTTTAATTAATTATAAAATAAATATATTACATTGATTTAAAATACATTGTTTAAATTTATAAAAAATAATATAAATTTAAAAAAAAATTATTTATTAAAATTTAAAAAACAAAAAAAAATATAATTTTTTTCGAGAAAAAGTAATATATTTTTATTATTAAAACAGTATAAAAAAATTAAAATTAAAAAACAGAGGAAAAAAAATGTTTTTTTAAATAAAAAATAAAAAGGTACAAGTTTTTATGCATGGTGTACAACCCCCTCCCTTCCTTCCCCCCTCCTTCTCCCCCTTTCTTCTTCCAGCAGCGAACGACGTCAACCCTCCCCACGTCGTCTAGACGACGCCCCGCCACGACGCAATGCCACGACGCCCCCGTGCCAATGGCTTCCTCCGGCGATGCGCAAAAAAAACCCCACGACGGGGTGGCCTGACGTCCGTTGGGACGGGTCTTATAATCTCAATTATTGGATCAACTCAAATGGGTACTTTTGTTTTGATCAAAGCTACCTTTAATACTAAACATTTATACTTTATCCTCTCTATTTTCCTCTAAACTCAGGTGTTATTTAGGGGTGATTGGGATTGCTTATTAAAAATATATTATATGTTTTGAAAATTAATAATCAGATAATCGGCGATTACAAAATGTGATTCTAAAAAGTAGTGTTTGGATTTGATTATGATGTTTGAAATCGCAATAATCAGATAATCTTTTTAGTGTTTGACAAACCTGATTATTTGTTTAGTTATTAGATAATATTCAAAACTCCATTTTCAAAACGCAAATGAGTAGCTACCAACGTACTTTTTCAAAACTCCATTTTGAAAGATTCAAATGCAAATAAGAGATTATTTCATACATTTTGCCAAACACTATTTTAGATTATTTGCATTTTCAAAACGCAATAAACAGATAATCTACTTAAAATCGCAATCCCAAACACCATCGTTCTCTTTAGGCAGGCAATTCCACATTTCCACCTATCTTTCCTCAAAATCTTGGTCATCCCCCTCCCATAAATAATCCGCGTAAAAAGACAAACAAAGACAAACAAACGAGAAGAAGTCGATCATTGATGCATCCATTCAATGAAACGTCAAGTTCCTCCATTGTCTACGGTTCGTGCAGACCCACCATCGTTGCCACGTTACCCCCCCTGGACCATTTTAAATAACTTACAAGATCATATTCACAAAGCATTTTGCATAATTCCATCTATTGTTATCACTTTCCGGGAACAAAATTGGTGACCATCCGTTGTTGCTAACCGGATCAGCAAGACTTTCCAATGGGGCTTTTCCGGTGACTATATCTTCCATTCTTGATATCCTTGTCATCAGCCAAACCCAAAAAATCAAATCAATCAAGAACACAAATAATAATACTGCCTCATATTGATTTCATAGTGAGCTTAGAAAACAAAAGAATAAATCGAGCCCTAACTGTTGCATACTTCATATCTCTAAACATGACTTACCAGATAATAACAAACTTATTATACTTTTACACCCTTAAAAAATGAGATATTGTCATAAATGACCACACAGTTTCAACATTCTCCACCTTTAGGTAAATATTGTTTGCCTTTTAACATTCAGAACTTCCAAACACTTCAAAATTTTAACTGCTGGAAGAGAATTTGTCATCATATCAGAAACATTATTTTCTCATGGTGATTCATTTATGTGCAGATGATTTTTTTTGTTTGATCATGGTGTACAACTTTCTTTTGTAATGAGACTTATAAACATTTTGCCATTTAATTCGGAGAGAGTCAACTGCCTGTCAAATACATCGGAGTTCCTCTTATCTCAATTAGATTGTTGTACAAAGACTGTAAACTTCTTGTTGTAAAGGTCCGTAATCGAATAGGGGGTAGGAAAAACAAATCATCATCATTTGCTGTAAGACTTCAACTAGTAATATCATCTTCTATGCATATATATGGGCTTCGGTTTTCATTCTCTCAACTAAAATTATTCAAGAGGGCTAATGCAACCGGTGCTCATGGTATCATTCTACTTTTTTTTTGTTAACTAAGGTCATTGTACTTATGAAATCGGTCATTTAAGTCATTACCAACTGGATATGTATTTCAATTGGTGAGAAAATGATGATCTGACCATTAATTATCTACATGGAAAATATAAAGAATAATAAAGACGGTTATTGCACCCTCATGTCACTACTTCTGAAAAAAGTTCAATTTAGTAATTGTGCTTTGCAAAAAATTTGTAAAAAATGATAGTAAAAATTTGGTATCTAATAATTAATGGTGTACTCAGTTCCCTTAGATACTACTAGAGTTGGATATAACATGAATAAGACAGTTGGTGATTTGTTAATTGATGGTGTGATTCATTTCCGATCGTAAATCATCATAACGACAAACTGATTTGGAAAACACCAAATGGGCGAATGCAGTTTCGCTAGCAAGGAAAAAGTTTATTGGTATTATGTGAAAGAAGTTGAAAACTCGAGATAAAATGAGTCAATGGGATGTTAATGACTCAACTAACTTAAACCTACTTCGGTGTCGATTGATAGAACCCAAAAACTACAATGTACAAAAGAACACTCAGAAAATACAATTACTTCATATTCCGTACTATTAATATGCCCAAATTAAACCATTTTAATGTTAATTTAATCTACAATACAATTAGTAATTTATGTATTATAAAATACCAAATTAGGTACCAATATACCATGCTCTACCTTGATACATAAGATAGTGACTATGGCAATGCGTTTAAGTCAAAGTCAACGGTTCTCGTTGATTTATTCGTCTCATGGACTGGTGCAGCCATGTATTCTCCGGAATTTATATTCCGGCGTATTCTCTTGACATTTCTGACAGTTGCTTCGGAGCTTGACAGCATTGAGTGGAACGAGTTCGTTTTTTCTCCAATAGGCGGTTCACGCATCGGAGATGACGTCATATGGTGGTTTATTTGCGCCGATGAACGATCCAGTTCGTCCTGATTTTCAAATGCAACAAATTTCAACATTGTTATTATAAGATCTATTAAAAAGTTAGATACTTTTTTTTAAGTATGAGAGATTTGGGGAAAATTCATCAAGATTTCAAAGCCACAATCACTTCCACAGTTATCAAAAATCATTCACAAAATCACAGTTATTGCTTCAAATAGAATGCTCTTCATATTTTCCAATGATTCTACGCAATTTTCGGAAAAACAAATAAGTTAAAATATGCGAAGGATAATTTTTATACCTCGGAGTTCAGATCTGAAACATTCCGACGCTTTCGCTTCATCATAAGGTCACCGTCGCTACCGGACGAACTCGCTGCCGGTTGAGGCGGCAACAACGACCGAGGCACAACATGATTACCATTCTCATCTACTGAATCCTCAAACTGAATCTCATCACGGTACTCGCTTCCGTCACACTCATCATCGCCGTCCGTACAAATTTCATCATCATCAGAAATACCTTCAACAACACACCTACCACAAATTGACGCCGTCGAAGGCCAGAGTTTCTTCCCGGACGCATACCACGGCGTCAGAGACTGACATATCTGACAAAGAAGGCTTCTTGAATGCCTTGCTACTAGAAAGTTTGCCGAATGGACCTTTGCATCGCAGGTCCAGCATAAGCTAGCTTTATCTGAATCACAGTGTATCCTGGCTCTTGATTTGCAGAGCTCACATCTCTTCATCTTGTTGATCAAATTTAGGTTTTTTCAATCTATATCTCTAGATCAAAAACACTTGTTGAATGCTTTGGTGGATATGATCGAAGGAGAATTTAGAGAAGAAGAAAATATGCTGTGATTTCTATATGTACAAATAAGAAAGGGGAATCACTTGCTCTCATCTATTGAAACCACCCTGTGGTTGGGTATAAATAACAGAAATGCCACTCTACTAGGAATCCGAAGTTAAGTACTCCTTATGAATTTAGTGGTTCGGTTAAAATGTTCGATCATTCATAGTAACGGTAACACACTAGTAAGTGTGTTGGTTGAATTTTTAAGTATTTTTATTTATGAAGAAAATAAGTTTACAATCCCAATCAAATATTGAATTGAAACACTTTTTAAGAACATAATTATCTAATTATAGTTACAAAATGTTAAATGTATGTTATGAAAAGATAGATGCATTAATACTAGAAGGGATGTGGTATATACATCGTAAAAATTATTTGATGCACCATAGCTTATGTATTAATATGTTTGTATAATTAGCTTAAAGATTTGTCTGGCATATTAATCGAAGTAGTTTTTCTAATTTAAGTATCACCTTCCATATTAAATGGAATAATCCATAGAATAATTTGTTTTATGAGGGATTGTAGGAAAGAAAAGGATGTTAGTGGAGGAAGGGGTAGAACCGTCTATTTAAGATTCTATAGACAAGAAATGTCAAACATATCAACCACCAGAATTAGTGGTTATTAATGAGAGATTGTTGTGCCACGTGTACAATTGTGGAAGAAGGATGGAGTTTTTTTAGTATGCTTTAAAATATGCTTTACTTGTGGCGTAAACTAGAGCGTGATCGGGCCCACCTGGAGATATTTTTAGAGGAGTGCTGACGTAATGTTTAACGCGGAGGCTTTGTGGCGTTTTAAAAGATCTTAATAGTTGTATGGCTGACGTGGATAAGAATCCTGTAGTCGTAGAGCTGATATGTATTGGGTTCAAAATTAGCGGATAAAGAGATAGAGATTATATTTTTTCCCCATTATTTGGTCTATTCATACTTCCGCCTGTTTAATAGAATAATATGTGTATTTCATTAATTTTCTCTTTTAATATCATCTATTGATTTTAACATATATTTTCATCTAATAAATAGGATTATAAGTACAACTAAATGGTAGTATTAAATATCATTAGTTCATTACTCAAAAAAAATAGCATCCTATAATTAACACCTGAGAAATGGTATTGGTTTCTAATATTTATGGCTTTTTTTTAACAGCAAAATTCTAATATTTATGTCTATTTATATGTTTACATACTTTTAAAATTTGACACGTGTAATTCATTAGTTCTATTTTCTTTTTATCATTCTTTGATTTTGACGTTTGTCAAGTTCAAATAGGTAGGAGCATAAGTAGTCACAAATGATATGCACCAATACCAATTCTTTTAACACCTACTCTGCAATGTTTTAAAATCAGTTTTTTTATTAAACCAGTCAATACCTTAAATAAGGTCGAACCAAATAAGCCGATTGATTAAACTTGATAACAATATTTTTGATTATTTATGATTTATTAGTTATGTAGATGGTTTAAAATGCCAAATAATAAAATCAACTTGGTATTAGGAAGTGAGCACTTAATTTAGAACAAACATTTATAATTCTAATATAGACACTTAATTTGAGACTAGTATATGTTTTTGTTCTTTATTAAAGACTTGCCTATCCTAATCGTGACGTGTCATTAAACCCGTCAGTAACGTCACATCATCACATCCTTACTGACACGCTACTAACACGGTCGTGTCAACCATAACTCATCACTAACCCTTAAACTATTACATTTAACCCCCCCACCCACACACAAAAGCTACTGACACCCCCCTCCTTCACGTCCTCATGGCGACGGGTTTCTACTGACGCGGCTACCGACGGCGCAGTGCCAACGGCGTCAGTAGACGACGTGCCAAATTTGGCTACTGACGTGGGAAGACATGCCCGTTGACTCAAAAGACTTAAAGCCGAGTAAACTGCTCAGGCTAAGTAGTTGGCTCAAACAAAATGGTCAACGTAACAGACTTTAATATATATATGTGTTCACTTTGCAAAGATAAATAAGACTTTAATATATATGTGTTCACTTTGCAAAGATAAATAAGAGTGATGGTATGGTGTCTTAATCCAAATATCCACCTTAGCGTTATCTCAGCGCTATATCATTATTTTACATTTCATATTCAAAACCCTGAATATATCCCTTCTATTCTAGCTCAACTTAAAATATTTTTTTGTGACTCACTAAAATATCTCTTACCCAATAAAAACACCCCAAACACACACTCTCTTTTCCCATTGGTGCGCTGCTTCCGACGAGGGTCTGACGCATGCGCTCACTCACACCACTTACGGTGTGGTGGCGTGCTATTTGAAGACTAAATGTAAATGTGCTCGCTTTCTGAGATGATGGAAGAGGATACGCTAATCAACTGTTTGGTCTCAATTTGTATGGATAGAAATTTTCCCGAATGATGAGTGGTGAATGCTAGTGACACGCGTACGGTCGTTGTCTAATGGCTTTTAAGGTTAGTAAGAAATACTTTTATATATGTGGCCTAAAATTTTGGCTGTAGGTGAGATATTTGTAGGTGATGTTGGTAACTTTGTACCAGTGACGTGAAAGTGTGGTAGTCGATCAGTTTGATTGGGTGCCAACGGCCTCTACAGTTGGGGTGTGTCCGAGTCAGTAAATCGACAATGTTGTGATGGTGATGTTGGTTATGGTGTCAGTGGGATACATCATTTTACCGAAGTGTAAAGAGACAAGGGAGAATGTAATTTTTGTGGTTTTATTATGTTTGTATTTTATGTATAAAATACTAGATTATGACTCGTGAAAAATCACGGGTTGTCATTAATTTTATTGAATGTAAATTTTATACAATACAAAAATTTATCATTAATTACAAGTTAACAATAAGAAATTATATAATGTTAATAAAACACATATTATGGAATAAGAGCTACAAATTATACATACACTATGTTATAACCCGTAAAAATTCACGGGTGGTATAATACAAACATGAATCATTAATCGTATGATCCTAAATACCACATGTGTATACAATTTATTTAGATTACATGATGCTGACAAAAACACATACTAAAACTAATACAAATGTAAAAATTGATTAAAAATGCTAAGGGTTATGATGTGTTAAAAATCTGCAAAACCAATCTAAGTTTCCAATTATCTAATCATTAATTAACGGAAAAGATCAAAGATATAATATGACACCAACCTCGAATATCGTGACAATTCCAACTAACACACCCATGAGAAGCTTATGTTAAAAGTCAAACTTTGAAGAACATGTCTTAACTTACGTTTTGAGAGATTTTAAGTTAAAATCGCCATTCTCTCTTTAAACTATATTCTGAACGATTTGATTTTGATTACTTACAAAAAATTGAAAATGTGCAATCGAAATTTATGACACCTAGAAATTGATTATTGAATCCTTTCAGGCTCTTTAGCATCTTGTTAGACATGAGAACAATAACTAAGCTTACTGAGCAACAACTACATGATCTTCAAGATCAATTGTAATTTTCTCTTTTCGGAGGATCCCAATTTCCAATTATTGTCTCAAATTTCTTCACATCAAAGAAAAATCATTTCAGCGTTTCTGTGGATTAATATCATCAAATCAAATAATATGTAAAAAGAGTCTAAATTAGCACATGTTAAAAGAGAGATTAGTTTGCATTTGCAAGTCAACTCACCATCCAACCATTTCAGAGCAGCTTGCTTGGCATAGAAGCAAATCCAGACAACATGTTATTGTGGTTGAAGTATGGAAATCCTTACTTATTAGCAATTGGAGACGTCATTGTCTTAACCATTTCAAGTATTGTAATTCTTACAATCATATTAAATGTTAATAACGAGGATAGTTCTTGTCGCGCGTTGCAGCGAAATTTAGTTTTACTCTAATTTGATTTTCTTATGTTATTTAAAATATAAAATAATCTGTATTCTATATATGTTTAATATACTATTTTTTGTCAGGATTTCTAAATATCGGCTTATCAATATAACACTATAAGTCTTTTAGTGTTTTAGATAATATTTAAAAATGTTTTAGTAATCTGAATAAAATTAATAAAACTATATAAAAAAATTATTAATTGCAAAATATTTTAATGATATGCTATATTAACAAAACTATAAACTTATGTGATTATTAATGATATGCTGTTATAACAAAATTAGTAATTGTAATATTTTAGGTGGATAATTTTTTATTTTCTGTTATTGTTTAGTTCGAATAATATTCATCATTTAAACATTTTTTTTAAGACTTTATATATTATATTAATCATATTGAATAAACTAATAAATACATAGTATACAAACTTCTAAAGATGAGTAGGGAGTATAACAATAGGGACTTAATTGTCAATTTAAAAACTTAAAAATAAAAGAAATAAAAGAAATAAAAAAAGATGTTGAGTCATGGGTCGAACAATGGTCTGCACGTTGGTTACACCTACAAAGCAAGTCATCAAGCCAATTCACCTAAATCCATTTTGATACATATTTTTAAGCATATAAGTGATATAATAATAATTGAACATGAAGCGATATAATTATTGTTGGAATTATGTGCACAATTAGTCAACCTATGATGATACATCCAAACCTACGAAACACTTAAGGGTCACACCGGTGAGTGCATGTAATACGAGCAAGATATGCAATGATACTACGAAGAGGAATGATTCATAATAGTCATTATGAATCAGTTAAGTATTAAGTTAAGTTTAACTTATTACTGTATTAGTTTAACTAACTAATTAATACAAGTATTTGTACATTACTAGTTGAGTAAATATACAATGTGTTAATTAAAGATTATCCATGATATGATTTAAAGCTATTAAATCATATAGTAATTGGATAATATTATTGTCTAAATTAATTGTTAAAGGTATAAAACACAAGTATATATATTTCGTGTATATGGGTGCCGAAATATATAAGTGTATAATACTAAGGCATTTGATAATTAAGTGTGACAATAATAACTAGTAAAACTATAGAGGATGGAAGTGTAAAATAAAAGTTTAATTAAAGATCTAATCTTAATTAAACTAGAGGGTTCTAAGCGCAACTTATTTAACTATGAATAAGAGGCTTAGGGTAACCCTAAAACCCCTTGTACCCTTACACGAAAATCACTCCCTCCCCTCCTCCTTGGGTTCGGCCGAATAGAGCTTGGACACAAGCTCTTTGTGTTCTTCGTTCTTCGTTCGTTCTTCGTGTTTTCGAGTTTCGAAGAACAAGTTCATTGCTTAGATCAACTAGAAGGTCGCTCGATTTGAACATCATCAGTGACTATCTTAAGCAAGCAATAAGGTATGTTTTGGGAAACCCTTTTCTCCCTTCTCCCCTCTTGGAGGAATTCGACCAAAGAACCCTAGGGTTCTTTGGTTGATGGTCGACGAACCACACAAGCATTGTGTGTGTTCGAGTTCTTCATACAAGGTTTCTTTCTTGTTAATCAAGTTTGATTTCCAAGGTCCCATAATCCTTTAGGGTTTAAGGATTAGGTTTAATCCCAGTTCCGCTTTTAGGGATTAAATCAGCTTGTTGGTTTTAACCGGTCAAGAACACTATCATGTTCTTACCAGTATGGTTCGAACCAAGCACTCGGTGGTCGACCCAATGGGTTGATCAGTGTTATGAAACCCTTCAGTGGTATCAGAGCGGAGGTTTAGAAATCTAAACAAGAATAACAGTTTGTTTTGTTTGTTTTAATTTCCAAGTTTTTACTTTTTCGTTCCTTCTTCTTTTTCTTCCCATGGATTTCGAATGAGGGTTAAAGAACCCTAGACCAAGAATGTTAAACAGTTTAGTTTAATTTGTCATAAGGATTTTAAACTCTAGTAATTTCGAAATCATGAAAGAACCCTAGGACCAAGAACATTAAACTAGTTTAGTTTAATTGGTCAAAAGGCTTCTTTCCCTAACCTTAGTATTTCGAAAAATATGCAGAACCCTAGGATCAAGAATGTCAAAGTTTTTGATCAAAAGGATTCTTTCCTTATTACTTGATCTTCAAAATCTAGGACCAAGTATGTTAATGAAGGGTTTCACATAACCTGCTCAACCCATTGGGTCGACCACCTAGTGCTTGGTTCGAACCATACTGACCAAGAACATGATGGTGTTCTTAACCGGTTAAAACCAACTAGCTGATTTAATCCCTAAAAGCGGAAGTGGGATTAAACCTAATCCTTAAATCCTAAAGGATTGGGATGTTGGAAATCTAGATTAGATTAACAAGAAAGAAACCTTGTACGAAGAACTCAAACACACACACACACAGCTTGTGTGTGTTCGTCGACCATCAACCAAGAACCCTAGGGTTCTTAGTCGAATCCGAACAAGAGGGGAGAGGAGAAAGAGTGTTCCATGAATCATACCTTAGTTTAGCGTAAGATAGTCCACTGATGATGAACACGACGAGCGATCCTCTAGATGATCGCTTGCAACGATCCTTGATCTTCGAAACTCGAAGAACACGAAGAACGAACGAAGAACACAAAGGCTTGTGTTCTTCCCTTGGTTCGGCCGATCGAGAGAGGTTGGAGGGGCAAGGGTTTCGAGTGATGTGTTGTAACCTAATAAGGGATCCCTAAGCCTTCTATTTATAATAGAAGGACTTTCACTTAGGGCCCTTCTAGTTTAATTAAGATTAATATCTTAATTAAACTTATCTCTTAAACTTTAAACCCTCATAGTTTTACTAGCTATTATTGTCACACCATGTCTTAGTATTATACAGTTATATATTTCGGTACCCATATACACGAAATATATATACTTGTGTTTTATACCTTTAACAATTAATTACACAATCATATTATCCAGTCACTATATGATTTAATAGCTTTAAATCATATCATAGATAATCTATAATTAACACATTGTATATTTACTCAACTAGTAAATGTACAAATACTTTTATTAATTAGTTAGTTAAACTAATCTAATAATAAGTTAAACTTAACTTAATACTTAACTGATTCATGATGACTATTATGAATCATTCCTCTTCATAGTATCATTAGATATCTTGCTCGTATTACATGCACTCACTAGTGTGACCCTTAAGTGTTTCGTAGGCATGGATGTATCATCATAGGTTGACTAACTGTGCACATAATTCCTTCAGACTCCCACTTGTGCAAGTTCGTAACCTTTATCTTAATGACACGAGCTACAGTGGCCTTCTAGATGGGCATGTAGGTAACCAACCCCATAAAAACAGCTTATGTAACCCTGGTATAGTTTCGTAAAGCTCTTTAATAGGGTCTCCTAGTAAAGAACACTCTGTCTCTACTTCTTGGGCAACTTTGTTAGGTTCATCCCTTGCAGCACAATATTTGTGATAACAAATACGAGCATGGTAGAAATTATCAACTCCTGTATTCGAAATCATTTCTTGACTTCTTGACTTAAACTGTTGTGATAAACGACAAAGAACAAATCAGTTCGTTTGGGCATGGCCATGCACTTGTCAGTTTTTTTATCATGTCAAGGGACCCATAAATATCTCTCCTAAAAAAGGAGGTGCAATTACCATCTTGTTATAGTTCGATTCAAAATACAACTTCCTCTGTACCCAGTCAGGCCTCGTATGACAAACATATTTCAGATTTGTCTAAGACGAACCAAAGTACATTAGTCATTGTATCTTAAACCAAATACCTCAGGCTTAAGGACAATCCTAGTGGACAATACTTTTGAACTTTTCAACCACGAAGTATTGTCACGGTGGTCAATCCAATATTCGTTAAGCTCCAAAAGAATATCACCGATATTTGGTTTACACAAAAACTTGTATAGCTATCTTCGAAGAACTTCGAATCTACCACCAAATATCACGATGACGTTATTGTCCCATCAAGGTTCCCACCAAGACGAGTAGTCACAGATTCATATATCTTTTTTTGAATAAAGAGACTTTTATTAATGGATATTGTAAAACTTACAAAGTCTGAATAACAATGATACAAATTCATGTATTATTCCTCACTGGACATAGATACTGAATTATTACTGGATCATTACTTATTATTTGCGTTTGTGTTGATTGCTCAATGTCTCTTAATTGTAACTTTTGTCACTAATTACAATTAGTCATTTCTATTAAACTAAAGACATAAGGCGTGTATTTTAAAATTACTATTACTTTTGTCTTTGCTAGATATTGTTCATGCAACATTAGAACATATTCTAGTCTTGCCCTTTTTACATGATTCGGTAAACTTAGGAGGATTGGAAAATTACTCCTTTAGTTTCTTGAATCTATAAAACTTGCCTTGTAACTAAATCTCTTTTAGCTACTTGATTTGTAGATATCTTTTACTAGTTAAAGAAATTCCCTTAAATGATTAACTTGTTCACTGGAGTGTGAACATCCTATTAGATTTGCAATAATTAATCACAAGACTTGTGACCACGCTATTAGGCTTGCAACAATCTAATCAATGATCATTTATTTCTCTTAACTCTTTGGTTAACGACTTGGTAACTCCTTGTTGTTAATGTCTTACTAACTTACTAAATTCATTAATGTCTTTAATGAATTATGTTAGTCATAGCTCCCACTACCTTTTATGGAATTTAAGCATCAATTTAAACTACCACTTTGACCAAGTCAATAACTTGTAGTTTAATCTTTTAAGAATTCTATCAATAATTAAGATCATCCTTTGGATTTGCGAATATCCAATATTCTTGTTTAGGGAATTACGACCTTTTATTGATTATTGTATCTAACAAGTATAAGACAATTGAAACGATACTTTCAATTCTTAAACATATTAGTATTCTTTAAGAACTTCATTTAATGCCAAAGTCATATCTTGGATTTCTTAAATATCCATTATTCCTATTAGGGAATTATGACTTGATTAAATAATGTACTAGTTACAAGTATGAAAAAACTTGCGTCCAATACCTTTAGTTCTTAAATACTTTAATATAGTTTGTCCCTTTTAAGAGTTCATTTAATGTCTAAGTCATTTCACTTGAATTTTACGAATATCCAATTATTCCTATTAGGGAATTATGACTTCATCAAATTCTTTATTACAAGTATGAAAGACTTGTAACAATATTCTTTAAAGTCTATCTTGATTATATCCAATATAATCACACTATATTAATACTAATACTTTAAAACGTACTATCATAAGTAATGACTATTACTTAAGATGTTTTAACTAAGTTCAATAACTTTTGAACCTTATGCTTTCCATAAAACCTCTTAAATACTTGTATTAGAAAAACTTCTAATTTCTAGTATCCAAGTACCTTGAGCTATCAAGACATTATTCATTCATACAACAATCAAACAAGTATAAAACATGAAATGTAAAGTAAATAAAAAACTTGACTTACAATCTAGTCATAAACCTTGATTAGTGTAATTGTCACACATGCACACATAACACAATATAATTCAATCATGGATTCGAATTGATTAAAACCAAAAACCTTGTTTTAACATAAAAATAAAGTGATTATTCAAACAATAAAATAAAATTGTTTTTACTGAATCCATAAAATACTGAATTATAGAAACTTGGTGCTCGTGGGATCATCACCATCTCATGCCGGTCATCATCACTTTCCATCTCCTCCTGCAATAAACGATTGCAAAAGTTAGGTTATTCGTAATGTAGTTTACAAGTATCTTAAAGTGAGTAAGAAGTGTGGTTGTGTTACCTGAGGAACTTGCATTTCCTCCACCACCACTTGCACCCTTTGGACAATTTCTTTTCCAATGCCCAGCCTCACCACATTTGAAGCACCGATTCTCGGTCCTCGCCTTGTTAGGCTTCACCTTCTTGACCTTTTGTTTGACACTCTTACCATTTGGCACTCCTTGGATAGGATTGGTTTTACCCTTTCCTTTACCACCATGCCCTTCTCTATCGCTATCATTAGTAGTGCGATCCCCTTTAGAATTGCTCCCAATATTCAACTCAACAGCCTCGAGCATGGATTGTAGCTCGGGAATGGAATTATCCATATCATGCTTGCTGTAGCTGGCCACAAAGAATTTGTAGTCATCAGACAATGAGTTGAGTATAACATCAATTGCTAACTGCAATGGCATATGGTGTCCAAGTCTAGTAAGGTGATCAATGTGCACTTTCATTTTCATGACGTGTGCACCTACTAATGCTCCCTTAGCCATTTTGCAAGAAGCGAACGCTTTACAAGCGTAAAATGCTTGTCCTGGTTCATTTTCTTCATCCTTGGCAGGGGATTTCAATACGTTTCTTTCTCGGTCAATCCTATCCCTCTCTTGTCTGAGCTTGATCTTAAAATCACGTCTCCAATTGAGGAAATTTGACCCAGTCTTATCTTTCTTTCCTAGAAAGAAACGTCGCGAGAGTTTGTTGTAGTTTCTCGTTGTGGTTGTTGCTACCATCTACAAATCAAACCTAGCTTAATTAGTAATCATCAATAAACATTCTCTAAAATATATTATAAACCCATAATTAATAATTTAAGCCTAGGATCCATATATCACATTCTCGCCGCAAGGCTTGGGCACTTCCCGACGAGACATGTTGTTTCTGGTAGGTAACATCCTTACTGATCGTATCAAGACTTGAAACGATTCATAGGGGTCGTAGAATCTTTAGACTTATAACTTATTACAACCTTGTACAATCTAATTGTACATTTTTAAGTTAGTAATAAAGTCTAGTATGTTTATTCTACCCAAGTACTTTTTGGGCCGGGACTCCCGATTATCACCAAAGTAGATCAGACCATCTAAGACAGTGCGATGTTCTGCGCCGGGACTCCTGATTATCACATAACCTTACGCACCCTAACACTCGCAATGATTTGAATCCATATCTAAGGTTCTTTATCCTTACAATATGAATATCGTTGAACAAGTGAGGTGTTCCATTAGGTGGATAGTACTTAGATCTAAGATTTTCTTGGGTTTGTTTAAGTCTTAAACTAAACTTAAACCTTTATTCCAATCTTAATCCTTGTTTAGAATGTGTGACTTGTGAATTTAAGAATTCTACAAGACACCTTTTCAAGTCTTAAGAACTTTTTCTTTAAAACTTATAGTTTCAAAAGTTGCGCGATTTATATGTATTCCTAAAACGAGGTGTACAAAACGTTTTACTAGGTTTTGTGAAAAACCTTATCTATAATAATACTTGTTTTATCTTACTTGAAAAACTTTTAAAACTTATGTTAAACTTTTAATTCTTTTATGATTCATAAACTTGAATCATAAACCTAGTTTAACACACCTGCTGATATTTCTCTCCAGGTTGCAGATACTCGAATCCGCAAGCGGTTCGGAAATCATCAATAGTAATGATGATTTGATGATTTCCCACTTGTGCAGTGATGTCGTCTCCAGAAATGGAGGCAGACATCCAGAAATCACGCAAGAGTTCTATGTTACTCTTGGTGAATCTGGTAAATGCACCACCGATAGGGCAATGGCGCACAAACATCCCGACCGTTCGATAAACCTCGACAAGGTCCTTAGGTGGGGAAGTGTTGGCTACGAGGTTTGAGTTCTGAGAGAACTCAATGGCAGCCCTAGTAAGGGTGGCTTTTGAAGCTTTCTTCGACATATTGGGAAGAGAGAAGAAAGATAAAAGCTTGAAGGAGAGGGTTTTTTGAGAGAGAATTGTGGAAGTGATGAGAATGAAGTGAGGAAGATGAGTGGGTATTTATAGGGGTTTTTGGGACGGTTTGGGTAAATATTTGAATTTAAACCAGGTTAATTATGGATAGTTGTAACCCAACTATAGACACGTTGGTTATCGTGCAAAGGTAGGTGTTGGATGTGACACAGAGGGGTAGTGGAGCCGTTTCTTGTGTGAGGGTGTCTTGTCTCACATAAATGCCAAATATTTCCACTCGAGTGGAAATATTCGCCATATAAATCGTATGAATAGGGATAAAAGATGCCTTTTTATGGAAAACCAAAAGTTTTAACTTATAAAACAAGACAAGTTATCATTTAAGAGATTTTATTCTGCTGACTGATGGATTTAAAACATTTTTAGTCAGCTGAATGTACTAAATAACAAGGTGGACTCATCAGCTGCTTATAGTACTTCAGCAGTTGATTTTAAGCATTTAACATACCTAGCTCACTGATCAAAAAATTGAATCGTTTTTCATCTAAAGGCTTAGTGAATAAATCAGCTAGCTGAAGGTCTGTTGAAATGAAATGAAGTTCAACGTCACCTTAAATGTGATCTCTAATGAAATGATACCTTATGTCGATATGCTTGGTTCTTGAGTGAAGAACTGGGTTGTTGCTGATTGCAATAGCACTTGTGTTATCACAGTAGATAGGAACTTTGCAGAAGTTCATATCGAAATCAACAAGCTGATTCTTCATCCAAAGGACTTGAGCACAGCAGCTTCCAGCAGCAACGTATTCTGCTTCAGCTGTCGAGGTAGAAACAGTACTTTGTTTCTTGCTTGTCCAGCTGACTAGCTTTCCTCCAAGCAGCTGACATCCTCCAGTTGTGCTCTTTCTATCCATTTTGCAACCTGCAAAGTTTGAATCTGAATAGCCAATTAGATCAAACCCGGAGTCTTTGGCATACCAAAGACCTAGGCTTGAAGTACCCTTAAGGTACCTCAAAATTCTTTTAGCAGCTATTAGGTGAGATTCTCTAGGATCAGCTTGATACCTAACACACATGCAAGTAGCAAACATGATATCTGGTCTACTGGCGGTGAGATAGAGTAACGATCCAATGATTCCTCTATAGAAGGTGACATCGACTGATTTCCCAGTTATGTCAGCATCTAGGTTGTTTGGAGGAGCCATTGGAGTTTTCATGGATGATGATGAATTCATATCAAATTTCTTTAAAAGATCTTTGATATATTTTTCTTGATTTATAAAAATTCCATTTTTAGATTGCTTAACTTGTAAGCCAAGAAAATACGTTAATTCACCCATCATACTCATCTCATACTTTGTAGACATAAGTTTTGAAAAGCGTCTACAAAGTTTTTCATCGATAGCACCAATAATTATGTCATCCACATAAATTTGAACAAGAATGATACCACCTTTGATTTTTCGAATGAATAAGGTCTTATCAATCTTTCCCCTGGTGAAATCATTTGCTATGAGGAACGTGGAGAGTGTATCATTCCATGCACGAGGAACTTGTTTCAACCCATACAGCGCCTTATCCAGTTTAAACACATAGTCTAAATACTTAGAATTTTCAAACCCTGGTGGTTGCTTAACATATACTTCCTCTTGCAGCTTCCCGTTCAAGAACGCACTCTTTACGTCCATCTGAAAAACTGTAAAGTTTTTGTAAGCAGCATATGCTAGAAATATTCTAATAGCCTCAAGCCTAGCCACTGGAGCAAATGTTTCATCGAAATTGATTCCTTCCTCTTGTCTATATCCTTGTGCAACAAGTCTAGCTTTGTTGCGAATAACAACACCTTCTTCATCCATTTTATTCCTAAATACCCATTTTGTACCAGTTATGGTCTTTCCAGCTGGTGGGGGCACCAGCTGCCATACTTTGTTGACCTCGAATCGGTTAAGTTCTTCCTGCATCGCTTGAATCCAGCTTGAGTCTTCTAAAGCAGCTTTAATGTTTTTCGGTTCTTCAGTTGCTAAGAAACAAGACCATAAGCAGAGATTACATGACGCTTTACTTCTCGTGACAACTCCTTGTTGTGGATCTCCAATGATTAGATCAATTGGATGTTCTGAGGCCCACTTTGATTGTGGAGCAGCTGTAGAAGAGGAAGATTCAGTAGAATTAGATCCTTGTTGAGCGGCTGAATGCTCAGCAGGATGAATTACTTCATTTCGAACGGCTGCAATATCTACAAGATATGTAGGGGCAACATGGAACGTCTCATCTGATTCATTTATGGGAACATCAAAGAGATTTAAAGCATCGGAGAATGCTTCAGCTGTATCATCAGGAGATGGTTCAGCTGATCTCTGAAATGCATCAGACGATTCAGCAGAGGTGGGGTTCATAGCTCTTGAGTGTTCTTCAAAAGTAACATTTATGGACTTTTCCAATGTTTGTCTTCTTTTGTTGAAAACTCTATATGCTTTGGATAGAGTAGAGTATCCCAAGAAAATGGCTTCATCAGCTTTAGGGTCAAAGTTACTTAGCTGATCTCGTGTGTTTAACACAAAACATACACAACCAAACACATGAAAGAAACTAAGGTTTCCTTTGACGAAAAATCTCATAAGAAGTCTTCTTGTGTCTCTACACGTAGAGAGACCTATTTTGAGTAAAGCAAGCTGTGTTAACAGCTTCTGCCCAAAATTGCTTAGGCATGTTTGACTTAGCAAGCATTGTTCTTGCAGCTTCTATTAGGGTTCTGTTTCTTCTTTCAGCAAAACCATTTTGTTGAGGTGTTCTTGCAGCTGAGAAGTTTTGGGAGATCCCAACATCTGAACAGAAGTCTTCCAAAGTCTTGTTCCTGAATTCAGTTCCATTGTCTGATCTCAGCATCTTGACTCTAGACCCAGTTAGAAGTTCCATCCTTTTGATGAACTTGATAATCTCTTCAGCTGCATCACTTTTGTGACGAAGAAATATTACCCAAGTATATCGTGAATATTCATCGACGATAACAAGTGTATACTTCTTTCCTCCTAGACTTTCAGTACTCATAGGGCCAAAGAGGTCCATATGGAGCATGTAGAGGCAGCTGTCAATGGAAAAACATTGCTTGGATTTGAAGGAGCTTTTATGTTGTTTACCTTGCTCACAAGCTGAGCAAAGCTTATCCTTTTCATACTTGATTTATGCTAAGCCATTCACCAGCTGACCTCGAGCCAACTTCGAAATATTTTTGAAGTTAAGGTGAGATAGCCTTTTGTGCCACAACCAATTCAGCTCTTCAGTAGAATGAGAGAATAGACAAACTTCTTGATTTTGAGGATTCATGTCAAGTGTATACACATTCTTGGTTCTTGGAGCAACCAATACTACCTTTCCACTTTTAAATAGTCACCGTTCCTCTGTATTCATTAAAGTTCACTGAGAACTTTGCATCACAAAGTTGGCTAATGCTGATTATATTATGTTTCAGCCCGTTCACATAACCAACTCTTGTGATTTTTACGGATCCATTGGAAATGGTTCCATAACCTTCAGTTGAGCCTCTACCATTATCACCAAAAACTACTGAGGGACCAGCACAAACTTCAAACTCTTCCAGCAGGGATTTGTATCCAGTCATGTGTCTTGAGCAACCACTGTCTAAGTACCAGACATGTTTGCTTTCATCACCCTGCACATAAATTAAAAGAGTTAGTTTTTTTTGGGAACCCACACTTCGGTGAGTCCTTGTGACTTTCCGCTGGAACTCACAGGAGATGATTTTTCAGTAGGCTTAACTGCTGAATGTGGGGAAGGTCTCAAGCATGTGCTGTCACACTCACTCGCCATAGGCCACGATCTCCACACTTATAGCATTTTCTGTTTCTTTGCAGTGGAGTGGAAGGCGAGGCAATTGGTTTGGGAACTGGACCCAAAATCCCTTTCATTTTCTGATTATCAGAGATAGTCAGAGTTTAAACAAGTGATGTCAGCTTGCTGACCTTTCCTTTCAGCCGTCTGACAGACACAACTGAAGAAGGACTTGGAGTGTTTTTAGAAACACTCTTACCTTTGTTCTTTGCAGGTCGAGTACGAACTCCAACTGGCTCACCCTTAGAGGGTGTAAGAACAGTTTTCTTTCCTGATGTTCTCCTAGTCTTCTGCTGAGGTCTAGCAGAAGAGGCAGCGTGTGCTGAACCCAAGATAGATTTTCTTGGTTCAACAATGACTACATTAGATGTCCTAACAACCATGGCAGAGGAGTCAGCTGATGACTCTTCACCAGTAGTTACAGAAGGATCTTCTGAGGACATCTCAGTAGCAAAGGTTTTGGTAGACCTAACAAAGGAACCAAAGACCAACTCTTCAGCTGGCACAGAAGCATTAGCTGACGAGTAGTACAGATCATGTGTACTACTGTCAGGTATAGCGGCTGCAGCAAGTAAATCTCCTCCTAGTACAGCTTGTACTTGACTAGGGATTTGTGAGTTAACACATTCACTCACGCGTTTGGATGAATGCGACCAACATTCACTTAGGAATAATGGATATTTGAGAAATCCAAGAAATGACTTTGGCATTAAATAAGATTCTTAAAAGAGTACTAATTTATTTAAGAATTGATAGTATCATTTCAAGTGTTTTATACTTGTTAGATACAGTAATCAATAAAGATCATAATTCCCTAAACAGGAATGTTGGATATTCGCAAAATCCAAAGGATGATCTTGATTATTGATAGAATTCTTAAAAGATTGAACTACAAGTTATTGACTAGGTCAAAGTAGTAGTTTAAGATATGCTTAAGTTCCATAAAAGTAAGTGGGAGCTAAGACTAACGTAATTCATTAAAGATGTTAGTGAATTCAGTAAGTTAGTAAGACATTAACAACAAGGTTTCATCAAGTCGTTAGCCAAAGAGTTAAGAGAAATAATAAATGATCATTGATTAGATTATTGCAAACCTAATAGCGTGATCACAAGTCTTGTGATTAATTATTGCATATCTAATAGGTTGTTGACCCTTCAGTGGATAACATAGTCATTTAAGAAAATTTCTTTAACTAGTAAGAATATCTACAAATCAAGTAACTAAAAGAAGCTTTAGTTACAAGGAGAATTTATGAATTCAAGAAACTAAGGAGTTAATTTCCAATCCTCCTATGTTTACCGAATTACATAAAAGGCAAGACTAGAATATGTTCTAAATTGTTGCAAGAACAATATCTAGCAAAGGCAAAAGTAATAGTATTTCTAAAATACCCGTATTATGTCTTTAGTTTAATAGAAATGATTATTTTAGTGATAAAGTTACAATTAAGGTTGTAAGAATCATTAAGTAATCAACACAAACGAAAGGAATAAGTAATGATCCAGTAATAATTCAGTATCTATGTCCACTGAGGAATAGTACATGAGTTAGTATCATTTTTATTCAGACTTTGTATGTTTTACATCATCCATGAATAAAAGTCTATTTATTCAAAAAGATATAAATCCGTGACTACTCGTCTAGGTGGGAACCTGGATGGGACGTTAACGTCATCACGATATTTGGTGGTAGATTCGAAGTTCTTCGAAGATCGCTACACAAGTTTTGTGTAAACCAAATATCGGTGATATTCTGTTGGAGGCTCAACGAATATTGGATTGACCACCATGACAATACTTCGTGGTTGAAAAGTTCAAAAGTATTGTTCACTAGGATTGTCCTTAAGCCTGGGGTATTTGGTTTAGGATACAATGACTAATGTGCTTTGGTTCAACTTAGACAATACTGAAATACGTTTGTCATACGAGGCGATACTGGGCACAAAGGAAGTTGTATTTTAAATCGAAATATACAAGATGGTAATTGCACCTCCTTTTTAGGAGAGATATTTATAGGTCCTTTGACGTGATGAGATAACTGGGAAGTGCATGGCCATGCCCAAACGAACTGATTTGTTCTTTATCGTTTATCCCAACAGTTTGAATCAAGAAGTCATGAAATGATTTCGAATACAGGAGTTGATAATTTCTACCATGCTCGTATGCGTTTTCACAAATATCGTGCTGCAAGGGATAAGCCTAATAACGTTACCCAAGAAGTAAAGACAGAGTGTTCTTTACTAGGAGACGCTATTAAGAGTTTTTCATAAAACTATACCAAGGGTTACATAAGCTGTTTTTATGGGGTTGGTTACCTACATGCCCATCTAGAAGCCACTGTAGCTCGTATCATTAAGACAAAGGTTACAAACTTGCACAAGTGGGAGTCTGAAGGATCTATGTGCATAGTTGGTCAACCTATGATGATACATCCATGCCTACGAAACACTTAAGGGTCACACCGGTGAGTACATGTAATACGAACAAGTTATGCAACGATACTACGAAGATGAATGATTCATAATAGTCATTATGAATCAGTTAAGTATTAAGTTAAGTTTAACTTATTACTAGATTAGTTTAACTAACTAATTAATACAAGTAGTTGTACATTTACTATATAAGTAAATATACAATGTGTTAATTAAAGGTTATCCATGATATGATTTAAAGCTATTAAATCATATAGTAATTGGATAATATTATTGTATAAATTATATAAAGGTTGTTATATAATTAACTATTAAAAGTATAAATACAAGTGTATAATTTCGTGTATATGGGTACCGAAATTATAGTGTGTTAATACTAGACATTTGATAGTTAAGTGCAATGATAATAAACTAGTTAAAACTATAAGGGATGGAAGTGTAAAAATGAAGTTTAATTAAGAAGTTAATCTTAATTAAACTAGAAGGGTTTTAAGTGTAACATCTTCTATTATAAATAGAAGGCTTATGCTAAACCCTAGATGTTGATTCCTTGCCTCCTTATACACGAAATCTCTCCCTCTCCTCTCCCTATTTCGGCCGAATCCTCAAACACAAGAACACATGCTTGTGTTCTTCGTGTTCTTCGTTCGTTCTTCGTGTTCTTCGAGTTTCGAAGATCAAGGATCGTAGCAAGTGATCATCTAGAGGATCGTTCGTCGTGTTCATCATCAGTGGACTTATCTTAAGCATTAACCTAAGGTATGTTTCATGGAACACATATTCTTCTTCTCCTCTTGTTCGAAGTCGAACCAAGAACCCTAGGGTTCTTGGTAGTAGTCGACGAACACACACAAGTATGTGTGTGTGTTCGAGTTCTTCGTACAAGGTTTCTTTCTTGTTAACCTAATCTAGTTTTCCAACATCCCAATCCTTTAGGATTTAAGGATTGGGTTTAATCCCAGTTCCGCATTTAGGGATTAAATCAGCTAGTTAGTTTTAACCGGTCAAGAACAAGTTCATATTCTTGGTCAGCAAGGTTCGAACTCGTGTACTAGGTGGTCGACCCAAGTGGTTGATCAGTCGCATGGTGTGTAGTAAATCCCTACAGTACAAAGTTTGCGGAAATAGATAGTACACACTGACTAAAACTCTATACTTGAAATGACACTTTAAATCGCTCAAAAACTAGAAGACTTATGCACTGAGAGTTATATCAGCTGATACTAACAGCTGATATCAATGTCCGAGTAATAACTATAGAGGAGTTAATACTTAGACAAATAACTAACTCTCAGATAATGTTCTTGTGCTATGAATGCTGAATAGTTAGACGACGTGTAAACATATTATTCGTCGATGTGGACTTGTCCATGGAACATTAAATGCTCTTTACATAAGTTCTTGTACCAAGTGTATTTTGTGTCAACTGCTTCTGGTACCCTTTCTGACGCACAGTGAAAGGTGTACTACATAAGTACATAAATAGTTGACTTTCCGTTTACATGCTTGGAGGGACAAACGATGATGTTGTACTGACATTATCTTCTATTCCAAAATAGAAGATCCTCATCGTTTTCTTCTTCTTTGAGCGGGAAAAGGGAAATGTTCAAAGTGTCAAGAACATTTCCTTTAAGTCTTCATATGTAGCAGGTACTATCAGCTGATTCCACAATCAGCTGAATAGTCTTCTTCTTGTCTTTGTCCTTTGGTCATAGACTTCGAATGAACTCTCGTTAATAGCTGCTGATTTGACTTGATGTCCTAAAGCTAAGTACGTACTCAGCTGAAGGTTTATTGTATATACTTGCTTCAGCTGAGATACTTAATTCAGCTGATATTTATTGTCTGTAGCTATTGATCATCAAATCTTATTTAATTAGTCTTGGGACTAACAGATTTGTTATGTGGTAGCTAAACAATTGGATCCTAGATAACCCACACAACTTGGGGGAGTTAGTGACACCTACTTGGGGCGGTACCACCCTGCGCAAGGATAGTGTGTCGAGAAATAGATAACCCGGAAAGCGGGGGAGTTTGAGATAACCCAGAAATCGGGGGAGCAAATAGATAACCTGGAAACGGGGGAGTTTACCTAGATAACCCATATCGGGGGAGTTTGTTTCGGGGAGGCCCGTTACGTATGTGTTGGGCTTATGGCGAGCCGTAGAGTATGATTGACTATGTGCAATTTGATAATATTTTTAATTATTATTTTATTGCAAATTATTTCTAACCGGGTCTAAAACCCGTGTTTCTCACGAGACAATTTTGTCTCACGTACTACGTTTATTTTTAATATGTACTCAGGTTCGGGAGCTAAGGACTAGGCGGCCCGAACTAGTAGCATTGGATGATTAAGCTCGGTGTACTTATTTAATTTCCTAGACTAGTTTTGATATATTTGTAACACCGGGTTTTTGGTACTCCTTAATTATTCCAAATGTTTTATTTATACCATGTTTTTGGATATTATGGATTTTTTAATGTTAAACTTATTTAATTAAAAGTTTAAATTGTTTTGAAAAATTGGTGTGTTACAACTTGGTATCAGAGCTTTAGTCTAAGTGAATTAGGTTGGTTTACCCACCCTAGACTTATACTTTGCTTTTGGGACATTGTGTTCTATAAAAAGTTAGGTTGACCTTTAAGAGATAGGGTTGGCCATTAAGGGAATTGTTTTGAATCGAGCTTTCCTTATATTTTTATTTTGACTATTTAGTCAACTTATTGGATTCTAATTGGGTTGACATCTTAGTATAGTAAGATGGCTATAACGAGAAGTGGTCGAGCCTTGTTGGATGGAGAACAAGCTTCGAATGTGAATCAAGATGGAATGGATTGGCCAATTCGGGTATTGGGAATAACCATACTCCGGTAACAATGGAGGCAATTCAATCCATGCTCACTAACATGAGAAATGTGATGCAACAAGATGTTAACCAGGTCATTAATGATCGGTTGAACCTTGGTGAGGATGAAAGGGAGGAAGAGGAACGTCGCGATGATGAGGAGAGGGAGGAAAGTGAAGATTCCCCACCTCCCACAAAGACTAAGTCAACGGACACTAGTGTCCCGACCGAGAATTCCTCTAATGAGGAAGGTGGTGAAGGAAGAAAGATTGAACGTGAAGGATGTTCTTACAAAACATTCCTTGCATGCCGACCCGACTTCTATCTCGGGAGTACGGAACCGAAAGTGACCGTTCGTTGGATTCGAGAGACGGAGCATGTGCTTGAGAGTAGAAAGTGCAAATAAGAAGATATGGTGACTTATGCCTCACGTTTGTTTAAAGATGATGCTCTTACGTGGTGGGACACCGTGTATGAGACCTTGGGGAAGAAAGCCGTTTACAAGATGTCGTGGGATGAGTTCACTAGGAGACTCAAAGAGAAGTTTTGTCCCGAAAGGGAGTTAGAAGAGTTGTTGGAAGAATTCTTACACTTCAAGAAAGGCAATTTGACCTTGGATGAGTATATCAAGAAGTTCACGGGATACCTCCCGTTTGTGTCAAGTACCTACCCAACCGAACGTAGTCGTTTGGTTCGGTTTGCTAATGGGTTACCATGGGAATATGAGCTAGAGGTGAAAAGGGCGACAACCCTTGATGATGCGATCAATGTCGCCCGAAGTGTTGAGAAGGTTAGTAAAAGAAGAGTTCAAGAGAGGTCGTTGGTAATGAAAAGAGAAAGTTTGAAAGCTTTTTGGGACCATCAAAGAAGAGCAAGTTTTCCCCGAGCGGATCAAAGCAAGGTAGTGTTGGTGGTTGTAGAAAGTGTGGTAGGGACCACAAGGGTGGATGCAGGGCGGATTCGAATGGTTGTTTCAAGTGTGGACGTTTTGGCCACAAAGCTAAGGATTGCTAGGTAAGGAGCCTTGATGAGGTGGAGTGTTTCTCATGTCATGAGAAAGGGCATTATAGTAATGTTTGCCCAAAGAAGGGAACCGAAACGTTAATGTCAACCGCTCACAAGAAACCGGAGCCGTCGAAAGTCAAGGGGCGTGCCTTCCAACTTACACGTGAAGAAGCAAAGGAGACTCATGAAGTCGTCTCAGGTACCTTATTTATAAACTTCATACCTACTTATGTATTGATTCATTCGGGTTCTACTTATTCTTTCGTGTCTCATGAATCTGGTGCTAAGTTTAAAGTTCTACTAGAGTTACTTGATGATTTGTATGAAATAGAAATAGCCGATGGGAAAACCTCTATGGTTCAACACATCTATAGAGATTCTGAATTAGAGATCGATAATAAGAAGTTCAAAGTAGATTTGATGCCTATGGGGATTAAGGCTTTTGATGTGATTATTGGGATGGATTGGTTGGGAATCCACCAAGCCAAGATTTTATGTGGGAAGAAGTTAGTGTCGATTAAATCCACCAAGAGAGATTGGGAAAGAACCAAGTATTTGAAGAAAATGTTCAAGGGTTGAAGACCGTGAATGGTCGGATTTGGGTTCCGAAATTCGGTGGAAACCGAAAAGTTTTGTTGAATGATGTTCACAAATCCAAGTACTCGATTCATCCCGGAAGTACAAAGACTTATCAAGACTTGAAGAGAATGTATTGGTGGTCGCGGATGAAGTCGAGAGTAGCAAAGTACATTTCAAAGTGTGCCACATGTGCACAAGTGAAAGTCGAGCATCAAGTTCCTTATGATGTTGCATAATTGTTGCAAGTGCCGTCCGGGAAATGGGAAGATATCACAATGGATTTCAATGTTGGTCTCCCAAAGACGAGTAGAAATCATGACGTCATTTGGGTGATTGTCGATAGGTTAACGAAAAGTGCGTTATTTCTAGCTATTCGGGAAACTATGCCACCCGAGAAGTTGGCAAAGTTGTATGTTGATGAAGTTGTTCGATTGCATGGGGTACCAATTTCAATTGTGTTCGATCGGGATGCAAGGTTTACCTCGAGATTTTGGAGATCACTCCAAGAAGAGTTGGGAACTAAGTTGAGATTGATCACGGCTTACCATCCACAAACCGATGGTCAAAGCGAGCGGACGATCCAAACGGTCGAAGATATGTTGAGATCGTGTGTATTGGATTTTGGTGGTAAATGGGATGAACATTTACCATTAGTTGAGTTTTCATATAACAATAGTTATCATTCGACGATTAAAATGGCACCATTTGAGGCATTGTATGGGAGAAAGTGTAGAACGCCTTCTTGTTGGTTCGAGGCGGGTGAGATGAAACTCACGGGTCCCGAGATCGTGAAATAACAAACGAGAAAATCGGAATAATTCAAAGGAATATGAAAGTGGCACAAGATCTCCAAAAGAGTTATTCGGGTTTGAAAAAGCGACCCTATGATTTGCAAGGTGTCCATGACACATTTCATGTTTGTAACTTGAAGAAATTCTTGGGTGAAGTAGAGAACGTGATCCCACTTCAGGATTTGAGGGTCGATGCACCCAACCGTTTAATTGAGGAGCCCGAGGCCATATTGGAGGCCCAAACTAAGAAGTTAAGGAACAAAGAGATTGAGTTAGTGTTGGTCAAGTGGAAGCATTCTCTTGGGACAAATTTGACTTGGAAGTAAAAGATGAGATTAAGAAACGCTACCCGAACTTTGTAGATTATGATGCGATTCCGAGGACGGAATCCTCTTAAGGGGTAGATAGTTGTAACGACCGAGATTTTGTAAATAAATAAATTGTACAAAAATATGATAATTATGGATAATTCATTTCAGAACCGTAGGAATTGGTTTCGTGTCATTTGGACACCGTTTGATATGGTTAAGGTCGAAATCGGGCTGAACCGGATGACAAAAAGTGCAGCCTAGCTGCCCAGGGAAGTTCACGGCGCGAACTATGGTTCGCGATCGTTAACATCAAACAGAGTTCGCGATCGTGAACTGTGCAACTCTGTATAAAAACGGGTTTGAGGCTAGGGTTTAGACACCTACACCCCTAAAACCCTATCAGCCGTTATTTTGGAAGAAGTGCACGATTGTTGTTAGTTTATGCATCTCTTTGGTATTCTTGAGCTCAAATCTTCATATTTCTTGGACATTATTGATCTAAGGTAAGATTCCTTGTTAGTTTATGCATCTCTTTGGTATTTTGAGCTCTATTTGGGTATCAATGGTGGTTTGGACAACCTTCCATGTCATCTTTGGGGAAGATGACCAAACTTGGGTGTAAAACACTCATGGTAAGCTTGTAATCAATGTGTACAAGCTAGATTTGGGTTTATGGATAAGAATTTTGAACTAGTGTTTGAGATTTCCACCAACTGATATGAACTTGGTGGTTGGGATGTTAAATTGGATAGATTAGTGATTAGTTATGGATAATAACTAGTTGTTGTGATGATGATGATATTAGGTCAAGAAGACCTTGAGATTGGAAGTACTTCCTTGATTGGGAAGTGAGGATTTGTGTTGTTAAACACAAGTATTGGATAGCATTGCTAAGGTGAGTACATGTGATCTTTTCTGAGTACATAGTAAAATGGTTATTATGGTTTAAATGATTAAACAAGTTTTTAGTAGTCTTTATTAAATAAATATTTTAATAAAGAAAAAGATTTATTAGCTAGTATGTGAATTAAATTGTTATTGATTTTCTTGGTTACCACTAGTATGTTGAGATTTATGATTTGGAGCATTGGCTCAAGTTTGATGATTTGTTATGTGGTAGCTAATCAATTGGATCCTAGATAACCCACACAAGTTGGGGGAGTTAGTGACACCTACTTGGGGCGGTACCACTCTGCGCAAGGGTAGTGTGTCGAGAAATAGATAACCCGGAAAGCGGGGAGTTTGAGATAACCCGGAAATCGGGGGAGCAAATAGATAACCCGGAAACGGGGGAGTTTACCTAGATAACCCATATCGGGGGAGTTTGTTTCGGGGAGGCCCGTTACGTATGTATTGGGCTTATGGCGAGCCGTAGAGTATGATTGACTATGTGCAATTTGATAATATTTTTAATTATTATTTTATTGCAAATTATTTCTAACCGGGTCTAAAACCCATGTTTCTCACGAGATAATTTTGTCTCACGTACTACGTTTATTTTTTACTATGTACTCAGGTTCGGGAGCTAAGGACTAGGCGGCCCGTAGTAATAGCATTGGATGATTAAGCTCGGTGTACTTATTAAATTCCCTAGACTAGTTTTGTTATATTTGTAACACCGGGTTTTTGGAACTCCTTAATTATTCCAAATGTTTTATCTAAACCATGTTTTTGGATATTATTTAAAAATTTAAATTGTTTTGAAAAATTGGTGTGTTACAATAATCAAACATTTGATTTGACTTATTAGGTTCGACCAAAACTTATGTCTAAGCGTCACATTTATAAACATTGTGATTTTCTTGTGTGGCTCCTACTAGCTCCAACAACCATGATGGAATATAAGCAGACACAATCACTGGTCTATATTTGGTGAAACTAATAAATTTATTATATAAGGACTATATATAATAATTCTTAGTTTGTTTAAACCTTTCTTACATTTAACTTGGACTAGTTAAATATAGGTTATAAAGTTCTTTTGTTATTTATCCCTTGATCATTAATCTAGTATCTTACATAACTTGTAAAATACTTATGTTATACTTGTATAATTATCTAGTTATAATAACTTATAACTTTATACACTTTATAATAATAATATATAACTTTGTACATTTCCAGTTTATCATATAACTTCAACTTGTACATAATTAAAATTGGAATAAAGTTTAAGTTTAATTTAGACCTAATCAAACCCACGAAAATCTTAGATCACAGTACTATCCATCTAATGGAACACCTCACTTGTTAAAACGATATTCATATTGTAAGGAGAAAGAACCTTAGATATGAATTCAAATCATTGCGAGTGTTAGGGTGCGTAAGGTTCTGTGATAATCGGGAGTCCCGGCGCAGAGCATCACATTGTCTTAGATGGTCTGATCTACTTTGGTGATAATCGGGAGTCCCGGCCCAAAAAGTAGACTTTATTGCAACTTAGAAATGTACGATTAAATTCGTACAAGGTTGTAATAAGTTATAAGTCTAAAGATTCTACGCCCCCTAGGAATCGTGTCAAGTCTTGATACGATCGGTAAGGATGTTACCTACCAGAAACAGCATGTCTCGTCGGGAAGTGCCCCAACCTTGCGTCGAGAATGTGATATATGGATCCTAGGCCTAAAATATTAATTATGAGTTTATAATATATATTAGAGAATTTTATTGATGATTACTAATTAAACTGGGTTTGATTTGTAGATGGCAGCAACAACCACAACGATAAGTATCAAAATTCTCTCACTTCGCTCGATCCTCGAAAAGGACAAGTTGACTGGGTCAAACTTTCTCAATTGGGAGCGCAATCTTCGTATTGCGCTCAAGCATGAGAGAATGTGGTATGTATTGGAGAGAGAAGTACCAAATGTCCCTACCGCAAATGCCCGAGCTGAAACGAGGCAAGTTTATGATAAGCGTGTCAGTGATGCACCCGATGTGAGCTGTCTAATGCTCGCCACTATGAGTCCCGAGCTACAAGCGGGACTTATGGATGTGCCTGCGTTTGAGATGATCCAGCAACTAAGGGATTCATTTCAAGAGCAAGCTCGCACTGAGAGGTTTGACATCAATCGAGCCTTCAACTCGTGCAAGATGGTCAAAGGAACACCCGTGAGTGCACACGTCATGAAAATGAAAGGGCACATCGATCACCTTGCTAGACTTGGTCACCCCATTTCGTTGTAGATGGCAACGGATACTATACTCAATTCGTTGTCTGATGACTACAAGCCTTTTGTGGTCAACTACGACATGCATAATATAGAGAAATCCATTGCTGAGCTACATTCTATGCTCAAGACAGCTGAGTTGAGTTTGGGATCAAAGTCTAAGGATGTTCTGATTATCGGTAATGGCGGTGGTAATAGGAAGAAAAAGAGAAACATGCATGGTGGGAAAGGTAAGACCAATCCCAACCAAGCAATGCCAAATGGTAAAAGTGTCAAACATAAGGTCAAGAAGTCGAAGCCTAACACTGCGAGGACCGAGAATCGGTGCTTCAAATGTGGTGAGGCTAGGCATTGGAAAAGAGATTGTCCAAAGGTTGCCGGTGGTGGAGGACTTTCTAGTTCTTCAGGTAAAACCACCAAACTTCTAAATCACTTTAAGTTACTTGTAAAGTATATTATGAGTAACCTAACCTTTGCAATTGTTTATTGCAGGAGGAAAGGAAAAGTGATGGTAGCCTACTTGAGATGGATCCCACGAGCACCAAGATTTTATGATTCAGTATTTTTTTCATTTGGATTCAATAAAACAATTCCCTTTTTTAGTTGTTTGAACAAAATTACAATCTTTATTTTATAATAAATTTTCGTTTTTAAAGTTTATCTTCGTTGAATCCATGGTTGAATTATATTGTGTGTGCATTTGTGTTGATTATACTAGTCAAAGTTTATGACTAGATTATTAAGTCAAGTATTGACTTAATAATGATCTCATTGTTTATATTTGTTTGATTGTTGTAATATCTTTGAAGCTCAAATTACTTAGATACTAGTATTAGAAAGCTTTTCTAATGAAAGCATTTAAGAGTTTTTATGGAAAGCATAAAGTTCAAGGTACATTGAACTTATTTAAAACATCTTAAGTAATGGTTACTTATGATAATATTTTTTAAAGTATTAGTATTAATATAGTGTGATTATATTGGATATAATCAAGATAGACTTTAAAGAGTATTATTACAAGTCTTTCATACTTGTGATAAAGGAATTTAATGAGGTCATAATTCCCTAATAGGAATAATTGGATATTCGTATAATCCAAGTAAAATGACTAAGACATTAAATGAACTCTTAAAAGATGAGAACTATATTAAAGTATTTAAGAATTTAAAGGTATTATTGCAAGTCTTTTATACTTGTAATAAATACAATATTTGATAAAGTCATAATTCCCTAATAGGAATGATGGATATTTGAGAAATCCAAGAAGTGACTTTGGCATCAAATGAAGTTCTTAAAAGATACTAATACACCTAAGAATTGGAAGTATTGTTTCAAGTGTCTTATACTTGATAGATACGTTGATCAATAAAAGTCATGATTCCCTAAACAGGAATGTTGGATATTCGCAAATCCAAAGAATGATTTTAATTGATTAATTTTTAAAAGGTTAAACTATAAGGTTTTGACTAGGTCAAAGTAATAGTTTAAGTGATGCTTAAATTTCATAAATTTAGTGGGAGCTATGACTAACGTATTCATTAGAGGTACTTATGAATATAGTAAGTTAGTAGGATATTAACAACAAGGTTTTACCAAGTCGTTAGCCAAAGAGTTAATAGAAGTAATAAATGATCGTTAATTAGACTATTGCTAACCTAATAGCGTGATCACAAGTCTTGTGATTAATTATTGCATATCTAATAGGTTATTCATACTCCAGTGGATAACATAATCATTTAAGGAAATTTCTTTAACTAGTAACAACATATCTACAAATTAGATAACTAAAAGAGGCTTTAGTTACAAAGTGAATTTTATGAATTCAAGAAACTAAGGAGTTATTTCCAATACTTCTATGTTTACCGAATTGCATAAAAAGAAAGACTAGAATATTTTCTAGAATGTTGCAAGAACAAAATCTAGCAAAGACAAAAGTAATAGTGTTTTTCCAACACTTGTCTTATGTCTTTAGTCTAATAGAAATGACTAGTTTAATGATAAACTTACAAGTAAAATTGTAAAAGTCATTAAGTAATCAACATGAACGAAAGGAATAAGTAATGATGCAGTAATAATTCTGTATCTATGTCTAGTGAGGAATAGTATATGAGTTAGTATCATTGTTATTCAAGACTTTGTATGTTTTACAATATCCATGAATAAAAGTCTATTTATTCAAAAGATATAATCCGTGACTACTCTCGTCTTGGTGGGAACCTTGATGGGACGTTAACGTCATCGCGGTATTTGGTGGAGATTCGAATTTTCTCGAAGATAGCTACAACAAGTTTGTTGTGGACCAAATATCGGTGATATTCTGTTGGAGGCTCGACGAATATTGGATTGACCACCGTAACAATACTTCGTGGTTGAAAAGTTCAAAAGTATTGTTCACTAGGATTCTCCTTAAGCCTGAGGTATTTGGTTTGGGATACATTGACTAATGTACTTTTGTTCGTCTTAGACAAGCTTGAAATATGGTTGTCATACGAGGCCTTACTGGTACAGAGGAATTTGTATTTTGAATCGAAATATATGTAACACCGCAATTTTCAAGCCAATTTTTTTTTAATAACTTTACGGAAGCGTTTCATATAATAAACATTCTATTTACAATCGTTATAAAAACATTAAATGAGTATTGTTATTACCAAAAGTTGTATTTGCAAAATAGTGTTACTTAACATTACAGCTCAACATCAAAATCATTTCTTTAAGTCTTGGTCAATCATTCCTAATCTTAATCTCCAAAAGACTCATCCATCTACAACCTGTAAAAGATTCAACATAGTGGGGGATTAGCACGAAGCTAAGTGAATGAAAATATAACATTTTATATTGTCTAAGTACAACAATCTCGTTTCACAACCTTCACATATTCACAATCTTTACAGATTCACAATCTTTACAGATTCACATATAACGAGAGGTCCGGCGGTTTTGCAGAACCATACAACTGTTGTGGGCCTAACAACAGCTTACTGATAGCCCTTTACTCATTAGCAATGGTAAAGCTTCCTTAAGACACAACGAATATGCCATGGTATAATTACCGTTATCTAACAGTAAACGAAAGCCCAGCCCCACCCAGTCAGGCTGACCTCTATACATTTCCATGTGCACGTATCATTTTCCATGTGCACATATCATTCAATTAATTAACACATAGCCAGTTAATTATCATATACCATTAATACCGGTCCTGAAATAACGAAGTATTACTAAAGAATCAGCACTAACTGAATCAGCACTAACTGATCAGCATTGACGGGATCAACACTAACTGATCAGCACTAACTGATCAGCACTAACTGATCAGCACTAACGGGATCAGCACTAACTGATAAGCATTAAATGGTCAGCACTAAATGATCAGCATTAAACACTTTCAATTGCAACCAAAACCATTGCAATTTAAACAATACAAAAGTTATAAATCCACTCACATTTGCCAAATCTCTTGGCACTCAGTCGTCTAATATCACTGAGTCTCTTTTCTTTTTCCTGATAATCAAAACAATACCAAATTAGTATCAATTTGACACAAAACTAAGAAAATGATTTCAATGACCAACTAAGGTTTACTTTGTATACATTAATTTAACCTTTTTCTTGCATACTTATATTTGCCAACTTTATAATCACCATTTCATTTAGTTTCTTACTTTGACGCATTTAGTTTCTTACTTTGACGCAATCAAAGTCTAAGATTAAGTAAATCAAGTTACTTTTATTTAATTATCATCATCAAAACTACATAACGTTAAATAACTTCTATAACCAATTAAAGTATACTTCACAAACATCATTTTAACCATTTTCAACTATCTTGACTCAAACGGGTCAAAAACTAAAATTTGTTATAATACTACATAATTCATGACCAACATAGCAGTTAATAACCATGAATCTTTAATAACTAATTGAACACTTAACGCTTAAATCAAACTTAAGTTTTGACCACAATCTTCAACACACAATTTTGACTAGTTTATGACTAAACTAACAAATTAATCAAACATTAATGTATACAACTCAATTCCTACACAATCTTGATAAAAATCAATTATTATTAACCATTTAGCAATCAAACTTAACAAACAAACTAAAAACAATTATAAAATCACTATCGTTCATTCAAATATACATTTCTACCAAAGATTAGGCATATTATCACTTCTAAAAACATAAGAGAACCTAAAAAATTAAGCAATTTCATCTTTACTCAAGAAATCAACCAAAAGCTAAATCCCTAATTCAACTAATGAACAAGAACTTCAAGAATAATAAACAAATAAAAAATACCTACTTAATTTCTGCATAAAAACGAGATCAGTGGACGAAACAAGGTAGAAATCAATCTTTTTCTTCAAAGCTTACACCAAGAAACTCACACACACATTCAAAGTGAAAAACACGTATGAAAAGATAAGTCAGGAAGTTTTTCTTATTACAATTTTAAAACTCACACACATAGAACACGTGTAAGGATGAGGTGGAGATTTTATTTCATTTAATCACATCTAGATATTTAATTCATAGATAATTCATTTAAAATACCTAACTAAATACGATTCAGGCAACTCTAAATATTTCTACTACCTCAATTAGTATTCGAGATTTTCTTTTAAAGTTATGAACTCATCCAACAAGTTGCCAACAAGTTGTGCAACATTTATCATCTTTCTTTTCTTTAATTCACCAATAAAGTCAAATTTAAGAACTACCAAGTATCGGTATCCAATATGATATTGATCAATTTTTATTTCTCTAAATTATCAAATCAATCTGTTTTTGTCAAAATTTTATTTCATCCTAACCTTCGGATTTGTTCTAATTCACATAATATAGTTACTTCCCCTTGATTTCTTGTATCTCAAAACATAGGCAATAATGTTTCTTTATTTATATAATAATAATACATACGGTTCCTCCATTATGTTGACATCATCAAAATCATTTATGAAATCCACTGTCGCAATTTCAGTCAATCCACTAACTCAAAACTATCTCAACTTGTTCCAAAATAAGTACTATCTATAATTTCTTTACAAATCCAAGCATAGGCATTAACAACTTTTCTACAGTTCTAAAATCCATAATCTTCTAATACATTCTAATCATCTCCTTAATAATAGTATACATCCTTTCATGGTCTGCGTAAACAATGCATCTCATATTAAACAATAAGGTCTCCATAGTTTTAAGGCTAAACATCACTTATAAATCCCAAGTTATGGTTAAGATATTCCTTCACATGTCTTTTAATAATCAAAAGCATAGACAATCTCAAAGTTTCCTTACCTACGATCACCCAATCATTTCAAAGTCTATAATTGTTTACATGCCGTTCATCATTCCATCGAAATTTCGCACTTTTTACGGCTAACCTTGTCTCTACTCAAAATTTTTAATCACCGATATCAAACTTACGGTCAGAATCCACTAAATCTCAAATTATATCTTTCTTAATTAAAATTTGCATCAATTATCACATGAAACAACGTACAATCTCATCTTGTCCAACATTTCTCTCAAGTAATTTTCATAATTAAATCCAATTTTATAACATGGTGAGAATATCACCAATCAATCATTCACAAAACAAACCGAAATAATCGCCACTTTAGTTCAATAAGTCAATTGTTCATACTCCAATTGTAACTCGGGATATATTTTAAGCAAATTCATCATATAATCTTTCAGGTCATTCAGAAATCATCATCTATCTTTCATATTTTACACTTATAACTAAGGTAATAATAGATTCACATTTATGGAACCGATATATTCGACCCTCACTCTTCGAGTCACTACATGTGACACAACATATCACGGTAAAAATTTCATCTTTCTTATACCAACCGCTAGTCTTACTTAAACTATCCATCCAACATCTATAATTACATCAGTTTTAATTATAAGCTTTACATTTCAGGAGTTTTACAATAATTACCATTATACTCATATTGATCCGCAGTCACATATATTGTGACTGAAGCCGACGTATAACTCATCATCTTCACTCCTCGTGAAGCAAGAGAAATCATCAATTTACACAAAACATAAATGAGTTATTTGCTCCAACATTGAATAACACGAACACTTAATGAGCAACTCACACCCTGCAAGTCACTATATGTGACCCGACATGCCACAGTAATGATTACCTATACCATTACTCTAAACACTAGTCTCACCCAGACCATACAATATATATTTATGATTCAATCAATTTCAGTTATAAGCATTTCCTTCAGGAATTTTACAATATTTATTTTCAAAATCAAATTCAACTTCAGTCTTAGATATTGTGACCGAAATCAGAATACCGTCAAGCTTCTTCACTTCTCCATGAAGTAAAGGAACAACAAAACAATTAATTTCAACATATCACATATTTGCACATAACATACATAAGCAATTTGCTCTAATATTACATGACATTAGGTATTGAGTTTATCGAAAACATACCCGTGATATCATCAACAATGACAGTAGCATCATCCACCGTCATCCTGTAAGCTCCACTCCCAAGTGAAATAGTATTCTTTCCCTTTTAGCCCGAAAATGACAATCTCCCGACCGTCCCATTCCTTGACCTAGTCTTCATTTTTTTTCCAATGGACAATCACTCAATCTATTCCCACTTTAGACAATTCCAACATACACTTCAAGGAAATCAACAATCCTTTATTTCTTGTCCGACCAATACACATCAAACACATCATATAATCTCGAAAGTAAAAAAACTCTGAATGAGAAGATTTTCAATTATTGCACCATCGCGAATTCTGATTAGTACCACCAACTATTGACTTATGGTCTTGATTCCGTGTTTTTAGTTTTTTGGCAACCTTCTATTTTGTTGTGTACAATATGATCTAACTCTGATTTTATTTAAAAACTATTTCATCCTTATAACTCTTTTCTTGGAATTTGATGTAGTCCTCAATAATTTTAGCCAGGGAAAGAGCCTGGATAATGTTTCAGCTAATCCAACAGTACTCATATATGAAGGAATTATGTGCACAGTTAGTCAACCTATGGTGATACATCCATGCCTACGAAACACTTAAGGGTCACACCGGTGAGTGCATGTAATACGAGCAAGTTATGCAACGATACTACGAAGAGAAATGATTCATAATAGTCATTATGAATCAGTTAAGTATTAAGTTAAGTTTAACTTATTACTAGATTAGTTTAACTAACTAATTAATACAAGTAGTTGTACATATACTAGTTGAGTAAATATACAATGTGTTAATTAAAGGTTATCCATGATATGATTTAAAGCTATTAAATCATATAGTAATTGGATAATATTATTGTGTAAATTATATAAAGGTTATTATATAATTAACTATTAAAAGTATAAATACAAGTATATATAATTCGTGTATATGGGTACCGAATTATTAGTGTGTTAATACTAGACATTTAATAGTTAAGTGCAACAGTAATAAACTAGTTAAAACTATAAGGGATGGAAGTGTTAAAAGGAAGTTTAATTAAGAAGTTAATCTTAATTAAACTAGAAGGGTTTTAAGTGTAAGATCTTCTATTATATATAGAAGGCTTATGACTAAACCCTAGAAGTTGATTCTTGCATCCTTACACACGAAATTCCCTCCCCTATCTCCCCTTCGATCGGCCGAGAAACAAGGGAAGAACACAAGTCTCGTGTTCTTCGTGTTCTTCGTTCGTTCTTCGTGTTCTTCGAGTTTCGAAGATCAAGGATCGTTGCAAGTGATCATCTAGAGGATCGTTCGTCGTGTTCATCATCAGTGGACTTATCTTAAGCATTAACCTAAGGTATGATTCATGGAACACTCTTCCTCCTTCTCCTCTTGTTCGACGAATGAGAACACCAAGAACCCTAGGGTTCTTCGTGAGTGTTCGACAAACACACATTCATTGTGTGTGTTCGAGTTTTTCGTACAAGGTTTCTTTCTTGTTAACCTAATCTAGATTTCCAACATCCCAATCCTTTAGGATTTAAGGATTAGGTTTAATCCCAGTTCCGCATTTAGGGATTAAATCAGCTAGTTGGTTTTAACCGGTCAAGAACAAGTTCATGTTCTTGGTCAGTCATGGTTCGAACCAAGTACACTAGGAGGTCGACCCAAGTGGTTGATCAGTCGCATGGTACGTAGTGAAACCCTACAATATATTCTAACAACAAGACCCTAATAAAGTATTGCAACAGGTTAACCACTGTTGTAATACCGCAAAATTTAGAAAGCGTTTTTTTAATATATATATATATATATATATATATATATATATATATATATATATATATATATATATATATATATATATATATATATATATATATATATATATATATATATATAGCAAGTACGGAAGCGATTCCAAAAGTAGTTGAGTTTACGCTACGAGTTTAAGTCCGATATTAGTCCCAAAAAAACATAATTGTTTAAAATGGTGTTACTTAACGAAATGGCTCATTTTACAAAACATATCAAACTGAGCTTGGTCAATCATCCTGTCCAAAGCACCGATACACCTGAAAAGATTCAACGAGGGAGGGATTAACACAAAGCTAAGTGAATGAATATAATCTACGAATTCCGTAAAGCACAACAAGCAAGTAATAGCATATCCACGATCGAAAAGTCACGTAACCACATAACCACTGTTCCACATAACCACTGTTCCACATAACCACATAACCATTGTTTTGTTTGAGAAGATCAGTGGGTCATGTAGGAGCCTAAAACCATCGTTGGCCAAACGATGGTAACCGATGGCGCTGTACCCGATGGTCTGGTAAACCCCCTTACGTGTAACACATACAGGTAAGGTCCGAATACCGCGATCAACAATACACTATGCCCAGCCGATAACCACCATTGCTGACATCTAAAACCTCGGGTTCCCACTAAACCGAGTTGTTGCTACCGATGAAGCCAAGCCTCCTCAAATATGCGCACCTATTCCATTTATCGCAATCCACGCGCAACTGGAAATATATCATTATCATATAATTAATATACCGCAATTAATCATATAAACCACAAAAGCATGATATAATTATCTGCGCCGGGGTCAGCACTAACAAGATCAGCATTAACGGGGTCAGCACTAACTGATCAGCACTAACTGATCAGCATTAACTAAACAGCATTAACGGATCAACATTAACGGGGTCAGGACTAACGGAATCAGCACTAACGAGGTCAGCACTAATTGATCAGCACTAACTGATCAGCACTAACGGGGTCAGCACTAACTGGGTCAGCACTAACTGATCAGCACTAACGGGGTCCGCACTAATGGGGTCAGCACTAACTGATCAGCACTAACTGATCAGCACTAACGGGGTCAGCACTAACTGATCAGCACTAACGGGGTCAGCACTAACGGGGTCAGCACTAACCGAATCAGCACTAACGGGGTCAGCACTAACGAGGTCAGCACTAACAGGGTCAGCACTAACTGGGTCAGCACTAACTGATCAGCACTAACGGGGGTCAGCACTAACTGAGCAATACTAACTGATTGCAACCAAACACAAGTTGGAGATTAAATCCACTCACCGTAACCTTCTCCTTGCCACCAACTCAGTAGTCTAATGTCACTGAGTTGTCCTCCCGTTTCCTGTGAATCCAAAAGAATACCGAATTAGTACATAATTCCACCAAATTATAAATAATTGTCAAATAAGTTCATAAACTAACTTTTTACCCAAATGACATCTAAATACTTGCAATAATAACTAATCAAGTCATAATCATATCGTACTTTCATAATTCAAGTCAACTAACCACATTATACATTTTACATCCAAACGGGTCAAAACCCAAGCATAGTTCTAATACTACTAAATCCCGACTTTGAAGCCATATAAACACCACATTTAGCAAGTCATGACTAACTACATAATTTAACCAAATCAACACCTTTCTTGACCAAGTATTTTACCCAAAATCACTAGTTTATCTTTTTGACCCAAATCATCCAAACACAAACTAGTTTATTTCACAAAGTCCACCAATACTTGACAATCAACAAAAGTAATTTACCAAACATGTTATATTAACATAGTAAACAACAATAACCATCAAATCCTCAAGAAATTCAAAGTTTGACAAAACTCATCTTCTCCAAACCTCCATTAATGGAGCTTGAAGGTAAGTTTCACCAAAACTTAGTTTCTTCCCACAAATAACCACACAATACATGTAAAAGCATGAATAAACATGTAATCTAACATCTAACACAAGATTCACACACAAAACTTCAAGAATCATAAACCCTAGTTTAACCAACTTGCATGAAATCAATAACAAACACATGTAGGATGAAGCTCACCTCAAGGCCTACTCAAAAATGAGTTTAGAATTTAGATTGAGCAAGAAACAAGCCCTAGATCTTGAAAAGACACCAAGAACAAGCAAGAAGGTGAAGAGGGTTTTTTAGAGAGAAGTTAGAGAGAGAAAAGACACATGCAATCTTGTTGTGTGTGGTGATATGTAACTGAGAGAAGAGAAGGAGGTTTTGACAGCTCCTTCAAAACGTGGCACAAGGGGAAAACAACAGGTGCACATATCATTTAATAACAGTATCAAAAGGGTATCCGGTCCACAACTAATTTATTTAAAATACCAAACAGACTCCATTTTCAAAACGAATATATTTTCGGGATTGAAATTCAAAAGTTAATCTAACAATATAAAAACTACATAATCATTTAAACATTTCAGAAATCGGATATTTTAATCCCTTGATTAAAATATAACAAAAAGACAAAACACTAAACATATCATTTAATAATACCTTTAAAGCCAAAACTACTAGACCGGGTTTTAGGATGTTACAACTATTTCACAACTTTCAACTTTTTCGTTGAAATGTCTAATCAACTGATTAACTGTCATTCCTTCGGTTGTCTATAGCTCCATAAACTCTTTCCTATTTATGTCTATCTTATATTCCCTACAGTGTTGTTTATAATTCTTGTCTATAATTCTTGTCTTGATACGAACCCAAAATATTATAATCCACTAATTGTTTGCAAGCATACAACAGATTCGAACTCAAATGCAATAGAAATCCCAAGGTATGATATGGATATGAACCAATTGAAAATAGTTATAACTAGAGGAGTCTCTGTTCGTGCAATTTGAATTTATTGTTGTCACTCATGAACCGCATTTCTAAGCCCATGCATCTGATTTTCCAACTCATGTACATGCTCTACTCTGTCTATTTCTTCATTATTACCTGATGTACCACTATATGTTGAGGTCAAGGGGTTCGGGTTCTCTTTATCTGTCATACCTGTAAACTCAATCACAACATCTCACAAATTTTTAGTTTAATTGGTACCTACATACTAACCTCTAACATACTAATCACACTTTCCTAATCCCCACACACTAGGAATGTTTGACCAAACTTAAGCCAAGATTTGGGAATGCTACACCTAACTGTGTACACACCGCCAAATCAAGGCTCTGATACCAAATTGTAACACCGCAATTTTCAAGCCAATTTTTTTTAATAACTTTACGGAAGCGTTTCATATAATAAACATTCTATTTACAATCGTTATAAAAACATTAAATGAGTATTGTTATTACCAAAAGATGTATTCACAAAATAGTGTTACTTAACATTACGGCTCAAGATCAAAATCATTTCTTTAAGTCTTGGTCAATCATTCCTAATCTTAATCTCCAAAAGACTCATCCATCTACAACCTGTAAAAGATTCAACATAGTGGGGGATTAGCACGAAGCTAAGTGAATGAAAATATAACATTTTATATTGTCTAAGTACAACAATCTCATTTCACAACCTTCACAGATTCACAATCTTTACAGATCCACAATCTTTACAGATTCGCAATCTTTACAGATTCACAGATAACGAGAGGTCCGACGGTTTTGCAGAACCTTACAACTGTTGTGGGCCTAACAATAGCTTACCGATAGCCCTTTACTCATTACCAATGGTAAAGCTTCCTTAAGACACAACGAATATGCCAAGGTACAATTACCGTTATCTAACAGTAAACGAAAGCCCAGCCCCACCCAGTCAGGCTGACCTCTATACATTTCCATGTGCACATATCATTTTTCATGTGCACATATCATTCAATTAATTAACACATAGCCAGTTAATTATCATATACCATTAATACCGGTCCTGAAATAACGAAGTAGTACTAATGAATCAGCACTAACTGATCAGCACTAACTGAATCGACATTAACTGAATCAGCACTAACGGGATCAGCACTAACGGGATCAGCACTAACTGATCAGCACTAACGGGATCAGCACAACTGATCAGCACTAACGGGATCAGCACTAACTGATCAGCACTAAATGATCAGCATTAAACACTTTCAATTGCAACCAAAACCATTGCAATTAAACAATACAAAGGTTATAAATCCACTCACCTTTGCCAAATCTCTTGTCATTCAGTCGTCTAATATCACTGAGTCTCTTTTCCTTTTTCTGATAATCAAAACAATACCAAAATAGTATCAATTTGACACAAAACTAAGAAAATGATTTCAATGACGAACTAATGTTTACTTTGTATACGTTAATTTAACCATTTTCTTGCATACTTATATTTGCCAACTCTATAATCACCATTTCATTTAGTTTCTTACTTTGACGCAATCAAAGTAGATTAAGTAAATCAAGTTACTTTTATTTAATTATCATCATTTTGACCCAAAACAACATTACGTTAAATAACTTCAATAACCAATTAAAGTATACTTCACAAACATCATTTTAACCATTTTCAACTATCTTGACCTAAACGGGTCAAAAACTAAAATTTGTTATAATACTACCAAATTCATGACCAACTTATTCAATAACCAATTAAAGTATACTTCACAAACATCATTTTAACCATTTTTAACTATCTTGACCCAAACGGGTCAAAAACTAAAATTTGTTATAATACTACCAAATTCATGACCAACTTATCAATTAATAACCATGAATCTTTTATAACTAATTGAACTCTTTAACGTTTAAATCAAACTTAAGTTTTGACCACAATCTTCAACACACAATTTTGACTAGTTTATGACTAAACTAACAAATTAATCAAACATTAATGTATACAACTCAATTCCTACACAATCTTGATAAAAATCAATTATTATTAACCATTTAGCAATCAAACTTAACAAACAAACTAAAAACAATTATAAAATCACTATCGTTCATTCAAATATACATTTCTACCAATGATTAGGCATATTATCACTTCTAAAAACATAAGAGAACCTAAAAAATTAAGCAATTTCATCTTTAGTCAAGAAATCAACCAAAAGCTAAAACCCTAATTCAGCTAATGAACAAGAACTTCAAGAATAATAAACAAATAAAAAGTACCTACTTAATTTCTGCATAAAAACGAGATCAGTGGAAGAAACAAGGTAGAGATCAATCTTTTTCTTCAAAGCTTACACCAAGAAACTCACACACACATTCAAAGTGAAAAACACGTATGAAAAGATAAGTCAGGTTGTTTTTCTTATTACAATTTTAAAACTCACACACATAGAACACGTGTAAGGATGAGGTGGAGATTTTATTTCATTTAATCACATCTAGATATTTAATTCATAGATAATTTATTTAAAATACCTAACTAAATATGATTCAGACAACGAAGATATATTTGGAAATTTGGTCCAAAAGTGAATCTAATGACATAAAAATTATTTTAATATATGTACATCTCAGTTTTACTAATTTTTAACCCCTTGGTTAAAAATACAATTTAATTTAAACAATTAAAATAAAATCATATAAAATAACAAACAACATTTATTACTTACCGAAAGTAATAAAAACGCTAAGACAGGTTTCAGGGTGTTACAATATACAAGATGGTAATTGCACCTCCTTTTTAGGAGAGATATTTATGAGTCCTTTAACATGATAAGAAAACTGGTAAGTACATGGCCATGCCCAAACGAACTGATATGTTCTTTGTCGTTTATCACAACAGTTTGAATCAAGAAGTCATGAAATGATTTCGAATACAGGAGTTGATATTTTCTACCATGCTCGTATTCGTTATCACAAATATCGTGCTGCAAGGGATAAACCTAACAACGTTGCCCAAGAAGTAGAGACATGGTGTTCTTTACTGGGAGACGCTATTAAAGAGTTTTTCAAAAACTATACCTGGGGTACATAAGCTGTTTTTATGGGGTTGGTTACCTACATGCCCATCCAGAAGGCCACTGTAGCTCGTGTCATTAAGATAAAGGTTACGAACTTGCACAAGTAGGAGTCTGTTGAAATTATGTGCACAGTTAGTCAACCTATGATGATACATCCAAACTTACGAAACATTTAAGGGTCACACCGGTGAGTGCATGTAATACGAGCAAGATATGCAATGATACTACGAAGAGGAATGATTCATAATAGTCATTATGATTTTCATGTGTGTGTCGCTCAAGATAATTTCTTCTTCCTCCACAATGCCAATAATCAACGATAAATCTATAAAGAAAAACAGCAGAAGAGAAAGTTACTGGATTCATCAAAAATTTCGGAAATAATTGATATCAAAGAATCACCACAAAATTAAAGTGATCTAATGTTTCCTTATTTCGAGATGTTCTCTCATGATGTTCATCAATTTGATGAATTCTGATGCTTGCACAAATCCAATGCTTCCTTGGTAATTTCCACTTTTATTTACTTATTGTTAATGCTTCTGTAATTGTATAATAAGAAAAAAGGAAAATTGAGTTCTTTGTTCTGTTGAGCATTCTATTAGTCCCAATGAAATAGCTTTGAGCTTTACATAATTACGGTTTGGATATCTTGAATAGGGTAATGAAAGTATGCTATTTTTGTGTTACTTTAGCAATTTTGTATTCAATGTTTGGTAAACTTTGAGATCTTCAGATAATATCTCTTCACTGAAACTTTGAGATTAGGTGAAGTTAAAGTAGTATTTTAATGAAATTTGAAACTAAAAAATAAAACTTGAAACCTAATAGTGATTTGAATAAATTAATTGGACAATTATAAATCACTTGAGTAGGATATGTATTGGTGTTCTTTCCCATTAACAACATCAAACTTAATTTTCAAAACTGGATTAACAATCCACGTTTAATTCTGATGTGAATTCTTCTTTTGGAAAAAGAAATAACCTAAAAAGGTTTCAATTATAATCATTATTTAAGCTAGACCCTTTTTCCAACGTGCTTTCCCACACCACTTGATATCGGCTCCACTCATATTCATCTCCCTCAGCCTCTCCCTTCAAGTTTACTTCAATCGGCACCTAAGTTCTCAAGAATGGTTACCTATTTAACATATATAAAGTGTGTACCACCTGTGATTTTGCAGAGAATCGGTGTTACAGATCAAATCATCCCCAGTTTCATGTATGGTATATATAAAGTGTGGCTTGAATAAGAAGGATTTGAGTACTGGAATCATAAATTTAAGATCCTTTTTGTTTTGACCTATGCTTGTCTCAATGTTGTAAAATCCTTTAGTTTCAAATAATGTTTATAGAGAATTTAATTTAATGCAATATCGATTGACCATATATGACTATACTCATTTTTTCTCCCTTTTGATGCTCCACCGCATAGTGGTGACCGGTGACTGTTAATTTTCACAAATATTTTAATTGGTTCTTTCATGGACCAGGTTATGTTAAGGTATATATTACACTAACGTCTTTAATTTGCATCTTACTATTTTTAGTTTGAACAGCCCAAATGAGTAGAAGTTGTAGTTACATAATAATTTAAGTTGTTTACTGTTATTTGTGTATGGATGAACTAAATGGCTACTTTGGGTATAATTAGGGCTTACTACAATTTAAATCATACAAATCCTGAATTATACCGAGATTTTTGTATCTCATTGATTTAGTAGGAAATTGGAGAACAAGAAGGAAAATTCTATGCAATTTATGTTCCCTTGAAGGATGGCATAGATGGCATCAACTATACTAGATTGCCTTAATAATTTAAAAGTAAGTTTCTATATATTATTTCAATACAATTTTTAAATAATAATTTGAAGGGGATCAATTTTTAAATCAAAATGTTTTAGGGTTTTAGAGGTGGTTGAGCGGGAGGGGTGAAGATGGTGGCGATAGGGATTTTCAGTAGGATAATTTGCGAATACAGTTGCAAATAAGGGCTGGAGATGGTCCATGTGGCATGTGCGGTTAATGACTTTGTTTTATTATAATAAATAGATTAAGTAAAAAATATTGTTGGTATGAGTATGTTACTTGAGTATCAAATGAATTGCTAACTAATGTAGCATGGATTTTACAAAAAAAAGTTTAGATAACTCATGCCCTTAGGGCATTAGATAAGAAGCATTTAATAATCTTAAACATTCTAAAAAATATATAAATAATCATTAATAAACTTTATTTTTTATTAAGGATTTTCTAACGTATGCCCCAGGGGCATACATTAGGTGCAATCAGTGTAGTATTTAGTTTCCTAATATATATCGAATACCATTAATGATTTTTAATTCTTACCATTTTATAAGATGCAATAAATACGATTTTCAGTTTAAATAGAAACTTGATATTAATTAATTGCACCTAATGTATGCCCCGGGGGCATACGTCAGAAAAACCCAAACCTTTTATTAATTCATTAGATTCTTAAATACAATTTGATTTGTTTAAGGAATTTTAAGTTCATTAAGTACATCATATCTCATACCCTTACGGCATAAGTTAGAAAATCCCTAACAAATCCAAATGGAGATTGATTTAAGGTGTTGCTCATGACCAATAGGTAATGAGTTCAAATCCCGTCGTAGATAAAAAAATGATAAATTAAGTGCCGTTCAAAAAAATTCACTAACAAAAATTGAAGTATTTTAATTTAATACATCTCTTGTAGCTTCATAATCCACATTAAAAACCCCTTGAATAGTTTTAACTTTTTCAAGAGAATCCGGCCTGATGAATTTACGGTCTATAACGTCTTTAAGCAATAAAATAAAAGGTTTTTATAATGGATTTTTCTAACTCATGCTCTAAGGACATGAGATAAAAATATTAATTAATCTTATAATTACCATTTATGTTACAAAATGAATTTAATAATTGTTAAAATTAGAATTCATTTAATGCATTTTTTAATATTTTAGGAGAGCTTTTGTTTAGTTAATACTTCTTACCTCATGGCATTAATGCATGAGTTAGTCTAACCCTTTTATAATTACAACTAAGACTTTAAAATAAGGGTGGTTTTCCTACCATAACTTTCAATGTATGTAACACATTTAATACTTAATATACTTGTACAGTTAGCAGTAAAATTTATACTGTGTGGTATAACCATTAAAAGTTATAGTGGCAATATCAATTTTCCTTTAAAATAAGGGTTTTTCTAATGTGTGCCCCTAAGGCACACATTAAGCGGCATTTAAGTATATCATAATTTCCTAAATATACATTGATAAACATTAATGAAGTCTAAACATTGTCTTTCTAGAAGATGTATTAAATGTGTTTTTGATATAAATGGAAATTTTAAAATCATTAATTGCACCTTATCATATGCCTATGGGGCATATGATAGAAAAATCCTTAAAATAAATGAGCAGAATCCCTTTTTTCAACCGTAATCATTTTGTTTATTTGAGATTTTGTATTGTTTGGAAACTTAGAGAGTAGATAGTGTAAAAATTGTTGAAAAGTGTATATAAATTTAGAAGAGATAACCGCACTTACATGATAGGGAATTAGTTTTCACACTACACTATACAAGTACTTTTATAGGAGAAAAGATATTTAGTCGTAGCATTTGGTCCTACTTATAGTCCTACCGACTTGATAGGATGACATGTATACTATACTAATTTCTCTCTTAATATTATCCCTTGATTATAACACATGTCTTCATCTAATGAGTATGACCATGAGTAGGCCCAAATAGCAGATCTAAATATCATTAACCTTTTTATAAATTATACAAATATATAAAACAATTATTATATTACATGAAAAAGATGTGGTTTCATTCCTTATAGGATAAAATGGGTATTTTGGGTATTTTAGCCGCTGGGAAGAAGATTTTGGGAGACCTAGCAAAACAAAATGGGGGATGGTAGCCTTGCACATCGTACCCGGTTACCCGACCCGACCCCAAAATGGAACTGAAACCTTAACCGATCATAACCGGCTACTAGAGTAACCGGTTCGGTTATTCCCTGCCCAACCGCTTAGTACCCAGTTTGGCATTGTAGCCGTTGTAACCAGCTAAAACCGGTTATTAGTTCCTGACCCGATTGAAGACCGTTGTAACCGGTTAGAATAACCGGTTTGTACCCGGTTTCCGAACGTTACCGGCGAAAAAAACGGTTATGACCGTTGGGGCTCGGGAATGCCCATTTTATGGGGTTTTTTTTACCATTTTGCCCCTGAACATCCTTATTATATATATATATATATATATATATATATATATATATATATATATATATATATATATATATATATAAATATAGGTTAGCGTTCATACGAGAACCTATATTATTGCGAGAACCCATTACAACCATTAGATTATTAGATTTGTGGCGAAGATCAAGAGTATCAATTTTGTAAATAGGTAAACAAAATTTTAGGGGTGGAAGGGTAAAAGAGTAATTGTTATTTCTAATTAATTTAAAAATTACCCTAAAAACCTCTCATCCCCTTGCATTTTGTACGTTTCACAAACACACACAAAAGTGTATGTTTGAAAATTCTCTCATCCAACAAACTTCTCAACCTACCTCCATATCATATCTTTGGCCACACTCCACAACTACCACCGGCGACGGCCGCTTCACCACCCCCACCATCGGATGCCGCTTCAGCTAGGGGTGTTCACTATGCGGATATAACCGGATTGTCCAATTGGACATTTTGGATCGGACTATTTGGATCGGTTTTTTGGTTTTTTGGATCGGTTTGGACTTGAACCAAATTAATATTTTGGTTTTCGGATTGGATTTGGTTTCCGTTGTGAAAACCAGATTGTCCAAAAAATCCAAATAGTAATATATATACCAATCTTTTTGAAGTTTTTGATGAAGTTGATGTCAAGATTTTTGCATATATGATTATAAATGTCACAAGCTATGAATTAGACTTGTTTTTATGTACAAAGTAGTTTATCATTTTGGAATTGTATATATCGAACTTAATATTATTTATGTTATATAATTTTGTAGTATTTTGAAAATTTTTTAGAAAAACCAAACGGATAAAACCAAACCAACCAAATTGTTATTTGGTTCGGATCGGTTTGGTTTTTGAATTAGTTTGGACGGTTCGGTTTGAACTTTTAAAAACCGGACTTTATTTGGTTTCACCTATTTGGTTCGGATAAAACCAAACCGTCCAAACGAACACCCCTAGCTTCAGCACCACCACCACCGGCGACCGCTTCATCACCACCACCGACCGCTTCAACACCACTTCCATCTCCGATGACAGTCTCCACAACCACCATCTGGACCGATCAGATCTGGTAAAAATGGGGTTTTAAAAATCAGGGTTTTGGATCTACAAATTTAATCTCATATTCTCTTTCAAACATTTCTATCTTCTCTCATGGAAAGAATCATAGATTTGCAACATTGTGGGTTTTTTTGGGGTTTTCTCATCTATAAGCAACACTAGTGGAAGATCCGACTAATTTTTCTCTCACATATGGTTTCTCTCACTCCAATCTGGTTTGTTCTTGATTTTCCGGTGATGGCGGCGCCAGCGGAAATAGGGTTCCGGCGAGGATATAATATGATTTCAGATTTGTTTTTATCCATTTTTTTAATTAGTCATTCTGCGACTTTTGTTCATTAATGAACAATTTTGTAATGTGTATTTTGTAAATTTGTTCCTTAGTTATTTACGATTATGTTAATGTGTATTTTGTATATTTGTTCATTATGTTTATTATGTATATTTTGTAGATTTATTCATTAGTGAATCTATAATTTTTCACATTCAATATGTTATTATTATGAGTTCATCATTGAACATGTTAAAAAAATTCAAAAATTGTTAATTATTTTTATGTGTTCATCAATGAACAAATACGAACTGCAAAATAATACGATTTAATTATTTTAATTAAGGAAACTGAATTTGGTCTTCATTTATCCTAATTAAAAATAATAAAAAAAATTTAATGTAAAAAGACTACAATGTCCTTTAGAATCAAAAACTAATAAATTGAAACGATTGGTCAGAAATGGTTCTCACAATTCTCGCAAAAATATAAGTTCTCGCATGAACGCTCCCCTATATATATATATATATATATATATATATATATATATATATATATATATATATATATATATATAGTGTAGAATTAAAATCAGAACCAGTTAAGACTACAGAACCAGCAGAACTCAATCTAAACCATTGATATTTGAAATGAAATGATCATGGCCTTTATGCGAGAAGTGTTTTTTTTGCGAGAAATGCGAGAATTAATCATGGCCTTTAGATTAAAAGATCAAAGGCTAAGATTGATGATGTCATTTTTGTAAATAAATGCAAATCTAAGGATTAAAAGTAAAGGAAGAAAGGGTAAAGTTGTCAAGTAACTACAATTTAATGACGGAAATAAATTAAAATTCATTCTAATTCTAATTTAAAAAATATGTGCGCACACACACAACGGCACAAGGTGTGTGTTTTATGGAATTTCTCTTCTAGTTTTTGTTAATTCAATCCAACGACAACCGCCGCCCACATTCAATGGATCTCTACCGCCACATCTGAAACCCTACAGGAGGCGGAAACGGTGGAGGATTCCGTCTCTCTCTCTCTCTCTACCTTCTTGTTCGGAATTGAAGGTGAAAACCCTAATTGGGCGTCTCTCTCTCTCTCTCTCTCTCTCTACCGTCGATGGCAGTTCTTCCTCTCTATCACCGGATCTCGATGGCGGTTTATTTGGCCAAGATGGTGAGGGGGGCGGAGATGGTGGTGAACCGACAGTCAGGTCACGAAAAAAGTACTCCGATTATTTATTTTTCTGGTACCGGCGGTTAGCTCAAGATGGTGTAATGGCCAGTTTTTTCCGGCGGTCAAATAACTCGATTTATTTTTCCGGCGGTTAAAGGTGACGTAATTTTTGCTTTGTTTTTTTATTGTGTAATGTGTTGTTGTACAACAGGATTTTATTGTTGTACATCAGGCAACGGAATGATGGATATTGGTGAACGGAACAAGAACAGTGGTGAACAAAGATTATCACTGGTGAACTGTATGATTAACGCTGGTGAACCTTACGATGAACAGCGGTGAACACCGATGAACACATTTTTTCTGGCGGGATATCTAATAGATTGAATAATGGTGAACTAAATAAGGAACACTGATGAACATTATTCTAACGGGATTAGGCAAAATATTATTGATGAAGTAGTAAACGAAGTTTTCCGGTGGTATTTGTAACAGTTTTCCGATGAACACTATTTTCCGAAACTAGTCAATATAAGTTAATTTAATATAGAAAGTATTGATTTATTTATTTAATTAAAAAGAAGTTAAAAAGACAATCATACCCTTATATATTAAATAACTAATTGAAATAAATGAGTGGATATGATTAGTTCTCGCATTTCTCGCAAAAAAAAGACTTCTCGCATGAACCTTTCCCTATATATATATATATATATATATATATATATATATATATATATATATATATATATATATATATATATATATATATATATATATATATATATATATATATATATATATATATATATATATATATATATATATATATATATATATATATATATATATATCAGCGCAGAACCGTTTACAGGAGCAGAACCGCAGAACCATGTGCTTCCAGTCACGACCACACCACCGGTCACCACCGCCGGCGGCCACCTCCGGCCACCGTCCGCCGCCGCCTGCCGCCGTCTTCGGCCGCCGGAGGTGGGTGGGGTATTGATGTATTGAAGCACATGTGCTTGTGTGGTTTGAATCTTGATCCTGACCTTTGACTTTTTCTTGATCCAATGACTATTAATTGTCCATTGGTACTAGCTAAAATTCTTGGACTACCTTGAACATTTCTCATATATATGTATATGTTTTCATGTATGTATACATAAGTGTTATCTATACATGTATGTATACATGCATGAATGACATCCATGCAAACCAATATTTGGGGGTCCCTCATCAAATACATTAATGTGTCTTTCATGATCATTTCATTTCAAAAATCAATGGTTTAGATTGAGTGTTGCTGGTTCTGTAGCCTTAATTGGTTCTTATTCTAGTTCTACACTATATATATATATATATATATATATATATATATATATATATATATATATATATATATATATATATATATATATATATATATATATATATATATGTTGTATTTGGTTGATTTACAACACTCAAACACTCTCAAAACACTTATGATGAAGAAGAACTTCACGATATGAAAGTGCAAGAAGGTCTTGCAATATCACTTTCGGATGAAGAAATCGCTCTAGATAAATCCTCCCGCGCATCTAGCTCTGATAGTTATGAATATGAAGATAACGACCCATAACAAGAGGAAGAGGAAGAGGACGAATAGTAATGGTTGTGTAACTTGTGTTACTTCAAATACTTGTGTTTGATATCGCATTACCGCAAAAAACGACGATTTGTACTTTTAATCTTATTGTTTCAACTTTCGAACTTTCGTATTTCATGTTTAATGGTTTGTATTTGAATGTTTAGAACATTTTGATGTTTAATGAGTGTTTGTGTTTTAATAAAACGTTAAAAGGTTGTGTTTGATATCGAATTACGGCAAAAAAAAATATTGTATTATAAATTAACCGGTAAAACCGGTTTTTTCCGGGTATCATACCCGAACCAGTTACGAACCAGTCGTAACCGATTACCATCGGGTTCGGTTTTCCAGCATCAAAATCGGGCGCTACCCGTAACCGGTTTCCATTTCGTTGACCATAATCGGTTTGGGTTCCTTTGAGCGGTTAGGGTACGGTCAAGCCCGGTTTGTGCATCTCCAGGGATGCGTCTGGTCGACCTCTTTTTTTTTAATGACTAGTTAGTAAGTGAGTGTGGTTCGACATATGCAGTAACAATCAAACGGACAATATGCATTACTCGAATCTATCTCCTTTTTAAATAAATAAACACTATCTCATTTTTATTTTATTTTATAAGGATTGTCAAGTCCCAAGACTTTGAAGACAAACCCCATAAGGTCAATAATCTAGACGACTTGGTTGTGTGGTCACCCTCCTGTGTCGTCATTTCTTTTCTGCATTTTTCCTACTCTCCATGCTTCCTAAATTGAAGGCTATAATTCTCCCCTAAATCTTTGAGTAAAGAAATTAACTTTAGTTAATATACACCTCATATGAGCTAGGGTTTCAATCAGAAATTGGTCATGGCTAAGAAAACCATTCACCTTCTCTCTACAAAGCCCTAGCATCATCTATTTCAGAATTTCGGAATGCAAGGCCGCTAGAAAAAATCTATGCAGGTAAATTGGATTTTGAAATTAATAGTTTTTAACTCTAATTTTACCTGTATTTGTATGAATTCACTCATAGCTTCCTTTTTATTACATCCAATTAAGAGTCTGTTGTTGATGTATTCTCCTCGTCGACTACAAGATGTCATCAGTAAGCCAAAGCTCACACTGTTCAAAGGTTATAATTTATAATTGGAAATTAAGTTAGAAAGCATTTACAAACATACTTGAACAAGTTTGTCATTGTTGTAAAAATGGGTCTACTCGGCCGAGTAATTGTGGGGTACCATGTACTCGGTGGAGTAGTTGGCCCAAATATGGTTAAACCAAAACTTGGTCAAAAGTCGCCCAACTCAATCAAATCTCGTTTAAAAATCGATCAAACTCGTCAAATTCTCTAAAATGCATACATTCCCACCACCAGTCTCCAAAATACATTTTAAATTAATAGTCTAATTATTTTTGTTATTTATATACAACATTAGTGTTATACATTTTACTTATAGCCTTATAGGTTTTAAAATATGTAAAAATCTCAGTCTAAGTACTCGCCGAGTAACCGACTACAGTCTCCTGGGTCGTCGAACGAGTACCGAGTAACGAATTTTACAACATTGCAATTCGTAATGGCATTCTATTTCATTTTGCAGGGTGTGAATCATGAATTGAGGGAGACAGTAGAGTTTAACCCAATAACCCATGCAAGGTATATGTGCTTGAAAGTTGATTCCTTTGAAAATTGTTCTTTCCACTTTCCAGTTAGCTTAAATCTCATAAAAATTTGTTCTTGATTCATGAGACAATTCAATAGTCTTTTGCGAAATGGATAACTCTTAACACATAGATATTTAAATTAGAAAAATAATCAGTAATAAAGCTTACTTTTGGGTTTTTGTTTATATAACCTGTTTAAATATTGTACAAAATTTGTCGTCATAGATGTTACTAAGGTACTAACATCTCTGGTAATGTTTCATAAACAAATATAGGGGTGTAAATGAGTGGAGTTAATTTTTTATTTTACTTTTGTTATAAATTATTGGTTTCATGGTTTATACTCGGGGTGTTGAGTATTTATCTAAAACTATAAAATATATAAAAAAAAAAGTGCTATAGCACCGCGATATCCGAAATTTCAAATAGCCGTAGGTGAAGGCTATTTGATTTTGCACATCGATAACTACATAGTTCTTTAGTGCACTCGTCTTATCTGAAGGTGCAAAGAGGGGAGACAGCCACACCTTTGACTGAAGTTGCATTCCAATCCATGTACATAAAAGCTTTGTGTATGTCTGTCTTCTAAATGCTAGATTTGGAGGATGTGGATTCACATTTTCTTGCTTTTCCAAGGAGGGTTTCAATGGTAATTATATTCTAATTCAGTTTGGCAATTTAATCTTTTTATTTTGTATTTTGTTATGAAATAAAAGTACAAGAGAATAATCATCTGATCCTTCATCCAAAATTTTGATGCCCATGAATACTAGCAGGTAAGTCATGACCAGCAAGTGATTTTGGGTGGTGCAATTGTGCATAGTGTTGGAAGGCAAGACGAGGCCTTTAGTCAAACTGAATTTCAAGAATATAATATAGAATGCAAAATACGAAAATAGAGTAAGGGGTTGTTTGGGAATGCCTATAAGCCACTTATATAAGTTTTCCCAAACAACCCCTACTCTACCTGTAACTTTATATTTGTATGACACCTTACTACAAACTACGTTCACCAAGAGTTTTATAGCTTGGGCAAGTTATTCCTTTCTTATCAGAATCATTATAGTATAGTATAATTATTGTATGACATACTGATCGGTCTTCCTAAATTGGGTGATAAGTTAGAAGCTTTTAAATGTACCGGAGGTTAAAAGGTAGAATGATAAGAAACAACTATGGATTATATTCGCTACTTACTCGCTCCTACTGCCTAGATTTGTAGGTTGCTATAAAATCTAGGCCCCGCAAATACAAATTATAATAGACCCGCATAGTGGCCGCCGATCAACGGCAGCCCATCAATGGCTTTTTGTGATACTTTACGACCTTTTGATATAAATTCTTGTTATTTTAGTTTAAATATATGTTTGTTTAATTATACTTGTTTTCAATTTTGGATGGACGTGAAGTCGTTTCGATAATATATTTATATTCATTAGCTGGGTTTTATCTTTTATCCTTTTTTTTATAAACAGCCAAATATACACCCTTTCTAAACTATTTCTAAATTTACAACATATATGTCCACGGTGTAACTTGAAGTCTTGAACCCTTAACTACATTAAGGATCATCTTACAACCCCTTATAGTTCTAGGCTATAAGCATTATTTTTTCTAGTATGTTAATACTTACATGCGTCCCATGAGGCCAAGAGTTTTATTGGGTATTGGGTGTTATATCATGGGCCCGTGTTTGATGGCCAAGATTCTTTCTTCAGAAATATACATAAAAGGCCGGTGGATATGAGCAACTTTTTATGAAGTTATTGTTTGATATTTCTTTTCTAAAATTGGTATCACTTTATAAAAATATAAAAATAGTGAAACTTAGAAAAATATCACTATGAATAAAAAATTAAGTATCCTTAAATATTTAAAAGTATCATTAAAAAAAAGATACGCTCATAGCTGGTACAAACGTTCTACCTACACTAAAAATCTATATGTAGTGACGCAAAAATGGTACGAGAATAAATATTTAACCTATTGTGACACAACTTCTTTGTATAAAGCAACACTGAAACCAAAAAAAAAAAAAAAAAAAAAAAACAACATTTTTTTAAATACTTCCTCCCTATCAAAATAAGTGACACAAATTTGTTCACACGTTTTTTGAGGTAAAAGATTAAAGTAGAGATTAAAATAGATTAAAGTACATAGTTAGTGGAGAATTGATTCCACTTTTCTTGAATAAAGTAATATTAATGAGTTTTAAAGGTAAAAGTAAGGGGGTGTAAGGGTAATTTTACTTTATTAAAGTAGATAGTTAGTGGGTATGGGTCCCATTATTTTTACCAAATAAGAAAAGTTTTCAAAGTGTGTCACTTATTTTGATACATCCCAAAATAGAAAGTGTGTCACTTATTTTGATACGGAGTACACCTTTTAAAAGCTGGCATTAAAAAGGAAAAGTACAACTTTTTATCTGCACTTGAAGGAAGAAATCTCTATCTCTATACATATTAAACCAAAGTTTTTTTGAATTTTTAAATCCATATCATAATACCATGTCATCATTGAAGCCATGTGTACATGCCACCTCAAAGCCTGCTCAGCCCTACCCTTTCGTATTGCAACGGTTTTGGCTGAATTTATTGAATCAATCAATTACCAACCGTTTCAGTTTCAACCTTTTTCCTAACCAAAACCGCACAAACACTCTTCCTCTCTTCAACTTCAATCCATAAACCCTAATATGCCCAATTTCAATCAATTGTGATTTCAGGTCTGCTTTTATTTTGTTTTTTCAACCTAAAAAATTTCTAATGGCGAGGAAATCTAAGAAATCTTGCCAAATTAAGGTACTATTCTTCCCAGATTTCAATTTTCATACATCGTTTTTAACAAACGTTTCTTTCATTCGTGACCAGATCAACCTAAACCTACTCCAATCGCAACATTGGTACCACAACCATCCACCGCAATCTTCATTTATGCTAACATTTCATTGATTATGTCTTTTCTTGTTATTTCACTCATCTTTTGTGTCCCATGTTTAGATTTTGGGGGTGGAATTTTATATATCTTAAATTCTTTTATTGGAATTATTTATTACAGGATAGTCAACCGGATATAATTCATGGAGCAAGTACTGAATTGGGACATGTAATAAGAACAAAATTTGGTGAGCGTAACGGTCAATCTGAACAGGTATGATGCCATGATTATATGGTCTGTTATGGAACTAACAATATCGTAGATTTCAAAATGTTATATTTGCAGGGTGCTGCTGATGTGGTATGTAAATCCATCTTAATTACTTGATAACATATATATGCTTAATTAACCAACATGTTGATTTTATTGTGCGGTATAACATTAACATCTTTGTAGTCACGTCATTTAAGGATGCCTGCTATATTGAATTTTTTTAAAAGAACAAGCACATGTTAGGGTTTTAAGTTAACTCTGGTTTAACATTATAATTTGAAATATGTTTTGATCTTAGAGAGTGTTAGGGTGATTAAACAACTTATTAGCTTATTGCATTTTGAACAGTATATGGTTAGTACTTTATAGTGGAAACCCCCCTTCTATAATTGATGCAACTCAACTTGAAGAACACCCTAAGGTTTTATTTTTAACTTTTTTTATTGTGATTTAGGATATAATTTTATAAATTGATACAGCTAATGCACTTATTTCAACTGGATTTGCTATATATTCTGTTAAATATTGATAATTATCTAAAGGTGAAGTGGGTCAAATTGGTGAAGTGGTTCAAAATTTAAAAAAATATTTTAAATTGATTGTCCCGGTGTTGTTTATGGAATCAGTGGGCTAGGTTATATTTATTTAAAAACATTTTTTTGAATTTGTAGTAGAAAAAGGCAATTTATTATGGTAAGTGATATAGCTTTAGGGAACGTTAGTGTTAAAAGTTTCAAAAATAGAGACTATCCATGCAATATAAAAGGTCGAATGAATAATGTGCTATACAAATAATTATCTTGAATTATCTCTTTTCTTTTCTATGAAAAGTGTTGAAGATTGTTGGGTACTCACCAAACTGCCCATGTAAATAGCACCAAGGAGTCTGACAAAGTATGACAACTTGGAGCAATCTTTGTCTGTCATCGAATTTGAAAATTTACATATGCGTGACTTTACGAATACATATTGGAATTTAAAGGTACCCTGCATGTAAGTATTGGATGACATGTAACCTACTTGTCTCTGATTGATTTGTTTTTTAGTTGAATAAAGGACATGGTGTTCAATATACTAATGAAATTTGGTTACATAAAAGATATTTTATGTAGTTTTGTGATATATGGAGATGGATAGCATGTGTAATTTGCATTTTGAATAATGAGTTTAAAATGCAGCCTATCTGCATTCTGTTAGTATTTTCCAACCTAATATGCAACATAATATATTGCAGCCTAATATGCAGTTTGGTATATATTGCACCTTATTATTTTGCAGTTGATCAAAATTCATATATAAGTTTATAATGCAGCCTATCTTCATTCTATTAGTATTTTCCACCCTAATATAAAATTTTGAATTTTTTTTAATGCATTGCATGTCATCAATGCCATGCCAATCATGGCTCAATGCCACATCATAATAACAGTAGGACATTGCTTGATTTCTGTTTGGATCTAAATTGGCCCATTTTATTATACATAGTCAAAGTATTTAGCTTTTTACTTTTTAACTTACTATCAATTTCCTCCAAACGGGTTGCTGGGTTTGGATCCGAATTGGCCCTTTTTATTATACATAGTCAAAGTATTTAGCTTTTAATTTTTGTGCTTACTATCGATCCAAATTGGTCCATCAGACCAGTTTCCTACATCCAAACGTGAGGATGATGAATGCAGACGCATTACTATCGATTCAGGGAGTATTTAGGTTTTTACTTTTTAGCTTAATTTTTTATTATTAATGAAAACAAACAAATTAATTTCAGTTTCTACGATCCAAGAAGATGTAATATGTTTAACACCTTTAACATGGTTTCATATGAGGTTATCAGATGATCAAAGTGGAACAGTATGTGAACGCGGAAAAGATAATTGCAACATAAGGTTGGTTAGTGAACTCAAAGAAGCTTTGGGAGCTGCTCATTATATGCCTTAATTTCTTTTCATGGTGACGAAGGCGTTGTTGAAGTTGGTTATTAAAATTTCCATATTTTTAAAAATTTTGCTACTAATATTAAGGTTGCTCGTCATCCGGATTGTGCAACTGTTATCATTGAAATTGTTGGTTGTGTTGGTTTATTGTTCTATGACTGACATGTTGAGTTTGGAGATTTATTGTTCTTTGACTAATTTGGTTTCAAAAATGGCACATAATTGTTTGTATGTTTACCTTTTGAACTTTTTTAGGGCCCAATGACTGATGGATTGAGAAATATTTTGGAGCTAAGCCATCTCATATACACGAAGCCTTCCTCACGAAATTCGTGAGTTTGCAATGCTAAAAGTTTTTTTTTGTTGAATAGTTAGGTGGTCAATTTTGAATGGGATGATATGGGTTAAACTGATTATATAACAAGTCAAATGGATCAAAAGTCATCTATAGTGGATTTTATATGCGGAGAATGTGGGAAGGAATCAAGAAGTTCTTCTTGCATTTTGTTCCAAGACAATTACTTCAAAGTGATCATATTCAGGTTCTGATCGACCCATATTGTTATGAATCGGGTTAAAAGTCATCCAAGTGTATTTTATAATAACTAAAATCATACGAGTATCATTTTATTCAAAAATAAATTGTTACTGAAATAATATTTGACACTGTATAAAGAAGTATAAATAGAATGTAAGTTTATATCTCAATGTTTGTTTGCAATTATCTATTAATACATTTATCATTCCACTAAAATAAACTATGAACAGTACCATTCATGCTAACATGCGCAGATTTTTTTAATAGGAGTGTAGAACTTAAAGTGGGAAGTAAATCAAATGTTTGATGTAATGGTAGCCTTGAAAAAGTTAAAAGCTTGCAAATATAATTACCCAATTTCGATTCTGTTGGTATGAATACTTTTTAGAGTGGTTTTTCTCAAAAGAGCTTCAAATTTATAAAACCACCCTTTTCCTCCTAACTTTTAAAATTTTAACCCTACACTTTTAGAATTTATACTATCAGCCTCATTTAAAGTATTTATTCTTTTTTATTACTAAAAGACATTTTTACCTAACTTTTATAGGATATATTTTAATTTACATACGAGTTAGTTAAACGTTCATAAGTTTTGTCGTTAAAAAAACATTCACAAGTGTTACTTAAAAGACCAAAATATGTTATGTAGAAATTTTTATTCAGATTATTTAAATATATATAAGTTATTTATTATACTAAAGACTCACAATGCTTTTCTATAGGTAATATAAATTATTTATTATGTTATGTCTGATTGACTAGAATTATGTACACTCTGACATATTAACGAGTACATTCGACAAATGTAGGAATATAAATTTTTTTTTGTCAACCATATTAAATAAGTCAAATCCGAATAAAAATTGGTATTTTATATTAATGCCTAATAAAGTAAAATTTTAAAACTCGCAGCAATGCGCGGAGTGGTCGTCGGAGATGATGGCAGGCTAAAGATGTGTGAAGAAATGTGAGTGAGACATATATTTATATAGGTTTTTTTAACAACAAAGAAAAAGGTTAAACGAAGATTAGCTTCGACATTATCATCACCCATCCCGATCAACCCCCAATTTATTAATAACTATCACCATGATATATTACAAGATACATGTTACTCCAACTATACTATCTAAGCTACTAATGATCACATTAAACAACCAAAACCACCGATCACCTAAATTAAAACATGAAAAAACTTTTTTTTGTGTGTGTATAAAAGCTTGGTTGTGAGACTTACATATCTCGAAAAAAAACGAATCTTAAACTGAATGTGAAAAAAAGTATCTCAGTATCCACAACAACGCGTGGGAAGCTAATGTCTCGTTTGTTACAAATTTGAAGATTTTCATTTACAATTGATTGTTTTGATTTATCCGTGGTTTCCAATGAGGATCTTATTGATGAGAATCCCGCTATTGTAAACATTATGAAATTTTTTACTTTTAAAAACTTTTATATGCCGCCCGTGATTTATCACGGGTTATAGGCTAGTTTTAACTAAAAGAAAAGTAAGATAAAATCTATATATAAAAAAGAATGACCAGTGATTTCAACAAGGGAATGATTTAAGGTAATAATTTTGGTACCACAACTTTTAATGTATGTATCACTATTAATACTTAATATACTTGTACAGTTAGCTGTAAAATCTGTACAACGTGGTATAATCATTAAAAGTTGTGGTACCAAAATCAATTCCCAATGATTTATGGAATGAAGGAAACAGGAAACAATGGGACAGTTACAATTAAAACATATACAAACACAAGGGGTACCTGTTCTAACTTGTAGTCGTAATAGTTAGTCTTTGTTACGAAAATGTTTGGCGGTCAAAGTTCAAATCCTGGGAGCAAAAACATATACCCCTGTGGCCAAGTAGATTCACCTACGCTAACTTCGTGCAATCCGCAAAGCGGTTAGACTACCTGAAGTTAATTTGCTCGCAAAGCGATTCAGAACCAAATTAAAAAACATCAAAACATATATACATGTGAAACAATAAGTGGTTCAAAAGCAAACAAATAATGAGTAGATATGTATCATATTCTTTTGTATGTTTCTAATTATATATGAGGAGTTGGACACTGACTTTGGTTGTCCACTAATTGTAGGAATCTTGTACAACCTACTTGACAATCACATGTATTTTATATAATCGTAGACCCCCATGTTTTTTATTCTTCAATAAAAAAATATAGATTATAATTTTACAAGGTATTCTTACATATTATATTACGTTATCTTTTAATTTGTCTTGTCATCAACCTGTTAATCTTTACTAATATTTAAACATTTTAATTTTTAAAAACTAAAAATTTCACTTGACTAATGTATTCCTCCATCTTTCATAAACAAAAAATTATTAAAACGAGAAGTTAAAACAAATAAATTCCTAATAAAATATTAGATAAATAATATTTTTACTAAACCTGAAATTCTATATATTTGGTTATATAGAATAAATATTTTTAATTATAAAAATATTGTAAAAGTACATATAACACAAGTTGACATACTCAAAAAACGTGTATCAAATCTACCCTTCGTACTACAAAAAAGTTCGCATTTCCTTATAAATTGCTGTCTCACAGAAAAATTCTCATTTCTAAGAACTCGTGTCAAAAAGAAATGATAATTTTTTTTATACAAAACAGAGGAAGTAATAAATTTGAATAGAGTTTACACATATAGGTAAATACAAAAGAATGTTTAAGCAAACTGATAATTCCATCAGTTACAAGTTTAGAAAAAGGATATAATGTAAAAGCTTATAAAGTTGTATCTATGATTTGCAAAAAAATAAGAATGATATCATCAACAAAATTATTAATGTTAATAAGGGAAATGATAGCCTCTTATTTGCTGATTAATTGAAATTGGGTAATTTGTGATGTCATGGATATAGTATTTTATTAAATAGTAAAGATAAAATAACTTATGTATATTGTATTATTCAAGTCTAAACTGTATAGATAAATTTATGTTCAAGTACGATTTCTCATGTATACTTCTAATCTATTTATATTAATTTAATAATACATATATCCCTATTTAAATTTTATTATCTATAAAAAAATTCTTTTTGTATGTGTTTTATGTATAACGATGAACTATTTGTACGAAAATGAAAATTAAATTTGTTCGTCAATGTCCTTTGCGTTTTCCTAAAAGCAACGACTCTCAAGTCTCAACCACATGCCCTGCACGTGAATCTATGCATTTACATTTTGTTTTTATGTAAGTTTTGAAATATTTAAATATGTGCTGTCGTATTTTTATATTTCTGTACAGATTTAGAGATAGATTTTTTAATCATAGATTTAATTAAATCCTCAAAAAAAAAGAAAAGCGTATAAATAAGAAACATTTCCATAGGTCACATTGTCACCTTTTTTGTCTTCTTTTTCAAAGCTTTTGCTTTTTGATCATTGTCTTGGGTGTACAATGTATCATATCATACATTCATTTCCCCACATGGACATGTTCAAGAAACACAACTTTTTATCATTTTCGATAACCGATCTCCTGTGTGCTCGTATTTTTACATGACGACTTTGGTCAAAATCACCACTTTCATCTTTTCCACGCTATTCTTGTTCGTATCATCCCCTCGATGTTACGCAACACAAGATAGCTTAACGAAGAACGTGCCAATCAAAGATGAAAATCATGATGCACTTGTTTCACCCGGGAAAATCTTCCAAATGGGATTTTTCGGGCTAAACCAAAATCAACGGTATCTCGGGATATGGTATTATGCAGACCCAAACACAGTTGTTTGGGTCGCAAACCGAGACAACCCCATAACATCAAGTTCATCCATTCTCACCATTGAAGATGATGGCAACCTAGTGGTGAAGGATAAATCCAGAACATACTTCACCACTGGTTTGCCATCAGCTTCAGGATCCGATCTGAAGTTACTAGACACTGGAAACTTGATTCTAGAAGATGGATCAAGGAAGCAAATATGGTCTGGTTTTGATTTTCCGACCGACACTTTCCTTCCCGGGATGAACATGGAAAAGATGATGAAACTAACTTCATGGAAAACTCAACACGACCCGGGAACCGGAACCTACGTGTTCCAAAAAGACCAAGTTTTCGGGTACAACAACTACACCATCTTCACCGACAAAAAGCTTCACTGGAAAAGCGGGTTCGGGCTAGAAAGCAACAAAAACCCTACCAAAATGCCTATCGCGGCCCTTCACTTGCTATCAAGGACAAACATTAGCAAAACCCTAAATCACTCGAGGCTGGTCATGAACAGCTCGGGTGAGATCCAGTTCTATTATTGGGACTTAACCTTCAGAAAATGGGTTCTAAATTGGTCGGAACCAAAAGACTATTGCAGCAAATACAACGCTTGCGGGCCGAATAGCAGCTGCAACATCACCAAAACAGGGGAAACCAGCTCGTTGTGCACCTGTTTGCCTGGTTTTGAACTTGTGTCCGATATTGTTACAACCGAACAAGTGTGCAAAAGGACTTCGACTATTTGTAGCGGGAATGATACTAATTTTTTGAGCTTGGAGATCATGAAGATCGATGTAACTTTTCAGACATTTTTGGAGTCGAAAAGTGAAGCGGAATGTAAGGAAAAGTGTTTAGGGCTGGATTGTTGTCAAGCTTATTCGTATAATGCTTTTGGGAATGAAGAACTGGTTCGAGCAGGTGTTCCCGGAGGAAAACAAGGGTGCTGGATATGGAGTTCAGGGTCGCAGCTTGTTGATTTGCAGATTGGTGATGGAGTTAGTGGACACATACTCTCTATCCGGAATCCTATCTCAAAAGGTAAATATCATTTTTTGTGTATATTTTATTTATTCACTTTGATTGAATAACTCCTTAAAACAGAGAAAATTTGAAGTATAAATAAACACTTTTTATTTCAAATTTTATAAATGCAAAATAGTCAAAAATATGTCAAAAATAATTTTATAAATGCAAACATTTTAGGAGGTTTTATGAACTTTTATGTTAAATTCAAAAAAAAAATATAGAATGTTGACCGATTAATTAAACCGCTTCTAACTGATGAAGAGGGGTTCATGTCAGGATCGATTAACTATAGACAAGTTAATAAACACCTTAGATCTAATTGATGATAGAAGTTGCAGCGGATCAACACTATATCAATGTATTAAGAACGATGAACTGTAAGAACAATATGTAAGAATATTAAGAACACAGTTTCACAAAAAGCTTCAATGTATATTATCGAGTTAACAATACACACGTACGTTTACAATTCGTAAGGAACTATATATAATAGTCCTTGAAGCTAAACTATTTACCCTAGTTATTCTAGGATATGATTTACATCTAATTATAAACGATATACATTGATTTACATTCTATAACTATCTCTGCGAAGATCTCGGACTTGATTTGTTCCAAATATGCGTTGTCAGTAGTAAAACTTATCACCAGTAGTAAATATGAAGATCAGTAGTAAAGTTGGTGATCAGTAGTAAGTTTAGTTATAGTATACACCAGTATCAACTTCATCAGTAGTAACATGTTCTGACCCATCAGTAATAAACATAATTATCACCAACTGCAGCATCAGTACTAAGTTGATCTGTGATTTGCTCCAACAATCTCCCCCTAAACTTATTGATTATGTTTTAATCAATCAAGTTTCTTCTGTTCTTCTTCTTCTTTCTTTCTTCTTTCTAATGTTCTTTGATTTTGTTGAAGTCTTTGTTCAATTATGTATTTGCTGTTCTTCTTGATAAAATAATTCAATTTATTCTGGAACATAACAGCATCAAAGGGCTTCATTAGAGTGTTGATGAATATCTGATACATTTCCTTTTCTGAGTGAGGATATTCTCTTTCATATAAGTACAACTCACAATTTTTACTTGATCTTTCAAATAAATACATATTGCAAGTTGGGAGAACATTCCATGCATACACATTTTCTGGATTTGTAAATAACTCTGGATAGTTATCTGGATAAAAAGCTGCATCAATCATTCTTGTTAAGTATCCAGCTCCAGATTCTCTCCAAGATTTCTTTGACATTCTTGGTTTTCCAATGATCAGAAGTTTAATCACATCACTTCTTGTACAGGATCTGATCAAAGGTAGCCATCCAGTAAACTTTTGAATGATTTTGTCTTCCCTTACAACTAATAGAGCATTATTGGGCAAGACTTTCCAGTTTAGTATTGATTTATTTTGAAGTGGAGCAACAGGTACTTCAAGAACAGGTATAATTTTTTCTTGTTTTGCTTTCTTTTGAAAACTCTGTTCTTGAGCTTCATTCTTTCTTTTCTTTGTCTGGGGAGATGAGGATTCACCAATAGTAGACACACTATTATCTTTAATTAAATTTGGACTTATTGGGATTAAGGTTTTTGCTGCTTTCAATTTCTTTTCTTCTTCAGCCTCTTGTTCAATTAAATCTTTCTTCTTGGCAGTACAGTATTTGTCTATAATAGTAACCATCTTCATTCTGCCAAAAGATTTTGCACTGTGCCCTTTTGACTTCAGAAAGTCAATCATAAGTGCTTTTTGTTCAAACACATCATCTGTTAAGGGACTTTTAGTTCTTTTGCTTTCAGCTACTAGCTCTTCAAGCAAATCAAGATGTTCCTCTTCTACTTTTCTGTATCTTCGAAATTCTGCCAATTGAGCTTCAATCTGACCATCTTTCATTAACTCAGGTATTTCAGTCTTTTGAGGTTTTTCAGTTTTCTTTTTCTTTTTCTTTTCCTCAATAGCTTGATACATAGCTACATTCTCCAGAAATCTTCTATGTTTTATCCTCCATCTTGATTGTTTCTCTTTTCTAACATGGTTGATTTTGTTGACCATGTGATGCCCTAATGCCCTGTTTGGATAATCATCATCATATATTTCTTTTCCCTTTCCAACACAAGCAGGCAAAATTGATGGAGGTGGAGTGTATTTCATGTCAGGAATACCAGTCATTAGTAACTTTGGATAAAACAATTTTAGATCTTCTTCTGGTAATATTTTTGGGTGAGGAGGAAGGGTACATTCATCTACCTCAAACCAATTCACATTATCATCAATGTCAGGTATGATAAGTGGTTGAGTAGGAGTTGGTGGTTTGGTAATGATGACATGTCTTCTAGCATCAATGAGTTCAGGAAATTCAGGAATTTCTTCTTCAGTAGTAACCAAGGTGGTTATTACTGGTGTTACTTCATGAGTTACTACTGATAGGGCATCAGTAGTGTTTAGTGCAGTTAATTCCTCTTCTTGACTTACTACTGCTATATCATCAGTAGTAGGAGTTACTACTGGTATCTCTGTTTCAACTTGTTCTTCCATTGTAGCAGTAGTAATGGGCTCATCTTCTGTAATCATCATCTCTGGGCCTTCATCAACTTCTGTTTCTTTTAAATTCAAGATGGAGGAAGCTGCTGCTGCAATGGATTCATCAATCATTGTCTGTATGTTATCCTTCTCCCCCTTAGTGAGCTCAACTGGAGGAGCCTCACTATCATCAATCCTCTTTTTCAAGTTCCTGATAAGCTTTGATTGTTGATGAAGCCTAAGTTCATATTGTCTCATTCTTTTGTTGATGATATTGACATTTCTTTTCATAGCAGCCATAGTTTTTCCTTGATTTGTTTGATAATAAAGACAATCTTGTACAGTGGATTCCAAGGAATCCACTTTAGCCGTCAATTGTTGGATTTTAATACTGCCCTCACTCCATCTAGCAAGATCATCGGGCTCACTAACTGGTACTTTGGTTTGAAGGTTTTCATCCTATCCGTCAAATCAATACTTCTGCCCTCATCACTTCTTGGTGATTCATTGGGTCTTTTAGACATCCTCTTCTTCCTAGAAGAAGCAGAGATGCCCCCCCTTGTGGTTTCTTGGCACCGGGGTCCTTTGAGTAATTCCTCAAAAGAGTCATCACTTAAAGTTGCCGAGGTTTGGGTCCTAAAGATGTTTTCACTATCCTGTGCACCCACCTTTGGGGCATCAGTAGTGAAAGCCCTCCCCTCATGTCCTCTCTCCTCCTTGGAGGACAACTCTTTGAGCCTGGGGTGTGACTCTATTTGTCCCCTGGTGTCCTTTGAAGAAAGTTTCTTTCTTTTATAAATTGAGGAAATGTTTTTGGTTTTGTCTGGTAGGTCTTCCACAGAGTGAAGAGTAGCACTCTGCAGAGTTATATCAAGTTCCTGGGACACATTCAGGACTTCTAAGTTGGGTGATTGAGTGGCTGTTTGGGGTGGTGTTTGGGCTGTATTTGGGGGTGATGGAGTGGGTTGAGGTTCAATTTGGGTTGTAGCAATGATTGAACCCTCTCCAGTTTGTGTGTGATCTTGGATCATGTTAGGAAACAGAGGGGTTTCCTTGCCCGAAAACTTAAATTGTTTTCTCATATTAGCATACACCTTTTTGTTTAATTCAGGAAAGAGAAAAAGATTTTTATGTTCAGATAGAACCTGAATTTCACAGTTGAAAATATGAGATAGGAATCTTGGATACATTAAAAATTTTGATGAGGATAGGTTTCCAAGCATTCCTTCAAAAATCATTTTTGAGAAATTGAAGACTTGATCTGTGCACAAACAAACAACAGCAGATGCTATTGATTTATTGAACTCATTCCAAGTACTTCTTTTTGGAGAAATACAGTGTTGAATAGTGTGAACAAGGTATTTCCACTGGGGTGAAAGAAGACCTTTTTGAAATGTGACTATGTCTAGTCTTCCTTCATAACCCATTCTTTGTAAGTTTGAAATAATAGTTTCTTTAGGAAGAGTGGTCATACCTGTATCATCATGTAGTTGAAGGTGATTTCTGATGGATTCTTCTGTGATGGTGATAGTCTTTCCATCGACAGTTGATTTGATCATGGGCATTGTTGACCCTTCAACTCGTTCAGCATTTGTCCAAAAATCAATCAAGTGCTTTTGATATGATTTTGGTTTTACAGTTAGAGCGAACTGTATGTAAGAATTTCTCAAGAATTTGACGATTGGACGGAAATCTTTTGTTCCGTCGGGATTCTTTAAAAAGGCAACCATATTGTGAAATTCTGAATATTTCAGATCGGTTTGCACATCAAGAGATTGTAGAGTTGCCATCGTTTTGAATTTTTTTGCAGGAATTTTGTTACTGACTATGGGTTTTTGATCGTAAACTAGGGTTTATTGAGAGGTTTTGACAGATCGAGGTGAAGATAATGATAAACTAAACGATTTCCGCCTTTTATATCTTTTGATTTCACCTACAAAAAGACTAAATTGCCCTTCGAATCATAACATAACGGTTATTTTCATGGGGGTTAGTATGGTAATTTTGATTTTGAAGGACCAGTAGTAAATGATATGCCAGTAAGAAACGTCAGTAGTAACCACAAACATCAGTAGTAACTCATGGTTTTGACACCAGTAGTAACTAAGGACATCAGTAGTAATTACTAACACACAAGACCAGTAGTATATGTGAACACCAGTAGTACTGACATACCAGTAGTATTTATGTAAACCTAATACACATCAGTAGTAATAAGCTACCAGTAGTATTTTGTGCACATACCTACACACCAGTAGTACAGAAATACCAGTAGTAAAACACTTAAGTGAATAAATAATAATTTACAACAAAAACTTTACACATGATTTTAAGAGACTTAGTTTATTAAAATCATTCCAATACTGCTAACCAAAAAGTTAAATCTTCCTACATCAAATGCTTTTGTAAAAAGATCTGCTAATTGATCATCAGTATGAATTTTAACTACTTTGATTAATTTCTTTTCATTGCAATCTCTTATAAAATGAAATCTTATTTCAATGTGTTTGGTTTTTGAGTGTTTTACTGGATTGTTCACAATACTAATAGCACTTTGATTGTCAATAAAAATAGGAGTTTTAAGGATAGAGATACCAAAGTCTAGGAGCTGGTTTTGAATCCATAGTACTTGAGCACAACAAGCAGATGCAGCTACATATTCTGCTTCAGCAGTTGATGTTGATACATTTGTGTGTTTCTTACATTGCCATGACACCAGTCTTGATCCAAAGAATTGACATCCACCAGTAGTGGATTTTCTGTCTTGACATTCACCTCCATAGTCACTATCTGTGTAAGCTATGAGTTCAAAGGGTGAATCATGTGGATACCATAGACCAAGTGATGGTTTGCCTTTCAAGTATCTGAATATTCTTTTGACAGCTTGCAAGTGTAGTTCTTTAGGTCTTGCTTGATACCTTGCACACACACAAACACTATACATAATATCAGGTCTTGATGCAGTTAAGTACATCAACGAACCTATCATTGATCTATATAAGTGTTCATCTACATCCTCCCCCTCAATATCAGGATGTAGGTGTTTGTGTGTTTCCATTGGAGTACTTGCACTCTTACAGTCTTTCATATCAAACTTTTCCAAGATGTCTTTCACATATTTTGATTGATTAATCAAAATACCATCTGTTCTTTGACTAACCTGGAGTCCAAGGAAGAAATTCATTGGACCCATAGAGCTCATCTTGAATTTAATCTGCATCAGTTCTTCAAATTCTTTGCATAGTAAATCATTGGTTGAGCCAAAGATGATATCATCTACATAGATTTGTACCAGTAGGATATCATCTTTAACTTTCTTTGTGAATAGAGTTTTATCAATGGCTCCTCTTTTGAAATTGTTCTTTAATAAGTATGATGATAGTGTGTCATACCATGCTCTTGGTGCCTGATGTAGGCCATAAAGAGCTTTATCAAGTTTGAACACATAATCACCATGTTTTGGATCTTCAAATCCTGGAGGTTGGCAAACATAAACTTCTTCTTCAATCTTCCCATACAGGAAAGCACTCTTCACATCCATTTGATAGACTTTAAACCTTTTGAATGAAGCATATGCTAGGAATATTCTTATTGCTTCAATTCTGGCAACAGGAGCATATACTTCATCATAGTCTATACCTTCTTCTTGAGTGTATCCTTGGGCTACAAGTCTGGCTTTGTTCTTGATCACTATGCCTCTTTCATCTTTCTTATTTCTAAAGATCCATCTGGTTCCAATGGCTCTTTTTCCTTTTGGTAGAGGTACAAGTGTCCAAACAGCTTGTAACTTGAATTGAAGAAGCTCTTCTTGCATTGCCTCAATCCAGTTTGAGTCCTTCATTGCTTGTTGAATCTTCTTTGGTTCATCCTGAGACAGAAAGCATTCATACATACATTCATTAGCAATTAAGCTTATATTACACATATTTGCAGTTAAACTTTTGTTTAATTTGCTTCTTGTTTGAAGTGGTGAGTTAACATCACTTAGAACAAGGTCTAATGGATGGTTCTTTTGAGTCCTTGTTGTTGTAGCTTTATCAACCACTAGTTGATTTTCAAGGTTGGACTCATTTGCCTCAGGTAGTTGTTCTTCTTGAGATCCTTCATTGTCATTAGTATTTGGTTCATCATTATCTTGGTTAGAGTTACTACTGCTATCATCTTCATTGAGATCAGTAGTATTGAAGTTGTTACTGGTATCAGTAGTATCTTGAGAATCTAGGTTATTATTGGGACCAGTAGTATTTTGAGTACTATTACTGGTACCAGTAGTATTTGAATTACTACTGTCCTCATTCTCAGAGTTACTACTGCTTTCAATATTAGAGTTATTACTGACATCAGTATTAACTATGGGAGCAGTATCAACTATTATGTATCTCATCTTTTCTTGACCAGTATTAACTGATGATGTTCCTTCCTTTTGATTGTGACAGTTTGAATTACCTGTATTGAAATTCATATTAGAATTAAAGGATTTGGTTAGATTGTCTATGTTGAATAGCCAATCTGGACCATTTCCTTGTTCATTAGCAATGTTTTCATTAAAGGATACATTAATGCTTTCTTCAATTATTCTTAATCTTTTGTTGAACACTCTGTATGATTTACTTTGAGTAGAGTATCCCACAAATATTCCATCATCAGCTTTGCAGTCAAACTTACCAATTTGTTCTCTTGTAATCAAAATAGTACAAGGACAACCAAATGATTTTAAGAAATTTATAGAAGGTTTTCTTTTATTAAAAAGTTCATATGGTGTTTTAAAATGTGGCTTCACTATTAATACTCTGTTTTGAACGTAACAAGCAGTATTGACAGCTTCTGCCCAAAAAGTGATTGGTAATTTTGAGTCTGCAAGCATTGATCTTGCTGCTTCAATGATGGTTCTATTTCTTCTTTCAGCTACACCATTTTGTTGTGGAGTTCTGGGTGAGCTGTATTGCCTGTCAATACCTTTAAGATCACAAAAGTTAATTAAGTTAGTATTCTTAAATTCTGTGCCATTGTCACATCTTATGGCTTTAACTTTTTGATCAGATGAGTTCTCCAGTTTAACAATTAAGTTCTTGATGAGTTCACTTGTTTCATCCTTTGTCCTGAGAAAGAAAACCCATGTATATCTGGAAAAGTCATCAGTAATAACAAGACAATATTGTTTCTTTCCAATACTCATTACATTTGTTGGTCCAAAAAGGTCCATATGTAGGAGCTGTAAAGGAACAGAAATAGAGTTAACAATTTTGGACTTATGAGAAGTCTTGTGTTGTTTACCTTTTAGGCATGCAACACAATGATGATCACACATGAAATAGAGTTTTAAAGGTAGTCCAATGACCAGATTTCTTTTTACTAAGTTATTCATGTTTTTAAAATTTGTGTGACACATCCTTCTATGCCATAGTTCTGATTCAGTGGTGTTTGCCTTGGATATAAAACAGTTGACCTCATTTGTAGAAATGAGTTCTCCCCCTATATCTAGGCAATACACATTGTTTCTCCTTGGAGTTCTTAAAACAACATATTTTTCATCTAAAATAAAATCAGGAGAAAGAATGATGCACTCAATGTCTGTGAAAAGAATCTTGTTCTTTTTATCACAAACTTGAGACACACTGACAAGATTGTATTTTAATTCAGCTACATAAAATACATCATCAAAGGTAATTTTTCCATTAGTAACAGTACCTTTACCTGTAATCTTACCTCCTTGGGGATTCTCACCAAATGCCACATATCCTCCATCAAATGACTTGAAATCCTTAAGAATTTGCAGATTTCCAGTCATGTGCCTTGAGCATCCACTATCAATATGCCATGTTCTTCCTTCTTCTGGGATCTGAATGCTCTGCACAATTGAGTAAAGGATTAGTTAAGTTTGGGAACCCAAGCTTTATATGTCTTGGGTTCATCCTTTGAGAAATAAGCTTTGGGAGATTTAACTTTAAACACTTTTGGTACCCATACTTGTTTAGTACTGGTGTTTTGTTTTACTACTGCCCTTTTGTAGTTACTACTGGTGTGAGAATGTCCTACTGACTTTGGTTTATACCCATGATTTTTAGCTTTTGAATACTTTACTACTGATGGACCAGTAGTATTTGGGTACTTACCATGTTTAGAATGACCAGTAGTGTTTTTAGAGTTACTACCAGTAGTATTTTTGAAATTTATTTTGGGAGCAGTAGTATTCTTAAAATTAGGGTTTGTACCAGTAGTATTCTTGTATTGGTACCATACAGCATTATAATTAGGGTTAACACCAGTAGTAAATTTGTTAGAGTTTCTACTGGTGTTGGAAAATTTAAAATATTGTTTATTTTGATTGGATTTTCCATTATTCTTGAAGTAATTGCTGTTCTTTGGGCTTCCAACTCTTCTGTTTTGCACAAACCTTGGTTTACTTCTTCCAAATCTTGGATCTTCAACAATTGGATTTTTAATTTTATTTACTACTGAAGGACCAGTAGTAACTTTTAACTTTTGAGTCTTAGCATTTTCTTTAAAAACTTTAAATTCTTTTAACTCTTTGCAGTTTATTGGATTGAAGTGACAATCCTTTGCTAAATGGTTCATTTTATTGCATATAACACATCTTAGTTTCTTATTTTTAGCACCTTCAGGTATTCTTTGGTCTAAGAGTTGATTTTTGTTTCTTTCATTCCCCCTTGTTAAAATTTTTGGTACATTATCTGCATTATATTTGGGAGATTCATTTGGACTTGGAACTGTGTGAAAACTTGTATCAATTGATTTTGGTGATTCACTTTGAGATATAGTAAATTCAATTGATTGCTCATTATCAGAAGAATTATTTGATTCAGATGTTTCATTAGATGATTCAGTTTGATTTTCAGTTTTTAATTCATTAATGATTCTTTCTGAACTGTTTTTAAGAGGTGGAATGATTTTATATGGAGGTGGTACAGCATGATATCCCACCCCATGAACAACTTTTTCTGTAGTTTGATTATTAGTTAATTCATCAAGAATTTTAGTGCTTCTTTCAAACTTTTTAATTGTTAATTTATTTTGTTCAATTTCAAGCTGACATTCTTCTAATTTACTTGTTAGTTCTTTATTTTTTGTTTCATAGAACTCTTTCTCATCCACAGCTTGAAGCAATTCTTCCTTGATCCGTTGATCAATCATCTTGTACACCTTTATTTGATGTTCTTGGTCAGCAATCACACCATCAAACTCATGATTTCTTCTGATTGCTTTTGCTAAATCTTCATTTAATTTATTGTTTTCTTTTTCTAGATTTTTAATAATTTTAGCACATTCAGGAGTACAAGGTTTAGATTTTACCTCAGTTTTGTTTTCAGTAAAGGCCATGAGAGCTTGATTTTGAGCATGCTCTTCTGCTTGGAAGCTCCAGTCATAGCCTTGTCCTTGTTGTGACACAAGAGCAGTTGATTTTGATCTTTTGTCTGGTTGAGGACATTCTTTTGCAAAGTGACCAAGGTTGTTACAGTTGTAACACTTGACTTTAGTTTTGTCAAATCCTGCTTTGTCACCTTTGTTGAAATTTAGGCTTGTCCTACCAGTTCTTTTTAAGAATCTTTTGGTCCTTAGGCTCAGCATAGCCATCTGCCATTTAAGATCCATTTCCTCAAGATCATCTGGATTCAATTGTTCCAAGTCATCACTAATCAATGCAGTGTGCACATGACTAGTGAAGAAGGATTCTCTTGCAGTATCCTCAGAATCTGCAGTCTTTCCTGTGGAGGTTTCTTGTCCTTGACCTGTACTAGACACAAAAGCAGCATTGTTAGAAGAAATAGAAGGGTTTTTGTGATTTACCTCAGTTTCAAACACTCTGAGATCATTATAGAGTTCATCTAACTCCTTTTCTTCTAAAGCATCTCTTTGTCTATACACCACTGTGTACATGGCCCATTCTTCATTAAGAGACCTTAGGAACTTCATGTTGACATCTTCTTGGTCCATCTTTACACCAACTTAGTTGAGTTCACCAATTAGTTTGTTGAATCTGTCAAACACTTGAGTGAGTGTTTCATTGGGCTTTCCTTTGAAATTTTCAAAGTCTTGTTTGAGAACAGACTTCATATTCCTCTTGGTGCTCTTTGTCCCAACGAATCTCTTCTCCAGTGCTTCCCATAGTATTTTTGCATCATCATATTCAACAAAGAGATGTTGATAATCATTAGGAATGGCCAGTAAGAGAGTGCTTAGAGTTTTGAGTTCGATGCCTTTATCTTTCTTCTCCTTCTCACATTTAAGTTTGTCTGCCTCAGTTGCAGAGCTGCTTGCTTGAAGTTGACCAGTTTTGTTTCCTTCACAGACTACTTCCCACATGGAATAATCTGTAATAAGCATGTATTGCTTAATACGATTCTTCCACATCCCGAAGTTATTGGGAGTGAGAATGGGAATTTTGTTGGCCTGAGTGCTTTCATTATTATCAGTCATGATTAATAATGTGTGTGTTTTAAAGATTAAAACTTTTTGTTGTTCTTAACAAATAGTAGATCTAGAACCAATAAGCTCTGATACCACTTGTCAGGATCGATTAACTATAGACAAGTTAATAAACACCTTAGATCTAATTGATGATAGAAGTTGCAGCGGATCAACACTATATCAATGTATTAAGAACGATGAACTGTAAGAACAATATGTAAGAATATTAAGAACACAGTTTCACAAAAAGCTTCAATGTATATTATCGAGTTAACAATACACACGTACGTTTACAATTCGTAAGGAACTATATATAATAGTCCTTGAAGCTAAACTATTTACCCTAGTTATTCTAGGATATGATTTACATCTAATTATAAACGATATACATTGATTTACATTCTATAACTATCTCTGCGAAGATCTCGGACTTGATTTGTTCCAAATATGCGTTGTCAGTAGTAAAACTTATCACCAGTAGTAAATATGAAGATCAGTAGTAAACTTGGTGATCAGTAGTAAGTTTAGTTATAGTATACACCAGTATCAACTTCATCAGTAGTAACATGTTCTGCCCCATCAGTAATAAACATAATTATCACCAACTGCAGCATCAGTACTAAGTTGATCTGTGATTTGCTCCAACAGTTCATCAATTATTGATTATTAACCGAATGTTCAATTATTAGTTACCATCAACAGAACCGCATTTAACCAACCGGTTTGACCAAATCGACCCGATCGATTGATCACCAAGCCGAATTGTTCGTACAATTACTTTTGTTTACCCAAATCTTTTCGAAGGAACTACCTACAATTTTATCATGGATTCGCTACTTTTCTTAATAAACCCGTTCGACATATTTTCATATTAGCTGAATTTCTCAATAGCTAATTTTCATATTAGTTAATTTTACTAGGCTCAAATCGAACTTTTCAAAATTGATTCTTTTAAATAATCATAACATTGACGTGGCTAAAAGAGATGGTTTAGTAAGTCCGATTGTAACCAACTTAAACGAAAAAGAGATTTAATTGCAATTGTTTTTACAGGAATAAAAAACCCTCAAAGATCTAGTGAAAAGGCAAAAAGGTCAAAATTATTATCCCATCAACTCATCATTCTTTCTACAATTGTGATTCCTGGAGTTCTACTCTTAGGCTGCATTATTGGCTTCATATGTTGCAAGAGAAGGAATAACAATATCAAGAAAGTACAAGGTACCATACATCAATCCCTAATACTTTGACTTTTTTAACTAGGAAAATGAAGTAAAATTTTTGTAATACAATTAAAGATACTCCTAATATAGTTTTCTCTTTCAGGAAGTGCAGAGAACGATTCTGTTCACCTATTTAATGAAAGTGTGAAGCAAATCCAGGATCTGTTGGACCCATTTAATACGAGTGAACACGATTCGCCAAGCATCGGTATACCGTTCTTTGACTTTGAAAGAATAGCTGCTTGCACAGATGGCTTCTCAGAAGAAAATAAGCTTGGAGAAGGCGGTTTTGGACCCGTTTACAAGGTAATAGATTCAGATTAATCCAACATAGATAAAATTAATGGCATCTTTGTAAATGATTGTTCATAGGGCAAGTTCCCTGGAGGACTAGAAGTTGCGGTGAAGAGGCTATCGATCAATTCCGGACAAGGCTTAGAAGAGTTCAAGAACGAGGTTACTTTGATTGCTAAACTTCAACATCGTAATCTTGTTAGGCTTTTGGGATATTGCATGAAGGGAAATGAGAAGATGCTAATATACGAGTTTATGCCCAACAATAGCTTAGATGCCTTCATATTTGGTAAATTAAGATGAACGTCAACTACAAAAATTCTAATAAATAATACGTATACTTATCTTTTTAAACGATATGCGTGCAAGATGGGAAGCAAAGCGCATTGCTTGATTGGGCGAAGAGGCTTGAAATCATTTTGGGGATTTGTAGAGGACTCATATACCTTCATCAAGACTCGAGGTTGAGGATCATTCATAGAGACTTAAAGACAAGCAACGTATTACTAGATGAAGATTTAAATCCAAAAATATCCGATTTTGGACTGGCGAAGATCGTCAATGGCAAAGAAGTGGAATCTAATACCAAGAGAATTATCGGAACCTAGTAAGTATAGTAGAGTAAAATTACTATTATCCTACAAACTAACACAAATATATTTTCTTACATATCTGTAACTCCATTCTGTTATTTGACTTGATGCAGCGGTTATATGGCTCCAGAATATGCGCTAGAGGGATTATTTTCAATAAAATCCGATGTTTATAGCTTTGGAGTAGTTATTCTTGAAATTATTAGTGGTAAAAAGAAGCACTATGAATGTGAACAAGCCATCAGTCTTCTGAATTATGTGAGTTATCTCTTCAACTCTTGATAACATGTTTTAATTAATCGCTTACATGCTTACATCAATGCGACTTAATGATATATATTCTTTATTTTATACAATGACGACAAGTACTTAATCCATTCACAAGTGGGCTATGGAGGAGATAAGATATAGACAAGCGTATATGATCACATTAATGATATATATATTTTCATATATTTCACACATACATGCACCAATAAGCACACGTATATAATAGGAATAATTCAAATATAACGTAGATATAGTTTAATTATTTGTGTATATCCTGTTACCATTTAAATCATGTATTATTGTACTAAATATCAATCAATACAATACTCTCAAATCATTGAGAGATTTCCAAAACCCTAATATGGTATCAGCCTAATCTTTTCTGGCACCTCTATTCGGCCGTCCCCTACCCTAATTTTTTCGACGGCTGCCCACTACGTTCACCACCATGGCTGGCGATTATTCCACTGATGCTCCATTGTCGATGAATACTATACTCCATATGATCACCATCAAACTGTCCTCCACGAATTACCTTCTCTGGCATCGCCAGATGATCCCTTTATTGGCGTACCGAATCTCTCTGGCTATGTCGACGGTTCATTCGCAAAACCCTTGGCAACCATTACAGCCGATGAATCCTCTTCTACTAATCCGGCTTACACTGCGTGGATCGCAGCTGATCAACGAGCTCTCCTTCTTCTTCAGGCTTCTGAAGAGGCAATGGCAGAGACTATCGGGCATGACACATCGCATGATGTTTGGGTCGCACTAGCTGAATCATATCAACACGATTCGCTCGAGCGCACCCATACTCTTCGCGACTCTCTCCAGTACTTAAAGAAGGGATCTGCTTCTGTTTCTGAATATTCACGGAAATTTAAGCATATATGTGATCAACTTCAGGCTATCGGTCATCCGCTTCCTAACGATGACAAGCTTCATTGGTTTCTTTGCGGGCTCGGTTCCTCGTTTGAAACCTTTTCTACTACACAACGGCTTATTACTCCCCGTCCCAAGTTTCGGGATCTTGTCTCTCAAGCCGAGAGTCATGAGATGTTCCTTCAATCCATAAGTGACTCAACTGTGACGCCCGTAGCCTTTAACTCTTCCACTACCGGTCGCTCGTCTGACTCACCTCGAGGTCGTCGTCGAGGTAATTACCGTGGTTCATCACAACGGGGTCGCGGTCGTGGTAATCGCCGACCCCCACATTGCCGGTTATGCCGTAAAGAAGGCCATTATGCAACACAATGCCCTGAGCTACAATCTTTTGCACACAATCCGTCCACTATTGATGCAAACTTAGCTCAAGCCTTCAATGCCCAATGCAATACCGACATTCCGGATTGGTTCGTTGATACCGGAGCTTCCGCACACATGACTCCTTCCTCATCCAATCTTCAATCCGCATCTCCTTATTCCGGTAATGAGTCGGTAATTTTTGGTAACGGTAATGGTGAACTTATTTCGCATATTGGAAATACTTATTTATCTCCAAATATTTCATTACCTTGATGTTCTTGTGGTCCCTAAGCTCACCAAAAGTCTACTTTCGGTTAGCAAACTTACCCAAGACAATCCTATTGACGTTTTATTTTCTGATCCTATGTTTTTTATTCAGAATCGTCACACAAGGGCAACTCTAGCACAAGGAAAACGTAGGAATGGTCTCTATGTTCTCGAGCACGGACAACATGCTTTTTTAGCTAAACTTTCTTCTAAACGCATTAAAGTGTCTTTTGATTTATGGCATAATAGATTAGGTCATGTTTCTAATGACATTGTTTCTATTTTAAATAAAATGGGTTGTTTATCTCTTATTTCTGTTTTGCCTAATCCAAAATTATGCTCACCTTGTCAATTGTCTAAAAGCAAGCGTTTACCTTTTGACCAAAATTTAAAACGTTCTTCCTATGTGCTAGACCTTGTTCACTGTGACCTATGGGGACCTTCACCTGTTACATCTACTGACGGGTTCAAATATTATGTGATATTCATTGATGACTACTCCCGTTTCACATGGTTTTACCCTATGAAGCAGAAATCCGAATTTTATAATATTTTTTCTGCTTTTATTACCTTTGTTCAAACGCAGTTTTCTTGCAAAATAAAGGAATTTCAATCGGATGGTGGAACGGAATTCTTGAATGCTCCTGTCCAAAATTTGTTGTCCCAAAATGGCACCCGTCATCGCATTTCATGTCCATATACTCCACAGCAAAATGGACGTGCCGAACGCAAGCATCGTCACATAACGGAAACCGGTTTGGCTATTATGTTTCATTCACACGTTCCAACCAAATTTTGGACGTATGCATTTAGCTCCGCTGCATATATTATAAACCGGCTCCCTACGAAGCTTCTTAACAACAAATCTCCCTACGAGTTACTATTTTCATCCGCACCGAATTATGGGAATTTTAGAGTTTTTGGATGTTGCGTTTATCCTTATTTACGCAATTATTCCTCTCACAAGCTTGCACCCCGAAGTGCCCCGTGTATTTTCCTTGGTTATAGCACGCAATACAAAGGGTACCGATGTTTAGATCCGTCCACACAACGTATCTATACAACAAGACATGCACTTTTTGATGAAGAATTTTTTCCCTTTGAAGGCACTCAACAACCCGCTGTTGCAACTTCTTTATTATTGACTACTTATTGCGATGATTATCCGGTTCCTACTGCAGCCTCGGTACCACTGCAGCCTGCTGCTACACCGCCCACATCTTCACCTTTAAATTGTGAAATGTGCAACAGCTCCCCTGTCACCACTGCAGATCCTGAACCCGTGACTGTGCAGCCTAATCTCGAGCCCGAACAACCTGATCATCAACCGGAACAGTCTGTACCCGAGCAGCCCGCACCTCCGCAACCAGTTCCACCACAGCAGCCTCCACCGGTGTCTACTCACCCTATGACAACACGTGCAAAAGCGGGTATTTTTAAACCCAAACATTCTGCTGATCTTTCACATTTATCCAGCTCCGCTTTGCACCATGCTCTTTTTAGCACAAAAGAACCCAAAGGTTTCAAAACCGCTGCCAAAGACCCAAAATGATACTCTGCTATGTGTGATGAAATGAAAGCATTACAAGTTAATGCTACTTGGGACTTAGTACCTCGTCCTACTAAATCAAATGTTGTCGGTTCAAAATGGGTCTTTCGTACGAAATTTCTTGCTGATGGAACTATTGATAAGTACAAGGCTCGCTTAGTTGCTCAAGGGTTCACTCAAATACCGGGTATTGACTATTCAGCTACTTTTAGCCCGGTAGTTAAGGCCTCTACAGTCCGCATTATTTTATCGCTTGCTGTGTTAAATCGGTGGCCACTTCACCAATTGGATGTCAAGAACGCTTTCTTAAACGGTAACTTATCTGATGTTGTTCACATGGAACAACCTCCGGGTTTCGTTGATTCTCGTTTTCCCAATCATGTGTGCCGTCTAAAGAAAGCCCTTTACGGTCTCAAACAAGCACCCCGTGCCTGGTTTCAACGTTTGAGTTCCTTCCTCGTGAGCATCGGGTTCAGTTGTAGTCGAGCCGACACCTCCTTATTTGTCTTCAAAAAGGATTCGGACGTCATCTACTTACTAGTTTACGTTGACGATATTATTCTTACGGGAAATAATGTTAATCGTCTCAAACTTTTCATCTCACGGTTAAATAAAGAATTTCTTATTACCGATCTCGGTAAACTGAACTACTTTCTTGGGCTTGAGGTCTCTTATAATGACACTGGACTCTTCTTATGTCAGTCCAAGTATGCCCATGACATCCTTGCTCGCGCTCACCTTTTGGAAGCCAAACCCGCTTCAACACCCCTTTCGGCCACAACTTATTTTACGAGCACAGGAACACCATTTCATGATCCTACACTTTACCGTTCTTTGGTTGGAGCTCTTCAGTACTTAACGATCACTCGTCCGGATCTTTCTTATGCCGTTAACCAAGTGAGTCAGTTTCTCCATGCTCCAATGAACGATCATTTTCAGGCTGTAAAAAGGATCATGCGATATGTTAAAGGCACTTTATCTTATGGCCTTTCATTCTCTCATGCTACATCACCCACAGTTCTTGGTTATTCTGATGCAGACTGGGCTAGATGTATTGAAACAAGGCGTTCCACCTATGGTTACTCAATTTTTCTTGGTGGTAATCTTGTTTCTTGGAGTGCAAAGAAACAACCAACAGTCTCAAGATCAAGTTGTGAATCTGAATATCGAGTTCTCGCGAACACTGCGGCGGAAATTATTTGGGTTACACATTTATTACGGGAACTACATGTGCTACCTTCTGGTCGACCTACTATTTTATGTGATAACCGCAGTGCGCTTTTCTTAAGCCAAAATCCGATATCACACAAACGAGCTAAGCACATTGACATTGATTATCATTTTGTGCGCGAGTTAGTCCTCTCCGGTAAATTATACACTCGCTACATTTCTACATATCTTCAGCTCGCGGATATTTTCACGAAGAGCCTTCCTCGACCATTGTTTGAGGAGTTCAGATCCAAGCTTCGAGTTGGTCCTCCCCCTCTTTGCTTTGGGGGGGGGGGGGTGATAGGAATAATTCAAATATAACGTAGATATAGTTTAATTATTTGTGTATATCCTGTTACCATTTAAATCATGTATTATTGTACTATAAATATCAATCAATACAATACTCTCAAATCATTGAGAGATTTCCAAAACCCTAATAATATACATACTCACATAACACATATACACTTACATATTTTGTAGGAGGTCTTCTTATAAACAGTCTTTATACCTCTTTGTAGGGGTCACATCCATATACTCCACTCCTGAGTAAGGGTATCGTTGTAATAATCAAAGTGAAGGATAAAATATTTTTACTGGCAGTATATACATGATTTCTTAAAAACCTTTAGCTTCTTTTCAGTGAATAATCTAATCTGGATCTATTTCAGGCTTGGCAATTGTGGAAGGAAGGAAGGCCATTGGATCTAATGGACCAAGTTTTAATGGAAAGCCACGACTCGGATGAAGTATTGAAATGCATCATTGTGGGGCTTTTATGTGTGCAAGAAGATCCTGATGATCGTCCGAACATGTCGAATGTAGTAACGATGCTCACAAGCGATATTGCTACACTTCCTGAACCAAAGCAACCGGCATTTTTAGTAAGAAAACTAACTTCATGCTATGATACTTCTTCTTCTTCTTATCAACCACAAACACAAACCAATGTTGAGGTTACAATCTCCACTATACAAGGACGATAAGTCATAAGTATCGCGATTAATTAAATCGTCATTATGACTTTTATATCATTGTTTATTAGACAGATACATGTAAAGTTACTTAATTTTCTCACAATTACTGACTTTCTTCCATCTCCTTGTTTTCAAATTAAACCCGACCCGAAATTGTCTTAAGCATGAACTTATTTGGTGTTAATGTTATCTCGTCATAAGGAAATTAAACGCTAATTAATCGCATATTAATCAGTCGTGATAGTAAAATCGAGAGAAAATACATCACATTAGAGTATGTGTGAGTGTCCTTGAATTCTTTTCCTTAATTATTAAAAGTGGCAAACAGACATAATAAAGCATTCCAATTATATAATGAATCTTTTCCTTTAAGCATCTTCGATTAAAGTAAAGAACAGGGAAAGGGAGTGCTATATATACGAATAACTTGTGGGTCTTAACCTAAGGTGCTATATGTATAGGTTGCACAATGGGCAAAATGGGCAGTTCTGACGGGTTGGGTAACAGGTCAAACGAATTCAAGTCAAAACAGGTAAATGTGTAAGTTGAGTAAATGACGAGTTCACCTGATTGTCAATTTGTTGAGCCGCTAACACATATGTTAATTTATATAAATTCATTATTTAGTTATTAGTTAATCATGATTAATTGTAAAATGATGATGCAGATATTTGAACAAAACAATTTAGAATGTTGTGAACGCCCATTTTGTTTAGGCAAACTTTAAATAGTTTGTCATGTTTGGCTTTTAATTAAACCAAGTTTATCCATTGAATTCGCTTAACTTGTTATAAATAAAATTCAACTCAAATTACCTATTTTAACACAACTAAAGTAGATTTGTGAAATAGATTTTTCCTTATTTGACAATATATAAGGAATTTTCATTAGCCTTAAGAAAGTTGAAATCGAAGAAGAAAAAAAACACTTAATTAGACTTGGATCTCTAAGTCAACTAATCTACATATCATTTCATTGAGGATCTAATACCAATCTTAAGAGATAAATATACACGGAGAGTTCTCAACCATCACATCAGTAACTTGAGAGATATAGATACATGTGACGACTCCAGGCTTCCCACAAAGCAGGTAGTCGTCCTAGGATGAGTCGGCACGTATAGCGTGTCGGAATGCTGCAAATTACCATAAAAAGAATGATGATCTCAAACTCAAAAAAGAGAGGCAAATGATGACAATGATTAATGTGCAAGCCTGCAAGGCTTTCCAAATTAATAGATTATTCGAACAATGTTTTGGGTAGATCAGTAGATGTATAGAAAAGTGAGAAGACGACACATATCAAAGTAACAAGTCAAGAAAAGTAACGCTTAGGGAAGAAAATTGAGAAAATACAACAAAAAGGACACGTCAAATTATGTGTGCTTGTATAAAACGTGTAATAAAAAGATAGAGTCGGTGTCAAAATATTAGCGGGCTTGCAAATGGAGTTGGTAAAAATCAATTCATGCTTTTAAAAACGCAAAAAATAAAAAGGGATTAACAAGTTGAGCTCCTCTTAAATTGGAAAGAGTAAGACTATGGTTTGATAACTAGTATAAGGTTAGCGTTAATTCAACTTTTTTTCTTTAAATCAAATACATAACCAAACCTCCATAGCGATAACTAAAGTCACACAAATTTAACATTAAATTATAAGGTACAACATATTATGCTTAATACAATAAACATCCTCTCACAAGAATTATGGCTGCGTAGGCGACCAAACCAAACGAAAAATAAAGTGGGAACGTGTTGATAAGATTTAATAAGGTATATCGAATACCATCCCGACCTGCGAAGACTCCTGAGCGCGGGAAGGATGAGCGGGTGCAGGACGCGAATCCCTATGATGGCAATCTGGGGCAAAGCGGATATTACGGTAAAAGCGACTTCGAGTCCCGAGAGCATTTAATGCGAGCAGTTCCCCAAGACGGCGGTAGCGTGGTATCATGCTATGACACGACAGGTGGAGGCTTTAGGCTTTGCCTTCTAACCGCGGGGCCTTCTGTGCGACCGGTCCAAAGGAAGGCCTTCCTCCGTCCTCATGTCCTCCGGCTCGACTATAAATACTGGCATAAGCAAGGAACGACTAAGATTCATTTCGGTACATTTATTACTCACTCTTTGCATTCAATACAGTTCTTTATAACCACACATTGAATGCTCGATAGACCTCACGTCGACAAATACTAACTTGAGCGTCGGAGTGTTCTCACGAGGATCACCCTCGGGGAGCAACTGACCTAGAGTTTCCGGTTGATTGCAGGATCCATACTGGAGTTCTTGAGGAAGGATACCGTCCGTCCAAACTCCTGGAGAATCAGTTTCAACATTTTGGCGCCATCCGCGGGACCGAGAACAAAATGGTCCAAGAAGCAGCGTTGAATGATCGTCACCAAACGACGCCGATCCGATCCATGGAACCGATTAGGGGAGTACTTACCCCTGCATCGGCTTCCACATGCCCGCCGCCGTAAAGTAGGGGAAATGAGCCTACTCAAGAAGAGTTGGAAGACTACAACCTCTTCTGCAGATTCCGAAAGATGAGACAAATGGAGAAAACTAGAGCAAGAGCCAAAGGGGAGGCGCTCGGTGTGGAGAGAAGCCTGACGTACTCCAGCGATGACGAATCTGTAGAAATGGTGTACAAAGACCCCACCCCTCCTAGAAGAATCCAGGAGGAGGAGCCTCTCCGACCGGAAAAACGTGAGGAAGATAGACATCTCGCACAACGGAGGGGAAAGAAGGATCGGGGTCGCCAAAAGTTATCACAAGAAAAGGGTTTTCGTTCTCCTTTCACGGACGACATCAACGAGATGCCCATACCGCCCGGCCTGAAAGGACCCCGGGTTAAATCATACGACGGAACGGGGGATCCAGACGACCATGTGGCCAGTTTCCGTTGGGATGTGAAGATGATTCCTATGGATTCGAGGTTATGGTGTTTGTACTTTGCGGGGACCCTTGAGGGATCTGCGCGATACTGGTTATCCAGTCTCCCTCAAAGAAGCATCTCTAACTTCGAGGATCTGGTGACGCAGTTCTGTCACAACTTCATACAGCAGAAGAAGTACCAACAACGGTCCCAGTCGATAATGGCTTGCAGACAACGAGAGGGAGAATCTAACCGATCGTATTTCAAGAGATTTAACGAGCAAAGCCGAAAAATGCCCGTAAGGGAGGACTCCCTCATCATTGCTGCGTTCACATACGGATTGAGAGAGGGTGAACTGTTCAGGGAGTTGTCGAAAAAAGACTTTCACAAGGCTGACGACATGATCAATGTCGTCAACAAGGTGCTGAAGCAGGAGGAGGAGAGTGCGGAGAAATTACGTTTTGAAGCACAAGAAAGGAAGGGGACTTTCGGCTCAGCCCCGTATCGGAATCCTGAAAGATCCAAAAATTCTTACCGATCGCCGCTCCCAGGAAGGATGCCCTTCCGGGGAAGGACGTCAGGGGGGAGAACGTTGGGTGAAAGGTGTGAGCCATATCGTCAGGAAACACTCGTGGCAAATGAATCGAAGGAAGACAAGGAAGGAAGATCCCTCCGGAAGAGGTACCCGCGGGACCCTAACGCTTATTGTGAATTCCACAAAATAATGGGTCACGCCACTACCACCTGTGAGAGCTACAAACGGGAGAAGGAAGGTCAGAGGAAAGGGAAGGGAAAGGAGGTTCGGACGGAAACCCCGAAGGCTAAGGAAACTATTTACGACACGGAAATTCTCGCGATAGATAGGGCAGGACCTTCCAGCATCCCTTTAAGGAAAAGAAAAGAAGCAACTATAGAGTTCGGAAGGGACGAGCCGGTCCCGGAAGGATACATAGGGATGGAGCCACTTGTAATTTGTGGGGCTATCGCCCGAGCAATGGTACGTCGCATCTACGTTGACGGAGGAAGTTCGGCGAACATCATGTACGATCATTGTTTCGATAAGTTCTCTCCAGACGTCAAGGCGTTCCTCAAACTTGCTACCTCCTCGGTAATAGGATTCTCCGGAAGATCCGTATGGCCGCGAGGAAAGATCCACCTCCCTTTGGTGTTGACTGATTGGAACACGTGTCGCAACAAACCCATTGTTACCGAGTTCATCGTCATAGAGGCCCCGTCCCGATACAACGTCATATTAGGGCGAACCGGAATGTGGCAGTTACAGGCCATAGCCTCTACCGTCCACGGTTTGCTTAAGTTCCCCTCGGACCATGGGATACTCACCATTCAGAGTATGCCCATGCCGGTGGCGGAGTGTGGAAGCATTGTGCATCAGGATAGTTGGACGGAACAAGAGGAGGTCCAAGTGGTCATAAATCCCGAGTTCCCGGAAGCAACCGTCCGGATGGCCAGTGACCTTCCGCCCAAGGTAAGGGAGGGGCTGGAGACTCTGCTAAAAGAAAACAAAAGCGTGTTTGCTTGGGAACCAAAAGACATGACGGGTGTATCAAGAAACATTGCAGAACACAGGCTAAACATCAACCCCACATTCACACCCGTTAAACAATCAAAAAGGGGAATGGCAGCCGATCGGAACAAGATAGTCAACAAAGAAGTGGACGATCTGGTGTTAGTGGGGGTCTTGTGAAGTACTCAGTACCCGGAATGGGTAGCCAACCCCGTGCTGGTCAGGAAGGGGGATGGGTCAATGCGGATGTGCGTGGACTTCAAGGATCTTAATAAAGCATGTCCCAAAGACAGCTACCCCCTTCCAGAAATCGAAAAAACGGTGGAAGTATTGGGAGGATACAAGTGGAAGTCCTTCCTGGACGCTTACAAGGGTTACCATCAAGTTCAGATGGCCAGGGAAGATGAGGAGAAGACGGCCTTCCATACGGCCAGAGGTACCTATTGCTATGTCAAGATGCCGTTCGGGTTGCGGAATGCCGGTGCAACATACCAACGCTTGGTTGATAGGGCTTTTGAAAAACAGATAGGACGAAACCTAGAAGTATATGTGGACGATATGGTAATCAAGAGCAAGGAAGACGGTGACCTAGTCAAAGATGTGGAAGAAACCATTCGGCAACTACAAAAAATTAACATGAAGTTAAACCCTAAAAAGTGTTCGTTTGGAGTGAGTAGGGGGAAATTCCTGGGTCACATTGTCACCCCTTCCGGGATTCAGGTTAACCCAGAGAAGATAGAAAATCTGCTGAAATCAAAAACCCCACGAACGGTGAAGGATGTGCAAGCCCTAAATGGAAAACTAGCCGCGCTCGGACGTTTCTTATCCAAATCCGCGGAAAAATCCATCCCCTTCTTCAAGACATTGCATGGGTGCACTAAGAAAGGGGAGGTGGAATGGACAGAGAAGGCGGAAAAAGCGTTCGGGGAACTCAAGCAGCACCTACGAACCATCCCAACAATGGCTAGCCCGAGAGAGGGAGAGTCCCTCGTCATGTATCTCTCCACGAGCGAGGAAGCAATCACTTCGGTCCTTCTCGTGGAGAGAGAAAGAAAGCAGATTCCTGTTTACTTTGTTAGCCGAGTATTACAAGGGGCGGAGTTGAACTACTCCCTCATTGAGAAGCTGATCCTGAGCCTCATATACTCAGTCAGACGCCTGAAGAGGTACTTCCAGGCCCATTCAATAGCAATCTTGACCAACCAACCAATCAAGAACATACTGCTTCAACCAGAACGGTCGGGGCGCATGACCAAATGGGCGATCGAGTTGGGAGAGTACGACATGTTGTTCAAACCTAGACCCAGTATAAAAGGTCAAGCCCTAGCAGATTTCTTACTCGAAATGCTAGATGAAGAGAAATCGCTCACAGAAAGCATGCAGGCAATGGTACGGGAGGCGTACTCACAAAGAAAAACCCCACTCTATGGCGGATGTACACGGACGGAGCGGCAGGGGCGGATGGATGCGGAGCAGGAGTCGTTCTGTTAGGACCAGAGGAGGAAAGGGTAACGTACGCTCTCAGATTCAACTTTACTTGCTCAAACAACGAAGCCGAGTATGAAGCACTACTAGCAGGTTTAAACCTAGCTCAGAGCATGGAGATAAGCGAGTTGGAAGCGTTTGCAGATTCGATGCTAGTGGTAAACCAAGTAAACGGATCCTATGAAGCTAAAGAAGGCCACATGAAGCGATACCTGGAACAAGTGAAAATAAAGGTGGCAAAGTTCGAAAAATTCAAGATAACGCAGGTACCTTGCACCCGAAACAAAGAAGAAGACGCACTCGGTAAACTCGCTTCTATGTTGTATCATCACCTCACAAAGGAGGTTCTAGTTGAAGTCCTTCCAAAAAGAAGTATTGAGCAGGCGAAAAATAAGGAAACAATGGAGATAGAGGAAGACGAAGGTTGCTGGATGAAGCCAATGATGTGGTATTTAACGGAAGGGTCCCCTCCGGATGACCCGGTTCAGGCAAGAAAGGTAAGGGTGAACGCAGGGATGTATACAATGAAGAACGGGGTACTTTACCGGAAGGGTTACTTAACTCCCTGGTTGCGATGTTTGGGAAAGGTAGAATCCCAAAGAGCCATAGAGGAAGCGCACGAAGGCTTGTGCGGGCCGCACACGGGGTCAAGGGCTTTGACGCAGAAAGTCTTCCGAACATGATACTTTTGGCCTCAGATGTCGAAGGATATCCAAGAATACGTCAAAAAATGTCAGAAATGCCAGGCATACTCCAACATCCCGAGCAAAGCACCTGCTCATCTCACGAGCATTCACAGCCCGTGGTCGTTCTGCCAGTGGGGGATTGACATAGTAGGACCTTTCCCGAAAGCTCCTGGCGGTCTGAAGTTCTTGGTAGTTGCAGTAGATTATTTCACGAAATGGGTCGAGGCGAAATCATTATCTTGCATCTCATGGGCGAATATCATCAAGTTTGTATGGAAACAGATCGTCTATCGGTTCGGCCTCCCGCATACCATCATTAGCGAAAACGGAAAACAATTCGCTAGCAATCCTTTTAAAGAATGGTGTGCAGGGTTATGCATTCGTCAAAATTTCACTTCTGTCGCTCATCCCCTAGCCAACGGCCAAACCAAGGTCACTAACAGAACCATCTTGAAAGGAATTAAAACTCGTCTAAACCGGGCAGAAGGAGGATGGGCAGACGAGCTGCATAGCGTCCTTTGGGCTTATCGAACCACGTCAAGAAGGGCCACACATGAAACTCCGTATAGCCTGGTATACGGATCTGAAGCAGTCATCCCTTTGGAAGTTATTTTGCCATCCCCTCGAGTGGAAAATTTTCGTTTGGAAGGTAATGCGGAGGCACTAAGGCACAATTTGGATCTTGTAGAGGAACGAAGGGAGAACGCTGCCTTGCGGAAAGCTGCGTACAAATCGAGAACGGAGGGATACTACAATGAAAAGGTTCGTGCAGCGGCATGTAAGGTGGGAGACTTAGTCCTCCGCAAGAATGAAGCCAGTCTGCACTATAAACCTGGTAAATTGTCTCCTAACTGGGAAGGTCCATACAAGGTGAAGGAGTCAAGAAGGAACGGTTCGTACGTTTTGGAAACAATGGACGGGATAAGAATCCCGCGGACTTGGAACATGAGGAACCTCCGCAGGTTCCATTTCTAGAAGATCTTTTCCGCACGCACGGCATGTGTGAATTGTGTTTATTTTTGTATGTTTTAAACTCTTTTTTCGCTTAACTAACTAATGATGTACCCAACGATGCGTGCGAAGTTTATTAATTAAGTACCTTTCGAGAAAGGTATTTTTATCGAAAGATGATAATTAATGTCATGACAATCCTTAGCTAAGTTTGTTAATTATTAATCAATATCATAGCTATGACCGGAATACCCACACCAACGAATCAGCGTGTGCGTCCGGAGCAAACGAATAACGAATGAAATATCGAATCGAACAAATAACGAACGAGCAAATACAAACAAAATTTCTAAAGTAAGAGGGACGCCTCTACAGAAAATATAAATTGTTTCATTAAAGGTTTTGCACGAGGCAATACAGTACCGAATACGCGAAAAATAATAATAAGCTAAAAGCGGGTAGAAACAATCAAAAGAAGTATGTTCGAAACATTGACACTACGGTGCAGAAGAAACATCTCCTCTGCGAGAACTTTCGCCAACATCCTCCGGCCCAGACGAGGACTTTTCTACCAATCTCTTTACTTCATCCAAAGTAACTGAACCAGCCTTGATAGATTGCAAGAGAGGATAGTCCGGAGTCACTAACTCACCAAAAAGACCCATAATGTTGGTCTGAGCGTCCGGAAAATCATGCACGAAAGGGGCATCCTTCAACAACCCAGCATACTCCTTATGAGTATCTATACAACCCCTATGCTGCCCAAATTTAACACACTCCATTTGCAACTTGGAGTTCCTACCCACAAAATCCCTCGAATTCAGCAACAACTCGCACAAACCAGGCCCCCCTTTCCTAATCAACCAATCCACATCTTCCTGACATGCTCCTAACCGATGAGACTGTAAGGCAAAATCTTCCTTAAGTTTGTCGTTTTGAATGTCTAGCACATGATGGAGGCGTTCAACCTCGTTTACTTGAGAATCCTTCTCAACAAGGGACGCCTCTAATTCGGCGATACGAGCAGAAAGGGAGCCATGTTCTGCATTTAGATCAATTATACGGGCATCTTTAGCAGCAGTGGCACGCCTCATGTCTTCTATGCCTGCATAAAGATCATTGTTTTCCTCCAACAAACGCTGATGTTGCCTTGCCAAGTTTTCTTTTTCCTCCGATTCATGCTGATGCAAGACCTTCAGTTTACTCATTAACTCTTCCATCCGTTTGAACTTTTCGGAGTGAAGAGACATCGCTTGCCTATTACGAATACCCCAAATCTACAGCTCAGATAGCAACTCCACGGCACGAAGAAGGTCCATTCGGGCGCGTAGGAAAACCCCTTCGTCAGACACATCTACAGCGTTCAGAAAAACGGAAGGGGGAGCTACGGAAGCATGCACAATCGGCGGGGTCGGGGTAGTTGTTGCTTGTAAGCTCTGCTCTCGAGAGAGGGCCGACGGTGGACAACCCCCTCGTAGACTCTGAGATAGTGGTGCGAACCTGTCGGGCTAAAAGAAAACAAACTTAAATTAGCAAACATAAAAAAGGCAAAGTAAGCAAACAAGTACAAACACTTACGTCGGAAGGGGAAAACGGGCAATGATGATTGGGGCCGAACGGGTGGAAGTGATTGGGCAGGCCTTCTGGTGGGTGGTGTCTGAAGACCGGAAGTAAAAAGAAGACTGCTAAATAACGCTATGGCCGATGGATCAGGCGGTGTAGATGTAAGCCCGAAGGAAGTTGACGGTATGGTAACACTTGAAGTAGCCACGGTGGGAATGACTAATGATGATGGGGTGAATGATATGGTTATCGGAACCTCTTCAGAATACGAAACGGTTACAGGAACTTCTTCAGAAACAAAAACGTCCGACGTGTCTTCTGCAACACAAAATCAAACACTTGTCAGCAAAAAATGAAAATACAGCGAAAAGAAAAAGTAGTTCGATTTACACCTTCAATTCTTGGCCGCTTGGCTGAGGAGGAAGTTTCTCTCTCACGAATTCGCTTGGAAAGGGATTTGACGGACCCTACCTTTCGGGGTTCTGTAAGATCTGATTGAGAGTCATGTACCATAGTGTCCTGCGTCCGGAAGACCGGAGACTCCGCGATAGGTACCGCCACCCCAGAAGTGACCTCAGCTCCACGCTCCGGGGCATCTGGTGTCCCCTCGGAACTGAGGACATCTTCGGAGGGGGGAAGGAAGGGAGTTATGGCCCCTTCGATAAAAGACGTCTCTCCTTGTATTGGTTTCGGCATCCCCAGGCGGCGGAATAAGGAAACAGCTTTTCCATCAATTTGCCAAACCGGTCGGACTTGGCGAATAAAATAATAGGGACTCAGGTCGGCCATTCCCAGAAAGATCTCGTCAGGATCCTCCCATGCAACCTCCGAAGCGGATAAACGGTTGACATAGCCGATTTCATCATCGGTCAGGTCGGGAGCGGATTCGGATGTGCGTCCGGTTATTTTACCCCAAGGGAGAGAAACTTCGTTGAAGGCCAGACAGTCAACGAAAAAGAAAGCATACTTCCAGTCCCTAATAGAATTCTTTAATCCGGTGATATGCTCACTCCGGCCAGGGCGAAGGGTAAAAACGGCCCAATCCCCCCTTCCTGTTACAACATACAAATGGCGAAATACTTTGGTAGATAAAGGAATTCCAAGAGAGCGGCTAAACATCATGAAGATGATAATCTTACGAAAGGAATTTGGGGCAAGTTGAGCAAGGTGAAGCCCAAGATCTTGAAGGAGCGCAAGAATGAAATCATCAATGGGAAACCTTAACCGTCCTAAGACATACTGCATGTACACCGGTTCAAACCCATCGGGTGCGGAAAGAATAGTATCAGATGAACCAGGAAGAAGAAGACGGTAACATCGATCGATGTGAAAATCGTCGTAAAGAGCAGAAATATCGGGAGAAGTTAGGTTGGTATGGGTATTCGCAGCAGTTCGTTGAACAGACTTCACGCTTTTGTCTTTCGATGCTTTGTCTTTCTTTGTCATGGTTAGGAAACCAGGAAAAGAGAGAGAATGTGAGAAAGGGAAATTAGGAAGTCGGAGGAGGAAGTGATGAACTAAACTGAAGGAAGTATATATATAAGAAAGGAAGTTAAAGGGTCCTTATAAGTCGGTGAAGCGGTGGTAAAATCCAACGGTCATAAAACCACAAATGTCATTTTTTCAATGACAAGACAGGCTGAGCGTCGACATAAGTAAAAACAAGTCTTCTTGCGCATAAGCCTCCTTTCAACTTAAGGGACTTAATGAGGTATATCGAATACCATCCCGACCTGCGAAGACTCCTGAGCGCGGGAAGGATGAGCGGGTGCAGGACGCGAATCCCTATGATGGCAATCTGGGGCAAAGCGGATATTATGGTAAAAGCGACTTCGAGTCCCGAGAGCATTTAATGCGAACAGTTCCCCAAGACGGCGGTAGCGTGGTATCATGCTATGACACGACAGGTGGAGGCTTTAGGCTTTGTCTTCTAACCGCGGGGCCTTCTGTGCGACCGGTCCAAAGGCAGGCCTTCCTCCATCCTCATGTCCTCCGGCTCGACTATAAATACTGGCATAAGCAAGGAACGACTAAGATTCATTTCGGTACATTTATTACTCACTCTTTGCATTCAATACAGTTCTTTATAACCACACATTAAATGCTCGATAGACCTCACGTCGACAAATACTAACTTGAGCGTCGGAGTGTTCTCACGAGGATCACCCTCGGGGAGCAACTGACCTAGAGTTTCCGGTTGATTGCAGGATCCATACTGGAGTTCTTGAGGGAGGATATCGTCCGTCCAAACTCCTGGAGAATCAGTTTCAACAAGATTCATGCGCAAATGGACATGTTGTCATCCGGATACATTTAGTTGTCGTATTGCACGGGCACTATGGATTTCCAGGTTGAGGTCTTCTGTCTTTCCAAATCGAAAACCAATTATACAATGTTCTATCCATTGCAACCTGGATCTAAGACCGATTTCAAATTAAGTTTGGTTCAGTTTGTTTATAGTTTGATTTGGATTGTTTTGGCAGAAACTAGAGGTGATTAAACCGGATTAAATAAATCTGGATTCAAATTGGACCTGATTCGGTCAAAGTTGGTTGAATCCAGATTGGGTCCAAACCCATCGGATTGAAACCGGATTCATAAAACTTAGAAACCGGATCTAATCATGTCAAAACCGGATTGGATCGAATTCATATTGTCAACAGGAACAATACAACGAACCCAATACTATTAACCTAAAGCAGCAACTTAGTTTATAAGAAACAACTACGTACATATCCTATGAGTGTAGTTCGATAAGAAACCCTAGGTACATTTCTTGAAGAAACTGTCTATCCGTCGAGTACCTGTCGGAACGGATTTATTTACGTCATCGGTGTTTTTGTAAGCTCGGTCAGTTTTCGATGAGATTTTCTCCGGTGGCGGCATTGGAAGAGAATCGAGAAGAAAATCAGCGGTAGGTTGGTGCCTCTTCACGGCGATTAGAAGGTGCTCAAGCTTAATCGTCTTCCGTTTCTTCTCAATTGCAACTTCCGATGATTTCTCAGCTAAAAACTTGATAAAAAGCTCGGTGGAATTTGAGATTACGAACACTGCATCGGAGTTGATTTTGTTGATTTCTTTGTCGAGTTTCGTAATTCGTTTCACTCTGCCGGTGGGAAAACTCGATTGAAGGGATTCTGTGTGGATTTCTTCTTCTTCTTCTTCCGCCATTGATGACTTCAGAATATTATATGGATTGTGATTTTATCGAACAAACCAATTGGGAATTATTCAATTGAAAGAAACTGTTTGCTTATTTACACTGTGTTTCAGAAATTTCATTAAAAGAAAAGAGAAGAAAGGAAAAGAAGAGAGGAGAAAAGATGGTAAATAGAAAAGAAATATTTTAACTTTTTTATGTTCCTGAATAAGAAAGAAGAGAAAAGAAATTAAAAAATAAAAGATAACAATTTACACATCTACCCTTATTATGTAAATTAAAAATGACATTTTAAAAAAATTAGTTAATTAACGTAACTTATATTATCATGACCCTATGAAAGAAATTAAAGAAAAATTGAAATAAAAAATGACGAAATAAAATTATGTCCAACTTATATCATGACATTATTAAAAAGTTAAAGAAAAATTGAAACAAAGATAGAGAAAATAAAATTGTGTCCATTAAATAATATACAAGATGTTAGAAATTCAAACAAAATGCAAAACGCATAAATATATAAAATTACATAATAGCAGAAGTGGTTCAACACATGTGAATATACGTCGACCTTTTCTGCCGGAAGAATTGAACACCGGTGAAAGTAAACAGAAGTAAGATGACGCCGGCTAATTCAGTGATATACGTCGATACATATAAGAGATACCAATTAGGTTAAGGGTATTTTGGAGATAAAAATTGTTATAAATGATTTTAATATTGATCCTTCCAAACCTTCCCAAAGTTGGGAAGAAGTTTTGAAAAGAAGATTTGGGTGAAATTTCTTTCCAAATCCCTTCTCTTCTCTCAATAGGAACACACTCTTCTTTTTATTTCTCTCCATTTCCTTTCTTTTCTTTCCAATTTTTTGTTCTGGAACGCAGCCTTAGGGATTGAGCGGGAGATGAAATGTTTTAGCCTTTAGGCGGACAAATATTTTCATAATAAACCCATGATTTATTAGTAAAGATCAGAAATAGCTCTTACTTAAAGATAATGATGACATAGTCCCTTTACTTTCCTATCATAAATGCCTTGGTTTTTTACAGGCATGTGCCTTAAAAGAAAAATAGTCTACATCACACAACGAAACAAAGCCTCGGTAGCCCGTACACGTAATGTAAAAAGAAACAAAACTAAAATTAACCAAACGATTTAAACAAAGCAATTGGAAACGAACAGAAGATCTTGCAAGCAGCGATTGACTCTGAATCGGCCATAAATATAAGGTACTTTACTTATAAAATTAGAATTAAGAACCAAACCGTTATAGCTCGGTTATGTCAGCTTCAGTCCGGTCCGGTACGATTTTGCGGTTCCAGTCGGTTCTTAATTGGTTCTTACCAGGGCCGGCCCTGAGTTTATCGGGGCCCTAGGCGAATACTGGTTTTGGGGCCCTCTTTAGAATCAATATCAATGCAAAAGGCATAAAAATATTTGTTAAATAATTACTCACAAGTTTACTATATAACCAAAAGTTCTTTGTTTTATTTTTTTCTATTCTTAACATATATTTTTTTATTAAACTCATTAAATAAACTGTAAAAATATAAAGTTTATATATGGTTTAAAAATTAAATAATTGCTCTTCAATAATCTCTTACATTCTGCACCCACATCCACGTGAGAGAGTAAGAGTGAAGAATGTTAAATTTTGATTTTCCAAAAGTATAAACAAATGTTTGAAAATATGGGCCCCTTTTCAAAAATTGGTATAGGCCTGGGCCTACATTAACTTGCCCCAAGGCCGGTTCTGGTTCTTACATACGCCTACTAAGGTATGGATGTAGCAAATATGTATTGACTGGGTAATTATGTTGATATAAAAGACTTATGTGTTGTTTAATTTCGACTTAATTTACTTAATAGGGAAATAATTAATTGGGGAAGTTATAATGTGTTTGTGTTGTTTATGTCTTGATTCCTGTAACATTGCTTAACCAAAATAGTTATGTTATTATGCCTTCCTCGTTAAATCACGTTTTTTTCTCTTTTATATTTATCCGATGTGTATTAATTACAACTACTTTTTTATTGGGCCCTGTTAAAAAAGTGTTTAATTTCTAAAATATTTTTTAAATGAGTAAATTACTGTTTTTATCCCTGTGGTTTACCCGATTCTGCGTTTTTGTCCCTATACTTTTTTTCTGTTTTTTTATCCCTGAACTATGCCAAATTCCGTTTTTTTGTCTTTCCGCCCATTTTTCACCGTTAGCTAACCTCACATGCAAAACATGTGAGGGCATTTTGGTCATTTTTCATTTTCACTTGTACCATATAGGGGTGTGAAATTTGTACTGAATAAAACCAACCAACATCCTACCAACCATACCAAGAATAGTTGGTAGTCAATATGTTGGTAGCTAACATGTTTGGTTGGTAGTACCATACCAATCAAGTAATCATGGTACGGTAATGGTATAAAAAATTAAACACCACTGTAGTACCGTACCAACCAATACTTATATACTCATGTATATATACATTATTTGGAAGAATTCGAGAAAAGTAAACTACGTATATATTATTTTTTAATAAAAGTTATGATATCATAACATGAAAACATTCAAGTTACAACTTCTTAGCCCAACCGATCAATATATTATATTTTTGTTATCGTGTTTGTATATAATGTTAATAATTAAGCGTGTGAAGCAGACTAGAGTGGTACAAGCTAGTGTAATATGACAAGAATACTACATAATTTGTACTTTATCGTTGATAGTGTTTATATAATATTTAACGTATATCATTACCAAATATAATAGTATAGAAACATGACTTGTTTTAGTAATAATTTCAAATAAGTTTGAGATCTTGGTATATACCATTACCAATTCGTACCAACCACGATTGTTAGTAGCCAACACAAATTGGTACCAAGTACAGTTGGTACGGTACTGGTAGCTAGATTAGTGTACCAGTTATTGTAACGACCCGAAATTGTAAATAAATAAATTGTATAAAAATATGATTAATAAGGATAAATCGTTTAAAGAACGTAGGAATTGGTTTCGTGTCATTTGGACACCGTATGAGAAAGTTATGGACGAAACCGGGTCGAGACAAGGATGAAAAAGTGCAGCCTTGACTGCACATAAAGTTCACGCCGTGAAGTAGGGTTCCCGATCGGGAACTGCTATCAGGTAATTGGACAGTTGGGCGCGAAGTAGTTCACGTTTGGGTAGCGATCGCTAAGTTCGCGTGTGGGGGAAGTTAGCGACGCGAACTTAGTTCGCGTCGTGAACTATGGTCGAGCAGCTTTAAGTCGGGTTTTGGCTCATTTGATGCCATATCAAAACCCTAGTTTCCCCTTTGGCGATTTTTGAGCTTGAGGAGTGATTGAGGTCGAATCCTTCACAAATCTTTGGTAGATTTCACTCATAGTTGAAGATTAAAGGTATATCTTCACTCTTTGATCTTTGTAGCTTAAGATCTATGCATTTTGATGTATGGGTTTGAAACCCTAGTTCTTGGGGTTTTGGGTTATGGTGAAATAAGTGATGTATACACTTAATAGATGGTATTTTAACAAAGGGAACAAGTGTATGATTAAGATTTGTAAGAATCTTAAGGGTTGGTCAAACCTAGGGTTTGGTAAATCAACATAATTGGGAGAAATGTGTTAATAAGTGTTATCTAGAGATAGATGGACACAATAGTAGTAGTATGTGATGTTGATCATGTTGTGATATTTGTATTAGGCTTTTGGTGAAGTCTTGGAAGTTGATTGAATTGTGAAGCAAGGAAATTGGCGTAAAGAATACGGTTGGAGCAGTTTATTGCTAAGGTGAGTACATGAGACTTTTAAAACTGAGTACATAGTAAATAGTTTTGAAAATACATATGATATTTCATGAGTCTTTATTAATAAATGTTTTGATAAAGATAGTGACTGGAAAGATAAGAAAATAGGTATATTATGATACTAGAATATGTCTAGTATGATTGATGAGATTGGAAGTAGTATGATAAACTAATTAATAATGGAGTCTTTATTAGTGTACTATAATGATAAGATAATGAGTAAGAGAATGCAAATTGAGTCTCTATTAATAAATATGTATTAGCAAAGCAATTGGAAATGACTCTGTAGAAATGAGTATCAATTGGTAAGATTTACTAATAAAAGTAAAGAACGAATATATATAAAAATGAATATGATGTGACTGGTAATAATTATGTATTATAGTCAGAGAAGATATAAAAGTATTATGATATCGGTAAAATAAGAAATGTATCTTATGAAATAAGAAAGTATGGACCTCATAGGGTTCATAGATGTAGAAGTAGATGTGGGTTGCTTATGATCGGGTCTATGGGACCATACAGGTACGTTCACACTATGTTGAACTAGTTATATATAGTTATTATTAGATAACTAACTTGTTGATGACCGATGTGATAGCCGAAGGCTTTGATTGGAATAACTGATGAGTTATGGTAAGAATGAGATGATGTGATGACGCGGGGTATCCCCGGTCATGAGGTGTGGAGTGAGGGGCAGTTGGGTGGATTCCCATCGACTCATCCACGGTAGTAGTCTTGCTAACTGGAGGAAGGTCTGGCGATTAAGGCAGGTATCGGTAGATTGGGCGATTCCCTCTTGCCGTTATCTTGAGCAATTCGGGGGATCCCCGGTATGTTTCTAGTATCTATATGTTTATATACTAGATTTGGTTTAAGCTTATTAATGCGGGGGATCCCCGGTTAATAAGTTAATGTGCTTCTAGTTAGTTTGGGGGCAACCCGATAACTAGATATGTTGTGCTTCTAGCTAGTGCGGGGGCAATCCGATAGTTAGATATGATTGCTAGGAGAGCATAGATTGTTAGAGTCACGGTAGGGTGACTAGCCGGTAGTGAGATTGTTTATATTTATATATATGTTTATATATTTATGAAATTATTATTATTATTATTGGGGTCTAAAACCCGTGTATCTCACGAGACTATTTTGTCTCACGTACTACGTTTATTTGTGGCTGTGTACTCAGGTACAGGTTTGAAGTGTTAGAAGGTTGCACTAGAAGTGGCCTAGAGATGTTTAGCTCGAGAGCTATTAGGTAGATCCCGTTGCCTATGGTTTTGATATACATGGTGACACCGTATTTTTTGTAAACTCTGATATAAGTTTTAAAGTTTTTTTTAAACTGTGTTTTGGACAATGTGACAAATATTGGGAAATTGTATTTTAAATGATTTAAATGATGTTTTAAAAATACGGGTGTTACAACTTGGTATCAGAGCTATAGTTTAAGTGAATTAGGTTGGATGTCCATCCTAGTCTTAGACTGTAGCAATAGGAATGTAAGATTCCTTGAGATCGATAGGTTGACCTTGAGACTTTATGTTAAGTTTAGGGTTGAACCTAGGGGACCTATAGAAGTTGTTATGAAATGTGCAATGTGAAGTCTTTTGAGACCGTAGGGCATTGGTAAGATAGGGTCGACCCCTATGAGAAATGCCATGTTTTCATCTACTTGTATTGTTTTCGACTGTTGAGTTGACTGTTTGAATCTTGTTTGTTGAATACATTGCTATGGAGAAGGAATGAATTTGAAAAGTGGACGAGCTCCATTAAATTGGAAAGAGTTGTGAATTAGGATATGAACAAGATTTTGAATAATTGAATAAATAAGGGTAGGTGGAATGATTCCAATACCCATATGAAGGAAGAGTAATCAAATGGTGAATCCCATAGTGGGAAGTGTCTACATAAAAAGGTAGCAAGACCTAGTCGGAAGAAATGGAAGGATGTTGTATAGGGTTTTTATAGCGTGTAAAACCGTTGAGTAATTCGGAAGTTCTGAACCGGAGGTCACGATTGGTGGATTCGGAGGATTGAGCAAGTGCTAGGGAGTAGCAAGCGAAGAAAGAAAGATATGATGAGTTTGACATCCATATAAATAAAGGGTGAGGTGTTGACACGGTGGAACGTGTAGTATGAAACTTTGGGAAAGAGAGTGCGGTACAATATGTTGTGAAAGGAACTCACGAGTGAGTTGAAAGGGGAAGTCTTCCCGGAAGGAAATCTAGAGGGGGGTTCATGATGCAACCTCGGAGATCTTAGGTGAAGATTGATGTTATGTGATTATGGCTTAATTGTTTGGTTGTTGCACGAATTGGTGCTTTTAGAAATTTGAGACGAGTCGTATGTCATGGGGATCTATTTTTGGGAATAGTCTTCCCGGTTAGTGATGTGCGTGGGAGTATGTATTGGAAAGGATTATAGACAAGTGTGTCGCATGTAGTAAGGATATAAAGGTTGATACTAATATGTAGTATAAAGGATGAGTCACGAGATATGGTGAGTGTTTCTAACAGAAGTGTAGTAGTACAATGAAGTACTAAGTCTTGATAAGAATTGTTAGTATGGATGAAATTTTTTGGAATAGGATCCTTGGAAATGGAATTTGGATGTTCGGCGGGAATCCGGATAAGTAATGTAATATTATACGGGAATGGTAAAGGAAAGAATGACTAAGGTATAGTGATACCTTAGAATTTATAAATGGAAAATATGTGGAAAAGAATAAGCGTCGGGGACGATGAAATTTAATCGTTGAAAACAATTGAGTAAAAGTTGGCGTGTAGCCATAGCAAGTTATGTGACCGGATTAATGGATTCGATAATCTAAGGTGGGAAGAAGATTGTCGGTAAAAGTGTCATAGCAATAGCGTGATAATGTATGACGTAGTGTAGTGTAAGACTACGATCGGGAAAGGAATAGTCCTAAGTCCCACGATGTATGAAAGTAGAAAATCGAGTGTTAGGCCATTGGGTGCTAAGTCATGGGTTGCAAGTGTAGACCAGAGTCGATTGGTTGACTCAAGAATGACTAGGATGACCGGCGAGTTATGGTTAATGGAATGGAGTGATAGTTACTCCCGTAGTGACAAAAAGATTTGGAATTTTGGTAATAAGAAAATGAACCGGTTAATGGAGGTTAATGTGTAAGAGAAACGAGATTTTATTAGTTATCTGCGGGATACAATGCATGTGTATTATGTGATGGCCTTCAAAGGCATATGACGATGAAAAGGTAGTGTCATGTGGATCGCGTTGAGTATATGTCAAATGAGAAACATGTTAGATATGAAAGAAAACGATAATGTGATATTGTGTGAATGGTGCTAGAATGCATGATGAATAATTGGGCGATTGAGTGAGTGAGAAAGTAGCAAAGCTACGTGATGTAAAAGGATGGATACCAGATGGTATTGGTGTGACATGTACATATGTTTGATATGTGCACAATAGAGATGTATAGATGGTATTGGTGACATATACATATGTTTGATATGTGCACAATAGAGGTGTTTAGATTAAATTGGCGTGATATATGTGTGTATATCTATATGTGTGTATATGTTTATGTGTTTATATGAGGAATGTAGAACCATGTGGTTAATGAGTATTGCTATTATGTTATGGTAAATGAGAATTTGGTTTGAAATGCGGGTTGCATTTAGGACATGCATGTGTAGGAGATGCCTACGATTCATAGAATAGGAGGAAAGAGAAACTCCTAGTGAGCAAATTATCATTTGATAACCAAGTATGGTAAACTTGTATGAAATAGGGGAATATGTTGCGATAGGGGAACTAATTCCGGTAATTGAGAATAAGAGTTATGAAATTGATTGATGTGACGCAAAGACGGTTGAAAGAAAACTAGATCATGGCATGAGTGACCGAATGATGGTCAAGATTTGGTAAAGGTCGGTGTGACTTTATGTAAGTGTACGATTCTCGGATAATTGGAAGAAAAAAAAAATTTGAAAGTGTGAAAAAACGGGGACAATTGTTAAGGGAACAATAACGAGTAGAACCGGAAGTGATAAATTAGTGATGGTACCCCGTGAGTATGAAGTTTGTTAGTTTGAAAGAGTTTGGTTGACTTCACGCAAAAGTCAAGTTTGACCAATTTGTGATTGGTTGACTTAGTCAAAGATGGACTTTGACTTTCGTTATGAGCGATTAGTGAATATTGAGGGCATAATGTATCGATTGTATGCATGTGAAAGGATTAATGGAATAGTTGAAATAGTGGTAGTCGGATTATACGACTTTGACCCGTTTGGGTGTTGTCAAGATTGGATTTGGGAATCGAGTATATTATGGTAGATGGATCATAAATTAAAGGCCAATTGTAAAGGAAAGGAGGATTTATGGGATCCTTAACGAGAAGGGAAATTGTTAAAGTATAGTTGACTTTGTTCTTAAGTTAAGGGTTAGACGATGTTGGAATATGGCAACTTGGTCGAAGCTAGACTTTGACATTGGTGTTGGTCAATTAGTTGATTATAGTGCGTGGGTCATGTCATTTCTATGTGTATAAAATGATCAGTTAAAGGATTGAAAGTCTTGTGGTCAAAATTGTGCAATTTTGGCCCATTTGGGCACCAAAGGCTTAAGATGGATTTTTGACCCGTTTGGATCTAACGGGGTTAATTGAATGTTTACATACATATTGTTGACTAATTCGAAATGAGAAAATTTTGACGGTAATAACCACGGGAGAATGAGAACGGATACTTGGTAGAATGCGGATTTGAAATTTTTGAGTGATTCCGAGGACGGAATCCTTTTTAAGGGGTGAATAGTTGTAACGACCCGAAATTGTAAATAAATAAATTGTATAAAAATGTGATAAATAAGGATAAATCGTTTAAAGAACGTAGGAATTGGTTTCGTGTCATTTGGACACCGTATGAGAAAGTTATGGACGAAACCGGGTCGAGACAAGGATGAAAAAGTGCAGCCTTGGCTGCACATAAAGTTCACGCCATGAAGTAGGGTTCCCGATCGGGAACTGCTATCAGGTAATTGGACAGTTGGGCGCGAAGTAGTTCACGTTTGGGTAGCGATCGCTAAGTTCGCGTATGGGGGAAGTTAGCGACGCGAACTTAGTTCGCATCGTGAACTATGGTCGAGCAGCTTTAAGTCGGGTTTTGGCTCATTTGATGCCATATCAAAACCCTAGTTTCCCCTTTGGCGATTTTTGAGCTTGAGGAGTGATTGAGGTCGAATCCTTCACAAATCTTTGGTAGATTTCACTCCTAATTGAAGATTAAAGGTATATCTTCACTCTTTGATCTTTGTAGCTTAAGATCTATGCATTTTGATGTATGGGTTTGAAACCCTAGTTCTTGGGGTTTTGGGTTATGGTGAAATAAGTGATGTATACACTTAATAGATGGTATTTTAACAAAGGGAACAAGTGTATGATTAAGACTTGTAAGAATCTTAAGGGTTGGTCAAACCTAGAGTTTGGTAAATCAACATAATTGGGAGAAATGTGTTAATAAGTGTTATCTAGAGATAGATGGACACAATAGTAGTAGTATGTGATGTTGATCATGTTGTGATATTTGTATTAGGCTTTTGGTGAAGTCTTGGAAGTTGATTGAATTGTGAAGCAAGGAAATTGGTGTAAAGAATACGGTTGGAGCACTTTATTGCTAAGGTGAGTACATGAGACTTATAAAACTGAGTACATAGTAAATAGTTTTGAAAATACATATGATATTTCATGAGTCTTTATTAATAAATGTTTTGATAAAGATAGTGACTGGAAAGATAAGAAAATAGGTATATTATGATACTAGAATATGTCTAGTATGATTGATGAGATTGGAAGTAGTATGATAAACTAAGTAATAATGAAGTCTTTATTAGTGTACTATAATGATAAGATAATGAGTAAGAGAATGCAAATTGAGTCTCTATTAATAAATATGTATTAGCAAAGCAATTGGAAATGACTCTGTAGAAATGAGTATCTATTGGTAAGATTTACTAATAAAAGTAAAGAACGAATATATATAAAAATGAATATGATGTGACTGGTAATAATTTATGTATTATAGTCAGAGAAGAGATAAAAGTATTATGATATCGATAAAATAAGAAATGTATCTTATGAAATAAGAAAGTATGGACCTCATAGGGTTCATAGATGTAGAAGTAGATGTGGGTTGCTTATGATCGGGTCTATGGGACCATACAGGTACGTTCACACTATGTTCAACTAGTTATATATAGTTATTATTATATAACTAACTTGTTGATGACTGATGTGATAGCCGAAGGCTTTGATTGGAATAAATGAGGAGTTATGGTAAGAATGAGATGATGTGATGACGCGGGGGATCCCCGGTCATGAGGTGTGGAGTGAGGGGCAGGTTGGTGGATTCCCATCGACTCATCCACGGTAGTAGTCTTGCTAAATGGAGGAAGGTCCGACGAGTAAGGCAGGTATCGGTAGATTGGGCGATTCCCTCTTGCCGTTATCTTGAGCAATTCGGGGGATCCCCGGTATGTTTCTAGTATGTATATGTTTATATACTAGATTTGGTTGAAACTTATTAATGCGGGGAATCCCCGGTTAATAAGTTAATGTGCTTCTAGTTAGTTTGGGGGCAACCCGATAACTAGATATGTTGTGCTTCTAGCTAGTGCGGGGGCAATCCGATAGTTAGATATGATTTCTAGGAGAGCAGAGATTGTTAGAGTCACGGTAGGGTGACTAGCCGGTAGTGAGATTGTTTATATTTATATATATGTTTATATATTTATGAAATTATTATTATTATTATTGGGGTCTAAAACTCGTGTATCTCACGAGACTATTTTGTCTCACGTACTACGTTTATATGTGGCTGTGTACTCAGGTACAGGTTTGAAGTATTAGAAGGTTGCACTAGAAGTGACCTAGAGATGTTTAGCTCGGGAGCTATTAGGTAGATCCCGTTGCCTATGGTTTTGATATACTTGGTGACACCGTATTTTTTGTAAACTCTGATATAAGTTTGAAGGTTTTTGTTAAACTGTGTTTTGGACAATGTGACAAATATTGGGAAATTGTATTTTAAATGATTTAAATGAGGTTTTAAAAATACGGGTGTTACAGTTATAGTTGGTACCGTACATGGTATGAGGAAAATATGTGTGGTACCGTACCATGTTCACCCCTAGTACCATATGCTTAACGATTTGTACTTCTTCTCCAACTTAACTTCCCTTAATCAATTTCCCCAAAATCAAGAACATCAGACATCACAAATCTGCATCTTCTTCTCCAACTAATAAACAAACCACTTCACATATCACTTTTAAATCTTTAAAATGTTTCAACCTTGGATCTACAACTGAATTCATATCATCTTGCGTTAAAAAAAACCTAATTGCAGAACTTCCGCAAATCCCGCTCTTTGAAAAACGCACCTCCAAAGAGACGACCGCCTCCGGCGAGCTCTGTGCCACCGCCTCCGGCAAGCTCTGCGCACCGCCTCCAGCGAGATCGAAAGGATGTGTTGTCGCACAGGTTCATCACCAATGGGAGCGACGCATTGTTGAGTTTGTCACCACAGTTTCGTCATACAATCATCTAGAAGAGACGACGAGAATGACGGATCTTGTCGCCGGTGGTGGTGAGGACCTGCTTCAAACCTTCGTCAATTTCTTCAACCCCTTAATTTCATTTTTTTGATTTATGCTGCTTCGAGGGCTTCAAATGGGGAAGAAGATGGAAAAATAAAGAAAAGAAAGTTGCTTTAAACCACTGGGAATCTCAGAAAGGAGTAATGGTGGTGATGGCGACGAGAATGAGGGATCTGTAAATGGCATGTTGAAGAAAGGAGTACTGGTGGGGTTTTTGATTGGGAGGTTGAAAGGGTTTTTGTAAGAGGTTGAATGACAGAAGAAGAAATGGGGAAGAAGATGGAAAAAGAAAGAAAAAAAGAAAAATTAAAATGGAAAATAGAAAAGGACGAAAGTACCCTTGATTTTTTAGCATTTCGCGTTAGTTAACGGTGAAAAATGGACGGAAGGACAAAAAAACGGAATTTGGCATTGTTCAGGGACAAAAAAATAGAAGAAAAAAATAGGCACAAAAACGCATAATCGGGTAAACCACAGGGACAAAAACAATAATTTACTCTTTTTAAAAATAATTTTTTTAAATGAATATTTTTTTAAAATAAAATTTTATTTTAAATCTCAACTTTAATAGCTATATGTTGATATTTTATCATTAAAAATTTCATTTTTAAATTATATATAATTTAATTATGTTCTTGGATAATGGTATAATAGTCAAATTTTATTATTAAGAATGGCCATTCACAATGTAAAATAAATGAGAACGCTAATTTGTCCAAACATACATAATTTATCCATAGAAAATTTAATGACTAAAAAACCAAACAAGCCCCTAGATTCTAAAATAATAAAACTTTATATGTTTGTTCTATTATCTTTTTTGTAAGCAACCTTATATGTGTAGGGCCAAGTATATCATTGTGAGTATTCATGTAAATGAATTGAACGTTCACGGGCTATTCACGAACGTAGGAAGAAAGTGCGTTTATGTTCGTTCTCTTGTTAAGAAATGAACATGAATAAGATTTTATGTTCGTTACTTAAATAAACAAACACGAACATAGGTCTTGTTCGTTCATTTACGTTGGTCAATGGTCAACAGTCTATTCGTTAATGTTTGTTTGTGCATGTTCATTCATTTATGTTCGATAACTTTAAATATTAAGTATCTATATTAAAACCATTCTATTTGGACAAATAAGCACAAACAATTATATAAAAATATTACATATAAACATTATTTTGTATTAGTTCATATGTTCATTCGTTTATGTTAATTCGCTTATCTTCTTAATGATGTGTCACAAATCGTTTGTGAACAAACTAATCTTTTAGCAAACAAATACAAACACAAAAATTTGTTCGTTTAAGTGTTCATATTCATTCGTTTATTCGGTTAAACTTAAACAAACAAACATAAACAAATACTCTTCATATTTGTTCGGTTTGATTACAAGCCTATTTTGTCAGTGAAAAAAAGGTAGTGGCGAAATTGAAGCAGAGGGAATAACGAACGCTTTTACTATGTTCCAGAGTCACTCTCGAATCCTCATGAAGATACATATGGAAGCTTCTATCCGTTTCCTGATTCACTCACTCCCAGAACTTTCAAGAATTAAACTGAACGATCATCTCAACTATATAAACCCCAAACTACATTCAGCAATCACAATATCATCAAACATTCAATAAAGCGTCATCAACATTGCATCCTACAACTGTTCACTAATTGTACTTCCCACCATGAGGACGATGGTACTATTGGAATTGCTGTATCTATTCTTCGCCGGAAAATGTGCCGGATCTCTGTTATCTTTAATCGATCATCCTGATCCAATTGGAAGCAGTTTATTGTCCGATATCATTAGTTCTGATCTGTTTTCAAATCCTTTCAAAGAATTGGAGCAGATTCCATTCGGAATCGAGCGAGACGATGAAGTGATTGTAGCTCCGGCGAGAGTTGATTGGAAGGAGACAAGTGACGGTCATGTGATCACGATGGATGTCCCTGGGATGAAGAAGGAAGAACTGAAGATTGAGGTGGAACATAATCGAGTTTTGAGAGTTAGCGGTGAACGGAAAAGAGAGGAGGAGGAGAAAAGCGGCGGTGATCACTGGCACCGCCGTGAACGGTCGTATGGAAAGTTCTGGAGACAGTTTAGGTTACCTGAGAATCTCGATCTGGATAAGGTGAATGCGAAGCTTGAGGACGGAGTGTTAATCATATCGATCGGAAAGTTGTCACCGGACCAGATAAAAGGGCCTAAGTTGGTGAGTATTGGTGGCGAAGAACCACCAGCGGTGTCTGCGGCGGAGACCAAATCGGAACTTTGAAGGGATGACTACGCACTTTTGATGCAAGGCTATGTTAACTGCCGTTTGCTGGTTGAGTGAAATTGTTATGTCGATAATAAAAATCAATGTAAAATAAAAATATACTTTATGTACTAAAAATTTATAAAACAAAATTGCGTGACCCTAAATATATGTAACCTAATGCTTTTTTTTCTAATTTTAGAACTGTACTAGGGATGAGCATATGTTGAAAATTGAACTGGTTCTGTAATGAATTAAGGGACTCATACGGTACCTAGACATTAGAATATATTGTGTTTTTGTTCTTAGGGAAAACTCTATACAACTAATTAGCTACCCGACCGGTAGGATAATAACCAAACTCAAACGAATACTAGAATTGAATAGGTATCGTACCGAACCCAGGCATTCGGTATCTGGTTTTGAGATCCAGAAAAACTCGGTACTACTAATTTGGTACTAGTTTGGTATTGTGCTCATATCATATTGTCTTAAAATTTTCATTAAGATAATATTTAGCTGCAAAAACGAAAAGTTAGCCGATTTGGTCAAAATTTTGCACTTCAAATAGGTTAAATATGATATTGAACATTCCAATCCAACCACAACTTGAATTAAGAGTTTGACAAAACAATAATTTTCTTGGACTATTATTATATTTGTTAATAGAAATGTATCATTATTGGATGAATGAAGTTTTGATTGATAAAAGCATATTTTTGTGGTAAACCTGTAACACAATGTCACAAACTAAATTATGTAATAAAATAATAATAAGAGATTTTTTCATTTGTATCCCTAGTAAAAGAAAAAAAAAAATCAAAGATACAAGACCAAATAACAAAATAATGTTGTTACAACATAAAGAACCAAAAAACTAACATATGTGGTTAGTTTGATAAAAAAAACCAAAAGTTATACGGTAAACTAGTAGAAAGGTTAAAGTTTGATAACTCATTTTATTTATGGGCGATAATTCTCGACACAATCAACAATCTGATATAAACTCAACAGGGAAATAATCAAGTTCGGTTGACTTCCAATGAGATTCCACAAAAATAGGTTGAATTATCTAACTCATTTATAAATCGGATCTGGATTAACATAAATTTGTTCAACTACCAACTCTTTCAGTCTGATCTAAATTTCTAAACATGACATGCTAATCTAAACCTGTCAACCCAAAACTTGTTTGTGTTAGACTATCCCCATGAGCAACTCAACTCAACCTAATTTTTTCAATAAAAAATAATTTCTCTCTCTTTCATATGAAGTATACAACTCAATCCAACCTTAATTTCACACTCATTAACAAACAAACCCAACCTAATTAAACCAACCAACTAAAACATTGTGCATCATATTTAAATAATATAATAATAACAGAAAGAGGTGGCCCTTGCTTGTGACTAGGGGTGCCCAACGGGTCAACCCGACCTGGCTCTTATCGGGTCGGGTCCGTCGGGTTTGAGGTTAAAAAAATCCTAACCCGAAACCTGACCCGATAAGGATTCGGGTTTGTCGGGTTCGGGTTGGTCGGGTTTCGGGTTTGTCGGGTTGACCCGATCGGGTTGGTCGGGTTACACTTGAGTTAGGAAATTTTGGTAAAAATTAAAGAAATTATTTAATATATTAAATTTATGACTTTTAATTTAACACTTGTAATTATTAATTAATTTTTAATGAATATTTTATCATATAATTTGCTAATTTATTTAATTTAATAGTAAAAATATCTTAATTTTTATAAGAAATAAAATACTTAACCTTTAATCGGGTCAACTCGAACCCGACAAAGGTAATAAATTCTAACCTGAAATCCGACCCGATAACGAATCGGGTTGGTCGGGTCGGATTTAAAAAACCCGATAATAACATGGAACCCGAATAGACCCGACCCGATTAGCATAATCGGGTTCGGGTTTGAGTCGGGTCAGGTCAACCCTTTGAGCACCCCTACTTGTGACATAGGCCTTAGTCACCTCTAAGGCTCTAATGTGAGAATTTTTTTCAGAAATAGGCTTCATTTGGCTTGAATTTTCACAAATAGGCTCGTTTTTTTCCGATTTTCAAAAATAGGCTTTATTGAGTCCTGGAGGCCGGCTTCCCCCTTAAAAAAGTACTCCCCGAGACCGGCATCCCCTCGTCTGACACGACCACTGACGCATGTACTCCCCGAGGCCGGCTTCCTCTAAAATGCCTCCCCGAGGCCGGCTTTAGGCCACCCGAAATTCAACCCACTCGGCTATATATTCCACACTTCACGCCCACCACTAAACCACACATTTTCTTCTCCCCAACACTTCACAAAATTCTCAATATTATCAACCCTTTACAATCAATTACAAAAAAAAGGAAAATAACATATTTCTAATACCATGTGGCGAAGTCAAAAAACCTTAATCATTGAACTTCGACTACAGGTTGAGATGTTAGAAGAGAGAGTTGACAAAATGAGTCAACAAGCTCGAGCCCGTGAACTTCGAATTATCATTGACGAGATGCAACGTACAATATGTGAAATGGATAACCTGGCTTATGAAGGGGTGGCGGAGGAGGCGGTTCAGGAAGCAAACGCACATATGATGCAACGTACGAGGGGAACGCCTCCACCGACATTACAGTTTGTGGAGCAGCAAACTCAAAACTCCTCAATACGTAATCAACAACCAGAAACAATTGACTTGGTTGAGGAGTATGGTTGGGCCAGGAGTGTAGAGGAATTTTACTTGAACGGGGATAGGCGCGGGAATGAAACCTTTTGCTATATTGTATTCTTAGGTAGTACCCAGGTACCTAGAGGGTTTTAGAGTACCCTGTTAGTTGAGAATTCAAGCTCAGTTTTGTGCCGTGGGGTACATAATTTAATTATATTATTATCCATATTTTTAATCGAATCTCAAATGTAAATAATTGTATATTTATTACAGCATATAGATTGTTGGGTTAGAAGATGGATGCGTTATCGGTTGTATCTTGGCTATAATACTAGAGAATATAAGCGATGGACAATAATGCCTACCAAGTTTGAGTCTCTACTCTTACCACCTCACGGATCAGATTCTGTAAAATATGCAGATGACAGTTTGACACCTTACCCCGCTTGGGGGGACGTGGATGTCTTATACATCCCGTTACGTTTAAATGATAACGTTTGGTTGCTTGTGCAGATGCATCTTGTTAGCAACGAGACATGTTTAATTTGCAGTTGTCGTCGTTTGATAAAGCGTGACGTGCTTACGGCAACCCTAAAACGTTGGCTAGATGTTTTGCCTGGTTTTAAAAGGAGTTTCTCCTATGAAGAAAGAAACCCCCAACTTCAGGCGAATCTTTATTTCGCCAAAGGCATACCTCAAGGTAGGGAAGAAGACTCTGTTGTGTTTATTTGTAAGTTTATGCACTATTTGGTAACAGGGAAATCAATCAAGCAAGATGGAGTCATCGATAGCAATCAGATCGCTACGGGTTATCGACAACTTATGGCTCGTGATTTGTATAGCTATCGTATTTTAGAATCACAACCCGAAATTTTTCCTTTTAGATCTGTGGTTTTATATGATGATTTGGATTAAAGTTTCAATTGTATTTGGTATTAATTTATAAAATCGTGATGTTAGTGTTTATTTGACATTTAAAAATCAAGTATTTAAAAAAAATTGAAAAAAATTAAATGTCTAACTTTGGAGCTTGATACAGTACACTTTTAAGTTATTCAGATATAACTTTCTAAATGATAGTTGCGGTATTGATGAGCATGTAAACATACGAAAAAGAATTAGAGCAAAAAAATAAGTAATGAAAGAGTTATGACAATCTGAAAATGCAACAAAATGGTTTTTTGTAATCTAAAAACACACAAAATGCTAATTTCATGCATGAAAATGCAAAATTAGTGTTTATTTGTAATTTAAAAATCAAGTATTTAAAAAAAAATTATAAAATTAAATGTCTAACTTTAGAATTTGATACAGTACACTTTTAAGTTATTCAGATATAACCTATAAATGATAGTTGCGGTATTGATGAGCATGTAAACATATGAAAAAGAATTAGAGCAAAAAGATAAGTAATGAAAAAGTTATGACAATCTGAAAATGCAACAAAATGGTTTTTTATAATCTAAAAGCATACAAAATGTTAATTTCATGCATGAAAATACAAAATTAGTGTTTATTTGTAATTTAAAAATCAAGTATTTAAAAAAAAAATGAAAAAAATTAAATGTCTAATTTGGAGCTTGATACGGTACACTTTTAAGTTATCCAGATATAACTTTCTAAATGATAGTTGCAGTATTCATGAGCATGTAAACAAATGAAAAAGAATTAGACCAAAAAGATAAGTAATGAAAGAGTTATGACAATCTGAAAATGCAAAAAAAAAGGGTTTTTTGTAATCCAAAAACATACAAAATGGTTTGCAAAAGTCAATAAATTAAACAAAAATAAATAATTACATAATACAACTTTGGCAAAAAATATAAGCTAATGATTGTGGCCCCTTCTTCCTCCTGTCCCACAATTCGGTGGTCTTCTGTTTCTTGTCGGCCTTTGTTGTTCTTCATGATTAGGTGGCTCTATATTGATGTCAAACCGATGGACCGGACTCATGTGTTGTTGATCAGAAAATTGGCCCGCGAAATAATTATGAGGGGAACCTTTGAAACTGAATTCGTGAGAATATTGTTGGTGAGCATACGCGGGGGGGGGGGGGGGGGGGGGGGGTATTAAACAATTCCGGGAAAAAATCATTTTGAGAGATCTCATCCATATTAAGTGCATTTTCGTTTTGAAATTGCGTACTAGAGCCCCCTTGTTCAAAGTTCCAACTTGGATTATAGCCCATCTAGTGTGATGTACTGGCACCACCAGGATATTCAGTTTGAGTTTGTTGGGCACTAGATTCCCCCCGGTTTGATGGGCCCTCATCTTCTGTCTGAGTTTGTGAATATGCAACATTGGTCAGTAACAGAAGTAGTTACTGCTCCAACTGCACCAGAACCTTCAACTCATTATGAGTCCGCAAACATGGCTGGTCCATCGGCAACTGCCCCCTCATTTGATAATTCACACCCTCCACCAGCAACCAGTCTTGGTCTTAATAACAATGAAGATGGCGACTTGGATAGATAGGAAGACGAACCACAATGTGATGACACGAGAGACGAATTTTATGACAACGGTGAGGCGGATGAAGGCGGCCCGCACGTTGACCAACGTCCTCAACAGGCTTTGTATGACTATAGCCAATTTGAAACAAATGCACAAACTGAGGTTGATGAGCAGGGCCCCATCTCTGATGAACAAGATGAAATATTATTTTGGAACTCAAGCAGGCCTGACCACTTACAAATTAATATGTTTTTTTTTAACAAGCAAGAGATGATTGACGCAGTTAGGTCTTGGAATATAGGCCAAAATAAAGAGATTTGGGTTGTTGATAGTTCAACTACAAGGTGGGTTTCTAGGTGCTCTACTCTTAAACCAGAAAAAATACGGAACAACCCAGATGAGAACCTCACATCCACCAGCAACCCGTCTACCAGAAACCCGTCTACCAGAAACTCATCCACTAGCAACGAGTCTACCATAAACCCATCCACCAGCAACCCGTCTAACCGAAACCCATCCACCAGCAACCCCTCTAACCGAAACCCATCCACCAGCAACCCATCTAGCCGAAACCCTTTCACCAACAACAACACATCTGCTATCATCCCGGCCCCATGTGAATGGTATGTTCGTGCAATTAAGAAGCGGAAGGAAGGGTTGTGGCAACTAAGAAAATGGGTAGGCATGCACAATTGCGCTCAAGGTACGGTTTCTGGAAACAACAACAGATGTTTGACGTCCGAGTTCATAGCCACCAAAATCCTCCACCACGTATGGATCAATATCGTATACCCGGTAAAACACATTATATCAGATGTCAGTGAACATATTAAAGTTGACATATCTTACATCAAGGCTTGTGATAGGCATATTGCTATAGAGAGGATATTCGGGACTTGGGAAAGCAACTTTGAAGAGTTGCCCAAGTACATTGATTCTTTATTGGCGTCAAACCCGTCCACAATCGTTCAGTGGTCAATTAGGGAGAGGGAGAGTGTTGATGACGCCCGACATATTTTTAAATCTATTTTTTGGGCTTTTGGACCTGCTATCTCAGCCTTTCCGTATTGCATGCCTGTTATTTGTGTAGACGGGACATTTTTAAAAGGCTCGTACAGAGCGAAACTGTTGACTGCCGTCACAAAAGACGCGAATAATCAGATTTTACCTCTCATGTACGCCATTGTTGACGAGGAGTCAAACGAAAATTAGGCATGGTTCTTCAATCACCTACGATGGTACGTTGCAAATCAACGTAATGAACAATCTGGCAGGCTACGTCTGTTATGTGTCATTTCTGACAGGCACCAAGGGCTTCTATATACAATGAACAATCTGGAAGAGTGGCGGGAGCCAAATGCGTATCATAGATATTGTCTGAGGCACGTCAGAAGCAACCTCAACAAGCGTTTCAAAAACCACCGAATGAAGCAACTATGTTGGGTGATGGGTGCCACGACTGAATTGCGTAAGTTTGAGGTAGCCAGAGACGAACTCATATCTATCAACCCGTCCGCGGGGCCGTATCTGGAGAAGATCGGGCTTGATAAGTGGACTCTTTTGGGAGACACAAACCATAGACGTTGGGGGAACACGACATCAAACATCGCCAAGAGTTACAACAATGTATTGCGTGGAGCTAGGCTTCTCCCAATTAAGGCAATGGTTGACTTCACATTCACAAAAACTGTCAACCTCTTCAGAGAGCGTGCTGAAAAAGCGTCTAAATGTAACACGCCCTTTACACCGCGTATGTGGGGTCTTTTCACCAGGCGCGACGTATATGCACGGTTGCACGATATTCTGATCTTTGACTACAGGGAGGGCGTGTACATGGTGAGGACAAGGGTTCAACCCGGCCAAAGTGGTGGGAACGATCAAACGGTGACTTACAACGATGGAAACGGTTCTTGTACATGCGGGAAGTGGCAAATGATGCGTTTTCCGTGTTCACATGCTATTGCCGTTTGTCGTCATAGAGGTGATGACCCGAACCGTCTCGTGAATCGGGTGTATACAACACACTTTTGGCAACGTCAATATAGAAAAGCCTTTACGCCGCTAGCCTATGTCTTTTACTGGAACGACCCGAATTGGGGATTGAGAGCCGCAAGTGGAAGAATTTCAACAAGAAGGGGGAGGAGACAGGTGAATAGGTACCCTACCGAGATGGACCATGCAGATCCAACGCAATCTGGCAGAAACCGTTGTGGAATTTGCGACCGAGAAGGGCATAACAGAACCACTTGCAGAACTATTAGTAGAGATTGATTGTAGAAGCATTGTGTGCTTTTTAGTTATTTATTTGGTACTAAAATTAACGTATTATTAAATATGTAATAGTTTTTTAATGCACTTTTTAATATGATAAGACAGTTTTATTTCACATGATATATCAAACTATATTACATATCATTCATTCCATTTATGGTAAAAGTACAAACTTCATTAGCTAGAATTCCGTTTTCATGCATGAAATGCTTGAAATCACCACTTATTTTAGAGTAAATTACTGTTTTTGTCCCTGTGGTTTGGCCGTTTCTGCGTTTTTATCCCTGTGCTTTTTTTTTCTTTTTTTTTTGTCCCTAAGGTATGCAAAATTCCGTTTTTTTGTCCTTCCGTCCATTTTCTGCTGTTAAGTAACGGAAAATGCAAAAAAAGTAAGGGTATCTTGGTCATTTTATATTTTCTTTTTATTTCTACTTTTTTTTCTCCATCTTCATCTTCTCTAATCATCCATCTTCATCTTCTCTAACCCTAACCCCATGGCCACCCATTTTCCTCCCAACTTCACCATCCCTTCTCTCTCCTCCGACTTCTCCACCGTCTCCGGCCAGAAAGCACCGCAACAGATTCGCATTCTCCAGTGTAAGACGGTAATTGACAGAAACACCCACCACCGGCGGTAATTTTCCGGCGAACCGGCGGCACACGGCGTCGTAAGGCGAGAGGAAGACGAGTCTGCCGCCGTGAAATAGAACGCTAAAATAGAACGGTTAGTTCTAGGATCCACCTCCGGTGCTCCCTCCGGTTTAACAGCTGAAATAGAACTCAAACTCCGGCGAGTATTGAAATCCTGTTGTACAGATTTAGGTATAAGCAACCGACCAATTCCGTGAATAATTCCGTCGTTCCGGACGATGTCGTCTACGCGAACAACCTCTGCTTCACCGACAAGCCTCACCGATTCCAAATTGGACAGGAGTAAAGGATCGTCAGATAGCGTATTGTGAATTGTGGTTTCATTCGGCCACAGTGAGACGCCAACGTCGCCGGACGATCCCAAAAACCACATGTCTGAGCTCTGTATTCTCCGGCAGGACGATCGCCGGCGGCGGCGGGGAAAGGGTAATGTTGGGTAATAAATTACGAGTTGAAATTAATAAATCGTGTTCGTTACAGGGCAAATTAGGAGTGTTGAGAAGCTTGAGAGTGTAAACGAGGTAAGTTGCAGAAACGAACAAGATCAGGTACAACATGAGCTTCGGGTACGGATACCCATTGCCCCGATTTGATAAAATGGGTGCTGTTGCGTTCGATCTCATCTGATCCCATATAATTTTTTCAGAATCTCTTTGGATGAATTTCATATTGCGTCAAGATTCACACTCAGATCTATGAAATCAAGCCTAAATCTTGAAACGACGGTGAAAATTTCCAGAAACTAAATTAGGGGTTTTAGAAATGAAGTGTTTTAGGAGAGCATGCAATGGTGCCAGCTTGCACACTCCCCTGAATCAAGATGAAGACGATGACTACGATACATATATGTATGTATATGTGTGTGTATGAAAGTGTATCGATGTCTGTGCCGCTGTTTGTGTACAGAGATAGAGAAAGAAGAAGGGCTGTAAATGTTAATTTGAGGGAGGGCGGTTCACATGGTGAAGACAAAGAATAAAAAGGGGGATTTGAATATTTGATGTGAAGGGGTTTGTTTATGGGTTGCAAGATTATAATTAGGGTTAGAGAAGATGAAGATGGATGATTAGAGAAGATGAAGATGGAGAAAAAAAAGTAGAAATAAAAAGAAAATATAAAATGACCAAGATACCCTTACTTTTTTTGCATTTTCCGTTACTTAACAGCAGAAAATGGACGGAAGGACAAAAAAACGGAATTTTGCATACCTTAGGGACAAAAAAAAAGAAAAAAAAAAACACAGGGACAAAAACGCAGAAACGGCCAAACCACAGGGACAAAAACAGTAATTTACTCCTTATTTTAACTTGCTCACGAAAAGCATGGAGGTCCATGACTTCAACAGAATCACCTCTTTGTATCACGCAATGTCTTTTCTGAAGGAGGTGGTTATGCTGCCTCACAAACCAAGCGGGTAAAATCTAAAAATCCAAAAAAAAAATGTATGATTTTAGTTAATTGAACAAATATTATCTTGTAATTTTACAACCACATTTTAAACGTACCATCTTTTGCTTTCTCGTGTCAAATTTCTTAAACCTCCCTTTTAACTGCTTGAGATGAAGAACATTTGGTCCTATTTCACCAAAGTTTTCAATATATCGATCATATTGAGCTTGCTCTGCATCAAGCCAACATAGTTGCTCCTCGTCTACAATTTCTTCTGCATGTACCTCATTGTAATCTCTAGCTATCAAACTTTCTAACTCAGCCTCATCTAAAGTAGGCGAATCATACACGTAATGAGATGGAGGAGACTCGTTATTCGACGAACTCATTGTTGTTTTTTTTATTTGTGAAGTGTTATAAGTTGTGAAATATGTTTTTTTTGTGAAGTGTAGGGGGGAAGAAGATGTGTAGTTTTTTTTTTGTGATATGTTGAAAGAACCCGGTGTGAAGTGGATATATATAACCGAGTGGGAATGGCCTAAAGCCGGCCTCGGGGAGGCATTTTAGAGGAAGCCGGCCTCGGGGAGTACATGCGTCAGTGGTCGTGTCAGACGAGGGGATGCCGGTCTCGGGGAGTACTTTTTTAAGGGGGAAGCCGGCCTCCAGGTCTCAATAAAGTCTATTTTTGAAAATTAAAAAAAAAACGAGCCTATTTGTAAAAATTCAGGCCAAATGAAGTCTATTTCAGAAGAAAAAAAAAAAAAAAAATTCCTAATGTGATTGGAGTAAAAGCTAAAAAGGTTGCTTTCTAATGGGTGATGATTTATCGTGGAACAACAATGGAGGTCACCACCATCTTCTTCACTTCATCTGAGAAGAAACCCTAACAATGGAGAATCACATTCAAATCTCCTTAAACAAGATCTCATACTTATCGATCACCATCGCCACACTCACTCTACTCCTCGTTTTCCTCTTCCAAACACCACCAGAAGCCTGCATCGACCCCCAACGAAGCCCTAACCACAAACCTCACCCCAAATCCTCCTGCGACGCCGCTCATCGGCCAATCACCACCATCGATCACAAAAACCACCGTCTCTGGTCCACCAACACCTGGCGAAAATCCGTCGATTCGTTCACATCAATCTTCCATCATCTCCAAACCCTAAAGCACGTCTCTAACCGTACACACGCATTAATTCTCTCCGCAGGCGGTGGTCAGGCCGTTATGGCACTAAAACAGATCGGATTACATGATGTCACCGGGGTCGAATTGATTGATTCTCCGCCGTTAGTGAGTAGAGCAGATCCCCACAATTTGCCCTTTTTCGATTCGGTTTTCAATCTAGGGTTCAGTGCACAATTGGATCAGGCATTGTTTCCGTCACGGTATGTTAAGGAGCTGGAGAGGACTGTTAGGGTTGGAGGTGTGATTGTAGTGTGTGTGGAAGTGTGTGGAAACGGTGGTACAAACGAGGTAATGAAATTGTTCAGGAAATCAGAGATTTTGCAAGCGGAAAATGTAACATTGATGGGATCGAAAATGACAATGATCATCACTAGAAGAGTTAAAGCTCTTCCTTGATGTAAGTATACTGTGAATTATGCTTTTGATTGTCATGTTATTTGTTGTAGATCATTGTTAATGCTTATAATACAAGAAAAAGGATAAAAATACAGACACAATTATCATCTTGACATGCTAGAAAACTCGTCCATATTCAAAGGCCGAGCAATCCCATGTACAACAAAATTCTTAGACACAAACAAATCCGGTGCAGTAATTGCAACTCCGTTTATAAACACAATCTGAGAAACTTTTGAAGTTTCGGTGATCTCAACAACTTTACTTTTAACAAGTGTCTTTAATGAAACACCTGCTGACAAACCTGCCAACTGTTCGATAGAATGCCTCTGAGAAACTATATGAAACCTCATAAATCTATCCAACAATGGTGATGACATAGCCATTAGAGCTACATTTGGTGGTGTAAAAATCGTCACAGAATCCAAAATTGGAAAATCTTTAAGAATTCCATCTGTCACTGAATTTAATCCTATTGCAAATTGCATAAACCCGGATTTTGTTAGGAATTTAATCATTTTTCTCCATTCATCTTTGTTACTGATAAAACCGTTTATAGAGCGATTGTTCTGATTTTGTATATCCGGTACACAAACCGGTAAGTTTATGGTTTCTTGATGATGGTTGAATGAAGCTAACGAGCCCGCGAGACCGTGAATTGTTACTTGTTCGTGAAGGAACAAATCCGGGTGGGTAATCAACACGTTATTGATTTCGAGAACGTTACGTTTATTGTCGGCTTTCGTGATTGTTATTTTCTGTTGTTGGATTAAAGTTGGTAAACATGTTTTCTGGGGTTTCTTGAACAAATCTTGGATGGTTAATCTTGATGGTGAAATGTGGTATGAAAGGAAGTGTTTCATCATGTGTGGCGGGATGGAGAGGTTGTTGATGGCGGCATCAGGGATGGCGAAGATGGTGGATTGTGGTGGTGATAGGAAGAGCTCCGGTGAGATGTGGAGGAAAGTGGCGATGAAGTTGTATCCGTTTGATCGGAGTAATTGGGAAGCGTTTGATGTGAAGTCGGTGAATTGGGTGGTGTTCGAGTGGTGGTTGTGATGGTGGCGGAGAGTGGCGGTGATTATGACTGCGAGAAACATGGAGGCGCTGGTGAAGAATACTCCTTTACCCATTTTGGTGGTGATTTTGCAGAGAAAATTACAGAGTGAGACGGTGAAGTGGGAATTAGACTAATAATAGGCTTTGATTAAATTGGCGTAGTAGACCCCTTGACTTTAGGTTATGTGCAAGATTAGTCCATCGATAATTGTAGTGTGATAATTATGTTTTAAACTTTTAAAATTATGTTTTTGTCATATTGTCTTTTAATTTTAAATATTAATATTATTTATCAGAATCAGTTCATTTATGATAACATTTTTCTTAGAAAGACATTTTATTAAACAAGAGCTCCCTTTGGGTATGTTGTATTATAAGATACAATAAAAAAATACACATTGCGATCTCTGTCTTGAAGCTTGAGCGTGCCTGTTTTTTGCTCGGTTAGGCCATTTTTCGGCTTGATTTGGCTCAGTCTCAAACCTCAGCCTTGCTTTTTTCCATGTTCGTTGGTCATGCACTCATTATTGGTCGTCTGGTCCAAGTTCGTCGGCCCCATGTAACAGCTTCTACTCTTTTATGGGCCCAATTGCTCGATCTCAGCTTGACTGTTCTTCCTCTATTGCTAGATGACTTTCTTTGCTTGCCTTTTGGAGATCGTCCTCAATAACTACCCTTGCATGCATTATACGGGGTATGTTAGATAATACATATTGTATGACACAAACCCCGTAGTATATATGGGTTTAGTGTCCATAATTATTTTCTAGTCTAGTTACAGTAATTTAACAATACGTTTATCCGTACAAAATTTTCATTATGTTACATAATACGTGATTTTCTGGATATTATGACATATATATATATTTAGTAGATTACTAGATCACGACTTTGCATATGAACACAAGTGGGGATCACCCCACCGAAAATGGTTTTGGAAAAACGATACAGATTCTCCATGTGAAAGCAAATTTTACGTACTTAAAAGAAAAGGGGATATCTTTTGCTTTATAAAAGCCACATAAAGGAAGCGAAATTAGTCACATAGATCCAAGATTCCGTATATTGTTCATAAGCTTTCGCAATATATATACCGACTTAAAAATGAGTAGACAAATTGGTTATATTGATTCTTATAAGATAATCTAATCTAAAACTACATTAATTCTAGGAATATGTGAGTTTAGCCTTTAAACATGTATAGAACAAGAACATGAATTTTGAAGAAAACTTAACTTTTCAAAAAATAATTAACTAGCTCTTCCATAATCTCAAACAAACACTAAATAAGTCATAGATTTTCTAACTGACCAAAACACACAAACGAGTTTAAAACTAAGCATTAAACAAAGTAAAAGAAATAACCAAAAAAAATAAAAATGCAAATAACTCTGCAAAAACAACGTTTTTTGACCTAAAAGTTCCGTAAACCGCCTTTGGCTATTTATTCGTATGTAATCGTCTTCATTAGCTAACTTTATACTTGTCTAACGCCTAAAATAGAGACATGAATAAAAGTTATTTAGATGTGTATATTTTTCACATAGCATTGAACTTCAAGGAACAAACAATTTATTCTCCACATTTCAGCATGCATCATATACAAACATACACATGCTCACGCGCACACATATTTTATTGTGATAATCAAATTCTAAGTAAATGAAACTTTTTTATAAATCATATGGCAAATAACTAAAAAATTTATAGCATAGTAATATATAAATAATCAAAATACATTTTATAAATCATATGACAAATAACTAAAGGATTTAAACTTATTTGATTGAATTCTCTAAATTATTAAAAGTGTAATATATTACTCTGAACTTTTAATTAACTAAAAATATAAGTTTATCTCAATATATTTAAATTAGAAGCAACTATCATTAGGATTCAAAAATAATTTAATATATCAGCGTATTAAATTGACTATTTTTTTAAGTTTACGATATCATGTTACATTTTTAATAGCTTAGTGTAGTAAAGAACTTTGGATAACCAAGTTCAAAGTACTGAAAAGTATTTTAATCTATTTAAATTGCTCATCAACCAATAAGCTGTAAGTTTAACTATTTAAAATTGTTCTATCTAGTCCAAATTTTAATTAAAGTCTTAAGAAGGTAATGTCAACCTTTGGATTAATCACAAAAATGTTAATCCAAATTTATTTTTTTACTTTCATTGTTTTGTTTTGTTTTTTTTTTATTATTCTGTTTTTGTTTTAAAAAAACAATATTATATGATAATTAAATGTGATTATATATTTATATCAAATGTGTTTAAGTATACAATCGCATATGATTATACAAATACATCACATGTGATTATCATATAATGTCTTTTTTTTTTTTTTGGTTTTGAACAAAAAAATAAATAAATAATTAAAAATAGTTTAATTAATTAGTGTCAAATGTCAAAAATACTCATCCATATATAAAGCATGTAATTAATAAAATTGTTGTAATTTGTCGTTTGAAATTATATTTTTTATATAGATTATATAGAATGCTTAAACTCTTAAAAATCGATTCCAAACCACAATGCTAGCAAATGGTGGGTCTCCTTTTAAAAATTTTACACATCTTAGTGCTAATGAATTTTTAAATCCACAAACAAAACAAATTATGATCTATAAAAGTCATAAACTATTAAATTTTTTATTATATCCGAAATATGCACGTATGTATGTTTAACGTAATAGTCTGATCATTAATCAAATATGAATTCTCTCGCATTGTCAGTTTGAACATATCCGAAATCCAGTGACATGATAAACAGACAAAACAACTAAGCAAATTAGAAAAACCATTATCATATATTGATCAAATGGTAAATGTGACAGTAAATGTTTTGGGACATATATTTACTTAAATAAAAATCCCAACAAAAAGAAAAATATAAAGCTTTTAATGCTTTTCATCATCTCTTCTACGAGTAACCCTGATGTAGCAATAAAGCGTTGCAAAAACCGCCGTGACAAGACCACCGATGATCACACCACCGCCAGCGACGGACTTATCGGAGTGATGGCGGTTTTCCGTATGAACCTCCTGGCCACCACTCTCGCCGTTCACCTCCACCACCTCACTTGACGGAACCAGAGAAGATGATGAATATATAGAGGTAATAGGTGATGTAGGTGGATCGGAAATATACGACTCCATTTCTGTTCTACCAGAAAGGTGAATCAGTCTGGCAGTGGTTTGTCGGAGACACAAGATTCCGGCGAACAAGAAGCAAAAAGTTATAATTTTTATGGTACCCATTAGTGATTTAATTTTTAGAGCACAATTGTGGTGTTCTTCTTTTGGTGCTTAAAGGGTTCAAAAGGTATATATAGAGAGGAAAAGGGAGCGGTTTGAACTTTGAAGGGTTTGGTAATTATAATAAAGTATAACTTAAAGCTTTTCAAAAAAAAAAATGTATAGCTTAAAAATAATATATTATTGTATTTTGCATATGTTCTGTTTTGTAACGCGTTTTAACTAAGCTGTTGTACAGTACATCAACCGAACCACATCGGTTAAGATTTTTGTGGGCCGCAAACCGAAAATTGCTCAGAGTTAGTGTAGGTGAACCTCCGTAGCTACAAGGGGTATATTTTTGTTGCTCCTAAGATTCGAGCTTATGACCTCCAAATATTTTCGTCAATGAAAAACACGTTTTGTACCACTAACACCCACTTTTAGTTTATTACTTTATTTATCACCATCTTCTTAGTGAGCATATAAAGTAAGCACAAAATGTAGTTGTCGATTAGATTACATCTCGTTAGATTACATTCAATAAGTTTGGGTAATTTCCCTTCACGACAAATTAATGATTATATAGTTGTCGATTTATGATTTATCTTAATTGCAAAAATTGAATCAAAATTAAGAATCTTGTGGTCACAAATAATAAAGTTTGTTGCAATGCCATAGATGTCACATTAATGTTATGGGTACGTTATGATTGTATTTGTGGAGTCGAGAGAATATATTTTTAGTTCGGTTGTTTGGCATGTGTCCTTTTATGAGAGTGAAACCATAAATGATATCATGTCTCATTAAACTTTTGAACGGAATATTCGTTTGACTATTTCCAAACGGTTTGTCAGTTTTCTCTTAAAGCATCTCTAACGGTAGCTTTTTTAAAAACGTATTCCAATTTTTTTTCTATTAAGTTTTTAGTTAATTTTATATTTGTCTTTTTTAGTCGTCTATGTATAATAGTCTTTTATTTTAAACCTTAGATATATTATACACAAATTCTTTATTATATTTTTATTAGTTAATAAATAAATTATATAATATTTAGTGTCAATTATTATAAAATATTTATATTAGATATTTTAAAAAATAATATATTTAGTAAGGATGTTATAAAAAGTGTCAAATTATATAAGGGGTATTTATAAAATATTTAAGATATATTAAGGTAAATTAGAAATATTGTAATAGAAAAAACTTTTAGAAAGGTTAACCATTAGAGATGCTATTTATGTAAAGGTTTTTGGTAAGTAGATTGTTGATGTGGCAAAAGTAATAAGTTATTGTGAGGTTAATCATTGGGGATACTCTTAGTTTCTATTACCCGTTGCCAGGGCCGGCCCTCAGTTCATCAGGTCCCTAGGCGAACACTGATTTTGGACCCCTGCCGTGTTTGTCTATCCCTAGGTGTATTTAATTGTGTCTACTTTAAATGCGACACGTCTAGCGTTTCTAGAGGCAAAAATACAAATCAAATCCGGATAGTTGAGTTTTTGGACCCTATGTGTCGCAGACTTGTATTTTTTTTATTAAACTTATTGAATAAAACCATAAAATTATAAATTTATAAATGGTTCAAAACTCAAACCATAATTTGATTAAAAAGAAAAAGTCAAAACACTAAAACCAACATGTAAAATTTAGAACATATGTGTTTGTGAACCACGCTCGTTTGTGAATTTGAAATAGTGTACCTCACGTTCGGGTCCTTTTGTACAACGCAAAGGCAGCATCTCAAATTTGGGGATAAAATAACTAAGGTAATTTATGGGCTTTAAATTATATAAGTGATTAAAATAAAAATAGGCTGCTAATTTTTTTTAGGTGTAGGCTCAGGCCTACTACATCTCCCTTCAAGGCCGGTCATGCCCGTTGCACGTTGGCATGGTCACGTACATTGAGGCTTGATGGTGTCGTCATGCTGTATTTACGTTTTTTAAAACCTTGCTCTGAACAATGATCGATATACCATGATACAAATACTTTGAATTTTCTGACCTACCGCCAGTTCGAAATCCACCTTAAATTATCACACATTACTATATATCCCGTTCATTTCAACCTCCATAAACCCTTTTGTCATGTGACAAGTGTTTGTACTTTGTTGATTTGATACTTATATAAAGATAAAGAAGACATTTAGTAAAAGTTTGTTGAATAATTTGATATCTAATGTGAAATGAAATGGATATAACTAATAATTTAAATTCGAATACACCTAGAAAACAATGTAATACATATGTTTTAAAATTAATTATATTATATATCTTGGCATATTGCAAGTCTGCATAAGATGAAGATTATATTATTATTAATGATGAAAGGGTATTTATGCTACGTGTGGACATTTTGTTTTTCGTTAAACAGATACATACGTCCAGAAGAAAAGTTAATTAGTGTCTAGATTCTCATTATTCAGTTATATTATCGTTCAATAAAGATGGCGTATGTTGAGTTCGTTCTTCCTTCCAAGAAACATGCGACATTTTTTATATTTTTTTCAAACAATGCAACGTTTCTGATTCCAAAATATTTATTTAATCCAGATTTAGTTAATAAGCATAAAATATTAGTAACAACTACTTATAAATTTTACTGCGATTCATAAACTGTGTCAACTTTATCGGTGATCAATTTATTTTCGTTCAATTTTCATTTGAACAATTTACCATTTTAAGCAAAATGACATATTCTTTTGAATTTCCTTAATTTTAGGTGGGGCCGGCTCTGACAATTTGGAGGTACTATTCAACTTCATCATGGACATAACAATAAAGATTAGTAAAAGGGTCCTACTAATCATACTCTAAGAAATTGATATAGAGAGAGAGAAAAAATATGGGTTTTTATGCCAAAAGTTACATAGAATTCAACACTTATTTTTAATCAATTTGGTTTCTTTTTTATTACTATAAATTGCATAGTAAAATCCTAAGTTTGCAACAAATATTTACTTGGCAAATAACAAAAGTTGTTTTTATTATTCTTTTAAAAAAAATACAAAACATCAATTTGCTTGTATTTTTTTAATACTGTTTGATTTTTTAGTGGAATTATCTTTTAATATATATAAGCTAAAAAAAATTTAAAAAGAAACATTGTAATAATATACTTAAATTTATACTAATGTCATAATCCAACCCAACCCAACTATTTATTATAAAAGTAATTTCTCTCTCTACCACATATACAACTCAACTAAATACAAACGCTTTACTCCCATCAACAACCCAACCCACATCCCAATATTTTATTAAAAAAATTTAATTTATAATGTTTTTATTATAATAAAAGTTTTGAACGTTCTTAAAAAATCTAAAAAAAACTAAATAATTTATTAAATTATAAGAATATTTATATATATATATATATATATATATATATATATATATATATATATATATATATATATTACATTAATAAGCATACTTTATAAATTGGATAAATCAAGTTACAAAAAAGTGACATTTTTCAAAAATATATATATGTAAACTAAATATGACATGGATGCAAAAATATAATAAAATATTAGGTGAGTAGGGTCCTTCATCTCAACTCAAGGTCGAGCAATACTTTTAAATTTTTTATTGAAATTTGGTGATCATCCTTTCAAAAGGTTGTCAATGTGGCTAGTCTTAGCATTTCCCGATTTATTTATATATTTTCCAATTTAAAACTAATTCACAAATTTTAAAAACCACGATTAAACACTAAAAGGAAAAGGTACGGTATTAAAGGGTCCTACAAAAAACACAACCACGCTTTATATATATATATATATATATATATATATATATATATATATATATATATATATATATATATATATATATATATATATATATATATATATATATATATATATATATAAGTTGGAAAAATAAAATTCGGATACCGAGTACCTGATTACCCGGATTTTTCGAAAAATATTACCCGTATTTGTTACCCGGAAACCGGTTATCCGAAATCAGGGTACCTGGATTTTCGGGTACCCAGATTTTCGGGTATCTGGATTTCGAGTATCGAATATTTTTTCGGGTACCCGTTTTTTCGTTTATTTTTGAACACCCCTATATAAAACAAATGTTATAGAAATCTGGTTGCACGACGAACAACAAGATAGTCAGTTGGAATGAACCGATTATACCGATGGTCATAATTTGGTCGGAACCAGTCATTTGGACATAAAATCCGGATAACCGACCGGTCGAACCATAATTTTCTTTTTTTACAAAAAGGATAAAATAATAGGCATATATATTTTTTATATAGGTTTTGGAACTCAAATACAATAAATATATAAGGTGCTTTTAGCTTTTTGTCATTTATACATTAGAGATGAGAAGACACATATGTTAGTCGTCTGGAAGAGTTTTGCAAATATTAAAACAATTATGAACCTATTTTATGTTAATTATATTTTATTAATTTATGAATATTTTAATATTTAGTTACTTTTTATATAAAATGAAAAAAAAAATTAAAAAAATTTTACTAAAAAAAGTGAAAAGGAAAAGAGATTAAAAAAGTATCATTTTTATAATGAAATTTTTTTCACCATTATATAAAATGAACTTTCTTTTAAACATACGTAAATCAATTTCGTTATTTTATTTAATTTTATTTAAAATTTAGTAAGACAATATTTTGTTTTAAATCCACAACATATATTTTTATTACTATTATATTGTATTAATCTTTGGATATTTGTTTTGTAAAAAATGTCATTTTTATTATTAAAGAAAGTATTATCTTTTTCTTCTTATTAATGTATGGAGTTAAATTACCACTTTACAATCATTGTTTTAATCACATTACTTTTCAATCATTCCAATCATTGTTTCATTATGATTTTTCTACTAAGGAGTGAAATTAGAATGACCCTTAGTAAAAAAATTTCTTAAAGCCAAAAGTGGCCTCCCTGAGGCTGGCTTTTGCCAAAAATGCCTTCTCGAGGCCGGCTTTTGCATTTTATGTACTTTCCGGTTTGTTATAGTATTTCTTTTACATTACTCCCTCCGTCCCATTTTTAGTGTCCACTACAAAAAATCACACAGTTTAAGAAAAGTACATTAATTATACTATATCACTAATCAAATTTTCTCTTTCCCACTTAAATGTTTTTTAATTGCTTGAAATTTAGGAAAGAACAATCTTTGTGGGACAAACTAAAATAGTATAGTGGATAATAAAAATGGGACGGAGGGAGTATTATATTTATGACTCACACCGCAAACACTTTTAGGGGGTGTTTGGTTCGCTGGAATGTTTCTGATGGAATTTGAATCTATGAAGGAATTGGAATTGTCAGGAATTGGATTCCAATTCCGTACTCTGTTTGGTTGGCAGGAAATTGAATTGAAATTCAATTCAAAATTATGTTTGGTTGTCAGGAAATGGAATTGGAATTTTGTAAAAATACGAATTTGCCCTTATTCGTGTAGGTGGTGGTGGTGGTGGTGGCGACAACGGCAGTGGTGGAGGCGATGGTTGGCGGTGGTGGGTGGCGATAGTGGTGGGTGGCGATAGTGGTGGGTGGTGGAGGCGGTGGCGGAGGTTGGTGGTGGAGGGTGGTCGTATCGGTGGTGGTGGTGGTGGGTGGGTGGTGGTGATGGCGGCGACAATGTAGTGGTGGAGGCGGTGGGTGGCCTTGGTGGGTGGGTGGTGGCGGTGGCGGCGGGTGGTAGTGGAGGGTGGTCGTAGCGGTGGGTGGCGGCGACGGTGGTGGTGGTGGTGGCGGTGGCGGGTAGTGGTGGAGGTGGTGGGTGGCGACAACGGTAGTGGTGGGTGGTGATGGCGGCGGGTGGTGATGTGTGGCGGTAGAGGTGGTGGGCGACAGGTGGTGATGGTGGGTGGCGAGGGGTGGTGGTCATCGGTGGGTGGCGGTGGGTGGTCGTCGGCGGTGGAGGCGGTGGGTGGTCGTCTGCGCAGGCAGCGGTGGGTGGCGGCGGGGGGTGGTGGTTGGTTTAAGGTTCAAAGGTGTGTAAGGGTAATATGGTAATCTACACATTCCTTCATTCATGGGATTTCAAAATCCTTCCATCTTTGGATGAAATTCAAATTCCCTTGTTTGATGGAATGTTTTCCAATCAAGGATTCCAATTCCGTCCAACCAAACATAGGAATCCATAGGAATTGGATTCCAATTCCTTCAAATTCCCAAGGATTCCAGCGAACCAAACGCCCCCTTAAGCTTTACAACTTGTACATAAGTTGTACATTAAGCTTTACGACTTGTACATCAATCTCCATCGCTGAAACTACGTCATAACCTGAACTTGTAAATCAGTTGTACATTAAGCTTTACAACTTGTACATCAACCTCCATCGCTGAATCTACCTCATAACCTGAACTTGTACATCAGTTGTACATTCAGCTTTACAACTTGTACACCAATCTCCATTCTGAATCTACCTCATAACCTGATCGAAACCACCAAAACACAATATCTCAACCCAAATAACTTCCTTCACCGTACCCATAACAGGCACCATCATACTTTCTGTAAGTCGTACGTATCGCCGGTATTCTCCGTGACATTCCGGTTGATGGTGGTAGTCGGAAGAATGTGAGGGCTTTACGTGTTAAAATCGCTGGTACTGCTACTTCTCTCCCGTTTTCCTTTGCTCTCTACTACCACCGCCACATTTCTTCCGATGCAAGCGTTCACCGGAAGGTCTTTTTTGAAAGGAAGTTTTTGTGCAGTTCTTCTTCCTTTCCTCCGCTCAGAAGCAGGTTATCTAAGACGATTGATCAATCTCAAGCTGATGATCTCGAATCATGTTTCTACATTGATGAAATTCATGTTGCGGTTTGGGATCTCGGGTCTGATAAGGCCCCTGGCCCAGACGGGTTTACTTTCGCGTTTATTAAGAAATTTTGGAATTCTATTTACCCAGACGGGTTTGGGCTCGTTCTATGATAACGGTAATTTTGAACATGGTTGTAACTCCTCTTTTTTGGTTCTGCTTCCTAAAGTTACTTCCCCATTGGCGTTTAATGAATATAGACCGATTAGCTTGTTGAATTGTCTATACAAGATCATCTCTAAAATTCTTGCTAATAGGCTTAAAGGGGTGATTAGTTTGGTGGTGGGTCCGGAACAAACAGCGTTCATCCAGGAGCGTAGTATTTTTGATGGTCCTTTAATAATTAATGAGATTATTTCGTGGTATAAGAAAAAGAGAAAACAAGCCATGGTTTTCAAAGTTGACTTTGATAAAGCTTTCGACTCTATTAGCTGGAACTTTATTGACGATATTCTTAAACAAATGAAATTTGGTAATAGATGGAGAAAATGGATATACGGCTGCCTCTCCTCGGCACGTATTTCAGTTCTTATTAACGGCTCGCCGTCCGAGGAATTCTCTATGTTTAAGTGTTCGTCAAGGGGACCCTCTCGCACCCTTTCTGTTTATTATCGCCACGGAAGCTCTTAATGTGGCAATGAAATCTGCGGTTAATTCAGGCGTCTTCCATGGTATTTCATTTCCTGATATCAATCTCTCCATATCGCACATGCAATACGCAGATGACGTCATATTCATCGGGGAATGGTCGGTTCGAAATATGGCTAATCTTATTAGAATTTTGCGATGTTTCTACTTGTCGTCAGGCCTGAAAATAAATCTTAATAAATCTTGCCTAATGGGGGTTTCAGTTGACTTCAATGAAGTGGTTGAAATTGCTAATAAATTTCATTGCTCGGCTGGTACCTTCCCGTTTACGTATCTCGGTCTTCCTACGGGATGCTCTATGAATCGCACAGAATACTGGGAGCCGATCATAGCAAAATTTGCATCTAAATTATCAAAATGGAAGGCCTCATCTCTATCATTTGGTGGTAGATTGGTTACAATTAAATCTGTTTTGGGCAATCTCGGTTTATATTTTTTTTTCTATGTTCAAAGTCCCCGAGAAAATAATAAAAAAATTGGAAAGTATGAGATCTAATTTTTTTTGGGGTTCAAAACCGGGTGAAAGGAAGATCTCTTGGATCGCTTGGGACCTAATTTTAAACGACAAAGATAAAGCTGGATTGGGGGTTGGTAGTCTCAAAGCCCTTAATTTGGCCCTTTTAACGAAATGGTGGTGGCGCTTCAAAACGGAAAACAACACTCTCTGGAAGTCGGTCATTCAGGTCATTCATGGTTCTAATGGCGGGATTGATGCCCCAACCCTGTCGGGAAGACTTCTGGTACGTGGAATAACATTCTGAAAATCCATAAAATTTTAGAAAATATCAACATTCGTATTAAATGTTGGTTTGTTGATCAATCGGTCCAAGTCTCTTCTGCTAATTCGACCGGGAGTTCTTCGGGCTACAAATGGGCCATCTCGGATTCTGGCCTGTTTTCCGTTAGCTCAATGCGTCATGCTATTGACGATTTTATGCTGAAAAGGTCGGTTAATCGAGACTTTATTTGGTCTAAAGGGGTCCCTTCTAAAGTGGGTATTATGGCTTGGAGGGCTTACCATGGTAGACTTCCAACTAAAACAAATTTACAAAATCGACCTGTTCCAATCATTTCGTCTGACTGTGATATGTGCGGGTCTGAGCCAGAAACGGAGAATCATATTTTTGTGGGATGTGCGGTGTCTCGGCAGCTAATTGCTGAGTTCGGCAGTTGGTGGGGGCTAGATGTTTCCGGGATTCACAATATTGAGCAATTAATTCAATGGGGTCATAACATTAATCTCAAAGGCATGACTCTTAAGGTGTTTATGGCAACGGTTTATAGTCTCCGGTGGTTCATCTGGAAATTCCGAAATCGGAAAATTTTCGGGCATCATGCAAGGGAGAAAGAGTCTTTCGTGTTTAGTCAAACCCAAAGCTCATCCTATTTTTGGATCAAAAACAGGTTGAAGGCAAGCAATCTTAATAATCAATGGAGTAATTGGTGCATTCATCCTATGTCATGCGTTTGAGGGTGGGGTGCTGCTTGCTTTTTGGTGTTTGATTTTGGTTTTTGCTTGTTCCCCTGGCGCTTTCTTGGTGTTTCCACTTTTTGTGTTTGATGTTTTCTTGCTTGTTTTAGGTTATACTCTTTTGCTAGTTTCTTGCTAGCTTTATTTATATAATATGTTTCTGTTGGGTGTCCGCGGTAAGAGTGATGGCTTTGCCGAAGCTCCTTTCCGTTGTCGCCTTTTACCGTTCAAAAAAAAAGTAATATCGAGAACTCAAAAGAAGAGAGAGAACGTGAAATATAGAGAAGGGAATTACGCACAGGGAATTGCGCCATTTTTTTTTACGGTAGGTTCACGAACAGAAACAAAAGCCGGCCGTGTCAGAGTGGCCTAAAACCGGCCTCCGGGAAACCCTCTTTTCAATGAAAACCAGCCTCTAGAAGGCCTGCAATCCTATTTTTGAAAGTTTGTAGAAAACAACCCTATTTGTGAAAATAAAAAAACAAAACAACCCTATTTCTGAAAAAAATTCCAAATACTTTCATATCTACCATCTCCTAAATTTGTTTTACTGTGAAATCTCCTTTTTCATCATGAATCCACTTCCGTGATTTGATAATTACATGTCATATTAACCTTTTACTATAGGTTATTTTTATCTTCATAAGATCTATATCATAAAATTGGATTGGATCAACTATATATTGTATTGTACATCATATTAAAAACTTAATAGTCACATATTGATAATTTCTTAAAAAAATGTTAGTTAAAATATATTAAACTTTTCAAATACAAAGAATAGCGATCAAGGTCACTAATGTTTTTTTTTTTAACACAAACCTTAATCTATTCTTAATTATTATATATGTCAATGATGATACTTGAACCCCTGACCTTAAGATCACTAATGTTTTTAATAACCACTTTTGGTATTGATCGAGCTGTTCAAATTGGAAACTTGATTGAAAATCATCTTATCAAACGTTTTCAGAGAAAAAGTCGTAAGAGTTTCTCAAAAGACGGTTACATCTTTCTTTAGAGTTCCTAAAACACGGTTATTTAGTCAAGTCACATACTTATGAAATTGGACTCACGCATATTATATAATTGGACCGAAAACCGATCGGAATTGCAGAATCGGATCGGACCGAATCGGACCGAGCTGTCACACCCCGCCAAAACTGGTTTTGCGGAAGAGCGGGCGTGCGACTTACATCGGAAATCACAACGATCGATAATAGTAAATCAACGCGAATCAAAATGGATTACCAATAGTTAACGTTTCCAATCAAAAGTGACATGCATGTTTTTGATAAATAAATATTTCTTCAAAATGGTAATTCGAATGCGTTTGAATATGCTAATGAAGCTTCAACTTCTATTTCCTGAGAAAACATATTAGAAAAAGTGTCAACACAAAGGTTTGGTGAGTTCACATGTTTAATGACTCTATAAATTCTTAATTTTCATCAAAATGTTTGTTGGTATGATTTTGTAGTAAAATTCCCTTTTGTTACCATTTCAAAACCATGAAACCAAATTTACATTTGTTTAGTGCTTAAATCCTTTTATAAACTGTTTTAACTTTATAAAACGCAATTTGCACATGATTGGTGTGTAAAACCATTTCTACATGATTTTATAAATGTAAGTTGTTTAGTACAAACCTATGTACGTTCAAGTTCACTTGTTTCAACCCCATTAAACCAAATTGTTTAATTTAGTGCGTAATCACTTATAGGCTAGCTAGGCATACAAGTTAAAGTATAAGTTCATGAGCATGTAATCAAACCTAAATCCAATTTACCCAAGCATGTCGAATCCACGACATTGTCGAATCCACGACGTTTTAATAGAATATATATCTCACGTTTTAATAAAATATATATCTCATATGTTACACGGCTAGAGCGACTAGCCATGGGCGAGGGATCAAGCCCGAATAGTACTACTCATATATTCGTTGGCTAACTGTAGTTGATGATAACAGTATCAACTCATGATTATACAAAGATTAAAATCGCAAAATATAGTTTTACATACAGGTCTTTGTTAAGACGTTCTTCGAAAAATACTTGTTTAATTATGTCTTTTTAATAACAAGTTATCTCAAAAGGTTTGTTTATCCCAATTTTCGCAAAGATTGATTGTATCAAAATATTTTTCAAAAGGCTAGTTGTACCTAAATATTGTTGTGAGTGACTCATCAAATTCGCCAAATTCACAATACTAGTTAAACATGCATTTATAAAACATTAAAATGTTTCTCACCCCAAAACAGTTAAAATACAGTAAAAGAGAGGCTGTGAAACTCACCTGATGTGTCGATAAACTAGCAACAATAAGTGTTGTAATAATGCTCGAACAATGCCTCAGTTACCTATTGTGTGAGGTCAAACAATTTTAGCAGACAGCTCAATAGGCGCGTCTATGCTAGTGGTTCACTCCAATAATTGCTTTTAAAAGCTGTTAGGCGCGAGTACTTTAGAAAAATATTAATTATATTTTACTAGTAAATTTATGAACCATTTGCAAGAATAGTGCACTATCCATCCAAATTGTACAAATAATGCTCTTTTTGGGGCTTTGGCAAAAATAATGCTATCCCCTAGTAACACACCCGGATCCCCTTCTTTCCCCTAGTAGCACACCCGGATCCCACCTTAACCCTGCAACTCGTCTGACCGGTCTGTACCTTGCGTACTTTCGTGCAGGTTCCCCTAGTAGTGCACCCGGATCCCCTTGGGGTATCCCCGAGCCGTACGCCCGGATCCCCTTGGGGTATCCCCGAGCCGTACGCCCGAATCCCCTTGGGGTATCCCCGAGTCATACGCCCGGATCCCACTTGACGCAGTCCCTATAAATATAACTTCATTTTTTATTATTACACACACATTTACCACATAAAAACATTTCCTACACTACCCCATTTCTTTTAATAAACAATCTCTCCTTAATAGCAAAAAATCATGAGTTCATCGAATAATGAGTCTCCCCCGAATCACTACGTGCATGATTCGCCTCGTAATTATGTAGATGAGATTGAGTTCGAGAATTTGATAGCCGAAGATTATGCCGATCTACATGCAGAAGAATTTAATGACGAGATGCAAGTATATTTTCAAAATTACGAGCAGGCTGATTATGATAAACATATTGAAAAGCTGGCTGAAATAGGACCAGATGTTTTGCATCTCTGGCAATATAAAATAAAGTTCGCGAAACATGTAGTAAAAAATCAAAGGATGGTATGCTAAAATCATATATTTTTATATTTTTAATATTTGCTCAATTAACTAAAATCATATAATTTTGTTGTATTTTTTTAAACTATACCTGCTTGGTTTGTCAGGCAGCATAACTACCTCTTTCAGGACAAACATTGTATGATAGAAAGAGGCGATTCTCATGAAGTAATTGTAATGACCCGAAATTTGTAAATAAATAAATTGTACAAAAATATGATAATTAAGGATAAATCGTTTAAAGAACATAGGAATTGGTTTCGTGTCGTTTGGAGACCGTATGAAGAAGTTATGGGCGAAACCGGGTCGAGACAAAGTTGAAAAAGTGCAGCCTGGCTGCATGAGAAGTTCACGACGCGAAGTAGTTCGCGTTCGTGAAGTCGGGCAAGAGATTTTGATTTAAAACGTGAAGTAGTTCGCGATGAGATAACGATCGCTAAGTATGCGTACGACATGCAGAGTTAGCGACGCGAACTAGTTCGCGTCGTGAAGTCCTGTCGTTTGCAATAAATTCGGGTTTTGGCTCATTTAATGAAATAGTAAACCCTAGTTTTTCCCTTTGGCGATTTTGGAGCTCTAGTGCAGATTTTGGTTGATTTCTTCTCAAATCCTTGGTAGATTTCATTCCTAAGTGAAGATTAAAGGTATATCTTCACTCCTTGATCTTTGTAGCTTTAGATCTATGTATTTTGATGGTTGGGTTTGAAACCCTAGTTATTGGGGGTTATGGATTATGGTGAATAAGTGATGTATACATTTAATAGATGGTATATTATCAAAGGAAACAAGTGTATGATTATGATTGGTAAGAATCTTGAGGGTTGGTTAAACCTAGGATTTGGTAAATCACCATAATTGGGGGGAATGAGTTAGTAAGTGTTATCAAGAGATAGATAGACACATTGGTAGTAGTATGTGATGTTGATAATCTTGTGATTATTGTATTAGGCATTTGGTGAGGTCTTGGAATGTTGACCGAATTGTGAAGCAAGGAAACCGGCGTAAAGAATATGGTTGGAGCACTTTATTGCTTAGGTGAGTACATGAGACTTTTAAACTGAGTACATAGTAAATAGTTTTGAAAATACATATGATATTTTATGGGTCTTTATTAATAAATATGTTGATAAAGATAGTGACTGAAAATGTATGAAAGTATGTAGAAAGTGATACTAGAATATGTCTAGTATGATTGATGAATTTGAAGTAAAATATGATATATTAAAGTAATTATGGAATCTATGTTAATGAACCATAATAATGAAGTAATTGATTAAAAGAATGTATACGGAGCCTTTATTAATAAATATGTATTAGTAAAGCAATTGGGAATGATTTTATAGTAATGAGTACCTAATTGGTAAGAATTACTAATAAAGTGAGGGACGAATACTTATGTAAATGAATATGAATTGACTGGTAATAAATATGTATTATAGTCAAGAAGAGATAAAAGTATTATGATATCGATAAAAAGAAATGTATCTTATGAGAATAAGTAAGGATGGACCTCCTGGGTTCATAGATGTAGAAGTAAATGTGAGTTGCTTATGATCGGGTCAATGGGACCATCCAGGTACGTTCACACTGTGTTGAACTAAATATATGTCGTTACTGTTAGATGACTAACTTGTTTGATGTTTGATGTGATAGCCAAAGGCTTTGACTGGCATAACTGATAGGTTATGATAAGAGATAGACGGTGGTGACGCGGGGGATCCCCGGTCACTGAGCGGTGGTATATATGTTTATACACCGAGTGTATATATGTTTATACACTAAGCACTCGGGTGCTCCTAGTACGCATATGTTTGGTACTAGGTATGCTAGGTTCTAATACATATATGTTTATGTACTAGACATGTTTGTGCTTCTAGTACGTATATGTTTATGTACTAGATATGATTGTGCTTCTGGTACCTATATGTTTAGGTACTAGATATGTTTGCTAGGAAACCAAAGTAGCTAGAGTCACAATAGGGTGACTAGACGGTATTTATGTAGTTTATATATATGTTTATATCTTTATGAAACGACTATTATTATTGGGGTCTAAAACCCATGTATCTCACGAGACTATTTTGTCTCACGTACTACGTTTGTTTGTGGCTGTGTACTCAGGTACAGGTTTAAAGTGATAGAAGGTTGCACTAGGAGTGGCCTAGAGATGTTTAGCTCGGGAGCTATTAGGTAGATCCCGTTGCCTATGGTTTTGATATATTTGGTGACACCGTATTTTTTGTAAACTCTGATATAAGTTTTAAAGTTTTTGTTAAACTGTATTTTGGACAAGGTGACAAATATGGGAAATTGTATTTTAAATGATTTAAATGAGGTTTTAAAAATACGGGTGTTACAGTAATGAAGCTGCATGGTTATCCTGGGCAAGTTAAAATGAGTGGTGACTTCAAGAGATTTAAGAATGAAAACGGAATTCTGACTAACGAAGTTTGTACTTTTACCATAAATGTAGACTATCAGACTAATGGTAGAAATTTGATTTTTAGTGTTAAACGTGAGAATGAATGATATGTAATTTCAGTTTTAATGTATCACTTGAAATAAGAAACTTTTATTATATTTAAAATTATATTAGTTAAGTACCAATAAGAAACTTTTATTATATTTAATATTGAAAAACACACAACATTTTAAATTCTACAATCATTGAGGAGGATTTGTTGTTTGAGGAGGATTTGTTGTCGGGCATTTCAGTCTGTTATGGCCTGGATTTCTACAAATCCCACAAAGTTTTGCCTTTCGTTGGGTTTGCTGGCTTGTACTAGGCTGGTCCATCTCGTTGCGTCGTCTAACATGCTGCCTTCTCCCTCTCTTTGTTGATATTCTTCCTTCACTGGCTAACATTCTCCATTTAGCATCCTTCCAGAGGGCCACATGAGGTAGTGGTTTAAAGGCAGTACTATATTGTTGTCTGTACGCCTCTGTTGTATACGCTATGTTCACAAGTGTTAGCGGGTCGACACCCATATGACCACAAACAGCAATAACATATGAACATGGAAAGCGCAACGTCTGCCACTTCCCACACGTACACTCACGCCTGTTCCCTTTTGTACTTATGAAATTGACTGTGTAATCGTTCCCACCACTCTCACCGGCTTGAATCCTTGACTTCACACCGAAAATCTGTTTCACGTAATCAAAGGGCATTACTTCATGAAATGTTGCTTGACGGGTGCGCTTGTTGAAAAGAGTCCACATACGTGAGGGTAGTGGCGTCTCGCAGTTAGACGATAATTCAACATGCTTGCTGAATTGCTTGACAGTTTTGATGAATGTGAAGTCAATCAAAGCCTTAATTGGAAGATGCCTAGCTCCACGCAACACATTGTTGTAACTCTCTGCAATATTCGATGTTAGGTTTCCCCAACGTCGGTGTCCTTTGTCTCTAAAGAGGCTCCACTTATCTAACCCAATCTGCTCCAGATACACCCACCCGTCCGCGTCTATAAATTTCATTTCACGTATGGATTCCTTGTACTTACGCTTTTGACTCGTGCTACCTATGATCCAACACAATTGCTTCATTCGATGGTTCTTGAAACGGCTGTTGAAGTTGCTTCTGATATGCCTTAGGCAGTATCTATGGTATGCATATGGCTCTTTCCAGTCATCAAGTTCTTGCATTGCATTTAGAATCCCATGATTCCTATCGAGAATGACACCAAGCACTCTTGGACTGTCATTTACAACAAAATACCTTAGCTGTTGCAAAAACCATTTCCATGATTCGTTTGACTCCTTGTCAACAATGGCATACGCGAGAGGTAGAATATGATTATTGGCGTCTTTCGTGACGGCAGTCAGCAACTTCCCTTTGTACGCACCTTTTAAAAAGGTCCCGTCTATACATATAATAGGAATGCAATGACGAAAGGCCGCAATTGCTGGACCAAAAGCCCAGAAAATAGATTTGAAAATTTTCAACTCGGGGTTGTTAGTTCGTTCGACTATCCACTCGACAATTGTGGACGGGTTTGACTTCTTTAGAGCACGAATGTACTTAGGCAACTCATCAAAGTTGCTTTCCCAACTCCCGAATAGTCTCTCTATAGCAATTTAACTAGCACGCCAAGCTTTGGAGTAGGATATGTCATTCCCATTGTATTCTTTGATATCTGCCAGGATTTGTTTAACACGGTATGCGATATCTTTACAGACAGAATGGAATATGCGGATGGCTACGACCTTCGCCGTCAAACATTTGTTATTCAAACCTCGCACTACCCCACTACAAATGTGCACATCTCTCCACGACCTTATTTGCCAAAGCCTCTCCCTCTGCTTCTTTATGGCTCGGACGTACCAATTACATAAAGCTGCATTGGGTTGTCTATTACTCTGGGTGCCTTCTGTTTGAGTATCGCCATGGTTGTTTTCACCAGAGTTGTTTTCACCAGGGTTGCCGCCACCAGAGTTGTTATCACTAGAGTTGTTAACACCAGGGTTGTTATCACCCGTTTTACGAGTACTGCACCTAGCACTCCACTTTGAAAGTGTCCTTTCAATAACCTTGATCTGCCTAGTTTGTTTTATATTCCAACTCCTCACGGCATCAATCAACTCTTGCTTGCTAGAAAAATACATACCAATTCGAATCTCATCTGGATAATCGGACCTCCAAAAAAGCATATGCTCTTCATCTTCCTGTAATAGGCCTGAATTATCAGCCTCGGTGTCTTCCTGTGTGTCCCATTGACTATAGTCATACAAAGGCAGTTGAGGTGTTTGATGAGCTTCATGGTTGCCTTGATCGTCACCATCATCATCAGATTCTTCGGATGCTTCAGCGCCATCTGGGTCAAATTCTACTCTGGTATCGGCACTTCCTTCAGATTGTGGTTCGTCCTCTGATCCGTCGAACTCATGATTTTCATTGTTATTAAAATCTTGATATTGCGTTACTGGCTCTGGTGCGGTACCTAGTTCTACCACTGAAAGATCTTGGAACGCAGATGTTGAACGACCCGCCATATCAAAACCTTGATAATGCGTTGGCGGTTCTGGTGCTGAAAAATGTCGGAACGCAGATGTTGAAGGACCCGCCATATCAAAACCTTGATAATGCGTTGGCGGTTCTGGTGCTGAAAAATTTCGGAACGCAGACGTTCAAGGACCCGCCATATCAAAACCTTGGTACTGCGTTGACGGTTCTGGTGCTGAAAAATGTCGGAACGCAGACGTTGAAGGACCCGCCATATCAAAACCTTGATACTGCGTTGACGGTTCTGGTGCTGAAAAAAGCTGAAAAATGTTGAAGTCAGTTGACGGGGTTGGGGCTTAATATACTCAATCTGCACAATAATATCGCCCATGAATTTTTCGTTCAAAGAGGCGATGTAATATAAGGTTTGTAAGGATTCATCACTTGTAATTTCAGAATCATAGAAAATTCCGTGAAATTCATAACATAATGTAAACCTTAATTTGTATTGATCTTTCGAAACCATAACATGTCTGTAAACCAATTTCTCAAAATCTTCGTAATTATATCTGCTTAGAAAAAGAAGAGAACTTCTGCGCATGTTCACATCGCCTAGTACCGTGCCATTGTTGTAACGAATGTTATCATCACCCCAATATATATTAACAAGGAAAGGGTTCGTTAAAGTCATTTTGAATGATTTTTTTGGTGAAATGTAGTTGATTGGAAGTTTAATCTTGGTGAAATGTGGTTGATAAATATTGAAATTGTTGGTGAATAATGGTGATAATATTAACTGATCTGATGATACTTTATATAGGTGAATTATAAGTATGGGTAGTTGTCGCTCATTAAAAAGAAATAAAGCCTTTTGAATTATAGCATGGCTATCTTTGTATCAGATATGGTTTTATTAATCCGGACAAAAAGAAATAAATTAACACATGGTTGATGTGACAGCACAAGGGGATCCGAGTGTCTTATTCGGGGATCCGTAGGGATCCGGGCGTCTTAGTCGGGGATCCGTAGGGGATCCGGGCGTTGCAGACGGGGATCGTGCTAGAAGACAAAAAAAGATTGTACCTTATTTAAAAATGACCCGTGAGACTGACTCGTATTTAAAAAAGACCCGTGAGACTGACTCGTGCTATAAAGGAGCGATTTGACCACCCAACAGTATCCGGGCGCTGCAGTCGGGGATCCAGTGGGATCCGGGCGCTGCAGTCGGGGATCCTGTGGGATCCGGGCGTCTTACTAGGGGATCGTGTGCTAAAAGACAAATTAAACAATCAACCGGCTTTGTTACCCGTGAATGCATAGTGGGAATCGGATACTCTTCAAACAATCGGATACAATCAACTACCATAAATTTATTACGAATATCAACTACTCTATGAATGCATCTTTAAAACATCACAACTATCTCACTCAAAACTGTCACATACAAAAACTATCGCACTCAAAAAATTTCACAACTAAAAACCATCGCAATCAGTACTCCCACCAAATTTGTAAAAAATGGAGAATGTTGGAATTGTCCCCGGACCTACGAACCCTGAGTTGTTATTTATAAATACCGATCACCGAGCATATCATGTGTTTCACAATCTCAAAAATGATCGTCCGTTAAATATCAGACGTGCTGACAAAAATTTGTTATTCTGGGTAAGAGATAACCCAATTGATGAGCGTGTGATGAATCACATACGGCGGGCCGGTTTGGCAGAAGTTTTCGTCTGTGGTTACAAAAACGTTGACCACGGACTCATCACAGCACTGGTAGAGAGATGGCGTCCGGAATAGCATACATTTCACCTACCATTTGGTGAGGTTACCGTGACCCTGGAAGACGTACAAGTTATTTGGGGTTTAAGGACCGATGGCAATCCGGTTACAGGTGATGAACCGGGATACACTTATGCGCGTGTTATCGAAAAATTTTATACGTTGCTTGGTTTCGCACCGCCATCGCAAAAATTCAAAGGCAGCTATGATGGACATGTTAATGGAGCCTCTGCCACAAGATCCGACTGACGAACAATTGGAGCAAAAAGCCAGGCATTATATACTAATGCTTTTAAATGGTTGCTTATTTCCGGATGCAACTGATAGTTTAGTCCAGATGTATTTTTTAGTATTGATTGAAGACCTGGATGCTTGCGGCCGACTTAGTTAGGGTGGGGCTGTACTGGCCAGTCTCTACCGAAACTTGTGCAAAACAACTATGCACAACGTCCTCGAAATTGGTGGCCCTTTGATGTTGTTGCAGATATGGGCCTGGAGCAGGTTTAAAATGTTTTCTCCACTGCTAAAACAAATTACCCCTGATCTGGTAGCTGGAAAACCATTTGGTTGTAGGTATGTAATTCCAAGTGATTATATTAAAATTATTAATAACTATAAATGATGCTATATTTTTGCATGTTTAAACATACAGATTCAACCAGCCCCTTAGTTTCGCGGGGTCAGTCAAGACCGTCTTGTTTCAGTTTCGGTCGATGTTAAGTGCGTTAGACGATTCAGAGGTACTCTGCAATTAAATTTAAAAAAAACAAATTTTTGAACTTACAAATTAATCAAACTTTTGCAGTTCGTGTGGACTCCATACCAACAAGATCTACACCTTCTAGCCCCTTCGTGTAGGACCGATATGGGATGTTGGCTGTGTCAAACATATGTTATTTTTTGGGAGATTGCTGAGCAGTATTTGCCTAGCAGGGTTATGAGACAATTTGGCTTTGTCCAATTTATTCCTCAACCACCACTCTCAAACAGATACGAACATGAGGATTTACATATTAAGTCTCGTAGAGGGGTGACCACAAAAAGAAGTTGGAAACGGGAGTTAAGAAATCAAATACAACATTGGAACAACCGTTACCAATATCTCATCCAGGGCCAATACTCGATTTATCCTCAAACTGAACCTGGTTATATGACATGGTATTGGCCTCGTACTCTGCTCCATATTACAAATCCAACTCCTGGTGCACAAAACTACTCTCGGTCCTACAATCAAGGCGGAAATTTAAATGTTGCGGTAATAAATAATAATTATAGAACAATAATCATAATAATGTATGTATTATTTTACAATTAAATAATACGTATTAAATGTATGTAGGTTGACGGGTTAAGCCACGTGCAACAACAGGTGCAAAGGATGATGCAAGAGCAAGATGATCCAGCATTGCATCAGTTTGGGCAGCAAATCTTGCAAACGTCGGCAGATTATTTGCATTATGCACATGGAGATGACCGTCCGACATATTTTTCACCTCATGTGGCACCCGTTACTCAGCCATCCTTCGGCACACAGTTGACTCAGGAGCAAAGACAACATAGGCCTAGATGGATGCGGCCAAGAGGGGCTCGTCAAGATCTTGAAGCCGGGTCCTCCCACCAGCATAATGCTGGTGGTTCAGGGTCCTCCCACCAGTATCAAAATGAAAATGTGGGAACATCGAACCAGTATAACGCTGGTGGTTCAGGGTCCTCCCCCCAGCCTCAAACTACATATATGGACACATCGAACCAGTATAATACTGGTGGTGTGGGGCCATCAGACCAGGAGGCTTATCGAGTCAATATGGACTTTCTCCAGGGTGGTTCAAGTATGCAATACGAAATGAATACCGGTGGTGACCTATCTCAAAACATACTTAATATGAATCATATACAGTCTCCTATGAGAGATGGTTGGGTAACACCTGCCCAGTATGACAATTTTGGGCAGCATTTTTCTGCATATAGTATCTTTGGAAATACAAATCCTTATTACCAGCTCGGAGATTCTAGTCAACCGCCAAATAGAGCTGTTAGTCCGGTTCCGGTAAACTTCGATTTTGACTTGAACAACCCTGGAGAAAGTGAAGAAGATGGCGATGGAGGTAGGAGAAGAAGAATCAGAAGACCACCTCCTTGTGGTACGGGCGGTACATTAGGACACCATCATTAGCTTTTTTTTTTAAATATAAATGTAATTGTAAGAAAACTATGATATAAATATAAATGTAATTTTTTTGACTTTTGCAACCAACGTAACTTTCGCACCCGTGTTTTTTTTTTACGAATTTTATATGCACGGAAACCTTGACCCGGGTACTACAAATTCTGTATATATAATTACGTCCAAAACCTTCAAAATTTGAAGTTATTCATGCATGAGAATAGCATTTTGAATGTTTTTGCGTTACAAAAAACAAATTTTTTGCATTTTCGAATTATCATAACTCTTTCATTACTTTTCTTTTTGGTCTAATTCTTTTTCATATGTTTACGTACTCATCAATACCGCAACTATCTTTTAGAAAGTTAAATCTGAATTACTAAAAAGTGTACTCTATTAAGCTTGAAAGTTAGACATTTATTTTTTTCGCTAATTTTTTTTTAAGTAGTTGATTTTTAAATGACAAGCAAACACAAACATCAAGATTTCATAAATTAATACCAAATACAATTGAAATTTTAATCCAAATCATCAAACAAATCCACAGATCTAAAAGGAAAAATTTCAGGTTGCGATTCTAAAATACGATAGCTGTACAAATCACGAGCCATAAGTTGTCGATAACCCGTAGCAATCTGATTATTATCGACGACCCCATCTTGCTTGATTGATTTCCCTGTTACCAGATAATGCATAAACTTACAAACAAAAACAGCAGAGTCTTCTTCCCTTCCTTGAGGTATGCGTTTGGCGAAACCAAGATTCGCCTTAACTTGGGGGTTTCTTTCTTCATAGGAGAAACTCCTTTTAAAACTGGGCAAAACATCTCGCCAACGTTTTAGGGTTGCCTTAAGCACGTCATGGTTTATGGAACGACGACAACTGCAAATTAAACATGTATCGTTGCTAACAAGATCCATCTGCACAAGCAACCAAACGTTATCATTTAAACGTAACGGGATATATAAGACATCTACGTCACCCCAAGTGGGGTAAGGTGTCAAGCTGCCATCTTGTAACACCCTAAAATTTACAAGATTTTTAAAATTTTTGAAAACAAAATTATAATCAAAAGGTCCCATAAATAAATCTCAGATATTAATATTTAACATTTAAAACGTATTTATTGCGGAAATAGTTAAGATAAAGTAAAGTGTTTTAAAATATTAAATGATGTCCACATCAGTAATGAAAAGATACAGCGGTCAACCGTCCACCTTCTCCTTTCCTTTGCTGGTACCTGAAACAATGTGGGGGAAAGTTTGGGTCAGCTGGGGAAGCTGAGTGAATAATTCTCAAAATGCAAACAATCATAACATACAACACATGAGGGCACATCGGTGTACTCCTACTCAGAATCTACTCGATTAATTACTCAGATTTATTTCTCAGATTTTATTACTCAGATTTTAATTTATATAGCGCGCTTGTGTGATTTGGGACGAGAGATCAACCTCGCCCCTCCTCATACCTCAGATAGGCATAAGCCAAAAACTCAGACGGGAGTGATCCCAAAACTCAGACGGGAATAATCCCAAAACTCAGACGGGAGGTGATCCCAGGCATATAGCCAAAAACTCAGATGTGTGTTATTATGTTTTATTATCTCTTTAACATAATTATCTCAGATGCCCTAGCAAGTAGTAGCACAGAATGACCCTGTGCCGAGCTCGGTTACCCAGGCACAATGTCTCAGATTAAAATAAATCAAAAGCTACTCAGATACTCAGATAGCATGTCAAACTCAGATAACAAATCAAACTCAGATAGCGGATCAAACTCAGATAACAGCTCAAGCTCAGATAACAATTATGGTGCAAGAAATGTAACACATAAGTCATGCATGTACAACGTTAAAACTGAATACACGGTGAGAATACTCACCTCGAGAAACGTAAGCTCCAAAGGATTCCCGACAGTCGAAGGTACAGCCCGTTATCTCCTAGATGGTCCTAAAACCAGAAACGAAACTCTGAATTAAAATTCTACTCGAGGGCTTATTTCAGAAAGCTGGCAGCATCCGTCAGTCTCACGGAAACTGCCATAACTCCTAAACGGCTCATTAGATTTATTCCATATTTTTACCATGAAAAGTAGACAATCAGAACTACAATTTACTGTGAGACGGTCACTGGCAAAAACAGACTCTAAATGTCTCAAAACAGTGTCGCAAGACGGACATATCGCACAGGTCATAATCCTAACAGCAGCATATTAAAACCGTTATAACTTTTAAACCGTAACTCCATTTAACGAGTTCTCGGTCAACTTGGAAAGCTAACTCAGAGGGCTATAAATCTCTGTGAGATGTAACTCCCCCAATTCGGCCTTTAAGACACCTAAAAACAGTCATCAATATAGCAATTCGAATCTGCCAGCAACTAAAACGATTTTAAGATAATAACCGACACAATGAATAACAAAACTCAGAACCCTATTTTGACTCAAACGCAGCCCCATTATCACAATCAGAAAATACAATATTAAACAATCGGGAATTGGTATGAACAACAAGAAAAGAAATGAGCAGAAAGTTTGGAAATTCTACCGAATGAAACTGCTATGCTCGATTCCCGATTAGGTTGGAGCCTACGTCGATCGCGACTCGTATTCCCTGCTCAATAGCGGACGCAACAGCAACCCGACAAGGAAGGGTTAGCAATACTATCTTAGAAAATCAAACCGATTTAAAAAACAGAGTTTTAGAATTGAGAATTGATTACCGAATTTATCGATTGAAGCTACGCGGAAACTGCTCGGTTTCTCCTTCCGATCACTGATTTCCACTCGGTTGGATTTATTCTTCTTGATCGAATGAGTAGTTTAGCAGAGATTGGGGAGCGCAATTGAGAAACATCGGCCGAAGGAACACAATGGCGAAGTCTTAGGTTAATCGGACTTAAATGCGTTTTAATTAAGGGGTTAAGGCCCTTCCTTGCTTTCGGGCCAAGCCCATCCAGATCTTTTCTCATGTGCCGGACCGAGTAGGGAAAAGAAAGAAGAGTAGGCCCAATAGATTATCCCTTTGCCGGCTAACTCTAGATTAGTGGGTTCGGTTTTGGGCTTTATAGTCGAATGAGGTTTGTTTGCGGTTTAAGTACCTAGACTCAGTCTCACCCCAACGCAGAAATTAACCAACATCCGATTAATAAGACTCCAGATTAAACTTTGCGATAATAAATGTCTCAGAAAATATTAAAATGCCATAGTTAATTAGCTTGCGCAACGAAGCGTCACACACCAAAGATACGAAATCAAACAACACTTATTATTTCCTTTAATAATATCAAATAAACAATACAATAATGTTTTTTCTAATAAAACGTAATTAAATTAAATCATAAAATTTTGGGGCGTTACAACTCAACTCCACTTGAAATAGACTTCGTCCCCGAAGTCATTGCTCGGAAGAAACTCAGGGTAGTAATCTCGCGTCTCAACTCATACTCGCCAACGACACACGTCCTCAAATGGGGAAAGAAAACAAAATGATAAGGTTAAGAATGAAAAAGGAAATTCTTCAGGGTGACCTACGACATGCATACTCAAATGGAAAAGGAGAATAAAAACGATAAAGTGATGAATAGAAAGAAGCTCTTCATGGTGAATTTACTTAATAGGAAATGAACTCCAGATCACGTAAGTGCTCATACAATTATCCGCCTCCAGTGGCACAAAACGATAAGACTAAAAGAAATAAGGTCAGGATGCTCACTATGGATCTCAGTATGCAAGGAAAATGTTGATAATGAGCATAAAGTACACCACGATACTCTACTGAAGGCGTCTTCTTGTTCTCGCATTCGGATACAGTTGTTGCACTCAGCGATTAACGTCGCGTTGAATCACCGATTCAACTCCACTTGGAAATTTACTATTGATTTGTTGACGATACCAGATGCTCAGCGTAGTACCAGGTCATCCAAACCATTTGCACAATCACACTCGGATCTCTCATGACGATAACAAGTTTTTATGGAAAAAGTTTCTTCCCGCACAACTCCATCAAATGACCACTTACACATTTTAGCAACAGGTAAAAAAAATTTCATTATCGACAATTTTCCACCAAAATGACTCGGAAGATCCTCTACTCTATGGGTCAATAGTTTGTTAACAGCATAATAAATAATTTAGCGGTTTACACCATTATCAATTAATATAAAAACCATGCAAATAAATCACAAGGAATATACATATCACACAGAATTCTCATATACTCAGGTATATAACTCCAAAATATGATCTGAATATATAACTCAGAAGTCCCACTCAGAAATAAACTCAAAACATATCTCAGGAGTATAACTCAAAAATGTTTAACTCAGGAGCAAACTTGTAAATCTTAACTCAGAAGCAAACCCAAAACTCTAATTCAGTAACAACTCATAAGGTATTAATATTTACAAGTACTAGCATTAGGTATAAATCACATTTTTACTCATTCTTAATACTACTCGCGTGTTCCAATTTACCAGCTTATAATACTTGGAATGATATACTCTCTCTCAACCGTGTTATTGGTTCTCAAAATAACTCTTCTTTAACATTATATTGTTACCTTACTCTTATTAGGTTTGCATATTACCGATGTTGATAACCCTTTAAATAGCTCAAATTAACGATCTTGTCATTTAACTCGTTTTATCAGGTTCTCATTCTACTACATTTAGTGGTTTCTCGATAATATTTTAATAGATGACATCTCATTCACCTAGTTTATCGATCCTTTAATAGACCGTTTCACTGATTTTACACAATTTAAAATGTCTCTTAATTACTTTGACCATATCTACTCATTAATTTCATGTTACCCACTAAAAATTCCAATTAAATTTCATACTCTTATTTATAATGATTTCTCGTTACTCAAATTACGAATTAGTTCTTTAGTTCTCATTTACTCAATTCGCAGATACACTTCATTCCAAATTTTACGGTTTACTCATGGTTCATCAATTCAGTACATTCTCGTCTTTTCGAAATTTCTCCTACGTTCAATATAAATTTATTGAATAGTTGTTCTCATCTCCAGTTTAATAATTATTCATAAATAAAGTTTTCTCATATAATTTTATAATACCTTCAAATTCATAACACTTTATAATACTTCAAACATTTGAATAAAACTTCCCGTCAATTTGATACTTTTCTCTTTTGACTCACTTTATTAATTTGCTTAAGTAACTCGATTTGTAAATTTCTTATAACTCAAAATTACTCCATAATTACTCAAAATAGACTTTTATCATTTAGCTCGTTTTAATAATAACTCATTACCAGCAAATTACCGATCTCATTTTAACTCATTTTCCACAAAACTTTATGGTAGCAGTTTTCTCATATTCGACTCATTAATAAGTTCTCATCACTTTAATTTAATGATTTCTCCTTATCACATTTATAACCACCCAAGAATAAGTATACTGTCTTATTTTGTATATAATTGTAGTATTGCTACTTCCCTTTTGCACGATATTCATTCGACCCAATTAACTTGATTTGTTAATTTCTCCAGTAAGCTCGATATATCATTTTGTTGTAAACTCTATAATTACCCCTAGAATAAATTTAATTATTCTCAACTGCTTGATTTGATAGTTACTCTTATAATTTATTTGATCAATTATATGTATCTAGATTCCGCACTTTAAATTCATACCAACAAAATCTCTCTGCATAAGCATCATGCTCATAATATTTATAAATAATAATTAATGATAATTATTTCTTGACAATTTTTCCTTTTTACCCCTACTCAACTCCACTTGGAGAAAAACTCGTCCTCGAGTTTGGAACTATTATTGTCTACCAAAATAAACAAGCAAGTATGAAGTCACACAAACAATTAGGATACACATACTAAATTCACAATAACAAGCATTGGTCCATTGTTCCCTTCAAAATTTCCCCCTAACCAACCAAACGTTCGGTGTGTACGATAATAGGGGCCCTCTATTACTTTCGACACCTACTTCTGTTTGGTCACGAGTCAATTCCAAAGTTTACAACTTCCCACATATAAACCTACCAACAAATCGCACTCATCAGAAAGGAATTTTAATCACACTCAGGAGAAAGGAAGTTTATTTTCAATATCTGCTAAATACAGATATGCACCCAGCAGTGCATACTCAAAATCTCATAATCATTACTCAGAAAATCATGCGCTCATTTAGTCTCGTACGCGATACTCGGATAACTCAGATTCATAGAAATATTTCCACTTAGTTATTTTCACAATACAAATCACCTTTTAAACTTTTCATTTGGATATGCCATTTATCATTCCTCATAAACATAACTTATATCCTCTTCACAGTTATATTAAATTTATTGTAATTTGTGAGCATGTCGATTAATATCTTTTTGATCAGAGTTCTCAGTTATTGCGTTCCTCGTTTAATTTGATTCAATTTATCGCTCTTTTAACTCGTTTTTAAATAAATCATCATCAAATTGACGACGTTAGCTTCCTCTTAATCCTCTTATATAATTACTCTTTAAGATGAGCTTCAATAATATCTGATTAATTTGACTCAGCAATTTCTCAATTAATTAGTCTATTAAACTTACATAGTTTCTTTTAAGCTATCAGTGTGAACTCATTAATCTGTCACTTAACTTGTCATCCACATTTAGTTTTGCACTCGGCAATTTAACCTATTTACTCGAAATGTTTTTCCCGTTTTTTTTTTTCTCAATTTAATGATTCTTTAATAAATTCTAACTTGTTGATATTAATATGGAATTTGCTTAACTATTATATCTCGTGATTCGTTGTATTCACTAAAATTTTAATTTCTCATTTAGATAACTTCTCTTTTAACCCTGATCAATAATTCTCTTTCAGATCCTGTTAATAATTCTCGTTTAGCTAAATGTAATCATTTCCCATTTTATTGACTTAATAATTCTTTCTTTTACTCAACTTGGTAAATCCTCTTAAAAATATTCTTAATCAATTTGATTTACTAATCTCTGATTTACTCGTTTAAATGACCCAGTCTATTAAGTGTTTTCTCCCCATATGAAAGATTTTAATATTTTCCCAATACGAAAATTTAATACTCCTCTTTAATATTAATAATTTTCTCTTTTCTCGTTTACTCAAAGCATGTGAATCATAAATTAATATCCTGTTATTACACATTTGGTTAAAATTTCTCAGAATTTATGAAATCTCATTTCAACTCTATTAGGTTTTCCTCTAAATTGGAAACTTTTATTATCTTCATTAACATTTATAATTTCTCTAGTTTGCGTATTTGTATATGCATAAATATATTAAACACTGGGAATTAAAACCAGAATTCTACTCAGAACTATGCTCTAAATTATACCCAAAGTTATCAAACCTCGCCTTCGTATATCTACATGTACATAGTATTTAATCGTACTATTCATATGTAATTTTCGTATGTTATTATAACCTTTAAGGTTTATTTCACAGATGTAATCAGAAACAACACTCGGAAAAATATACTTAGAAAATAAACACAAAAATCTCAGACTACTCTACTCATCCATACTCAGAATACAACATACATCTCAGATAAATAAAAACTATTAAATATTACCAGCAATGGGAAAAGCAAGAGGTCGACGTGACATGCTGTATGCTTGATGTGGAAACCTTTTCTCAGAAAATATTTTACTCAGTTCGCGTTTTAAAACTCGAGACTCAAACTTGAGATTGAATCCACCCCTTGTGAATCCAAATCCCTCAAGTCAGAGCTCTGATACCAACTTGTAACACCCTAAAATTTACAAGATTTTTAAAATTTTTGAAAACAAAATTATAACCAAAAGGTCCCATAAATAAATCTCAGATATTAATATTTAACATTTAAAACGTATTTATTGCGGAATAGTTAAGATAAAGTAAAGTGTTTTAAAATATTAAATGATGTCCACATCAGTAATGAAAAGATACAGCGGTCAACCGTCCACCTTCTCCTTTCCTTTGCTGGTACCTGAAACAATGTGGGGGAAAGTTTGGGTCAGCTGGGGAAGCTGAGTGAATAATTTTCAAAATGCAAACAATCATAACATACAACACATGAGGGCACATCGGTGTACTCCTACTCAGAATCTACTCGATTAATTACTCAGATTTATTTCTCAGATTTTATTACTCAGATTTTAATTTATATAGCGCGCTTGTGTGATTTGGGACGAGAGATCAACCTCGCCCCTCCTCACACCTCAGATAGGCATAAGCCAAAAACTCAGACGGGAGTGATCCCAAAACTCAGACGGGAATAATCCCAAAACTCAGACGGGAGGTGATCCCAGGCATATAGGCAAAAACTCAGATGTGTGTTATTATGTTTTATTATCTCTTTAACATAATTATCTCAGATGCCCTAGCAAGTAGTAGCACAGAATGACCCTGTGCCGAGCTCGGTTACCCAGGCACAATGTCTCAGATTAAAATAAATCAACAGCTACTCAGATACTCAGATAGCATGTCAAACTCAGATAACAAATCAAACTCAGATAGCGGATCAAACTCAGATAACAGCTCAAGCTCAGATAACAATTATGGTGCAAGAAATGTAACACATAAGTCATGCATGTACAACGTTAAAACTGAATACACGGTGAGAATACTCACCTCGAGAAACGTAAGCTCCAAATGATTCCCGACAGTCGAAGGTACAGCCCGTTATCTCCTAGATGGTCCTAAAACCAGAAACGAAACTCTGAATTAAAATTCTACTCGAGGGCTTATTTCAGAAAGCTGGCAGCATCCGTCAGTCTCACGGAAACTGCCATAACTCCTAAACGGCTCATTAGATTTATTCCATATTTTTACCATGAAAAGTAGACAATCAGAACTACAATTTACTGTGAGACGGTCACTGGCCAAAACAGATTCTAAATGTCTCAAAACAGTGTCGCAAGACGGACATATCGCACAGGTCATAATCCTAACAGCAGCATATTAAAACCGTTATAACTTTTAAACCGTAACTCCATTTAACGAGTTCTCGGTCAACTTGGAAAGCTAACTCAGAGGGCTATAAATCTCTGTGAGATGTAACTCCCCCAATTCGGCCTTTAAGACACCTAAAAACAGTCATCAATATAGCAATTCGAATCTGCCAGCAACTAAAACGATTTTAAGATAATAACCGACACAATGAATAACAAAACTCAGAACCCTATTTTGACTCAAACGCAGCCCCATTATCACAATCAGAAAATACAATATTAAACAATCGGGAATTGGTATGAACAACAAGAAAAGAAATGAGCAGAAAGTTTGGAAATTCTACCGAATGAAACTGCTATGCTCGATTCCCGATTAGGTTGGAGCCTACGTCGATCGCGACTCGTATTCCCTGCTCAATAGCGGACGCAACAGCAACCCAACAAGGAAGGGTTAGCAATACTATCTTAGAAAATCAAACCGATTTAAAAAACAGAGTTTTAGAATTGAGAATTGATTACCGAATTTATCGATTGAAGCTACGCGGAAACTGCTCGGTTTCTCCTTCCGATCACTGATTTCCACTCGGTTGGATTTATTCTTCTTGATCGAATGAGTAGTTTAGCAGAGATTGGGGAGCGCAATTGAGAAACATCGGCCGAAGGAACACAATGGCGAAGTCTTAGGTTAATCGGACTTAAATGCGTTTTAATTAAGGGGTTAAGGCCCTTCCTTGCTTTCGGGCCAAGCCCATCCAGATCTTTTATCATGTGCCGGACCGAGTAGGGAAAAGAAAGAAGAGTAGGCCCAATAGATTATCCCTTTGCCGGCTAACTCTAGATTAGTGGGTTCGGTTTTGGGCTTTATAGTCGAATGAGGTTTGTTTGCGGTTTAAGTACCTAGACTCAGTCTCACCCCAACGCAGAAATTAACCAACATCCGATTAATAAGACTCCAGATTAAACTTTGCGATAATAAATGTCTCAGAAAATATTAAAATGCCATAGTTAATTAGCTTGCGCAACGAAGCGTCACACACCAAAGATACGAAATCAAACAACACTTATTATTTCCTTTAATAATATCAAATAAACAATACAATAATGTTTTTACTAATAAAACGTAATTAAATTAAATCATAAAATTTTGGGGCGTTACACATCTGCATATTGTAAAGCATCTGATCCGTGAGGTGGTAAGATTAGAGACTCAAACTTGGTAGGCATTATTGTTCATCGCTTATATTCTCCAGTTTTGTAGCCAACATACCACCGATAACGCATCCATCTTCTAACCCAACAATCTATATGCTGTAATAAATATACAATTATTTACCTTTGAGATTTTATTGAGAATATTGATAATAACATAATTAAATTACGTACCGCACGGAACAAAACAGAGCTGGAATTTTCATCTAATAGGGTACTCCAAAACTCCCTAGGTACCTGTGTACGACCTAAGAATACAATATAGCAAAAGGTTTCATTCCCGCGCCTATCCCCGTTCAAGTAAAATTCCTCTACACTCCAGGCCCAACCATACTCCTCAACCAAGTCAATTGTGTCTGGTTGTTGAATACCTATTGAGGAGTTTTGAGTTTGCTGCTCCACAACATGTAATGTTGGTGGAGGCATTTCCCTCGTACGTCGCATCTCCGACTCCTCCTCCATCGCCCCTTCATAAGCCAGGTTATCCGTTTCATGAAGGGTACGTTGCATCTCTTCCATGATAAGTCGAAGCTCACGGGCTCGAGCTTGTTCACGCATTAGGTCAACTCTCTCGTCTAACATCTCAAGCTGTAGGTTAAGTTCATAGATTAAGGCTTTTTGACTTCGCCACATCGTAATAAAAAATGCTAGTTTCTTTAAGAAATCAGGCAATGTTTTTTATGTGGTAAATGTGTAATGAAAAATGAAAGTGGTAAATGTCACTATAAATAAATCTTCAATATATAGGCAGTGTACGATCCGGGCGTGCCAAATGGGGATACCCCAAGGGGATCCGGGCGTACGGCTCGGGGATACCCCAAGGGGATCCGGGCGTACGGCTCGGGGATACCCCAAGGGGATCCGGGTGCACTACTAGGGGAACCTGCACGAAAGTACGCAAGGTACAGACCGGTCAGACGAGTTGCAGGGTTAAGGTGGGATCCGGGTGTGCTACTAGGGGAAAGAAGGGGATTCGGGTGTGTTACTAGGAGATAGCATTATTTTTGCAAAAGCCCCAAAAACAGCATTATTTGTACAATTTGGATGGATAGTGCACTATTCTTGCAAATGGTTCGTAAATTTATATTCCATAACTTCTTTGTTTATATTTTATATAAGTCCCATATGTACATAAATTTAATTTAACATCAACTTCAACTATTTATTATAATAATTTGGCAAAATAGATACTTTTATATTAGTTTGACTTTATAGGTAAATCGAAGGTTTTGTAAAGTTCATTTCGACTTAATCAGACAAGTTTCGGTTTGTCAGTAAGTTTATGACATGGTTCTTTTTATGGTTTGAATTTTAGACTAAGATATACTTCTTCGGTTGTGTAATATTAGTGGTGAACACCACTAGCATAAATACAAGATAATTAACATAAAAACCACAAGATAAATGTATTCTCACAAAACTTTTTAGTTTGATGATTTCCTACTTGGATGTGTTCCTTCTCCTTCTTCAAGCACCAAATGAAATGATTCTTTTTGGGGAACTTCTTAAAATATAGTGAAAATGAATATACTAGAAGATCTATTTATGAAGTGAAGTAGGAGTCAAAGAATCAAAACTTACACAAGATGGTGGTGAAGAACAAAACTTGGACAACACTTTGAAGCAGAGTTTCGACTGAGTTCTTGGTTGTGTTTGGGTGTTTTGATGGTGGAATGTTGTAGAGGAAGTTCTTATGGTGATTTGGCAACTTGAATTACTAAATTTGAAGCTATAGATTGAAAGATATGAACATTTTAATGTTTAAAAGTGGGGTAGAAATTCAAAACCGGATTTCTTGTGTTTTTTGGAGGATTTCTTGAAGTGTTTGAGGGTTGTGTGTGAAGTAGAGAAAAGTCTTGAAGTGGTCTTGAGCGTTGTTTGTGTTTGATATTTTGGGGTGTTTAGACAATATTGAATGAAGTAAAAACATGAAAAGTAGAAATCCATGCCAATTTAATGTTTCAAATGTGCAGGGAAAAAGTACAAGGAAAAGAGGTTTGATTTCCCATGCTTGAAAAGACAAAAAGAAAAGGGGAAAGGATGTTGTAGCCGAGACCAAGAGAGGAGAAAGAAAAAGTGGGTATTTGACTTTCTTGTTGAGATTTGTGTTCATTTGTTAAATTTTGATGTTGGTTTTAAATTTTGAATTGTCTAACTTGGTTATATGATGGTTATAAGATATGATATGATGTATGCATGGTTTCAAGAGATAAGGCAAACCAAAGTTGATGGAAGTAGTCATTGTTGCCTGACATACGATGTGGAGGGGAAAAAGAAATACTAAGTACATGTTCACTTTGGTTAATGGCAATTCTTCGGGTTGCTTATTTACTTTCTAGTTAACAACTAGTTGATGTAGTACTCCCTCCGTCCGTAAATAAAGTTATTATATCTCCTTCAAGTTTTGTCCCTAAATAAAGTTTTCATTTCTCAACTTAAGGGCCCCACTTGATATAATAATATTATTACCAAATACTTTCACCACTAACTATCTCCTAAAACACTTTCTCTCTCGAATCAAACCTTATATTTTAATCAAAATAATATCAAATACCCCACCACTAACTATCTCCTAAAAAGTTGTGCCCAAGAGAAATGAGATTTTTATTTAGGCTAGTGGGTATGGGCACCACATGTGGTGGTGCCCTTTTCTGCCACATCATCGCCACCTCATACACCACACCACCATCACACCACATCATTTGGTGGAAATACCCACCACACCACACCACACCATTTTATTTTTCATCTCATCATTTCTTTTCCATTTATATTATAAAAGATCACTTATTAATTTTTTAGTACATACCGTCAAAAGGTTAAAAAATCGATTTTAATTGATTTCTAATTTTTGTACATTTTAATTCTTTTTTGTAAGTGAAGCCCAAAAGAGCCCAAGTACTTAATTAAAGAGCCTAAGCACTTAATTAAAAAGCCCAAGAAAAAAGAAAACCTAATTATGTCATTTGTCATCTTCTTCTTCCTTTGTTTCCTACTTGAACCACGCAGCCATAGCCACAACCACAATCACAGGTAAGTTTCTTCTTCTTCTGGTATAAATCTCTTCAAAAATACCTTGCAACGATCGAAACCCCATCAAAATCCGTTCCCCACGCATGTGGCCTCCCGTGGCCGTGGCCACCCTTCCACCACGCAGTCCCCCCACGCCGTTGTGGGGGGTGGTGTTTCCCAGCCTCACCACGCCGTGCCCTGCTCCACGTCACCCCCCACGCCGGTGGGCGTGCACCCATACCGGACAGCCTTAGGGATGGAGGGATATTATTTAAGTGAATGTATGCTTAATTAGACCATTAAATGTATATTAATTATTGGTTGGTTAAATTTTTGGTTCTGATAAAATTGGATTCACTTTTCGCTGTTGTGTCTTCATTTGTGGCCGGTTAGCGCGGTTCACGCTCAATTCTATTTCTGTGTAATTTGTCTGGGCTGGGATATACTACATAGTAAAATATGTTATTTAAAACTTTAAATTGTTCGGCTATAATTTACGTTTACGGGTTGTCAACTCGCTAAATTGTGGATTCTATCCAAGAATCGCTAAAACTCAATAAATTGTTATATGCATAATGTGCGCATAATTAAATATGTATGGTTGACACATGATATGAGCTCGTGCTAGGATTAATATATAAAATATATTTCTTTATTCATAAATAGTGCTTTTACAAAGTAATGTCCGGTTGCGTCGAGTGCCGTGAGAATGACCCATTTCTGAGGGTTGTCACACGAGCCGAGCTACATACGTTCGGTTCGAAGAAATTACCTCGGTTCGGTTTTGACCGGTTCTCGGTCCGGTTCAGTTCGGTTCGGTTCCGGGCATCATCGGTTCGGTCCGGTTCCGAGCATCATCGTTCAGTCCTCGGTCCGGCCAAAATTGTTTTTCGGTTCCCGGTTCTAATCGGTCCGGACCGGTTCGGTACGGTTCTACGATTCCGGTCAGTTCTCAGTCCAGTTTACGCAGGCCTAGCTAAAACCATGTTAAACTAGATATTAGCATAAATATGTTCTGGCATAGTGATGGATAAAGCTAGTGATCTTTCCTGGAGAATACATGGGAACTGCCCGTCTTCAAATTGTTTTTCTTAATAGGTTTTAGTCGAAGTTTTTCAAAGTTACAAAACAGACCCTAAACTTTAAAGAAATGTGAAACAAAGATGTAAATTTTTAGAAGGCCTCCATTAGTTCTCCAATAATCATAATTTTAAGCCTCTAATCTTTTATAATTAATAGTTTAATCTCTTTAAAAAATTCATTTTTTGTTACTAGAAGAAAATGCATTATCTTTTTTATGTTTGAGGTGTTCAAAACTATATAAACAAAGAATAAAAGTTTATAGCGAAATGTGGTTCCAACTATATTTAAAATACTTTTTATTAAAATTTCATGCTTTTATTTAAATGTTTTAGAGTTTATATTAGTCTATTGTCGATATAAATTTCTTTAATTATCACGGTATAACTATTTATTTCAAAATAGTATAATTCTGGTTGAATACAAACTTGATACAAGTCTAAGATATCATGAGCGAATGCTCACCGGCTATTATTGCCATATGTTTTTTTTGTTAACTTGGCAAAGTTTTGAACTTCTAATATATTTATAGATAATGACATAACAACTAAATATATGAACCAAAACCAATAAAACCATTTATCAGTGATGAAGATGTTGAACTTATAAATGGAAAGTACATATATTTTGGAACATATTAGATATTTAGAAAAACATTCAAGGAGGTCCATTATTTTTATCAATTACCAAGGAACAAATCTCAACCATTGATCAATAAGATCTAATGGTCAAGATTAATCACATATTTTATACATAAAGAGGTATTTTGGTCATTTGGCACTAATAAAAATATTGATTTTTTTTTTAATTTTAAAATTTTGATTTTTTTATTTTTTTAAGTTTTTAATTGAGGGGTATTTTGGTCATTTTGAAAAAAAATATTTTTTTATTTTTATTTTTTATTTTAAAATTTTTATTTTTTAAAATTATTTTATTATTATTTTTAAATTTTTTTTTTATTTTTTATTAGTAATATATAATGTGATTGTATAGTGAATCACATGTGATTGCATTATGAATCACATGTGATTGAACTAAAACATAAAATGTGATTATATAAACACATGTGATTTTACACTAAAATCACATGTGGTTACAGTAAATCACACGTGATTACAGTAAATCACACGTGATTACAGTAAATCACACGTGATTACAGTAAATCACGTTATTACAGTAAATCACACGTGATTATACAAAAATCACATGTGATTACACAAAAATCACATGTGATTAGGGATGGCAACTATCATCCGCCCCGATGATCATCCACCCGATCCGGTCCACCTGTGGTGGATATGGATGAAGTTAAATGGGTGAATATCGGATATGGAGCGGATATGGATGTTTATTGGAGCGGATACGGATGATGATTTTCGATCCATGGATGAATCCATTTAACTCGAAATTCACTTTTTTATATTACAATTTCACATGATTAATAATATATGTCTAGACATTTTTTATTCACTAAAATTTACAGATAACATAACACTGAATATAATTAAATTTGTAAACATTACAAACCATACTCTAGGCTTCTATATATGTTAAGTTATCTTTTCGTTTGTATCTATCAATATTTAGGAATTAGTTACAAACTATGTTCTATGCTAGATGCATTGAATATAGGTTCGTAATTACGTTTTCGTTTGTATATTCTTTTAGAAAAAACTATATACATGTTCAACAAAAATTTATGTATAAAACTATCGTATTTTCTTTAGAAAACAAATTTCTCTCAACATCCAACGGATGCCCATTTACCCGCTATAATCCAATGGATATGGATATGGATGGATGAAATGATTTTAAATGGATATGGATGTGGATATGGACGATGTAAATCTAAATGGATATGGATGTGGACATCGCATCACCCGATCCACATCCGATCCGTTGTCATCCCTACATGTGATTAAGTCATACACGTAATTATCAAGTAAATATTATTTTTAATAAAACAAATTAGTAAAAAATTTAAAAAAAAAATTGAAATTGAAATTTATTTTAAGTGCCAAATGACCAAAATACCCCTTCATAATAAAATAATAAAAAAAATCTAGAATTAAAAATAAAAAAATATTTTTATTTTTGAAAAAATGACCAAAATACCCCTCAATATAGAAAATATGTGATTAATCTTGACTATTAGATCTTATTGATCAATGGTTGAGATTTGTTCCTCGGGACTCCGTAAAAATAATGGACCTCCTTAAACCCAACTCTAGATATTTAATGAAAATTAAACTTTATTCATTATAGATTGATTTAGGATTTTCAACTTAGCGTCAATAAGATAACAATCTCATCCCAATAGTTGTATCTTCATTGTACTGCAAATATTTCTGAACTGACACCTCCTTATAAATAACATCTCTTCAATTTTGTCATATTAATTTATCACTTGACAAAGTACAAGATTTAATGCAAAATGTACAAGAATTCACAACACTTTTTCCCTCTCTTCTTTCCCTATCTCATTGGTAAAGCGGATAAAATCAAGGAAATTGCAAAGCGACAAATACGTGACAATGGTATTAGTGGACTGACGGTTGACAAACATAGTTGGCGGAGGTCTTAGAGCATCTCCAATGGTAGCTTTTTTAAAAGCTTATTACTATTACACTAAGGTGATGTTTGTTTTTTCTAAAAAGATCTGCGTGAGGTCTTTTGTCTGCACGGCGCAGACCACGGGCAGAAAAGCACTCACGCAGACGTTTGTTTTTTGGAAGGTCGCAGACAAAAAAACATCTGCCTAGGGTCTTTTTCACACAGACATGGAAAGAAGCTTTTTGCGTCTGCCAGAAATTGAAATCAAAACACGCTCCTCTCAAAAATCACATCTTCTAAAAAAGCCCTAACAACACCTTCCGCCCCTATCGTTTCTTCCCATCGCCAGCCAAATCTCCCATCACCGCCGACTTCTCCCTCTCCGGTCGCTGGCTCCGTCGACATTTTCCTCACTGGCCGGCGCCGCCGTCGAGATCTCCTCCTCACAAATCGCCTCTATCGTCTTCTTCCCGTCGCCAGCCACCGTTTTTTGTGTCGTCTTTTGCGTCATCTGCTCCTCATAGATCTCCGACGACGAAGCCATTGCCCCCCACTCAGGTATGTTTTTCTTCTGTTACTCACATTCATCGATTTGTATATTATGCAGATTGTGTTCATAAATGTATTATAAAATTTGGTATTTTTTATCTTGTATTATGAAATTAGATGTTTATATGGTATGTAGAATGTGTTATAAATATGAAATTAGATGTTTATCTTCTCTGTTACAGCTATCGTTTTGCATAATTTGGTATTATATGGTATAATTTGGTTGACTGCATAATTTGGTATAATTTGCTTTGATGTTTACAAAATAGTCCAATAGCAACCCAATATTAAAGCTTATCACCTCAACACAATCTCGTTCTTTCCAAATTAGTATTTCAGCTATCTATATACATACTTGCAGACTTATGGACTGCATAATTTGGTTGATTTGTATATGATTATTTACTTTTTAGAAATGGGAGAATTTGATTATTTGCTTTTTGGAATCAAATTGGTGGAGATATTTGGTTATGTAGATATTGGATTTCATTGTTATGCATAAATTGATATTTGTTAATTATACTTATACTAGTTTTTGCTACATTTGGTTTAGGTACATCCGAAGGCCGCTTCTTTGAGAACTGTTCCATTGCCATTTCCCGAGCTTTGTTCAATTCTCTTTGATGGAATTGTCGACTAGTTGATGAAAAATATGGAATGAGTTATTTTAAGTTGTATTGTTATTGCAAGACTTTGTTGTGTGGATTATTTCAATTCTAGTGTTGTAAGATGGTGTACATTTTAAATTTTGGATTATTTATGCAATTCTCTTTGATGGAATTGTCGAGTAGTTGATGCAAAATATGAAATGAGTTATTTTAAAGAGTATTGTTATTGCAAGACTTTGTTGGATTATTTAAATGTTATAAGATGGAGAATATTTTAAATTTCAGTTTATTAAGCAGTCTGCGGATGTTAAAAAACAAACAACAGTTTTTCTTGCAGACTGCAGACCTTTGGTCCGCCTTAGAAGCTGCAACTGCTGGCAGATGTGGTCCGCAGACAGCAGATCTTTTTGCTCTGAAAAAACAAACAGCACCTAAGTCTTTGGATGACTTTTTACCATTGGGATAATGAGCTTTTTTAAAAGCTTATTGCAAAATCTTTTTTCTACTAACCTTTTAATAGACTTTAAAAGTTTGTCTTTTTTAGTCCCCCATCTTTAATAGTTTTCATTTTAAACTTTAGATATATTATATATTAATTTTTTATTATACTTTTATTAGTTAATATATAAATCATATAATATTTAATGTCAATTATTATAATATTTTTGTTTGAGATATTTTAAAAAATATTATATTTAGTAAGATGCTATAATATGTGTCAAATTATATAAGGGGTATTTATAAAACATTTAAGATAATTAAAGCTAAATTAGAAAAACTGTAAAACAAAAAGCTTTTAGAAAGGTAACCATTGGAGATGATATTTAGGTAAAGCTTTTTGGTTAGTAGATTGTTGATGTGGCAAAAAGAAAAAGCTATTGTGAGGTTAACCATTGGGGATGCTCTAGGAGCATCTCCAATGGGAAAACTTTTAAAAGTATATTACTTTTCTAAAAAGTTTTTGAATAACTTTTTACCATTGCTGTAACACCTCAAATTTTAATACAAAACATTTGCCCAAAATAAACCATTTTTCATAAATAGATGAACTATTCCAAAAATATGGATTTACAAAAACCTTTGTTATGAAAATCAGAGTAATAAGTTTGGTGTTACAAAATAGATCAAAACCAAAGCTAAGCATAAATCCAATCTAAGTTCTTCTACTCTAGGCCCCACATCTCTATCCATGCGTACCTAAACCTTCGATCCCAAACCTGAGTACATAGCAAAACAACAAGGAGTACGTGAGACAAAAACGTCTCGTGAGTTACATGGGTTTAGACCCATTAATAATAATAATCGTTTATCCAAGTAAACAACAAACAAGTATTTTCGTCCATCTATATAGTCACCCCATGGTGACTCCAAACCTTGCTTTCCTAGCAACACATATCTAGTTATCGGGTTGCCCCCGAGCTAACTAGCAACACTAACGTGCTTAACTATCGGGTTGCCCCCGAACTAGCTAGAAGCACCAATATATCCAACTATCGAGTTGCCCCCGAACTAGCTAGAAACACTATCCTATCTAACTATCGGGTTGCACCCGAACTAGTTAGAAACATCACCATGTCTAGTTATTGGGTTGCCCCCGAACTAACTAGCATCACGTCATCTCGTTCTCACCATAACTCAAAGGTTATGTCAATCTAGCTCTCGGCTATCACGTCTATCATCAAACAAGTTAGTTCAATACTATTATCGGTATAACTAACGACTAACTACTAGTCTACACAATTAAGCAAATAGACCATAACACAAGTAATAAAGGTATTTCATAGGCTATGTACTCAGTAAATTTCCACACGTACTCACCTTAGCAATATAATGCTCCAACCGTATTCTTTCCGCCGGTTTCCTCGTTCCAACAATTCGGTCAAACTCCAAGACTTCACCGGAAGCCTAATTCAACAATCATACAATGTTCAACATCTCATACTATCAATAATGTGTCCATTAACCACTAATTACCATTAACTAACATTTCCCCCAATTATGGTGATTTACCAAACCCTAGGTTTTGTAGGGATTTACTACGCACCATGCGACTGATCGACCACTAGGGTCGACCACCTAGTACACGAGTTCGATCCTTGCTGACCAAGAACATGAACTTGTTCTTGACCGGTTTAAACTAACTAGCTGATTTAATCCCTAAATGCGGAACTGGGATTAAACCTAATCCTTAAATCCTAAAGGATTGGGATGTTGGAATTCTAGATTAGGTTAACAAGAAAGAAACCTTGTACGAAGAACTCGAACACACACACATACTTGTGTGTGTTCGTCGACCATCAACCAAAGAACCCTAGGGTTCTTTGGCCGAAATTCGTCCAAGAGGGAGAAGGGAGAAAAGGGTTTCCCAAAACATACCTTGTTGTTTGCTTAATATTGATCCACTGATGATGAACAAATCGAGCGATCTTCTAGTTGATCTAAGCAATGAACTTGTTCTTCAAAACTTGAAGAACACGAAGAACGAAGAACACCAAACTTGGTGTTCTTGGGAGTGTTCGGCCGAAACCAAAGGGAGGAGGGGTTAGGGTTTCGATTTAGGTGTAAGGGAATATTATGATTAGGTTTAAATGAAACCTTAAGCCTTCTATTTATAATAGAATAAGTTTCATTTAAGTCCTTCTAGTTTAATTAAGATTAATCTCTTAATTAAACTTATCTCTTACACTTTAAACCCTTATAGTTTAACTAGTTTATTATTGTTGCACTTAACTACTAAATGTCTAGTATTAACACACTAATAATTCGGTACCCATATACACGAATTATACACTTGTGTTTATACTTCTAATAGTTAATTATATAATAACCTTTATATAATTTATACAACAATATTATCCAATTACTATATGATTTAATAGCTTTAAATCATATCATGGATAATCTATAATTAACACATTGTATTAATTAGTTAGTTAAACTAATCTAGTAATAAGTTAAACTTAACTTAATACTTAACTGATTCATAATGACTATTATGAATCATTCCTCTTCGTAGTATCATTGCTTATCTTGCTCGTATTACATGCACTCACCGGTGTGACCCTTAAGTGTTTCGTAGGCATGGATGTATCATCATAGGTTGACTGACTGTGCACATAATTCCTTCAGACTCCCACTTGTGCAAGTCTGTAACCTTTGTTTTAATGATACGAGCTACAGTGGCCTTCTAGATGGGCATGTAGGTAACCAACCCCATAAAAACAGCTTAAGTAACCCAGGTATGGTTTATGAAAAACTCTTTAATAGCGTCTCCTAGTAAAGAACACTCTGTCTCTACTTCTTGGGCAAACTATGTTAGGCTCATCCCTTGCAGCACGATATTTGTGATAACGAATACGAGCATGGTAGAAATTATCAACTCCTGTATTCGAAATCATTTCATGACTTCTTGATTCAAACTGTTGTGATAAACGACAAAGAACAAATCAGTTCGTTTGGGCATGGCCATGCACTTTCCAGTTATCTCATCACGTCAAAGGACCTATAAATATCTCTCCTAAAAAGGAGGTGCAATTACCATCTTGTATATTTCGATTTAAAATACAACTTCATTTGTACCCAGTATCGCCTCGTATGACAAACGTATTTCAGTATTGTCTAAGTTGAACCAAAGCACATTAGTCATTGTATCCTAAACCAAATACCTCAGGCTTAAGGACAATCCTAGTGAACAATACTTTTGAACTTTTCAACCACGAAGTATTGTCACGGTGGTCAATCCAATATTCGTCGAGCTCCAACAGAATATCACCGATATTTGGTTTACACAAAACTTGTGTAGCTATCTTCGAAGAACTTCGAATCTACCACCAAATATCGCGATGACGTTAACATCCCATCGAGGTTCCCACCAAGACGAGTAGTCACGGATTTTGTGTCTTCTTGAATAAATAGACTTTTATTCGTGGATCTTGTAAAACATACAAAGTCTGAATAAAAATGATACTAACTCAAGTATTATTCCTCACTGGACATAGATACTGAATTATTACTGGATCATTACTTATTCCTTTCGTTCGTGTTGATTACTTAATGATTCTTACAAACTTAATTGTAACTTTATCACTAAACCAATCATTTCTATTAAACTAAAGACATAAGACGAGTATTTAGGAATACTATTACTTTTGTCTTTGCTAGACATTGTTCTTGCAACAATCTAGAACATATTCTAGTCTTTCGTTTTATGCAATTCGGTAAACATAGGAGGATTGGAAATTAACTCCTTAGTTTCTTGAATTCATAAAATTCTCCTTGTAACTAAAGCCTCTTTTAGTTACTTGATTTTGTAGATATCCTTACTAGTTAAAGAAATTTCCTTAAATGATTGTGTTATCCACTGAAGTGTTTAACAACCTATTAGATATGCAATAATTAATCACAAGACTTGTGACCACGCTATTAGGTTTGCAATAATCTAATCAACGATCATTTATTATTTCTCTTAACTCTTTGGCTAACGACTTGGTAAAAACTTGTTGTTAATGTCTTTTACTAACTTACTGAATTCACTAACATCTTTAATGAATTACGTTAGTCTTAGCTCCCACTTGCTTTTATGGAACTTAAGCATCTCTTAAACTAATTTGACCTAGTCAATAACTTGTAGTTCAATCTTTTAAGAATTCTATCAATAATTAAGATCATACTTTGGATTTGTGAATATCCAACATTCCTGTTTAGGGAATTATGATCTTTATTGATTACTATATCTAACAAGTATAAAACACTTGAAATGATACTATCAATTCTTAAATACATTAGTACTCTTTTAAGAATCTTATTTAATGCCAAAGTCACTTCTTGGATTTCTCAAATATCCATTATTCCTATAAGGGAATCATGACTTGATTAAATATTGTATTTATTACAAGTATAAAAGACTTGCAATAATACCATTTAATTCTTAAATACTTAATATAGTTATGTCCCTTTTAAGAGTCATTTAATGTCTAAGTCATTTTACTTGGATTATGCGAATATCCAATTATTCTTATTAGAGAATTATGACTTCATTAAATCCTTTACTACAAGTATGAAAGACTTGTAATAATACCCTTTAGAGTCTATCTTGATTATATCCAATATAATCATACTATATTAATACTAATACTTTAAAACTTTCTGTCATAAGTAATGACTATTACTTAAGATGTTTTAACTAAGTTCAATAACTATTGAAACTTATGCTTCCATAAAACTTTTAAATACTTTCATTAGAAAAACTTTCTAATTACTAGCATCTAAATACCTTGAGCTATCAAGACATTATTTATACAACAATCAAACAAATATATATAAATATAAACATGAAACATAAGTAAATCAAAACTTGACTTACAATCTAGTCATAAACCTTGACTAGTGTAATTATCACACATGCACACAATATAATTCAACCATGGATTCGAAATTTATTTAAAACCAAAATAAAACTTGTTTTAACATAAAATAAAATTATTCAAACAATAAAGTAAATTGTTTAAAACGAATCCACTGAAAAAACTGAATTATAAAAACTTGGTGCTCGTGGGATTAACACCATCTCATGCCGGTCACCATCACTTTCCATCTCCTGCAATAAATGATTGCAAAAGTTAGATTACTCGTAATGTACTTTACAAGTATCTTAAAGTGATTAAGAAGTGTGGTTGTGTTACCTGAGGAACTTGCGTTTCCTCCACTACCACTTGCACCCTTTGGACAATTTCTTTTCCAATGCCCAGCCTCACCACACTTGAAGCACCGGTTCTCGGTCCTCGCAGTGTTAGGCTTAACCTTCTTGACCTTTTGTTTGACACCTTTACCATTTGGCACTCCTTGGTTAGGATAGGTTTTACCCTTTCCTTTACCACCATGCCCTTTTCTCTTCTTTCCACCGCCACCGCCATTACCGATCAAGAGAACGTCCTTAGATTTGGTCCCCAAACTCAACTTAGCTGTCTTGAGCATGGAATGTAGCTCAGCAATGGATTTCTCCATATTATGCATGTTGTAGTTGACCACAAAAGACTTGTAATCATCAGACAACGAGTTGAGTATAGTATCTGTTTCCATTTGCAACGGTATGGGATGACCAAGTCTAGCGAGGTGATCCATGTGTCCTTTCATTTTCATGACGTGGGCACTCACCGGCGTTCCTTTGACCATCTTGCAAGAGTTGAAGGCTCGATTGATGTCAAACCTCTCAGTGCGAGCTTGCTCTTGAAATGAATCCCTAAGTTGCTGGATCATCTCAAATGCAGGCACATCCATAAGTCCCGCTTGTAACTCGGGACTCATAGTGGCTAGCATTAAACAGCTCACATCGAGTGCATCACTGACATGCTTATCATAAGCTTGCCTCGTTTCAGCTCTGGTATTAACAGCAGGGGTGTTTGGTACTGCTCTCTCCAAGACATACCACTTTCTCTCATGCCTGAGCACAATACGAAGATTGCGCTCCCAGTTGAGAAATTTGACCCAGTCAACTTGTCTTTTTCGAGGATTGAGCGAAGCGAGAGATTATTGGTACTTGTTGTCGCAATCACGTTTGTTGCTGCCATCTACAAATCAAACCCAGTTTAATTAGTAATCATCAATAAACATTCTCTAAAATATATTATAAACCCATAATTAATATTTTAGGCCTAGGATCCATATGTCACATTCTCGCCGCAAGGTTTGGGCACTTCCCGACGAGACATGCTATTTCTGGTAGGTAACTTCCTTACCGATCGTATCAAGACTTGACACGATTCCTAGGGGTCGTAGAATCTTTAGACTTATAACTTATTACAACTTTGTACAATTTAATTGTACATTTCTAAGTTAGTAATAAAGTCTAGTACGTTTATTCTACTCAAGTACTTTTTGGGCCGGGACTCCCGATTATCACCAAAGTAGATCAGACCATCTAAGACAGTGCGATGCTCTGCGCCGGGACTCCCGATTATCACAGAACCTTACGCACCCTAACACTCGCAATGATTTGAATCCATATCTAAGGTTCTTTATCCTTACAATATGAATATCGTTTAACAAGTGAGGTGTTCCATTAGGTGGATAGTACTTCGATATAAGATTTTCTTGGGTTTGTTTAGGTCTTAAAACTAAACTTAAACTTTTATTCCAATCTTAATCCTTGTTTAAAAATATGTGACTTGTGAATTGAATGGTTCTCCAAGACACCTTCTTTAAACATAAGAACTATTTTTTAAAACTTATAGTTTCAAGAATTCACACGATTTTACATGTATACCTAAAACGAGGTGTACAAAACATTTTACTAGGTTTTGAGAGAAACCTTATTTCTAATAAAACTTACTTGTTTTATATTACTTGAAAAACTTATAAACTTATGTTAAACTTTTAAAACTTTTATGATTCATGAACTTGAAACATAAACCTTGTTTAACACATCTAGTTTTCCATATGTCTAATAATGAAATTAAACATTTATTTCTTACTTATTAATTTCGACCATAACTTATGCCTTAACGACACACTTATAAACTTTGAGATTTTCTTGTGTAGCTCCCACTAGCTTCAACAACCATGATGAAACTTAAACTAACACAATCACCGGTTTATACTTGGTGAAACTAATAAACCTATTATATAAAAACTATATATAATAATTCTTTAGTTTGTTTAAACCTTTCTTATATTTAACTTAACTAGTTAAATATAGGTTCTTGTTATTTATACTTGATCATTAATCTAGTATATTACATAACTTGTAAAATACTTATGCTATACTTGTATAATTATCTAGTTATAATAATTTATAACTTTTATACATCTTAGTATATATATATATATATATATATATATATATATATATATATATATATATATATATATATATATATATATATATATATAACTTTGTATATTTTAGTTAATCATATAATTTCAACTTGTACAATTTCTAGTTATAATAACTTTGTACTTTCTAGTTTTAATTATATTATAACTTATACAATAACTACTTATAATATTACTATTAAAGATCAAAATAACATTACCCTTTTTAATTGTTCCATTTTAACTTGTATTTAATGTATATGTATTCGTATATATATGTATATCTATAATAATAAACTTGTAATATTCTAATAAGAACATTACATCTAGCTTATAAATTTACATTTTAGCTTGAACTAATTAAAATGTGTATAAACTTATTACTTCTTTTAAAATTCAATTTTATTTAAAAAAAAAAAAACTTCCGAAAATTTAAATATATATACATAAACAATTAAATACATCTTGTTAATTTTAGGACTTAAAAATTAACATCTTCTTTATCAATTCCCTAAATTAATTAGATGAACCCTAATCTTGCTTTTGATCAATCAAAACTAGGGTTTTGACTTTCTTGATCAAACACATTATTTTAATTAAAAGATTAATTTTAATCAATCCTTTTAAACAATAAACTTTGTTTAAATTCTAAGATAGATTATAACTTTTAATAAATTTATTTAAACTCTTTAATTTAAACCTTATAGACAATAAACTTTGTCTAAATTACTAGGTTTATAGAACTAGCTTTAATAAATCTATCAAAATAATAATTAAACCTATTAGACATAAACTTGTCTAATTAACTAGGTTTTAGATTATTATCCTAATTAATACTTTTAAACTATTAAACTTAAACTAGTTTAATGTTCTAGGGTTCTTTAGGGTTTTCGAAAATCTTAAGACTAGGATACTTTTCCACCAATTAAACTAGGCTAGTTTAATAAACTTGGTGTCCAAGTAATCCTCTAGATTTCGAAATTCTAAGGTAATTAGGAAAGAATCCTTTTGATCAATTAAACATATCTTGTTTAATATACTTGATCCTAGGGTTCTTTCTAGGTCACGAAAATTCTAGGGTTTATGGAAAGAATCCTTTTGATCAATTAAACATATCTTGTTTAATACACTTGATCCTAGGGTTCTTCCATGGTTTCGAAAATTTGCTAGGGTTTTCTAGAAACCTTCTTGACCAATTAAACTTAGACTAGTTTAATGTTCTTGGTCTTAGGGTTTCTTCCCTTATTTTCAAAAATATGAAGAAGAAGAAAGAAAGAAAAATACTTGAAACAAAAGAATAATTAAAGTAAACAAAAAAAACTTTGTTAATCTAGTCTAGATTTCTGAACCAACGCTCTGATACCACTGTAGGGATTTACTATGCACCATGCGACTGATCGACCACTAGGGTCGACCACCTAGTACACGAGTTCGAACCTTGCTGACAAAGAACATGAACTTGTTCTTGACCGGTTTAAACTAACTAGCTGATTTAATCCCTAAATGCGGAACTGGGATTAAACCTAATCCTTAAATCCTAAAGGATTGGGATGTTGGAATTCTAGATTAGGTTAACAAGAAAGAAACCTTGTACGAAGAACTCGAACACACACACATACTTGTGTGTGTTCGTCGACCATCAACCAAAGAACCCTAGGGTTCTTTGGCCGAAATTCGTCCAAGAGGGAGAAGGGAGAAAAGGGTTTCCCAAAACATACCTTGTTGTTTGCTTAATATTGATCCACTGATGATGAACAAATCGAGCGATCTTCTAGTTGATCTAAGCAATGAACTTGTTCTTCAAAACTTGAAGAACACGAAGAACGAAGAACACCAAACTTGGTGTTCTTGGGAGTGTTCGGCCGAAACCAAAGGGAGGAGGGGTTAGGGTTTCGATTTAGGTGTAAGGGAATATTATGATTAGGTTTAAATGAAACCTTAAGCCTTCTATTTATAATAGAATAAGTTTCATTTAAGTCCTTCTAGTTTAATTAAGATTAATCTCTTAATTAAACTTATCTCTTACACTTTAAACCCTTATAGTTTAACTAGTTTATTATTGTTGCACTTAACTACTAAATGTCTAGTATTAACACACTAATAATTCGGTACCCATATACACGAATTATACACTTGTGTTTATACTTCTAATAGTTAATTATATAATAACCTTTATATAATTTATACAACAATATTATCCAATTACTATATGATTTAATAGCTTTAAATCATATCATGGATAATCTATAATTAACACATTGTATTAATTAGTTAGTTAAACTAATCTAGTAATAAGTTAAACTTAACTTAATACTTAACTGATTCATAATGACTATTATGAATCATTCCTATGTAGTATCATTGCTTATCTTGCTCGTATTACATGCACTCACCGGTGTGACCCTTAAATGTTTCGTAGGCATGGATGTATGATCATAGGTTGACTGACTGTGCACATAATTCCTTCAGGTTTAACCAACCCTTAAGATTCTTACCAATCGGAATCATACACTTCTTTCCTTTGTTAATATACCATCTATTAAGTGTATACATCATTTATTCACCATAAACCATAACCCCCAATAACTAGGGTTTCAAACCCAACCATCAAATTACATAGATTTAAAGCTACAAAGATCAAGGAGTCAAGATATACCTTTAATCTTCACCTAGGAGCGAAATCTACCAAAGATTTGTGAAGAGATCAACCAAAAATTCCACTAGGCATTTGATTAGGACATTGCACAATGATCCGAACACTTTGTCGCATCTCTTCGATACGAATACAGTAACGATCATAGCGATCTCCTCTGGTACCTACTGGTACGTCAGGATCCGATTGGTCATGAACATCGTAAGGTGCTGCTCTTCGCGAATCCCAGCATACCCCTGTTCTGCACTTGAGCTCCAAAATCGCCAAAGATGAAAACTAGGGTTTACTATTGCATTAAATGAGCCAAAACCCGACTTTAATGTTGCACGACCTAAGTTCACGGCGCGAACTAAGTTCGCGTCGCTAACTCTGCGTTGTACGCCAACTTCGCGATCGCTAACTACTCGTGAACTACATCACGCTCAAAAGCCAAATCCGCTGGAGACAGTTCCCGATCGTTATCTCGAGTTCGCGGCGCTAACTTTCCCATGCAGCAGGGCTGCATTTTTCGGTTGTTGTCTCGACCCGGTTTCGCCCGTAACTTCCTCATACGGTCTCCAAACGACACGAAACCAATTCCTACGTTTTTTAAACGATTTATCCTTATTTATCATATTTTTATTCAATTTATTTATTTACAAATTTTGGGTCGTTACAACTATCTACCCCTTAAGAAGATTCCGTCCTCGGAATCTCATCATAGTTCACGAAATCCGGGTACCTCTTCCGAATCTCGTCTTTGACTTCCCAAGTCAAATTCGGCCCAAGTGAATGCTTCCACTTGACCAACACCAATTCGATCTCTTTATTCCGGAGCTTCTTCGTTTTCGTTTCTCATATCGCCTCGGGCTCCTCAATCAACCGGTTCGGGCCGTCAACCCGCAACTCTTGCAATGGGATAATATTTTCAACTTCCCCGACAAACTTTTTCAAATAACTTACGTGAAAGGTGTCATGCACACCTTGAAGTTCGGGTGGAAGTTCCAACTTAAACGCTTGAAGCCCGACCCGTTTCAATATCTTAAACGGTTCAACATACCTCGGACTTAGTTTTCCTTTCTTACCAAACCGCGTCACACCTTTCCAAGGTGACACTTTCAACATGACCATATCACCGACATCCAAGTCGTATGGTCTTTTCTTTAAACCCGAATAACTTCGTTGTCTATCTTGGGCGACTTTCATGTTGGTTTGAATAATACCGATCTTTTCATTCGTCACTCTCACGATCTCGGGACCCGTGAGTTTCGTTTCTCCCGCTTCCAACCAACAAGATGGGGTCCTACATTTTCTTCCATACAACGCCTCATAAGGCGGCATCTTGATAGTCGAGTGATAACTATTATTATACGAGAACTCGACTAACGGTAAATGTTCATCCCATTTACCACCGAAATCTAGTACACACGATCTTAACATGTCTTCAACCGTTTGAATCGTTCTTTCACTTTGACCGTCGGTTTGCGGGTGATAAGCAGTGCTCAACCGCAACTTTGTACCCAACTCTTCTTGTAATGACCACCAAAATCTCGAGGTAAACCTCGCGTCTCTATCGGAAACAATCGATAACGGAACCCCGTGGAGTCGAACCACCTCATCAACATACAACTTATCCAATTTCTCAAGTGGCTGCGTTTCCCGAATGGCTAAAAATAACGCACTCTTGGTCAACCGGTCAACTATGACCCATATGGCATTGTGACCCTTACTCGTCTTCTGTAACCATACTATGAAATCCATAGTTTCGTCTTCCCACTTCCCGGCCGGTACAACCAATGATTGAGCTACCCCGTACGGTACTTGATGCTCGGCTTTTACTTGTGCACATGTGGCACACTTAGAGATATACTTGGCCACTCTCGCCTTCATTCCGGGCCACCAATAAACCCGTTTCGTATCTTGGTACGTCTTTGTACTTCCCGGGTGAATTGAATACTTTGACTTGTGCACATCATACAACAATTCTTTTCGGATGCCACCGAACTTAGGAACCCAAATACGACCGCCTACGGTCTTCAACCCTTGTGCATTTTCGAGAAAATGTTGGTTCTTGCCTAACCGTTCTTGTCTTAACTCGTCTTTTCCCATAACCTCTCGTTGGGCATTCTTGATTCTTTCAATAATACTCGAGACGACTTCTATACGTGTTAATATTCCTCGGTTCGGTTTTTCATAGACCTTTCGGCTCAAGGCATCGGCTACTACATTAGCCTTTCCCACGTGATACACAATCTCACTATCATAATCGGCAATCAACTCTATCCATCTTCTTTGTCGCATATTAAGATCCTTTTGAGTAAACACGTATTGTAAACTTTTATGATCCGTGTACAATGTACACCGAGTACCATACAAATAATGCCTCCACAACTTCAAGGCAAATATAATCGCCGCCAACTCCAAGTCGTGTGTCGTGTACCTCAATTCCGCATTCTTCAATTTTCGCGAGGCATACGCGATCACTTTACCTCTTTGCATCAACACACAACCGAGCCCTTGATTCGAAGCATCACTATAAACCACAAAATCTTCCATACCATCCGGTAATGTAAGAATCGGCGCATTACATAACTTTTCTTTCAACAATTTAAACGCCTCTTCTTGCTTCTTCTCCCACACAAACTTCTCACTTTTTCTCGTTAACTTCGTGAGTGGGATCGCGATTCTCGAGAAGTCTTGTATAAAGCTTCGGTAATAACCGGCTAATCCAAGGAAACTTCTAACCTCGGTTGGAGTTCTCGAAGGCTCCCAATTTGACACCGCTTCAATCTTGGACGGGTCAACCTTAATACCATCACACGTCACCACGTGACCTAAGAATTGCACTTCCCGCAACCAAAATTCACACTTCGAGAATTTTGCATACAACTTCTCCCGTTTCAACACGTCTAGAATAAGCCTCAAATGACTTTCGTGTTCTTCCTCGGTTTTTGAATAAATCAAAATATCATCAATGAACACTATCAAGAACTTATCAAGGAACGGTTTACAAACCCGATTCATCAAATCCATAAAAATGGCCGGCGCGTTTGTAAGACCAAACGACATCACAAGGAGTTCATGATGACTATAACGTGTACGAAAAGCCCACTTCTCGGTGTCGCCTTCTTTCACCCGAACTTGGTGATAACCCGACCTCAAATTGATCTTCGAGAAATAACTAGCACCTTGCAATTGGTCGAATAAGTCGTCAATTCTCGGGAACGGGTAACGGTTTTTAATAGTTACCTTATTCAACTCTCGGTAGTCGATACACATTCTCATCGAACCGTCTTTCTTCTTAACAAATAATACCGGTGCACCCCACGGTGACGAACTCGGACCAATAAAACCTTTGTCTAACAAATCTTGCAATTGAGTCATCAATTCCCGCATCTCGGTGGGAGCTAAACGGTAGGGAGCACGAGCAATCGGCGTCGCCCCCGGAACTAAATCAATTTTAAACTCGACTTGTCTCTCCGGTGGTAAACCGGGCAAGTCAGCGGGAAATACCTCGGGGAAATCCCGAATAATTTTGACGTTATCCATCGTCTTCTTTTCTTTTCGGCCATCTAATAGATATGCAATAAACGATGCACAACCTTTCGATATACTTTTCCTCGCCTTAATGGCGGTAATCACTTTAGGCATGTGATGTCGTTTCTCCCCATACACATACACTTTCTCATTCTCGGGTGTCCTAATCGACACTATTTTCTTTCCACACAAAATCTTGGCTTGGTGCATACCCAACCAATCCATACCGATAACCACATCAAACGCCCTAATTCCCATGGGCAACAAATCTACCTTAAACTTTCTACCGTCTATTTCTATTTCAAAATTTCTATAAATACATTCAACCATAGACGTTTTCCCGTCGGCTACTTCTATCTCCTAAACCTCATCTAACATCTCGGACGGCACATTCAATTTACAACTGAACTCATAAGACACAAACGAATAATTGGAACCCGAATCAAACAAAATATGAGTTGGCAAGGAGTTAATGAGTAAAGTACCTGACACCACATCGTGTGCCTCCTTCGCCTCCTCCCGAGTTAGTTGGAAGGACCGTCCCTTCACTTTTGCCGGTTCCACTTTCTTTTGAGCCGTGAACACCATCGACACGATTCCCTTCTTTGGGCACACATTGCTATAGTGCCCCTTCTCGTGGCACGAGAAACATTCCACATCGGCCAACGACTTGACCTTACAATCCCGGGCTACATGCCCCGGTCAATCCCAACTAAAGCAAGACCTCGACCCACTTCGGCACTCGCCGGTATGATTCTTCCCGCACTTCTTGCACGAGGCAACACTTCCTTGTTTAGAGAAGCTCGAAGTGAACTTCCCTTTCTTGAACGAACTAGAGCCGCTCTCGGCTTTCCTTTTCTCGCCCACATGGGCCCTCTCGGCAATCCGTGCCTCATTCACTTCTTCCACACCTCGGGCGGCACTAATGGCCTCATCAAGTGTGACCGCCCTCTTGACTTCCAATTGGTAGTCCCACGGTAACCCACAAGCGTACCGGACTACCCTCATTCTCGTTCTCACCATAACTCAAAGCTTATGTCAATCTAGCTCTCGGCTATCACGTCTATCATCAAACAAGTTAGTTCAATACTATTATCGGTATAACTAACGACTAACTACTAGTCTACACAATTAAGCAAATAGACCATAACACAAGTAATAAAGGTATTTCATAGGCTATGTACTCAGTGAATTTCCACACGTACTCACCTTAGCAATATAATGCTCCAACCGTATTCTTTCCGCCGGTTTCCTCGTTCCAACAATTCGGTCAAACTCCAAGACTTCACCGGAAGCCTAATTCAACAATCATACAATGTTCAACATCTCATACTATCAATAATGTGTCCATTAACCACTAATTACCATTAACTAACATTTCCCCCAATTATGGTGATTTACCAAACCCTAGGTTTAACCAACCCTTAAGATTCTTACCAATCGGAATCATACACTTATTTCCTTTGTTAATATACCATCTATTAAGTGTATACATCATTTATTCACCATAAACCATAACCCCCAATAACTAGGGTTTCAAACCCAACCATCAAAATATATAGATTTAAAGCTACAAAGATCAAGGAGTGAAGATATACCTTTAATCTTCACCTAGGAGCGAAATCTACCAAAGATTTGTGAAGAGATCAACCAAAATCTGTACTTGAGCTCCAAAATCGCCAAAGATGAAAACTAGGGTTTACTATTGCATTAAATGAGCCAAAACCCGACTTTAATGCTGCACGACCAAAGTTCACGGCGCGAACTAAGTTCGCGTCGCTAACTCTGCGTTGCACGCCAACTTCGCGATCGCTAACTACTCGTGAACTACATCACGCTCAAAAGCCAAATCCGCTGGAGACAGTTCCCGATCGTTATCTCGAGTTCGCGGCGCTAACTTTCCCATGCAGCAGGGCTGCATTTTTCGGTTGTTGTCTCGACCCGGTTTCGCCCGTAACTTCCTCATACGGTCTCCAAACGACACGAAACCAATTCCTACGTTCTTTAAACGATTTATCCTTATTTATCATATTTTTATTCAATTTATTTATTTACAAATTTTGGGTCGTTACAATTGCAATAACTAGAATTTTTAAAAAGTTATTGCAAAAACTTTTTTTTCTCTAACCTTTTAATTAACTTTCAATGTTTGCTTTTTTAGTCCATATATATTTACTAACTTTTCATTTTAAACCTTAGATATAGTTTTAGACTTATGTTTTTTTAATATTTGCAATGTAATATTTCTATCTATTTTAATATTAATGTCAATTTTTATAATATATTTGTATAAGGTATTCTAAAATATATCATGTTTTTTAAGGGGTGTTATAAAACATTTGAGATATATAAATATAATTAGAAATATTGTCAAAAAAAAACTTTTTGAAAAGTTAATCATTAGAGATGTTATTTTTGAATAGATTTTATTAGTAAAATGTTGATATGACAAAAGTAATAAGTAAGAGAATATACTGTTGAGTAATGGCTACGTGTAGTTCATAGGCCGTAGGGCGTGTCCTGAGTCCTGACCCACCCGGGAATTTATATGGTAGCCTATAGCCCTATACAATATGAGAGATTTGGCCCATTAAATTATTTTAGTCCATTACAAGTTGATTTTGGTAACCGGGTGATAAAATGATCATTTATGTTTTAGTTCTTATGATTTGCAGTCAAACTCAAAAGAGTATATATACTATATAGTATCTTTACAATTCAAAGTAAAAAAAAAAAGTTAATTTAATTTATGAATTTGGTAGTGTTTACTTTTCTAAAATTCTATATCAAAAGGCCAAAAGCTATTATTGTTTTTGACTTTTTTCATATATTTATCTGCTTTTTCGGTATGTATAGATGTTAGTTTTCCTTCAACCGACATGTATGTTAGTATGTGTATATGTTGTATTTTGTTCCAAATTTTTATTTAAAATATACGGAGTAGTATTTATCATCACTCGTTGATACGATTAGAACCACCCATGGACCGGACTCTACTCACCCTATTTACTTATTTTTTTCTTTAATAGTTCATAACTAAAGTGAAAAACATATAACTCTTTTTATATAATTAATGGAAACACGATATTCTTATGCAAACCTAAGTTTGCATATTGCAGTTCATAAAAGCCATCTTGCTTGCTAACTATAACCATTAGCTGGTTATAATTGGCTACGCAATGTACAGATAGTACTATTTGGTTTAACATGTCATCCCATTTCGTTTAGTCGCGCTAATCGCAGATATTACTTCAAAATGGAGAGCATGTATTACATCTATTAGAGCGTACGAGGCAACTACTTGATGCAGTTGTGGATTGGTTGTATGCATTGCGGTCGGCATCACTCGTAGACTTAGTGTCAGGATCGATTAACTATAGACAAGTTAATAAACACCTTAGATCTAATTGATAATAGAAGTTGCAGCGGATCAACACTATATCAATAATTAAGAACAATGAACTGTATGAACAATAAACAAGAATATTAAGAACACAGTTTCACAAAAAGCTTCAATGTATATTATTGAGTTAACAATACACACGTACGTTTACAATTCGTAAGGAACATACTTATAGTAGTCCTTGAAGCTAAACTATTTACCCTAGTTATTCTAGGATTTGATTTACATCGAATTATAAAAGATATACATTTAATTACATTCTATAACTATCTCTACGAAGATCTCGGACTTGATATCTTCCAAAAACGCGTATCAGTAGTAACTGCAATCACCAGTAGTAAATAAGTAACATCAGTAGTAAACTTGGTGATCAGTAGTAAGTCCATAATCAACGTCAGTAGTAACTACAATGATCAGTAGTATCTTCAATCTTCTCATGATCAGTAGTAACTTAGTTATAGTGAACACAAGCATCAACTTCATCAGTAGTAAATGTTTCTGCCCCATCAGTACTAAGTATGTCAGTACTAACTGCAGCATCAGTAATAAGTTGATCTGTGTTTTGCTCCAACAATCTCCCCCTAAACTTATTGATTATGATTTAATCAATCAAGTTTTCATTTATTCCTTCTTTTCTTTTTCTTTTTCTTCCAACAGTTTTGCTCTTCTTTTATCACCTTCTAATGTCTGTTGGTTTTGTTTATTCCTTTGTGCAATAATGTATTTGCTAATCTTCTTTACAAATTCATTCATTTTATTTTGAAATAGCACAGCATCATGAGGTTTAATGAAGTTCATGCACCATAGTTGATAGAGAGTCTTCTCAGAATGAGGATACTCTTTCTCATAAAGGAATAAGTCACATTTCTTACTTGTATATTCAAAGAAGTACATGTTGACAGTTGGTAGCACATTCCAAGCTTGAACATTCTCTGAATCTGCATACTTCTCTGGATAATTTTCTGGATAGAAAGCAGCATCAATCATTTCAGTAAGATAACCAGCAGCTGAATTCTTCCAGAACTTTTTAGTCATTCTTGGTTTACCAATGATCAACATTTTGATAATGTCACTTCTGGTTAGGGACATGACCAAAGGTTTCCAAGCTCTGAATCTTTGAGTGACTTTATCTTCTCTGACAATCTCAATCATATCATCTATATATCTCCAGTTGATGATTGGATTATTTTGTAAGATAGCAATGGGGAGATCATAAACTTGAACCATTTGTAATTTTTTCTTTGGTTGATCAAGTTCTGAAGCAATTGTCTTTCTTTTCTTTGATATTTGAGAGGATACACCAGATGATTCTCCAGATATTGTTTTTCTTTCTTTCATTTCTTTGGAGTCTATCTGTTCCAGTTTAGTGGTGTATTTCTCATTAGAGTCTTGTTCAGTAAGATCCTTCTTCTTCTCTACACAGTACTTTTCAATTAAATTGATCAACTTCATTCTTCCAAAGGCTTTTGTGTTGTAACCTTTTGATTTCAAGAATGTGATCATTTCTTTCTTTTTCTCTGCAAATTGTTCTGGCATATCAGCCTTTTGCTCTTTGCATTCTTGTACTTGTGCTTCAAGAAGTTCTATTGTTTCATGTTCAAGTTGCCTAAATTTTTTCAGTTCTCTTCTTTGTAATTCCTTTCTTGTTTCAGCAACTTGTTTAGTTTTGATCTTCTGTTGAAATTGTGGCAGTTTTGATATATCTGCTATATCTGCCAATTTGATTTCTGTGAAAGGTTGTCTCAATATTCTAGCCCTTTCTGCTAATCTTTTGTTTTCATTTGCTAGAGAGACTTCAACCTTCTTTAAATATTTTGCTCTTTTTACCTTCCACTTATCCTGTTTGGCTGATTTGGCATAATTGATTTTGTTGACCATTTCATGACCTTGTGCTCTGTTAGGTTGGTCTTCATCAGCAACTTCCTTTCCCTTTCCTATGTAATTGTCTTTCTTCATATTTGGTTCAGATTCAATAACAAATTTGGGACCATAGTAGTGTATCTGTGATATGGGAAGTATTTTAGGATGTGGAGGCAGGGAGCATTCATCAGCTTCCAACCAATTTACATCATCATCAATATCTTTCACCACCATTTGTGTTGTTTTTCTTTTTGGAGATGGTGGAAGTACCACTTTAGGTTCTAGTAGTGGTGGTAGCTCAATAATGTCATCAGTAGTAAAACGTCAGTAGTATCTACTTAACATCAGTAATGACTAAGGATTTGACATCAGTAGTAATTATAGACATCAGTAGTAACTATTAACACACAAGACCAGTAGTATATGAGAATACCAGTAGTACTGACTTACCAGTAGTATTTGTGGAAACCTAAAATACACCAGTAGTAATGAATTACCAGTAGTATTTTGTGCATACACTTTCACACCAGTAGTACAGCAATACCAGTAGTAAAACACTTAAGAAAATAATATTTTACAACACTAACTTTACACATGATTTTAAGTGAGATTTTAAGTTATTAAAATCATTCCAATACTGCTAACCAAGAAGTTGAATCTTCCTACATCAAATGCTTTTGTAAAAAGATCTGCTAATTGATCATCAGTATGGATTTTAACTACTTTGATTAATTTCTTTTCATTACAATCTCTTATAAAGTGAAATCTTATTTCAATGTGTTTGGTTTTTGAATGTTTTACTGGATTATTCACAATACTAATAGCACTTTGATTATCAATAAAAATAGGAGTTTTAAGGATAGAGATACCAAAGTCTAGAAGCTGATTTTGAATCCATAGTACTTGAGCACAGCAAGCAGATGCAGCTACATATTCTGCTTCAGCAGTAGATGTTGATACATTTGTTTGCTTCTTACATTGCCATGACACCAGTCTTGATCCAAAGAATTGACATCCACCAGTAGTGGATTTTCTATCTTGACATTCACCTCCATAGTCACTATCTGTATAGGCTATTAGTTCAAAGGGTGAGTCATGTGGATACCATAGACCTAGTGATGGTTTGCCTTTCAAGTATTTGAATATTCTTTTAACAGCCTGCAAGTGTAGTTCTTTGGGTCTTGCTTGATATCTAGCACACACACAAACACTATACATAATGTCAGGTCTTGATGCAGTTAAGTACATCAAAGAGCCTATCATTGATCTATATAAGTGTTCATCTACATCCTCCCCCTCAACATCAGGATGTAGGTGTTTGTGTGTTTCCATTGGTGTACTAGCACTTTTACTGTCTTTCAAGTCAAACTTTTCCAAGATGTCTTTGACATATTTTGATTGATTTATCAAAATACCATCAGTTCTTTGATTGACTTGGAGTCCAAGGAAGAAGTTCATTGGACCCATGGAGCTCATCTTGAATTTAATCTGCATCAGCTCTTCAAATTCTTTGCACAATGTATCATTGGTTGAACCAAAGATGATATCATCTACATAAATTTGTACCAGTAGTATATCATCTTTGACTTTCTTTGTAAACAATGTTTTATCAATGGCTCCTCTTTTAAAGTTGTTCTTCAATAGGTATGATGATAATGTGTCATACCATGCTCTTGGTGCCTGATGTAGGCCATACAGAGCTTTATCCAATTTGAACACATAATCACCATGTTTTGGATCTTCAAAACCTGGAGGTTGGCAAACATAGACCTCTTCTTCAATTTTCCCATATAGGAAGGCACTCTTAACATCCATTTGATAGACTTTGAATTTCTTGAATGAAGCATATGCTAGAAATATTCTTATAGCTTCAATTCTAGCCACAGGAGCATATACTTCATCATAGTCTATTCCTTCTTCTTGAGTGTATCCTTGGGCTACAAGTCTGGCTTTATTCTTGATCACTATGCCTCTTTCATCTTTCTTGTTTCTGAATATCCATCTTGTTCCAATGGCTCTTTTTCCTTTGGGTAGAGGTACAAGTGTCCAAACAGCTTGTAATTTAAATTGAAGGAGTTCTTCTTGCATTGCCTCAATCCAGTTTGAGTCCTTCATTGCTTGTTGGATCTTCTTTGGTTCTTCCTGAGACAGAAAGCATTCATACATACATTCATTAGCAATTAAACTAATGTTACACATATTTGCAGTTAAGCTTTTATTTAATTTGCTTCTTGTTTGAAGTGGTGAGTTAACATCACTTAGAACAAGGTCTAATGGATGGTTCTTCTGAGTCCTTGTAGTTGTAGCTTTATCAACCACTAGTTGATTTCCAAGATTGGACTCATTTGTCTCAGGCAGTTGTTCATCTTGTGATTCTTCATTGTCATGGATGTTTGGTTCATCATCATCTTGGTCAGAGTTACTACTGCTGTTGTCTTCGTTGAGATCAGTAGTATTGTTGTTGTTACTGGCATCAGTAGTATCTTGAGAATCTAGGTTATTGTTGGGACCAGTAGTATTTTCAGTACTATTACTGGTACCAGTAGTATTGGAATTACTTCTGACCTCATTCTCAGAGTTACTACTGCTTTCAATATTTGAGTTATTACTGACATCAGTATTAACTATGGGAGCAGTATCAACTATTATGTATCTCATCTTTTCTTGACCAGAATAACCAGATGATGTTCCTTCATTTTGATTAAGACAATTTGAATTACCTGCATTGAAATTCATATTAGAATTAAAGGATTTGGTTAGATTGTCTATGTCAAATAGCCAATCTGGACCATTTCTTTGTTCATTAGGTACATTTTCATTAAAGGATACATTGATGCTTTCTTCAATTATCCTTAGTCTTTTGTTGAATACTCTGTATGATTTGCTTTGAGTAGAGTATCCCACAAAGATTCCATCATCAGCTTTGCAGTCAAACTTACCAATTTGTTCTCTTGTAATTAAAATAGTACAAGGACAACCAAATGATTTTAAGAAACTTATAGAAGGTTTTCTTTTATTGAAAAGTTCATATGGTGTTTTAAAATGTGGCTTCACTATTAATACTCTGTTTTGAACATAACAAGCAGTATTAACAGCTTCAGCCCAAAAAGTGATTGGTAATTTTGAATCTGCTAGCATTGATCTTGCTGCTTCAATGATGGTTCTATTTCTTCTTTCAGCTACACCATTTTGTTGTGGAGTTCTAGGTGAGCTGTATTGCCTGTCAATACCTTTAAGATCACAAAAGTTAATTAAGTTAGCATTCTTAAATTCTGTGCCATTATCACATCTTATGGCTTTCACTTTTTGATCAGATGTGTTTTCCAGTTTGATAATTAAGTTCTTTATGAGTTCACTTGTTTCATCCTTTGTCCTGAGAAAGAAAACCCATGTATATCTGGAAAAATCATCAGTAATAACAAGACAATATTGTTTCTTTCCAATACTCATTACATTTGTAGGTCCAAAAAGGTCCATATGTAAGAGTTGTAAAGGAACAGAAATAGAGTTCACAGTTTTGGACTTATGAGAAGTCTTGTGTTGTTTACCTTTTAGGCATGCAACACAGTGATGATCACACATGAATTGTTTTTGAGGTAGTCCAATGACCAGATTTCTTTTTACTAAATTATTCATGTTTTTAAAATTTGTGTGACACATCCTTCTATGCCAAAGTTCTGATTCAGTGGTGTTTGCCTTGGATATAAAACAGTTGACCTCATTTGTAGAAATGAGTTCTCCCCCTATATCCAGGCAATACACATTGTTTCTCCTAGGAGTTCTTAAAACCACATATTTTTCATCTAAAACAAAATCAGGAGAAAGAATGATGCACTCAATGTCCGTGAATAGAATCTTGTTCTTTTTATCACAAACTTGAGACACACTGACAAGATTGTATTTTAGTTCAGCAACATAAAATACATCATCAAAGGTAATTTTTCCATTAGTAACAGTACCTTTACCTGTAATCTTACCTCCCTGGGGATTCTCACCAAATGCCACATATCCTCCATCAAACGACTTGAAATCTTTAAGAATTTGCAGATTTCCAGTCATGTGCCTTGAGCATCCACTATCAATATGCCATGTTCTTCCTTCTTCTGGGATCTGAATGCTCTGCACAAATGAGTAAAGGATTAGTTAAGTTTGGGAACCCAAGCTTTATTTGTCTTGGGTTCATCCTTTGAGAAATAAGCTTTTGGGGATTTAATTTTAAAGACTTTTGGTACCCATACTTGTTTATTACTGGTACTTTGTTTTACTACTGCCCTTTTGGAGTTGTTACTGGTGTGAGAAGTTCCTACTGATCTTGGTTTATACCCATGATTTTTAGCTTTTGAGTACTTTACTACTGATGGACCAGTAGTATTTGGGAACTTACCATGTTTAAAATGACCAGTAGTGTCTTTAAAATTACCACCAGTAGTGTTTTTAAAATTTGTTTTGGGAGCAGTAATATTTTTGAAATTAGGGTTTTTACCAGTAGTATTCTTGTACTGGTACCATACAGCATTATAATTAGGGTTAACACCAGTAGTAAATTTGTTAGAATTTCTACTGGTGTTGGAAAATTTAAAATATTGTTTATTTTGATTAGATTTTCCATTGTTCTTGAAGTAATTGCTGTTCTTTGGGCTGCCAACTCTTCTGTTTTGCACAAATCTTGGTGCACTTCTTCCAAATCTTGGAGTTTCAGCAATTGAAGTTTTTATTGTATTTACTACTGAAGGACCAGTAGTATCTTTTAACCTTTGAGTTTTTGCATATTCTTTAAAGGCTTTAAATTCCTTTAACTCCTTGCAATTTATTGGATTGAAGTGACAATCCTTTGCTAAATGGTTCACTTTATTGCATATAACACATTTTAATTTATTTTCTTGAGCCTTTATTGTTTTTCTTTGTTCTAAGAGTTGGTTTCTATTTCTTTGGTTTCCTCTTTTTAGAATTTTGGGTATATTTTCTGCATTATATTTAGGAGAATCATTTGGACTTTGAGCTGTGTGAAAACTTGTATCAATTGATTTTGGTGATTCAGTTTTAGATATTGTAAATTCAATTGATTGCTCATCATCTGAAGAATCATTTGATTCAGATGTTTCATTATTAGATTCAGTTTTATTTTCAGTTTTTAATTCATTAATGATTCTTTCTGAACTGTCTTTAAGTGGAGGAATGAATTTGTGTGGAGGTGGTACAGCATGATATCCCACCCCATGAACAACCTTTTCTGTAGTTTGATTATTAGTTAATTCATCTAGAATTTTAGTGCTTCTTTCAAACTTTTTAATTGTTAATTTATTTTGTTCAATTTCAAGCTGACATTCTTCTAATTTACTTGTTAGTTCTTTATTTTTTGTTTCATAGAACTCTTTCTCATCCACAGCTTGAAGCAATTCTTCCTTGATCCGTTGATCAATCATCTTGTACACCTTTATTTGATGTTCTTGATCAGCAATTACACCATCAAACTCATGGTTTCTTCTGATTGCTTTTGCTAAATCTTCATTTAATTTAGTGTTTTCTTTTTCTAGATTTTTAGTAATTTTAGCACATTCAGGAGTACAAGGTTTAGATTTTACCTCAGTTTTGTTGTCAGTAAAGGCCATGAGAGCTTGGTTTTGAGCATGCTCTTCTGCTTGGAAGCTCCAGTCATATCCTTGTCCTTGTTGTGACACAAGAGCAGTTGATTTTGATCTTTTGTCTGGTTGAGGACATTCTTTTGCAAAGTGACCAAGGTTGTTACAGTTGTAACATTTGACTTTTGTCTTGTCAAATCCTGCTTTGTCACCTTTGTTGAAATTGAGGCTTGTCCTACCAGTTCTTTTTAAGAATCTTTTGGCCCTTAGACTCAGCATAGCCATCTGCCATTTAAGATCCATCTCCTCAAGATCATCTGGATTTAATTGTTCCAAGTCATCACTAATCAATGCAGTATGCACATGACTAGTGAAGAAGGATTATCTTGCAGTATCCTCAGGATCTGCAGCCTTTCCTGTGGAGGTTTCTTGCCCTTGACCTGTACTTGATACAAATGCAGCATTGTTAGAAGAAATATAAGGGTTTTTGTGATTTACCTCAGTTTCAAACACTCTGAGATCATTATAGAGTTCATCTAATTCCTTTTCTTCTAGAGCATCTCTTTGTCTATACACCACTGTGTACATGGCCCATTCTTCACTAAGAGACCTTAGGAACTTCATGTTGACATCTTCTTGATCCATCTTTACACCAACTTGGTTGAGTTCACCAATTAGTTTGTTGAATCTGTCAAACACTTGAGTGAGTGTTTCATTGGGCTTTCCTTTGAAATTTTCAAAGTCTTGTTTGAGAACAGACTTCATGTTTCTTTTTGTACTCTTTGTCCCAACGAATCTCTTCTCCAGTGCTTCCCAAAGCAACTTAGCATCATCATATTCAACAAAGAGATGTTGATAGTCATTAGGAATGGCCAGTAAAAGAGTGCTTAGAGTTTTGAGTTCGACGCCTTTATCTTTCTTCTCCTTTTCACATTTAATTTTGTCTGCCTCAGTTACAGAGCTGCTTGCTTGAAGTTGACCAGTTTTGTTTCCTTCACAAACGACTTCCCACATGGAATAATCTGTAATAAGCATGTATTGCTTAATACGATTCTTCCACATCCCAAAGTTATTTGGAGTGAGCATAGGGATTTTGTTGGCCTGAGTGCTTTCATTATTATCAGTCATGATTAATAATGTGTGTGTTTTAAGGATTAAAACTTTTTGTTGTTCTTAACAAATAGTAGATCTAGAACCAATAAGCTCTGATACCACTTGTCAGGATCGATTAACTATAGACAAGTTAATAAACACCTTAGATCTAATTGATAATAGAAGTTGCAGCGGATCAACACTATATCAATAATTAAGAACAATGAACTGTATGAACAATAAACAAGAATATTAAGAACACAGTTTCACAAAAAGCTTCAATGTATATTATTGAGTTAACAATACACACGTACGTTTACAATTCGTAAGGAACATACTTATAGTAGTCCTTGAAGCTAAACTATTTACCCTAGTTATTCTAGGATTTGATTTACATCGAATTATAAAAGATATACATTTAATTACATTCTATAACTATCTCTACGAAGATCTCGGACTTGATATCTTCCAAAAACGCGTATCAGTAGTAACTGCAATCACCAGTAGTAAATAAGTAACATCAGTAGTAAACTTGGTGATCAGTAGTAAGTCCATAATCAACGTCAGTAGTAACTACAATGATCAGTAGTATCTTCAATCTTCTCATGATCAGTAGTAACTTAGTTATAGTGAACACAAGCATCAACTTCATCAGTAGTAAATGTTTCTGCCCCATCAGTACTAAGTATGTCAGTACTAACTGCAGCATCAGTAATAAGTTGATCTGTGTTTTGCTCCAACACTTAGCTAATTTATGAGAGATTTACGTATGTGTTTCAAACAAACAAATATATAGTATACTATAATCGCAAATGCTTCTTTTTTTTTTTTTGCGACGATGATTTATAACATGGTTTAACGAGAGAGTATAAACATCATTGAGCATATTTGTTAACCATTTTAAATATGTTTTTGAGATGATTAAGTCAAAGCCTAAGATTTGTATGCAGTGTAGACTCACACTCATCATGATGTTAGGATTCATACTTTTGAAAACAATGGATTTCGGAAATATTTGGGGTCATATTCATGAAATTAATCCCTAAACTATGTTTTACTTTGGGAGACAATTATTATTTAGGAAACTTATTGATTGTAACTTATTTTATTAAACTATTTAATTTATTGATATCTTAATTATATATTTTCTGTGACAATCATATAATTTTGACTAGCTTCATAGCTCGCCCGACTGGGCGGGCATGCTTCAAGAGATATATTATAGAAAATACCAACAAATATTAATAATTTTAAAAATGACATAAGAATCGATAGCTGTAATGATAAGTTTGTACAAAATTTGATACATGAACAAATGTTACATAAAATTTATAGACGAAATAAGACTTCTTTGTAAACGACATTTGATGTTGAATTAGTGTAATTCCCATCCAGATATGTTTTTCGATTTGAAAGGTAAATTTATCATCTCAAGCAGCACTTATGCATTATGAAATTGTCCACTTTTAAAGTCTTCCAATTGCACCTGCATAAAGACAAACCAACGTGGCACCAATTAGTGACATGGAAACAATTAGACCTTCAATTGTTGGTTCAGTCAATTAAACTCAAGTCCTGGAATTTAAGTCAGTTTGACTTTTTTTTTGTCAAAATGGTTGACTAATTCATCAGTCATGATTCTGCTTTATAAATATTTTGTTCTTCATTAAAAGGAATGAAACCGAAAATTAAAGTGTTTACCAATCAATTGTGTTACTATAGAAAGTTTCATATTCATCAATCATTTAACAAAATTTAAATACCTTGGCTTGAGGAGGAGAGTTGAATGGGCCGGTCAAGTAACGGGTCAAAAACATGTAATCTGGGTCTTCATTTGTAGCTGCAAACATATAACATGGTTTTGAACTACTAATTAAGATGTAACTGAACATATGATAAAACGGGCCAGGACAGCTATTGGTTAAGATCTCAATAGAGATAAAGTTATAATCCGGATAAAGACACTGCATAAACTTAAAAATTCTCAGAAACTGGATTTGAGATACCATAAATTAAAATTAAAAGGCTTACGAAGGAACATCTCCAATTCAATTGACCCGCTTCACCGGGTGTTGACAAATGAGGGACCTTCAAATGTACACAAAGACCCATGTTAATCACATATTTCTCCAGATCCATTACAAAGCCACAAAGGCCTTCACATGTCCACAATTATAAAAAAGATAAAGTTTGAATAAATAAATTGATTAATCAAAACTCAAAAGATTAGTAAACCAATTTTAAATGTAGGTTAATTGAATGAGAAGGCTACCACACACCTTTTATTTTAGAATAAATTCCAGCAAACATTGTTTAAGATGAATTATAAATGCATCAAACACCTATTAAACTCATTCCTTTCCGTTTCCCTGTATGCTACTCCGTTTATCCTACCATGCATGCTATTAAATATCTAAAATACCCTTCCATGAAGTCAGAAAAAGTCAAAGTGCATAATGAACATTACCTGTCGATAGATGGATACAATCTCCTCATTTGACTTTCTTCTTCTGTCATATAAGAAGCAAGAATGAAAAAATAATATTATTAGCACCATTTTTCTAATCCAATTACCGGCAAGTTTAACAAAAAATTAACTATAAACTCAAAATCATGATAGCAAGTCCATCGAGTTTTCTTGCCTAAAATAAATTAATGATTCATATTTCATACAATTCAGAAGCAGCTTGCAACATTCCATCTGATATAATATGACCACCAAAGAGTGGAGATCCCATTTGTATACTAAATAAAAAACAATATGGTAGCCACCTAGGACTAAATATGGTCTCTAATCATTTCAAAAAAATAAAACTTTTTAATACTGAACATTCAAGTTATAAGACGAATGTTGAATTAATCGATTACAGTTTAGTCAGTTAAATTAATCGATTTCAAAACATTAGCGTTTCAAGCATCTACTGTTTTTAACAATCTCACTTTCAAATCTTAAGTTTCATGTAAGAAGGAAGCCTAGAAATAAGAAGATTGGATTTCAATTTCAATTCCTAAATTATGCTTTAAAAATTTGAAATTACCTGAGTTGGTTATGATCTCTAGTAGCAACCATCGATAGGGGATGATTAGAATTATTTAGAACAAACACAAATGCAGTTCTAATTTCTTATTTCATATAATCAAAGCATTAGAATGAAAAAATGGACAAAAAGGTGAACCGAACCGTTTTGACATATCGATTTACTACTTCTTTATCTTATTCAAAGAAAAAGGGACAAAAAAGTCTGCAATTACGAAAGTACTAATTTGGGCTTTTACTTTAACAATGTAAAAACACAATCTTTCTGGGAAATAACAAATATGCAGATAGGCAAACAAAATTAAGTTAAGAACATTTTACCCATCAAATATGTAGACTTAGACATTGTCAATAAACATAAGGTTAAGCCTGAATTTTAATCAAATCATAAGCAACAAAATCACACATTTCAAGTACACAACACCACTATTAAATTCTAGATTTAAGGTAGTGTTGGGGTATGAAACATAACACACGGTAAAACAATAAACCTTATTAAGTCATACCCCAACACTGCCAATTGTTGGGCTCTCAGGTAGTGTTGGAATTGTTATTTCTAAGCAACAATTTATATGTCTAACAAATTAGGTATGTACACCAAACAGCTGCAGTCCTTGATGTTAATAAAAATTTCAAATTATTGTATCGTGGGTTGATTATTTGTTTTAGCGTTCCCATAAACATAAGTGTTTAAACACGAACAAAGTACTGACCTTGAGTAGGGTGAGTAGCGTTCATATTCGAGAGAGACAATTGATCGAATAGGTAATGGGCATCAAAGAAAAGATGAAATATGGACATAATTAAGTGAGGATTGTACAAATAACAACCGAGTGAAGGTGAAACACATATTCTATAGTTGAAACACTTGTGTATACCCTTGAGCCTTGACAGAGTACTCACCAAAATTCTCTTTGTTCAACATCTTTTTCATCTTAAAAATAAAAACCCTAAAATTAGCACTCCATTAGTCTGTTTTTATGTGACTTAGCCATCACCACCAGCGAGGTCTTTTTGCGTTTTCATTTTCTGCGGATGTGAGAAGAGATGATAGGTAAAAACACAATTTTCTGCGTTTACATTTTACCCATCAATTAAAGATTGAATCGTCAATATATAGAAATTGAAAATTCATACGTATCAATTAAATATTGATGTTACCGTAGTGATACCCATCTTAACTATCACAAAGTTCACGATTGCTAATTATTCTTGAGATAAACCTCCTACGAAATTAGGGTTAGAAACCTCCAATTAAAGATGCCAGCGAGGTTAGAAACCTTCGATTGAAGATACAGCCGAGGTTAGAAACCTCCATAAAACAGCCTAGGACAGAAGCGCTCGTGGAGAAGAGTAGAGATGCGGCTAGACGCATGGAGAAGAGGAGAGAAACGGCTGGCATCCAAATTGGGCTCTGAATTAATTCCGAAATTCTGTTTGATTTTACAGGCTGTTTTGTCAAAAGTAGGAGATCTTTTCGTCCATGAAATCCGGACTTCCCCTAGTTGGTTGTTACTCGCATGTGTATTGTGAAGATTTGTGCTGAAAACAGTGGGCGAATCATGGAATTACACGTGGATTAATGGACCAATTACGAAGCTACAAAGTGCTGAGTTGTCGAATTCAAATCGGATGTACCTGCATATATAGGGGAAAATTACCCGTAAACACGCCCATATATGCTTCCATCCTTTATAATTCTTTATATTTTTAACTTTAGGTTGCTTTCTTAATTTTTTTCTTCGCTTTCAATATTTGTGCGATTAAAATTAAAATATACTTCATAATATTACTTTGTAGTCAATTGTCAATTTGCTACTTGCCCTACCTACTATGAATATAGACTACTCCACTGCTTTTGGGTAACAATAACATTTGTAATCAACCATTAAACCGTTAAACGTTCCGAACAACCATCAACTAGCCAAATCAAGCGCCAAAGATTGTAGCCCAACGGTACCATCATGACCTTTTATTTTTTTTTTATTTGAAAAGGGTATTCCTGTTTATTACGGGTTCCTCCGAGTGCCCGAGCTTTACTCATGATGTACGACATCTAACCGTTGACGTGTTCATTTCCCGAATCTTCCTATGACCGCTTGGTAAGTGTTTATTCAGCGAAGATCAAACACATGACCTCTTGTAAATCATTCAAAAATACTTACCACTAGTCCATCAGACCATCACTCCATCATATCCTTTTATATGAACTAGAAAATTTGTAATTAAACATAAATACTAAATCCAAACTTTTGGTGAAAAAGGAACCCGTTTAAGGGCCCATATTCAATATCATGTGTTGATGGTGACAAAGACCCAATGTTGCCACCTTCTGTGGTGTGCATACTTTAGGATTTCCCTCAGGAGCAGGGCATTCGCTACAAGCGAATCTCACTTTCTCTCACTACAATATAAACATATATCGATATCATACACGCACAAATAAATGCTATGTAATTATATTTGTTTACATGTGAATTATCATAAACATGTAAATAAAAGAAAATTTTCGTGGGGACTTGCCGACGGATTTTTAACGACTACTCACTTAAAAATTTGAATCCATTTTCCAAGGATCTACCAAGTGATTTCTGATGAAACGTTATTCGATCTCTCGCGATCTTGTGGGCAGAAGTTATGTTTGCCACAAATTTCCCATGGAGATAATATTCAAATCAAATAATGAGATTATGAAATAAAAATAGTATATTATACATGTTAATTATATTATGAGTATAAGGATGAATTAGGAAAATTTAATAGGAAACGATACTAAATTTTTTAAATATTATGTGTGTAACCCATCGAAAAATAGTAATTCACAAAAAAAAAAAAAAAAAAAACTTTCACATGGATTTCCGTCTGTCTTTTCTTATGTAAAATAGTAAAATTATAAAGGTATAAAAAATGCTTGTAATATTTCTTGGGTGAAATCCTAATCTAAAATATAACATTTTTTACGGATTTCAAACTGTTATTACAACAAATATTATTTCGTAGCATTTTCCTATGTAATCGTAACCTGTCACATGGATTTCCAGTGGCTTTTTTAAATAAGAACATGTTTTGCAAAACTATCACCTCTTCAATTTCATTAATTTGTTTTATAGATTCCCACAATAAGAGGGTCAAATTCTATTCGTCGCATTTTAGGTCATATCACTATTAATAACCATGGGTCATGCATCACCGAGAATGGTCCATGGTCCCCAATTTTGAATGAAATAAACAATCTTGAGTGGTCCACCTTCGAGGTTCCCACTCCTCGTCCCTCGCCCTTGCCATTTTCTTCCCCGAATCGGGGACGGCTTACGCAATTTGTAACATCCCGAGAACTGACCTATTATATTTTATTACTTTAGGTAAGTAATATATTATTGTTTATTATTTTATTATTTTTATTGATTTATTTGAATTAATTGTATTTTAACCATGGGGTTAAAAATTAGTAAAACTGAGATATTTAAATGTTAAAATGATTTTTACTTATTTGGGTTCATTTCTGAACTGGGTTCTAAAAAATATCTTCGTTGTTAATATTGGAGTTAGTTAGGTCTAAATTAATTATCTGCGAACCTAATATCATGTACTGTGTTTAATGAAATTACACTGTGTTGGGGGAGGGGGTGCGTGGCTTAGAGGGGGGTTATGTGTCATTTTTTGGTCTTGTCTTCTCCTCCTCTTGGTTGTACACGACACAAACACACACAACACATACTCTTGAAGTTTTCTTCCCAAATTAAAGATTGTTGCTTGATTATTTGCCTCCTCCTTGTGATTTCGGATTATAGAAGCAAATTAAGTAAGTTTTCTTCCTTCCTAAGCTAGGGTTCATGTTTTTGAGCTTTGTTGAATTAGGGTTCTTGAGTTAAGTGGGTTTTTGTGAAATTCTTGTCAAATCTTGCTTGTAATCTAGAATTGTTAGATGAATTAGGGATTATTTAAGTTCTTGCAAGTGTTACATGAATTGTTGCTAGTTATGGACCATTTGGTGAAGCTTCCACAAAAGCTCCATCAATGGTGTTCTTGGGAAGAAGATGGAGTTCTTCCCAATTTGATGAATTGTATAATTTGATGTTCTTGAAGTGTTGTTGAATTATATATCATGTTAGATTGATGATTGTTAGTTGTGAAGATTTCTAGTTTAAATTGTAGTAAAATTGATTGATGGATGGTAGTGTTTGGCTAAGCAAGAAATTGGTGATAACTAGCTAATTTGTAGATTGGAGACTTTGGTCAACCTGAAAGTTGACTTTAGTGTTGGTATAGCTTGCAAATTTTAATTATCAATTTCATGTCAATTATGTGTTAGTTGTCTAATTGGATGTACGATTATGTTAATTTCGGATTTTTGACCCGTTTAGTTGCAAATTGTGCAAATTGACCTATTTTAGGTCAATAGATGATTAACTTGCATAGGTATACAAATGTTGTGCAAATTGCTTAGATTGATGTTAAGTAAGTAACTTGACAATGTGGAATTGTTATTTGGCAAGTATGAGCTCGAATATGTGTTTGACCCGTTTGGGCCTAATGTGTGCAATTTGATTGAAATGCATTAAGATTGGTTTAGAATTAACTTGATGGAATTCTAAACATTGTAAGTGTTATGTGTTGAAATGCAAGCTTATGTTGCCATTTGATTGACCACAAATAATGGTGTTTGGCTTATAGTACTTGTTACATAATTGATGATTTCGGGTAACTAATTCGGTATTCATTTTGTACAGGAAAAGGGAAGGAGCCTCAGTGATATAAGATCATTGAGCTCGGCACGAAGAAGGAAGCTAAGGTGAGTGGACTTAACCTTCTTTTTTGTGTGATGTACAAATTTAGGGAATGGTAGAGTTTTGAGAAAAAGTGCAGGATTTGGTATCTGGGGGAGTTCGCGTCGCGAACTTGTGTTCGCGATCGTGAACTCGAGTCAGAGAAATGGGGTCTTGGTCGTGAGGAAGTTCGCGGATCGTGAACTCCTAGTTCGCGACGCGAACTCTGAGTTCACGACGCGAACTTTGTCAAGAGCAGATTTCTTGGCTGCAATTCTTTTTACAAGTTTATACTTGGTCTAGTGGTTAATGGTAGTATGTGCACATGTTTTTAGATGTTAGCTATGGTGGTTTTCGGCTACGCTTCGTTACTCTTGGTTGGGGGCGATCGGACTCCTTCGAATTCGTTACGTAAGGAGGGATCACCGTGCCACTAGTAAAGAAGTCATCGGTTGACTGTTGTTGGCCGACAACAGTCGAAGGTCCTCGCCCGACCGCCGATCCTCTCGTAACGTCCAATTGCTTGTGGAAGTTTGGACGGTTTCTCCCTATCGATTTCTCTTGATTTCTAATTTGTTGTAGTTAAGCAAATTGATGTTTATTTCTATTCACTTAGCCTTGTGCTAATCCCTCATTTGTTGACTCTTTTCAGGTTGTGGTTTTGGCATGACAAGAGTCGGGTTTTGGAAGTCTGACCGAACTCTGATTTTGTTCACGGAGTCGAGCCTGTTTTAGTAACACCTTAAATGTTTGGTATAATTAGTTAGCGTGTAATATTTTATGGTGTGTGTAATAATTAGGAGTTTGTTATTTCTCTTAAATCGCTTCCGTATGCTTATTTAAAAAAAAATGGCTCTTAGATTTTGGTGTTACAATTTGGTATCAGAGCCTAGGTTTGGCGATGGTTGCACATTTAGGTGTACCATTCACAAATCTTGGCTCGAGTTGGTCAAACTTCCTTAATTATGGGAGTGGATTAGTCGAGTGAATATGAATTGTGTGTTAGTAGTAGTTAGTAGATAGGTACTAACGATTTAAACTAACAGTTCGTGAGATGTTGTGTTTGTTACAGATATGACAGATAACGACCCCAATCCGCCGATAACCATGCCGAACCCCGAACAAGGAACTATTGGTACGTCCCGGGATACAAATGAAGACAGAGAAGATTATATTATTAGGATGGAAAGCCGATTGGAACACCTCCAAAATCTGGTGGATAGTATGAACCAGAACCAAAATAACCAACCACCAAACCTCCCTCCCGTGTTTACTCCATCAATGTCCGTCCCTACCATGCAAATTCCCACAACTCCCGCCTTTACCATGACGGTTCCCCTAATGTCAACCACATCCGAACCTCATCCTATAATGTCACAACCATAATACTATTATGTTAACCCAAGCCTAGGTTTACCCCAATATCAATTCACCAATCAACCTTATCCATTCGGTATGAAACCGAATTGTACTTTCAAACAATTTTTAGACTGTAAACCCCCTGAATTTAGTGGAAGCAGGGATCCCAATGTCACTATGAACTGGTTAAGAGAAATGGAGAGAACCTTAGATGCTTGCGGGTGTGATGACCAACACCGGGTGATGTATGCCACTCGGAAGTTAGTAGGTGGTGCTATGAATTGGTGGGATACCTTGATTGAACATCTACCCAAAGAAGTCAAAAATAGTATAACATGGGATCAATTTAAAGAGCAAGTGTGCAAACGTTATTGTAATTCATTCGAGATGGATAGAATTCGATCGGAATTCTTAAATTTGTGTATGACCGAGAGGATGACAGTTGATGATTTGATCGAACAATTTAATGAGAAGTTAAGGTTTGTGCAACAATGGGTACCCGATGAGTCATCAAAAATAAAGCATTTTATTGGTACTTTACGTCCCGAATACCGAACTACAACAAGACTTGCAACCACACTATCACAGGCTTTTGATTTGGCCAAAACCGTAGAAGGTGATTTAAATTCTCATAATTGGGTGACCAAAGATAGACCGGGGTATCAAAAGTTCAAGTCCACACAATCGGGTTCTCAACAAAGCAAGAAGGGGCAAGGAATCAAAGGTTTACGAGTTCAAATTGTAAACAGTCGGGTGGAAATTCGGGTCAAAAGGCACAATGGTGTGTTAGATGTAGATCTTCTCATAACGGGGCTTGTACAGCTCAAACAATGCGGTGTGTCAGGTGCGGACAGTATGGGCACGAGATGAATGATTGTAAATTCCCAAGAAGTGTTTGTTGGAATTGTCATAAAGAAGGGCACAGAGCCGGTGATTGTCCTTCGAATAGGAGATCGGGTTCGGGTTCCGGGTCGGTTGGGGGGTCGGCGGCGTCATCTCCTCAAAAGAGGAAGAACCGTCCTACACCAGAGGGTCGAGCCTTCAAAATGACGGTCGAAGAGGCTACCACTACCGATGATGTCATTACCGGTATGTTTCCGATAAATAACATCGATGCTCGTGTGTTGTTTGATTCTGGAGCTAATCGCTCGTTTATTTCTGTGAACTTTTATGCAAAACTTAATTTGCCAACTTCTGTGGTAACTACTCCATTGGAAGTGGAGGTAGCCGATGGTTATGTGGTACCCGTCACAACATCTGTGACCGGGGCTAAAATTGATATAGAAGGAGCATGTTTTAATATGTTTTTATTGTTAATGCCAATATCTGGTTTTGATGTGGTCCTCGGAATGGATTGACTTAGTTTAAATAGAGCATTTATTAATTGTGATAAGAAACTGATTTCATTTCCCTTGCCTGATGGGACACACGTAGTGGCCCGGGGGGATCGGGTTAATACATCTCTCCCCATTATTTCATTTATGAAAGCTAGAAAATCTCTAGTCAAAGGATGTGAATCGTTTCTCGCTTATGCCATTGATGTCAGAAAAGAAAAGCAGGTTGTTAGAGACATCCGGGTGGTATCGGAATACCCGGAGGTCTTTCCCGATGAGTTACCTGGGTTACCTCCTATTCGGGAGGTAGAATTTAAAATTGATTTGGTTCCGGGAACCAGTCCCGTAGCCAGGGCTCCGTACAGATTGGCACCGTCAGAAATTCGGGAAATGATGACACAGATACAAGAATTATTGGATAAGGGTTTTATCAGGCCGAGTTCGTCGCCTTGGGGTGCACCGGTTTTGTTTGTTAAAAAGAAAGACGGTACCATGAGAATGTGTATTGATTACCGCGAATTAAAGAAACGAACAGTTAAGAACAAGTATCCGTTTCCGCGTATAGATGACTTGTTTGATCAGTTACAAGGGGCTTCGTATTTTTCGAAGATTGATTTAAGGTCGGGTTATCATCAAGTCCGAGTTCACGAGAACGATATCCCAAAAACCGCGTTTCGAACGAGGTACGGTCATTATGAATTTTTGGTCATGCCGTTTGGTTTGACAAATGCTCCCGCAATATTTATGGAGCTTATGAACCGGGTATGTCGACCGTTTCTTGATAAGTTTGTGATTGTTTTTATTGATGACATTCTTATATATTCTAAAACCGATTTGGATCATGAGAATCACTTAAGGCAAGTTTTAGACACTCTGAAGCGGGAACAACTTTATGCTAAATTTTCGAAGTGTGAGTTTTGGCTTCGAGAAGTGCAGTTTTTTGGGCATGTAATTTGTAAAGAAGGAGTGAAAGTTGATCCATCAAAGATAACCGCGGTAATGAATTGGAGTGCCCCGAAGACTCCATCCGAAATTATAAGTTTTCTAGGTTTGGCCGGTTATTATAGAAGGTTTATCAAGAATTTTTCTAAGATTGCTAGTCCGTTGACAAAGTTGACACGAAAGGATGTTCATTACCGGTGGGGTGATGAACAAGAAAAGGCGTTTCAAACCTTGAAACAATTATTGTGCCAAGCTCCAATACTTGCCCTACCCGAGGGTTCAGATGATTTCATAGTTTATTGTGATGCATCTTTTGCGGGATTGGGTTGTGTATTAATGCAAAGAGACCGGGTGATTGCTTATGCCTCTCGTCAATTGAAATCCCATGAAAAGAATTACCCGACCCATGATTTAGAGCTCGCGGCGGTGATTTTCGCGTTAAAGTTGTGGAGACATTATCTTTATGGAACCAAATGTATTATATGTACCGATCATAAAAGTCTTCAATATGTTTTCACACAAAAAGATTTGAATGTAAGACAACGAAGGTGGTTAGAGCTCATTAAAGACTATGATTGTGAAATTCGGTACCACCCGGGAAAAGCTAATGTAGTTGCCGATGCCTTAAGCCGTAAGGGATCATCGGAGGTGGTTCAGTTTATGCGAATGGAAATTGTGTCCGATATTATTGACCGATTGAGAATATGTCAAATAGAAGCCTTGAAAGACGAAAACTTGAAATCGGAAATTATGTGTAAGCGAAAAGATGAGTTGGTTGATGATACTCGAAGATTGAAAACGTTTCGATCACGAATTTGGGTACCGTTACTTGGGGGATTGCGGGAATTAATATTAGAAGAATCACATAAATCACGTTTATCTATTCATCCGGGTTGTACAAAAATGTACAATGACTTGAAAGTTTTGTATTGGTGGCCCTCTATGAAGTTAGATATTGCCCGATTTGTTGAAAAATGCTATGTTTGTGCACAAGTCAAGGCCGAACATCAAAAACCGTATGGGTCGTTAAAACAGTTAGAGATACCCGAGTGGAAATGGGAAAATATTACAATGGATTTCGTCACGAAATTACCTCGTACTCAAAAGAATCACAATATGATTTGGGTAATTGTCGATCGGTTGACCAAAAGTGCTCACTTTTTGGCCACAAACGAAACTGCATCACTCGATAAATTGGCTAAGTTGTATATTGATGAGATAATTTCCCGACATGGTATTCCGTTAACTATTGTATCCGATCGGGATCCTCGGTTTGTTTCTAACTTTTGGAAGAGTTTGCAAAGAGAATTAGGTTCTCGGGTGAATTTGAGCACGGCAAAGAGAATTAGGTTCTCGGGTGAATTTGCAAAGAGATATGTTACGAGCTTGTGTGTTAGAATATGGTGGGTCGTGGGATTCTCATTTGCCTTTGATCGAGTTTGCTTATAACAACTCGTATCATTCGAGTATTAAAATGCCACCATATGAAATGTTGTATGGTAAACGGTGTAGAACTCCCACATGTTGGCTTGAAGCGGGAGAAAAACGGTTTGCGGGTCCCGAGATTGTTCAGATAACGGCCGATAAGGTGGCGATTGCACGTGAGAAGTTAAAAGCCGCTCGGGATAGACAGAAAATGTATGCGGATCCACGGCGTAGGCCCGTAACATTTGTTGAGGGTGAACGAGTTTATTTGAAAGTTTCTCCGTGGAAGGGGGTTATACGTTTCGGGAAACGGGGAAAGTTAGCCCCAAGATTTATTGGGCCGTTTTCTATTCGTAAAGTGGTGAATGATCAAACTGTTTCACTCGATCTTCCTCCGGAATTGTCGGTTATTCATGACACGTTCAATGTTTGTTATTTGAGGAAATGTAGCGTAGAAGAAAAAATTTCGGTACTACCGATCAAAGATTTAAAGGTGGATTCGAGAAAACGGTTAATTGAGGAGCCGGTGGAAATTTTGGATCGTAAGGTAACGAAATTAAGAAAGAAACAGATCCCGATGGTTTTGGTTAAGTGGAAACACAGTTTGGGTGCCGATATGACATGGGAAACCGAGACGGATATGAAGAACCGATACCCGAGTTTATTTGATCAAGGTGAGATTCCGGGGACGGAATCTCTTTAAGGAGGGGAGATTTGTAACATCCCGAGACCCGACCTATTATATTTTATTACTTTAGGTAAGTAATATATTATTGTTTATTATTTTATTATTTTTATTGGTTTATTTGAATTAATTGTATTTTAACCATGGGGTTAAAAATTAGTAAAACTGAGATATTTAAATGTTAAAATGATTTTTACTTATTTGGGTTCATTTCTGAACTGGGTTCTAAAAAATATCTTCGTTGTTAATATTGGAGTTAGTTAGGTCTAAATTAATTATCTGCGAACCTAATATCCTGTACTGTGTTTAATGAAATTACATTGTGTCGGGGGAGGGGGTGCGTGGCTTAGAGGGGGGGTTATGTGTCATTTTTTGGTCTTGTCTTCTCCTCCTCTTGGCTGTACACGACACAAACACACACAACACATACTCTTGAAGTTTTCTTCCCAAATTGAATATTGTTGCTTGATTATTTGCCTCCTCCTTGTGATTTCGGATTATAGAAGCAAATTAAGTAAGTTTTCTTCCTTCCTAAGCTAGGGTTCATGTTCTTGAGCTTTATTGAATTAGGGTTCTTGAGTTAAGTGGGTTTTTGTGAAATTCTTGTCAAATCTTGCTTGTAATCTAGAATTGTTAGATGAATTAGGGATTATTTAAGTTCTTGCAAGTGTTACATGAATTGTTGCTAGTTATGGACCATTTGGTGAAGCTTCCACAAAAGCTCCATCAATGGTGTTCTTGGGAAGAAGATGGAGTTCTTCCCAATTTGATGAATTGTATAATTTGATGTTCTTGAAGTGTTGTTGAATTATATATCATGTTAGATTGATGATTGTTAGTTGTGAAGATTTCTAGTTTAAATTGTAGTAAAATTGATTGATTGATGGTAGTGTTTGGCTAAGCAAGAAATTGGTGATAACTAGCTAATTTGTAGATTGTTGACTTTGGTCAACCTGAAAGTTGACTTTAGTGTTGGTATAGCTTAGAAATTTTAATTATCAATTTCATGTCAATTATGTGTTAGTTGTCTAATTGGATGTACGATTATGTTAATTTCGGATTTTTGACCCGTTTGGTTGCAAATTGTGCAAATTGACCTATTTTAGGTCAATAGATGATTAACTAGCATAGGTATACAAATGTTGTGCAAATTGCTTAGATTGATGTTAAGTAAGTAACTTGACAATGTGGAATTGTTATTTGGCAAGTATGAACTCGAATATGTGTTTGACCCGTTTGGGCCTAATGTGTGCAATTTGATTGAAATGCATTAAGATTGGTTTAGAATTAACTTGATGGAATTCTAAACATTGTAAGTGTTATGTGTTGAAATGCAAGCTTATGTTGCCATTTGATTGACCACAAATAATGGTGTTTGGCTTATTGTACTTGTTACATAATTGATGATTTCGGGTAACTAATTCGGTATTCATTTTGTACAGGAAAAGGGAAGGAGCCTCAGTGATATAAGATCATTGAGCTCAGCACGAAGAAGGAAGCTAAGGTGAGTGGACTTAACCTTCTTTTTTGTGTGATGTACAAAATTAGGGAATGGTAGAGTTTTGAGAAAAAGTGCAGGATTTGGTATCTGGGGGAGTTCGCGTCGCGAACTTGTGTTCGCGATCGTGAACTCGAGTCAGAGAAATGGGGTCTTGGTCGTGAGGAAGTTCGCGGATCGTGAACTCCTAGTTCGCGACGCGAACTCTGAGTTCACGACGCGAACTTTGTCAAGAGCAGATTTCTTGGCTGCAATTCTTTTTACAAGTTTATACTTGGTCTAGTGGTTAATGGTAGTATGTGCACATGTTTTTAGAGGTTAGCTATGGTGGTTTTCGGCTACGCTTCGTTACTCTTGGTTGGGGGCGATCGGACTCCTTCGAATTCGTTACGTAAGGAGGGATCACCGTGCCACTAGTAAATAAGCCATCGGTTGACTGTTGTTGGCCGACAACAGTCGAAGGTCCTCGCCCGACCGCCGATCCTCTCGTAACGTCCAATTGCTTGTGGAAGTTTGGACGGTTTCTCTCTATCGATTACTCTTGATTTCTAATTTGTTGTAGTTAAGCAAATTGATGTTTATTTCTATTCACTTAGCCTTGTGCTAATCCCTCATTTGTTGACTCTTTTCAGGTTGTGGTTTTGGCATGACAAGAGTCGGGTTTTGGAAGTCTGACCGAACTCTGATTTTGTTCACCGAGTCGAGCCTGTTTTAGTAACACCTTAAATGTTTGGTATAATTAGTTAGCGTGTAATATTTTATGGTGTGTGTAATAATTAGGAGTTTGTTATTTCTCTTAAATCGCTTCCGTATGCTTATTTAAAAAAAAATGGCTCTTAGATTTTTGTGTTACACAATTGGCAACAACATTTTTAAACATAAAAAATATTGTGTTGCATTTTTTTTTTTTTTTTTGAACGGCTTCATTAGAAAAACTAGCAAGAAGCTAGGAAAAAACAAAACATAAAAGGAAGAATAAAAGGAAAATACAAGGAAATTTAACGATTACAAACATGACAAAGGATTTAAGCACCACTCCGCCCATTTATTATGCAAAAGATTTGATTTCGCCCTGTTTTTAATCCAAAAATATGAAGTGCTTTGGACTTCGCTGAAGATTAATGCCTCCCTACCCCTGTTTTGAGCACCAAATATTTTAGCATTGCGGAATTTCCAAATACACCATATAAGGCATTGTATTGCTGCCGAAAATGCCATCAATTTCTTTCCTTAGAGACCAGTGTGGCAACCCCATTTTAGAATACTTTCCACACTGTTGATCGCTTGAGGATCAACCCCCCACCATCTACCGAATTCTGAAATAAGCTGCCGAGACATGAGGCATCGTCTGAATAAATGGTCTTCTGATTCTTCTTCTGAGTCACAAAGAACGCAGTTCGGTGATATTATTGGGATATTACGTTGGATAAGGTTTACCTTTGTAGGAAGCCTTTCATTATATGCTTGCCATGCCATAATACCGACTTTTGATGGAATCCATTTCACCCAAGGGAAATCACCTTTAACTGTATTTTTTAACAGAAGTCCATCTATTTATTTTCTTATGGAATTAACAGTGAACATACCTGTTGGACATAAGGCCCATTTGTACCGCGCCCTGTTATCATCATTGTGTTGGACCTGTTGGGCCAGTTGTGGGATGAACCAAGATTTGAGGTTGATGTTCAATTTATGTAGAGATTTATTTATTTTGAGAACGTTGTTCCAAACACCGGTTGTTTTGCCCGCGGGATTTAGTAGATCGATCCCACCACGAGGCCCATGGATTTCGTGAATCACCAATTTCCACAAGGTGTTGCTTTCTGTTTTTAAATCTCCACCACCAATTTTTAACAGAAGTCCATCTATTGATTTTCTTATGGAATTAACAGTGAACATACCCGTTGGACATAAGGCCCATTTGTACCGCGTCCTGTTATCACCATTGGGTTGGACCTGTTGGGCCGGTTGTGGGATGAGCCAAGATTTGAGGTTGATGTTCAATTTATGTAGAGATTTGTTTATTTTGAGAACGTTGTTCCAAACACCGGCTGTTTTGCCCGCGGGATTTAGTAGATCGATCCCACCGTGAGGCCCATGGATTTCGTGAATCGCCAATTTCCACAAGGTGTTGCTTTCTGTTTTTAAATCTCCACCACCAAATTTTAACAGAGTTCCATCTATTGATTTTCTTATGGAACTAACAGTGAACATACCCGTTGGTCATAAGGCCCATTTGTACCGCGTCCTGTTATCACCATTGGGTTGGACCTGTTGGGCCGGTTGTGGGATGAACCATGATTTGAGGTTGATGTTCAATTTATGTAGAGATTTGTTTATTTTGAGAACGTTGTTCCAAACACCGGTTGTTTTGCCCGAGGGATTTAGTAGATCGATCCCACCGTGAGGCCCATGGATTTCGTGAATCACCAATTTCCACAAGGTGTTGCTTTCTGTTTTTAAATCTCCACCACCAAATTTTAACAGAGTTCCATCTATTGATTTTCTTATGGAACTAACAGTGAACATACCCGTTGGACATAAGGCCCATTTGTACCGCGTCCTGTTATCACCATTGGGTTGGACCTGTTGGGCCGGTTGTGGGATGAACCATGATTTGAGGTTGATGTTCAATTTATGTAGAGATTTGTTTATTTTGAGAACGTTGTTCCAAACACCGGTTGTTTTGCCCGAGGGATTTAGTAGATCGATCCTACCGTGAGGCCCATGGATTTCCTGAATCACCAATTTCCACAAGGTGTTGCTTTCTGTTTTGAATCTCCACCACCATTTAGATAAAAGTGCTAAATTTAATGCATTTAAGCTCCCAATCCCCAAACCTCCTTTTTCTTTTTCATTTAGAATCACGTCCATTGCCACCCATGGTATCTTTTTATGACCCTCCTTGGATCCCCAAAAGAAGTTAAGCCGGAGGCTTTCTAATTTTTTAGGGATCTTCTCGGGAACGTTAAAAATGGAGAAAAAGTATAAACCTAGATTACCAAGCACCGAATTTATTGTTGTGAGTCTACCTCCGGAAGATAGAGACGAGGCTTTCCATTTTGAGAGCCTAGATGTGAATTTGTTGATAATTGGCACCCAAAATTCCGTTCTATTCATCAAGCCACCGGTTGGAAGACCTAGATATAGAAAAGGAAAAGATCCCGCCTTGCAATGAAATTTATTGGCTAAATTAATAACCTCCGCTTGATTAACCGAAACTCCCATAAGACAACTTTTATTGATATTAATTTTGAGACCCGCTGCTAAATAAAAGCATCTCAACAGTCGAATGAGGTTTGCCATGTTTTTTGCGGACCATTCGCCTATGAAGATGGTGTCATCGGCAAATTGCATGTGAGAGATCGTTACATTTGACTTTGGTAGATTAATTCCGGAAAATACACCACTAGACACCGCAGTTTTCATTGCAATGTTCAAGGCTTCTGCTGCTATAATAAATAGAAATGGAGCAAGTGGGTCGCCTTGTCTCACGCCTCTTTCCATGGAGAATTCCTCGGTAGGTGAACCGTTTATTAGGAGTGAAATGCGTGTCGATGATAGACAACCGGAAATCCACATCCGCCACTTCTTACCAAAGTTCATTTGCATAAGTATATCATCTATAAACACCCAACTTATTGAGTCAAAAGCCTTTTCAAAATCGATTTTAAACACCATTGCTTTCCGCTTTCTTTTCTTGTACCATGCAATGATTTCATTGATGATGAGTGGGCCGTCAAAGATGCATCTACCGTTGATGAATGATGTCTGCTCCTGGCCAATCACGGATCTAATGACTAATTTGAATCTATTAGCTAGAACTTTTGCAATTATTTTATACAGGCAGTTGAGTAAGCTGATGGGGCTGTATTCTTGAAGCACGATGGGTGCACTAACTTTGGGGAGTAATACAACAAAGGAAGAATTGCAGCCCGTATCAAACTCCCCTGTATCTCCTGATCTGCCTGAAACTTCCACAATGTCAAATTCGAAATTGCAGTTCCCCCATATAACACGAAATAGGTATTGATCAGGTTCAGAGAAATAAGATTCCTGAATACCTAAAAATTGAATTATGTTGGATCTGCACAGATTGCAAATCCACTCCTGCTTCGATTCTGAAGCAAGACCCCGGGAATTTATGGAGATTAAATTTTTTGATTACTTCTAACATCCCCATTATTGGATATTAACTGATCGATTTCAGTTTCATATCCCTCTAATCCGAACCAATTAGCTCCCCTACCTCTTTGGTATTACGAATTTCATCTGATCTTCCACAAGAATCTGACTGAATTGGCTCAGAAAGGAATGAATCACTTACATGAGAAGGCAGGGGCTGCTCATCTGAATTAATTGAAACGCCCTTTAATTCACCACCTTTATTGCATGAAAGGTCGTTGGAGCTGTTGCTAGCCCTAGATATCTTGTGATGTCGGAAGCTATGGGACAGAATTGATATGGGCTTAAGTGGAACTGGAAGTGCTTTAGAAATTCTGTTTTGACGAATTTGAGTCGCCTGAGAATTAATATGGATTGGCCCAATATCTTGTGGATTATTGATAGGCTCGACCACAGGGTCCACCCAAATAGGTGGGCCATTAAAATTACTATCCCCCAATTACTTCTTCTATATTATCAGGCCCAAGCCCCTTCACCGATTAGGATGGGGTAACGTGCTTTGAATTATCGTTGGGAGAAGGAAAATCATTCGCCGCTTTCAGTTTGTCCTTATCAATATCCTTATCATTAATTAACGCTGGAATCGAAGCGTCTTCTCTGTTACCGTCACCGAATTCCAAGTCCCCATCGAAATCTGACTGTTGATCGTCTCCGGCCAGATCTAGGCTGCCGGAATAGTCAGAACCCCTATCCTCCGCAAATTCCGATCCGTCGCTATGAAATAAATGTTGATCGTCTATATTCCTGAATGAATTGTGGATGGAACCCATCTCTTCTTGATGAAACGGATTGAACCTTAATGATTCCATACGATCTTCCGAGATGCTAATTTCATGCACGACGTCATCTACATATATCGATCTGGTGAAATTGATGTTATCTGATTTTTCCGTTAGAATTACAACCTTGCCCATGGACATATTATTGTTTTCTTTCGAACATACCTCTTGAATCATAATGGTACCCCATTCTTTAGCTATATCAGAGAAAGTTTATGGGAGCCATCCGTGGGGAGGAACACCATAAATATATAAAGACGCAAACTTGTTCTTGATTTTACAGTCCGGACCCCATGTTTTAAGAAAGCTGAACCAATTTCTCCATGTTTCTTTAGCCTTGATAAGGAATGTGACAACTTCATTTTTATCCTCGAACTCGATTATAGTGGATAAACCACCAATGTACCTGATTTTGATGATAATTAACCCTTCGGCTTCTATCATATTGTTTAGACCAAGCAAGTGTTCATACGACTTGGTCGTTCCAATCAGATTGTGTAACACCCGTATTTTTAAAACATAGTTTAAATCATTTAAAATACATTTTTCCCAATTTAATGACATATTGTCCAAAATGCAGTTTAACAAAAACTTTAAACCTTTATCAGAGTTTACAAAAATATGGTGTCACCAAGTATATCAAAACCATAGGCAAACGAGATCTACCTATGAGCTCCCGAGCTAAACATTTCTAGGCCACTTGTGCAACCTTCTATCACCTCAAACCTGCACCTGAGTACATAGCCACAAAACAAACGTAGTACGTGAGACAAAATAGTCTCGTGAGATACATGGCGTTTAGACCCAAATGATAATAATAATCGTTTCATAAATATATGTGAATATATATATACTACATCAATATCGTCTAGTCACCCTATTGTGACCCTATCGATTTCTGCTCTCCTAGCAAAACATATCTAACTATCGGGTTGCCCCCGAACTAGCTAGAAGCACAAACATATCTAGTTACTGGGTTTCCCCTGAACTAACTAGAAGCACAAACATATCTGACTATCGGGTTGCCCCCGAACTAGCTAGAAGTACAACGTATCTAGTTATCGGGTTGCCCCCGAACTAACTAGAAGCTCAAGATACCGGCAAGAGGGAATCGCCCAATCTACCGATATCTGCCTTACTCGCCGGAATACGTCCAGTTAGCAAGACTACTAACGTGGATGAGTCGATGGGAATCCACCCAACTGCCCCTGAATCCACACTTCATGACCGGGAGTCGCCCTTGACATCACATCATCTCAATCTTACCATAACTCAATAGTTATGTCAATCTAGCACTCGGCTATCACATCCATCATCAAACAAGTTAGTTATCTAATAATAACTATATATAACTAGTTCAACATAGTATGAACGTACTTGTATGGTCCCACGGACCCGATCATAAGTAACCCACATTTACTTCTACCTCTATGACCCTATGAGTTCCATACTTACTTATTTCATAAGATATATTTCTTATTTATCGATATCATAATACTTCTATCTTTCCATTGACTATAATACATAATTATTACTTGTCACTTCATAATCATTTTCATATGCATTCGTTCTTTACTTTAATTAGTAAATCTTACCAATAGATACTCATTACTACAGAAACATTTCCAATTGCTTTACCAATATATATTTATTAATAAAGACTCAATATGCATTCTTTTACTCATTATCTTTATTATTGTAGGGATTTACTACGCACCATGCTACTGATCAACCACTTGGGTCGACCACCTAGTACACGAGTTCGAACCTTACTGACCAAGAACATGAACTTGTTCTTGACCGGTTTAAACTAACTAGCTGATTTAATCCCTAAATTCGGAACTGGGATTAAACCTAATCCTTAAATCCTAAAGGATTGGGATGTTCGAAAACTAGATTAGGTTAACAAGAAAGAAACCTTGTACGAAGAACTCGAACACACACACATACTTGTGTGTGTTCGTCGACTACTACCAAGAACCCTAGGGTTCTTGGTTCGACTTCGAACAAGAGGAGAAGAAGAAGATGTGTTCCATGAAACATACCTTAGGTTAATGCTTAAGATAAGTCCACTGATGATGAACACGACGAACGATCTTCTAGTTGATCACTTGCAACGATCCTTGATCTTCGAAACTCGAAGAACACGAAGAACGAACGAAGAACACAAGAACACAAGCTTGTGTTCTTCCCTTGTTAGTGTTCGGCTGAATAGGGGAATAGGGGGAGAGATTTCATGTATAAGGAGGCAAGGAATCAACATCTAGGGTTTAGCATAAGCCTTCTATTTATAATAGAAGATGTTACACTTAAAACCCTTCTTGTTTAATTAAGATTAACTTCTTAATTAAACTTCCATTTTACACTTCCATCCCTTATAGTTTTAACTAGTTTATTATTATTGCACTTAACTATCAAATATCTAGTATTAACATACTATAATTTCGGTACCCATATACACGAAATTATACACTTGTATTTATACTTTTAATAGTTAATTATATAATAACCTTTATATAATTTATACAATAATATTATCCAATTACTATATGATTTAATAGCTTTAAATCATATCATGGATAATCTATAACTAACACATTGTATATTTACTTAACTAGTAAATGTACAACTACTTGTATTAATTAGTTAGTTAAACAAATCTAGTAATAAGTTAAACTTAACTTAATACTTTAACTGATTCATAATGACTATTATGAATCATTCCTCTTCGTAGTATCGTTGCATAACTTGTTCGTATTACATGCACTCACCGGTGTGACCCTTAAGTGTTTCGTAGGCATGGATGTATCATCATAGGTTGACCAACTGTGCACATAATTCCTTCAGACTCCCACTTGTGCAAGTTTGTAACCTTTTTCTTAATGATACGAGCTACAGTGGCCTTCTAGATGGGCATGTAGGTAACCAACCCCATAAAAACAGCTTATGTAACCCTTGGTGTAGTTTTATGAAATACTCTTAATAGCGTCTCCTAGTAAAGAACACTCTGTCTTTACTTCTTGGGTAACTTTGTTAGGCTTATCCCTTGCAGCACGATATTTGTGATAACGAATACGAGCATGGTAGAAATTACCGATATTCGTTGAGCCTCCAACAGAATATCACCGATATTTGGTTTACACAAGACTTGTGTAGCGATCTTCGAAGAACTTCGAATCTACCACCAAATACCGCGATGACGTTAATGTCCCATCGAGGTTCCCACCTAGACGAGTAGTCACGGATTTTATATCTCTTGAATAAAATAGACTTTTATTCATGGATGTTGTAAAACATACAAAGTCTGAATAAAAATGATACTAACTCATGTACTATTCCTCACTGGACATAGATACTGAATTATTACTGGATCATTACTTATTCCTTTCGTTTGTGTTGATTACTTAATGATTCTTACAACCTTAATTGTAACTTTATCACTAAAACAATCATTTCTATTAAACTAAAGACATAAGACGAGTATTTAAAAATACTATTACTTTTGCCTTTGCTAGATATTGTTCTTGCAACAATCTAGAACATATTCTAGTCTTGCCTTTTATGTAATTCGGTAAACATAGGAGGATTGGAAATTAACTCCTTAGTTTCTTGAACTCATAAATTTATCCTTGTAACTAAAGCTACTTTTAGTTACTTGATTTGTAGATATCTTTACTAGTTAAAGAAATTTCCTTAAATGATTGTGTTGTCCACTGAAGTGTTTAACAACCTATTAGATATGCAATAATCAATCACAAGACTTATGATCACGCTATTTGGTTTGCAATAATCTGATCGATCATTTATTATTTCTCTTAACTCTTTGGCTAACGACTTGGTAAAACCTTGTTGTTAATGTCTTACTAACTTACTGAATTCACTAACATCTTTAATGAATTACGTTAGTCTTATCTCCCACTTACTTTTATGGAACTTAAGCATCTCTTAAACTACTACTTTGACCTAGTCCACAACTTGTAGTTCAATCTTTTAAGAATTCTATCAATAATCAAGATCATCCTTTGGATTTTGCGAATATCCAACATTCATGTTTAGGGAATTATGATCTTTATTGATTACTGTATCTTGAAATGATACTATCAATTCTTATTCCTGTTTAGGGAATAAGAATCTTATTTAATGCCAAAGTCATTTCTTGGATTTCTCAGATTCCATTATTCCTATAAGGGAATCATGACTTGATTAAATATTGTATTTATTACAAGTATAAAAGACTTGCAATAATACCATTTAATTCTTAAATACTTTAATATAGTTATGTCCCTTTTTAAGAGTCATTTAATGTCTAAGTCATTTTACTTGGATTATGCGAACATCCAATTATTCCTATTAGGGAATTATGACTTCATTAAATCCTTTACTATAAGTATGAAAGACTTGTAATAATACTCTTTAGAGTCTATCTTGATTATATCCAATATAATCATACTATATTAATACTAATACTTTAAAACTTTCTATCATAAGTAATGACTATTACTTAAGATGTTTTAACTAAGTTCAATAACTATTGAACTTTATGCTTCCATAAAACTTTTAAATACTTTCATTAGAAAAAACGTTCTAATTACTAGCATCTAAATACCTTGAGCTATCAAGACATTATTTATACAACAATCAAATAAATATATAAAACATGAAATATAAGTAAATCAAAACTTGACTTACAATCTAGTCATAAACTTTGACTAGTGTAATCATCACACATGCACACAATATAATTCAACCATGGATTCAAAATTTATTTAAAATCAAAATAAAACTTGTTTTAACATAAAATGAAATTATCCAAAAACAATAAACTAAAATTGTTTGAAACGAATCCACAAAATACTGAATTATAAGACTTGGTGCTCGTGGGATCATTACCATCTCATACCGGTCACTATCACTTTCCATCTCCTCCTGCAATAAACGATTGCAAAAGTTAGATTACTCGTAATGTACTTTACAAGTACCTTAAAGTGATTTAAGAAGTGTGGTTGTGTTACCTGAGGAAATTGCATTTCCGCCACTACCACTTGCACCCTTTGGACAATTTCTTTTCCAATGCCCAGCCTCACCACACTTGAAGCACCGGTTCTCGGTCCTCGCAGTGTCAGTCTTAACCTTCTTGACCTTTTGTTTGACACCTTTACCATTTGGCACTCCTTGGTTAGGATAGGTTTTACCCTTTCCTTTACCACCATGCCCTTTTCTCTTCTTCCCACCGCCACCGCCGTTACCAATCAAGAGAACGTCCTTAGAATTGGTCCCCAAACTCAACTCAGCTGTCTTGAGCATGGAATGTAGCTCAGCAATGGATTTCTCCATATTATGCATGTTGTAGTTGACCACAAAAGACTTGTAGTCATCAGACAACGAGTTGAGTATAGTATCTGTTGCCATTTGCAACGGTATGGGGTGACCAAGTCTAGCGAGGTGATCCATGTGTCCCTTCATTTTCATGACGTGGGCACTCACCGGCGTTCCTTTGACCATCTTGCAAGAGTTGAAGGCTCGATTGATGTCAAACCTCTCGGTGCGAGGTTGCTCTTGAAATGAATCCCTAAGTTGCTGGATCATCTCAAATGCAGGCACATCCATAAGTCCCGCTTGTAACTCAGGACTCATGGTGGCTAGCATTAAACAGCTCACATCAAGTGCATCACTGACATGCTTATCATAAGCTTGCCTTGTTTCAGCTCTGGCATTAACAGCAGGGGTGTTCGGTACTGCTCTCTCCAAGACATACCACTTTCTCTCATGCCTGAGCACAATAAGAAGATTGCGCTCCCAGTTGAGAAAGTTTGAAACAGTCAACTAGTCCTTTTCGAGGATTGAGCGAAGTCAGAGATTGTTGGTACTTGTTGTCGCAATCACATTTGTTGATGCCATCTACAAATCAAACCCAGTTTAATTAGTACTCATCAATAAGCATTCTCTAAAATATATTATAAACCCATAATTCATATTGTAGGCCTAGGATCCATATATCACATTCTCGCCGCAAGGTTTGGTCACTTCCCGACGAGACATGATATTTCTGGTCGGTAACTTCCTTACCGATTGTATCAAGACTTGACACGATTACTAGGGGTCGTAGAATCTTTAGACTTATAACTTATTACAACTTTGTACAATCTAATTGTACATTTCTAAGTTAGTAATAAAGTCTATTATGTTTATTCTACTCAAGTACTTTTTGGGCCGGGACTCTCGATTATCACCAAAGTAGATCAGACCATTTAAGACAGTGAGATGCTTTGCGTCGGGACTCCCGATTATCACAGAACCTTACGCACCCTAACACTCGCAATGATTTGAATCCATATCTAAGGTTCTTTATCCTTACAATATGAATATCGTTTAACAAGTGAGGTGTTCCATTAGGTGGATAGTACTTCGATCTAAGATTTTCTTGGGTTTGTTTAAGTCTTAAAACTAAACTTAAACTTTTATTCCAATCTTAATCCTTGTTTAAAAATGTGTGACTTGTGAATTGAATGGTTCTCCAAGACACCTTCTTTAAACATAAGAACTATTCTTTAAAACTTATAGTTTCAAGAATTCACACGATTTTACATGTATACCTAAAACGAGGTGTACAAAACGTTTTACTAGGTCTTGTGAGAAACCTTATTTCTAATAAAACTTACTTGTTTTATATTACTTGAAAAACTTATAAAACTTATGTTAAACTTTTAAAACTTTTATGATTCATGAACTTGAAACATAAACCTAGTTTAACACATCTAGTTTTTCATATGTCTAATAATGAAATTAAACATTTGTTTTGACTTACTAGATTCGACCATAACTTATGTCTTAACGACACACTTACAAACTTTGTGATTTTCTTGTGTAGCTCCCACTAGCTTCAACAACCATGATGAAACTTAAGCTAACACAATCACCGGTTTATACTTGGTGAAAGTAATAAACCTATTATATAAAAACTATATATAATAATTCCTTAGTTTGTTTAAACCTTTCTTATATTTAACTTGAACTAGTTAAATATAGGTTCTTGTTATTTATACTTGATCATTAATCTAGTATATTACATAACTTGTAAAATACTTATGTTATACTTGTATAATTATCTAGTTATAATAATTTATAACTTTTATACATCTTAATATATAAAAACATATTAGGTTAATGCTTAAGATAAGTCCACTGATGATGAACACGACGAACGATCTTCTAGTTGATCACTTGCAACGATCCTTGATCTTCGAAACTCGAAGAACACGAAGAACGAACGAAGAACACAAGCTTGTGTTCTTCCCTTGTTAGTGTTCGGCCGAATAGGGGAATACGGGGAGAGATTTCGTGTATAAGGAGGCAAGGAATCAACATCTAGGGTTTAGCATAAGCCTTCTATTTATAATAGAAGATGTTACACTTAAAACCCTTCTAGTTTAATTAAGATTAACTTCTTAATTAAACTTCCTTTTTACACTTCCATCCCTTATAGTTTTAACTAGTTTATTATCATTGCACTTAACTATCAAATATCTAGTATTAACACACTATAATTTTCGTACCCATATACACGAAATTATACACTTGTATTTATACTTTTAATAGTTAATTATATAATAACCTTTATATAATTTATACAATAATATTATCCAATTACTATATGATTTAATAGCTTTAAATCATATCATGGATAATCTATAACTAACACATTGTATATTTACTTAACTAGTAAATGTACAACTACTTGTATTAATTAGTTAGTTAAACTAATCTAGTAATAAGTTAAACTTAACTTAATACTTTAACTGATTCATAATGACTATTATGAATCATTCATCTTCGTAGTATCGTTGCATAACTTGTTCGTATTACATGCACTCACCGTTGTGACCCTTAAGTGTTTCGTAGGCATGGATGTATCATCATAGGTTGACCAACTGTGAACATAATTCCTTCAATTATTATAGTACATTAATAAAGATTCCATTATTACTTAGTTTATCATACTACTTACACTTAGGGCCGAAACCAAGGAGAGGAGGGAGGCTAGGGTTTCGTGATTAGTGATCAAGGGAATAAGGGAACCCCATGCCTTCTATTTATAATAGAAGGACTTACACTTAGGGCCCTTCTAGTTTAATTAAGATTAATCTCTTAATTAAACTTATCTATTACACTTTAAACCCTTATAGTTTAACTAGTTTATTATTGTTGCACTTGACTATTAAATGTCTAGTATTAATACACTAATAATTGGGTACCCATATACACGAATAATACATACTTTGTATTTATACTTTTAATAGTTAATTATATAATATCCTTTATATAATTTATATAACAATATTATCCAATTACTATATGATTTAATAGCTTTAAATCATATCATGGATAATTTATAATTAACACATTGTATATTTACTCAATTAGTAAATGTACAACTACTTGTATTAATTAGTTAGTTAAACTAATTTAGTAATAAGTTAAACTTAACTTAATACTTAACTGATTCATAATGACTATTATGAATCATTCCTCTTCGTAGTATCATTGCATAACTTGCTCGTATTACATGCACTCGCCGGTGTGACCCTTAAGTGTTTCGTAGGCTTCAGACTAATTGTGCACATAAATCCTTCAGACTCCCACTTGTGCAAGTTCGTAACCTTTGTCTTAATGATACGAGCTACAGTGGCCTTCTAGATGGGCATGTAGCTAACCAACCCCATAAAAACAGCTTATCTAACCCAGGTATAGTTTATGAAAAAACTCTTTAATAGTGTCTCCTAGTAAAGAACACTCTGTCTCTACTTCTTGGGAAACTATGTTAGGCTTATCCCTTGCAGCATGATATTTGTGATAACGAATACGAGCATGGTAGAAATTATCAACTCATGTATTCGAAATCATTTCATGACTTCTTGATTCAAGCTGTTGTGATAAACGACAAAGAACAAATCAGTTCGTTTGGGCATGGCCATGCATTTTCCAGTTATCTCATCATGTCAAAGGACCCATAAATATCTCTCCTAAAGAGGAGGTGCAATTGCCATCATGTTATATTTCGATTCAAAATACAACTTCCTTTGTACCCAGTATCGCCTCCTATGACAAACATTTTTCAGAATTGTCTAAGACGAACCAAAGCACATTAGTCATTGTATCCTAAACCAAATACCTCAGGCTTAAGGACAATCCTAGTGAACAATACTTTTGAACTTTTCAACCACGAAGTATTGTCACGGTGGTCAATCCAATATTCGTTGAGCTCCAACAGAATATCACCGATATTTGGTTTACACAAAACTTGTGTAGCTATCTTCGAAGAACTTCGAATCTACCACTAAATATCGCAATGACGTTAACGTCCCATCGAGGTTCCCACCAAGACGAGTAGTCACGGATTTTATATCTTTTTGAATAAATAAACTTTTATTCATGGATATTGTAAAACATACAAAGTCTGAAAGAAATGATACTAACTCATGTATTATTCCTTACTGGACATAGATACTGAATTATTACTGGATCATTACTTATTCCTTTTGTTCGTGTTGATTACTTAATGATCTTTCCAACCTTAATTGTAACTTTATCACTAAACCAATCATTTCTATTAAACTAAAGACATAAGACGAGTATTTAGGAATACTGTTTATTTTGTCTTTGCTAGATATTGTTCTTGCAACATTCTAGAACATATTCTTGTCTTTCCTTTTATGCAATTCCGCAAACATAGGAGGATTGGAAATTAACTCCTTAGTTTCTTGAATTCATAAAATTCTCCTTGTAACTAAAGCCTCTTTTAGTTACTTGATTTGTAGATATTCTTACTAGTTAAAGAAATTTCCTTAAATGATTATGTTATCCACTGAAGTGTTAACAACCTATTAGATATGCAATAATTAATCACAAGACTTTTGATCACGCTATTAGGTTTGCAATAATCTAATTAATGATCATTTATCATTTCTCTTAACTCTTTGGCTTACGACTTGGTAAAACCTTGTTGTTAATGTCTTACTAACTTACTAAATCCATTAATGTCTTTAATGAATTATGTTAGTCTTAGCTCCCACTATCTTTTATGGAACTTAAGCATCACTTAAACTACTACTTTCGACATAGTCAATAACTTGTAGCTTAATCTTTTAAGAATTCTATCAATAGTTAAGATCATCATTTGGATTTGCGAATATCCAACATTCCTGTTAAGGGAATTATGACCTTTATTGATTACTGTATCTAACAAGTATAAGATACTTGAAACGATACTTCCAATTCTTAAATATATTAGTATTCTTTTAAGAACTTTATTTAATGCCAAAGTCATTTCCTTGGATTTCTCAAATATCCATTATTCCTATAAGGGAATTATGACTTGATTAAATATTGTATTTATTACAAGTATAAAAGACTTGCAATAATATCTTTTAATTCTTAAACACCTTAATATAGTTTGTCTCTTTTAAGAGTTCATTTAATGTCTAAGTCTTTTTACTTGGATTATACGAATATCCAATTATTCCTATTAGGGAATTATGACTTCATTAAATCCTTTATTACAAGTATAAAAGACTTGTAATAATACTCTTAAAGTCTATCTTGATTATATCCAATATAATCATACTATATTAGTACTAATACTTTAAAACGTACTATCATAAGTAATAAATATTACTTAAGATGTTTTAACTAAGTTCAATAACCTTTGAACCTTATGCTTCCATAAAACTCTTAAATACTTTCATTAGAAAAGCTTTCTAATTACTAGTATCTAAATACCTTAAGTTATCAAGACATTATTTATACAACAATCAAACAAGTATATAACATGAGATATAAAGTAAATCAAAACTTGACATACAGTCTAGTCATAAACCTTGACTAGTGTAATTATCACACATGCACACAATATAATTCAACCATGGATTCGAAATTTATTAAAACTAAAGAAAACTTGTTTTAACATAAAATAAAATTATCCAAAACAACAGAGTAAAATTGTATTACAGGATAAAAAAAATGAATTATGAAAACTTGGTGCTCGTGGGATCATCACCATCTCATGCCGGTCATCATCGCTTTCCATCTCCTCCTGCAATAAACGATTGAAAAAGTTAGATTACTCGTAATGTACTTTACAAGTATCTTAAAGTGATTAAGAAGTGTGGTTGTGTTACCTGAGGAACTTGCATTTCCTCCACCACCACTTGCACCCTTTGGACAATTCCTTTTCCAATGCCCAGCCTCACCACACTTGAAGCACCGATTCTCTGTCCTCGCAGTGTTAGGCTTCACCTTCTTGACCTTTTGTTTGACACCTTTACCATTTGGCACTCCTTGGTTAGGATAGGTTTTACCCTTTCCTTTGCCACCATGCCCTTCTTCATCGCTATGATCAGTTGTGCGACCCCTTTTAGAACTGCTCTCAATATTCAACTCAACAGCCTCGAGCATGGATTGTAGCTCGGGAATGGAATTATCCATATTACGTTTGCTGTAGTTGGCTACAAAGAACTTGTAGTCATCGGACAATGAGTTGAGTATCACGTCAATTGCTAACTGCAATGGCATGTGGTGACCAAGTCTAGTAAGGTGAACAATGTGCACCTTCATTCTCATGACGTGTGCGCCTACTGATGCTCCCCCAGCCATCTTGCAAGAAGCGAACGCCTTACAAGCGTAAAATGCTTGTACTGGTTCATTTTCTTCATCCTTGGCAGGGGTTTTCAACACGTTTCTTTCTCGGTCAATCCTATCGCTCTCTTGTCCGAGCATGATCTTAAAATCACGCCTCCAATTGAGGAAATTTGACCCAGTCTTTTCTTTCTTTCCTAGAAAGAAACGTCGCGACAGTTTGTTGTAGCTTATCGTTGTGTTTTTGTTGACATCTACAAATCAAACCCAGTTTAATTAGTAATCATCAATAAACATTCTCTAAAATATATTATAAACCCATAGTTAATATTTTAGGCCTAGGATCCATATATCACATTCTCGCCGTAAGGTTTGGGCACTTCCCGACGAGACATGCTATTTCTGGTAGGTAACATCCTTACCGATTGTATCAAGACTTGACACGATTCCTAGGGGTCGTAGAATCTTTAGATTTATAATTTATTACAACCTTGTACAATCTAATTGTACATTTCTAAGTTAGTAATAAAGTATAGTATGTTTATTCTACTCAAGTACTTTTTGGGTCGGGACTTCCGATTATCACCAAAGTAGATCAGACCATCTAAGACAGTGCGATGCTCTGCGCTGGGACTCCCGATTATCACAGAACCTTACGCACCCTGACACTCGCAATGATTTGAATCCATATCTAAGGTTCTTTATCATTACAATATGAATATCGTTTAACAAGTGAGGTGTTCCATTAGGTGGATAGTACTTAGATCTAAGATTTTCTTGGGTTTGTTTAAGTCTTAAACTAAACTTAAACCTTTATTCCAATCTTAACCCTTGTTTAAAATGTGTGACTTGTGAATTTAGGAATTCTACAAGACACCTTTTTTAAAGCTTAAGAACTATTCTTTAAAACTTATAGTTTCAAGAAATTACACGCTTTTATATGTATACCTAAATCGAGGTGTACAAAACGTTTTATTAAGTTTTTTTGTGAAAAACCTTATCTATGATAAAACTTACTTGTTTTATCTTACTTGAAAAACTTAACAACTTGTATTAAACTTTTAATTCTTTATGATTCATAAACTTGAAACATAAATCTAGTTTAACACATCTAGTTTTTCATACGTCTAATAATGAAATTAGACATTTGTTTTGACTTATTAGATTCGACCAAAACTTATGTCTTAATGACACACTTACAAACTTTGTGATTTTCTTGTGTAGCTCCCACTAGCTCAAACAACCATGATGGAACTTAAACTAACACAATCACCAGCTTATACTCGGTGAAACTAATAAACTTATTATATAAAGACTATATATAATAATTCTTAGTTTGTTTAATTCTTTCTTATATTTAACTTGAACTAATTAAATATAGGTTCTTGTTATTTGTCCTTGATCATTAATCTAGTATATTACATGACTTGTAAAACACTTATATTATACTTGTATAATTATCTAGTTATAATAACTTATAACTTTATACACCTTAATATATAACTTTGTATATTTCTAGTTAATCATATAATTTCAACTTGTACAATCTCTAGTTATAATGAAAACATAACTTTGTGCTTTCTAAATTTAATTATATTATAACTTACACAATAACTAGTTATACTATTATCATTTAAGATCAAAATAACATTATCTTTTTAATTGTTCCATTTTATCTTGTACTTAATATATACATATATATATTTCATTACTTTATAATAAACTTGTAACATTTTAATAAGAATATTACATCTAATTTATACATATGTATTTTAACTTAATCTAATTAAACTACGTATAAACTTATTATATCTATTAAAATTCATTTTCTTTTAAGTATTTAAAAAATTCCGTATATATATATATATATATATATATATATATATATATATATATATATATATATATATATATATATAGTGAAGGGCTAGTTACAGAACCCATTTTAGGCTACGGAACCCGCAGAACTCAATCTAAACCATTGAATTTCAAAATGAAATGATCATGGAAGATACATGAAGTGATTTAACGAGGGACCCCCATGCATGTATGTTATTCATGCACGAAAACATATATGTTTTTGTGCATGTATGTTTTCACGTATATATACATAAGTGTTATTTTTGCATTATTTGAACATATATGTTTTTCAGTATTTTTGATGTTTTTCTTAAAGTAAATGTTTGATTTTGGTTAAATGTTATTGTTTTGCATATTTTTTTTACTAAATTCTAATATTTTTAGATGAGTTCTGCTTGGTTCTACGCAAAAGATAGGTTCTGTAAATAGCTTGTCCCTATATATATATATATATATATATATATATATATATATATATATATATATATATATATATATATATCTTGTTAATTATAGAACTTAAAATCAACACTTCCTTTTATCTTATTAATTCCTTAAGTGAATTAGATAAACCCTAATCTTGTTCTTGATCAATCAAAACTAGGGTTTTGACTTTCTTGATCAAAAACATTTATTAAAAGATTAATCTTAATCAATCATATCTAAACAATAAACTTTGTTTAAATTCTAAGATAGATTATAACCTTTAATAAATTTATTTAAACTTTTTAACTTAAACCTTATAGACAATAAAACTTTGTCTAAGTTACTAGGTTTAAAGAACTAGTTTTAATAAATCTATCAAAATAATAAGTGAACCTATTAAGCATAAACTTGTTTAATTAACTAGGTTTTAGATTATCATCCTAATTAATTCTTTTAAACTATTAAACTTAAACTAGTTTAATTTTCTAGGGTTCTTTTAGGGTTTCGAAAATCTCAAGACTAGGAAACTTTTCCACCAATTAAACTAGGCTAGTTTAATAAACTTGGTGTCCAAGTAACCTCTTAGATTTCGAAAATCCTAAGGATTAGGAAAGAAATCCTTTTGACCAATTAAACAAATCTTGTTTAATATACTTGGTCCTAGGGTTCTTTCTAGGTCACGAAATTTCTAGGGAGAAAAGGGAAAGAATCCTTTTGATCAATTAAACAAATCTTGTTTAACATACTTGATCCTAGGGTTCTTATACTATTTTCCAAAATTCTAGGGTTCTTAGAAACCTCTTGACCAATTAAACTAGACTAGTTTAATATTCTTGGTCCTAGGGTTCTTAACCTTTTCGAAAACTTAACAAGAAGAAGGAAAAAACATGGAACAAAAAAAACTTGTAATTAAAATAAACAAACAAAAGAAACTTTTAATCTAGTTTAGATCTCTAAACCAACGCTCTGATACCACTGAAGGGTTTCATTGTACTCGATCGACCCATAGGACCGACCGCCTAGCATACTTGGTTCGAACCTTGCTGACCAAGAACATGAACTTGTTCTTGACCGGTTAAACCAACTAGCTGATTTAATCCCTAAAGCGGAAGTGGGATTAAACCTAATCCTTAAACCCTAAAGGATTGGGATGTTTGAAATCTAACTTGATTAACAAGAAAAAGAAACCTTGTACGAAAAACTCGAACACACACACATACTTGTGTGTGTTCGTCGACTACTACCAAGAACCATAGGGTTCTTGGTTCGACTTCGAACAAGAGGGATAAGATGAACACGATGAACGATCCTCTAGATGATCACTTGCAACGAACTTGGATCTTCAAGACTTGAAGAAAACGAAGAACGAACGAAGAACACGAAGAACACAAAGTGTTGTGTTCTTGGGGTTGTGTTCGACCGAAACCAAGGAGAGGAGGGAGGCTAGGGTTTCGTGATTAGTGATCAAGGGAATAAGGGAACCCCATGCCTTCAATTTATAATAGAAGGACTTACACTTAGGGCCATCTAGTTTAATTAAGATTAATCTCTTAATTAAACTTATCTATTACACTTTAAACGCTTATAGTTTAACTAGTTTATTATTGTTGCACTTGATTAATAAATGTCTAGTATTAATACACTAATAATTCGGTACCCATATACACGAATTATACATACTTGTATTTATACTTATAATAGTTAATTATATAATAACCTTTATATAATTTATATAACAATATTATCCAATTACTATATGATTTAATAGCTTTAAATCATATCATGGATAATCTATAATTAACACATTGTATATTTACTCAACTAGTAAATGTACAACTACTTGTATTAATTAGTTAGTTAAACTAATCTAGTAATAAGTTAAACTTAACTTAATACTTAACTGATTCATAATGACTATTACGAATCATTCCTCTTCGTAGTATCATTGCATAATTTGCTCGTATTACATGCACTCACCGGTGTGACCCTTAAGTGTTTCGTAGGCATGGATGTATCATCATAGGTTGACTAACAGTGCACATAAATCCTTCACCAATATCATCAATCATACTAGACATATTCTAGTATCATAATATACCCATTTTCTTATCCTTTCAGTCACTATCTTTATCAAACATTTATTAATAGAGGCCCATGAAATATCATATGTATTTTCAAAACCATATACTATGTACTCAGTTCTAAAAGTCTCATGTACTCACCTTAGCAATGCTTTCCAGTCCGCGTTTATCAACAAGAATCCTTGCTTCCCGCCTTTGGATTAACCTCAACATATGGGTCTTTGCAACCTATCAACACAATAATCGCATAACCTAGTTATCATCCATAACTAGTCTCAATTCAACCCATAGTATCATTTCTTACCACCAAGTTCACCCAACTTGGTGGAATCTCAAACCCTAGTTCGAAGTTTCACTAACAATTCACAAATCTAACTTGAACACACAGTCCACATACTATCTACGGGTGTTTTACACCCTCCATTAACATCCTTAACAAGATCTTCCACATCCCAACCCCATAATCACAACTTATCCCAAAATAAGTTCATAAACTAGTTAGGTTACAAGAAATACCTTAGATCTTCAATCATGGGTGTAGATCTTCAAGATTGGTGATGATTTATGCTCAAGAACACCAAAATCGCCCCTTTCTCACTCTAGAAATCGGCTGAGGTGAAGTGGGAGTGAAAATGAGCAAACCCTAGCTTTTTCCCGATTTATTGCTGGCTGCAATAGTTTGCAACGCGAACTAGTTCACGTTCGTGAACTTCGCGTGTCGTGAACTCTTCCCGATCGCGAGCCAGCCATGAACTTCGATCACCAGAATCCTCAAGTCCATGTCCCGAGTTCACGCCGTGAACTCTGCAGCTCAGCAGGGCTGCTGTTTTTGGCTTCCATTTCGACCCGGTTTCGTCTATAACTTCCTCATACGGTGTCCAAACGACACGAAACCAATTCCTACGATCTTTAGACGATTTATCCTTATTTATCACATTTTCCCATAATTTATTAAATACAAAATTCCGGGTCGTTACAACTATCTACCCCTTAAAAGGATTCCGTCCTCAGAATCACTCAGAAATTTTCAATCCATGTCCGACTGAGTATTCCGCTCCTAGTCTCATGTGGTTATTACCGCCAAACTTCCCATTACAATTACACCAAAGTAATGCGTTCAAACGCCCAATTAACCCTGTTAGGCCCGTATGGGTCAAAAATCGCACCATTTGACCATAACACTTTAAATCCTTCAATCAAATCCGCTATACACATAGAAACTATAGGACCCAATCATTAAAACCATCTACCGATCCACAGGGATGTGAAAATCTAGCTTCCACTAAGTCGATATAATCCAACATTATCTAATCTTTGACTTAAGCACAAAGTCAACTATACTTTAACAATTTCTTACTTATTAAAGGTTCCATTAATCATCCTTTCATTTACCATCGAATTTTAATTGTGATTCATCAACCATCATATATCCGACTCCCAAATTCAACTCGAAAACACCCAGCGGGTCAAAGTCGCATAATCCGACTGTAACTCTTTCAATTATTCCATTAACCTTTTCACATACACACAATCGACACATTATACTCTCAACATTCACTAGTCGTTCAAAACGAGAGTCAAAGCCCGTCTTTGACCAAGTCAACCAATCACAAATTGATAAATCTTGACTTTTGCATAAAGTCAACCATACTTTTCCCAACTAACAAATTCTCTACTCACGGGGTACTACCCCGCAATTTAACACTTCCGGTTCTACTCATTATTATTTCCTTAATAATTGCCCCCGTTTTTTTCAAAACTTCCACTTTCCGCACCTTTACTTAAGGTCGCAATAGTACTTATGGTTTCTTGACCTTCATTTGGTCACTCATACTATCACTTAGTATCCTTTCAACCATCTTTGTATCACATCGCTCAATTCCATAACTTTTTATTCTCAATTATCGGTATTAGATCCTCTACCGCAAGACATTCCACAATCTCATACGCGTTTACCATATCTTGGTTACCAAATAGTAATTTGTTCACTAGGAGTTTCTCTTTCCTCCTATTCTATAAATCGTAGGCATCTCCTACACATACACAACCTAATTGCAATCCGCCTTTTATACAAAATTCTCACTTGTTATAAAATAATAACAATACTAATTAACCACATGGTTCTACATTCATTATGTATGTGTGTGTGTGTGTGTGTGTATATATATATATAAACTTTCTTATATAGACACACAATTCATACATTAATTATTTTATCGAGATGATCGGAAACCCTCCAATCCATCAAGATCCAAATTGTCACAGTGATTGGAACATCTCCAATCACGGAATGGAACCATTGGGATTCGCCCAACCGATTCCACCCCCACACATCATAGTAGTCGGGGATCCCCCGAACTCCCATATCATCTTTTCCTCATAATATATTGCATACCTTACAAGTATACCTCTTTTCACCTCACATAGCTTTACCACCATCTTACACATTTAATCTTCTACTTATTCATCATGCACTTTAGCACCTTTAACATAATATCATATTATTGTTTTCTTTCATATTTAACATATTTCCCATTTGACATACTACTTAACATGTTTCATATATCGTTACATTCCCATTATCATATGCCATCAAAGGACATCACATAACGCACATGCATTGCACCCCGCGGGTAAACTAATAAAATCTCCAATTACTATTTAACTGTTTCACTTACACATTCACCACCCTTAACCGGTTCATTTCCTTATTACCAAACTTCCAAATCTTTTTGTCACCACTAGAGTAACCACCAATCCATACCATTAACCACAATTCACCGGTCAACCCGGTCATCTTTGAGTCAACCAATCGACTTCGGTCCACACTTGCAAACCATGACTTTGCACCCAATAGCCCAACACTCATTGTTCTACTATTATACATCGTGAGACTTAGAAATAATATTTTCCCAACCGTAGTCTCACAACACTCTATGCCATATACCGTCATATCATTACTATGACATTTTACCAACAATTGTTTCTTACCCTTAATATCGAATCCATCATTCCCGACACAAAATGTTGCTATGGCTATATGCCAACTTTTACTCAACCATTTTCAACAATCAAAATTCATCATCCCTGACACTTATTCTTTTCCACATACTTTGCATTCACGAGTTCTAAGGCATTACCATACCTTAGTCATTATTTCCTTTACCGTTCACGTATAATAATATTACATTACTTATCCGGATTCCCGCCGGGCATCCAAATTCCATCTCCAAAGTTTCTGATTCTAAAATTCTCATCCATACTAACTATTCTTACCAAGACTTAGTACTTTATTGTACTACTATCCTTTTGTTGAAGCACATTTATCATCCTCGCGGTTCGTCCTTTGATACTACATAATAGTAACACCCATCGTATTTTCATTATATGCGACACATCTGTCTATAACCTTTCCAATATATATAATCATACACATAACTAACCGGGAAGACTATTCCCAAAATAATGATCCACATCATACGACTCGTCTCCAATTTCTATAAGCACCAATTCGTGCAACAACTAAACAATTAAGCCATAATCACATACATCAATTTTACCTAAGATCTTCGAGGTTGCATCATGAACCCCCCCCCCCCCCCCCTCTAGATTCCTTTCCGGTCGACTTCCCCTTTCGACTCACTTGTGAGTTCCTTTCACAACATCTTGTACCCCGCTCTTTTCCCCAAAGTCTCATACAACACGATCCACCGTGTCATCACCTCACCCTTCAATAATGATGATACCGAAGTCATCATATCATTCTTCATTTGTTTGCTATCCTCTAGCACTTGCTCAGTCTACCGAATCCACCACATCGTGACCTCCGGCTCAGAACTTTCGAATTACACAAAGGTTTTACACGCTATGAAGGCCCTATACAACATCCTTCAATTTCTTCCGATTAGGTCTTACTACCTTTTTATGTAGATATTTCCCACTACGGACTTCGCCATTTAATGACTCTTCCTTCATACGGGTATTGGAATCATTCCGTCTACCCTCATTCATTCGATCATCCAAAAATCTAGTTCATATCCTCCTTCACAACTCTCTTCAATTTAGTGGAGCTCGTCCACTTTTCACATTCGTTCTTTCGCCATACTAACGTACCCAATAAACAAGATTCAAACGATCAACTCAAAAGTCGAAAACAACACAATTAGGTCAAAACAAGACATTTCTCATAGGGTTGACCCTATCATACTAATGCCCTACGGTCTCAAAAGACTCACATTGCACATTTCATAACAACTTCTATTGGTCCCCTAGGTTCAACCCTAAACTTAGAATAAAGTCTCAAGGTCAACCTATCGATCTCAAGGAATCTTACTTTCCTATTGCTACAGTCTAAGACGAGGATGGACATCCAACCTAATTCACTTAAACTATAGCTCTGATACCAAGTTGTAACAGCCGTATTTTTAAAACATAGTTTAAATCATTTAAAATACATTTTTCCCAATTTAATGACATATTGTCCAAAATGCAGTTTAACAAAAACTTTAAACCTTTATCAGAGTTTACAAAAATACGGTGTCACCAAGTATATCAAAACCATAGGCAAACGGGATCTACCTATGAGCTCCCGAGCTAAACATCTCTAGGCTACTTCTAGTACAACCTTCTATCACCTCAAACCTGCACCTGAGTACATAGACACAAAACAAACGTAGTACGTGAGACAAAATAGTCTCGTGAGATACATGGGGTTTAGACCCAAATGATAATAATAATCGTTTCATAAATATATATGAATATTTATATATATATATATATATATATATATATATATATATATATATATATATATATATATATATATATATATATATATATATATATATATATATATATAGGGTCCGGATCCGGTGAGGACTCTTTTCCTCGCGAGGACTGTGAGGACTCCAAAAAAAACTCTAAAAATGATCCAAAACAAACTTTTTTCAAAAAATTCCTTTTTTAAACATTAAAATCGCTATGTATAAGATCCAAAAACAAAATTCCAAAAATGATCCCAAAAAAATATGGATCATAATAACGATCCACAAAAAAATCTGGATCATTGTTATGATTCGCTAAAAAAAGTGGATCATAATTTTTTTTTTTAAATTTTTTTTTGTCAAATGTAGTAATAATCATGGTGGGTTATATATATTTTTTACGGAATTTTTTGAAATTTTTATGAGGTGTCCTCGCCAGTCCTCACCGAAAAAAGAGTTCTCACAGGATCCCACTTCTATATATATATATATAGGGGCAAGCTATTTACAGAACCCATTTTTTGCGTAGAACCAAGCAGAACTCATCTAAGAATATTAGAATTTAGTAAAAAAAATATGCAAAACAATAACATTTAACCCAAATCAAACATATACTTTAAGAAAAACATCTAAAATACTGAAAAACATATATGTTCAAATAGTGCAAAAATAACACTTATGTAAATATACATGAAAACATACATGCACAAAAACATATATGTTTTCGTGCATGAATAACATACATGCATGGGGGTCCCTCATTAAATCACTTCATGTATCTTCTATCATCATTTCATTCTGAAATTCAATGGTTTAGATTGAGTTCTGCGGGTTCTGTAGCCTAAAATGGGTTCTGTAACTAGCCCTTCACTATATATATATATATATATATATATATATATATATATATATATATATATATATATATATACTACATCAATATCGTCTAGTCACCCTATTGTGACCCTATCTATTTCTGCTCTCCTAGCAAAACATATCTAACTATCGGGTTGCCCCCGAACTAGCTAGAAGCACAAACATATCTAGTTATTGGGTTGCCCCCGAACTAACTAGAAGCACAAACATATCTAACTATCGGGTTGCCCCCAAACTAGCTAGAAGTACAACGTATCTAGTTATCGGGTTGCCCCCGAACTAACTAGAAGCTTAAGATACCGGCAAGAGGGAATCGCCCAATCTACCGATACCTGCCTTACTCGCCGGAATACGTCCAGTTAGCAAGACTACTAACGTAGATGAGTCGATGGGAATCCACCCAACTGCCCCTCAATACGCACCTCATGACCGGGAGTCGCCCGTGACATCACATCATCTCAATCTTACCATAACTCAACAGTTATGTCAATCTAGCACTCGGCTATCACATCGATCATCAAACAAGTTAGTTATCTAATAATAACTATATATAACTAGTTCAACATAGTATGAATGTACTTGTATGGTCCCACGGACCCGATCATAAGTAACCCACATTTACTTCTACCTCTATGACCCTAGGAGGTCCATACTTACTTATTTCATAAGATATATTTCTTATTTATCGATATGATAATACTTTTATCTTTCCATTGACTATAATACATAATTATTACTAGTCACTTCATAATCATTTTCATATGCATTCGTTCTTTACTTTAATTAGTAAATCTTACCAATATATACTCATTAATACATAATCATTTCCAATTGCTTTACCAATATATATTTATTAATAAAGACTCAATATGCATTCTTTTACTCATTATCTTTATTATTATAGTACATTAATAAAGATTCCATTATTACTTAATTTATCATACTACTTCCAACATCATCAATCATACTAGACATATTCTAGTATCATAATATACCCATTTTCTTATCCTTTCAGTCACTATCTTTATCAAACATTTATTAATAAAGGCCCATAAAATATCATATGTATTTTCAAAACCATATACTATGTACTCAGTTCTAAAAGTCTCATGTACTCACCTTAGCAATGCTTTCCAGTCCGCGTTTATCAACAAGAATCCTTGCTTCCCGTCTTTGGATTAACCTCAACATATGGGTCTTTGCAACCTATCAACACAATAATCGCATAATCTAGTTATCATCCATAACTAGTCTCAATTCAACCCATAATATCATTTCTTACCACCAAGTTCACCCAACTTGGTGGAATCTCAAACCCTAGTTCGAAGTTTCACTAACAATTCACAAATCCAACTTGAACACACGGTCCACATACTATCTATGGGTGTTTTACACCCTCCATTAACATCCTTAACAAGATCTTCCACATCCCAACCCCATAATCACAACTTATCCCAAAATAAGTTCATCAACTAGTTAGGTTACAAGAAATACCTTAGATCTTCCATCATGGGTGTAGATCTTCAAGATTGGTGATGATTTATGCTCAAGAACACCAAAATCGCCCCTTTCTCACTGTTGGGTCACATTTGTTGTAACCAATAGTATAGGGACCATTTTGTATTTAGTCAATAGTAGGCTTGGTATAAATACCTAGGTCATATCTAATTCCCCTAACCTTTGCCCTAATTTGTATTGTTCAATCCTTATGCAAAGAGTTCTTCATTTCCTTTCAATCTTCTTTCCTATTTTCTATTTGTTCTTGCTAATTCAATTGTTCAATCTCTAAATCAGTTACTACAATTGGTATCAGAGCAAAAGTCTCAAGAGATTTGATCCATATCTGTAGAGATTTAGCAAGTTTTAGCAAATTTTTGAAAATTTGGAAAAAGAGCTGTGAAATTTAATTGTCAAAATTTTTGTTAGACATCGATATTTTGATTGGATATTCGTGTTTCTCCATTGATTCTAAGCACTTTAGAATCAAATTTCAATCAATTCCATCAAGTATTAATCTCAATTTGAAGATTTTTGTGAAAAATATGAAAACTCAAAAATTTAACGAAAAATCCAAAATCGAAGCCTGATTTGATCCGTTTTGAGCTCTTTGATTGTATCAAACTGTTAGAAAAGTAATTTCTAACATTTTGTGATTTGAATCATTACATTTGGTTAAGAATTGAAGAATCTAGATCAAAATTATTGAGTTTTTTTTAAGAAAAGTGACGTACCTGTTCTTCGTCAAAGTTGCTCGGCTCATTGAAGAACTTCGGCTCGAACACAAACTTCGGCCCGAACACATACTTCGGCCCAGATCAGAGCTCGGCCCGAACTTCAGATTGTTCGGCTCCCCTGTTCGGCTCGAACAATTGATCAAGTCTTCGGCTCCACATAGTTCGGCCTTCAAATAGTTCGGCTTCTTGAAGATCTCAGCCTTATACACAAACTCGATCTCCATTCCACTCTAATTCCGACTCTGTGGTCTTGCTAATTGAAGATTAGTTTCCGACTCTGTGATCTTGCTAATTTGATTCCAATCTCGACATTGTTCTTGACACTGTTCTAGATCTGTGTCTATTACGTCGACCTCCACAACAGGCCAAACAAGATTTCAACTATCATGTCATCTTGACCCAAATAACTTCTAAGCCCAATATTCGATTTCAGCCCAAAACATATTAATTCAATTTTGGCCCATAAATCACTTAAGTCCAAATACAGCTTCAATCTTATTTTTCTTTTTACTTAGAAATTTTATTTCTTTTTACCCATACTGTTTCAATTCATTTTAACCCGAGAACTTAAAACATTCTAATTTTACATTTTTTTTAAAAAAAATAATCTTAAAAGAAAATTTAAACATTTTAAAACACTTTTAATTTTTACATTTTTTTTAAAAAGGATCTTAAAAGAAAAATTACACTTTTTAAACACGAGATCTTATACTTTCAAACCCGAGAACCTGATTAACATGAGATCTTCTACATATCAACCCGAGAACTCAATCAACACCCCCATTTGCAAAAAGATGGTTAAAGACCTTTAAGATGCTCTAAAGACTATATCTCTTATCTCGAAGAAATATAATTCAAAGCCTACAAACAACCACATGTGCTTTATGGCAAAAGAAAATGTTGAGGTTCCTGTTAGATTCACTGAAAAGGCCAACAAGGAAAACGAGGTAATCCGTTCTCTCTTATCATATTCTGATAATTTCATAGGTCCTGATACTTGTTTTGTTAAAACTCAGATATCTGAAGTTGATTCTTTAAAACATTTAAATACTCAACTTCAAGAACGTTTAAACGATCATACACTTAAACTCAACCAAGAAGTTTCTGAAAATAAAGCATTACTCTTGAAGATTGAAACTCTAACAAAAGATTATGAGAACTTTAAAATTCAGATTGTTGAACTAACAAAACAACTTCATGACTCCAACCAGTTGAATAGTTTGAACATCGAAAAATATGATTCCGTTTGTGCTGAAAAATGTATTTTGACTGATAAAATTAAACAACTTGAATGTAACTTTGGATCTGATTTACAAAAACAAATCAATATATTTAATATTGATAAAACAAAATTGCTAGATAAAATTGCATCTCTTGAAGCAGATCTTACTTTGTCACAAAATCAAAATGATGGTTTGAAAATCAAGGTTGAAAATTTTTCTAAACCTAAAAATGTTAATAAAGGAAAACAAACGGTACAAGTTCCGATTAAGATTTACACCGGTGAATCTTCAAAATCAGTTTCTAAAAAGGTCTCACAGTTCACAACTTATTCACTTCAAAAGAGTAAAAAGTTGTTTGTGAAACACAATATCCAGAAGCTTGTTCGTCTAAATCAAAACATGTTCTGAAATATTCTTCGATTCCAAAGCATTCAATGTCTACGACAAAAACTTTAACATACACGAGAAAAGCTCTGTTAGCTTTGGCACCTAAAACTAATCTTAATTTTTCGACAACAGTGAAAAATGTTTTTGTTTCTAAGACACCTAAGATCTTAAAAGAAAAATGGATTCCGAAAACTCCAAAATCTCATATAACTCCTCGGAAATTATTTGAAAGTGAAACATCGAGTTTCAATTTCTCTTGGAATTATAAATCTTTATATGGAGAAGACAAAATTGTTTCAAGCACCGACAGAACCGGAAGCGCCCCTTCCATCAAATTGATACAACTTATCGATGGTTTCATTCTAACACTAACACCATCGGACCCAAACAAAAATGGGTACCAAAAGTAGTATGATTTGTTTTTGCAGATTGACTTATACACACTTCAGTGTATAACTCAAGCCTCAACAGAATGGCTTTCAAGTAAATCAGCTTGGAACCCGGTCTTTAACGGACAATGGCTTCTGATCAAAGCAGACTCAGAACCCGATCATCTAAAGAAAGCACAAAGCTCAATCAAACTTAACCGGAAATACTCTTCTCCAACCCTCCGACGATGTTGAAGGTACGCGTACAAAACTCAACTTCTTCATATCTTTGTTTTGTCGAGGGGAGAAATATTAATTCTAGGGGGAGAATTAGTATTTCTAGGGGAGAAAATTTAAAAATTCAAAACAAAAAGTACCCAACTGAATAATTAAACGAAAAAATATTTCACAAGACAATACCTTCCCATGGTTTGCCAGATCCGGCCTACCTTCCCAGGGAAATATTTTTCTGCCAGCTGGTAAATGTGAGGGTATAGGTTTAGGGTATAGAAATAGGTGAGTGCAAGGTGATGTGAAAACATGATAAATTTAAGAAAACACACCTTTGAGTGCATCCAAACCGTCAACGAACCGGGCAACCATTCAAATAGGTGATCATTCAGAAGTTGAATGTTTCACTAGACTTTACTGGCCCAGTAAAGCAAATGCACTCCACCACCAACCACTAAGATTCCTCTCAACAGTAATTTGTTTCAATTCATCAGGGGACGTAGCACATAATCTATCGACTACTCATTCGGAGTATGTTGGTATTGAAATCATTAACCTCCTGCCCCGGGTTACGTCTCATTTTAATGCACAGTGTGTCTAGATCTCACCGTCAAATATTTCCAATATAGGACACATACACTATTAAAATGAATCCCTGTGAATTCATCGGAACACTCATAGTGGCATCACAATCTGGTGCTTCACGAAGATTGAGTGGAAATCCTGCTAGAGCTAAAATTACGCCAACTCTAAATGCAGGTCACACAATTGAATCGACTGTTGTGCAAACGACTATTGAATCAAATGGTGTGCTAACGGTCACTCTATGTGAGTCCGGTGTTGCCTTAAATGATCAAGTTGTTGTGCTTAAACATCATCAATCAAATAGCAACAACTTATACCGGAATCACCAAAAATTCTGATGGACAAAATGCTGATATTGCACATGAGCGTTATAGAATACTTCATATTACTCCTATGATCTGCTATAACCGGCATGATCTTCCCCAGGAGCCACCTACGATATAGGAAATGATGTAAGGGTCCATTAAGTCTAGGTGAGCAGAATCAAGTATCACGGGATCTTGATTGGGGTGTGATGAGATAAAAATTGAGAGGGGTGATGAAATTTGGGGTGCATATCAGCTTAGCATTCTATAAATGTGAAAAACAATGTTATACACGATGCATTCAAAACATTGTTGATTACTTCAAACACATGATGAAGTTTATGAGGGAGGAGTTGAAAATTTAAAAAGAGAGCTTGAGTGAGGAGTGTGTGTCAGGGTTAAAGAAAATGAAAAACCCTTACCAAACCGACTAAAAAGCTGGGTAGCCACATTTCTATCAGACTGGATATGTTGCTTTCTGATATTGAAGAAGTCATCATGGACCCAGTGATGCAATGCCAACCCTCCTAGCTACTCAAGTACTTCTTAAAAATTTCTTGTTTCATTTTTCATGGAGATTAGCTCATATGCTATCGACATCTCATTTGGAGATTGTTGATATTGAAACAAGAGGACAATTCTCTCCTGTCCTCGACTTCATTTGTCTATATATTGAGTCTAGTGCCATATCAAACACCATTAGGACACATGTGTATTCCACCAAGCATATCTTTTGTGATATTGCCGGAACATTCATAGTGATACCAACATTCTTGGTATTTCACGATGATTGAATGGAAATCCTACCAGTGCTAACATCAAAGCCAACGCTGAACGTAGGTCACCCAGTTTTTTTATAACTGTCGTGTTAACGGGAAATCTATGTGATCCCGGGTTACCCTGATACCTTCTTGTGCGAAGATCTGACGACTGTACTCCATTGTTATCAACAACAGTCACTATGTCAGATAGAAGATCTGATGACTGTACTCCATTCTCATCAACAACAGTCAATATATCAGATAAGGGATTCTATGACCGTACACCAATATCATCAACAGAGGTCAGAAAATTCATATCAAATCAATATACCGCACTGCTTCTACTTTAACAAATATCAGGAACCAAGGATCATCAACAAATCGACAAAGCCACAACTTCAAGAAAAAGACTTCCGCTGCCGACTGCTCTATCTATGGGTCTACATTTCGTCGATTTGCTTGAAGTCTTCTGGAGTGCTTTCTATTGGTTGAAAAGCCAATTAAAAGTATGGTTATCACTGATCATCAAAAGCTGAAGCTGATTTGTCAACATAACTGCACAACGGTTAACCACTCAGTTCCAGCTTTACAAACGAAGAATACTTCAATGGTTTCAATGATAAAATGTGTTATATATTGATTATCACAAAAAATGTATAATCATTATTCAACACATTTTCATCAAAGGGGCATCGTCATACTCAACTTATTTGTTTCATTAAAGCGAAGATTCTTCCTAATTTAAACTCGCAGAACTTCACATTTTACATGATGGATTAGATAAATCTTATACATCTTGAGGGGGAGAAGATACATTACATAAATTCTTTTTATAAAGAATTTATACTTTTAGAGAAAAATTCTTCTAAAGCTCAATCTGCGGGAACAAACTTAGGAGTTTCTTACAATATTATGGAGATTATCAATACGTTTGCCCAGTTTACTCCACATTAATAAGATATATGCACCAGTTAAGGGGGAGTAAACAAGAAACCAAAGATCTATCAAGATATCATACAACTTTCATAGTTAAATTAGGAAATTCGTTCACTGGGGAGTAAATTTCAAAATGTTTAATCCAACTCCCGTGGAGAGATAATTGTTTGTTTGAGGGGGAGCGTAAACCTTATCAACTTTTTTTTGCCCTAACGACAATTATCAAGAATCATTGATCGACATAAAGCCACAAACTTCAAGAAAAGACTTCCGCTGTTAATCTCTTTATCATTATGTGTCTTATTTTTCGTCGATCAATATGTATCTTCAGTCAAAAGTCTTCAAAATACATCTTGTTGATTGAAAAGCTACAAGAAGTATTCATTTTCAGATCCAAATAAAGCTTAACTGATCCTGATACGGAATTATATAAACGAAAAATCTACAAAGTTATTCAGCTTTTGCTAAAGATGAAGATATCGAAGATACGCGTCCCTGACTATTGTTACTGTAACGACCCGAATTTCTTTTGTGTTAAATAAATTATGAAAAAAATATGATAAATAAGGATAAATCATTTAAAGAACGTAGGAATTGGTTTCGTGTCATTTGGACATCGTATGAGAAAGTTATGGACGAAACCATGTCGAAAAGGGCAACAAAAAACTGCAGGCCAAAGTTCACGCCTCGAACTAAAGTTCACGAACGTGAACTTTGGTCCGAAATGTCGGGTTCTTGATTTTTGGAAGTTCACGGTCAGTTCACGACGAGTTCACGGCGCGAACTTTGCTGAAGCAGCATAAAATCGGGTTTTCTTGTCATTTCTCTCATTTCCAAATCCTAAAACATTCTCCCAAGTGTGAGTATACGATTTTGAGTGTAAGGAGGCCATTGAAACTGATTTTCACACTCAATCTTGAAGATTCTCACTCCATTGTTGAAATATAAGGTAAATCTCTACTCCTTTTAGTTATGGATGATGTTTTTGGGTGAAAATGGTGAAGTATGCAAACCCTAGTTGGAGGGTTTGTAATGGGTGATGAAATTGCATTTATATAACTTAGATCTACAACATATTGTCAAGGAAAATGTGTTCATAACATGGATTTGATGATTATCTAGCTAGTTATGAACTTTATTTTGGGAAAAATGGTGGTTTGGGTAACCTACCAAGTTATCTTTGGGGAAGATGACTAAGATGAGTGTAGAACACTCTTTGTAAGCTTAAGAACCTTGTGTTCTTGTTAGATTTGGGTTTTGATGATGGAAATCTTGAACTAGGGTTTTGAGATTTCACCAAGTTGGATGAACTTGGTGGTTAGGAGTGTTGTTATGGATTGTTTGGTGATTAGTTATGGATAATAATTAGTTATTGTGATGATATTGATGGTAGGTCAAGAAGACCTAAAGATTGGTGACATTTCACAAGTTGGAAAGCAATGATTCGTGTTATTAAACGCGGTTTGGAGTTAGCTTGGCTAAGGTGAGTATATGAGACTTTTAAAACTGGGTACATAGCAAATGTTTTTTTGAAAATACATATGATGTTTTGTGAGTCTTTATTAATAAATGATTTTTAATAAATACATGATTGAAAATATGAGAAAGTGATAAATAGTAGACTACCTAAGTATGTCTAAAGTGATTGATGATTTTGAAAGAGATCATGATAATGAAAAGTAATTAATAACTAATTATTGATATGATGTAAAAGAGTATACTTTTATAATATGTGATTACTAATAATGAGACTAGTTGATTTGATTATGTGAATGCTAGTTAAGTTTAGCATGTGGATAGATTGTATGATGGCCTTATGGCATTGATGATAGATGTGACATATAGTCACATGTAATGGTTATAACGGGTAGACTGAAATAGGACAGGTGCGTGATAGATCGGAGGCATTCTGGTTATCATGGTATCTTTAAAGCGGGTGGATTGGAGGCATTCCGATCATCCAACAAGATGTTGTATCTTACTAGATTGGAGGCATTCTGATTACTAAGATAAGATGGGTCACCTTGCTTGGACAAGGTGACAAAGGGGGTTCTACTGAATCAGAGGCATTCTGATTAGTAGGACAAAAATGGGGTCTCATTGATTCGGAGGCATTCCGAACAACTTGACGGGTCGAATAGGCTATGAATGAATGTGATAGGGTTACCGAGGAGGTGATCGATGTATATGAATGTGTTAGGGTTACCGCGGAGGTACCTAAGGTATATAAATATATATCTATATATATTCATTATGTGTGATTATTTATATATTAATGTTGGGTCTAAAACCCATGTATCTCACGAGACTATTTTGTCTCACGTACTACTTTGTTTTGGCTATGTACTCAGGTTCGAGATTGAAAGATTAGAAGGTCGCGATAGAGGTGGCTTAGAGATGTTTAGCTCGGGAGCTTATAGGTAGATCCCGTTTATCCTATGGTTATGATATTATCTTTGTAACACCGTGTTTTATAACTCTGATAATCTTTTAAAAGGTTTTTGTCAAACCATATTTCAGGATATTGGACTTTGTAATATTTTTATTTAAAAATATGTTTTAAAAGGTGTTTTAAAAAGTGAGGTGTTACAACTTGGTATCAGAGCTGTAGTTTAAGTGAATTAGGTAGGTTTGACCTCCCTAGTCTTAAGCTACGCTAAGTAGGACCATATGTTTCCATAGGATGTCCATGAGTAGTATTTTGAAACCATAAAGTGCGAGTATGATAGGGTCGATCCCTAAGAGAAATGTAATGATTTGGTATAAATGTGTTTTATTCGACTATTGAGTCATCGTTTAAATCTTGATTGTGAAAATATTGGTATAACAAAATGGTGAACTCGAGAAGAGGACAAGCTCCTCTAAGACAAGAAGAGAAATTATAATTGAGTTTTGTCATGTCACGGTGATGATGGTAGTGATTCTGGATCGGAAGAAAAGGAATGATGTTCATTCAAGACATTGATGGCGTGTAAGTTGGATGTGTAATTGGGAAGTACCAAACCGGGGGGCGTGATTCGGTGGATTCGTGAAACTGAGCAAGTGCTAAAGATTAGCAAGTGTTAGGAGGAAGATAAGGTGACTTCTACAGCTCGTCTACTGGGAGAGTGATGCGTGGTCGCGGCGGAATGCGATGTTCGAAGCATTGGAAAAGGGAGTGTGGTACGAGATGTCATGGAAGAAGTTCGCGGGTAGATTGTTAGGGAAGTTTTGTCCCGAAAGTGTACTTGGAATTTTTTTTAAAGAAAACTTATTGCTAGAGATGTGGAGAAGATTATTCAACGAAAGGTCAATGAATCGTCATCAAATGAAGAGAAAAGGAAGTTCGATGGTAGCTTGGAATCAACAAAGAAAGAAAATCTCGTTCAAAGTTCGTCAAATCATGTTGATATGAAAGGTGCAAAGGGGTGGTAAGTTTTCCTTAATTGTTAAATTGATTGTGTGAGGTTCGTGTGTTATTGGTGAATCGTCGCACGATTTGGTGCTAAGGCAAAATGACATGTATAAGTATGGGTGAATCGTTTGGTATGGAAATACACTCGGGGACGGTTTCCCCGGTTCGTTATGTGTAAAGGTATGATATGCGTGAGTGAATGGGCGATTGGTATGTCGCGGGTAATTAGGATATTAAAAGAAATATTATCACGAGATAAGTAAATGATTTCAATGAAAGGATGGTAGTACGCGGAAGTACTAAGACTTAGTGAGAATGGTTTATATGGATGTGAAACCATGTAAGGAAAAAGTTCAAAAGTAAAATTTGTAGCACTTGTTGGGAATAAGGATGAGTGATGTGGTATTACCATATGATAACGGTAAAGAGAAGAATAATGAAAAATATAGCGAAGTTTCAAAACTCGTGAATAGAAAATATGTTGGAAAGGATAAGCATCGGGGATGACAGAAATTAGTAATCGAAAATGGTTGAGTAAAAATTGACAATTAGTCATGACAAAAGTTTGTATCATGGATGATAGATTCGATGCTAAGGGTAAAAGGTTAATTAATGGTAAAATGTACTAGAAATGGTATGCTAAGTCAAGGGTATTAGTTATTGGAAAAAGGACATAGAGATAATGTGATAGGTTATGTTTGGATTATGGATTGGAGTCAATTAGTTGACTCGAGTTGACCGGGTGATTCGGTAAAATATGGATAATAGAATGAAATGGTGGTTACCTAGGTGGTGAAAGAAGGTTTGGGAATTTTAATAATGAGAAAATGAATCGACTAAAGATGATTGGTAAAAGAGTAGATTGGTGGAAAGCATGAGAAATGTTATGTGTATACTGAGTGGTATAAAGGGATAAGTGGGAGTAATGATCAAAATATATATATATATATATATATATATATATATATATATATATATATATATATATATATATATATATATATATATGATTTTAGGAAGGTAATATTATGTGAAATGTGGGGAAATGTAAATTGGATAGAGAATGTGATTAGTTATGAAAGAAAATGATAGCATGATGCTAAGTGAATGATGCATACATGAATTGTATGCAAGATAAAATGGTATTGTATGGATCTTGTTAGATTGGAGGCTTTCCGGTTAACGAGATTTGATGAGTCACTATGGATTGGAGGCTTTCTGATCATTGTGACAGTTGGAATCGTGATGGATTGGAGGCTTTCCGATCATCTCGATAAGATAGTTAAAGTATAATTTGTTATATAACGGATATGGTGTTTGTATCTGACGTACGTAGAACCGTATGGTTAGTTATTGTTATGATTTTTATGGCAAGTGAGAACTTGAGTTGAAAACACGGGTCGTGTTTAAGTATAGGTAGGTGTGAGAGATGCCTAAAAGTTTATAAATTATGGAAAGGGATGCTTATAGAAAGCAAAGCTTAATGGTAACCGATGAGTGGAGAAAATCGGATGATAAGTGATTAGGTCGCAATTCGAGGTGAATGAGGCCCTAAAGCCGGTAATCGAGAATTGCAAGTGTGGTATGAGAATATTTGAAAGAAATTGTAAATGGTATAAGTATTTGAATGGAAATAAAAAAATAAATAATAATAATAATAATAATAATAAATAAAAAATGAGATTGGTATTGCTATAGATGGAAATTGTGAATCGATTGTGGAAATAGAAATCAAGGAAAAGAGAAACAATTGAAAAAGGAAATATGGAAATTGGAATTGGAAACAAAAAGCTTCAGAAGTGATGTCGCACTAGTAAAGAGTATGTGAATTTTGCAAAGTAAGTTTGACTTTATTCATAAGTCAAGGTTGGTCAACTAGTGAATTGTTGACTTTGGTCCAATTGGGTTTCGACTTTGGTTTAAAATGGTTAGACGAGGATAAGAACATAATGTATCGCCCACATGTAAATGATAATGGTAGATTGATTGATGGAAATAATTATAGTGTGCGACTTTGACCGTTGGGTGTGTCGAGTTGAATTTGGGAATTGAGCATATGATTATTGATGAATCATGAAGGTAAGGTCGATTGTAAAGGAAATAATGATTAGTAGAACCTTTAGTGAGAAAGGAAATTGTCAATGTATGGTTGACTTTGTGCTTAAGTCAAATACTTGACAAAGATGGGATATGGCGATTTGGTCGAGGTTAGACATTGACTATCGTTTGATTAATTTGCTAATTGTAATGATTGGGTCATATCGTTCCTATGTGAATAAAAGGATTTGGCTAAGTGATTGAGAGTGTTATATTCGAGTTATGGAATTTTGACCCGTTTGGGGTATTAAGGGCTTAAGATGGATTTTTGACCCGTTTGGGCATAACGATGTTAAGAGCCTTTAAATATATAATTGTTATTTGGTCACGATTGGAAAAGGCTGATGGTAATAGATACAAGAGTATGGGAACGGAATGGGGATTGGAAATCCTTGAGTTGATTCCGAGGACGGAATCCTTTTAAGGGGTAGATAGTTGTAACGACCCGAATTTCTTTTGTGTTAAATAAATTATGAAAAAAATATGATAAATAAGGATAAATCATTTAAAGAACGTAGGAATTGGTTTCGTGTCATTTGGACATCGTATGAGAAAGTTATGGACGAAACCATGTCGAAAAGGGCAACAAAAAACTGCAGGCCAAAGTTCACGCCTCGAACTAAAGTTCACGAACGTGAACTTTGGTCCGAAATGTCGGGTTCTTGATTTTTGGAAGTTCACGGTCAGTTCACGACGAGTTCACGGCGCGAACTTTGCTGAAGCAGCATAAAATCGGGTTTTCTTGTCATTTCTCTCATTTCCAAATCCTAAAACATTCTCCCAAGTGTGAGTATACGATTTTGAGTGTAAGGAGGCCATTGAAACTGATTTTCACACTCAATCTTGAAGATTCTCACTCCATTGTTGAAATATAAGGTAAATCTCTACTCCTTTTAGTTATGGATGATGTTTTTGGGTGAAAATGGTGAAGTATGCAAACCCTAGTTGGAGGGTTTGTAATGGGTGATGAAATTGCGTTTATATAACTTAGATCTACAACATATTGTCAAGGAAAATGTGTTCATAACATGGATTTGATGATTATCTAGCTAGTTATGAACTTTATTTTGGGAAAAATGGTGGTTTGGGTAACCTACCAAGTTATCTTTGGGGAAGATGACTAAGATGAGTGTAGAACACTCTTTGTAAGCTTAAGAACCTTGTGTTCTTGTTAGATTTGGGTTTTGATGATGGAAATCTTGAACTAGGGTTTTGAGATTTCACCAAGTTGGATGAACTTGGTGGTTAGGAGTGTTGTTATGGATTGTTTGGTGATTAGTTATGGATAATAATTAGTTATTGTGATGATATTGATGGTAGGTCAAGAAGACCTAAAGATTGGTGACATTTCACAAGTTGGAAAGCAATGATTCGTGTTATTAAACGCGGTTTGGAGTTAGCTTGGCTAAGGTGAGTATATGAGACTTTTAAAACTGGGTACATAGCAAATGTTTTTTTGAAAATACATATGATGTTTTGTGAGTCTTTATTAATAAATGATTTTTAATAAATACATGATTGAAAATATGAGAAAGTGATAAATAGTAGACTATCTAAGTATGTCTAAAGTGATTGATGATTTTGAAAGAGATCATGATAATGAAAAGTAATTAATAACTAATTATTGATATGATGTAAAAGAGTATACTTTTATAATATGTGATTACTAATAATGAGACTAGTTGATTTGATTATGTGAATGCTAGTTAAGTTTAGCATGTGGATAGATTGTATGATGGCCTTATGGCATTGATGATAGATGTGACATATAGTCACATGTAATGGTTATAACGGGTAGACTGAAATAGGACAGGTGCGTGATAGATCGGAGGCATTCTGGTTATCATGGTATCTTTAAAGCGGGTGGATTGGAGGCATTCCGATCATCCAACAAGATGTTGTATCTTACTAGATTGGAGGCATTCTGATTACTAAGATAAGATGGGTCACCTTGCTTGGACAAGGTGACAAAGGGGGTTCTACTGAATCAGAGGCATTCTGATTAGTAGGACAAAAATGGGGTCTCATTGATTCGGAGGCATTCCGAACAACTTGACGGGTCGAATAGGCTATGAATGAATGTGATAGGATTACCGAGGAGGTGATCGATGTATATGAATGTGTTAGGGTTACCGCGGAGGTACCTAAGGTATATAAATATATATCTATATATATATTCATTATGTGTGATTATTTATATATTAATGTTGGGTCTAAAACCCATGTATCTCACGAGACTATTTTGTCTCACGTACTACTTTGTTTTGGCTATGTACTCAGGTTCGAGATTGAAAGATTAGAAGGTCGCGATAGAGGTGGCTTAGAGATGTTTAGCTCGGGAGCTTATAGGTAGATCCCGTTTATCCTATGGTTATGATATTATCTTTGTAACACCGTGTTTTATAACTCTGATAATCTTTTAAAAGGTTTTTGTCAAACCATATTTCAGGATATTGGACTTTGTAATATTTTTATTTAAAAATATGTTTTAAAAGGTGTTTTAAAAAGTGAGGTGTTACAGTTACAGAGGGGGAGATTGTTGGGTCACATTTGTTGTAACCAATAGTATAGGGACCATTTTGTATTTAGTCAATAGTGGGCTTGGTATAAATACCTAGGTCATATCTAATTCCCCTAACCTTTGCCCTAATTTGTATTGTTCAATCCTTTATGCTTCATTTCCTTTCAATCTTCTTTCCTATTTTCTATTTGTTCTTGCTAATTCAATTGTTCAATCTCTAAATCAGTTACTACACTCACTCTAGAAATCGGCTGAGGTGAAGTGGGAGTGAAAATGAGCAAACCCTAGCTTTTTCCCGATTTATTGGTATCTACCATAGTTCGCGACGCGAACTAGTTCACGTTCGTGAACTTCGTGTGTCGTGAACTCTTCCCAATCGCGAGCCAGCCATGAACTTCGATCACCAGAAACCTCAAGTCCGTGTCCCGAGTTCACTATCGTGAACTATAGTTCACGCCGTGAACTTCGCAGCTCAGCAGGGCTGCAGTTTTTGGCTTCCGTTTCGACCCGGTTTCGTCCATAACTTCCTCATACAGTGTCCAAACGACACAAAACCAATTCCTACTATCTTTAAACGATTTATCCTTATTCATCATATTTTTCCATAATTTATTAAATACAAAATTTCGGGTCGTTACAGATTTGATCTGACCTATTTCTCCATTGGTTTTTGGATGTTCGGTTTTAATGGGGGTGGGGGGTAGCTCCACTCTGGTTTGTGTTGTATGCTCCATATTTTTTTTTTTGTGCCTCCTAGGACCTCCGCATAAGATTTGTGTGTTAGGATTGGAGATGCAAACCTAGGCTTTCTTCTTTGTATGTATTGGTTCTTTTTGTTGTCTGGCATGTTGTCTCTTTCAAACCTAGCCAGATTGACATAAATTTTCTCCTTTCCGATGAGCACAGTACTCAACTTACTCTCCAAACTGTGTGGGTTATGAACACCCACAAATCTTGCAAACCCATATCTCTTATTGAGTTGGTTCTCCTTTTTGGCAATATACACGTCTACCAATCTTCCTTGTGGCATTAGGGCTCTCCAAATGTCGGCTTCTGTTGTCGTTTCGCTGAAATTTGAGATGTAGAAATTTGTAGCCATCGATCTGAATACATCCTTGTTGTTGTAATTCTTGCTGCGATCTTCTTGGTAATGGTTGATGTTGTTGTAGTTGCTGCCGGAGATTTGTTTCTTCCGGTGAGTGACCTCCGTTCATTCGCCTCCTCTCTCACGCTCTCTCCATCTTCTTTTGTGTTGCTTTTAATTGGGTGAAAAAAATTATTAAGTGGCAACTAATGATGGGAATTGTTGCAAGTGATTTGGAGAAGATGGAGAACTGATGTGGAAAAAAGAGTTGGAAAATTTGTTAAAACCACTCCAATTGCTCAAAGTATGTAACTATACATGTTGAATATGTCAACTATATTAATTTCGTATTACACTCTTTTTATTTTTTAATGCAGTCAATTTATATACACATTGAATTAATTTAACGAAACCGTTTTCTAATTTTATCTGAAGTTATAATAATTTTTTTTAACACAGTTGGCAAAATCATAGAAATTAATACTACCTCGTATCAAAATAAGTGATACATTTGAATAATTGCGATTTTTTAAGTTAAAGATTAAAAAGTGATTTAAAATGAGTTCTATTAAAAGATTCCCAAATTAAATCTTGAAAATGATGGTCATGATGGGATTGGTCGAAATGAGTGCATAGCCGGAAAAGCCAAGTAACAAATAACCCCTCTCTTCTTTTGTAATTAGACTATTTTAACCTAGGGGTGATTATCGGGTCAAAACCGAACCGAACTGAACCGAACCGATAGAATCGATAACGTTGAATTTTCAAAACCGAAACCGAACCGATAACATGTTATCGGTTTCGGTTCGGTTATTTTAGGCCAAATGTTCATCCTTTTCCGAAAACCGAACGGAACTATAGAACCGATAATGATGAATTTTCAAAACCGAACCGCTAACATGTTATCGTTTTCGGTTCGGTTCGGTTTCAGTCGGTTTTCGGTTCGGTTCGGTTTTTTCGGTCCAAATGCTCACCCCTATTATAACCCTTATATAAATATTTTAAATTTAATATTTTCTTTTATATGTATTTAATGGATACATTTTCTTTTATATTATTTACTTTTTAGTATCTATCTATAAAAATATATATGTTAAATACATCTTGATTTCTAATAAAATTTATATTTATATCAATATATAAATTAAAAAAAGACATCTTGCAGAAATATGTTTAACTTTTCTTTAACCATTATAGGTTAATAGTTATATACTTCGTACTAAAAACCAAATTATACATATAGTGAAAAAGATATTATATTGATAAATATTCGTTTGGTGTCAATAAAAAGCCCTGAATTTGTATACTGAGGGTGGTCCATAACCTTTTTCATAATGGGAAAAAAAAAACCTAAACTAGTTATTGTGTGAAATAAGTATAATATTAATTTTTAATAAATATTTTAAGCTAACAATTATTTTGTACATAGAATATTAAATAGGTAAATTTTGCTGGACATAATACAATTTTTTAATTTACTGAAATTAGTAAATTTAACTATTAATTACATTTAAACTAGTAATGTTATTTTTATATTAATTAATTGTATTTTATTAATTTATGAATATTTTAAGATTTATTATTTTTTATATACTTCTTCCGTATCACAATAAGTGATACATTTGGAAAATCGCGGAGTTTGAGGCAAAATATTGAAGTAAAATTAAAATATATTAAAGTATGGTTAAAATATATTAAAGTAGATAGTTAGTAGATGATGAGTCCCACTTTTCTTGAATAAAGTGATATTAATTAGTTTTAAAAGTAAAAGTAAGGGTATAAGGGTAATTTCATTTTATTAAAGTGGATAGTTAGTGGAGGTTGGGTCCCACATTTTTGCCAAATAAGGTAACTTTTGAAGTGTATCACTTATTGTGAAATACCCATAAAAAAAGTGTATCACTTATTGTGATACGGAAGAAGTATAATGTAAAAGAAATAATTAGAAAAAAGATCACATTTAATTAGTAAAATAAATGTTATTTCTTTCTAATCATTAAAATAATTAAAGGATCCCTCTAAATTCACTAAAAGTACAATTATATGCCCCATCTTGCCACAACTATAACAAGCCTTTGACTCTCCTCGGCATATGCCGGTATGATTTTTCCCGCATTTCTTACACGAGCCAACACTTCCTTGTTTAGAGAAGCTCGAAGTGAACTTCCCTTTCTTGAACGAACTAGAGCCGCTCTCGGCTTTCCTTTTCTCGCCCACATGGGCCCTCTCGGCAACACGTGCCTCATTCACTTCCTCAACACCCCGGGCGGCACTAATGGCCTCATCAAGTGTGGCCGCCCTTTTAACTTCCAATTGGTAGTCCCACGGTAACCCACAAGCATACCGGACCACCCTCATTCTCTCCTCCGAGTAAGTTTTTGCAACAAACGGGAGCAATCCCATGAACTCTCTCGAGTATTCTTCAACCGACATATCACCCTTCTTAAGGGTCACAAACTTCTCATGCATCTTTTCTAAATCCCTCTCGGGACAAAACTTCTTTCTCAACCTCGCGGTAAACTCATCCCATGACATTTTCTCCACCACCTCCCTTCCTAGGGTCTCATACATAATATCCCACCAAATCATGGCATCTTCTTTCAAAAGTTGTGACTCATAGGTCACCATATCGGCTTCCTTACACTTGCTACTACCGATAACCCTCTCGGTTTCTCGGATCCACCTCATAGTTACCTTCGGGTCCGAACTACCCTTGTACACATTTGGCTTACAAGCCATGAAGGATTTAAACGAACAACCTTCTTTCACAATGGGCCTAGCCCTAGCATCACTTTGGCCACCCGTGGAGGATTTCCCCTCCCCGGTGCCACTACCCCCGGTTCTCTCATCCGATTTAGCCTCGGATTCACGGTCTCCACCCGACCTCTCCCAGTCCCCAGCAATACGGTGCACTTCATCGGCCACCGTTCCCTTGATTTGATCAAGAAAAGTTTGGAGATCCGCCATGGTTACCGGAGTTCTATTAACTCCGACTTCTGATTCATCATCCCGATGCATCGACGGTTGACTTACTTGTTCAACCACCACCTCGACATGAGGTATCTCTTCCTCCCGGCCCTCCGGGGCTTTACCACTTCTACGCGTGGTCACCATTTCTTTCAATCAAGACTATACGAAAGACATTAAACATTTAGTACCTTGTGTACAACCCATTAGTCGCATAAGACTCAATATCCATAATCATATCAAATTTCATCGGTCTCCTAGGTTCAACCCTAAACTTAATATAAAGTCTCAAGGTCAACCTATGATCTTAAGGAATCTTACATTCCTAATGCTACAGTCTAATACTAGGATGGTCATCGAACCTAATTCACTTAAACAGTAGCTCTGATACCAAGTTGTAACACCTCAAATTTTAATACAAAACATTTAGCCAAATTAATCATTTAATAAAGAGGAGAACTATCCTAAAATACGGATTTACAAAAACCTTTGGTATGAAAATCAGAGTATAAGTTTGGTGTTACAAAATATATCAAAACCAAAGCTAAGTCTAAATCCGTTCTAGTGTTCTTCTACTCTAGGCCCCGCATCTCTATCCATGCGTACCTAAACCTTCGATCCCGAACCTGAGTACATAGCAGAACAACAAGGAGTACGTGAGACAAAAACGTCTCGTGATCTACATGGGTTTAGACCCAATAATAATCGTAATCGTATGACATATAAACAAACATATAAGTAAATCGTCCATCTATTTAGTCACCCTATTGTGACTCTAATACTTTGCTTTCCTAGCAATCATATCTATTTATCGGGTTGCCCCCGAACTAACTAGAACCACCTTGACTTATTAACTGAAATCCATCGCCATTAATAAGCCTCAAGATACCGGCAAGAGGGATTCGCCCAATCTACCAATACCTGCCTTACTCACCGGACTACCTCCAGTTAGCAAGACTACTACCGTGGTTGAGTCGATGGGAATCCACCCAACTGCCCCTCACACCACACCTCATGACCGGGGGTCCCCCGCATCATCACATCATCTCAACATATCATAACTCAATGGTTATGTCAATCTAGCTCTCGGCTATCACGTCTATCATCAAACAAGTTAGTTCAATACTATTATCGGTATAACTAATTACTAACTACTAGTCTACACAATTAAGCAAATAGACCATAACACAAGTAATAAAATGTATTTCATAAGCTATGTACTCAGTAAATTTCCACACGTACTCACCTTAGCAAATAATGCTCCAACCGTGTTCTTGACACCAAAACTCTTGCTTCCACAATTTGGTCAAACTTCCAAGACTTCACCAAAATCCTAATACAACAATCATACAATGTTCAACATCACATACTACTAATAATGTATCCATTTATCACTAGATACCATCAACTAACACTTTCCCCCAATTATGGTGATTTACCAAACCCTAGGTTTAACCAACCCTTAAGATTCTTACCAATCTTAATCATACACTTGTTTCCTTTGTAAATATACCATCTATTAAGTGTATACATCATTTATTCACCATAACACATAACCCCAATATCTAGGGTTTCAAACTCATCCATCAAAATACATAGATCTAAAGCTACAAAGATCAAGGAGTGAAGATATACCTCTAATCTTCACTTAGGAGTGAAATCTACCCAAGATTTGTGAAGAGATCGCCTTCAATCTGCACTTGAGCTAAAAAATTGCCAAAGATGGAAAACTAGGGTTTACTATTGCATTAAATGAGCCAAAACCCGACTTTAATGCTGTCGACAGAAGTTCACGCCGTGAACTAAGTTCGCATCGCGAACTCTCCTTCTACACGCATTCTTCGCGATCGGTAATTGGTCGTGAACTACTTCACGCCTAAAAGCCCAATTTCCTGAAAACAGTTCCCGATCGGGAACTCTTCTTCGCGCTGTGAACTCTCCTCGTGCGGCAGGGCTGCATTTTTCGGTTGTTGTCTCGACCCGGTTTCGCCCATAACTTTCTCGTACGGTGTCCAAATGACACGAAACCAATTCTTACATTTTTAAACGATTTATCCTTATTTATCATATTTTATACAATTTATTAATTTACAAATTTCGGGTCGTTACAGTACATTTTGTAATAATATCATGAGTACATACAACATTATAGTTTCCCTTTGAAGCAATTATACGTCTATTTTTATATTTGTATGCTCTAGATATCCCTTTGTGTGTAGTGTGCATGTATGTATTGCCTTTTAGCTCACAGCCTTGTATAGTCATCATAAAGTCATCATCAAACATGCTGGCCTAAAATGTGTACGCCTCCCCAAAGAGTTTCTTCGCAGAGAACGTTAAATTAAAACATAAATTCAGATTTCAGATAAGAGCCAACAAAAAGAACAAACATTCATTGAAAAGTCAAACTACAAACCGACAAAACAATTAAAATTCTTTCAAATTTATCGACTTTTTCCCTCCACCTATTGCGACACGTTAGGACTATCACAAATAGAAATACTATATACATGAACAAGTTTTGTCATCTCCTAAATGATGTATTTGGTCTTCTATCTGATCTCATTCACTCACCAATATAAGTTGCTTCATAAAAAGCCATTATAAATGTTATAGAAACATAAGTATGTTCAGATTTTACAAAACTAATGTCGTAGAATAAATCACAAAAGGTTATTGATTTTTTATTTGATCTCGTATTGTAATGATGTGTTTAAGTACCTGCTGCAAACACAGTAGTATATTCTGATTCCCAAATCCTCTCAACTTCCATGGAAACTGTTCGAATTCGGCTGAATTTTAAACTTTTCTATTTTGGAAAATATTCAAAATGCATTATATATAGTAGAGATAGAGATACCTTACATCTTTTTTTTTACCCTTTTAAATCTCTATTTATGCACCCATGAAATCATGAATCCACTTGATGTACAAGTTTCAACAGAGAATGCAGAACCCTAATTAAAAATCTTATAAAGATGACAAAAAAAGTCAGCTTTAGTTGCTAACCATACCTTAACCCTTCACCCGACTTCCATAAAATCAGTCCATCTTCATCTATTCTTGTTTTTCTTATGTAATTTGCCTATTATGTACAGTTTGTAAGTAGTATTTTGAGAATGATAATACTCCCTAAATACTTCCTTTTTTTCTTTTTGTTGTTGATCTTGTATTCCCCCTTGAGTATATCCCGCTCATACTCCTGCAACATGCCGTATAAAATACTACTATAGCAAATGACTATAGACATTAGTAATTACTAAAAGATAACTATGCACGGCACCATCACAAATTTGTGGTTTCTTGAAAGAACGCTTAGCCCTACCTACATAACTTCTTGACATTTTATCAAACAGTTGGTGGGCAAAAGTTGAAAGTGTGACCAGCAACATCAACTAAACAGAATTAAATAACCTACAAACTGAAACCAATGAAAAATAGAAAATAAAGAGAAATCAGAAGGCTAAAGTCCAACTAACAGCCCAAAAACACGAACTTGATAGAAAAAAATTAAGATCCGAAAATAAATTAACAAGTCATATGCTTGTATAGAGAAATTGGCAATGCGTTAATGCCAACAAATTGAAAATCTGTATTACTTAACCTGGAAGATGAAGATGAAGCGGATAAGGGCAGCGATTTGCTTTGTAGCTTCAACAGCTTGCATATGTGAAAATGATGAGGAACACATGAATAGGTGAAGAACCCTAACTTTATTTAAAGTGGAAACACAAACCAGGCGTGTAAAGAATTGCTAGTTCCCAGACGTACCTTCGCACTTCCACATTTTACGTCGTTTGATTACCCAAGGGAGATTTGAATTTTAGGGAAATGTATAACTGAAGTCGAATATATCTGTTTTTGACTGAGAGACATCAGTTTACAAAAAGTAGCTCAATTGGTTAAGTTCCTTGTTATTGTACCCAGGGTATCATGCTCGAATCCCTTCAGAGCTTTTTTTAAATAATGCATATATTTCCAAAATCAGCAATAAATTGGCTGAATTTTAATCCTTCTAACTCTGGAAAGGCCTAAATGCATTATATATAGTAGAGATTAAATTATACATACTTGTATGTCTTCTCATCTTCTTTATTGTCTAACCTCCTTTTTCTGCATAGTTTTCTTTTAATCATATTTGTATCATTATGTTTTTACTAAAGGGTTCATGGATCAATAGAAAAGGGTCCTTATTTGAAGAAGTTGAAGAAGCAATGCATTTTCGTAAAATATACGTATATGTATACATATACATACATATATGTATATATACATACATATTCATACCATAGATATACACATGTTCATATTTATACCCTATATATATGTATATATACACATATATATACACATGCAATTTACGTATTTTGCATTTTCAGTCGTAACTTGCATTTTCAATCGGAACTTGCATTTTCATTTACGAAAATGCATATGCATATCGTATTTATATGTGTATATATATACATATATAGGATACAAAATATGAACATATGTATATCTATGGTATGAATATATATATATATATATATATATATATATATAGGGGAGCGTTCATGCGAGAACCTAAGTTATTGCGAGAACTGCGAGAATCGTTTGTGATCATTGGTTTTTAAGATGTGTGGATGAGATTAAATAGGGACTTTTTGACAATTTGGCGCTGAAATTTAAAACTTAAAGGTGCCTTTAAGGGCATTTCCGTCAAATTCATATTTTGTTCAGTATGGAATTAATTTAATTAATTAAACATAAATATCTCTTTCATCACATAAACAACAAACAACCCCACTTTCCACGCACTCTCTCTCTATCGTGAAGAACAAAACCGTATACGCTCTCTGTCAATTGCTACATCGAACGAACACACCTCAATCAAACCAAGAAACACAGAAAAATGACAAATTCCAAGTCGGTATGCAACAGAAGAAAATCATTAGGTATGAATTATGTTTTGTTCATCACCGGTTTTTTTTTCTGCGATTTTGACTTTTTTTTTACTGATTTCTTGTTATACGACGAACAGATTTAGGGTTTTAAGTGGGGTTTTCACATTACTGAACATAATGCTATGTCGAACTGATTTATTGATATTTTTTTTCTTGATTTTAAATGTTTTTCAGCGATTTAGGGTTTTTTTTCCGATTTAGGGTTTTCGTTTCCGATTTAGGGTTTTCGGTGGGTTTATCGTTGGTTAGTGTTTACAATATTAGGTGATTTGCCTCATTATCTCAACAAACCCCCTATCACGTTCTCTCTCTCTCTCTCTCTCTCTCTCTCTCTCTCTCTCTCGAAGAAACCAGTGACGAGGTGGCTGTTATCTGGAGAAAATCACAAAATTGAAAGAAATCGACCAAAAAAATTACAAATCCGGGGTCGGGATTCACCAGAAGAATGTCAATAGGTACGATTTCGGTTCTTGTATTTTGGTTTCGATGAATAAACAAGTGATGTTTTTTGGGGTTTTTAAGGTTAGGGTTAACATTGTTCATCTATTTTCAATTTTGTAACTACATTTCAACGATTCAGTTTATGAATTAGGGTTTTGACGAATAAAAACTTGTTTTTTGAGGGTTTTTTTTTAAAGTTCGTCGATTTTGTGTTCAATTGTGAAGTTTCGAGGTTCTTGGATTTTAGTTTATGTTCAGTTTTTTTAAATAAAATCAACAATTAAAAGGGGGGAACACCAAATAAGGTTAAAGCAAAGGTGATCAGAGGTAAACATTCAGGTATATAATAATTTTCGTTGTATGAAATAGGTAGCATTGACAATCATTAATATCAATTGAAACTGTTCAGTAATGACTAATTTGAGTATGCAATTTATGTATCAGGTTGTGTGGAAAAAGAAAATATACAAGAGGAAAGAGGAATTCATTTATCTGGTTTTCCTAGTACCGGAGAAACATAACAGGTTGTAGAAAAGAGCGAACAAAATATTCAAAAAGCAACATTAACGTTTAGGTTTAGAACATTTGGGGACTTCGACCGTTAGGGTTGTCTGTTTTTGTTGTTGTTGTTGAAGATTTGTGTTTAAAGCAGTTGTTTGATTAATGTTTATCAATTCTTAATAATGCAAAATTAGTTTTTAATTGTTATATGAAAATAGTCTGTCCACTAATTTGTTATATGATTTATTATTATTTGTGTTGCCCTTGTACATAGGCAGCAACTAACAAAGATAAAGTTGCGGAAACGGAAAGATCGAAGCCCGTAACGGGTGAACAATCCGTTATGTAACAGAAATATATCATTATGCATTTGTATCTTTTAAAATTGAATTGTTTGAAATCTGTTTTTTTAAAGTTGCTTCAGAAAAAGCAGAAGAACCTCTTGAATAAAAGTTGTCATTTGTGCAAAATTAAATAATTAAAATGCTATTTTGTTGGATCGATCACAGTTTTAATGGTATGTAACAAAATTGTCCATCAGTTTATTTGTATAGTAAAAACACTGAACATTTTTCAAGTTAGTGAACATTGTTTTGATAATAGTGAACGTTTTTTTATAGGTGAACAATGTTCATAGTAGTGAACATTTTTATTTAAGAAGTTCAAGATATAACGTAACCAGTTACATGATGGACATTTTAGAATTCTTCTTACCAGTTATTTCTCTATTTATAATGTTTGTGACACACGATTTGTTTGATTAATAACATGTTTAAGAGTTTGTTTTGTTTAGCGGCATTGGATTCAAGGGTTTTGATAATAGTGAACGTTTTTCTTATAGGTGAACAATGTTCACAGTAGTGAACATTTTTATGTAAGAAGCTGAAGATACAACGTAACGAATTACATGATGAACTTTTTAGAACTTTTCTTACCGGTTATTTTTCTATTTATAATGTTTGTGACACATGATTTGTTTGATTAATAACATGTTTAATAGTTTGTTTTGTTTACCATCATTGGATTCAAGGGTTTTGATAATAGTGAACGTTTTTTTATAGGTGAATAATGTTCATAGTAGCGAATATTTTTATGTAAGAAGCTGAACAAAAAAGTTAAGGATTGTTTAAAATATACACTTTGAACACAAAACACAACAATCTAAATGATGGCAATAATCCAAACGAACACAATAAATTCCAAATGAACACAGATCACAGATTTTACATAAATGTACACAATAACATAATCATAATTGAATACATGATACAAATTATCACAATAATCCATGATGCAACACATATCTCTAACGCCTGAACACTAGATCCGCCGGCGCCGCCCTTGCCAGAAACAGTCGTTGATCAAAACGAACTACCAAGTTCATTGTTTTAAGAAGACATTATTATCGCTATTGAACAACCAAAATCGCTAGTGAACAAAAGAGGGTGTGTAAAGAGGTGATTTGAATATGTAAATATCTCGTACATGTAAATTACTGTAACTAGTGAACAAAAATAAATCTCTGTAACTAATAAACCTGGGAACGTTGATCACTAATAAAGAAATTTGCGATAAAAATGATGAACAAAACCTGCAGTGTTTCTCTTTATGCAAACGGGTCGAAAACTCAAATTTGTAAAACAATCACCAGAAACAAGAATAGAAACCGCTACAAACCTACAACAATTTCAGAAAAATTAATATGATCATCAATAGCTATAAACCACTATTTAATAAAAAATCAGTCAAATCAACATAATCAAAAACATTGACTCAACATACACAAGTCAAAATTGAAGAAAACACAAAAAATTATAGAAAGCACCTATGATACGATGATAACAAAATATAAATTACAAATCCTTAAATACTGTTGTGAGAAAATGAAATCTAGATGGCTTAGTTTAGTTATGCAAAGTCATCCATGTGATAAAATAGAAAGCCTTGAATGCAAAAAACGAAAACTAGCTATGCTAAAATAATCCATGTTATGATTAAAAACACCAAATTGAATTCCTATATTATATTAAAATGATTTTTTTACCTTTTTCACATAGTTTCTGATGCATATCATTTAAAAAGAAAACAAAAACCTTATGAGGAATCGATGATTTGACCATTAATTTAACTAACCACAAATTTCTACGAATAGGTTAGAATGAAAATAATAAACGATAATGATTAATTAGGTTTACTGGTTTACCTTAGCAAGCTACCATGCCGCCAAGCTGCTCCACCGCCAAGCTGCTCCGTCGCCAAAATCGAAAGTTCGTACGCTGGGGAATGGGTTCGATGGGGATGACGGTTGCTTTGGGAGATAATATGAATCCCAATAAAATAGGAAGGTTGGTTATTGCTTGTTTATTAAATATACGGTTTCTTAAAATAAAGAAATTAAATTAATTAATAAAGTTATACATGGACAAAACTGCCCCTATCTATTTGAATTTAAATGAATTTAATCCTATGGCCAGAATTATTTCTCGCAGTTCTCGCAATCATATAGGTTCTCGCATGAACGCTCACCTATATATATATATATATATATATATATATATATATATATATATATATATATATATATATATATATATATATATATATATATATATATATATATATATATATATATATATATATAGGGTCGAGTTATATTGAGAACCCTGATTTCAAAAAGAACTCTGAGAACTCTTATTAACCAATTAGAATTTAGTAAATTAATTTTGATTTATTTAATTCGTATTAATTATCCAGGGGTATTTAGGACATTTTACCAAAAAGAAAAATATTTACTTTTTTAAAAATTTCCTAAAATTTAGGAATTATTTTTGAAAATTTAATGTTATTTTATTATTCATGTCTAGCTTGCATATATGTTTTTGGAACATATATGTTTTTTTTGCGTTAATTTGGGAAATTTATTGTTACATATAGACTATGTTACGGTTGTGTTGAATATACATGTTTGAACATACATGTTCAACTTATTCACACAAAAGGCAAAAATTATTTCAAAAGAACACATATGTACAATAGAACATTTATGTTATACAACTCAAACATACACTGTAATAAAAACATAAAACAATATTGAATAACATACATGCACGTACAACACATATGTATCCAAACAATAACATTTATGTTACCCTAATCAAGAACAACACATAAACCAATTTTGACTCACAAGACCTAATCATCTACACCAATGTTAACGTCAGTAACACTTTGATTGCTTGATCATAACACCTTAATCTTAATCGCTTCCTTCGGCAGAATGATTTGCACCAATGTCGACAACCGCTCATTGTAGCATCTGCTGCAAAACACAACTAATTATCAGATAACTATATCTTTTTTTATCTTCCGAGCAGTAACTTAGAACAAGAGGTAAGAACAAATGGAAGATATGGAATTGTAGTATTTTGTCCACCGAAGTTTATTGACAACATTAACGTCAATTATTCAGAATACTTGATGAACAAAATAGTAAATATAAGGAACACTGATAGACTAAGAGTACATCACAAACACATAAATTTCAAATCTGTATAACTTCTTGTTGTAGAGGAATTCTTCGGAATGACTAAAAAAGGTATTGTTGAATATATTATGTTCACATTAATTGCTTGATTATTAGTATGTTAACCATGAAATAAAACTTTAATAAAACCAAGGCCTAAAACAGAATAGTAAAAAAAGAATTAAAGAACAGAACTTGAGTTCTTAGACAGTTCATGTCGGTTCCATTGGTTTACTTGAACCGAAGCGAACGAATTGACACATGCCCCTGAAAATTGTGAAATTAAACAAACAAATCTAAACTGTAAATGAATTTTATGAACTAAAATCTATAAATATATAAATCAACGAATATCAAACAATCGTAGATTCATAAATATGTAAAAAAAAATTAAAAAAACTTACTTGGCAGGTGAAGGCATTCGAATAGAAGAAAGCATTCCTTAAACATGAAGAGAAATCAATGATTTATGAAATTACCAGGGTCATCCGGATCTAGTGTCCGAAAGATTATGCTGAAATTGAAATGAAATAGCAGATCAGATCGAGTCTATTGTTCGGAAAATTTTCCCTTTTTCTTTTGGTGCCGCTGCCATCTCCAATGAAACCCTAAATTGATTAAGATGGTTAGACAAAAACGTGAGAGAGAATGGAGATGGGTGAGAGAATGGTGAAACTTTAATTTGATACGGTTACAAAGAATATTAAGGATATAATCAAATCTCATTGTTCCATGATTGTAGGGATGTTTAGGTAACTACTAAAAATATAAAATCCGGTTTTATATAGGCAATTCCTATAATACCCCTATAAATTGTTTTTAATTAAATAAATGAAAAATATAACACAAATTTGTGATTGGTTAATTAAGAGTTCTCAGGGTTCTTTTTGAAATCAGAGTTCTCAATATAACTCTTGACTATATATATATATATATATATATATATATATATATATATATATATATATATATATATATATATATATATATATATATATATATATATATATATATATATATATATATATAGGGTCGAATTTCATACAGAACCCATATTATTTACAGAACTCGTAGAACCATTTTCCACCAATCACATTTTAGTAAAAGGTTTTTAATTTATTTAATTGTGGTTAATTCATAAGGGTATAAATGGTATTTCGGGTTTTTGTTTTATGTTTAGTAACTGCCTAATATCTAATCCTCCCCTACATATAAGGAATGTTTGTTTTATATTCAAAATGACTTTAAATTTCGAATCAATATATCACTAGTTTTAGGAATTCAATATTTGTGTATTTTTTTTTCACTAAATTAACGTACAGATGGCCAAAAATAAACATTCATGTTTTTTTCTCTCACAATGTTTAAATTAAAAAATTAGCAATAAATTAATAATATACATTTTTCTTTCAAAAGATATACATACATGTTTCTTTTAAAAATTTAACGTGCATAGCTTTTTTCAAAAAACAAATTTAATGTTAAGGTGGAAAAAATATACAAACATGTTTCTTTCAAAACATTAATTTACATGTGGCTCGATGCTATACATGCAATGAAACCACTAGCAACCAATTAAAAATATATTATCATACATACGTGCAATAAAAATCAAAATTATAATTATACATACATGTTTTATTACCGATTCTGCATATATGTATATGTATCTAAAAAAATTAAGATAATAAACTTCAATACATGAATGTACCAGTTATTACTACAATGTACAACGTTCATTTTAATTATACATACATGTTTTATTACAAATACTGCATATATGCACATGTATCTAAAAAATTAAACTAATAAACTTCAATACATGAATGTACCAGTTATTACTACAATGTACAACATTTATTACATGAATGTACAAGTAATTTAATTATTTTATACATGAATGTACAAGTCATGTACAAGTCATGTACAAGTCATCCCCAATGTACAACATTCATTACATGAATGTACAAGTTATTTAATTATATTTGTACATGAATGTACAAGTCATCCAAAAACTAAAAACCCAATTTAGGAAAATGAAAGAGATCAACCGCATCTTCATGGTCAACTTCTACAATCGAAAATGCAACACCAAAAAGATGTCAATTACATCAATTGCATTTGCAATAAGTAAAAATCAATATATATTGGCATTAAAGTAGCTGTTGGAAATTAAAAAAAGGCTTGCAACCATTTTAAAATCCATATAATAACAAGTTTCATATGCTTCCGGATTTGTATCAATAATCTTCTCACCAAAATTGAATCTGAAATCTTATAAAATTGAAAATGGAGCCATATTTTGTGATTGTTTGTAGAAATTGAATCTTTCCTGTATTGAAACTTCCTCAATTTAATCCTTACACGCCATCTGATTCGAGGGTTTTTGTCGTCTGCTTCAATGGTTTACATCGGTACTTGGCGGCGCACTTCTGGTAGTGATGGGTACCAACGGGATCGAACAAATGAGCTGGTTTCATTGGTGGTGTCAGAGCTTCTTAATTCGTCCGAAATGTAGCCGGAATAGAGTGGAAAAGTTGGAGGTGGGTTTTTATTTTTAGAGAGAGAAATTGGTGAGGATGTAGTTTAAAGAGAAGCAGCCACGATGAGTATGTAGGGTTTTAATTTTCTTTTTTTAAGATGCCTATTTTGCCCTTTTGATTTATTTAAAACTAAAAATACAATTTAAATTATTTCCAAAAATGCTACAATCAATCTTAACCATTAACCTTATAATCTATGGTCTAAGATCGGGTTCTACGAGTTCTGTATATAATATGGGTTCTGTATGGAATCCTTCACTATATATATATATATATATATATATATATATATATATATATAGAGGAGGGTTCATGCGAACCTATATTATTGCGAGAACTGCGAGAACCACTTTCTAACCAATCATTTCAATTAATTAGTTTTTTAATTCAAAAGGGCATTATAGTCTTTTTAACATTAAAAATCTTTTTATTTATACCAAATTCGGTTTCCAAAATTACAACAATTAAATCGTAGCCCATGTTTTGTTTTTTTTGTATCTTAATTCTGAGATTCGTATGTTAATTTTGCAATTTGTATGTGTTCATTGATAAACACATAAAAATAACTCATAATTTTAACCATTTTTAACGTGTTCAATGATGAACGCATAATAATAACGTGTTCAATATGCAAAATTTACAGATTCACTAATGAACAAATCTACATAACATAATGAACAAATCTAAAAAAAACCCACATTTAGATAATTAATTGTAATTAAATTTATAATTCGTTATTGATCACTAGTGAACACATTTTCATAATCGTAATAGATCACCAATGAACATAATTACATAATCATAACTATAGTTTACAGAACATAGATCCTGGAAAATGAACACCATACATCTTTGTTCCATCGTGAACCAAGATATGCCGACACATGCATCTCCTACTTAGGCAAGACATTAACCCATTTTTCGCTAAAATCAGATCTGTAAAACATCCAAAGACCAAAGAATATTATTAAAATATAAGATACTAGACTTCAAAAAAATAAATAAGCAAAAGTTCAAAAACCCTTAAAACAAAAAACAGAACCATGAAATCTTGATCTTCAAAACCAGATTTTGTCATAAGGTATTGTCTTATTTGTTAGGACCGATTAAAGTTTCTTACTTTTGAAACTAGTTCATCATATCATAACTTAATTAAAAAGTATACATTACATGTATATGATCCTTTAACCAAATACTTAAAAGGCACAAATCTTTAAAAACGAGAGTATCAAATTTTGAAAAAAACCCCAAACCAAAAAACCAAATCCTTAAAAATCATAGATCTTTAAAAAAAGAGAGTATCAAAACTAGAAATCTGGTGTTGAGGGTGGCGGTGGTTTACCCATAAATATTCCAGATCTATGGTGAGAGAAGATTTTGGTGCAGCAGCGGTTTACCCAGAGAAAACAGATCGGTTACGGTGGTTTACACACAGTAATCGCACCTTTACTGTGTTTTTTTTAGAGAAACTTCATCTTTTACTAAGATCTGGTGCTGGTGGGAACCGGCACGTGTGGTGCGAGTGGTGGTCGTCGGAAGGGAGAGGAAGTGCCGCCGGAGAAGATGCTAATGAGGAGAGGAGAGAGATATGGAAACACACATGTGTGTGATGATTTTGGGATTAAAGAGAAACCGTTTCCCCATAAATTCAGTATAATATCTTCCATATTTACATTGACTTAACTTTTACTAAATTACCCTTACGGATTTTTTTTTAATTTCCTTTTGGTTCAATTAATTATAATTTTGCCACCAAAGATCTTGACCACACATCTAGAAATCCAATGACTATAAAGTGGTTCTCGCAGTTCTCGCAATAATATAGGTTCTCGCATGAACCCTTGTCTATATATATATATATATATATATATATATATATATATATATATATATATATATATAGTGTCCGATTCAGCGCAGAACCGATTTAAGCGACAGAACCGCAGAACTCAATCTTACACCGTTTGATTTTAGAATTAAGGGTCCAGATTAATTGCAGTATTTTTGGAAATTTTATTTTATTAAGAAATAAATAAAAGGGTAATATGGGTATTTTACAACAAAAAAACCCATAGAACCCGTTGCCCACCCCCACTTTCTCTCATTCCTCCTTCTCTCTCCAGGAACCCTACCCCCAACTTTCTCATGGCTTCTTCTATCTGTCTATGAAGATCGCCGACATCAACATGAGATTTCTTCTCGGTGACAGCAACACCCTATGTTTTAATGTAGGTTTCTTCTCCCCTAAAAGTTTGATTGCGAAAGATCCTGATCTGGTTGGTGCCGGTGCTCGGTACTCGTATGGTGTCGTTCCCGGCAGTCACCAGAGCTCCGACGTTTCTCGAATTTGAGGTTAGTAGTCTGTGATTTTGAAAAATCATGAGTGTATTTTTAATTATATATAATCCCTTTTCTCATATTTTTCCCTTTTAATTGATGCAAGTTTATTGCTTTGGTTCTTGATTTTGTTCCTGTTGATGTGCCGAATTGGAACATTCTGTTAATTGTTAAATATGTTCATTACCATCTCACTAAAATATGTTACATTTTGTTAAATATGTTGATTTTGCGGGTGTTTTTTAATTAATCTATGTACATGAAAGTATAAGCACGCCAAGTGTTCGACAAAATGCCTAGCTGACCCTTTCCGTTACTTCATTTTTTATTATGTATTATTTGTATGATGTGCTGACTTTGAAGTTATAATTGTATGTATTCATCACAGAAATTTGACGCATATGTGGTTGGCAAAGAAGATGATGCCGGAATAAAATGGTATTGAAAGCAAACAAAGATCGAGAGCCATTCAATTGTTGTCGATCGCCTTGACTGCTTGATGTTAAAAGTTCTTCTTCAGAAGGTATGAATCCATTAGATGTTTGATCAGTTGTATCATACGGATTTAGAAACAATCTTTTGTTTCAGATTGTTAGGTTAAAACCATACATACATGTCTAGTTTGATTGTTGTATAGCTGTTTAGAGCTAAAACCATACATACATGTCTTGTTAAATGGAAGGTTGTTTGTTTCATAATTTCAAATTGTTGACCAGTAACTATATAAACATAGACAAACTTGCGATATAAACATCCTATGTATGTAGAGTAACTTAACCAGTAACTATATTTCAGGATACATGGGATGATGTTGGCCCAGATGAACTATCATACCAGGTAATTCTTTTTTTTTAATTTTATAAAATCTTGTTGACTCATTAATAATATTTTATTTTAATTAGTTGTTTGGTATTATTGTAGGAACTGATCGAACTTGGTGAAGTAGTTAGGACATGGGACTGAAAGTCGAGGTGATTCAGTTGCTTCTTTGTGGTCAATTACATACGTTGTTGTTCTTAAATGATTGATGTTACCGATCGGATACATAGGTTTTGTTTTGTACATGTATGTTGTTCAATGTCATATTGTGCATGTATGTTACCCACTATTTGTAGTTACTCATGTATTTTACAGTTGTAAACATTCAATGTTTTTTTTACATCCATGAATACTTTACAACACATTGTATGTTGTTGTTGTAAACATTCGATGTTTTTTTAACATCCATGATTATTTTACATCCATGTTGTATGTTGCACGTAAAATACATAGATGTTCATCGTATTCGTCTGCTGCATCAACTGTTGTACGTTGCTGCATCAACTGTTGTATGTTGCTGCATCAAATGCAAAATCGTTTTAGGAAAAACCAACTTTCCATAATTTTAGGAATTGAAAGCAGTAAATTACAAATTCGTTTTCCATATATAACCGATTTTGTAAAATCCCATAAATACCCTCCACCAGTAATTATAAAAAATAAATATTAAATAGAAATTCCTGCATTCTGATTGGTCGAAAAATGGTTCTGTGGTTCTGTCGCTTAAATCGGTTCTGCGCTGAATCGCACCCTATATATATATATATATATATATATATATATATATATATATATATATATATATATATATATATATATATATATATATATATATATATATATATATATATATATATGTATGTGTATACATATATGTATATTTTACGAAAATGCATTGCTTCTTCAACTTCTTTAAATAAGGATGCTTCTTTTTTTTATCCTTATTCCATTTATAATGACCTTTAAGATATATTAAAGTGGATAGTTAGTGGATAATAGGTCTCACTTCTTTTGAATGAAATGATATTAATGATGTTTAAAAATAAAAGTAAGGGTAAAAGGATAATTTCACTTTATTAAAGTAGATAGTGTGGAAAATGAGTCTCACTTTTTTACCAAATAAGATAAGTTTTAAAAATGTATTACTTATTTTATTACACCCTTAAATAGAAAGTGTATAACTTATTTTGATACCGAGGTAGTATGTTGTTTGGCTGTTTGCCAAGGGCAAAACATGATCTTAAAAAAGTTGATAAAGAGATTCCAAAACCGGTTTTATTATGTCTTTATCAACTTCTTCTTTGTAAGTACACAATTTTATGTGTAAAGTACAAGTATACAATACGAGGCTAGTCTGTATTTAACAATTATAGTTCTGGACGAAGCAATTATGGCAAATATATGAAGAGTGAGGCAGTTCGTTTCACATCCGCCATTAAAGAGACTCACACAAAGCTCGTGTTCTACAGTATTTGCAACTACAAAATTAAATTGTGTGTATGAAGCTTTTCTTCCCGGAGCTGGTTTCTTGTTTTGGTGGTAGAACGGCGTTAGAGACTATCGCCGCCGTCGAGGGCCCGAGTAAGCGGCAGCGGCGGCATATGAGGCAAGGTAACGCCACAAAGCACTGGAGGCCGGCGTTAACTGCGATTGCAGAAGACGGTGTCGTTTTGGAAGTCAGAAGACAGACCGATGAATCAGTGATTCGCTGCAGATCCGAGAAAAAACCGTTAATCAAAAGAAAATTGGCAGGAAAAAATAGATCAGATTCTTATGGCTCTGATTATAGGTAAATTTAACATTATGTGTGTATAATATTTCATTGGATCAGTTTTATCCTAACTAAACACGTGAAACCAACTATTCTAAAAAATTTAAATCATAGCAAAATATGTTAAAAACATGTTATTGTTGATAAAATGAAGGTATATTGTCAGCTGGTAACAATATAGTTATATTGTTGACCAATTTTGTAGTATGTTATTACTTATTACTATTTCGGGAAAAAAAATATATCTCGTAAATGTTAAAAAACAAAGTCAACTACATTTTAGGAGGTGTCTATTAACATGATTCATTTACAGGACTCAAAATTTTAACTTTGTAAATGTATATATTTCCATCATTGGTAAAAATTAATTTTTTATTAGATTTATACATATGTAATCGATTATGAGAATAAATATAACATTAAAATTAATTTATTGGTTATCATTTTTAAAATTTATTCATTTTAGGGTTCTTTTTTTGTTGATAAATTGCATAGGGACTCTAAATTTTCAGAGCCGGCCATGGTATCAACAAATCTTTTATCAATAAATACGTAATCAATAACAAAGTTCACAAAATCGATCAAGTATTAATAATAGAAAATTTTGTTTATAATTTTATTTCTTTTAATGTGTTTTTATTCATAATTGTCACATTTACTTGTTTTGATGTAAATTGCAGGACATCGACTCATCCAATGGCGCTCCCAGCTTTCTCTCCAACACCATTTGTATTTTGAGGATTTTGGTCACTATCTTCTTTCAAGTTTTTCCCCTACAGTCATGTATAATATGAAATTGTGGATAGCTTTAAGTTTTATTTTTAGTGGGAATAATAATGTTGAATAATCATTACTAAATTAATAACTGCCGATTGTAAGTAAAAAAAAAACTGTACAAGATTGTGTTATGGTGTGATTTTAATTTTTTAGACTAAAATATTATATGCTATTTAAGTTATTGAAAAAGAGCAAAGTCATGAAAACTTTGAATGAGACTATAGTTTATTCGATTAATGATATATAGCTTCTATCTATTTTAACCTTTTATTTTCCATTTGATTTTGGGATATTTATTATAATATTTTTAAATAATTATCTTGTGATTGCCTAGCGGTACACACTTACGAATGGTTTCCTAAACGTCACATGTTTGATCATATTCTAGGTAAACATTACCAGATGATAAGGGGAATTGGGAATGTTTAAAAAAGTTCGACAAAACAGTTAGATATCGTGCATCAGAAATAAAATTTGGTCACTCCAGGAAAACCTATTATAACGAAAGTATATATATTTTTTTAAAACCATACTATTCTTAAATCTAAGTTTAAACTTAATTAATTATGCAAAAACTATATAAAATATCCAAGAAATTTTGGCGTGGTAATAGATGTCGTCCTACAAATTATATGAATGTTGATTTAAGTGGTCTAATAAAAGCTTACAAATGATTTTTGTATAGATTACGGATTTAATCATTCAACAAGTAAATATTTTACCATATGATAAGAAGAAGATTTGAAAATAGTAACGGAATCGGTTAGATCACGTATATCATGAGCAATGTTCATATAGTAAAGTTTATTCTAACAAGAATACTCTTATTTTTTTTTTAAAAAAGGTGTAGATATGGGCACATTAATGTGACTCAACAGCATTTACACTTGCACATTAAAAAATCAACTAACCAACGCTACTGTACACTAACGTCTCTTTCGATTCTCCTTTCTTTTGTTTCTTTTCCTGACTTTTATTTTAAAATTTTGATAAGTTGGTTGCAGTTGGTACCAATTTCCATTCTCTCAGTTTGCTCTCACTTATGGGCTTTTGAACTCAAATTAGTAGGCCAGATATTATAGAACCGATGTGAAGCTGAATAACCCGTTTTTTTTTGGGCTATGGGCTACAATTTAGCCCTAATTATAAGTAATTAGCCATTGAAAGAGTCTAAATTGGGTTGTAGAAAATATACTAGTATTAGTTAAAAGGTTATAACTATATATGCAGTATATGGTGTAACCTGATTGAATAATGAATACACCGGCTTAAAATAGTTATTATGTCATTATAGTTTATATATAATTGATTAATAACATGTTCAGCCGAGTTGATTTTGTTATTGTATAGTAGATATAAAGGTTTAAGCCTTAGATTTATGAAAAAAGGTAAAACTATCAGAAGATCTTAAGGTTAATCATTAGGAGAAAAAAAAATACCCCTTTTAGTTACATAGGTTCACTCACATTGATTCCGGACTACCAGTAATTAGCTGGTTATCCTAAGATTAAACACATTTAGAAAAACTGTATTTATTTAGGCCTAAAATCTTGTAGTAAGTTAGCTAAATTGTACGAATACTTTCACTCGTATAATACAACATTAACTAGTAAGATTTAAATTCTACATTTGCTTCTCTTTTTACTAGCTCTGCACTTGCCGTTAAGGCTACTAGGTATGGGTACCACAAGTGGTACCCATATCTTTTGACACATCACCACCACCTAAGCAACCACACCACCACCACACCACATCATTTGGTGAAAATACCCACCACACCACATCACATCATTTTATTTTCCATCTCATCATTTCTTTTCCATTTATTTTTTAAACATAATATTAAACTTCCATTAAAATTAAAATAACAATACATTAAATTAAAAATACAAATACTTAAAATTAAAAATACAAATACTTAAAATTAAAAATACTTAAAATAAAAAAAAAAAACTACAATCCTAAATCGATCATTGCTTTTCGGGCTCTTTCCTTCGTGGCTAGGAAATGATGAAGATCTTCTTGCGGCAAGTCTGGCGGTACTTGCATACTCATATTCAAATTATTGATCATTCTTTGTTCGGTTGCAAGCGCCCTATCTCTTTCATCTTTCTCCTTCTCCATTTGAACTTGTAGACGACGCATCTCTACGCGCTCTTTCGTTGCCTCAACGTGGTCGTTTAATCGTTTTTGAATATCTTCCTTATGCTTGCTCTTCGCTTCCTTTTCTGCCGCATGCCTACCCGCTCGTTTAGCCTTGTCTTTTCCAATTGGTCGTTGAAGAGGAGTTGGGGTTTCATCAATGTCGTCGAATAGGTCATCTGGAAATTCATCGTCCCCTGCATTAAGGTCGACACGAGAACGACCATCAAAAACGTCAACCGATTGTGAACTTTTTGAGCGCTTCGATTGTTGTTGATCTTTAGTAATTGTGCCGATCCATTTTGGATCCTCTTTTAAAGTCGACCAATGTCGATCTAGCTCAAAATTATGGCCCTTTTTTTCAACTTTATATTGTTTCTTGGCGGCCTCCAAAACATCAAACTCGAGCCATTCCGCTACTTCTTTCCGACGAGAGTTTGTTGTATATACCATTAAATTTTGTAACCTTGTTGTTTATGTCACGCCATTTGCTACTAAGACTATTGTCTTTTCGGTATGACGGGACTCCCATGAAGCTATGAAATTTAGAAAGAATGGCTTCCCAATAGCTTTTAATTTTCATGCCATTCCCGTCCTTCTCGTTTTTAGAAGTGCCACACCAAACTCGGCACAACGCAAGTTCCTCCTTTTCCGTCCATGGAAGTTGTGTGTCTTCTTCCACATCTTCTTCCCCAACTTCTTCAACAACCTCTTTTTCTTTCCTTTTCCCTTTCCCCTTTCATTTGCTCCCCCCCCCCTGGCGCTTGTGGTTCTTGTGTTTGGGTTTGTTGATGAATAGCTTGTTGTTGAAAATATTGGCCGGTGGGTGCAAATTGAGATACATTTTGTGAATATTGGGGTTGTTGAAATTGAGGTTGATATTGAGGTGCGGTTTGTGGATAAAATTGAGGTGGGACAACACCGGAATTTAGGATGTTGACATACGGCTCGTAGCTACCAAATCCAAGGTTCGGTGGTATATTTTGTTGTGAATGTTGGTTGGGTGTTTGTGGAGAGTTGTTGTGTGGATCCATTGTAAGTGGAGAGGTATGAAGATTGGAGTTTGTAGAGAGTAAAATGGGTTAATTGTGTGTGTAAAATGAGTGAAAGTATGTAAATATATATAGGTAAATAATAAAAAAAAAAGTTTTTTTTTTTAAAATTCTAACGGCTATATAGCCGTTGCCAACGGCTATATTGGCCAAATTCGACCCCTCCACGCCCCGTTCTCGCCCGTGGACCATTGCCTCCTCCTCCCACGCCGCACCCCAACGCTATTTGGGGGGGGGGGGGGGGGCGGTGTTGCCTTGCCATGCCACGGCGTGGCCGTCCACCTCACCCCCCACGCCACCCTTCCCGTGGTCCCATACCAATAAGCCTAAGCCAAATATTCGAATTTAACATGCCCGGCTTTAAACATATATAAAAACGTATATAAGTTACATTATTTGTTTCATATATTATGTTCAAATAGTTAATTAATCATAATTGGTTATAATAAATTCTGCTTGTAAGATAACCCGCAAGAAGATGGAGCTCAACTGTTTGCTTGAGATTTATCCAAAAGTCAAGACCAAAACATTAAATGTAATAGTGCAATTTGGCATTCTTGTCTTCCCTCCAGCTTGCAATATTTTTTTGGCCTAAAATTAGAGCGCCAAAATGACCCGCCAAATGGTATTTTTCCAGGAAAAGGAATAATGGAATATAGTAGTATTTTTAATTTGTATTTCTGTAGTCCCAATGATAAACCATATTTTATAGAAATCATGTGGTTAATGGTTTCTTGTGTAAACATTTACCCGATGACCAGAGAAAAATTCGCAAACAATCACGATACCGTTTAGGTCACACACAATGACCAAATGTCGGTAACCGCGGAGAAACTCCTACAAGCCATTTGATAAATAATAATAAATACTTAATTGATGGTCTTATAGTTTTGTATTTTTAAATTTAATTGAATGAAACATGTTCATCCACAAATTTCTAACTTTTTTGGTAAACACATACTAAGGGCATAAGGTGTGGAAAACATGTTATAGACATGTTATAGAAATTTTAGGCTTATAACTTGGCTATAACTTGGGGAGGAAAAAGTGATCCCCTTGTGTTATAGTTAAAATGGTATTATAGTGGGTCCTGCATTTGTTATTTGGTATATTTTGATTGGTTGGACAGGCCCCCACCCCCAGCTTCTTCCTTTGGCGGTTCGTTGTAGGCAGGGCGAACCCCGTTTGGCGAGCATATAACGAGAAGGGTGGTATGGCATAACGACGTTATAGGCACTTTTTTTGTTTTGGCGGGTGGATAACAGATCTCACACCCAGCCCTTTAAAGATTCTTATCTTTTTTTTATACATATTTTTTGTTTTTGAACGCCTACTAAATCTAAGCAATTTGTACATATACATCAAATTTGTGAGTTTTCTTCAAATTCAGTTGAAGATAAGTTCTGTACATATGTTACAAGTTGTCTTCATACCTTATCAACTGGGCTATACACCATAGGCAATTTTATACATATACTGCAATTTTGTAACAAATTACCAGCTGACATTTGTTCGCATATGAAAATATAGATTCAGATTATACGAGTCATCAATTGGAATGATATAGGTTATTTATGATAAGTAATTTGTCAACTTAAATGCAACATTCTCAAATGCATTATGATTTTAAGGACTATATCAAGATGATAAAATACAAATATTATTTAGTGACATTTAAACTGTGCTTAACGGTGACCGGCAACCCTCCACCTCGGCCACTCCCACCCCCCATTATATCTTATGGAGAACTTAAAAGTACATAAGTAGTTTCATATTTTACCCTAATAAAATGTATTTACCTATTTTTTTAAATACATATATATTTGACTCAATATAAAAGAAAGAAATTAGGATTAGAGTTGCAAAACACCATGAAAGTAACTATCGCAATTCAGTATCATACTAATCAATTTATAATACATCCATTAATCCATATACACATTTAGAGCCGTTACAATTTTGAAAATATGCTACGTATAATACAATATTATTTGAATCGAGGAAAATACATTAATGGGCTATTACGATCCTACCAAAATAATAAATCATAAAGATGAGGAAAATACATTAATGGGCTTATTCTTTTCTGGTAAAAAGTCAAATAATTATTTTTACATGTAAAAAAATTGGTTTGAGCACATCAAATCATATTTAATTTGAATTAACTTCAATAAAAACATGATAGATAAAAATATTTAAATATGGCTATTGTAATTATACGTTCAAAGTAAAATACTAAAGTAATTGTTTATTAATAACATTTAACTATTCCATAAAAAATTACTTAATACTTAAAACAAGTATTGTATAAATTTTCAACAACAAAAGAATAACAATATCACACGAAGTCGATATATTTTTGAATTTCGTGATAAAAAATATGGCATCAATTGGCTAATTAACATGTATGTAATTAACTTCAACTGATGTCGAACTATGCATCGGTAACTTTTATTGCGTGCTCGGGTTTTTTCAAGTTATCTTGGTTTTGAAATTATTTTCGGTAAGTGTTTTATGTGTTATCTATGCTCAAAGGCCATTGTTGCAAACTTGTTATTTCTTGGTTATTTTATTTTATTTTTAAGGATTTTGCTAATTAACATCTTAAAGGTAATGGTTAAGGATAACATTTTATTTAAATATTTTGTACATTAATTACCAAAAAACCATCTCTCATAATCATTAACCACCTATGAGATAATTCTTAACTATTAGGATAAGAATAATATTTAGCATAACCTAATTTTTGTTATGTATACAGGGTTTAAAAAAAATTTATCACAAATTTACTTAGGGTTAAAAAGACAGAATTACCCTCACCGCTGACCAGAATACGTTTTACATATGGATACGGTACCAGGTGGTGTAGGTCGATAAATAAAAGGGGGGTAAGCGAAAGAAAAACAAAGAAAATTTCATTCAACAAAAAAAAGAAAAAATAAAAAGAAAGTTTTGTGTTCGTCTCCCTCACCGCAACTCTCAAATCGATTTTTGGTTCGCATAAACGGAGATTTGCAGGCACAGATTCATCTTCAGCTATTAATTTTTCCGCTTTTTCTTAATCGATCTGTGTAATTAACTAATTGTTCATTCGAAAAAAAGTTTTTGAAGATTCGTTACGTTCCGATCCAGCGTTTCAGTTTGGTGAATTTCTCTTGTGAGTTTTGTTTTCGGATTCTAGGGTTTTCAATTTTGAGTTAGTTTCACTGATTTCGGCGAATCCGGTTTTGATTTGGATTTGTTGATTCTGTGTGTTCATGCATATTTATCGCTTTTATCATATCGAAACCCTACATTTGTGCTGGATTGGTTTCTGAATTCATTTTTTTAATTGACTGATTGCAGAGGTTTTTCCGTGAAGATTTTTGTTGAAGTATGAGCATCGAGAGTCCCGGTGAAGGCGAAGAAAGCTAGGGTTTTGCTTTTTCAGCATTGCGAGCGAGTATTTCCATGGGAGATGGAGGTGTTGCATGTGTGCATTCGCTGCGATTCTCTATCTCTGAGACATTTTGCGGCGGTAATGACGGTGGTAATTATAAAACCAAGGTTACAGAAGACGAATTAAAGATGAAGTTGGGAAGAAGAGAAAAGTTTTCGTTACAAACTGGAGAACAGTGTGACGATGATAATGTTAATAGTAGTAGTAATAGTAGCAGTAGTGAAGATTTTTCAGTAGAAGAGAGAGAAGATAAAGCTGTTGGAAACGGTTACAACAAGGAAGAAATTGAAGAAGGTGAATTGGGTTCTTGGGAGAGTGAAGAATTTGTTCCAGAAAAACCACGAAAGTTCGAACTCAAGAGTGAAATTGAGAAAGGTGAGTTTGTTTCAGACAGATGGAGGAAATCTGACATCGAAAAAGGCGAATTTGTTCCAGGTAAATGGCGAAAAGGATCGTTTCAAAGTGGCGAATATTCAAACAGAAGGAGAGATTTTGAGAATTCTGAAGTGGAAAAAGGCGAGTTCATCCCAGACAGATGGCAGAGAGATGATAACAGTTACACGAAAACAAGACGACATAATTTTGTTAAGGAGAAAGGATGGAAACAGGCAAGAACACCATCTTCAGGTAAGTATTCTGCAGAAAAAGAGTGTAACAGAAATGGAAATCAGTATACAAAAAAGTCTGCAAGGTGGGAAGCAAACAACAACAGAAAAAGAACTCCAAGAATCAGTTCAGAAATAGTCGATGAAGAAGGAACTTCAAAAGACGAATTCAGTAACGGTAAAGCTCATGGACGAGAATTCCCGTTAGCAAACCGTTTAAAACGACACAGTGTTCATACAGATAACACTGACAGAAAACATCATAATGAGTTTAATGATTTCACACCGTATAAAAGCAGAAGAATTTCTGATGATGGAAGCCGAACAACTGCATACAACACAGAGCACTCATACAAAAATAATCCTGTAAGTTCTACTCGAAATATTCCATCAGAAAGGTACTCCTATAACAGTCCACGTCATCCTGACCGGTCCCCACATGACCGGGCCCGCCCGCATGACCACAGGAGCAGCCCGGTTCGTCGTGACAGGTCTCCTTATGGGCGAAATCGTCATTATGATCATAGAAACCGAAGCCCGAGTTATTCAGAAAGATCCCCACAAGCTCGGGGTCATGATCGAAGAGAAAGAACTCCAAATTTGTTGGAATCTTCTCCACATAATCGTGGTAGGCCTGGAAATTACCGAAAAACCGGGTCAACTGAAAAACGAAAGAATCTTCATGAAAACAGAAGTCAAGAAGAGAAAGTGAATAAACGGGAATCACAAATCTCGGTTAAAGAATCTGAAACGAGAACCAATTTGGATGCTTGCGATGAAATTACAGAGAAAAATATTCAAAAGGAAGAATTAAATCAAGCACATGAGGTCATCAATGGAGCTACTGAAGAACTGCTATCAATGGAAGAAGATATGGATATATGTGATACCCCACCACATGTTCCCGAATCAGAAACATCGGTTTTAGCAACCGGAAAATGGTTTTATTTGGATCATTATGGTGTCGAACGGGGCCCATCAAAACTTTGTGATTTAAAAATTCTTGTTGAAGAAGGTTTTCTTGTTTCTGATCATTTGGTCAAACATTTGGATAGTCAACGATGGGTGACTGTTGAAAATGCGGTTTCTCCTGTTGTGACAACTAATTTTTCTTCTAGTTTTCATGATTCTGTTACTGAGTTGGTTAATCCCCCTGAAGCACCTGGGAATTTGTTGATAGATTTGAATGAACCGGGCCCACAGGTGGTTGAAAGTGATTATTTTTCAGAGTCTAAAGAAGATCTTAAAATTGATGAAAGAATTGAGAAACTTTTTGATGGATTTCCGATTATTCCAGGCAGAGAACTGGAGACTGTTGCTGGTAATTGTTATTTTTGTTTCTTCTGTTCTTTTTTTTTTTCTTTTTTTTTTCTCGGAGTAAAAATACATCAAAGTCCATGTGGTTTGTATGAAATTATGAATTTGTCTGTCAATATTTTTAATTACATGGGCAGTCCCTCATTTTGAAATTTCTAACATTAATAGTCCCTGAAATCTTAACGAAAATTTTGTTTTAGGGACTATTGTTGTCACAAGTTTCAAATTTGGGGACTAGTCGTGTAATAAAAGAAGTGAGGGACTAAGTCCAAAATTTCATACAAACCTGAGGGACAGTTTATGTAATTTACTCCTTTAAATAAATAAAAAAATTGTTTTGACTTTGTGAGCTAGTTCTTCTGCATTCCCTTACCTTTATTTTAACAATATTTTTGTATTTATTTGGAGTTCATTTTATTTTTTTTGCAGAAGTTCTGCAAATGACATTTGCCCACGATGAGCTGCAGAAATGGGGATATTCTGAAGGTACTACTTCCTCCGTATCAAAATAAGTGACACACTTTCCATTTTGGGGTGTATCAAAATAAGTGACACACTTTGAAAACTTTCCTTTTTTTGGTAAAAATAGTGGGACCCATACCCACTAACTATCCACTTTAATAAAGTGAAATTACTCTTATACCCTTACTTTTACTTTTAACACTCATTAATATCACTTTATTCAAGAAAAGTGGGACCCATTCTCCACTAACTATGTACTTTAATCTATTTTAACCTCTACTTTAATCTTTTACATCAAAAAACGTGTAAGCCAATTTGTGTCACTTATTTTGATACGGAGGAAGTATTTTCTTTTAGATATTTTATTATTTGGCAAAAAATAATCTTTCTAAAAAAGGAAACTTTCATTTTCTGTAAAATTCAACCAACCTAATAATTGTGCTGCTTGATGTATGAACAGGTTTCACATTTAATCAAAGTGAAATTGGGGATCATGATGACCCACCTAAAGAAATTGCAGAAATTAGTGCAACCGAATCTGAAGATACTTTTGACTGGTTTTCTGGTCAATGGTCATGCAAAGGTGGTGACTGGAAAAGAATTGAAGAATCTGGTCAACAAGAAAGATTCCCTAAAAAGAAATTGGTGCTAAATGACGGTTATGCCCTTTGCCAGATTCCAAAATCAGGCCACGAGGATCCTCGTAGACAACAAAAAGACGAATTATACCACCCGTCTCACAACAAACGTCTGGATCTCCCATTCTGGGCTTTCAACCCATCAGACGACATAACTCAAAGTCAAAGTCAAAGTCAAACCAAGAATTTCGGTGTAAGAGGAGTCAAAGGAATGATGCTTCCAGTTGTCAGGATAAACACATGTGTCGTTAAGGATCACGGTTCGTTTGTATCCGAACCCAAATCCAAACCTAGAAACAAAGAAAGATACTCTTCCAGACCTAGTCATCGTTACGGTTCAAACAACGATTCAAAACGATCATCTGAAGAAAGTGTTTCCAGAAGAAAAAACACTCACCATAATAACATTTCATCAAAAAATATCACACCTATAAATCTACCAAAAAAACATCTTTCCACTAAAGACGATCTGCAATTACACCTTGGTGATTGGTTCTATCTTGATGGTGCTGGCCATGAACGGGGCCCGCTATCATATTCTGAAACTCAAACATTAGCTGATCAAGGAATTATCCAGAAAAATACAAGTATTTTCAGGAAATTTGATAAACTGTGGGTCCCGGTTACTTGTTCATCAAGAAAGACTGATAATGAGAATTCTGGTTCTTTCAATAATATTCATCCTCAGTTTATTGGTTACACTAGAGGAAAGCTTCATGAATTAATCATGAAATCGTATAAAAGTCGGGAATTTGCTGCTGCTATTAATGAGGTTTTGGATCCTTGGATTAACCTCAGACAACCTAGGAAAGAAATAGATTCAGCACTCACTAACAAACTCGCAAGATCAGGTATTTATAATTATTATCATTATTATTTACTATATAATAAAGCATTTAGCAAAAGCTATTGAAAACTTAATTTTAAGTAACTTGATTGCATCTTTTGATTGTATTATAGTATTTAAACAATTTTACTTTCTTCCATAATTGGAGGACATTTTATTCAAAAGAGACAGATGTTTCCAAAATTTAACCACCTTTGATTTAACACTAACTTTTTTACACCTGTAGTCCTTTTAAATTAGTCATAGTCCCTTTTCTGTTAAAAAATAACGAACCTTAGTTGCAAAAGGTTTTCAAAAAAAGGACTGGTAGTGTAATTTTTTAAAGTTAATGACCAAAGGTAAAATATGGGGTAAACCTTATTTCTCAGGGACCATACTTGTAATTTACTCTGTTTATTTTTTTATTTTAAAGAATCTTTCAAATGAAGTGAATTTGATTTTTGGGCACAGATCAAGGTAACAAAAGAGGGCATTTGGTTGGTGATGATGAATTAGAAGATGATATGGAGAAAAAGGAAATATCGTTTGAAGATTTATGTGGTGATGCTACTTTTAGTAGAGAAAAAAGTGTTGTGGAATATGAGAATTGGGGATTATTAGATGGACAAGTTTTGGCACGAGTTTTTCATTTTCTTAAATCTGATTTAAAATCACTTGTTTATGCAAATTTGACTTGTAAACACTGGAGATCTGTAGTCACCTTTTACAAAGATATATCCAAACAGGCTGATTTCTCTTCACTCCCAAATTGCACAGACTCTACCATTCACAACATAATGGTTAGTTTTTTAGTTTTTTTTTTTTTTTTGATATAAGTTAGCATTTGAGATTATGGTTTATTAGGTTTAAATCCTCATACTTTTATCGATTCGTCAGTTTAACCCTTTACTTTCCCTCCTAAACTTTTCTTCCCTCAATGGTTGAGTCCCTCAACTTTTTATAGAAGGTATTATTACCAACTGTTTTTAACAACATTAAGTAATAATAATTGTCGTAATAATAATAGTTATTTAGTTAATAAATTAGTGAAATTTTTCAGAAAGAAGTTTGAGGGTTAAACCGCAAAATTTGTGAAATTTTATTTAACCTTAAAAAGTTATACATGGACACAAAATGATCAGTTTGACCGAGAACATGTCAACAAAAAAGGTTAAAACACCAAGTCAACAAAAGTATAGGGGTAAAACAGAAAGTCAAGGAAAATATTGCCAAAAAAAGTCTGTGAATTAAAAGTTAAAACATCAATTTTATTTACTAATGTTGAATATTATTTCTCTTATGTTGCAGAAGGGTTACAACAAAGAGAAAATTAGCTCGTTGATTCTACACGGGTGCACAAAAATAAGTCCAACAGCTGTTGAAGAAATGTTGAAATTGCTCCCTTTTGTGTCCTGTATAGACATCAGAGGGTGCAAGCAGTTAGAAGATTTATGTGATAAATATCCAAATATAAAATGGGTCAAAACCCGAATTTCAAAGTCAACTTACGATAGTCAAATTGAGGATTCAAGCGGTCTTAGAGATTACTTTGAAAGTTTGGATAAACGAGATGCATCAGATCAGTTATTCAGAAGAAGTTTATATAAAAGATCTAAGGTTTTTGATGCAAGAAAATCTTCATCTATGTTGTCTAGAGATGCTCAATTAAGGCGGTTAGCAATGAAGAAAACTGAAAATGGGTATAAAAGGATGAAGGAATTTTTAGCTCTTGGTTTGAAGGATATTATGAAGGAAAATACGTTTCAATTTTTCATTCCGAAAGTAATTTTTTTTTTTTAAGTTTTAATTTTTAATTTTATTTTTAATTTTCTTTTGTTAACGTCTTTTTTAATTAATTTGTAGGTTGCTGAAATCGAGAGTAAGATACGAAACGGTTATTATGCTGCTCGTGGTTTGGGTTCTGTGAAAGATGATATTAGACGAATGTGTCGGGAAGCAATAAAGTAACTAACTAACTCCTTTTTTTCTTTTTTGGAATAAATATTTTATATTTATATATTTTTTGTTGAAAATTGTTATTCCAGAGTTAAAAATAAAGGTGAAGCAAGAGATATGAATCATGTGATCACGTTATTTATCCGATTAGCCACAAGTTTAGAAGACCGTTCAAAATTCTCAATCGAAAAAGACGCAATGATGAAAAACTGGAAAGATGACTCACCGCCAGGTTTCAACTCATCATCCACAAAGTCAAAGAAAGTCAACAGAGAGAGAAAATACACAAGCAGAAATAATACTCAATCACTCGCTAACAACGGTTACGCATCTGATCGCGAAATTAAACGGCGTTTATCAAAACTAAACAAAAAATCAATGGATTCAGAGACTGACACATCTGACGACCGATCACGTTCGTCAGAAGAAACAGAAACCGATAGTGAAACCAGTTCTTCAGATACAAACAGTGATTCAGAACAACAACAAACACAATCAGAAAACACAAAATTAGGGGACGGCTACATAAGTGCAGATGACGGTTTTGATTCATTAACCGATAACCGTGAATGGGGGGCCCGCATGACAAAAGCAAGCTTAGTGCCACCTGTCACTAGAAAATACGAAGTGATCGATCATTACGTTATTGTAACCGATCACGAAAATGTACAAAAAAAGATGCAAGTGACATTACCCGAAGATTACTCTGAAAAACTAATTTCTCAGAAAAATGGAAATGAAGAATCCGATATGGATTTCCCAGAAGTGAAAGATTATAAACCTAGAAAGTTACTTGGGGAAGAAGTTATTGAACAAGAAGTGTATGGGATTGATCCGTATACACATAATCTGTTACTGGATTCAATGCCTGAAGAATCTGAATGGCATCTTTTGGATAAACATGTTTTTATTGAAGATGTTTTGTTGAGAACGTTGAATAAACAAGTTAGATCGTTTACTGGATCTGGTAATACGCCTATGAAATATTCCTTGAAGTTAGTTATTGAGGATATTTTGAAAAATGCAAAACAGGAAAGTGATATAAGGACAGCTCAGCTATGTCAGTATATGTTGAAAGCTATGAGTAACCGTCCTGATGATAATTATGTTGCTTATAGAAAGGTAACTATTCATTTATTATTTATACAATGTAATTACTAGCAAGTGTTGTTTTATTTTTGTTAAGTGGACTAATTAATTTGTTAATCAGGGGCTTGGTGTTGTTTGTAACAAAGAATCTGGTTTTACAGAAGATGATTTTGTTGTGGAGTTCTTAGGAGAGGTAACGATTCCTACCATTATTTCTTAATATTTTATATTTATTTATTTATGGTTTTTTTGCAGGTTTATCCTGCTTGGAGATGGTTTGAGAAGCAAGACGGTATTCGTGCTCTACAAAAAGACAGTAAAGAACCCGCACCTGAGTTTTATAATATCTATCTTGAAAGACCAAAGGTAAATTTGTTTAAAACATTTAAAAAAAACATTTATTTATTTATATATTTTGGTTTATTAGGGGGATGGTGATGGTTATGACTTGGTTGTCGTTGATGCAATGCATAAAGCCAACTATGCTAGCCGAATTTGTCATTCCTGTAGACCCAATTGTGAAGCAAAGTGAGTTTATCATACACTTTATTATTATTATGGATTATAATAATAATATATGGATAATTGAATTTCAGAGTTACTGCTGTTGATGGGCAGTATCAAATTGGGATTTATAGCGTTCGACCTATCGTATATGGAGAAGAAGTTACTTTCGATTACAATTCTGTTACAGAGGTTGGTTTGTTCATATAATTTGTTGAGATGATAATATGATTTCTTATTTATCTATTTTGTTTGAATATTAACTACAGAGTAAAGAAGAATACGAGGCGTCTGTTTGCTTATGTGGCAGTCAAGTTTGCAGAGGGAGTTTTCTGAATCTGACTGGCGAAGGGGCCTTCCAGAAGGTTCTTAAAGAATGCCATGGGATTCTGAACAGACATGAATTGATGTTAGAAGCTTGTGAATTAAACTGTGTATCTGAAGAAGATTATATTGAATTAAGTAAAGCAGGACTCGGTAGTTGCTTGCTCAGTGGGTTACCTGATTGGCTGATTGCTTATGCTGCTCGGGTGGTGAGATTCATCCATTTTGAAAGAACGAAGCTTCCGGAAGTAATCCTGACTCATAATCTGGAAGAAAAAAGGAAGTATTTTACAGATATTTGCATGGATACTGAGAGAAACGAGGCTGAGATTCAAGCTGAAGGTGTTTTTAATCAGAGGATTCAGAATCTCGCTCTTACTCTTGATAAGGTGAGATATGTGATGAAAACGGTGTTTGGAGACCCGAAACGGGCTCCACCGTTGTTGGAGAAACTTACTACAAAAGAAGTTGTGTCTTTTATCTGGAAAGGTGAAGGCTCACTTGTTGCTCAACTTGTTCAATGCGTTTCGCCTCATCTGGAAGATGCACATTTGAGTGACTTCAGGTCCAGTATTCGGGCCCATGACCCGTCCAATTCTGATGATATCCAAACGGGCCTCCGAAAATCCTTGATATGGTAAGAACAATATTATATCAATTTTTATAAAATTTCATAATAGGCATCTGTTGACTTTCAACCCGGCCCATTTTAGCTGAAATTTGCAATTGACCCGATTCATAATTTTATATATCTTTTTCAGGTTACGTGATGAGGTACGGAACCTTCATTGTTCATTAAAATGTCGACATGATGCCACTGCAGATTTAATACACATTTATGCACACACAAAGACCTTTTTTAGAGTGCGAGTAAGTCCACCAAGTCCATTGACTTTTTAATTATTTATTTATATATAGATATTCTGATTAAATGATTATCTTGTAGGAGTATGAAAGTGTAGTATCTCCACCTGTTCACATTAGTCCTCTTGACTTGGGGCCCAAGTCAGCTGAAAAAATGGGACCCGGTTTACATGAATATAGAAAAACATATGGAAAGAATTACTGCTTAGGGCAGTTGATTTTTTGGCATAATCAAGCTTATGCAGAGCCCGATTCTAACCTAATCAGAGCTACCAGGGGTTGCTTATCATTACCCGAAATTGGATCCTTTTATAGCAAAATACAAAAACCGTCACCACAACGTGTTTATGGGCCCAGAACTGTTAAATCCATGGTTTCTAGAATGGTTAGTTTTTCTCGTGTTTTTTTATTTTTTTATTTATAATTTTTATATGTTTTGAATTTTTTTCAGGAGAAGCAACCGCAAAAGGCATGGCCAAAGGAGAAGATATGGTCATACAAAAGCAATCCGAAGATATTTGGTAGTCCAATGTTAGATGTATTGTTAAACAAGGCTCCTTTAGACAAAGACTTGGTCCATTGGTTGAAGCACAGACCGCCTATTTTCCAAGCCATGTGGGACCGTTGACTTTTTGACTTAGGCCTAGATTTCATTTCAGATGATCGATCAATGAATGGTTGTAAGAAGAAGAAGATCCAATCCAACGGCTTCTTTGATTCTTGTGTACAGTAGAGTGAGTTGTAATTTGTAATTCATTATTGGGTAGGTTGTTAAGAAGTAAAAATTTGTTATTTTTGGTTATAATTTACCTGACTGACTGACTATATTAGAAGTTGAAAGGGAAGATAAGATGAAGAATATTTGCCTTTGTTTGTTGTTATCTTAGTTACCATAGCATAGTTTAATTACTTGTGAATATCTTGCTAATCTTCATCTCTCTTTTTATACTCAATTTTTTGTGCTATGAAATTCTCTCATGCCTTTATTTATCTTTATCTTCCAAGGATTTTTACTTGATGAGATGATAGGGTGCTAGTTGCTGGATACTTCTACTTGAATTGAAACCATGAGAGACTTATAGTTCTAAAAGTGGTGGGAAAAAAGCATGGAAAACATGTAAATTTGTAGTTCTAAAAAATTAGATTAGACGTGTAAAATATGTGTAAAACATGCTTGGGGCGTGTATGCATATATGGTATGTGGAGCAAGTAAAATATATAAAATATGAATGATATGTGAAGCATGCTACTAATACATGTCTAAGAGACAATGAAGATATAAAACATGCAGATCATGTAACACATATAAGACATGCATTCGAGACTCGTAAGGGAAATAAGTCTAAAGTTCCAATGTCTCTGTCTAGTGTAGGAAAATCTAAGTATTAAGTGGTGCAAATGAGGAAACTTCAATCCTCTTAATGCTACTCCTCAAAGAATTCCTATTCAAAATCATGTCTTCAGAAAGTAGAAGATTCTTCATCAATCTTGATGTTTATAGGATAATCAAAATTCATAGGGCTGTTTAATCTTGTGTTGTTTAGCTTTTGGCTTGTTTGGTAATCAAAAAGAGAAGTGGTTCTTTTTTGGATTGAGCAAGTGTCATGTGATTCTTTGAGAACGGAAAACAACGTTTTTTTGGTACATAAATTTAAACTAGATGATTTGGGTTTACAAATATAATAATTTCAAAGGTTGGGTAAAAGGCCATTTGATAGTTGCTAATTGAGCTAGTTATTGACCAAGTACTTCTAAACTGAGTTAGTTGCTAATGGAGTTAGTTGATGACTGAGTCGGAACTTCTAACCGAGTTAGTTGTCTTTTTCATTTAGACTGCATTGGTAAAATCGTTTGGATCGAGTCTGATATGCGGACCGCATTATACGAAATTGAGGAAATCAAACATTTTAACTCGGACCGTATCCAAACCTGAACTAAGTCAGAAGCAACCGGCAACCAAGAGGCTCAATCCTCTAACGATCAAGTTAGAATCTCTGTAGAGAAAGTTAATGTTTGATAGTTACAGTGGAGAGAGTAAGGAGAAGTAAGAAACGAATCCTTACAAAAGAGGCTTATACGTTATACCTTGTATTTGTAGACATGGTACACCTAATTAAGGACTTAAAGTGACACAATTTCAAGTGATTTCGACATTATTTTTATTTTTAGTAATCAAGATATCTTACGTGGTAAGTAATGAAAGAAGATTTGAAGAATCTATATAATAATAAAATAAGGTTTTTTTTACAAGTGACACCTTCTTAAATGCCCAATATGACACGTGTCATTCCCAGAAATCCTCCACAATTTGTATTCCCGCTTCTTTTATTATTTCCGTATTATAATTAAATGTTTTATGTTTTATTTAAATTATCAAATCAAAACAGAATTTTAAATTTGAAACACTAATTATTCGGTTTCCTTATTTGAAATATTTTATATTAATTTTATTTGAATTATTCCTAGATTATATACACAATTTATATTATATTAATTAGATTTGAAATATTCCTAAATTATATACATAATTTTCGGATTTTTAGACCCGCTCGATGCCACAATTTCTTCTGTTAATGTGGGATTTCTATGCTTCCATTGACAATTTCAGTTTTGGTTGTAGGTTTTTTTGAATTTTTGCTCTAAATTGAAGAAGATGAAAAGAGAGTATTATTAAACATATAATTTCAGTTTAGTCAATCTTTTGTTCTATAAGTATTTCATGCCCAAATGAATTTTATAATCATTTTTTATTTTTTAACATATAGCAATGCCCCATGGATGCCACCACGAGTGGAACACCAAATGACACTTGTAAAAATTCGTCTTCATGTTCTTGCGAGTTGATTATATTAATTTCGACAGGATAGTCATTGAAATATTTCTAAATTTAGCCTGTTCTTATCATGATAAGACCATTTATTCATCAATCTCTATATGTGTGTTTTGTTAAAGTTCATATTATTTTATCATATACTATTTCGTGAACCTTTAAGCTGCATCTACCTTTAACCAAGAACTTTTCAACTTTTGGTTTTGTTATATGTTAAAATGAATACAATCCCTCTGGAAACTTACAAGCTTTCTTCCTTTATGAAGATAAAAAAGGTAATTGCATTAGGCATATAATGAAATTACTGATAAACTATAATAAATATGTATCAATATTTACAATTTTATCTAACAACAAATCAAAATGAGCTCTGTTTGGTTTTTGCGCCGATAAATTGGTAGTGTATAGATATGGGTATTCTTGAATTAGTCATTACATATATTTCGCATTTTTGTTGAAATAATCCAGGAAGTAAAGGTAAATTTGATAATTACAGATTATTGTATCTTTGGTTAATACAGGGTTAATGAGGATATGTAGACTATTGAATAGAGTAATGTTGTGGTTGAAAGGGTAACAATTTAATATATCACACAAATTAGAGGGAATGTGTCTTTGAAGCTAATAAATGATGTAAAGAATGAGAACACTAAGGTGGAGTTTGGGCAAGCTTATTAAAACGACTTGCTTGTAAGCTTATTTAAGTTAATAAGATTTTGTTAAATAAAGTTTTTGAAAGAGCTTATGTAAGCTAATTGTGAAATTACTAAAAAGGACAATTTAATAAGCTAATAATGCTAAAGATGCATATAATGCATCATCCTTGCCGAATGAAACTTTTCTGCTGTAACATCCTAAAATCGGCCTAGTAGTTTTAGGTATATATTGATATTTGATAAATATCTATTTGACATTATATGGAATAAATTGATTAAATGTTAAATGAATGGTTTGACCTTTTGTCCTTTTGTGATATTTTAATCAAGGGATTAAAATATCCGGTTTCTGTAATGTTTAAATGATTTTATAATATTTATATTTTTAGATTCTCTTTTGAATTTCGTCTCCGAAAATGTATTCGTTTTTTAGAACAGTGCTCATTTGATATTTTAAATAAATTAACCACGAACGAGACTTTTTATATTGTAATGTTTAAAAGTTTGGAAAAAATAGTCTAGTGGGCCCCCCTTTCCCTTGCCTTGGCCGGATGTGGACATAGGGAAGGGTCCCCATCCCTTTCATTTGGTAACACTTCATTTTATCTTTTAAAAATCAACTTATCCAAAACCCATTTCTTGTTCTTGAATATATTGAAGATAACTACCCAAATCTCCCTCATTTTAGTCCAAATCTCTGATCGGTGGTGGTTATGTGGAAGCTTTTAGGTAAGGAAATGTTCTAGTTGGTTGTTCTTAAAGTTCTTGCAAGTTATTAAACTAGTGTTCTTGTTTTTAGTGGGTTTTGCTTATCTTATTAAATTATTGAACCTCCCTTGTTTTTAGTGGTTGTTTAAACTTATTGTATGATCTTTAGCTAGTGAAAATATGGATTTGGTGGAGGAATCCATAAACCGCCATTTTTAGGTGGTTTGGAAAAAAAGGTGGGTTTTTGTAAACATATTTGGATCTTGAATATTTATGGTTTTTATTGTTAGTTTAGGTGAAACTAACATGTTAGAAGTATCAAATGTTAATTTGTGGAGTTATGACTTGATTGGGTGAAATTATTAGTTAAAATAATTGTATGCATTTTATGTCTACGTTATGAGCTAATTAATGGGTTTTAGTGACTAGTTGGTGATATTATGTTGATTGTGTGTTTTATGACTTATATTGGTATTATGAGTTAAAGTAATAGATTGTATATTACTTATAGTCTAAGTCAAGTTTTGGTGAGAATATGTCATATGTAGGTTTTATGACTTTATTGCTAGAAAGGTTAAATTAACATGCTAGAAATGTTATTTAATGATTTATGTCAAGTATTATGAGATTTAATAAAAAATACTAGATTTATAGTGCTTGGGTGGTTTATGGGAGAATATGAACTAGTTAGTTGGAAGTTGGTAAATTGGGTTAAAAATGAAGTTTGGTCTTATGAAATAACTAGTTAGTTATGAATTGTTAAATGTTATAAGTATAGCATTTAGGTTGTGTATGGAAAGTGCTAAGGTCAAATATAAGGTTTTGACCCGTTTAAGGATATAATGTGAAAGTTGGCTATGAAGGATTTATGTGCACAGTTAGTCAACCTATGATGATACATCCATGCCTACGAAATACTTAAGGGTCACACCGGTGAGTGCATGTAATTCTAGCAAGATATGCAATGATACTACGAAGAGGAATGATTCATAGTAATCATTATGAATCAGTTAAGTATTAAGTTAAGTTTAACTTATTACTAGATTAGTTTAACTAACTAATTAATACAAGTACTTGTACATTTACTAGTTGAGTAAATATACAATGTGTTAATTATAGATTATCCATGATATGATTTAAAGTCATTAAATCATATAGTAATTGGATAATATTATTGTATAAATTATACTTCCTCCGATTCAAAATAAGTGATACACTTGGGGTTTCACGGTTTTTGAGGCAAAAGATTATAAAGATGGTTAAATTAGATTAATTGGATGGTTAGTGGAGAATGGGTCCCACACCTTTTGAATAAAGTAAGGTTAATGATGTTTAAAAGTAAAAAGTAACGGTAAAGGGGTCATTTTACTTTGTTAAAGTAGATAGTTAGTGGGTGTGAGTCCCATTTTTTTTGCCAAATAAGGAAACTTTTCAAAGTGTATCACTTATTTTGAATCACCCCAAAAAGGAAAGTGTATCACTTATTTTGAATCGGAGGAAGTATAAAGGTTATTATATAATTAATTATTAAAAGTATAAATACAAGTATATAATTCGTGTATATGGGTACCGATTTATTAGTGTATTAATACTAGACATTTAATAGTTAAGTGCAACAATAATAAACTAGTTAAACTATAAGGGATGGATGTGTAAAAAGGAAGTTTAATTAAGAAGTTAATCTTAATTAAACTAGAAGGGTTTTAAGTGTAAGATATTCTATTATAAATAGAAGGCTTATGGCTTAAACCTAGATGTTGATTCCTTGCCTCACAATCACGAAATCCCCTCCCCCTTTGTTCCTCTCGATCGGCCGAAACACACAACACAAGAACACAAGCTTGTGTTCTTCATGTTCTTCGTTCGTTCTTCGTGTTCTTCGAGTTTCGAAGATCAAGATCGTTGCAAGTGATCAACTAGAAGATCGCTCGTTGTGTTCATCATCAGTGGATCTATCTTAAGCACTAACCTAAGGTATGTTTCATGGAACACACTTTCTTCTTCTCCCTCTTGTTCAAAGTCGAACCAAGAACCCTAGGGTTCTTGGTAGTAGTCGACGAACACACACAAGTATGTGTGTGTGTTCGAGTTCTTCGTACAAGGTTTATTTCTTGTTAATCTAATCTAGATTTCCAACATCCCAATCCTTTAGGGTTTAAGGATTAGGTTTAATCCCACTTCCGCTTTAAGGATTAAATCAGCTAGTTGGTTTTAACCAGTCAAGAACAAGTTCATGTTCTTGGTCAGTATGGTCGAACCAAGCATACTAGGTGGTCGGTCCTATGGGTCGATCAGTGTCAAGTGAAACCCTTCAGGCTAAATGTGTATAGTATGGTTGAATTGAACTAGGAATGACAATAACATGATATTTACATATTTTGGTAAATTGTAATATGTTGACTTGTTGTAGTTAAATTCGGGTTTCGACCCATTTGGGTGTAATATGCTAAATTGGTTAGATATGGCTTGGTTGTATTTGACTTGAATTGCTAAAGTGTAACATGACTATGACATGTTTATATGATATTGCAAGTGCTTAGTTATTCATGTGGTGCAAGTGTCAGTGTTAAATGTATATTAAACATTGTTTATAATTTTGGTGGAATTATATACTAATTCGGTATTCCTTTGGATTCACAGGAAACGGGAGGACAACTCAGTGACATAAGACTAATGAGTTGGTGACAAGGAGAAGGTTACAGTGAGTGGACTTAACCTACAACTCGGGTCTTGATTGATTTCCAACTACTAGTAAAATACGCAGGGCTGGCTGACCTGGGGAGTTCGCGTCGCGAACTCCTCTTCGCGATCGGGAAGACGTGACAGAGAATTGGAGTGCAATTCATGAAGTAGTTCGCGTGAGAGTTCCCGACGCGAACACTAGTTCGTGAACGCGAACCCTAGTTCGCGTCTGGGAACTTTCTTGCGATTTTTTTCGCGGTGTTTTACGTAGCTAGTCTACTTGTTATGTATGCCTAGTGGTAGTGGAACACCATACATGACCATGTGCACATTCGGGACGAGGTCAGTGTCGGATGGATAACGACTGAGCATAGTGTATCGACTAACAGGGTATTCGAACCTTACCTGTATACGTTGCATGGTTAAGGGGGTTTACTCGGGGTGTTGGATACAGCGCTATCGGTTACCGTGGTTTTGGCCGACCACGGTTTAAGGCTCGCAAGGCCACCGATCCTCTCAAATAGTGGTTACCCCAAATCGGAGATGTTAATTGCTACGTGCTTAGTGTTTAGCATGGTAGTAGTAGTAGTTCATTCACTTAACTTTTGTGCTAATCCCTCCCTCATTAACACATTTCAGGTTGGAAGGCTTGAAACGGGTCGGGCTTGGACGGAGCGTTTGACCATGTGTTTATAATGTTTTTGTTAATGAGCCTAGTTTATGTAATGCCATCTTTTAACTAACACTTTGGTTGTAATATTTTGTGGGACCACGGTTTGTAACTTAACGTAATTGGGAACGAAACTAAATGTTTCCGTAACCTTTTAAAACCCCCTAAATAAGTTATCATGCAATTATGCATAATAGTATGACTCTCCGTCAAGTGATTATTCAAATCTAATCATATTTGCTGTAGTGAATATATTTATTTATTTTCCAAAATTATGTCTTTTGTAACCTATTTTAATTTGTGGACGACGAGATTTGAACCCATAATCATGTCATGGACAACACCTTACATCTTACATTAATACCTATAGACTACTCCCTCCGTCCCACAAAAAATATCCATTTCTCTTGCGCACAAGTCTTAAGAATATAATTATTGGTGGGGTCATTGGTAATACTTTTGATTAAAATATAAAGTTAATTTGGAGAGAGAAAGATAGTTATTAGATAGTTAGTGGTGGAGTCCTTGGAAATTATTGTTAAGACTATTGAGTAAACCCCCATCAATTTGAGAAATGATAACTTTTTTGTGGGACAAAAGTTTAGGGAGAAATGAGTACTTTTTTGTGGGACGGAGGGAGTATAAGTTATGGGTAAATTTTAATTCTTCCTCCGTATCACAATAAGTGTTACATTTGGAGTTTCACGCTTCTTGAGACAAAAGATTAAAATAAGGGTCTTACTAAACACATTAAAAGAGATGAGAGAGAATGTCATAAAAGATGAGAGAGAGAGAGAGAATAAAATACTGCAAGACATTTAATATGAGAGAGAAAGTTAAAAACCATTTTTTTCTTTCATTTCTTTTTATAATAAATATTAATTGTAAATATATTTATTTGTTTCATAATTATATGTTATGGATAATTTTTAGTTTAGATAATATTTACTACTAAAAGTAGCATCTTTCCAATCTTTTCATTTAGACTCGCCCAATTAAAAAAAATATTTTCGTTTCCATCATTTAAAAAAAAAGTCAAATTTTATAATGTGCCTGAAAAACTAGCAATAAGGTGCCTCTTCCGTCACTTTATCGCGGTTTATCTTACGTTACACTTTAGATTATCGTCATGTACTGTTTCGTTTTATCTTACGTCAAACTTTAATTTATTTATTAGTAAGTATTTTATTTATAAAAAAATAAAAATTCTAAATGATTATCTTTAAATACTAACAATATAAAATAAGTAAAATAATTAAATTTGTAAAAAAACAACACATATATGAAATGATTAGTTTTAATTAATAGTATTCAAAAATAAGTACAAAATAAAGAAACAAAATTAACATTTTTTGTGAAAGTGCTTAATCTTTCTAATCATTTTTTAATCATCATATTAAACTAATTATTATATTTATCTTTCCAACATTAAACTAATCATTATAATTTTACTTATTAGTACATTTAGAGGGAGGCCTTAAAATAAGGGTTAAAATATATTAAAGTAGATAATTAGTGGATATTAGGTCCCACTTTATTTGATATCTAATATTGTTACTGTTTTTTTGTGATTTATATTTACAATTTGTTATTTTAAACAAATTGGACTTTTACAAATAAGAAAAGATTAGGTTTGTTAAACAAGTTAAAATGTGGACTGTTAAAGTCAAAACCACATATGTATAGTAATACATAAAGTAGTTGAACTGTTTTAAACCTAACCCTAATTTGGGGTTAATAAACATTTGTGAATTTGCTTTTTTTTCCTTAAAATTTTGGCTATTATAGTCAATATGTACCTGATTCAAATCAGGGTTTGATCATCTATTTTTAAAATCAAAATAGTGACAGATTATCTACTATGGTAAATGTTCAAGGTAGTCCATGGATTTTAGCTAGTCCCAAGGGACAATTAATAGCCCTTGGATCAAGAAAAAATCAAAGGTCAAGATCAAATTCAAACCATACAAGCACATGTGCTTCAATACATCAACATCCCCACCCACCTCCGGCGGCCGGCGGCGGTGGACGGCGTCGGACGGCGGCGATGGGCGGCGGCCGGCGGCCACAGCCGGAGGTGGCCGCCGGTGGTGGTGGTCGTGACTGGAAGCACATGTGCTTGAAACACATGTGTTTTGAAAATAAATGAGTGTATATGTACAGCCAAGCACATGTGTTTCAAGTAATGAAGCACATGTGCTTCATAACGTCAAGCACATGTGCTTCGTGATTCATACACAAATGACTTGCTTGTAAGTTAAATGTGTTCAGGAACAAAAACACATGTGCTTGGCTTTATGAAGCACATGTGCTTCATAATGATATGTTTGTCACTTGTTTTGATTATTTTTCTTGTTAGTGAAGCACATGTGCTTCATAACGTCAAGCACATGTGCTTCGTGATTCAAACACAAATGACTTGCTTGTAAGTTCAGGAACAAAAACACATGTGCTTGGCTTTATGAACCACAAGTGCTTCATAATGATATGTTCGTCACTTGTTTTGATTTTTTTTCTTGTGTAGTGAAGCACATGTGTTTCATAACGTCAAGCACATGTGCTTCGTGATTCAAACACAAATGACTTCCTTGTAAGTTACATGTGTTTAGGAACAAAAATACACGTGATTGACTTTATGAAGCACATTTGCTTCATAATGATATGTTCGTCACTTGTTTTGATTTTTTTTCTGTGTAGTGAAGCACATGTGCTTCATAACGTCAAGCACATGTGCTTTGTATGCTCCCTTGTGTGTTTAGAAACTCATGTTTTTAGTGACTTGAAACACATGTGTTTCGTGACCTGAAACACATGTGCTTCGAAGTAATATGCTGTGTTTTAGTGAATCACATGTGTTTCGTGACCTGAAGCACATGTGCTTCGAAGTAATATGCTGTGTTTTAGTGAAGCATGTGTGTTTTAATACATCAATACCACCACCACCCCATGACCACCAGCACCTTCACTGTCAGCCACCACCACCGCCGCCGGCCGCCGCCGGCGGACGGCGGCGATCGGCGGTGGTCGGCGGCGGGCGGTGGCCGGCGGCCGGCGGTGGCTGTAGGTGGGGGATTTGATCTTGGCCATCTTAATCCAATGGCTAGCATTTATCCCTTGGGACTATGCAAAACTCTTGGACTTCCTAGAATACAACTCTTTCTACTATTCGTAAAATCAAATTAGGGGTTGATCATATTTTTAATTTTTTTTAATAGTCACTGTTTATTTTTTCTTTTAATTTTCAAATCAAATTAGGGTAAAAACAAACTAATGACATTATTTTTGTAGTCACTTTTTTTTTACATATCAAATTGATATGATAGTCAAATTATGCTTTGATTCTACAAGTCAATATGATAGTCACTTTTTTTTTTACATTGGCACTGTTTTGACTTAGATATTGTATTGACATGAACTGAAATGGTTTTTTTTTTTCAAATATCTTTGTAAGAATAAAATCATTCCTTGTGCAAATCACCACTCTTATCAAATGTTGTTTCTGCTACAAATTTGAATACCATTATTAATAGTTTAACTGCTACTAAGTTGTTGTTTGGTAATTATAAATTAAAAAGAAAGAGTGCAAATATATATCTGAAATTTCTATACTTGATTTGATCATATATGAAGATATTATTGCTGAGCATATTGTTCCAAATTTACATAGAGGTGTGTCGAAAGGTAATACTTATAATTCAAAATTTTTAAAACTTTTGATATTTTAAAGGAGCTCGAACCCGGGGTGCTCGCTGGAATAATACGAGTAGGCCTCTGTTGTATCATTTGTCGTTTAAAAAAAATATATATCTAACAATGTTTGAAGATTTTAATAGAAGATAAGGATGATGTTATAACAAATAAAACATAATGTTGTATTTAAAGAAGTGCTTAGAAATTTATCCTAACTTTTATTATTTTGTTAAAGAAATCGTATCATAATCGTTATTTCGTTAAATAGGTTGTTTCGTAATTGTTACATTTACTAACTAATGTTTTATTTAAATTTTCATATTTTATTTGTTATCTTATGTTTATCTTTTTATTTGTATTATTACATAATTTCAAATTTTCTCATATTTATATAATTTGTTAGATCTTATTCTATAATTTGCGTTTTATTAGCATTATATATATTCTTATAGTTTATTTAATAGTCATGCAATTAATTATACTCCCTCCGTCCCACAAAAAACTTCCCATTTGATATGGGCACAAGTTTTAAGGGGATAATTAGTGGTGGGGTCATTGGTAATAATTTTGATTAAAATATAAGATTGGTTTGGAGAGAGAAAGATAGTTAGTGGATAGTTAATGGTGGGGTCCTTAGTAATAATAATATTTTATTATGTGGAGCCCATCAATTAAATGAAATGGGAAGTTTTTTGTGGGACAAAAAATTAATGTCAAATGGGAAGTTTTTTGTGGGACGGAGGGAGTAATTGTTTTATTCTATATAAATTACGTTCAATAAAATTAATGACAGCCCGTGATTTATCACGGGTCATAACCCAGTATTAGTATATGTTTCAAATTCAATTTTTTTATGTAATAAGCTTCATTCGAAATTAAGTTGATTGAACTATAATTCGTTATGAAACTAAAATTTCACACGTTATATGAACCATAACTACAAAATAATTCATTTTCCTCAAAATATAAGTTTCCGACTCGTTTTACGAACCTAATAATCCTAGACTCCTAGTGTGATCTCCCGTTTTGCGGGTTGCACAAAGTCGTTGCGAGTGAACTTCTATAATCACAAGGGGTATATTTTTATTACTCTAAGCATATTTGTTAATGGACACCAGCTTTTTACGACTAAGACACCTCTAGTGGTTTACATATCATATTCCTAACATTTTCTTATCTACCTTCAGTGTTTCAGAAAACGGGCTGGGCGGCCGCCTAGGCGCTGGGCGGGGGGTATCCGTCCCGATTTCCACTTAGCCGGACACATAAGGAGGAGGCGGTCAAAGGGCGGGCTAGGCGATCAAAGGGCGGGCTAAGCGGTCAAACGGCGGGCTAGGCGGTCAAGGGCGGGCTATGCGGTCGCTGGGCTTATCTGTGCTAAACTGGGTTGTGACTTAAAAAATGGTCCAATAAAGTCATTTTTGTAACATCCCGAGACCCGACCTAGAATTTTAAATTACTTTTGATAAGTAATTCTATTTTTTATTATTTTTGTATAAATTATGTGATTTATTTAGAATATAACATATTGTATCTAAAGGGCTAAAAATTAGCATTAACTGTTTTAATCAAGCATGAAAATGATAAATTACACTTTTAGTAAACTTTGAATTACAGTTCTAAAAATATCTTCGTTATTAAAATCTGAGTAAGATAAGTATTTTTAAATAAATCAAACGCGACCTAGACTCTCAGTATTATACTGTGTTAAATGAAATTACATGTGTGGGAAAGGAGTGTGTACGTGTTATGTTTGAGGGCATGTGTCAATTTGGTCTTTCCCTTCCTTCTCTTTGCCAGACACGAACACACACACACACATATCACTTTCTTGAAGCCTTTTTCCCTAATTGAAGATCATAGTTCAATCTCTTCTCAATCATCTCTGTGATTTCGAAATTGAAGCAAGTTTAAAGTAAGATTTCTCCTCTTAAAGCTAGGGTTTATAGTTCTTGATACATGGATGAATTAGGGTTCTTGAGTTAAGTGGGTTTTTGTGAATTTCTTGATGAATCTTGATTGTAATCTGGAATTGATGCATGTTTTGGTGTCTAAATGTGTTCTTACAAGTAATGTATGGATTGTTGTTAGTTGTGGTGCATTTGGTGATGCTTTCATAAAGCCCCATCAATGGTGGATTGGGGAAGATGATGGAGATCTTCCCTAAATTGGTTAAATGTAGATGTTGATGTTCTTGATGTTTTGTTAGTTGATTTATGCATGTTTGAATGGTAATTGTGAAGTATGAAGATCACTAGTTACTTGTTATGAAAACACATAAAATATGGTAGTGTTTGGCTAGGTGGGAATTTAGCCATAAACTAGTTAAATTATTGATTGTTGACTTTGGTCAAATCTGGGAATTGACTTTTGGTCTTGTTTAATTTGTAAGTCTTAATTATCAATTTTTATGTTAACAATGTGTTAGTTGAATGAATTGTAAGCTTGATGGTGTAGGTATCGGCCCATGACCCGTTTGATTGATAGTTGGTGCATTTGACCTATATAAGGTCAAAGTTGGTAAAACTTGTATTTGGATGCAAGTAACTTACTTGATGTGTAATTTTGATGTTAAATATGTAGTCTAACTCATTGGATAGTGTTGTGTGTATTCCCGACTTATTATTGTTGTTTTGACCCGTTTGGGCCTAATGTGCGACTTGGTTAATTGGTATAATGAATTGACTTGTTAAAGTTTTAGACTTTTGTATGGTTATGTGTATAAATACAAGTATTTGGTTATAAACTCTTGTTGCATAATGTGGTCTTAAGCTTATAGTACTTGTTACAAAATTGATGATTTCGGGTGACTAATTCGGTATTCATTTTGTACAGGAAAAGGGAAGGAGCCTCAGTGATTTAAGATCATTGAGCTCGGCACGAGAAGGAAGCTAAGGTGAGTGGACTTAACCTTCTTTCTTGTGTGATGTGCAAAAATTAGGGAATGGTAGAGATTTGAGAAAAAGTGCAGGAATTTGGTATCTGAGGTAGTTCGCGTCGCGAACTTTTGATGGCGATCGCGAACTCGAGTCAGAGAAGTTGGGGTTTGGTCGTGATGTAGTTCGCGGATCGTGAACTCTTAGTTCGCGACGCGAACTCTGAGTTCACGACGCGAACTTTGTCAGGAACAGACTTCTTGGCTGCGTTTCTTTTTACAAGTTTAATTTGGGTCTAGGGGTTAATGGTAGTATGTGCACATGTTTTCTAGAGGTTAGCTATGGTGGTTTTCGGCTACGCTCCGTTACTCTTGGCAGGGGCGATCGGACTCCTTCGTATTCGTTGCGTAAGGAGGGATCACCGTGCCTCTAGTAAAGAAGCCATCGGTTGACTGTTGTTGGCCGACAACAGTTGAAGGTCCTCGCCCGACCGCCGATCCTCTTATAACGTCCAATTGCTTGTGGAAGTTTGGACGGGTTTCCCCTATTGATTTTCTCTTGATTTTCTCTTGAATTTCTAATTTGTTGTGGTTATGCAGATTGATGTTTAATTCTATTCACTTAGCTTTGTGCTAATCCCTCATTTGTTGACTCTTTTCAGGTTGTGGATTTAGCTTGACTAGAGTCGGGTTTTGGAAGTCTGACCGTACTCTGATTTTGTAAACCGGGTCGAGCCTGTTTTTAGTAACACCTTTAAATGATTTATATATTTTGGTTAATATGTAAATGGCCTTTATAATATGTAATAATTAGGATTAATGTCTTTGTCATTCGCTTCCGTTAAATATTTAAAAAAAAAAAAAAAAAAAAAAAATGGCTCTAAGATTGTGGTGTTACAATTTGGTATCAGAGCCTAGGTTTGGCGATGGTTGCACATTTAGGTGTACCATTCCCAAATCTTGGCTCGAGTTGGTCAAACTTCCTTAACTATGGGAGTGGATTAGTCGAGTGAATATGAGTTGTGGTTTAGTAGGAGTTAGTATGTTAGGTACTAACGGTTTAAACTAAGAGTTTGTGAGATGTTGTGTTTGTTACAGGTATGGCCGATAACGATCCCAACCCGTTGGTAATCCCGTCGAACCCCGAACCAGAAATCATTGGTACATCTAGAAATGCAAATGCAGACAGAGAAGATTATATTTTAAGAATGGAAAGTCGATTGGAACACCTCCAAAATCTTGTTGATAGCATGAATCAGAATCAGAATAACCAACCACCAAACATCCCTCGCATGTTTACCCCTACATTATCCGCCCCTACCATGCAAATTCCCACAACTCCAGCCTTTACAATGACGGTTCCCTTGACGTCAACCTCAACCGAACCTCATCCTGTAATGTCACAACCACAATACTACTATGTTAACCCAAGTCAAGGTATACCTCAATATCAATTCCCGAACCAACCTTATCCATTCAGTATGAAACTGAGTTGCACCTTCAAACAATTTTTAGATTGTAAACCCCCTGAATTCAGTGGAAGTAGAGACCCTAATGTCACAATGAACTGGTTGAGGGAAATGGAGAGAACATTAGATGCTTGCGGGTGTGATGACCAACACCGAGTGATGTATGCCACACGAAAGTTAATAGGTGGTGCTATGAATTGGTGGGATGGCTTGATTGAACATTTACCCAAAGAAGTTAAAAACAGTATAACATGGGATCAATTTAGAGAACAGGTGTGTAAGCGTTATTGTAATTCGTTCGAGATGGATAGAATTCGATCTGAATTCTTAAATTTGCGGATGACCGAGAAGATGACGGTTGATGATTTGATCGAACAATTTAATGAGAAATTAAGATTTGTACAACAGTGGGTGCCTGACGAGTCCTCAAAAATAAAGCATTTTATTGGTGCGTTGCGACCCGAGTACCGAATTACAGCGAGGCTCGCAACCACTTTGTCACAGGCCTTCGATTTGGCCAAAACAGTAGAAGGTGATTTGAATACTCGAGATTGGGTGATCAGGGATAGGTTAGAGTATCAAAAGTTTAAGTTTGCACAATCGGATTCCAAACAAAATAAGAAAGGGCAGGGAAATCAAAGGCATGAAAACTCGAATCATATACAGTCAGGTGGTAGTTCAGGTCAGAAGGCACAATGGTGTGCTAGGTGCAGATCTTCTCACACGGGTGGTTGTACAACTCAGACTATGAGATGTGTCAAGTGTGGTCAGTTCGGGCACACGCGGAATGATTGTAGGTTCCCGCGAAATGTATGTTGGAATTGTCAGAAAGAGGGTCACAGGGTCGGTGACTGTCCTACAGAAAGGAAATTGGGTTCAGGGTCGGGGTCGGCGAGTGGGTCGTTATCTTCAACAGGCCAGAAGAGAAAGAATTACCCTCCACCCGAGGGTAGGTCATTTCAGATGATCGTGGGAGATACTACCTCCATTGATGATGATGATATCACAGGTATGTTTCGATAAACTAATTACTTATATGTATGTTAATGGTATTGAAGCAAATTGCTTATTTGTGATTATGAATTATGTGATGAACTGAAAATTGTTTACGTGTGTGTTTACTCCATTAGGAATAAAATATGGTTAGTGTTATATGGATTCAAGTCATAATGCTTATAGTTAAATTGGTGTAATCTTAGGCATTGACTAAGTAGTTCTATGTAGGATTTCTACTTGATTTAAGAAAATTTAATTATTTGCCGTGACCTATCAAGTCACATGTAGTGACTCGATAAGTGTTAGCCGAATTTATTGACCATTGTATATTGAATTATGATTATATTATTAAACGAAGATAGTAGTGGTTTAAAAAGTGAAGACTGACATGTTGACTTTTATTTTGCATGGCCACTTAGTTGAAATACATCGTTGTATGTTTATAAAAATGTTAATTGTTTTCTTTCATGTGTTATAGATGTTAAATAAGAAAGAAAGTTAATGAATTATATCTGAATGATTTCTCCATGACTCGAATTGTTATAGGTTGGATTTTTTTTTTTCTAAAAAAATGCCTTTTATGTTCAATGTGTAAATGAAAATTGACATGAAGAATTAAATTTATATTGATTTTCGTTTATATTGAATTGATTTTCGTTTATATTGATGGATAAATTTTAGAGTGAATATAAAATTTAATAATATTGTGTAATTTTGATAATTAGTGAATTATGATAGTGGATTCAGTAATAATAATTCTAAAATTTTGAGATTTTAACTGCTTAAGAGTGCAAAATTTCGTTGAAATAATAAACAAAAGAGGATATTTGAGAGTCTAAGACACTTAAATGTTAAATTACATTAAACAAAAATAGATTGTCTATGCTTTTTAATGTTTATAATAGTATAAGTGGAGTTATGCGAACCATGACTTGGAGATTGTGATAAATGACATTGCGTAATTATCAACTTTTAAATATAAAACGTGCGAATTATACATACCGAAAGAGTTTACAGTGTGTGATTATCTGAAGAAATTATGATTAATATGCGAATTGCTTAAACAGAAATGACTTCTCGCTAAGTGAATAAATTAAAAACAACGTAACTAGAGAATTTGTCAAATGAGACACCAAGTTTGAAACTATAATGAAAAGAAAATGAGGATTTAATAAATTATAATTTCGATAATGTTAGTAATATAGAGGAACAATAAAGATTGTTATTTTAACTTGTAAATATAAGACAATGATATAATAATATTTGTAAACATGTTTCATTTCTTTTGCGGGTAATCAATGAGATTTCGAGGACGAAATCTTTTTAAGGGGGGTAGATTTGTAACATCCCGAGACCCGACCTAGAATTTTAAATTACTTTTGATAAGTAATTCTATTTTTTATTATTTTTGTATAAATTATGTGATTTATTTAGAATATAACATATTGTATCTAAAGGGCTAAAAATTAGCATTAACTGTTTTAATCAAGCATGAAAATGATAAATTACACTTTTAGTAAACTTTGAATTACAGTTCTAAAAATATCTTCGTTATTAAAATCTGAGTAAGATAAGTATTTTTAAATAAATCAAACGCGACCTAGACTCTCAGTATTATACTGTGTTAAATGAAATTACATGTGTGGGAAAGGAGTGTGTACGTGTTATGTTTGAGGGCATGTGTCAATTTGGTCTTTCCCTTCCTTCTCTTTGCCAGACACGAACACACACACACACATATCACTTTCTTGAAGCCTTTTTCCCTAATTGAAGATCATAGTTCAATCTCTTCTCAATCATCTCTGTGATTTCGAAATTGAAGCAAGTTTAAAGTAAGATTTCTCCTCTTAAAGCTAGGGTTTATAGTTCTTGATACATGGATGAATTAGGGTTCTTGAGTTAAGTGGGTTTTTGTGAATTTCTTGATGAATCTTGATTGTAATCTGGAATTGATGCATGTTTTGGTGTCTAAATGTGTTCTTACAAGTAATGTATGGATTGTTGTTAGTTGTGGTGCATTTGGTGATGCTTTCATAAAGCCCCATCAATGGTGGATTGGGGAAGATGATGGAGATCTTCCCTAAATTGGTTAAATGTAGATGTTGATGTTCTTGATGTTTTGTTAGTTGATTTATGCATGTTTGAATGGTAATTGTGAAGTATGAAGATCACTAGTTACTTGTTATGAAAACACATAAAATATGGTAGTGTTTGGCTAGGTGGGAATTTAGCCATAAACTAGTTAAATTATTGATTGTTGACTTTGGTCAAATCTGGGAATTGACTTTTGGTCTTGTTTAATTTGTAAGTCTTAATTATCAATTTTTATGTTAACAATGTGTTAGTTGAATGAATTGTAAGCTTGATGGTGTAGGTATCGGCCCATGACCCGTTTGATTGATAGTTGGTGCATTTGACCTATATAAGGTCAAAGTTGGTAAAACTTGTATTTGGATGCAAGTAACTTACTTGATGTGTAATTTTGATGTTAAATATGTAGTCTAACTCATTGGATAGTGTTGTGTGTATTCCCGACTTATTATTGTTGTTTTGACCCGTTTGGGCCTAATGTGCGACTTGGTTAATTGGTATAATGAATTGACTTGTTAAAGTTTTAGACTTTTGTATGGTTATGTGTATAAATACAAGTATTTGGTTATAAACTCTTGTTGCATAATGTGGTCTTAAGCTTATAGTACTTGTTACAAAATTGATGATTTCGGGTGACTAATTCGGTATTCATTTTGTACAGGAAAAGGGAAGGAGCCTCAGTGATTTAAGATCATTGAGCTCGGCACGAGAAGGAAGCTAAGGTGAGTGGACTTAACCTTCTTTCTTGTGTGATGTGCAAAAATTAGGGAATGGTAGAGATTTGAGAAAAAGTGCAGGAATTTGGTATCTGAGGTAGTTCGCGTCGCGAACTTTTGATGGCGATCGCGAACTCGAGTCAGAGAAGTTGGGGTTTGGTCGTGATGTAGTTCGCGGATCGTGAACTCTTAGTTCGCGACGCGAACTCTGAGTTCACGACGCGAACTTTGTCAGGAACAGACTTCTTGGCTGCGTTTCTTTTTACAAGTTTAATTTGGGTCTAGGGGTTAATGGTAGTATGTGCACATGTTTTCTAGAGGTTAGCTATGGTGGTTTTCGGCTACGCTCCGTTACTCTTGGCAGGGGCGATCGGACTCCTTCGTATTCGTTGCGTAAGGAGGGATCACCGTGCCTCTAGTAAAGAAGCCATCGGTTGACTGTTGTTGGCCGACAACAGTTGAAGGTCCTCGCCCGACCGCCGATCCTCTTATAACGTCCAATTGCTTGTGGAAGTTTGGACGGGTTTCCCCTATTGATTTTCTCTTGATTTTCTCTTGAATTTCTAATTTGTTGTGGTTATGCAGATTGATGTTTAATTCTATTCACTTAGCTTTGTGCTAATCCCTCATTTGTTGACTCTTTTCAGGTTGTGGATTTAGCTTGACTAGAGTCGGGTTTTGGAAGTCTGACCGTACTCTGATTTTGTAAACCGGGTCGAGCCTGTTTTTAGTAACACCTTTAAATGATTTATATATTTTGGTTAATATGTAAATGGCCTTTATAATATGTAATAATTAGGATTAATGTCTTTGTCATTCGCTTCCGTTAAATATTTAAAAAAAAAAAAAAAAAAAAAAATGGCTCTAAGATTGTGGTGTTACAATTTTATTTGAACGGTAATATTTTAATAGGGTTTTTACCCCCCATCGTAAACTAATAGCCGGTCCATATTCACCTGTTCGTCCGTATTCACCTGTTCGTCTCTCTCGCTCTCTGCTTCTCTTAAACTCGACGTTATTGATTTGTAAGTCCTTCATCCTCAATTCTGTGTCTTTCTCTTGATTATTCCAACCGTGGTTACTGATTTTCGAACTATTTCTGATTTTGGTTACTGATTTTCGAACTAGGGTTACTGATTTCTTGTGTTTGTTACTCGGTTACTCTGTTTATCATCTTTAGTTAGTATTTTACTCGGTTACTCTGTTTATCTAGTGATTTGGTAGATAGTTAGTAAGTAGTAACAATGTAACATGTTATATGCTTATGATTTTGACATTTTGTGGATTATAGTTACTGATTTTGTACTTATGAAAATTTTGTAGTAACATGGAATCAGCATCAAAAAGATTTTGATAATGTTTTTAAAAAATAGAAAGCTATTCGAGTGAAAGAGTATGTATGTAGGTGGGCTTATGAGGCTGGGATTCCACATCATGCAATTGATAGGGATAGCTTCAAAATCATGGCGGAGGCATTCGGTCAATATGGACCTCGAGTTCCCGTTGTAAGTAAATATGAAATAGGAGAGAGTTATCTTAAAAAAGAGGTTGCAAGAATTAAAGATTTGTTGAGAAACAAATATCTAGAAGATTGGAAAGCAAACGGATGCTCAATTATGACCGATGCATGGTCTGATAGAAAAAGGAGGAGCATAATGAATTTGTGTGTTAATAGCAAGTTAGGTACTGTTTTTTTGTCATCTAAAGAATGTTCCAGTGAAGCTCACACAAGTGAAGTGAGTTCATATTTGAGTATGTTGATGATTGTATTGAAGAAATAGGCCTCGAATGTGTAGTTCAAATTGTTATCGATAATGCATCTAATAATATGGGAGCTGCTAAGTTGTTGAAAGAAAAGAGACCAACAATCTTTTGGACGTCGTGTGCTACACACACTATAAATCTAATGCTTGAAGGTAATAAATTTAAATGTTTATAACTTAATATTTTATAATATTGTTGTTTTATTTATAACTTAATTTTTTTAAGGTATTGGTGGGCTACCGAGATTTAAGAGAATTATTGATCAAGCAAAAAAGTTGACGATCTTCATATATAGTCACCACAAAAATTTGTCCATGATGAGAGAACATACAAAGAAAAGGGATATTGTGAGACCCGGAGTTACAAGATTTGCTTCCGCTTTTCTTACTCTACAAAGTTTGGCGGATAAAAAGGCTCAACTAAGAGGAATGTTCACTAGTGATGAATGGGAGAAATGTAAGTTTTCCAAGACAGTTAAAGGACAAGCCGCTTATGCAACCGTGATAGTTCCCGCATTTTGGGCCGGTGTCACACTATGTTTAAAGGTTTTTTCACCATTAGTCAAAGTTCTCCGAATGGTCGATGCGGATTGGAAGCCTTCCATGGGTTTTATATATGGTGAACTTATGAATTCAAAAAAGGAAATCATGGAAGCTATGAGTAATAACAAAAAATCATATGATCCTATTATGTATATCATTGATAAAAAGTCAAATGGTAGCCTTGATACACACCTACATAAGGCGGCATATGTGTTAAACCCATTCTATCTTTATAACAATATGGAAATCCAGGGTGATGCCGATGTACAAGATTCGGTTGTTGAGCTTGTACGTACGTTATATCCTAGGGATGTCGATATGCAAATCAAAATACTATCAGTTGAGTTGCCTATGTATTTGGAGAAAGTTGGAAAATTCGATCGGGAATGTACAAAGAAAGCTTGTTCGGTCAATGATGAGAACTTTTCTCCAGGTAATTCATTTATAATTCGTGTATTTATTTTATAAAGTAAAAAAGAATCATCAATTCAATAAATTTATTGTTATATTATACATTGTAGCAACTTGGTGGTTATCATATGGTGGTGAAACACCTAATTTGAAAAAGATTGCTAGAAGGATACATTAATACATATCTTTTTTTAACATCTTAGATACATACAAAAAAGAGAAACATGATAGAAGTAGAGAAATTGAACAATCTTGTTTTTGTTCAATTTAATTCAAATTTGATGGAGAAGAACAAAAAAAGAAAATAGTGAGATCGTGAAATACTTCTAGCGGATGAAGATGCAGACGATGATGGGGTTGAAGAATGGATTGATGATCGTGATGAAATTGAGCCGGGACTACCTACTAATGTGGTTAGTGAAGCCATGGGTGCCGAGGAAGTATTAAGAACTCGGACAAGTGCTAGAGTTTCTAAACGAAGAATTTTTGATGTAGAATTCGAGTCGGTAAGTGAGGAGGATGTATGTGAGCAGGTTGAATATGAGTCCGATGGAGTTGAAATTATTGAGCAACATGGGCAAAATGAAGATTAAGCAATCTAATATTTATGTTTGAACCTTTTAGTAGTTTAGTACTTAAATTGTTGTGAACTTTGAACTTTATATTTGAGTTTTTGGAGTATTTGAACTTTAAACATAATTAGTATTTTGATATTTATATGAATTATATTATATATTTTCAAAATTTATAATTTTTACATGTAAAAAACCCAATCCGATTAATCCCCGATTAATCCCCGCCTAGACCGATTAATCTTATGCGGGGTCTACCGCCTAGCGACTTTGGAAACCTTGTCTAGCTTGGTACTTATATGCACTATTACTTTTCATAAAATCATAATCTAGCTATTAACATAGTTTCAAGTTTCAACCCAAGATCCTCAAGTGTAAAAGAAGTAGTGGTTACATTTCATAAAACAGCAGATGCCTCTATAACAATGTAATCGATATCACCTTTTTGAGATCCCATTCACAAGTAAAACAGTTGTCATCAGTCACGTGTTTAAAATGAAATTAAAAGTCCTCATCATCCGAACTTGAACTTGAAGTCGAATAATCCATTTTTCGGTCTTTTAAAGCCGGAAACAATTTATCCCTAATACTCGGCCACGCCCGACCCGATGAAGATTCCTTTAAAGTTTCCTTTTTCCCAACCGCCGTTTGATTAACCGCCTCTTTCTTTTTAATATTAACCTGAATAGTTTTCTTTATCTCAACACAAACTTTGTCCAAAAGCTTCAAAAAACTGTTGACAATAACAAACAATCTCAGCCCTTCATCTTTGGCCGAATTCCCATGGAAATAATCCCCTGTGCTCTTCACCAGCGCCATTATCCTCTTCTCCTCTTCAAGCATCCACAAAATCTCCTTCTCCGCATTTTCCATAAAATCATTAAACGCCGAACAAAATTCTTTCGCTTCTTCACTCGTATTCAGTTCATCCATTATTAAATCCTTTGTTTTCTTCATCATATTTGATAATTTTAGCACCGTTGATGTAATATGATCGCCATCAATAGCCGCTGCTTTTTTCACATCATCAAGTTCTTTATTCAAGTGTGACACAACTTCAAGCCCTAGTTTTCGGTGATATTCTAATGATTCTTCATTCTCTTCAACATTTTTATTTTTATTTCTGTTTCGGGCAGCTTTATGCCCTTCTGACCGGATTATTTCTTGAACTACAAATGTCAAAAGTGTCGTTTTGCCATCTGTCCCTTTAACATCTGATAATTTCAAAAGGGTATCCAATTTAATCGCTTGGGCCCCACCGCGATATGTACCAACATTCATGCGGTTTCCCGTTTTCAAAACTGCTTCCAGAAGCTTCAGGAACAGTCTACTGTTTTTTAGCTTTGTGCAAGCTACCTGTGACAAGGGTAAAATGGTCTTTTTATTCTAAAATAATGAAAATAACTTTATTTTGTACCTCTAAAGTGAGAAACGCCTGTTTAAGTGGAGTGGAATCTTCATGGAAAGAACTCATGAACAATAAAGCTTCTAAACGTTTAAACACAAACGGGATATCAATCACAAATTTGAGGAATCGTTCGGCGGGCCCCAAAAGCGCCAGGTCACCGTTATATAAACGAAGTTTTAATTCTTCTTCTTGAGATGGTGGCATTTTTATTAGAGTTTCAATCAGTTCTACAGGAAGATCCGTACCTAATAATATGTATGGATTAAATTTAATCAATAAATTAAATAAGCACCTGAAAATGTACAACAATAATAACCAAATAGGTCCAAAAACGACGGATAATTTCACATACGTTCTTGCAAACTTCATTATTATTAGGTATATATCCTCTAAATTTTCACATATATCATTTTACCTAATAACTATATTTAAATCTTCTGAAATTTTAAAAACATTAATCATAATCTGAATTAATGGTAAAATACCATAAATACCCTTGATGAAAGAAAATGCTGGGTCAAGTTTGGAAAGAAAATACCCTTTGACGAAAAAAACCTTTGACCTTTAATACTCCCTCCGTCCCTAAATAAAGTTCCCATTTCTCTTAGGCACAACTTTTTAGGAAATAGTTAGTGGTGGGGTATTTGGTATTACTTTTGATTAAAATATAAGATTTGATTGGAGAGAGAAAGTGTTTTAGGAGATAGTTAGTGGTGAAAGTATTGGTAATAATATTATTATATTAGGTGGGGCCCTTAAGTTTGAGAAATGGGAACTTTATTTAGGGACAAAATTTTGAGGACAAATGGGAACTTTATTTAGGGACGGAGGGAGTAGTATTTAGGGCATGTTACCATTTATTTAGATTAAGAGTTATGCTTTTTAAATTTTAAAAAATTAAAATATTATTAGATTAGCTAAAAGGATACATGTGAGAATTTTGAGGTTTTCGAAGGATATATACTTAATAATGAAGTTTGCAAAGATATATACGCTATAACGGAAGTTTGCAAGGACGAAATTATCCCTGTTTTAATTACCAACTAAAAACTAGTAATTATCAAAACAGAAAATTGCATAATGGACATTTTGTTGGAAAACAAGTGGTTCTTAAAATATTTTGCATAATTAAAAAAAAAAAAACATAATAAAAAAATCACCTTCCTTAAGGGCATAACAGGCTTTTTCGGTTGTGACACTTAAAGCTTTTAGAGTAATTGCCAAATTCTGTGCTTTTCTGGGATCAATAATCTGAATAAGTTTTGGTTGAGAATTCAAATTTGATGATTTTACGCCTTCGCCCTTGCCCTTGTTTTGTGTGGAACCATACCCAAACAGACTTGCCATCATCTCTTCATCAAATCTGTCCATTTTATAATTTAAAAAAAAAACCTCATTTACTTTTATGTAAACCAAAATTTAACAGCAAAATTAAAGGTACTCACTGGAACGATCCGGCTTTAATTTCATTCCAAACCATGGATTGATCAGGATTCATGTTCATCTTATCCCAAAACAGTGGTTTTAACTTGGCTTTGTTGTTATTAGAACCACCAGATGGATCATTTTCCTGTTTAGAAGTAGAACTTCCTGCTGCTTTTTTGTTTCCTGGTTTTGGTGGATTAGGTGGCCGGCGACCACCGCCTGGTGGTGGTGGCGGTGGTGCTTTTGGGCCGGGTGGTGGTGGTGGTGGTGCTGTTGGGGCGGGCGGCGGCGGTGGTGGTGGAGCAGATGGTGGCGGTGGAAGTGTTTTTCCTGGTGGGAGTGGTAAGTTTCCAATTTCTGGTGGTTGAGAAGAAGGATTGATAAAAGAATTGGTTGTGTTTAGTGAATTAATTGGATCTTTATTAGCTTCAACTGGTTGACTTGTTGGAGTACCTGAAATCAGAACTTTTTTTATTAATAACAGAGTATTTTAATTTCGACCCGTTTAAATACGAATGGGTTAGGATTTATATCTAATGGGTCAAATTAAGAATAAAAAAAGGACAGTTCAAAAGCCACACAATGTTTTTTTTTTTAGTTGCAAAATACTATTTTATTTAAAAATAAAAAATATGTTGAACTGGTACAATTTAGTAAAAATATTTGATGTAGTAATCATTTACAAAAAAAAAAAAAAAAAAAAAAAAAACATTTTAGTTCTGGAAACGAGAAATTTCTCTAGGTGGCAATTTCAACCCATTTAAATATGAACGGGTTGGTTCAGATTATGTTATACAAAGAAGGCAGACCGAAAGTTGCCATTTTATTCAAAATATTAGATTTTTAATTAAATAATACATAAACTATGTAGAAAGATATTTGATAAATTAAATCTTTATAACTTGGAATTCTGGAAAAGAAAGTGTTTCAGGCCACCCTAACCTGACCCGACCCGTTTCATTCTGTATAAAGATAAACATTTTGACCCGTTATCCAACCCACCCATTTTTCCATACAGTTTATACCAGACCTGGGCCTATGTTAACTACCGGCTTTTCGTCTTTTTCTGCACACTCTGTTCCCACTTTCTGTTTCTCACCACCAACACAACAAAACACTAACAACACAAAAAGACAAAGTGTTGCAATTGCAGTCGAAACAATAATCCCTATCAATATCAAATGATCAGCTGGCTTTTGTTCTGCTTTTATACTGACCCGAAATTCACTTTTGTCCACTTCCTTTTCGAGAGCTGCCCGAGATGCCTGTTTTCGGGCAGGGCCCAATGACCCGTGTGGGCGGGCCTGCTTTCTTTTGAAACTTTTTCTTGGATGAATATTATGAATGTAGAGTTTATATACAAATTCTTGACATCCATCTTTACAATTAACACGAGATGGGAATCTTTTGGATTTTAAAGAGAGAAAAAGAGATTGTTTCAGTTGTGGGGGTAGATTGGTAATTGCATTGTGAACAAGTGTTTTTCTTGATATCTTTTTGTTATCATTTGTATAAAAGTTGGAATTTTTGGTGATTTCTTCAAGCTCTTTTCTGCAGTGTATCCACACTTGCTCTGCCTGAATGAAAAACATTAGATTAGATGAAGCAATAATATTATTGTCAACTGTGGCTGAACAAGACGTTACAATATAAGGAAACTAATTAATTAATAATAGAAAACAACTAATTAATTTAAAAGTGGCTTCATACGAACAATTCACATAAAAATCAAACTTTCAACCATCATTATTTTAACAACAAAATCATGCACACAAACATGAATTAAAAAGTTGAGGGATAATGAGGAATCATACAGTATTTTCATCTATTTCTTCAAAATTCCAATGGCCATTGTTATGAGAGGAATCTTCCTTTGCGATTTTGTGATTTTCTTCAGAAAAACCGGTCACCAACATGCAAAGAACAGCTAGAAACATACCTAAAAAATGGACACTTTTCGCGCCCATTGGGACTCATTTTGCGATTGTTACTACCAATCTCCAACCAAACCGCAAAGAATCTCACAAAATCCCCAATTAAAATCGAATAGAACTCGGAATTAATTAATTAACGTTTGATACGATTAGGGCAACATTGATCAGGTAGCCCTAAATTGCAAATTGAAATAGAAATTAATGTACCGATTGATTCCGAAACTTAAACAGAAGATTGACCTCAAACAGGACGCGAAATTAATAATCAATCTCACAAAACCCCAATTAATATCGAAATCAAACTCGGATATAATTAACGTTGGCTCCGATTAGGGCAAAATAAGGTAGCCCTAAATGCAAATTGAACCAGAAACTTATTACCAGCTAACGGAAGATTGATTTGGAAACATAAACAGATGATTGATCTCAACAGGTGAATGCTGAAGATGAGCTGCTAAAATTTGATTATGTTATCAAAAGTTTTTTTTTTCCTTTTCTGAAAAGAAGAAATTATGTTGTGTTTTGATCCGAAGATTTTCAAGCGGAATGTCCGAAAACCCTTGCAATGTTGGAGGATTGGGTAATGATATAGATTAGGAAAATGCTAAACCCCTCAGGGCTGTCATTAAGAAGGCAAAATACACAAAAGACAACAATTTTAGGAATATTACTTTTTTAATCAATGTACAAATTTTTTATACATGTTAGTGACAGTAAGAGCTGTCATTAGCAAAACCCTATAGATTATAGACAAAATATTTTATGGATGGTATGAATACTTTTGATCGTTTTTTATGGGTGCAAAGAATCAGAGCCTAAAGGCTATCGTCCAAGATTAGTAGTCGTTAATTCGGTTGGTTTTATTTGAAGGAATGCATAAAAGAAAAGAAAAATCTGAGAAATAAATAGGAGGGATCTTTAATCAGTTGTTTGGTTGGTTGGTTTATTCCAAACCAAATTCTTAAAAATTAAACCTGTTTGCACTACTTTAAAAATCAAATCAGTCCGAACCGAATTATAATTCGCTTATCCGGTTTTTACACTTTGGTTTTCATTTTAATACAATTTTCATTGAACAAGATTACAATAATATATAGCATAAAAATATTATTAAGTTCGAGACGTACACATCCAAAACGACAAATACATAAAAAAAACACTTTAAAATTTACAATCATATATCTAAAAGTTTTGACATCAACTTCATCAAAAATTCCAATACTCAAAAAATATTGATCGACTGATACATTTAAAAATGAACAATGGTCAACATATGCATATAATAAATTTAGAGAAGATGAGTGTCTTAAGTGCTTATAATTCAAACAAAAGCAGTTGCCGCACCTTGAGGATTTTGTTTTCTTCGACTAGAAGGACTGGAGGATGGGAAATGTTGACATGTGTTTAAAAGCGTGGATATGTCGAGTGAGTAGTGAGTGACTAATGTTATGGCCTATGAGTTTTGTGTAATAAAATTATCAAGTTAATTGATTTTAATCATCGCGTGCTTATAAATTTACAGGCTTAAGTAATTAAATGAAATGCCTACTTTTTTTTATACTTTATTTGAATTTCCGCATTAGAAGTCAACCAGATTATTACTTCATTTGTTTTGTCAAAGTAAAATTACCTCTTAGGTTTGGTCTTATTTGAAAGGTGTTCTTAATGCTAGTTTTGTTTAAGTAAAAAAAGAACATAAATTGTTATCTATTACATACTTTTATTTTCTGTTTGATCTAATCCGTACCCTTTTTCCAATTGTCTCTATGAAGGAAGTATATTATACTCTTGACGAAGGGTTTCGGAAAAAAAAAAAATTTTGCAAATTTTCTTTTCTATTCATGTAGATACCCAACATGCATAACCTATGAATTCTCTTTATTCATATCATCCATTAATTTTGATACTACTTCCGATTTAAAATAAGTGATATATTTTCCTTTTTGAGGGCGATTCAAAATAAATGATACACTCTTATATTTTATCTTATTTGGTAAAAAAAGATAGTGTAACACACACTCGCTAACTATCTATATAGTGGAATGGTTCATTTACCTTAGTTTTACTTTTAAACATCATTAGTTTCATTTTATTTAAAAATTGTACTCATTCCCTAATCGCTACTGACCATCTAATTAATCTGAAATAACCCTGTTATTATCGTTTGGCCTAAGAAATCATGAAAAGAGACTTATTTTAATCGGAGGGAGTATATTTATTGATTGAGTAGATACCTGAACTAAAAGGGGTTCCGCTATACTTCTCTCCTTGTCCCTCCAGTTCCCGTGGATCGATGATTCAGAGGTTCAATTGTGTTAGGGACGAATGAGTGATGGTTAGTTGAGCCTCAAATGCTTTTCCCTTCACAACGGCCATGCTTCCTTCTTTCTGTTTTCAAATAATTCCTTCACTATATTCTTGGTTGATATTTAAATACTGCTTATTGTTTGATAAATGTTTTCTCAAAATATCAGTGCTTTCTGGAGTACACATGAAGGATTTGAGTCGTATAATCATGAAATAGCCAAGTGGTTGCTGATATCACATTTGTTAGCTCATCTTATGTCGGTAAGCAATCCAAGTTAAATTTAACCCTGGTAGGTGTTAACTTTTGGGAATATCAGGTACGCACTACAACTGTTTGTTGAAATGTCTCAAACAACCATAACCACATGATCATGTTTCTTTATGAAATTAATCACTTGTGATGTTAATTTGAAATTAGTTATTGATAATTATTAAATTCTTGCTAAAATTAAGGCATTTGAGCCCGAGATTAACAAATGTCAGTTTATACAAAAAGAAATCAATGTTAGACATTTTTCTACACCTAGAACTTTTACCAAATTGTAATGGACTTCCACTTCTAACATTTGATGTAACAAATTCTTTTTTCATATTCGTTCTAAGTAATTACACACCCGTGATTAGTTGATAAAATATAGATAACATATTTAGCTTTTATTAGATTAAGGTAATAGGAGTAACAAAAATAATTAATTGCTGAACATATTATATATTAGCGTATGATATTACAAATGAAAATTGAATGTTAACATAATAAAAATTCATCTATCTAATAGCATATAAAAGGAGTATAAATACTTGATATTAATGAAACTTTTATCATGATAAGAATATCTGTTTTAATGTCTAAATTTAAAATATTGTCTAATTATGAACTGTCGAGAAGAAATATTAGTTGAATGGAAATAAGGTTTTGTGAAATTTTATACGGAGTATATTACAAGGATGTTATTCTTCAACTCTTACAAAGCCAATTATAATTGGTACACAACACAACACAACCATCCTTTTTTATTTAATATTATACATTTCGATTTGATTGTAAAATAGAATAACAGAACTTGGCTGCCAGCTCAGCTTTCTGTTTGTGATCTTAGAAGAAAGGGATCCAGTTCAAAACACCATCAACAAAATCATTGAGTGAACCCCCAACACTCATGTCTGTTTGATCATCAAACGGGAACGGTTCAAGCATTTCAGATGCTTCCAACAGCTCATCAATTGAAATTTCAGGTTTTGAACGTTCCAACGGGACAATAGTTGTATATTTTCGTGGATCAGGTTCGTATGCCTGCAGAAAGATCGTACATTATGCTTTGTGGGTTGTACTCTATGCGTAGAAAGTTGTACCTTTGAGAATGCCGTACCTGATCAGCATGAAGTTTTCTTACGAACGTTTTGAAAATCCTAAAATTTTTCTTTTTTAGTAGCTCGGGTCCTAATCGAAGGTAAGTCAAAGCTTCCATTTTGAGTTTTGGTGGCCCGTTTCGGTTGACTCCATTTGGCCTGACATTTAAAAGGATTTGATTGTAAGCAGTACGATCATATCGTTCAAGTGCATTTTCACCTGCCATAAGAACTCCCTCTCTTTTCACACCACTAAACACCTGTTTTTACACATTTCAAACGTCGTCAATTTACCATTTTTTATACGGTAAATTTACCAATTTTTTAACTCGCTTATTAAAAGGTAACATAAATACAGTTTGTTACATCTAGAGCAGCATAATATATCAATTTTGACAACGTAGTATATGTAAATTATTCTTATCCGCCTTGTAAAAAAGATAACATATATACAATTTAATATGCCAATTTTTACATCTTGAGGCATGTAAAATTTTCTCTCTCATAAAAAAGATAATCTAATATATACCAACTTTGACAATTTGCGGTATGTAAAAATTTTCATATTTTGCCTATTGTTCCCCTAAATCTGATTTATTTTACGGAGAAAAAGTTTTAAATACTCAACATTATCATCAAGCAATAAAAGTTTTAAATACTCAACATTATAATATATGGATAGAGTGAGTTTATTTTAAAACTAATAAAAACTTGAGATCCAAAATTCACATGTGAACACGTTTTAGCTCACATGTGAACCTTAAAAAGTTACAGCCCTTGAATTTTTTATCCAATGGCCCAGAAGAGTTGTGCATTCTCAAGTTTTATCAAGTTCTCAAATGGATTGGTGTATATTTGTTAAGAATTTGCAAGTTTTAATTTGTATTTATTGAACCTGTTGAACGAGTTGTTGAGGTGCACTTTTTGCAGCTGCATCTTGTTCAGAGTTCCTCATTTCGAGACAAGTGAAATTAAAAGTGGCATAATGCCTTGAAAGCATGCGTGCAATTGGCCGATATCCGTCTCTATCATTCAAATTGTAATATCCAGCAGTTACTTCTGCAGCATGGCTATCATCTTTGTACCACCAATGGATCCCTGATATCTGTTTCATCATCTACCATTAATATCTATTTACATACTTTATTTATTACTTATTATTATTATTACCTTGGTAGCTAATTTGACTTTACAACCCAAAAACGCTTTATTTGCTTCATCCAAAATCTGATCACCATGAATGATCAACTTGTTGGAATACCAAGTCAAGAAAAACTTGCCCTTTTCAGTTAAATAACCTTTTGATCCAAAAAAGGCGGTTGCATCTGGCTTATCATTATATTCTCCAGCATCATCCGGCAACCCCCATTCTGGGTGTCCCGCATTCGTTGCAGCCTCTTCAAAATCCGCTTTTAGATATTTGTCATAACACTGCAAATGCCAATACCATCATGTATGTCATGGTTGACAAGTCAACCAAAGTGGTAAAATCAGTGAAAGTTTGTCTCACCTGAAATTCACCGATGCCAGGGAAAACCCAACCTTGGTTTTGCGGGTAGGAGGGGTACCTGAGCTCGCCTGCGGGACCCAGTCCGACCTCAATATCAGTAAACAGTTCTGCTTCCAAAAGGTCAACCATGTTCTCTTTAAAGCTCTTCATGTAGTCACTGTATAGCTGCATACATAACACATCATAAATAAATGCCTTGATTTCATAAAATAGTAATAAAGTTTTATAAGTGTTCCTCACTCAAACATTACTTTGACTCCATAATAATAATTAATAACTAAGTTTCAAAAGTTTTTAACTAGTATGTGTAGATCAACTAGCCACCAAGGGAATCCTTGGAGGTTTTCTTTCACAAGGTCTACTGTCCCATGTGGATGTTGTTGTCCAACTCGAACCACTAACTAACTAACTTGCCGTTCAAAATATAAAATAAGTTTCAAAAGTGTTCTAATCATGTGAAACTTACAGTTTATCAGGTAATATTACCTAAATTTATATATAAAAATCCATTAATAATCCAAAATAAGCATTAAAAACGAAAATATATTTCATTTCATAAAAAACAAAGTTATTACATTTCAAAATGAAAAGTTTTTAACGCGGACTGTTAATAAAATTTTATACATAAATTTGGGTAGTGTTACCTGGTAACTATAGAACATTTTTAAAACTTAATTATTATTATAAAGTTAAAATAAAGTTTGAGTGACATAAATTTGGAAACTTTATTACTATTTTATAAAATTAACCCTAAATAAATCTATGATTCATGATATGCCTTTTAATGTGAAGTTTTGAGTTTTTAATCAAGTCAATATGACTTTTTAAATACTATAAAAGCCTAACCTGAATAGCAGTCCTCCCACCAAAAAGCGGCTTATCATCGACACCAATTGTCAAATACTCAACATTCCGAGTTCCCGATCTATTTGTATAGAAAATATCGGGATCCGTTTCTCCAACATCCCGAACCCATTTGGGGATGGGAATATTCACCACATCACCAACATTCCCACCACACTGATGAAACGACATCACAACTTGCAGTTTCAATTTACACTCTTTTACAAGCTCAAATAATGATTTGTAAGCACTCCAATCGTACTCTTTTGGCCCTTTTGATTCCACAATTCCCCACCACACGTCACACATTACACCATCCACACCTGCTGAATGTAACTGCTTTAACTGCTTTTCCAGCCCCGCTTTGTCTTTCAGAACGTTGTCAATTGTTATGATATCCAACTGTTGTTAAATTATTATAAGTTGCAATAAAATTTTGGAGAAAAATTAATGAAAGTTATATACCTGAAGCATAACGTAAATTGGGACATAGTTTGCTAGCATTTTGTTTTGCTCGTTAAGAGGGGTTGATGCCTGCATTTTGTCAAGTGTGAGAGATGGATGATTGTATGAGTGTTGAGTGTAGTTTCATTTGAAGTGTTCTTTGCCTTTTATAAGGTAATAAAACATTAAAATAGTTCTTTAATTGGTAAAAAAAATTCTTTTAAGACCGACCAACTCATTTTATATAGGGGTGGCAATTCAGGTTGACGTGTTTAGGTTCGTAGGTTGGCGAGTCAGAAATGATCAATTTGAAAATGACTTGTTTATATAAACGAGTCAGATATCTCAACCCCAACTTGTTTAACTACAATCCAAACCTGACTCATATAACCCATTTAATTAAACGGGTTAAACAAGTTAACAGGTTAAACGAGTCAAACATGTCAAAAATGTTGTTATTTTCCACAAATTCATAACACAATATACAAAAACAACAAATTATTAAGTAGTTATATAAGGTTTATCTAACTATTAGTTACGTTTGAACTACTAAACTATAAATTAAGTGTAAATATATATATATTTTTAAATATATTTTAATAATTAAACGGGTTGGCGGGTCAACCCATTTAAGTTATTTATTGACCCGAACCTAACCCATTTAATAAACGGGTTAATTGAGTCTACGCGAGATTGACCCAAAACTTTTTTACCTCAACCCAAACCTGTTTATTTTCGTGTCGGTTTTTGATCGGATTTCGCGTCGGGTTAGAATGTGGACAAAAAGTAATTTCGGGCAACCCGACCCGCTACCCAACCCGCTCATTTTGCTAGATTTACTTGATAGCACAAGGCCGGTGGCTCTTTTACAATTAAGTACAAGTTACTGCAACATTATGATGTTGAATATGACATTCGATTTTAAAAACTTGGACCGTTATGGGCAATGGGACCGATAATAGATAATCACTACATATTGTTTTTGTGTTTTTTCATTTTATATAAACACATGTGATATATATCATTGATATTTAGGACCACATAATCATGATAACATTTTTGTGTTCTCTCTTTCAGCTCATAACCTGCTGCCATCTCAAAGAAACTTTTTCTGCATTCCAAGAGGTATCATTTTTCAAATTTTACAACTTTTTATTTTTATATTTCATGTGGTTACTATTTTACCCCTCTCCCATAAATAGTCAAATTAAATGCAATCACAATATAAATATTCTATGCCAAAAATGATACTTTTAAGCAACCGTACCTTTTGTTCTTCAAAAGAAATTTCTGTTGCTAAAGCATGAGGCTTTCTGATGATTTTGTGAAAACTGATTATCGGGTTTTCCCCAAATTGATGCTTAAATGCTTGCATGCTTTTTTGTGTCGTTTTAAGGTTTAATTCCGGTGGGCGGCATAACTGCTGATTAGGCGGCGAAACACCTAGCTTCTGGCTTGCTATACTTGCCATTGTGAATTAAGAACCCTTTTGAATGAAAGGGAGATTTATACTTATTTTTTAATAGCTATAGATATAAGAACTAGAAGATAATGGTTATTTGTTATATTTGATTGAATTATTATGTTATGTGGTTGTGGGAACTTGTTGGGGAGGTCTCATGAGGATCAATCAATCCATATGTCGATCGATTGTACTTCCTTTTGCATGCATACATACATATGAATGTATGTATGCCTACCATTTCTTGTTTGCCTCTCTTTTGTATTTTTCTTTAATTTGTTTCCATTTGTATTGTTTTTTTTACAATGATGTTGTGATTTTTCGTAATATTTTACGTGTGTAGTGTACGTTAATACATCGCTATTGTAGTGGCGGAACCATGATTTTAGATATGGGTACGAAGGGTTGGTCCAATCAATTTTTTTAGTTACTAGGCATAATCTTATAAATGAGCCCCTAGTCAAATAAGTAAAATTCTTTTGTTAAATTAAAAGAGTCGGCCCATTCCTCATTTATATGTCCGGTATTTTTACTTGTGCTATTTAGTCCGTCAATTATTGAGTTTACCATGATTTACAGACACACATATATGTATACCAATTTTTTGAAAATAAACCCCTAAATTTTATGGGATCTGGACGACTACCATGCTTGTGGATATGTATTGTTAGCGACAAATTTTGATAATATGAAAGTTATCATATGTATATTGGTTATGGGTATGAATATAGGACCATATACGTCCATTTATGTTGTATTATTGAGAAATAACGTTTTGGTTGTATTTTAGCAAGTATGGGCATATCTGTATTTATTAGGCATGTAATATATAATGCTACGAATATGTTAATGACTCTTTTTTTTTTTCTCTCTTTTTGATGGTTAGCACATAACACAATACATAAACATATAAACAAAGAAGCGACAGAGAGTAAAAATGTATATATAAGGCAGTAAAAATGTAAATATTAGCTTATTGAAGTTTTCATAAGTTTACAAGCATGATTTTTCTTGCTTATGAATCTGAGCTTATTAACTTAATAGACCAATAAGCTAATAAGCTGGAGAGAAATAAACTTATGAACTTGTTAAACTTCAATAAATTAATAAATCAGAAAAATAAGCTAAACAAACACCTCTTAGCCTCAAATTTTGTGTATGCCGATACATTGTAACCATAAATAAAACACAATGCAAGTTTGTTGGGTAACCATAAATTATTGATGTGGGGTCATCACTCCTTTGTCTTCATCTTACCATCTTATATCGTACACGAGATTATAAGATATAAGACCCGTAGAATTATGTCGGTTATCATGAAGAAAAAAAAAGATGTAATGTGGTTTAATTTACAATTAGTCGATAAAGTTTTCATTCGCAAATTGGAACATTTGGCACAATCTCTACCACAATCATCACACAAATTTTTGGCTTATTTTACATTTGTTAATTAAGTTATACCCTCAAATATGTATTAATTTTTTGTATATCATCTTTGCATGTCTATAAACCATTTCCAAGATAGCTGAGTTGTAGAGCTGTCTAAAAAACAAAAAACTAGACTTTGAAACTTCCTTGGTAAACACTTTATGATAACTAGGAAAAAAGTCTAAAAATGACCACGATCGGATTGATCGGGTTTCGGGTTTGTTGAGTTGACCCGATCGGGTTGGTCGGGTCACAATTGAGTTAGGAATTTTGGTAAAAATTAAAGAAATTATTTAATATATTAAATTTTATGAGATTTTATTTAATACTTGTAGTTATTAATTGATTTTTATTGAATACTCTATCATATAATTTGCTAATTAATTGATTTAATAGTAAAATATTTTAATTTTTATAGGAAATAAAATACTTAAACTTTAAGCGGGTCAACCCGAACCCGACGAAGGTAAGAAATTCTAACCCGAAACCCGACCCGATAACGAATCGGGTTGGTCGGATCGGGTTAAAAAACCCGATAACAACATGGAACCCAAATAGACCCGATCCGCTGGTTCGGGTTCAAGTTGGGTCGGGTCAACCTTTGAGCACCCCTAGTGGTGTGTGTGTTTTGAAAGATATATGATATTTATACAAATGGTGATATACTATACAAAGATTAATATGATAGAACTATCCAAACTATGTAATATTTAAATCTTTCAGAATCAGTTTCAGTTGGTCTAGATTAATTGGCTAATAGCTTTGGGTTTTCTTTTAAGAGATCTTGGGTTCAAGACTTGTTGAAGGTAAAATTTGAAGATAAAAAAAAGTGGTGAGATTTATTTCCCGAAAAAAAGAAGATCGGTTCGAGGAAGGCATATTGCCCGTTTGGATGACACTGCTAACTCGAACCATTAACTTACTAACTTGCCGTTTAAATATAAAAAAAACTCGCCGTTCAAAAAAAATTAATCTTGCGAAAGCTTTCCTTGATTACATAAATACACCTCAGTCAATCATGGGGCTGCTTAACGATTTAAAGATTTATTATAATTTCTTCTGTTTCTGTAAACAATCAATTTTGTTTTATCATTTCTTATCAGGACACTTTTTATTTACATAAAGTTTAAACTACTCAACTTGGTCTTGAATGATATTTTTTTACAAACCATCAATTGATTCAAGTTGCCTTGAATCAAATCTGTTTTGTCTAAAAAAATCACAATTCAATATTTGTTCTTAAGCATGGAGAATATATATTATTCCCAATTATTATATGAATAACCAGTTCTAGAATGCAAATCCAGACACCCTGTAACTGTGATACTTATAAACTTAAACCAACATAAATGACTTACAGTTGATGATCTCGAGATTGAAATTGGTTGAGCTCGAAATATATCTACCCCTTTGTGGAAGAATAACTTGAGGTGTCTCATCATTCCAAAAAATCTAAAAATAGAGTAATTAACTTGAAATAATAAAATAAGTGTAACTAAATAAAAAGTAAATGATTTTAAACCATTCATAATTATTCTTTTCCTCTTTAAGTAGCAACATTTATTCCAAGCTTGTGATCTGAAAAATGCCATAAGACCGTTGGCAGACGCTAAAACTCATCCTCTGCATTTTAGGCATTACTTATCCATTAATGAAAATACAAGTTTCCAATGCATGTTATTGACAACCCTCAAGGCTGCCATTATAAAAACCTTTTAATAAATGTAAATTCAAGAATCCGAGACAACTCAGTGTAGAATCATATGATTCAAGATATAGGAGAACCTACTCTATTTTCCAAACAATTTGAATCCTATTTAAAACTCCAAAAAGCAGTTAGAACGGATCAGTTTAAATACACATCCAAACACCCCCTTTGTAATTACAACATTCAAACATAAGAAAGAAGTACAAGTTAAATCCATACAGGACAACATTAACATAATGTATAACATTAATAATGAGAATAAGGATTATCAGAAACGATCCAACTAAATATTTCCTTATCTACACCTAATAACTTGTTTGACATAATTAAAAAAGTAAATTGATTTCGTATTCACCAAAAGTCTCCTAAGGGCGAAGAATTCGAGGGGCTAAAAAACGACACCCTCCGCCTTTTGTTTGAAAGATTATTGCTTTCAGAGAACTCTTGTGAAGCGTAGAACTTATCGAGCACAGATTTGAGCGCTTGGTGTACACCGCTCACAATATCTTTAATGTTTACTTCATCTTTGTTTCCCTTAATTACAAAAAGATTCGTCATTCTGCTACCTAAAGTTGCGATTTCTGCACGAATTGGTCTTAATTGGAGGCCATCAAGAGCTTCTTTTAAATCGGATAAAACCTCGTGTTTATAATCGCAACATAGAGATGCTCTTATGGAATATAAGGATTCATCTATATTATTGTTATCATTTTGTTGTTCAACTTTTACTTCATCGATATCCATTGGTATAAGAACACCTTTAGTGGACTCGGTGGCACTTCTCCTTAATTCCTTCAAATGTGAGATGACTTCTGCAAGCAACGATGCTTTGTCCATCTATTTAATCATAGAATTTAATTATCTCTATATATAATTAACGTGTAAAATTACAAAAATAATATTTAGAGATAAAGTAACTTAACAAATTTTATGCATTAAAAATCAGACAAATTACATAAAATAGCGACGAATTATTAGGTGATTCCTAATTCTAGCAATAAACTCTAATTTTTTTTTTCAAAAATAGCAACGAACTTTTAAATTTTTGCAATTTGGGAAACGTTTTACCGGGCACGAGAGTAATCGGTATTTTCTAGTGAAATAAGTTATTATAAATATATTAATATTTATTACGTGGACCACCAAGTGGAAAAAAGAGAAAAAATAAGTAATCGACCACGTCACTAGAAAATACTGACTACCATCATTTAAGGTGAAATATTACCTAAATTGCAAAAATTTAAAAGTTTGTTGCTATTTTTGAAAATTTTGTAATTGCCTGCTAGAATTAGGAATTAATAGTATGTTGCTACTTTATGCAATTTACCCTTAAAAATACTATAAGTGTCCTGCAATCTAGTGGTAGAGGTTGCAATAGCTTATTTGGTTAGCGGTTGTGTTGAGGTTGCAAGTTCAAGTCTTATATTATTTATATTCTTTGATAAACAAAAATTTGTCCCCGAAATAGTAAGTATGTGTGCTGAGATTAAGCCTTACTAATTTGAAAATGTTTCAAATGCATTATACATACTTCGTTCTATTCAAATAAGTGATACGCTTTCTATTTTTAGTGTACCAAAGAGGATTCATCCTACCATTCTTTTAAGCTTTTACATAAAAATGATTGTGAGATTTTGCTGACTTTTTTAAGGTCAAAATAATACTCCCTCCGTCCCACAAAAAACTTCCCATTTCACTCTTAACTTTTGTCCCACAAAAAACTTCTCATTTCTCATATTTGGTGGGCTCCACATAATAAAAAACTATTATAATTAAAAACCCCACCACTAATATCCACTAACTATCTTTCTCTCTCCAATCTAATCTTATATTTTAATCAAAAGTATTATCAATGACCCCACCACTAACTATCACCTAAAAACATGTGCAAAAGCCAAATGGGAAGTTTTTTGTGGGACGGAGGGAGTATGATTTTAAGAAGTTATAAGAACACTGATTATTAAGATAAATATAAACTTACTACTTACATAACCATCACTAACCAACCCATTACCTAATCTTATGATTTAAAAATAAAAATAAAAAAAGAAAGAAAGAAAAGAAGAAGTCAAAAATCATCATCTAAATAATATAAAAATGAAGTAATTAATTTACCTTAGTAGTGCCCGGAATGAGACTACGCAGCATAGAAAGATGGCCGTTAATCCTCTCCCTCCGCCGTCTCTCCGCCTCACTATGATTCCTCAACGCCATTAAAGCTTTCTCTGCTTTTGTCCCCTTTTGATTATGAGAATAAACATGATTATTATGATGATGATGATGGATACTGCCAGGTGTCACCAGAGCTCTCACCATCTCACCTTTTTCACTGTCCAACACTAATGAAGAAGACGACGACGTCGTTCTACCATCTCTCATCATCATCATCATCATCTCTTTCAACGCATACTCTTCTGAAGAAGTAAACCCCTTGAAACAATTTGGTGGGAATTCCATTATTGTTTTGATTTTCAGATGGATTAATGAGTAAATCGAGTGATTTTGGAAGTGGGTTCTGATCCATGATTGAAGTAGTTTCCGGGTTTCATATTGAAATACAAGTATTTTTTCGGTGATTTGCGACTCTGAGAGAAAATCACGTAAATAAGCGCTATTTAAACATGTTTTTTTTAATTATTTTTTTTCTTTTACCTATTTTTTTCTTTTTTACTATTAGTCTATGAAGTAGTTATAATAATGACGTAGTGTCTTTAACATTAAACAATAATGCATTTAAATATTTATTTACTTTTATTTTATGGTTCATAAGTAACCATTAAAAATGGCTAGGGGTTATCAAAGTTAACCTAAACGAGCAAACAGAACCGACACTAGTATTGAACTAGCTAGGAGTCACACACCTGGAATTCCACTCCAATACTTGAGAAAATTTGAACAAATAGATTTTTGACGACTATGCTTCACGAGTCGTGAAGGAAAGCTTACACAGTTTGTGTAGAGCTTGCCCGATTTGTCCGCAAGACGAAAATTTTAATGAGTTGTAAATAAATAGCGAACAAATTTCTAGAAATAGCGGGACGAATTTTTGATTAGACTTTTTTTAGGTCCAATGCATAAAAATTAAAAATTAAAAACAAAATTGGATAAAAATTTATGTGAGTGTCAAATGACAAAAATACGCCTGTGTATAAAAATTGAAATTAACGTTGACCGTTAATTATCATTGATCAATTATTGAAATTTGTCATTTGGGACTTCAAGAAAATTAAATTTTTCCTTGAACAAATCTCTAATCACTTAATCTTGTAAACGGATTATAAGTGTTTTAGAAGGTCAATTAAGACTAAGAATAAAAATTATATGACAAAAAAATTAATTGGTTAAACTGAAAATGGGGTGAAAACTAGATCACTAAACAAGTATTTACACAATATAGTATCATTAAGTATGAGGTATGTGGTGAGGTTAGGCCATCTACAATGATGTTTGGGTCCCACTTTGGTGGGGTTAAGTGGCCATGAGAACCAGCTCATCACTTTTTTCTTCCTTGCAATGGCCAATAATCGGGTATTCATTATTTTTATGATGCATGAAAAGGAGATGAACAAGTAGTAGTATTTTATTTTGACCAGTTGCATAATTATCCTTATTACTTACCTTTTCTTAAAGCTTTGGCAGGTTTTGTTTGTCATCATCTACACTCGTTTAGATTCGTTTCCCAAATAAATCCAAAAAACCTTTCTCATCGACTGATTTTCCATCTTTAACCAAAGGATATAAAATTGTGTGAACACGTGTTTAAAAGAAAAGATATGTTAACTGTTTGCCCGTACCCTAGTGGTAAGTGTACAGAATAACTCTCTGAAGGTCACCATCTGGTCCCTCCCTTTGTAAACATTACCAGATTGTCAGATAAAAGGTTCGAAATGGTCACAACAATGGTTAGATGACGTACAACACAAGCATAAGCTCGATAGCCCCAATGGAGCCCTTATGACGGGAACACTTTTAAAAAATGTTATAGAAAGATCCTCTAGATTACAATAGGATTCCTTGTGTAAGAAGATTTTTTGTGGTATGATCGACCAAAAAGTCATTCAAAATCAAACCTAAAAATACTAGAATTGCAAATTATTTCTAGTAGGAAGATTATTTTTGTATTATGATCTATTAAGCTAGTTGTTTCTTGTTCAAGATTTAAGGAACGAATGAAGTGAATCGTTCTTCACCGCTCACAAAAATGTGTAATACAATGATATGTTATTTATTACTTTTTGATTAAGGGTTAGTTTTTGTAATTCTAAATTTATTTCCGAATCTTCAACTGTTTACCAAGGGAGGATCAAATTCGTATTGTTTTAACTTCATTGATTACAAGACGTTTGTTTAGTGTTTTCTGGAAGACCCCAAAAGCTGTTTTCAAATATAATTTTTTATTGTGAAATTCGATAGTTGGAAAATGACACTCGTTCGCATTTTGTGACCAAAAGCGGCTTGTTGGAAGTTTATAATCTAAAAGATTAATTTGGTAAAACCAACCCTAAACCTGCCCACTAAAATATTAGGAGTCAACTATAACTTGACCAAAATTAAAAAATATATACATTCAATAATTATAAGTAGGAGTGTTGGGTGTATTCGGATATGAAAATATTATTCACGTATATAAGGCAAGATTGATTGGTTTATTCATAGATGAAGACGTATTATTCATGTACAATTATATATGACAAAATATTATCGTGATAACATTTAACCACTTATTTGTTGACGTTGGACACTATATCCAAAAAATTAGTTACCAGCAAAACTCTATGAAGAATCCATGAACCATGCTTCTTGTCAAATATTAATAAATTTTTCTGTAATGAACCAATTTTTTTAGCAATTGAGCATCAGCAAGTTTGAAACATTATGACAAAGTATGCAATATATAATATTATTAGCCCGGTGCGTTATAAATTGCGTGACTCCATCCAATATCAAGTCCATATACTTGTACTGTAGAACAATTATCATCATTCCATGTCAACATTACGTATCCTTTTTTTAGGAATGTAAGCTTTAAAAGTAACCAGTTTAAGAATAATGAGATACTATGCTTAGAATTTGGTGATGTATAAACATGAAAGATTGAAATCTTGAATCAAAGAGAGACTCACAATGTCAGCAGTTGCACTCTCTATATCATTCACGTTTGGAAAACATTTACAATTATCGGCATAGAAATGTAACTGAGAAATAATAAAATTTAAAATTCTCCCAATCACTGACATGAGCTTCCATAATCACCACAGGAAACCATTACAATGATTCATTAGTATTAAAAATTTCAGAATATATGTACTCATGTATGTCAAATCATACGCAGAAACCAAAAATGTGTAGTAGTAATTGATTAATTTCATCATTTAGGTATTGCAAAAGCAAATAAATGTGCAGATGATGTATGCCAACTAACATATTAATGTAAAGTGATAATCTGCATAAATCATCTGCAAAAATATATGTGCAGATGATGTTTCCCGTTCAGCAAATTCTAAGATAATCCGCAAAGATAAATGTGCAGCACATGTATGCCAACAGATATCAATATATCTACATTGATGCAAAATCAGAATAGTCAACGAAAATCAACACTACTTGCAATTGTAATGAACAATCTGATTGAAATTGAAGTGATTAATGATTACAAATCTTGAAATTAAAAGAAATTTGTGTGCATAGAGTGGCGAGAGACGATAATCCGTTTAGGAGACGCAAATGAAGAGGAGAACAGCCACTTCCGATTCCAATGCTTCTTCCATCTTTCATTTCCAATTCTCGTTTTTTCTTTCGTCCGCCCTTTTCAGTTGTTAATTGGGCTTAGATTCAGAATAGTGGGCCATAAGGACTAATTTCAAAAAAACATATGGGCCCATAAATATTGGGAGTAGGGGGTGCACAAAAAAACCGGATTTTTATCCGGACCGGTTTAAAAACCGGTTTCAAACCGGTTTTTTGGTCAAAAATACCGGTTCAGACTCAAACCGGCGGTTCCCAACCGGTTTCGGTTTTTAGCGATCGGATCGGATTTGTAACCGGTTTTTTTGAACCGGTTTTTTAACCGGTTTTTTTACCGGTTTTATGTAAAACCGGTTTTGTAACCGGTTTTGTAACCGGTTTTTACACTACCATTCGAAAAACTAGCCGTTATACTACCCCTTCGAAAAACTAGCCGTTACAAACCAAAAATATAGCCGTTACCCCCGAACCGGTTTCAAAACCGGAAAAAAACCGGTTTTTTAACCGGTTTAAAAACCGGTTTTCGGGCTGGAAAAAAAAGAGCCGTTTTTTTACCGTTAAAGAGCCGTTGGGACGAGTTTGTAGCCGTCAAAACCCGTCAAAACCGGTTCAAACCGGTTTTTAAACCGAAAACCGATCCGATCTGGCCAAACCGATCCGATCCGATCCGATCCGAAAACCGATCCGATCCGGAAAAACCGATCCGATCCGATCCGGTTACAAACCGAACCGAACCGGTTTGGACCGGTTTAGCTAATCCGATGCTAAAACCGGTTTAAAAACCGAACCGGTTTTGGCCAAACCGGTTTTGACCGGAGTTGACCAAAACCGATCCGGTTTTTAAACCGGTTCGGTTTTCCGGAAAATCCGGTTTGTGCACCTCTAATTGGGAGTGATCTAATTTCGCTCACTATTATATTGCACAAAAGGATCGCGGATAACTGCTCTGCCGTCGCCCGTCGTCTCGGCACCAGGTTTATTTATAATACCGCTGGTTAAAAATCACGGATACTCACTAATTTTGTTGAACGTGATTTTTATAAAATATAAAAATTAGTTAAAGTAACAAGTTATCAAGTGTTTTATTGATGGGATCGATCACTTTTAATTACTGCAGCTCTAATACATTTATTTTGACATCTACAATAATTTGGTTTTAGTTACAAGTGTCGTAGCTATTACATTTGAAGATTTGATTGATAATGTTGCAAGATAAAAACATTGTTGGGGAGTGAAGTCATTTCAACCAACAAAACGCAAAAGCATTTTATGTTCGTTTTTCTAACAAACTTTGCTATATAAAAGGGTCCTCCTATTCAAACTAGGGGTGGCAATAATGCGGGTTGGGTCATAAACATGTTGACCCGTTTGGGTTCGCGGGTTGAAAATCTCAACCCAACCCAACCTTTTTTATCTAAACGGGTTGAGATCTTCAACCCAACCTATTTATTAAACGGGTTGACCCAATAAAACATCAATTTAAAAAAAAAAAAAAAAAAATACAAATAATTAAAGATTAAAATACAAAAATAAGTTGATTGGTTGCAAAATATAAACAAAATTTCTTTTAAGCCTATTGTTCAGTGAAAAGTTACTCTTTAAAAATATTAAATATTAAAATAGCAGTAAACATAAATATCTTATAAGAGATTTAGGCTATTTAGGCTGTTCATTTTCCAAGAAGATAAATACGTGACTCATATTATGTGTATGCCAGATTTTAAATTATAATATATATTATACTATGTATTTAAAATAATAAATAAATAGTAGTATATTGTATTATATTATGCATTTAAAATATATAATATTTAAACGGGTTGACGGGTCATAAATGGGTTGGAAAATTGAACCCAACCCGACTAGTTTTATGATGGGTTGTAAACTGGTTGACCCGTTTACGACCCACGGGTTGAAAGTTATGACCCAACCCGCTAATTTCGGGTTCTAAATGGGTCGGGTTGACAGGTCGGGTTTGATTTTGCCAGCCCTAATTCAAACACCCCTCTCTACCAACTACACACCCTTAATCAAAGTTCACATACTTTTTCCTTGGAAATTGTGTTCAAGACCAATGAAAATTGAGAGATGACATGGTAGTTATCAATTTTACTTTTTATTTTTATTATTTTTATTTTTATTTACCAACTACTCTTATATTTTTATTTTTTATTTTTTTACATTTTTTTAGATAATTATGAATTTTACTTATGTTTATCTTCTTATTTAAAATTAGATATTATTGTTATAATTTATAGTTATTACCATAGTCACACGATATGTAACACCTCAAATTTTAAAACACTTTTTAGAACATATTTTTAAATAAAAATATTATAAGTTCATTATTCCCAAAATACGGTTTAACAAAAACCTTAAAAACATTTATCAGAGTATTAAAACCGGTGTTACATTATAATATCATAACCATAGGATAAACGGGATCTACCTACGAGCTCCCGAGCTAATCAACACTACGCCACTTCTATCGCGACCCTCTAATCCATCGATCTCGAACCTGAGTACATAGCCAAAAACAAAGTAGTACGTGAGACAAAATAGTCTCGTGAGATACATGGGTTTTCGACCCATTCTCAAATATAATAAAAGTCATTACTATTCATTTCTTTTCTTTATTCACTTATTAATTATTATCTTGTATTCTTACCACTTATTCGTATCTACTAGTAAGCTAACCGTAAGCTTACCTATCACGTAGTCACATACTTGTAAGCTATTCATAAGCTTACTAAATCTTTATCACATACGCTATGGACCTCTCCGTAGCAAACTCCCCCGATGTGGGTTAACTAGGTAAACTCCCCCGTTTCCGGGTTAACTGAAACTCTCCCGATTTCCGGGTTGACTATTTCTCCCCTGATTTCCGGGTTGACTATTTCTCCCCCGATTTCCGGGTTGACTATTTCTCGACAGTCTACTCTTGCGCAGGGTGGTACCTCCCCAAGTAGGTGTCACCAACTCCCCCTACTTGTGTGGGTTAACTATGATCCGGATCCTTTTCTCAACACATATTGAAATCATCAAATACGGGTCTATGCCCAAATAATACATATTCAAACATAAATTAGAATACATCTATTCTAATTATCATATTATGCTCATTTCTTATTCAATTTCAATATTGACTTTATCAAGTCCTTTATTAAATAAAACATGTTTATTATTTATCAAAATCATTTACTATAACTTCTCTTTGACTAGAATACAAATCTATATCTAGTCACTTTATATTTATTTCTCCTAGCAATTCAATCTCTACTCTTATTAGTATAATATACTAATCAATACTTGATACTTGAAAATCATTGTCGTTAGCTTTATTAATATATATTATTAATAAACCAAATATCTTACTTTCTAATTCATACTCTAAACCATATATCATATTAATGAAGAAATATTAATCACTTTTTCATTATCATAATCCCTTTCAAACTCGTTAGTCATTAAGACATACTTAGATAGTCTAATATTGGTATTTTCATATCTTTTCAATCGTATCTTTATTAAAACATTTGATTAATAAAGACTCATAAAACATTATAGTTTTCCAAATCATTTGCTATGTACTCAGTAAAAGTCTCATGTACTCGCCTTAGCCAAGCTAAATCCAAATCGTGTCTATTAACACAAATCCTTGCTTTCCAACTTGTGAAATGTCACCAATATTTAGGTTTTCTTGACCTACCATCAATATCATCATAAAAATCTAGTTATTATCCATAACTAGTTACCAATAACTTGATAACAACCTTCTTAACCACCAAGTTCATCCAACTTGGTGGAACCAAAAACCCTAGTTCAAGATTTCCATCATCAAGACCCAAATCCAACAAGAACACAAGGTTCTTAAGCTTACAATGAGTGTCCTACACTCATCTTAGTCATCTTCTCCAAAGATAACTTGGTAGGTTACCCAAACTACCATTTCCCCCCAAATAAAGCTCACAAACTAACTACCAACTATCAATGATCAAGAATCCTTACCTTTGATGTTAAGATCCACAAGATTGATGAAGATTTGAGCTCTAGAACACCAAAATCGCCCCCTTTCTTCTCTCAAATCGGCTGCACAAGTTTAGGGTTGAAGAGAATGAGAAAAACCCTAAAAACTCGATTTTTATATGAATCTGACAGATGTCGTGTTCGCGATCCACACCTCGCGTTCGCGAGTTTACGCGCTATGACCATTCTCGTGTCCAACTCGTGTTCGTGAGTCCCAACTCGTGTTCGCAAGTCCCGATTGCTGATTCGTTTACTCGTGTTCGCGAGTCCGTTCTCGTGTTCACGAGAATTCCCCATAAACACCATTTTGATTTCCAAACTTGTTTCCAACCAAGTCTTGACCCGATTTCGTCCATAACTTTCTCATACGATGTCCAAATGACACGAAACCAATTTCCACGTGTTTTAAATGATTTATCCTTATTTATCATATTTTTTTTATAATTTATTCGATTCAAAATTTCAGGTCGTTACAACTATCTACCCCTTAAAAGGATTCCGTCCTCGGAATATACTCAAAGATTTCCAATCCGCACTCAACCACGCATTTTGTTTCCATATTCTCTTATTTATTACAACCGAATTTTCCCAATTATTATCCAATAGCAATTATACATTTAAGGACTAATTTTACCCCGTTATGCCCAAACGGATCAAGAATTCCATCTTGAGTTCATAATACCCGAACGGGTCAAAATTGCACCATTTGATCATAACGCTTTCAATCACTTAACCAATCCTTTTATCCACATAGGAACGATATGACCCAATCATTACTATTAACAAATTAATCAAAACGATAGTCGATGTCTAGCTTTGACCAAGTTGTCAACATTGTCTAATCTTTGACTTAAGCACAAAGTCAACCATACTTTGACAATTTCCTCACTCACTAAAGGTTCCATCAATCATACTTTCCTTTACAATCGATCTCACATTCATGGTTCATCAACAATCATACTCGATTCTCAAACTCAATTCGAATTAACCAACGGTCAAAGTTGCACCCTCCGACTATAATTATTTCCATAAATCAACTAACCATTATCATACACATATAAACGATACATTATGATCTTATCATTTCCTAGCCATTCTAAGCGAAAGTCAAAACCCAATTTTGATCAAAGTCAACCATCCACAAATCTTGGCCAAATCTTGACTCATAAAGTCAAACTTACTTTGCAAAATTAACACACCCTCTACTAGTGAGTCATCACTTCCCAAGCTTTTTGTTCCCGATTTCCATATTTAAATTTCCTTTCTCAATTGTTCCCTTTTTCCTCGATCTCGATTTCCACAATCGATTAACAATTTTCATTTAAATCGATATCAAATCTCTATTACTTTTTAACTTTCATCCAATTACCTATACCATTTATAATTCCCTTCAAATATCCTTATACCATACTTGAAATTCCCGATTACCGGCTCTAGAGCCTCAATCATATCCAATTGTGGCCTAACCACCCATTATACCTCTTTCACCTCTCATTGGTTACTAACAAGCTTTGCTTCCTAAAAGCATTCCTTTTTCATAAACCATGAACTTGTAGGCATCTCCTACACCTACTTATACTTAAACACTACCCGTGTTTTCAACCAAAGTTCTCACTTGCCATAAAATTCATAACAATAACTAACCATACGGTTCTACATACGTCAGATACAAACATCATATCCCTTATATAACAAATTATACTTTAACTATCTTATCGAGATAATCGGAAAGCCTCCAATCCATCACGATTCCAACTGTCACAATGATCGGAAGCCTCCAATCCAAAGTGACGCATCAAATCTCGTTAACCGGAAAGCCTCCGATCTAACAAGATCCATGCAATATCATTCTATCTTGCATACAATTCATGTATGCATCATTCACTTAGCATCATGCTAACATTTTCTTTCATAACTAATCACATTCTCTATTCAATTTACATTTCCCCACATATCACATAATATTACCTTCCTAAAATCATATTCTTCTATAGGCCATTACTCCCACTTATACCTTTATACCAAACGGTATCCATAATCATTTCTAGTGTTTTCCACCAACTTACTCATTTATCAACCATCTTTAGTCGATCCATTTTCTCATCATGAAAATTTCCAATCTTTCTTTCACCACCTAGGTAGCCACCATTTCATTCCATTATCCATATTTTACCGAATCACCCGGTCAACTCGAGTCAACTAATTGACTCCAATCCATAATCCAAACATAACCTATCACATTATTTCTATGTCCTTTTTCCAATAATTAATTGTTACCCTTGACTTAGCATACCATTTCTAGGACATTTTACCATTAATTAACCTTTTACCCTTAGCATCGAATCTATCATCCATGATACAAACTTTTGTCATGACTAATCGTCAATTTGTTTACTCAACCATTTTCGAATACTAAATTTTGTCATCCCCGATACTTATCCCTTCCAACATATTTTCTATTCACGAGTTTGAAACTTCACTATATTTTTCATCATTCTCTTCTTTACCGTTATCATATGGTAATACCACATCACTTATCCTTATTCCCGCCAAGTGCTACAATTTTACTTTTGAGCTTTTTCCTTAGATGGTTTCCCATCCATATATATCATTCTCACCGAGTCTTAGTACTTTCGCGTACTACCACCCTTTAATTGAAATCATTTACTATTCCCGTGATAATATATCTTTTAATATCCTAATTATCCGCGACATACCAATCGCCAACTCACCCATACTTATACATGCCATTTCGCCTTAGCACCAAATCGTGCGACAATTCACCAATAAAACACGAACATCATACCATAAATTTTATATTTGAGGAAAACTTACCACACTTTTGCACCTTTCACATCAACATGAATTGACAAATTTTGAACGCGTTTTTCTTCCTTTGTTGACTCCAAGCTACCATCGAACTTCCTCTTTTCTCCACTTGATGACGATTCATTGATCCTTCGTTGAACTCCCTTCTCCACATCTCTAGCAATACCTCCTCTTAGAAATCTTTCTAGTACACTCTCGGGCTAAAACTTCCCCAACAATCTACCCGCGAACTCCTTCTACGATATCTTGTACCATACTCTCTTTTCCAATGCCTTGAACATCGCATCCCACCGTGACCACGTGTCACTCTCCCAGTAGACGAGTTGTAGAAGTTACCACATTTCCTCCTAACACTTGCTACTCTTTAGCACTTGCTCAGTTTCACGAATCCACCGAATCACAACCTCCGGTTCGGTGCTTCCTAATTATACATATAGTTTACACGCCATAAATGTCTTGAACGAACATCATTTCCTTTCTTCCGGTTCGAAATCACTACCATCATCACCGCGACATGACGAAACTCAATTATGATTTCTCTTCTTGTCTTAGAGGAGCTTGTCCTCTTCTCGAGTTCCCCCTTTTGTTATACCAATATTTTCACAATCAAGATTCAAACAATGACTCAACAGTCAAATAACACACATTTATATCAACTAATGACATATCTCTTAGGGATCGACCCTATCATACCCATACTTTACGGTCTCAGAAGACTAGTCATGGACATCCTATGGAAACATATGGTCCTACTTAGCATAGCTTAAGACTAGGGAGGTCAAACCTACCTAATTCACTTAAACTATAGCTCTGATACCAAGTTGTAACACCTCAAATTTTAAAACACTTTTTAGAACATATTTTTAAATAAAAATATTATAAGTTCATTATTCCCAAAATACGGTTTAACAAAAACCTTAAAAACATTTATCAGAGTATTAAAACCGGTGTTACATTATAATATCATAACCATAGGATAAACGGGATCTACCTACGAGCTCCCGAGCTAATAAACACTAGGCCACTTCTATCGCGACCCTCTAATCCATCGATCTCGAACCTGAGTACATAGCCAAAAACAAAGTAGTACGTGAGACAAAATAGTCTCGTGAGATACATGGGTTTTCGACCCATTCTCAAATATAATAAAAGTCATTACTATTCATTTCTTTTCTTTATTCACTTATTAATTATTATCTTGTATTCTTACCACTTATTCGTATCTACTAGTAAGCTAACCGTAAGCTTACCTATCACGTAGTCACATACTTGTAAGCTATTCATAAGCTTACTAAATCTTTATCACATACGCTACGGACCTCTCCGTAGCAAACTCCCCCGATGTGGGTTAACTAGGTAAACTCCCCCGTTTCCGGGTTAACTGAAACTCCCCCGATTTCCGGGTTGACTATTTCTCCCCCATTTCCGGGTTGACTATTTCTCCCCCGATTTCCGGGTTGACTATTTCTCGACAGTCTACTCTTGCGCAGGGTGGTACCTCCCCAAGTAGGTGTCACTAACTCCCCCAACTTGTGTGGGTTAACTATGATCCGGATCCTTTTCTCAACACATATTGAAATCATCAAATACGGGTCTATGCCCAAATAATACATACTCAAACATAAATTAGAATACATCTATTCTAATTATCATATTATGCTCATTTCTTATTCAATTTCAATATTGACTTTATCAAGTCCTTTATTAAATAAAACATGTTTATTATTTATCAAAATCATTTACTCTAACTTCTCTTTGACTAGAATACAAATCTATATCTAGTCACTTTTTATTTATTTCTCCTAGCAATTCAATCTCTACTCTTATTAGTATAATATACTAATCAATACTTGATACTTGAAAATCATTGTCGTTAGCTTTATTAATATATATTATTAATAAACCAAATATCTTACTTTCTAATTCATACTCTAAACCATATATCATATTAATGAAGAAATATTAATCACTTTTTCATTATCATAATCCCTTTCAAACTCGTTAGTCATTAAGACATACTTAGATAGTCTAATATCGGTATTTTCATATCTTTTCAATCGTATCTTTATTAAAACATTTGATTAATAAAGACTCATAAAATATTTTAGTTTTCCAAATCATTTGCTATGTACTCAGTAAAAGTCTCATGTACTCACCTTAGCCAAGCTAAATCCAAATCGTGTCTATTAACACAAATCCTTGCTTTCCAACTTGTGAAATGTCACCAATCTTTAGGTCTTCTTGACCTACCATCAATATCATCATAAAAATCTAGTTATTATCCATAACTAGTTACCAATAACTTGATAACAACCTTCTTAACCACCAAGTTCATCCAACTTGGTGGAACCAAAAACCCTAGTTCAAGATTTCCATCATCAAGACCCAAATCCAACAAGAACACAAGGTTCTTAAGCTTACAATGAGTGTCCTACACTCATCTTAGTCATCTTCTCCAAAGATAACTTGGTAGGTTACCCAAACTACCATTTTCCTCCAAATAAAGCTCACAAACTAACTACCAACTATCAAGGATCAAGAATCCTTACCTTTGATGTTAAGATCCACAAGATTGATGAAGATTTGAGCTCTAGAACACCAAAATCGCCCCCTTTCTTCTCTCAAATTGGCTGCACAAGTTTAGGGTTGAAGAGAATGAGAAAAACCCTAAAAACTCGATTTTTATATGAATCTGACAGATGTCGTGTTCGCGATCCACACCTCGCGTTCGCGAGTTTACGCGCTATGACCATTCTCGTGTCCAACTCGTGTTCGTGAGTCCCGGTTGCTGATTCGTTTACTCGTGTTCGCGAGTCCATTCTCGTGTTCACGAGAATTCCCCATAAACACCATTTTGATTTCCAAACTTGTTTCCAACCAAGTCTTGACCCGATTTCGTCCATAACTTTCTCATACGATGTCCAAATGACACGAAACCAATTTCCACGTGTTTTAAATGATTTATCCTTATTTATCATATTTTTTTTTATAATTTATTCGATTCAAAATTTCGAGTCGTTACACGATACCCTGGTTAGGGTGCGTACTGCGTACCGAACATCGCGTACCGAAACGCGATACGTTGGTGTACCGAACGCTATTGGGATCGCACTTCGGTATGCCAATTTGGAGTTCCCTATAAAAGAAGGTAAACGACATGGTACATCGTAATTCGTGTTCCCATTAGGTGGGAACCTCGTACCCAGATTAATATGGAACGCGTTTCTCACAAAGTCAGGAACGTATAGGCATAGTTTTTCAATTTCATAATCGATTGTGTATATCTTTGTATTATAGAAATGATTCAAAATCAAATCACCCATGTAGTTTAGGAAAATATCGTTATCTCTGTATTTTATTGATTTTATGCTATGGTTTTGTTATTTGAACTTGGAACTTTTAAATATAATTATGAGTAAATTACAGTTTTTGTCCCTGTGGTTTGCCTGTTTCTGCGTTTTTGTCCCTGTGGTTTTTTTTTCTGTTTTTTTGTCCCTGAGGTATGCAAATTTCCATTTTTTTGTCCTTCCGTCCATCCTCCGTTTCTTTTTAGCCGTTAAGCCCCTCACGTGCTGAAAACGTGAGGGTATTTTGGTCCTTTTTCACGAATTAATTGTACAGTGTGCTTTAGAAGTTGTACTTTTATGTTCATCTCCTTCTCTCCACCATCCTCATCAAGAACACCCCAAATTCAAAATCAAAAACCCAGATTCAACAGCCTAAATAAACACCTTAACTAAAATGTGGTGTAAAAACTTAAAAAGAAAAAAGAAGAAATCTTCAAGAAACAAGAACATGAAGAACTCATCTATCAAAAAACCCAGATGCATCACCTGATATATCACCACCACCAGATGCATCACTGCCGCCGCCACCACCACCAGATGCATCACCGCCATCACCACCACCAGCAGTACCCGATTCTCCTCCATTGCTGCAACCACTGAATCGTTTTCATCTGATTTCCATATCACACCATAAGTACCCAATCGCCACCGCCATTTGTGTAATTTCCGCCACCGGCCGCCGCCTTCTTCATCTCCTCTGTCGCAAAATCCAAACCTCCGGCGAACGTGAAAGTCCCATCTCTTTTTAAAGATTCCCTTTTTTGAAGATCTACAAGTTGTAAACGAGATCTCCATCTCTCATATGCAATTAGGGTTTGTTTTTTGAAGATTTCTTTTTTGTTTTGAAGATAAATGAGATCTGGCCTTTTTTCTTTCTGAAGATAAACGAGATCTGCTCCTTTTTCTTGAATGGGGTTATGAGATTTGCTGTTGTTTGAAGATTCCTTTTTCTTGAATGGGGTTGTAGATCTGCAAGTTGTATTGTTTGAAGGTTATTTCAAGATAAAGAAGAAGAACTTAGGAAATAAAAGAAAAAAAAAGATAATGGTAAAAAGTCCAAAATACCCTCACGTTTTCAGCACGTGAGGGGTTTAACGGCTAAAAAGAAACGGAGGATGGACGGAAGGACAAAAAAAACAGAAATTTGCATACCTCAGGGACAAAAAAACAGAAAAAAAACACAGGGACAAAAACACAGAAACGGGCAAACCACAAGGACAAAAACTGTAATTTACTCTATAATTATATATATATACAAAATATACTTAATTTGAAGGGTACATCGTATGGTACATCGTATGGTACATCGTTCTAAAACGTAAGGTACACCGTACCGGACACGTACCAAAATGAGCCTACCCCCTTCGTACCGGATACACCTAAACTAGTGAACTGCGTACCCGTTCTGCGTACCCTACCGGAGCGTACCGCGTTCCATGTGACTATGATTATTACTGAAAAATATTAATTTTTCGACGAAAATTCGTCACTATTTTTTAAAATGAAAACTGTCAAATTTATTTAACTTTTTATTATTATTATAAAATATAAAATAAAGATTATAAATTAATAAAATAAAAGTATAATATAAAATATAAATTATAAATTATAAATTAGAAGTTATAAAATAAAAATATTTAATAAAATTAATGATTAGTTAATTAATGAATATTTAATTGTTATCATTTATTAGGGGTGTTTGAATAGATTTGGAGGGTGTCCAAATAGGTAACCCCAAAATTAAAGATTAGTTAATTAATAAATATTTAATTGTTATCATTTATTAGGGTGTTTGAATAGATTTGGAGTAACCCAAAAATTAATGATTACTTAATTAATAAATATTTAATTGTTATCATTTATTAGGGGTGTTTGAATAGATTTGTAGGGTGTCCAAATAGTTAACCCCATATAAAATTGCTGCAAGATCAATACAAATATCCCTTTAACAACAAAAAGCAAACAAATCAAAGTTTAAGATTGTTAGAACAATAATGTAATTCAACTAAAATAATTTGTCCTTTAAAAGCATAAATAGTTTGATTACTATAACCTGAAGAGCACTTCTCCCCTATTTCAACCTGCACAAAATCATTTATGTTGTATCATACAATCAATTTTCATTTTTAATAGATTATTAACTTTAAAGGACCATAAAAATTGCTGTGTTCATTGAAATTTGGATGAAAGGCTAACAAAGCAGGTGTTTTATCAAAATCATACAAAGCTATAGTTTTCTCTGAAAAATATTTAGCAACAGAAAACCATGGATTTTTCCTTGAATTTAATCGCCAAAGCTGAAATTGTTGACTCATCCAAACCAAATCTTATGAAAATATGTTCCAGCCGCTTCAAAATTTTGCGTTGGTTACAGTTATTGACAGAAATGGATCTGCTATTAACCAATCCGCCCATTAGCCAAAAAGTTAATTAAGTTTTTATATTATTTATAGATATTTTAAAGGGATATCGAAACTTTTAGTCAAACCTTTTCGTCAAAAAGAATGCTATAAAATTAGAATTTTGATATTACATTTATTAAACATGTCAGGTACTCGGGTATGGGTTTATGGCTCTCAACCCGTTTAAGGTTTTCGCACGACACGAATCCAACACGACCCATTTTCAAGGTCTAAAAAAAGCATCCTGTAAAAATAGCTAAAAACAAAACATGTCAAATGGGTTGAAAGCCTTTACCTGCAACAATAAAACCTCTTCAATAGGAAGCTCTACACCAATTGCAAACATTTCCTGAAAAAAGAAAAAGAAAAAATTTAACTTGTAAACGTCATGCAAATAAAATAATAAACGAAAAGAATGAAGCTAGGAGAAAACGGTAATTTTGATAAGAAATTGAATGTATTGTATTTCGTATATTGTGTTTTACATAACAGGTTACAATTGAGATTTATACACATAAAGAACAAATAAGAAAGGTGTTGGAGTAAAACACAGATCAACTTGATACTGATGCTGCAGTTAGTACTGACATACTTAGTACTGATGGGGCAGAACATGTTACTACTGATAAAGTTGATACTGGTGTATACTATAACTTAGTTACTACTGATCATGCAAAGATTGAAGATACTACTGATCTTAGTAGTTACTACTGACGATGGTTTCTGGACTTACTACTGATCACCAGACTTACTACTGATGTTACATATTTACTACTGGTGATGAGTTTTACTACTGATACGCGTTTTTTGAAAAATATCAAGTCCGATATCTTCGTAGAGATAGTTATAGAATGTAAATCAATGTATATTTTTATTATTCGATGTAAATCAAGTCCTAGAATAAACTAGGGTAAATAGTTTAGCTTCAAGGACTATTATAAATAGTTCCTTACGAATTGTAAACGTACGTGTGTATTGTTAACTCGATAATATACATTGAAGCTTTTTGTGAAACTGTGTTCTTAATACTTTCGCATATTATTTACAGTTCATTGTTCTTAATTACATTGATATAGTGTTGATCCGCTGCAACTTCTATATTCAAATAGATCTAAGGTTTTTATTAACTTGTCTATAGTTAATCGATCCTGACAAGTGGTATCAGAGAGTATTGGTTCTAGATCTAAGATTTGTTAAGAACAACAAAAAGTTTTAATCTTTAAAACACACATTATTAATCATGACTGATAATAATGAAAGCACACAGGCCAACAAAATTCCTATACTCACTCCCAACAACTTTGGGATGTGGAAGAATCGTATTAAGCAATACATGCTTATTACAGATTATTCTATGTGGGAAGTTGTCCTTGAAGGAAACAAAACTGGTCCTGGTCAAGCAAGCAGCTCTGCAACTGAGGCAGACAAACTTAAGTGTGAGAAGGAAAAGAAGGACAAGGGCATCGAACTCAAAACTCTAAGCACTCTACTACTGGCCATTCCTAACGATTATCAACATCTCTTTGTTGAGTATGATGATGCAAAGATACTATGGGAAGCACTGTAGAAGAGATTTGTTGGGACCAAGAGCACTAAGAGGAACATGAAGTCTGTTCTTAAACAAGACTTTGAAAATTTCAAAGGAAAACCCAATGAAACACGCACTCAAGTGTTTGACAGATTCAACAAGCTAATTGGTGAACTTAACCAGGTTGGGGTTAAGATGGATCAAGAAGATGTCAACATGAAGTTCCTAAGATCTCTTAGTGAAGAATGGGCCATGTATACAGTGGTATATAGACAAAGAGATGCTCTAGAAGAAAAAGAATTGGATGAACTATACAATGATCTCAGAGTATTTGAAACTGAGGTAAACCAAAAGAACCCTTCTATTTCTTCTAATAATGCTGCATTTGTCTCTAGTACAGGTCAAGGTCAGGAAACATTCACAGGAAAGGCTACAGATTCTGAGGATGCTGCAAGAGAATCCTTCTTCACTAGTCATGTGCATACTGCATTGATTAGTGATGACTTGGAACAATTGAACCCAGATGATCTTGAGGAGATGGATCTTAAATGGCAGATGGCTATGCTGAGCCTAAGGACAAAAAGATTCTTAAAGAGAACTGGTAGGACAAGCCTCAACTTCAACAAAGGTGACAAAGCTGGATTTGACAAAACTAAAGTCAAATGTTACAACTGTAACAACCTTGGTCACTTTGCAAAAGACTGTCCTCAGCCAGACAAAAGATCAAAATCAACTGCCCTTGTATCACAACAAGGACAAGGATATGACTGGAGCTTCCAAGCAGAAGAGCATGCTCAAAATCAAGCTCTCATGGCCTTTACTGACAACAAAACTGAGGTAAAACCTAAACCTTGTACTTCTGAATGTGCTAAAATTGTTAAAAACTTAGAAAAAGAAAACAATAAATTAAATGAAGATTTAGCAAAAGCAGTGAGAAGAAATCATGAATTTGATGGTGTGATTACTGATCAAGAACATCAAATAAAGGTGTACCAGATGATTGATCAAAGGATAAAAGAAGAATTGCTTCAGGCTGTGGATGAGAAAGAATTTTATGAAATAAAAAATAAAGAACTAACAAGTAAATTAGAAGAATGTCAACTTGAAATTGAACAAAATAAATTAACAATTAAAAAGTTTGAAAGAAGCACTAAAATTCTTGATGAATTAACTAATAATCAAAATACAGAAAAAGTTGTTCATGGGGTGGGATATCATGCTGTACCACCTCCATATAAAATCATTCCACCACTTAAAAACAGTTCAGAAAGAATCATTAATGAATTAAAAACTGAAAATCAAACTGAATCACCTAATGAAACATCTGAATCAAATAATTCTTCTGATGATGATCAATCAATTGAATTTACAATCTCCCAAACTGAATCACCAAAATAAATTGATACAAGTTTTCACACAGCTCAAAGTCCAAATGAATCTCCAAAATATGATGCAGAAAATATACCTAAAATTCTAAAAAGGGGAAATCAAAGAAACAGAAATCAGCTTTTAGAACAAAGAAAAACTATAAAGGCTCAAGATAATAAATTAAAATGTGTTATTTGCAACAAAGTAAACCACTTAGCAAAGGATTGTCACTTCAATCCAATAAACTGTAAAGAGTTAAAAGAATTTAAAATTTTAATAGAAAATGCAAAAACTCAGAAGTTAAAAGATACTACTGGTTCTTCAGTAGTAAATAAAATTAAAAATCCAATTGCTGAAACTCCAAGATTTGGAAGAAGTGCACCAAGATTTGTGCAAAACAGAAGAGTTGGAAGTCCAAAGAACAACAATTACTTCAAGAACAATGGAAAATCCACCCAAAATAAACAATATTTTAAATTTTCCAACACCAGTAGAAACTTTAACAACTTTACTACTGGTGTTAACCCTCATTATAATGCTGTATGGTACCAGTACAAGAATACTACTGGTAAAAACCCTAATTTCAAAAATACTACTGCTCCCAAAACAACTTTCAAAAATACTACTGGTGTTAACCCTAAAAACACTACTGGTCATTCTAAACATGGTAAGTACCCAAATACTACTGGTCCATCAGTAGTAAAGTATTCAAAAGCAAAAAATCACGGGTATAAACCAAGATCAGTAGGAAATTCTCACACTAGTACTAATTTCAAAAGGGCAGTAGTAAAACAAAACACCAGTACTAAACAAGTATGGGTACCAAAAGTATTTAAAGTTAAATCCCCAAAAGCTAATTTCTCAAAGGATGAACCCAAGACATATAAAGCTTGGGTTCCCAAACTTAACTAATCCTTTACTCACTTGTGCAGAGCATTCAGATCCCAGAAGAAGGAAGAACATGGCATATTGATAGTGGATGCTCAAGGCACATGACTGGAAATCTGCAAATTCTTAACGATTTCAAGTCATTTGATGGAGGATATGTGGCATTTGGTGAGAATCCCCAGGGAGGTAAGATTACAGGTAAAGGTACTGTTACTAATGGAAAAATTACCTTTGATGATGTATTTTATGTAGCTGAACTAAAATACAATCTTGTCAGTGTGTCTCAAGTTTGTGATAAAAAGAACAAAATTATTTTCACAGACATTGAGTGCATCATTCTTTCTCCTGATTTTATTTTAGATGAAAAATATGTTGTTTTAAGAACTCCAAGGAGAAACAATGTGTATTGCCTAGATATAGGGGGAGAACTCATTTCTACAAATGAGGTCAACTGTTTTATATCCAAGGCAAACACCACTGAATCAGAACTATGGCACAGAAGGATGTGTCACACAAATTTTAAAAACATGAATAATTTAGTAAAAAGAAATCTGGTCATTGGACTACCTCAAAAACAATTCATGTGTGATCATCATTGTGTTGCATGCCTAAAAGGTAAACAACACAAGACTTCTCATAAGTCCAAAACTGTGAACTCTATTTCTGTTCCTCTACAGCTCTTACATATGGACCTTTTTGGACCTACAAATGTAATGAGTATTGGAAAGAAACAATATTGTCTTGTTATTACTGATGACTTTTCCAGATATACATGGGTTTTCTTTCTCAGGACAAAGGATGAAACAAGTGAACTCATAAAGAACTTAATTGTCAAACTGGAGAACACATCTGATCAAAAAGTTAAAACCATAAGATGTGATAATGGCACAGAATTTAAAAATGCTAACTTAATTAACTTTTGTGATCTTAAAGGTATTGACAGGCAATACAGCTCACCTAGAACTCCACAACAAAATGGTGTAGCTGAAAGAAGAAATAGAACTATCATAGAAGCAGCAAGATCAATGCTTGCAGACTCAAAATTACCAATTACTTTTTGGGCAGAAGCTGTTAATACTGCATGTTATGTTCAAAACAGAGTATTAATAGTGAAGCCACACTTTAAAACACCATATGAACTGTTTAATAAAAGAAAACCTTCCATAAGCTTTCTAAAATCATTTGGTTGTCCTTGTACTATTTTGATTACAAGAGAACAAATTGGTAAGTTTGACTGCAAATCTGATGATGGAATCTTTGTGGGATATTCTACTCAAAGCAAATCATATAGAGTATTCAACAAAAGACTAAGGATAATTGGAGAAAGCATCAATGTATCCTTTAATGAAAATGTACCTAATGAACAAGGAAATGGTCCAGATTGGCTATTTGATATAGACAATCTAACCAAATCCTTTAATTCTAATATGAATTTCAATGCAGGTAATTCAAATTGTCACAATCAAAAGGAAGGAACATCATCAGTCAATACTGGTCAAGAGGAAATGAGATACATTGTAGTTAATACTGCTCCAATAGTTAATACTGATGTCAGTAATAACTCAAGTTCTGGAACCAGTAGTAACTCTGAGAATGAGGACAGTAGTAATTCAAATACTACTGATACAGTAACAACAACAACTCTACTGATCTCAATGAGGATAATAGCAGTAGTAACTCTGACCAAGAAGATGATGAACCAAATATCAATGACAATGAAGGATCTCTAGAAGAACAACTACCTGAGACAAATGAGTCCAATCTTGAAAATCAACTAGTGATTGATAAAGCTACAACTACAAGGACTCAAAAGAACCATCCATTAGACCTTGTTCTAAGCGATGTCAACTCACCACTACAAACAAGAAGCAAATTAAACAAAAGCTTAACTGCAAATATGTGTAATATAAGTTTAATTGCTAATGAATGTATGTTTGAATGCTTTCTATCTCAGGATGAACCAAAGAAGATCCAACAAGCAATGAAGGACTCAAACTGGATTGATGCAATGCAAGAGGAACTCCTTCAATTTAAATTACAAGCTGTTTGGACACTTGTACCTCTACCCAAAGGAAAAAGAGCCATTGGAACAAGATGGATCTTCAGAAACAAGAAAGATGAAAGAGGTATAGTGATCAAGAACAAAGCCAGACTTGTAGCTCAAGGATACACTCAAGAAGAAGGAATAGACTATGATGAAGTATATGCTCCTGTTGCTAGAATTGAAGCCATAAGAATATTTCTAGCATATGCTTCATTCAAGAAATTCAAAGTCTATCAAATGGATGTTAAGAGTGCATTCTTATATGGGAAGATTGAATAAGAGGTCTATGTATGCCAACCTCCAGGTTTTGAAGATCCAAAACATGGTGATTATGTGTTCAAATTGGATAAAGCTCTGTATGGCCTACATCAGGCACCAAGAGCATGGTATGACACATTATCATCATACCTATTGAAGAACAACTTTAAAAGAGGAGCCATTGACAAAACTTTGTTTACAAAGAAAGTCAAAGATGATATACTACTGGTACAAATTTATGTAGATGATATCATCTTTGGCTCAACCAATGATTTATTATGCAAAGAATTTGAAGAACTGATGCAAATTAAATTCAAGATGAGCTCCATGGGTCCAATGAACTTCTTCCTTGGACTCCAAGTCAATCAAAGAACTGATGGTATTTTGATAAATCAATCAAAATATGTCAAAGACATCTTGGAAAAGTTTGATTTGAAAGACAGTAAAAGTGCTAGTACTCCAATGGAAACACACAAACACCTACATCCTGATGTTGAGGGGGAGGATGTAGATGAACACTTATATAGATCAATGATAGGTTCTTTGATGTACTTAACTGCATCAAGACCTGACATTATGTATAGTGTTTGTGTGTGTGCAAGATATCAAGCAAGACCCAAAGAACTACACTTGCAGGCTGTTAAAAGAATATTCAGATACTTGAAAGGCAAACCATCACTAGGTCTATGGTATCCACATGATTCACCATTTGAACTCATAGCCTACACAGATAGTGACTATGGAGGTGAATGTCAAGACAGAAAGTCCACTACTGGTGGATGTCAATTCTTTGGATCAAGACTGGTGTCATGGCAATGTAAGAAGCAAACAAATGTATCAACATCTACTGCTGAAGCAGAATATGTAGCTGCATCTGCTTGCTGTGCTCAAGTACTATGGATTCAAAATCAGCTTCTAGACTTTGGTATCTCTATCCTTAAAACTCCTATTTTTATTGATAATCAAAGTGCTATTAGTATTGTGAATAATCCAGTAAAACACTCAAAAACTAAACACATTGAAATAAGATTTCACTTTATAAGAGATTGTAATGAAAAGAAATTAATCAAAGTAGTTAAAATCCATACTGATGATCAATTAGCAGATCTTTTTACAAAAGCATTTGATGTAGGAAGATTCAACTTCTTGGTTAGCAGTATTGGAATGATTTTAATAACTTAAAATCTCACTTAAAATCATGTGTAAAGTTAGTGTTGTAAAATATTATTTATTTACTTAAGTGTTTTACTACTGGTATATCTGTACTACTGGTGTGTAGGCATGTGCACAAAATACTACTGGTAGTTAAATACTACTGGTGTGTATTAGGTTTACACAAATACTACTGGTAAGTCAGTACTACTGGTATTCACATATACTACTGGTCTTATGTGTTAATGGTTACTACTGATGTCTATAGTTACTACTGATGTCAAAATCCTTAGTCACTACTGATGTTAGTAGATACTACTGACGTTTTACTACTGATATCTTATTTACTACTGGTCTTTCAGAAACACAATTACCAAACTAACCCCCATGAAAATAACCGTTATGTTATGATTCGAAGGACATTTTAGTAGTTTTGCAGGTTAAATCAAAAGATATAAAAGGCGGTAGACGATTAGTTTAGCATTATCTTCACTTCGATTTGCTAAAACCTCTCGATAAACCCTAGCTTTCGATCAAAAACTCATCTTCAGTCTTAAAATTCTTAAAAATTTTCTCTCAAATCACTGCAAAATGGCAACTCTACAATCTCTCAGTGTTCAAACCGATCTCAAATACTCAGAGTTCCACAACATGTGTGCCTTTCTACGCAATCCAGACGGAACAAAGGATTTCCGACCAATCGTAAACTTTTTGAAAAATTCTTACATACGATTCGCATTAACGGTAAAACCAAAGGCATACCAACAGCACTTGGTGGATTTCTGGACCAATGCTGAAAGAACGGAGGGTGCAACTGTACCAATGATAAAATCAACTGTGGATGGAAAAACGATAACCATCACAGAACAATCTATCCGACAACATCTACAACTACACGATGATTCAGGTATGACTACTCTTCCTAAGGAATTCATTGCTGAAATTTTAAACAAAATGGGATATGAGGGAAGACTAAACATAGTAACTTTTCAAAAAGGTCTTCTCTCCCCACAATGGAAATTTCTTGTCCATACTATTCAGCATTGTATTTCTCCGAAAAGAAGTACTTGGAATGAGTTTAACAAGGCAATAGCATCTGCTGTTGTCTGTCTATGCACAGACCAAGTATTCAATTTTTCTAACATGATTTTTGAAGGTATGTTGGGAAATCTTAACTCTTCAAAATTTTTAATGTATCCCAGATTTCTCCAACATATCATAAACATTGAATTACAAAACTTTTCAACTTCCAAAAATATTTTTATAATTCCAGAGTTGAACAAGAAAGTTTTCTCAAATATGAGAAAATAATTTAAATTTTCGGGCAAGGAAACCCCTCTGTTTCCTAATATGATCAAAGATCACACATCACTTGGAGAGGGTTCAATCAAAGATATAACCCAAATTGAACCTCAACCCACTCCATCACCCCCAAATACAGCCCAAACACCACCCCATATAGCCACTCAATCACCCACTAACTTAGAAGTCCTGAATGTGTCCCAGGAACTTGAATTAAATCTGCAGAGTGCTACTCTTCACTCTGTGGAAGACCTACCAGACAAAACCCAAAACATCTCCACAATTTATAAAAGAAAGAAATTATCTTTAAAGGACACCAGGGGACAAATCGAGTCACACCCCAGGCTCAAAGAGTTGTCCTCCAAGGAGGAGAGAGGACATGAGGAGAGGGCTTTCACTACTGATGCCCCAAAGGTGGGTGCACATGATAGTGAAAACATCACTAAGACCCAAACCTCGGCAACTTTAAGTGATGACTCTTTTGAGGAATTACTTAAAGGACCCCGGTGCCAAGAAACCACAAGGGGGGACATCTCTGCTTCTTCTAGGAAGAAGAGAATGTCTAAAAGACCCAATGAATCACCAAGCAGTGATGAGGGCAGATCTGTGGAATTGATGGAAAGGAAGGAAAACCTTAAAACCACTGTACCTGTTAGTGAGCCCGATGATCTTGCTAGATGGAGTGAGGGCAGTATTAAAATCCAACAATTGACGGAAAAAGTGGATTCTCTTGAATCCACTGTACAAAATTGCCTTACATATTTAACAAACCAAGGGAAAACAATGGCTGCCATGAAAAGGCATGTCAATACCATCAACAAGAGAATGAGGTTCTATGAGCAAAGGCTTCATCAACAAACCAAAATCATCAGAAAATTGAAGAAGAAAGTTGATGATAGTGAGGCTCCCCAAGTTGAGCTCACTAAGGGGGAGAAGGATAATATCCAATCAATGATTGATGAATCAATTGCAGCAGCAGCATCTTCTCTCCTAAACTTAAAGGAATCAAATGTTGATGAAGGCCCAGAGATGATGATTACAGAGGTAGAGCCAATTACTACTGCTCCTACTAAAGAACAAGCTGAAAAAGAAACACCAGTAGTAACTCCTACTACTGACATTATATCAGTAGTAAATGAAGAAGAGGAATTGAAAGCAGCAAATACTACTGATACCCTATCAGTAGTAACTCCTGAAGTCACACCAGTAGTAACTACTCTGGTTACTACTGAAGAGGAAGAACTACAATTTCCAGAGCTGATTGAAAGAGAAAGACATGTCATCATCTCCAAACCACCAACACCTGATCAACCACTTATCATACCTGACATTGATGATAATGTGAATTGGTTTGAGGTAGATGAATGTACACTTCCTCCACACCCTAAAATCTTACCAGAAGGTCAATTACATCTATTTTATCCAAAACTTCTGATGATGGGTATACCAGATATGAAATACATTCCACCTCCACCATCTGCTCATATTGGAAAAGGAAAAGAAATATATGATGATGATTATCCAAACAGAGCTTTAGGACATCACATGGTAAACAAGATAAATCATGTCAGAGCAGAAAAGCAGTCCAGATGGAGAATAAAACACAGAAAATTTTTGGAGAAAGTGGAAATGTATCAAGCAATAGAGGAAAAGAAAGGGAAAGTACAAAGTAAAATTCCTGCACAAATACCTGTTCAAACAGATGACATTCAGATAAAAGCTCAAAAGGAAGAATTCAAAAGGCTCAGAAAGATTGAAGAAGAACATATTCAATGCCTTGAATACTTGGTATCTGAATGCAAAAAGACTAAAAGTGCATTAACTGATGATGTGTTTGAACAAAAGGCCAACATGATTGGGTATTTAAAAACAAAAGGGCATAGTGCAAAGTCATTAGGAAGAATGAAAATGATGACTATCATTGAAAAATACTGCAATGCAAAGAAGAAAGACTTGGCTGAACAAGAAGCTGAAGAATCAAAGAAAGCCAAAACTTTAATCCCAATCAGTCCAAATCTGCTCAAAGCCGGTAGTGTTTCAACTATTGGTGATACTTCAACTCCCCAATCAAAGAAAAGAAAATCTGTTGATCAAGAACAAAGCTCTAAGAAGAAGTCAAAACAAACTATACCTGTTCTTGAAATGCCAGTTGCTCCATTACAGAACAATCCAATTATTAACTGGAGAGTGATACAAAACAATATTATAGAAGTCATAAGGGAAGACAAAGTTGTACAGAGATTCACTGGATGGTTACCTTTAATCAGATTATGTTCTAGAAGTGATGTAATCAAGCTTCTGATTATTGGAAAACCAAGAATGACAAAGAAATCATGGAAAGAATCTGGAGCTGGATACCTAACTAAAATGATAGATGCTGCATTTTATCCAGATAATTATCCAGAACAATTTACAAATCCAGGTAATGTGTATGCTTGGAATGTCATTCCTACTGCCAATATGTACTTCTTTGAGAAATCAGGCAAAGTATGTGAATTGTATTTATATGAAAAAGAATATCCACATTCTGAGAAGACTATGTATCAGATATTTATAAACACTTTGATGAAACCCTATGATGCTGTTATGTTCCAAAACAAACTGAATTATTTTACAAAGAGGAACAGCAGATATATTATTGAACAAAGGCTTCAACAGAATCAAAGAACTCTTGAGAAAAGAAGAAGAGAACAAGAGGAACAAAAGAAACTTGATTGATTAAAAGGTAATCAATAAGTTTAGGGGGAGATTGTTGGAGTAAAACACAGATCAACTTGATACTGATGCTGCAGTTAGTACTGACATACTTAGTACTGATGGGGCAGAACATGTTACTACTGATAAAGTTGATACTGGTGTATACTATAACTTAGTTACTACTGATCATGCAAAGATTGAAGATACTACTGATCTTAGTAGTTACTACTGACGATGGTTTCTGGACTTACTACTGATCACCAGACTTACTACTGATGTTACATATTTACTACTGGTGATGAGTTTTACTACTGATACGCGTTTTTTGAAGAATATCAAGTCCGAGATCTTCGTAGAGATAGTTATAGAATGTAAATCAATGTATATTTTTATTATTCGATGTAAATCAAGTCCTAGAATAAACTAGGGTAAATAGTTTAGCTTCAAGGACTATTATAAATAGTTCCTTACGAATTGTAAACGTACGTGTGTATTGTTAACTCGATAATATACATTGAAGCTTTTTGTGAAACTGTGTTCTTAATACTTTCGCATATTATTTACAGTTCATTGTTCTTAATTACATTGATATAGTGTTGATCCGCTGCAACTTCTATATTCAAATAGATCTAAGGTTTTTATTAACTTGTCTATAGTTAATCGATCCTGACAAAAGGAAAGACAATAATGGGGATTTGCTAGTGTCAAGGTGGTGATCGGATGACAGCTAGAGCAAGGTAAGGGAATTAATTCTTCACAAACCGTAGTAATCATCTCGTACAACATGTAGCCGAATTAATTTAAACAAAATTAAAAAAATCCAGATTTAATTCGACGAATTTCGTTAAGAACACATATGGGTTTCACCAATCACTGTAGCCGATATATGTTGTTTTTAGGGTTTGGGTAATGCAGAAAAGTAGAAAGATAGAGCTGGGCGGGAAAATAAAACAAAGAATCACTAAGAAGATGACACGTAAGATTGTGATCGTCTAGAAAATCAACACGTGGCCTTATAATGTTTGATTTATTATAATGATTAGGTTATAACCCGTGAAAAATCACGGGTTGTCGCTTAAAACATGATTGATGTCCAAGAGAATTCAAATGAATGTGTTGATCAAAATAGTATTTTGGGGATTTGTAGTTACTAAGCATAAAGTCTAAAATTGTTTATAAGAATTTGAATCACAACTAATTTCATCAATTCTTGATTGTATCTACAAAAAGCCTCACATTATCATCTTTACATTTATATTGAATACCAGCAAGTAGCCAATTAGAAAAGATTCCTAATAACAAATAAACGGGTCAAAATTGACCCATTTGAGACAAACAGAGCCCAAACTCCCAAAGTGATACACGATCCAGCCTGCAAATTAGATTCGTGTTTAAACAGACATCTGCGAATCTAGCAAGAAACCAAAATTATATTTGTTAAATATTCATGATACCAGATCATAATTTTTAAAAATTGCCAACATGGGAAGTCAATTTTTATACCACCTCCTAATCATTTTTTACTATTTTACATTAATTTATGTGATCAACTACTTCCCAAAAAAATTAAAAAGTAGACCAAAAAAAATGTTCATGGATCAACCTAATACGGCCCTTCCCGTTCGGTTTCAACCCATCACCCAAAATAAACGTGTGATTTCAAATAGTTGAAAGCATACTGCATTTGAGAGTTGTTCATGGATATAAGCCATTGATCTCAACATGGTAATGCATCTCTGGACACCTGAAATTATTTAAATCTCCATCTTGAAGTTGGAAAACCGAGACATGCATAAATTTCTCCATTAGCTTAATCAGTTTTTGTGCGTTGTCTCGCCAAAGTGTTGAAAGTCAACTGCTCCTCAAGGCTTCAACTGACCTTTTTTTTCCCATATCCTAAGACATGGAATTAAGCCAAAAGTAAGAACTCTCGGCTCAAATAAAACCACATACCATATTTTGGGGAAAAATTAGATAGATCATGTAAAATTGCATCAAGTAATGGAAAGAAACTTACGAAAGTAGAGTTTTTCAAACTGCCCCACATGCAGTAAAGGAGGCTGGGGTAATCGATCTTCCCTAAATAAATAATTTCTTCCTCTAAACAATATTAATACAAAATTAGGTTGTTGTTAGCACGTACATGTCAGCCAAAGTTAAGAAAACCACAGATAATATAAAGCTAGGCTGCATTTTTAAATACTGATATCATCAGAAACACTTCAACCAGCTTATCATCAGAATTAGCTAAATTCAATGGGAATTAATTTCGACAACACAACTTTTAATGCATGCACCACATTGTGCATACTAAGCAATAAGTGTGGTACATGCAATAAAAGTTGTGTTGTGAAAATCATCCCCTAAATTCAATATACGAAAAGCACAACCGCTATGCATATTTAAATGCAGGAGTTGAATTTTGATCTTCATCAAGGGTGTTCCCTAATCCCATTGACCCGAATTCACTGCAGAGTTTAAATAAAAGTAACATGTCAATATGGTTTCGAAATGGGTCATTTAAAAAAAATGGTTAGTTCTAGTGACCTACAAACTTTGTAGTCTTCTTTTGAATTTATGTATATAAAGGGATGTCTGTAGGTAAATTAACCTTTATTTATATTATTAGTTCGATGTATACAACAGAATTATAAAATTACATTGCAACTTAAATCATTATGTTCAGTATCATCATTACATTAATCTTGTGTAGACCATAATATTATACTGATACATATACAGTAACACAAACCTCATTTGATCTTTTAAGAATCCAGCTGCAGTTAATGTGTTAAGGATGCCAGTCTAATTACAAAACCTTCTTCTCGTATCTTCCTCATCAATATAATTGCTTAAAAAGATCTCATATGAACCATGTATATGAGAAGTAATATTGACTGATCAGTATAATTGTTTCAATTTACTTTGCAGTATATTGATCTTAATTAACTAATATTAAATTATTTACAATTTCAACATTCATAAAAAAAATGTTTGTTCAGTAAAGTGATATTTACCTTCTGCAGTATATATCCAACAATGAGTCATTATCATCCACAATAGGTATTGTACTCACTTCCACTGTAATATGTAAAATTGTTAAAAAAAAAATCAAATAATAATAAAATTTGTTAGGTAAATTAAATTACGTTGAACTAATAAAGATATGCCATCACTAATTTTGAATATTGAAAGTGGCATTCCATTTGATTCCACAATTTTGGGAGCCACGTGCCGAAAGGAAATGGAAAAAATGGTTGTTGAAGAATTGGCAAAGAGGTTGCTGAAATTGGTTTTTCTTTCTGTTAGTATGTATTTAACCACTTATAGAAAATTAAAAACATAAACATATACATTTTAGAACTCCAGTAAGAGATGTCAAACATAGCAGGTGGGAAAGTGAACCATCTTGTGAAATAATGGGAATAGTAGCTACGATGGTTTTGCAATAATTTTGAGGCAACATCTTTTAATGATTAAAGGTCTATAAATGTGTAGTTTTAATAAAATTTAAGAAAGTTTCAATTTTGTTTACTGTTAAAGAGTATCCAAAAATGGATCGTTTAGTCAAGAAATCAAAGAACTTTTCAAATTAGTTGTTAATATAACAAATTAGCTAAGAAACAACTTCAGTAAAGAAGTTTCTTTTCAAATTAGTTAACTGAAAGTGTTATACCTCTATAAATGAAGTCTACTGGGCTATGCATGGCTTTCTCTGCAATTATACATGAAAAAAAAACCCTGTCCTCATTATTTGGCGTTAAGAAGAAACGAATGAAATTGAAAAGCAACCGTGGCTCCATAATCATTTCATCGAGCAGTTTGTGTGCAGACAAAAACAACTCTCAATTGAAATTTGATAACATAATTAATTGAACTTGATTCTAAAGAAGCATTAGAAATTTAAAGTAGAGAGACTTACACAACAAACTCAAATCCCAAGTGATCCGTAATTGCTTCTATTTTGGAGGAGATGGTTTTGAAGAAACTATTGTAGAAGGCAAGATTAGGGCTACTAATACGATCCAAGATTGAAAGTTGATGGAATCTTAGAAACCGAGAGATGAAAACTTACGAATTTGAATGTGGGGATTGAAAGCTGATTATGGAGATAGAACCCTAAAAAGTTAATCGGTTTCAAAAATCACGCTGCTTTAAACGTGGGATTCATCCTTACGGTTTCCAATAACTGTATATTTTTCCGTAAAAATTGCAGTACCATCAAGGAGGTGGTAATAGACAGAAAATTCTTGGCGGGAATTTAATGCGAGTGGCCAGTAATAATGCGACATGTGGCATATCAGTGGCTTAGGAAAGGGTCATGCAGCACTTAAAACCTTTGTTTATATGTATAGATAGATAATATAGATTCAATACACACATCTCACCATCCTCGTTAGTCGTTACTCGTTAATAGCGATTTTACAAGAAAAATAGTAGAAGGACTAAATAGTCTTTTATCCAAAAACTAACTCCTCAAGCTAAAAAAAAGAAGCTTAATTTTGGACTCACGTGCAAACTCTGCCACCGTACCACCATTTTTACCTACCAGCCAAAAAAGTGGCCACTACCACCATTCTCTCTCCCTCCTCTGCACTCTCAGTCCGATAGATCATGAGAGAGAAACTCAATAAACTAAAAAAGGAAGAACACGACGAATCCACCATTTTTCTTCTCTGAACACTGACAGTTTTTAACAAAATTACAAAAATGTGTTACGTTGGTAAAGCAACCAAAATCTTCATCTTCCTCATCACTGTTTTAGTAATCACTGGCGTCATTTTAGGAATCGGCGTCCTCCGCCGTACCATACACCCTAAATCACATAAATGCTACGGCGAATCATGTTCCCAATCTGATTTTTATCCTCCCCCGCCGCTACCGGAGTTCCCTATTCAGTCAACACCTGCTCCAAATCCTTCCAATCCTGCTGATCTGAAGTCTAACCCTCCACCGACGCCGTCTTCATCTGGTTCAACAACGAATCTATCTCCGCCGCCTCCCGCCGTATCTCTTGCATCACCGCCACCGCCATCGGAATCAAGTAATAATCAAACTCCGGCGCCACCTCCGCCAGTCTCTGTAGTTACCACTGCTCCGCCTCCGCCTGCTGTTATACTTGCTCCGCCACCAGCGTTTAATCCGCCGAGTCCGGTTCCGGTGACTCCAGGTCCGATGAATTCTTCTTAATTAGTATTATCCGTTGTTTTAAATTTATTGATTAGTGAATTCTTTTCTCTGTTACAATTTTTCTATTCGTTTTCATGATGGGTGTTTTTAGGCTGTTCATGATTTTGATAGTGGAAAATCTTGTATCATGTATTTGCTACCTTTGATCTTGAATTCCTGTTAATTGATTGGTATTGGTCAACATTGTAAAAATTAATTGCCAGTCGTGTCACATTGTAAATTTTACCATATTAATGAAAAGTATATTGTTTAGTGTAATAATATAATAGGGGTTCTTAAAAGCATGTTATCACAGCTCTAAGTCGTGACTTTTAACACTACAAAATAGCACATTGTGGTGGTGTTATGCATATCGTAAGATAAGAGGTGATAAAGTGACATAATACGAGCTTTATATTAAATGTTTTTGACGCCTTATGAAATTCGAGTTTAAAAAACAAAGATAGTATATATAACTTATAAATTTAGCTGTACTTTTTTTTGTGAACTTTATATATGATTTATCATATAAAATGATATGAGAAATGTTCAATTTAGTCCTTCATTTTTATGTTGTCTCAAAGATAAATATCAATCTTTAGATTAATCAACTCCCAAATCACCACTAACATCACATGTGATTCAACACATCAACACCACCACCATGTGTATTAAATCACATGTGATTCAATACCGTCGACGACCGCTAACCTCTGTCGGCCACCATCTCCACCACCGGCAACCCCTCTCCACCATCTGCTGCTTTCAATCACATGTGATTGCGTAACCAATAACATGTGATTGCGGCGGCCGGAGCCGCCACCGGTGGCGACGAGCGTTGGTAGTCAACGGCGATGGTGCTGTTGGCCGGCGATGGTATGTGGCTGTGCATTCAATCACATGTGATTTAATGATGGTGGTTGTTAAAGATCTTATAATCCAATAGCTGAGATTATCCCTTAAAACTACATAAAAAATTAAGAAGTACCATAAATACAACTCAAAGCCATATATCTATAATTTTTTTGTTAACTTGATATGCTACCTTAAAATGTGTTTAACGTAATTTATTTTATAAATGTGTGATTACCAAAATTACTCACATTCTGGTAAAAGTGACTCACTTTTCGATATTAACTATCACTAAAAAGTATGCACTTCGGACAAAAATTAATCATATGTCTAACACATGGGTGGCATATATATTAATTTTTATTACGTAATGAATAAATAATTTTATCACTGTTATAATATGAATATATTTACATATGCAATAATGTAGAAAAACTATGCTACTAGTTGGATGATCAATTAGTCAAGATTTCTTGTTTAATCCATTTAATATTTTACCCAAATACTTATGTTGTATTACTCACCAAGCATGGGTTCAAGGGTAACCAATTTAGTATAAATACCAATGTACGTCAAGAATACACTTTCATAAATGATCAAAATATTCTCTCCATCTTGTTCTTGCTCTTGTTTATAACCTTCAAGTATTTTGATTAAGTGCTAATAGGGCTTTAATAAAAGTTAATTTATAACATGTTATCAGCACGAAAGTTCTTAATCAAGGAAGATCAACTCAATCACAAGGTACATTTACTTAATCAAGTTAATTACTTAAGGTAAAATTTCTTATAACAATAAGCTATAACATAATAATAGATTAAATGAAACCAAACACATTTAATAAGGACATTATGATGACATTTGGACTACTAACCTTGGGACTAGTAACATACTTACATTTATTATTGTACTAATTTTATTCTTATGTTTACTAACACTTTTAATTTATGCAAACTAACATTTACATTTATGTATTCTAACTTTTACTTATGCTTATGCTAACATTTACATTTATGTATTCTAACTTTTACTTATGCAAACTAATATTTAATTTTATTGCATCTAACCTTTATTTATGTTACTAACATTTATTTATATATACTAACTTTCCTTTATGTATACTAACATTTATGCATATTTTTTCTTTTCTATTATTTACTAATTTATTTAAAATTCACTAATATTTTTACAAATATGTCTATGTAATTTATTTCTTTAATAATTATTTTTATTAAAAAAACTTTATATATATATATATATATATATATATATATATATATATATATACTAGCAAGGTACCCGCGCAATGCGGCGGCGGGTACCATGTCACTATATTTTCCAACGATCAAATGTTGTTGTAGTCGGGTCGGGTGTATTTGGGTCATGTCGCTTTCGGGTTTTTTAACCTGGCCTGATAAACTCCATTCCTTAACTTGTCAGATATTGGGATTCGAAATAACCTAATTAGACCATGTTAAAGTTATAAAACAACTGCTCAAAAGTTCAAAAAATACAAAGGTGATTGCTTGGTTCTTAACTCAAAAGATTTTAAAACGTATGTCTTGATATATCTAATAAATTTTGCTCTTAGGGGTTGAATGCATTGCATAATGTACCATCTTCGTAAAGTACCATCTCTGATTCAACTGCAACCATTGCTTTGGACCTTGTTGCTTGAACTGGACCAGCTTCTTGATCGTACGGTAGTAGAATCACCTAATCATCTACAGGACCATGCAAAACCACTTGAGCCCAGAACAAACAACGGGCCAGAATATTGAATGTCTCCTTGAGATGCATCTTTTGAGTGTGAACTATCTGTCATCCATTGTGTTTGTAGACAGTTTCAAAGCCTAAAATTATATTTCCTCAATTTTAAGTATCTACACTGATTCCGTTGATTTATGGCGTGTTTAACGATAAATTTTGGCTGGCAAACTCAAATTATTGACAAGATTATATTTAAAATAGAAAACAAAGCACATATTTGTGAAAATTTGGTTGTCTGGCAATCTTTCTTGAAATTTCATGTCCATGAGTTCAAGGATTCACCTTTTCAAGTGATGTTGACCATTTTGTGCTTTCATGGACACCTTCGTGAGTCTCCATCTACATATTCAACACCAATGAAAGATGTCTTAGTGTTATACAAGATTGTTAATGATCCTCGAGGTTAAAAAAATATTTGTTGGTTTGTAAAAGTCTTAATAAAACCAGTCCATGGTACAATTACACAGCATGATGCCGAAACAAATTAATTTACATAACCAAACGCGAAATTGCCTTGTTGCTTCGTAAAGAAAGCAATACAATCATTCTACATTAAATACAGAGGAGAAATGTGAATTGTTTTTTTCCTTAACCATCAGCCAGGGAATTCTCATTCAACTCCAAACCCTCACCAGGGAAGTCACAGACAAGTGGGCCCGACGTCCCGTCTGAGTTCAACAATTTTTGGTTGTCCTTTGAAAACTGCATCACTATTTACGGAATGAATCTTTGCTAATGCCCCAAGATTTCATTTTTTTATAAAAGCATATCACTGATCATAGGAGAACCATTATAAGCCAGAAATAACTTGATACCTGTAAGTTGGGAAAATAACTACTTAGGTAATTTTAATAACATAAATATGTTATGAACAAAAATCGAAAGCATAAATTAGAAAACAGGAACCAAAATAGATACAGACAAAACGAAACGCACCCGATACAGACCAAACAACGGAGAAATTGAAATTGAAAGGAGAAGATCAGAGATCACAAATCCACCATTTTCGAGCTCAAGGATTGAACCTGTAAATTCTTTTTTGAAGAAAGATTCAATTTATCTTACACCTTTGTGGTGTGTGCTTAGAAGATAATGATGTTTTATGTGTTTGATTAAATGAGATATAAGTCAAACTATTGTGCGATTGATACATCTAAAAAGTCTCTAGACTATGGCAAACAAATAAAATGCTGAAATTATAAGAAAAAAGTGAACAAATTACGAACACTAATCAACAAATGCATGAAACTGAACGAATAATTAACCTGATCACGAACACGAACTGGAAGATTTGAGAGAGGTTTCGACGAATTAAGTGTATATCAGAAGCTTTTGTCTGCGTTGTTAATTGGTTTCACGAACCGTAACTCGTCTCGATCCTGATGTTCCACCATGAGAGATAATAAATACGCAATTGCAGATGCATGGTTGAAGGAACCAAGGAGGAATGGCAAACGAACAATCACGGAATCGAGGAGTCATAGGAATCGATTGGTTGAAGCATGGAATCGAGGAGGGTATAAGGTTAAGGATGAAGGAATCGAGGAGGGTATAAGGTTAAGGATGAAGGAATCGAGGAGGCAGACAATCGATCGGTTAGGGTGGGAAATGAAACGACAGAGTTTGGGTTGAGGGGTAATTAAGCTCCGTTTCTGTAGAATATAAAAGTTATTTATGAAACACAATGCATACCAACGTGTAGCTCAGTTGGTAAGCCTTCCTACATGTTAAGCAGCTGATCTCGAGTTCGATTTTGAGCATAGGTATAATTTTTTTCAAACGCACATAAGATCCAAAAATAGAAAGTTTTTGGCTGAATTTTCAAGCTTCTATTTAGGGAATAGTCCTAAATGCATTATAGATAGTAGAGATATATATAGTGAGCAATTCAACGTAGAACCCATTTAAACTACAGAACCACAGAACCCGATCTCAGACCATTAGATTTTAAAGTTAACGGCCAAGATCAATCGTGGCAGTTTTATAAATAAAATTAATTATATGTGTAGTAAGAATTAAATAAAAGGGTAGAATGGTATTTTACACACAATATAAAAATTACAGAAAAAAAAACTCTGTAGAAACCGTTCCCCTTTTCTCTCATTTATCGTTCTCTCTCCATAACCCTAGCCTCCATTTCTAATTCCTCTCTCTCTCTCTCTATCCACCAATCATCTATAGATCTCCACTCCACCAGCAACATCGATACAGTTAAGGAAGCTACCGCCGCACCTCGGCCGATACTGAACCGATTCCGTTGAGAACGCGGTAGCGTTGCAAAAATGATTGACGAAGTCCGATTACCGCCGCAGAAAATGCAATCGATTTTGTGTACTTTCTGGAGAGAATGGAGGTTACAACCCCGCCGCCGCTCACCGGAGACAACTCTGTTTCCGATTTGGTCTCTTCTCCAGCACCCACATCTTCTAAGTAAGTTTTATCAGTGTGTTTTTTCTTGATTTGGTATACACATGTGGGTGTTTTGATGTAAGTCTTCAAATCTTCTATTTTGAGAAATTGATGATATACATTTTAATTATTTACATGTTAAGAAGATATGTGTGTGTAGGTGAAGACGTGAAGTAGTTCTCTTGTTTTATTGCTTAATTTTCATATGTATATAGGTCCGGTCCGTATTTAAATTACACTTTGTTAATAAAGTTTCAAACTTTGATTAATCACAAAAAATTGAAATCGAAGCTTCAACGAAAACTTCCGGTTAGTAATCTAGTATTATTTGTTTGTTTCTTTATAGTTTTTGTAATTTTTTAACGTTTTCTACTGAAACCCTTATCGAGTATCTTATTTCGGATTATAATTTCAGGTGTTTACATATTTTTAGCTATTGCGGAGAAAAAATAGTATATTTTTCGAGTTTTGTATATTGAATCCACTATATGTTTGCTGTTGATCAGAAAAATCAGTGTGTAATCGTGTTTTGTAACTTAGATTCACTATAATTTTTCACATACGTGTTCATCATTATGTTATGTTTTCAGGTGTTAGGAGAAGTGGTAGGAAGAAGGCGAGATCATTTAATTACAATGAAAGTCGGAGGCCTAAACCGATTGAAACATTGTCTGTTTTTACATTAGATTTTATAGTTATGTCCTAAATCATTCAATGTCAGCATCATCTAATGTATATTTAACTTACTTCATTTAGTTTCAGTAACATGTAATGTAATGTAAATGTGTGTTTGTAATATACGCACATGTATGTATTGAAAGTGTAAACATTGTATGTATTTGGGTTATACTTGTATGTATTGAAAGTGTAAACATTGTATGTATTTTGAGTTATACATGTATGTATTAAAAGTGTAAACATTCATGTCGAAAACATCTAATGTTGTAATTTTTAATAATAAACATTCATGTCGAAAACATCTAATGTTGTAATTTTTTAATAATAATAAACATTCATGTCGAAAACATCTAATGTTGTAATTTTTTCATTCATCATGTTGTATTGTAAATCTCCATGGTGGAGTTTTGAGCGTGATTATAGAAGATGGAAAGTAAATCTCCAAATTTTTAGGAATACATATCATGGATGGTTACAAAATTAAAGTCTTATAATCTCTTTGACTAAACTACCACTACGAAAATAATAAATAATAAACTTAATTAAATTAGTTTACTTAATTGTGATTGCTGGTTAATAGTTCTGTGGTTCTGCACTTTTAAACTGTTCTGCGCTGAATCGCACCATATATATATATATATATATATATATATATATATATATATATATATATATATATATATATATATATATATATATATATATATATATATATATATATATATATATATATATATATATATATATATTGAAGGGCTAGTTACAGAACCCATTTTAGACTACAGAACCCGCAGAACTCAATCTAAACCATTGAATTTCAAAATGAAATGATCATGGAAGATACATGAAGTGATTTAATGAGGGACCCCCATGCATGTATGTTATTCATGCACGAAAACATATATGTTTTTGTGCATGTATGTTTTCATGTATATATACATAAGTGTTATTTTTGCATTATTTGAACATATATGTTTTTCAGTATTTTTGATGTTTTTCTTAAAGTATATGTTTGATTTGGGTTAAATGTTATTGTTTTGCATATTTTTTTACTAAATTCTAATATTTTTAGATGAGTTCTGCTTAGTTCTACGTAAAAAATGGGTTCTGTAAATAGCTCGCCCCTATATATATATATATATATATATATATATATATATATATATATATATATATATATATAGGTGAAGGTTCATGCGAGAAGGGTTTTTTTTTGCGAGAAATGCGAGAAGTAATTTGGTCCATTAGATTAAGGAATCAAGGGTTAAGATGTAGGATGGCATTGGCGTAAATAAACGAAAAAAGAAGGATTAAAGATTATGGGCGTCAAGGGTATTGTGGTAAAATAATCCCTAATTGAATAATGGAATATCACGGATTCCTTAATAACCTAGAATTCCTCATTTGAACACACACTTGTGTGTGTGAGATTGTCGTTTCTCTCCCACAAAACGGTTCCGTCAAACCATCTTCCCCCATCTACGCCTCCACACAATGCCTTCTACCATTCTACATCGCCGCCTCTGTCTGGAAATGGTAAGGATAAGAGATCGTCACCATCAGACTGACACCGTAAAGGAAGAAGAACCGCCGACGTTTGTGTTTTCCAGCGATGTAAGTGACTCGATTTCGGTTCTTCGTTCGTAACCATCATCATTGGCGTTTTTTGTGCAGATTGTTCTCCTTCGTTCGATCAGCTTCCTAATTTAGACTTCCGGTTTTGAGCAGAATGAGAATGGTGGTGATTTGAGCATAATGAGAATAGTGAAATAGAAGATGATAGTGACTCGATTTCAGTTTGTAATTTCAGATTTGTATTAGTCTAAGGTTTCAGTTCATAATTTGTAACTTTGTTCATTCGTTCATCACTGAATACATTAAATAAGGTTAATAAAATTCCCTGTCAGACTTGTTCATTATGTTCATTATGTATATTGTAGATTTGTTCATTAGTAAATCTGTAAATTTTGCAAATTGAACACATTATTATTATGCTGAACAGGTTAAATACGGTAAAAAAAATATTAGTTATTTTTAGGCGTTCATCAATGAACACATACGAATTGCGATAAAAATTACAAATTACAAAATTCGGATCCTAAAAAATTTGATTGAGGTTAAAAATGAATTAATTTAATTAAGGAAACTGGATTTAATAAAAAGATTTTAGTGTTAAAAAGACTACAATACCCTTTAGATTAAAAAATTTAATTAAGCAAAATGATGCTAGAAAGTGGTTCACGCAGTTCTCGCAATTTTAGTGGTTCTCGCATGAACCGCTCTCTCTCTCTCTCTCTATATATATATATATATATATATATATATATATATATATATATATATATATATATATATATATATATATATATATATATATATATATATATATATATATATATATATAAGTGAGATCGAGTGAGGACCTTTTTTCGGGTGAGGACTGCGAAGTCAAGTCTAAGCCTTTAATCCATAAAAATTAATGGCTAGGATTGAATGTGAAAAAGATAAACAATTGTTGAAGTTTGGGGGGTTTTGTGTAAAGTTTACCAAAATAATGGGGAAAAAAGAAAATTTAGAGGGTTAAAATAGTCATTTGCAAACACTTTCTCTATCCTAGTGCCACATGTCAAGACTTGATTTGATGAGTTTTTTTTTTACCTCCACTTTGTTTTTCGACCATAACTTTTTTTTTCTTTGTAAAAAAAAACTAAAAATGCCAAAGTTCTTAAAATTAAATTATCTACAAAATGAGTATAGTCATGAAAATTTGAAAAAAAAACCCGGATAAAATATTGGATCATTTTGTTAAATTTGGATTATTGTCAAAGTTTTGATCATTTTGTTAATTTTGGATCATTGTCATAATTTTGGATCATTTTTTTATTTTTAGATCATTGTTAACCTTGCATAGACATAATTTTGCATAAATAATTAGTCAAATAATATATCATATATAATTTTGGATTATTTTGTTCATTTATGATCATTTTATTTACTTTGTACGATTGTTAATTTTTGAATCATTTTGTTATTTATGGATCATTGTCAATTTTGGATCATTTTTTTTTCAAATTATCATGATTATACTCATTTTGTAGAAAATTTAATTTTAAAATTTATGGCATTTTTAGATTTTTTATTTTACAAATAAAAAAAAGTTATGGGCGAAAAACGAAGTGCGGGGAAAAACCCACTTTCAATTATAGGAGGACAAGTGGCAAAAGGAGGAAAGTGGGGTTTGGAAAATGACCTTTATGCCCTTTTTAAGATGAGTGGACGAAAATTGTCCTCGCAGTCCTCACCGGGAAAAAAGTCCTCACCGGATCTGGACTATATATATATATATATATATATATATATATATATATATATATATATATATATATATATATATATATATAGTCAAGTTATATAGAGAACCTTATATATCGTGCAGAACCCGTGGAACTCTTATTAACCAATCAGAATTTAGTAAATTAATTTTGAATTATTTAATCCATTTAATTATTCAGGGGTATTTGAGTATTTTACATTTTATTTTTATGTTTCCATTTTTGAAAAATTCCTAAAATCTAGGAATTAATTTCGGATTTATTTTGTTGCTTATATGTTTTTTTACAGATCTGTGAGTATGTTATTATATGGTTGTGCACATATGTTATTTTACAGATTGCATATATGTTTTTTGTCATTAATTTAATAAATTTATTTTATTTACGGTTATACATATATGTTATTTTGTAGGTTTGCATATATATTGAACATAAAACATACATGTTTTACAAATGAAATCTATATCCAAACTTTACAAAATGGACAGAGCAAATAGAATACATAACTATTGAACTTATTTATACAAAAAGTCAAAAGTTATTAAAAAACATATATGTATTCAAGCGATAACATATATGTATCCAAATGGTTGTTGGCGTGCAATTATGTCCTATTTTGAAGCAACTTTCTTCACTATATACCATTACACAAAATGCTCATTTCCTCTTTTTCCACTTGTATAACATGTCAATTTTCCTTATATCATCCACTGCAAAACATTAAAAAAAAACATATATATGTTTAATCAAGAACGCATATACAAACTAATTAAAAACATACATGCAACCTAATCAAGAACATTAATATTATTACATCACTATTAAGCTAAACGGTTCAAGTTATATCACTATTAAATTAAAATCTAATTACTGATTTTGACATTGCGTGAATGCCATATTTTAAATACTTTTATTAAATTAATATGAAGACTAAATAACAATAAAGAAATAGATTTCATAAACTCCATTTAAATAAATGATATTTGTAGATAAATCAATTACCTTGGTTAAATAAGTGATGCAAAATACAAGTTGTAATAACTCATCTTACTTCACCGCTAGAACAAGTTGGCATCACAATGTTTTTATAGAAGAAGTGAAATATTGAGAATTCTAGAAAATAAATTTGGGGGAATCGGTTAGACGATGGAATCTAAAACCCTTTAATTTGTAGAAGAAATAAATAGAGATCAGTAAAGAAAAATTGGATCTAGAAATGGAGAAAACGTTTTGCAGAGATGAAGAAGATGAGATCTAGAAAAAGAGAGAGAGAGAGAGAGAGAGCGCTATAAAGAGAGAATCAAATAACAAATATAAGAGATAGACGTGGGAGGGAAGGAGAGAAAATGACGGGTCCAACTTCCAAACCCTTTTTTTCTTTTTTTCACAAAAGTACTATTTTACCCTTTGTAATTAAATCTTACCAAAAATATGATTATTATTATTTATGAAAATATTCTTGTTAATCTTAACCGTTAATCTTAAATCTAACGGTCTAGATTGGTTAATAAAAAGTTCTACGGGTTCTATACGAAATATAGGGTTCTCTATATAACTCTCCACTATATATATATATATATATATATATATATATATATATATATATATATATATATATATATAGGGTCCGATTCAGCGCAGAACCATTTAAAGGTGCAGAACCGCAGAACCATCCTAACATCCAATGTTTTATATATTATACATAAGGCGTATATTTTCATACACCATGTAACACATTTATACATTCAATGTTTCCAATTTTTTATACACATAATATATAAATATATTTATATATTATTTGTATAAAAAATTGGAAACATTGGATGTTAGGATGGTTACAGCATGTATGAAAATGTGCACCTTATGTATAACATAGAAAACATTGGATGTTAGGATGGTTCTGCGGTTCTGTACCTTTAAACGGTTCTACGCTGAATCGGACACTATATATATATATATATATATATATATATATATATATATATATATATATATATATATATATATATATATATATATATATATATATATATATATATATATATATATAACGCTTATAAACGGTAAAAAAAATTATATAAAATATACAACGACTATAGTTTTACACTATAAATAAACACATCATCCACACTTCTTTATACTACAAAACAATTTCTCTCATCTACAAAATCAAGATAAAAAATGATTCACCCGTTTTTTATTTTCATGATTGTAATGGTTATTGTACTTGCCATCTTAATTAGTCTCACGCCTGATGTATTTTATCCTTTCTTGTTAACGTATGGGATGATTGTTCTCCCAATTCTGTTTTGTGCAATACATATTGATATATATGGATTCTGATTTTTAACTTGTTTTTGTTCCAAATATATATAGTTATAAAATGTCAAACGTTGCGAAGATTGAGTTTAATGCGTTAGAAGCATCTGGTAAAAATTACAATTCATGGATCACTGATATGAGAGCATATTTAGCATCGATGGGTATCTTGGATGCCTTAAATGAAAATAATAATTGCTCTTCCAAAGAAAAATGGAAAGCAGTTTTCAATCTTCGTAAACACGTTGATGCTAGTTTAAAAAATGAATATTTAAACATTGAAGACCCATATATTTTCTGGAAATCTCTTAAAGAAAGATTTGATAATAAGAAAAGGGTTTTACTTCCCTTTGCCAGAGAAGAATGGAAATCACTGAGATTCCAAGATTTTAAATAAGTGTCTGATTATAGCTCAGCGTTGTTCAGGATATGTTCATAACTTGAATTTTGTGGAGATCCTGTGACAGATGAAGAAATGTTGGAGAAAACTTACTCCACATTCCATGCATCAAATGTTACTTTGCAAGAGAATTTGCGATTGCAAAATTTTTTGAAATATTCTGATTTGCAAGAATATCTTCTGACGGCTGAGCAAAACAATATGCTCTTAATGAGAAATCATGAGTCCCGTCCCACAGGATCAGCAGCACTCCCTGAAGTCAATGCTGCAGAATACGTTGGTCCTCGAAATAACACAAGGGGACGTGGTCGTGGCCGTGGACGAGGTCGTTTTAATCAAAACCATTCTTTTGGCCAAAACTATAATAATGGCCGAAACCAAAACTTTGGTCGAAGTCACCCTTATGGTCGTGGTTGTGGTTATGGTCGTGGACGTCGACGTGGATATGGGCGTGGTCCAAGAAATAATACTTATCATGCTCCACAAGGTAACAAAGTCCAGTCACAATATAAGACCACAAAACATGATGCTGAAGCAAGTATTTCTCAGACAATCAAAATGTGTGTTATAGATGTGGTAGCACGGGCCACTGGCAAAGTACTTGTCGCACACCTTCTCACTTTTGCAAGCTATATCAAGCTTCACTTAAGCAAAAGGAGAAAGAAGTAAACTTTGTGGATCAATTTGAAAACACTGATTTAAATGCTTCTGATTTCTTGAATGACATGGAGTAATATGAAGCTTAATAACTCATGTCTAAATTATGTTTATGTTTTAACCTTTGTAATTCGTCTAAATAAGGATTTCCCTTTTCGTGTAATGAATTTCTAGTCATCTTTATAATAACTTATGTTTTCCCATTTTTCTCAAGTTTGATATGAACTCTACTAGAGCACAACAACAATCGATGGTTGGAGATCTGTGTATTCTAGATAGTGGTTCCGCGCACACCATCCTTAAATCCAAAAAATATTTTTCTGAACTAAAACCAACAAAGGCAAGCATAAACACCATATCAGGTCCAAGCAGCGGACTTGATAGAAGGTGTAAGAAATGCTAATTTTATACTACCGAATGGTACACAAGTTTTGGTAGATAATGCTTTATTTTCTCCAAAATCAAAAAGAAATTTATTAAGTTTTAAGGACATATATCATAATGGATATGACACTCAGAGTGTGACTACACATAATAAGAATATATTGCACATTACTAATAAAAGTCATGTATTGGAAGAACTACCATTGCTTCAATGTGGTCTACACTACACACATATAAACATGGCAGAGTCACACATGGTAGTCAAAGTAAATAGTCACGATCCTAGTATATTTAGCTTATGGCATGACAGGTTAGGGCATCCAGGCTCAACAACGATGAGGAGGATAATTGAAAACACTCATGGGCATCAATTGAAAGATCATAAGATCCCTCATAAAACGACTCAATGTGCATCATGCTCCCTTGGTAAGTTGATTATAAGACCTTCACCTATTAAAATTGAAATGGAAACCCCTGCGTTTCTTGAAAGAATCCAGAGAGATATTTGTGGAGCGATTCATCCACCATGTGGACCATTTAGATACTTTATGGTCTTAATAGATGCATCAAGTAGATGTTCTCATGTTTGTCTATTATCAACACGTTGTAACGTCCTAAAAATTATGTAATTGAATTAATTACTTTTTATTAAATAAATGATGTGATATTTATTTATTTGAGACCTTTTTGTGTTATGTGATTTATTGGGTATTAAATTCGAGTAAAATAAATACGCAATGTTTCTCTTAATGACAAGGGTGTCATTTAATTGGTGTTTAATTAATCATGTGGATTAATTATTAATAATTAGAGTGTTATTAAATTCTTGAGAAATTATCTACGAGTTAATTAGATGAGTCGTGACAGCTAATCCCGATTTAATAGAATTAGACGTTTAATAATTCACGAGGCCGGCCGATAGGCTAAGGCCTGATCTCGTGTCTAATTAATTCTGATTTTTTTCATCCATGCGTGACCACTTATTATGGTCAAGCTTGTCATATTTTTGATCAATCAAATGGGGAGTCGAAATTAGATTGTCTCTTAAGCCCATGTCCAATTTAATTAAAAGGCTAAATTTGTCCAAGCCTTTTCCCATCTGATCCCTTGCTCGTTCTAGAAGCATGGTCCGAATTCCCCAAGTGTTTTTAAAAGCCTGCGTTTAATATAAGTGGGGCCCAAATTGTATTGAGGATTTGTAGCCTATAATACGTCATATTTAAAGAAGTGTTACCCTAAAATCCCCACTCCACATGTGATCCATCTATTCGGCCGCATCATCTCCTTCTTCCCTCCTGCCCATCGTTCGTGAATAACCAAAGAAGGAGTTCAAGTTTTGTTTCCCTGCTCTCCACCCATTGAGGACTGTGACCAAAGAGCATCTCCATTGTTTCTCTTCTCCCTGTCGAGGTGCAGCAACTGAACTAGAGGAAGTTTCGACTTGTGTTGGTCTGCTAGTGTAATTGGTAATTCCCCAGCGCCCCTCCTCCTTTCAGTTTATTGTTTTCCTTGATTCTAATATCCATGGTAATGTGTCTATGTGATCGAGTAGCAGTGGTTTTGATCGAGCAGAAAAGAAGCTGTGAAACACCTCCATTCGGTAAGGATTCTTAAGTTCTTCATTGTCCATTCGTTTCTATGTGGTAGGGTTAAATCCCCGATTTGCTGTTCTAATCCATGCATGATTGAACGTGAGCAGGAAGTCGATCCATCAATCCCGCTAGTCCATATTGTGATTGTTTTTATCGATATTGTTGAGTTATGCACATTCTGAGTTTTGACAGCTTCTGTCACGTTTATTCAGGTCGAGTTTTGACCCGTTTTGGGTCAGATTCTGGACCCCTTGTCTTCTAGACTTTTGTAGAACGCTGTTTCACCTTTTCGTGGCCGTCGACCGCTCGTTAATTGAGTTAACGGTTTGTGAGATACGACCTCTTTTGTAACTGACTGCAGTGCTGAAATACTGCACGAATTTGCCAGTTACGGGCCTGTTTCGGGACCCTTCGGGGCAGAACTGGGCCGAAATTCATATAGACGGTTTGATGTGTATTATGTATACTATATGCTTTTAAAATTTGGTGTCATTCGGTGTACCGAGCGGATAGTTACGGTCGTCCGATTTTGCTTCGAATTGTGTTTTGTATTATGTTGAAACTCGGGTTTTAGAAATTCTAGTTTTACGAAATTATGAGTCTTTGTTTTCGTGGGTTTATAGAGCTGTGTTTCGGGTTTAAGGGCTGCATCTATAAGTGTCGGGTTGGGTAAAAACCATCTTGAATATAGCTAAATGTTTTGTTTAATCGAGAAACGGAAACCGAACCTTAGGGTTCTTGGTTTCCTAAAACCAAATAGTTTTCTTAAATAAACGACTAGATTAATGGTAAACATGTTTCTTAGGCTAAAAGTGAATTTCAGGACTGTGGGGTGTCTCGGGAATAAATGGGTTGATGTTGGGTTTTCAAATCGGGTTTTAATTATCAAACTAAAACTTTGACAGAATCTGTCCTTTGAGTTCGGGACTGTTTTTACCATACTTAAAATACATTTTTGGATTTTTGGCATGTGCTGGCCTTTAGGTTTCTGAGTCCTCTTTCCAACGACGCTGATGGCTCGTTAATCTGATTCACGGTTTAAAAGTTATTGCTGTTTTAGTAAACCTTCGCTGGATAGTTTTCGGTTCAGCTATTCTGTCTCGTGAGCCTGTTTTGAGCCTTTTCCGTTTGGATATAGCTTCCGAAGTCTTCTGTAAAATTGTAGTCCTCTGAGTCATTTAACTACCGTAAAAATTTTATTAATATCTAGTGAGCGGTTTGAGAGTAATAGCCGTTCCCGCGAAAGTGCTGAGTGCTGTTTAGTTTCTGCTGAAACAACCTTTGAGTCTAATTCTAACCCGAGCTTCCTTGTACATTGTAGGACCTTCTAGGACCGGTTAGAGACGCTCTTCAGTACCGAGGATATTTAGGAGCTTACGGTTATTCAAGGAGGGTAATCTCACTATAAACTTGTACTTACTTTCGATTCATGATTTTGTGCTATGTGTTGTGAATTGTCTTGTTGGTTGATCTTGAGTATTGATTGTGTGATTTATTTGAGTTATTTGTGATTTGAGTTATCTGGAGCCTGAGTTATCTGAGTCTTGAGTTCTTGAGTTAAAACATTAAACATAATATACTTGACTTGACACCGAAGAGCACCGGTGTCAGATGTTGTCTTGGCACCGAAGAGTACTGGTGCCAGACGTTTTCACTCAACACCGAAGAGTACAGGTGTTGAGCCTTGAGTTGTGTGAGGCGGGTCGAGGTTGATCTCTCGTCCCAAGTCACACAAGCGCGCTATATAAATTTAAAATCTGAGAAATTAAACTTGAGTAATTGAGAATTGAGTAGAGTCTCTAGGGATCACTTATGTGGCTTGAGTTGTTTGTATTTATTTGTTTATTTTGATATTATTCACTCAGCGGTGGCTGACCCCAATCACTCCCCCATTTTTCAGGTACTAGCAAGGGCAAAGAGAAGGTCAACGGTTGATGGGCTGCATCTTTATTTATTGGATTTGGAGTTTTTAAAAGTTTGTTTTGAGTCAAACATAATTTTAAACCTTTTTATTTATTCCCGCATTAAAGACCATGAGACGGTTTATATTTTTATTTGAGTTGGGACCTTTTCATTACTTGTACTTGGGGAAATTTTATCAATTAAATGTTTTAAAAAATTTTAAATTTCTCCTAATTTTTGGGTTGTTACACACGTAATGTTGCGTTTGCAAAATTTCTTGCACAAATCATTAAACTAAGAGCACATTTTCCTGATCATACTATAAAAAGAGTAAGATTGGATAATGCTGGTGAATTTACGCCTCAGGCATTTAATGATTATTGTATGTCTGTAGGAATTGTTGTTGAACACCTAGTTGCTCATGTACACACACAAAATGGTTTAGCTGAATCTTTGATTAAACGTCTTCAGTTAATTGCTAGACCATTAATAATGAGAACAAAACTTCCTATGTCTATTTGGGGTCATTCTATTTTACATGCTGCATCATTAATTCGTATAAGACCAAGTGCATATCATAAATACTCTCCTTTACAACTTGCTTTTGGCCAAGAGCCAAACATCTCCCACCTTAGAGTTTTTGGTTGTGCTGTATATGTTCCTATTGCTCCACAACAGCGTACAAAAATGGGACCTCAAAGAAGGTTGAGAATATATGTTAGGTATGAAACAAGTTCAATCATAAGATATCTTGAACCTTTAACAGGTGATGTTTTTACAGCACGTTTTGCAGATTGCCACTTCGATGAGGCAAACTTTCCAACATTAGGAGAAGAAAGGATAAACAAAGAAAAAGATGTATCATGGTGTGAGCCATCACTATTATATCTTGATCCTCGAACTAACCAATGTGAAAAAGAAGTTCAAAAAATAATGCACTTGCAGGAAATTGCAGATAAATTGTTTGATGCATTTACTGATACAAAAAGAGTGACAAAATCACATATATCGGCTGTTAATGCTCCAGCTCGGATTGAAATACCAAATGAAAAATCTGGTGATAAAGTCACTCAAGAGTCTAAAGCACGCTTAAAGCGTGGAAAACCAATTGGTTCCAAGGATAAGAATCCTAGAAAAAGAAATAATGTAGAAAATGCAAATGATCATAAGGAAAGTGTTTCTGAAGAAACACAAAATATTGAAACTCCTACACAAGAGGAAATGAATGATGTTAACAATGAGGTTTCCATAAATTATGGCCAAACAAATATATTATGGAATCAGGATGAAATCGGAAATATTGATGAAATGTTTTCCTATGTCGTTGCATGTGAAATTATGAATGATGATCCTGAACCAAAGTCTGTCATTGAATGTCAAAATAGACATGACTGGGATAAATGGAAAGAAGCCATGCAAGCTGAATTAAATTCGTTGAACAAACGTAATGTTTTTGGACGCATTGCCCTCACACCAGATTGTGTAAAACCTGTGGGCTATAAATGGGTTTTCATACGAAAACGAAATGAGAAAGATGAAATTATAAGATATAAAGCTAGACTTGTAGCTCAAGGTTTTTCTCAAAGACCAGGAATTGACTCTGAGGAAACATATTCCCCAGTTATGGATGCAATAATGTTTAGATATCTAATCAGCCTGGTAGTTTCCAAAAATTTAGAAATGCGTCTAATGGATGTTGTCATGGCTTATTTGTATGGATCACTTGATAATGATATTTACATGAAAGTTCCCGAAGGATTTAAAATGCCAAAAGCATTAAGTGAAAAACCCAAGGAAATGTATTCAATTGAGTTACAGCGATCCTTGTATGGGTTAAAGCAATTTGGACGCATGTGGTATAAACGTTTAAGTGATTACTTAATAAGTAAAGGTTATACCAATAATATTATTTGTCCATGTGTTTTTATTAAGAAAACAACATCCGGATTTGTAATCATAGCCGTCTATGTTGATGACTTGAACCTTATCGGCACACATAAAGAAATTCATGAAACTACTGTACTTTTGAAGAAAGAATTTGAAATAAAAGACCTCGGAAAAACCAATTATTGTCTTGGTTTACAAATTGAGCATATGAATAATGGAATACTTGTCCATCAATCAAATTATACAGAAAAGATTTTGAAACGTTTCAATATGGACAAGGCGAATCCATTAAGCACTCCAATGGTCGTTCGATCACTAAACGTTGATAACGATCCCTTTAGACCTCGTGAAGTGTGGCAACCCTCAAAATCGGGTTTTTGACCCGACACTTATTTCAACCTAAATAATTAAACAGTTTAAGTATCGTAAATAAAGTAACTATTTCGCGTCTAACTCTAGCAAAAACATGCATATTACGTCTTATGTGGGTGCAACAGAGAAGATGCAAGTAATTATTTATCTATGTTTGTACATTGACAAACTATAAATTAGCGAGTTGGTGACCAAATATAATTCTAAAGTGATAGATCTTTATCAGGAGATGACTGTAATAAAATAAATAAATAAAAAAACCAAGTAAAAAGTTGTTTAAAATATATTACCAATATCAGTATGCATAAATATAGGTTACTAGTAAAGATTTGAAATGTTTATTCTTATCACCTCATTATCACACGTTTCCATGCTATACCGAAGTCATCATATTGTGCGTACACTCCTCCATGATTACCTAAGTTACCGAAGTTTACTCCCATTTTAAGTTAATTATAATAAACTAATGATTATCAACTACAACCAATCCTATATACTCTTATCCCATTCTCTGATCATCTCTCTCTGTCAGGATCGATTAACTATAGACAAGTTAATAAACACCTTAGATCTAATTGATGATAGAAGTTGCAGCGGATCAACACTATATCAATGTATTACGAACGATGAACTGTAAGAACAATATGTAAGAATATTAAGAACACAGTTTCACAAAAAGCTTCAATGTATATTATCGAGTTAACAATACACACGTACGTTTACAATTCGTAAGGAACTATATATAATAGTCCTTGAAGCTAAACTATTTACCCTAGTTATTCTAGGATACGATTTACATCTAATTATAAACGATATACATTGATTTACATTCTATAACTATCTCTGCGAAGATCTCGGACTTGATTTGTTCCAAATATGCGTTGTCAGTAATAAAACTTATCACCAGTAGTAAATATGAAGATCAGTAGTAAACTTGGTGATCAGTAGTAAGTCCAGATACATCGTCAGTAGTAACTACAATGATCAGTAGTATCTTCAATAAGCATTGATCAGTAGTAACTTTAGTTATAGTATACACCAGTATCAACTTCATCAGTAGTAACATGTTCTGCCCCATCAGTAATAAACATAATTATCACCAACTGCAGCATCAGTACTAAGTTGATCTGTGATTTGCTCCAACAATCTCCCCCTAAACTTATTGATTATGTTTTAATCAATCAAGTTTCTTCTGTTCTTCTTCTTCTTTCTTTCTTCTTTCTAATGTTCTTTGATTTTGTTGAAGTCTTTGTTCAATTATGTATTTGCTGTTCTTCTTGATAAAATAATTCAATTTATTCTGGAACATAACAGCATCAAAGGGCTTCATTAGAGTGTTGATGAATATCTGATACATTTCCTTTTCTGAGTGAGGATATTCTCTTTCATATAAGTACAACTCACAATTTTTACTTGATCTTTCAAAGAAATACATATTGCAAGTTGGGAGAACATTCCATGCATACACATTTTCTGGATTTGTAAATAACTCTGGATAGTTATCTGGATAAAAAGCTGCATCAATCATTCTTGTTAAGTATCCAGCTCCAGATTCTCTCCAAGATTTCTTTGACATTCTTGGTTTTCCAATGATCAGAAGTTTAATCACATCACTTCTTGTACAGGATCTGATCAAAGGTAGCCATCCAGTAAACTTTTGAATGATTTTGTCTTCCCTTACAACTAATAGAGCATTATTGGGCAAGACTTTCCAGTTTAGTATTGAGTTATTTTGAAGTGGAGCAACAGGTACTTCAAGAACAGGTATAATTTTTTCTTGTTTTGCTTTCTTTTGAAAACTCTGTTCTTGAGCTTCATTCTTTCTTTTCTTTGTCTGGGGAGATGAGGATTCACCAATAGTAGACACACTATTATCTTTAATTAAATTTGGACTTATTGGGATTAAGGTTTTTGCTGCTTTCAATTTCTTTTCTTCTTCAGCCTCTTGTTCAATTAAATCTTTCTTCTTGGCAGTACAGTATTTGTCTATAATAGTAACCATCTTCATTCTGCCAAAAGATTTTGCACTGTGCCCTTTTGACTTCAGAAAGTCAATCATAAGTGCTTTTTGTTCAAACACATCATCTGTTAAGGGACTTTTAGTTCTTTTGCTTTCAGCTACTAGCTCTTCAAGCAAATCAAGATGTTCCTCTTCTACTTTTCTGTATCTTCGAAATTCTGCCAATTGAGCTTCAATCTGACCATCTTTCATTAACTCAGGTATTTCAGTCTTTTGAGGTTTTTCAGTTTTCTTTTTCTTTTTCTTTTCCTCAATAGCTTGATACATAGCTACATTCTCCAGAAATCTTCTATGTTTTATCCTCCATCTTGATTGTTTCTCTTTTCTAACATGGTTGATTTTGTTGACCATGTGATGCCCTAATGCCCTGTTTGGATAATCATCATCATATATTTCTTTTCCCTTTCCAACACAAGCAGGCAAAATTGATGGAGGTGGAGTGTATTTCATGTCAGGAATACCAATCATTAGTAACTTTGGATAAAACAATTTTAGATCTTCTTCTGGTAATATTTTTGGGTGAGGAGGAAGGGTACATTCATCTACCTCAAACCAATTCACATTATCATCAATGTCAGGTATGATAAGTGGTTGAGTAGGAGTTGGTGGTTTGGTAATGATGACATGTCTTCTAGCATCAATGAGTTCAGGAAATTCAGGAATTTCTTCTTCAGTAGTAACCAAGGTGGTTATTACTGGTGTTACTTCATGAGTTACTACTGATAGGGCATCAGTAGTGTTTAGTGCAGTTAATTCCTCTTCTTGACTTACTACTGCTATATCATCAGTAGTAGGAGTTACTACTGGTATCTCTGTTTCAACTTGTTCTTCCATTGTAGCAGTAGTAATGGGCTCATCTTCTGTAATCATCATCTCTGGGCCTTCATCAACTTCTGTTTCTTTTAAATTCAAGAGGGAGGAAGCTGCTGCTGCAATGGATTCATCAATCATTGTCTGTATGTTATCCTTCTCCCCCTTAGTGAGCTCAACTGGAGGAGCCTCACTATCATCAATCCTCTTTTTCAAGTTCCTGATAAGCTTTGATTGTTGATGAAGCCTAAGTTCATATTGTCTCATTCTTTTGTTGATGATATCGACATTTCTTTTCATAGCAGCCATAGTTTTTCCTTGATTTGTTTGATAATAAAGACAATCTTGTACAGTGGATTCCAAGGAATCCACTTTAGCCGTCAATTGTTGGATTTTAATACTGCCCTCACTCCATCTAGCAAGATCATCGGGCTCACTAACTGGTACTTTGGTTTGAAGGTTTTCCATCCTATCCGTCAAATCAATACTTCTGCCCTCATCACTTCTTGGTGATTCATTGGGTCTTTTAGACATCCTCTTCTTCCTAGAAGAAGCAGAGATGCCCCCCCTTGTGGTTTCTTGGCACCGGGGTCCTTTGAGTAATTCCTCAAAAGAGTCATCACTCAAAGTTGCCGAGGTTTGGGTCCTAAAGATGTTTTCACTATCCTGTGCACCCACCTTTGGGGCATCAGTAGTGAAAGCCCTCCCCTCATGTCCTCTCTCCTCCTTGGAGGACAACTCTTTGAGCCTGGGGTGTGACTCTATTTGTCCCCTGGTGTCCTTTGAAGAAAGTTTCTTTCTTTTATAAATTGAGGAAATGTTTTTGGTTTTGTCTGGTAGGTCTTCCACAGAGTGAAGAGTAGCACTCTGCAGAGTTATATCAAGTTCCTGGGACACATTCAGGACTTCTAAGTTGGGTGATTGAGTGGCTGTTTGGGGTGGTGTTTGGGCTGTATTTGGGGGTGATGGAGTGGGTTGAGGTTCAATTTGGGTTGTAGCAATGATTGAACCCTCTCCAGTTTGTGTGTGATCTTGGATCATGTTAGGAAACAGAGGGGTTTCCTTGCCCGAAAACTTAAATTGTTTTCTCATATTAGCATACACCTTTTTGTTTAATTCAGGAAAGAGAAAAAGATTTTTATGTTCAGATAGAACCTGAATTTCACAGTTGAAAATATGAGATAGGAATCTTGGATACATTAAAAATTTTGATGAGGATAGGTTTCCAAGCATTCCTTCAAAAATCATTTTTGAGAAATTGAAGACTTGATCTGTGCACAAACAAACAACAGCAGATGCTATTGATTTATTGAACTCATTCCAAGTACTTCTTTTTGGAGAAATACAGTGTTGAATAGTGTGAACAAGGTATTTCCACTGGGGTGAAAGAAGACCTTTTTGAAATGTGACTATGTCTAGTCTTCCTTCATAACCCATTCTTTGTAAGTTTGAAATAATAGTTTCTTTAGGAAGAGTGGTCATACCTGTATCATCATGTAGTTGAAGGTGATTTCTGATGGATTCTTCTGTGATGGTGATAGTCTTTCCATCGACAGTTGATTTGATCATGGGCATTGTTGACCCTTCAACTCGTTCAGCATTTGTCCAAAAATCAATCAAGTGCTTTTGATATGATTTTGGTTTTACAGTTAGAGCGAACTGTATGTAAGAATTTCTCAAGAATTTGACGATTGGACGGAAATCTTTTGTTCCGTCGGGATTCTTTAAAAAGGCAACCATATTGTGAAATTCTGAATATTTCAGATCGGTTTGCACATCAAGAGATTGTAGAGTTGCCATCGTTTTGAATTTTTTTTTTGCAGGAATTTTGTTACTGACTATGGGTTTTTGATCGTAAACTAGGGTTTATTGAGAGGTTTTGACAGATCGAGGTGAAGATAATGATAAACTAAACGATTTCCGCCTTTTATATCTTTTGATTTCACCTACAAAAAGACTAAATTGCCCTTCGAATCATAACATAACGGTTATTTTCATGGGGGTTAGTATGGTAATTTTGATTTTGAAGGACCAGTAGTAAATGATATGCCAGTAAGAAACGTCAGTAGTAACCACAAACATCAGTAGTAACTCATGGTTTTGACACCAGTAGTAACTAAGGACATCAGTAGTAATTACTAACACACAAGACCAGTAGTATATGTGAACACCAGTAGTACTGACATACCAGTAGTATTTATGTAAACCTAATACACATCAGTAGTAATAAGCTACCAGTAGTATTTTGTGCACATACCTACACACCAGTAGTACAGAAATACCAGTAGTAAAACACTTAAGTGAATAAATAATAATTTACAACAAAAACTTTACACATGATTTTAAGAGACTTAGTTTATTAAAATCATTCCAATACTGCTAACCAAAAAGTTAAATCTTCCTACATCAAATGCTTTTGTAAAAAGATCTGCTAATTGATCATCAGTATGAATTTTAACTACTTTGATTAATTTCTTTTCATTGCAATCTCTTATAAAATGAAATCTTATTTCAATGTGTTTGGTTTTTGAGTGTTTTACTGGATTGTTCACAATACTAATAGCACTTTGATTGTCAATAAAAATAGGAGTTTTAAGGATAGAGATACCAAAGTCTAGGAGCTGGTTTTGAATCCATAGTACTTGAGCACAACAAGCAGATGCAGCTACATATTCTGCTTCAGCAGTTGATGTTGATACATTTGTTTGTTTCTTACATTGCCATGACACCAGTCTTGATCCAAAGAATTGACATCCACCAGTAGTGGATTTTATGTCTTGACATTCACCTCCATAGTCACTATCTGTGTAGGCTATGAGTTCAAAGGGTGAATCATGTGGATACCATAGACCAAGTGATGGTTTGCCTTTCAAGTATCTGAATATTCTTTTGACAGCTTGCAAGTGTAGTTCTTTAGGTCTTGCTTGATACCTTGCACACACACAAACACTATACATAATATCAGGTCTTGATGCAGTTAAGTACATCAACGAACCTATCATTGATCTATATAAGTGTTCATCTACATCCTCCCCCTCAATATCAGGATGTAGGTGTTTGTGTGTTTCCATTGGAGTACTTGCACTCTTACAGTCTTTCATATCAAACTTTTCCAAGATGTCTTTCACATATTTTGATTGATTAATCAAAATACCATCTGTTCTTTGACTAACCTGGAGTCCAAGGAAGAAATTCATTGGACCCATAGAGCTCATCTTGAATTTAATCTGCATCAGTTCTTCAAATTCTTTGCATAGTAAATCATTGGTTGAGCCAAAGATGATATCATCTACATAGATTTGTACTAGTAGGATATCATCTTTAACTTTCTTTGTGAATAGAGTTTTATCAATGGCTCCTCTTTTGAAATTGTTCTTTAATAAGTATGATGATAGTGTGTCATACCATGCTCTTGGTGCCTGATGTAGGCCATAAAGAGCTTTATCAAGTTTGAACACATAATCACCATGTTTTGGATCTTCAAATCCTGGAGGTTGGCAAACATAAACTTCTTCTTCAATCTTCCCATACAGGAAAGCACTCTTCACATCCATTTGATAGACTTTAAACCTTTTGAATGAAGCATATGCTAGGAATATTCTTATAGCTTCAATTCTGGCAACAGGAGCATATACTTCATCATAGTCTATACCTTCTTCTTGAGTGTATCCTTGGGCTACAAGTCTGGCTTTGTTATTGATCACTATGCCTCTTTCATCTTTCTTATTTCTAAAGATCCATCTGGTTCCAATGGCTCTTTTTCCTTTTGGTAGAGGTACAAGTGTCCAAACAGCTTGTAACTTGAATTGAAGAAGCTCTTCTTGCATTGCCTCAATCCAGTTTGAGTCCTTCATTTCTTGTTGAATCTTCTTTGGTTCATCCTGAGACAGAAAGCATTCATACATACATTCATTAGCAATTAAGCTTATATTACACATATTTGCAGTTAAACTTTTGTTTAATTTGCTTCTTGTTTGAAGTGGTGAGTTAACATCACTTAGAACAAGGTCTAATGGATGGTTCTTTTGAGTCCTTGTTGTTGTAGCTTTATTAACCACTATTTGATTTTCAAGGTTGGACTCATTTGCCTCAGGTAGTTGTTCTTCTTGAGATCCTTCATTGTCATTAGTATTTGGTTCATCATTATCTTGGTCAGAGTTACTACTGCTATCATCTTCATTGAGATCAGTAGTATTGAAGTTGTTACTGGTATCAGTAGTATCTTGAGAATCTAGGTTATTATTGGGACCAGTAGTATTTTGAGTACTATTACTGGTACCAGTAGTATTTGAATTACTACTGTCCTCATTCTCAGAGTTACTACTGCTTTCAATATTTGAGTTATTACTGACATCAGTATTAACTATGGGAGCAGTATCAACTATTATGTATCTCATCTTTTCTTGACCAGTATTAACTGATGATGTTCCTTCCTTTTGATTGTGACAGTTTGAATTACCTGTATTGAAATTCATATTAGAATTAAAGGATTTGGTTAGATTGTCTATGTTGAATAGCCAATCTGGACCATTTCCTTGTTCATTAGCAATGTTTTCATTAAAGGATACATTAATGCTTTCTTCAATTATTCTTAATCTTTTGTTGAACACTCTGTATGATTTACTTTGAGTAGAGTATCCCACAAATATTCCATCATCAGCTTTGCAGTCAAACTTACCAATTTGTTCTCTTGTAATCAAAATAGTACAAGGACAACCAAATGATTTTAAGAAATTTATAGAAGGTTTTCTTTTATTAAAAAGTTCATATGGTGTTTTAAAATGTGGCTTCACTATTAATACTCTGTTTTGAACGTAACAAGCAGTATTGACAGCTTCTGCCCAAAAAGTGATTGGTAATTTTGAGTCTGCAAGCATTGATCTTGCTGCTTCAATGATGGTTCTATTTCTTCTTTCAGCTACACCATTTTGTTGTGGAGTTCTGGGTGAGCTGTATTGCCTGTCAATACCTTTAAGATCACAAAAGTTAATTAAGTTAGTATTCTTAAATTCTGTGCCATTGTCACATCTTATGGCTTTAACTTTTTGATCAGATGAGTTCTCCAGTTTAACAATTAAGTTCTTGATGAGTTCACTTGTTTCATCCTTTGTCCTGAGAAAGAAAACCCATGTATATCTGGAAAAGTCATCAGTAATAACAAGACAATATTGTTTCTTTCCAATACTCATTACATTTGTTGGTCCAAAAAGGTCCATATGTAAGAGCTGTAAAGGAACAGAAATAGAGTTAACAATTTTGGACTTATGAGAAGTCTTGTGTTGTTTACCTTTTAGGCATGCAACACAATGATGATCACACATGAATTGTTTTTGAGGTAGTCCAATGACCAGATTTCTTTTTACTAAGTTATTCATGTTTTTAAAATTTGTGTGACACATCCTTCTATGCCATAGTTCTGATTCAGTGGTGTTTGCCTTGGATATAAAACAGTTGACCTCATTTGTAGAAATGAGTTCTCCCCCTATATCTAGGCAATACACATTGTTTCTCCTTGGAGTTCTTAAAACAACATATTTTTCATCTAAAATAAAATCTGGAGAAAGAATGATGCACTCAATGTCTGTGAAAAGAATCTTGTTCTTTTTATCACAAACTTGAGACACACTGACAAGATTGTATTTTAATTCAGCTACATAAAATACATCATCAAAGGTAATTTTTCCATTAGTAACAGTACCTTTACCTGTAATCTTACCTCCTTGGGGATTCTCACCAAATGCCACATATCCTCCATCAAATGACTTGAAATCCTTAAGAATTTGCAGATTTCCAGTCATGTGCCTTGAGCATCCACTATCAATATGCCATGTTCTTCCTTCTTCTGGGATCTGAATGCTCTGCACAATTGAGTAAAGGATTGGTTAAGTTTGGGAACCCAAGCTTTATATGTCTTGGGTTCATCCTTTGAGAAATAAGCTTTGGGAGATTTAACTTTAAACACTTTTGGTACCCATACTTGTTTAGTACTGGTGTTTTGTTTTACTACTGCCCTTTTGTAGTTACTACTGGTGTGAGAATTTCCTACTGACTTTGGTTTATACCCATGATTTTTAGCTTTTGAATACTTTACTACTGATGGACCAGTAGTATTTGGGTACTTACCATGTTTAGAATGACCAGTAGTGTTTTTAGAGTTACTACCAGTAGTATTTTTGAAATTTATTTTGGGAGCATTAGTATTCTTAAAATTAGGGTTTGTACCAGTAGTATTCTTGTATTGGTACCATACAGCATTATAATTAGGGTTAACACCAGTAGTAAATTTGTTAGAGTTTCTACTGGTGTTGGAAAATTTAAAATATTGTTTATTTTGATTGGATTTTCCATTATTCTTGAAGTAATTGCTGTTCTTTGGGCTTCCAACTCTTCTGTTTTGCACAAACCTTGGTTTACTTCTTCCAAATCTTGGATCTTCAACAATTGGATTTTTAATTTTATTTACTACTGAAGGACCAGTAGTAACTTTTAACTTTTGAGTCTTAGCATTTTCTTTAAAAACTTTAAATTCTTTTAACTCTTTGCAGTTTATTGGATTGAAGTGACAATCCTTTGCTAAATGGTTCATTTTATTGCATATAACACATCTTAGTTTCTTATTTTTAGCACCTTCAGGTATTCTTTGGTCTAAGAGTTGATTTTTGTTTCTTTCATTCCCCCTTGTTAAAATTTTTGGTACATTATCTGCATTATATTTGGGAGATTCATTTGGACTTGGAACTGTGTGAAAACTTGTATCAATTGATTTTGGTGATTCACTTTGAGATATAGTAAATTCAATTGATTGCTCATTATCAGAAGAATTATTTGATTCAGATGTTTCATTAGATGATTCAGTTTGATTTTCAGTTTTTAATTCATTAATGATTCTTTCTGAACTGTTTTTAAGAGGTGGAATGATTTTATATGGAGGTGGTACAGCATGATATCCCACCCCATGAACAACTTTTTCTGTAGTTTGATTATTAGTTAATTCATCAAGAATTTTAGTGCTTCTTTCAAACTTTTTAATTGTTAATTTATTTTGTTCAATTTCAAGCTGACATTCTTCTAATTTACTTGTTAGTTCTTTATTTTTTGTTTCATAGAACTCTTTCTCATCCACAGCTTGAAGCAATTCTTCCTTGATCTGTTGATCAATCATCTTGTACACCTTTATTTGATGTTCTTGGTCAGCAATCACACCATCAAACTCATGATTTCTTCTGATTGCTTTTGCTAAATCTTCATTTAATTTATTGTTTTCTTTTTCTAGATTTTTAATAATTTTAGCACATTCAGGAGTACAAGGTTTAGATTTTACCTCAGTTTTGTTTTCAGTAAAGGCCATGAGAGCTTGATTTTGAGCATGCTCTTCTGCTTGGAAGCTCCAGTCATGGCCTTGTCCTTGTTGTGACACAAGAGCAGTTGATTTTGATCTTTTGTCTGGTTGAGGACATTCTTTTGCAAAGTGACCAAGGTTGTTACAGTTGTAACACTTGACTTTAGTTTTGTCAAATCCTGCTTTGTCACCTTTGTTGAAATTTAGGCTTGTCCTACCAGTTCTTTTTAAGAATCTTTTGGTCCTTAGGCTCAGCATAGCCATCTGCCATTTAAGATCCATTTCCTCAAGATCATCTGGATTCAATTGTTCCAAGTCATCACTAATCAATGCAGTGTGCACATGACTAGTGAAGAAGGATTCTCTTGCAGTATCCTCAGAATCTGCAGTCTTTCCTGTGGAGGTTTCTTGTCCTTGACCTGTACTAGACACAAAAGCAGCATTGTTAGAAGAAATAGAAGGGTTTTTGTGATTTACCTCAGTTTCAAACACTCTGAGATCATTATAGAGTTCATCTAACTCCTTTTCTTCTAAAGCATCTCTTTGTCTATACACCACTGTGTACATGGCCCATTCTTCACTAAGAGACCTTAGGAACTTCATGTTGACATCTTCTTGGTCCATCTTTACACCAACTTGGTTGAGTTCACCAATTAGTTTGTTGAATCTGTCAAACACTTGAGTGAGTGTTTCATTGGGCTTTCCTTTGAAATTTTCAAAGTCTTGTTTGAGAACAGACTTCATATTCCTCTTGGTGCTCTTTGTCCCAACGAATCTCTTCTCCAGTGCTTCCCATAGTATTTTTGCATCATCATATTCAACAAAGAGATGTTGATAATCATTAGGAATGGCCAGTAAGAGAATGCTTAGAGTTTTGAGTTCGATGCCTTTATCTTTCTTCTCCTTCTCACATTTAAGTTTGTCTGCCTCAGTTGCAGAGCTGCTTGCTTGAAGTTGACCAGTTTTGTTTCCTTCACAGACTACTTCCCACATGGAATAATCTGTAATAAGCATGTATTGCTTAATACGATTCTTCCACATCCCGAAGTTATTGGGAGTGAGAATGGGAATTTTGTTGGCCTGAGTGCTTTCATTATTATCAGTCATGATTAATAATGTGTGTGTTTTAAAGATTAAAACTTTTTGTTGTTCTTAACAAATAGTAGATCTAGAACCAATAAGCTCTGATACCACTTGTCAGGATCGATTAACTATAGACAAGTTAATAAACACCTTAGATCTAATTGATGATAGAAGTTGCAGCGGATCAACACTATATCAATGTATTACGAACGATGAACTGTAAGAACAATATGTAAGAATATTAAGAACACAGTTTCACAAAAAGCTTCAATGTATATTATCGAGTTAACAATACACACGTACGTTTACAATTCGTAAGGAACTATATATAATAGTCCTTGAAGCTAAACTATTTACCCTAGTTATTCTAGGATACGATTTACATCTAATTATAAACGATATACATTGATTTACATTCTATAACTATCTCTGCGAAGATCTCGGACTTGATTTGTTCCAAATATGCGTTGTCAGTAATAAAACTTATCACCAGTAGTAAATATGAAGATCAGTAGTAAACTTGGTGATCAGTAGTAAGTCCAGATACATCGTCAGTAGTAACTACAATGATCAGTAGTATCTTCAATAAGCATTGATCAGTAGTAACTTTAGTTATAGTATACACCAGTATCAACTTCATCAGTAGTAACATGTTCTGCCCCATCAGTAATAAACATAATTATCACCAACTGCAGCATCAGTACTAAGTTGATCTGTGATTTGCTCCAACACTCTCGTACGTATCTCAATCACAAACCAGGAAACGAAAATCTTCCCATCTCTCGCTGCTCTCTCACTCGATTTGAATCATAAAAACCCACCACATTTTTATAAAACTTCCTCCGGCAGCAAGCAAGAATTACGGAAAGCACAATCCTCTTCATCTCCGTTTACCTCACCTTGAATCAGTCAAGAAAACTCATCAGCTTCGGCCAAGGTCAGCGTTTTTCCGGCAACTCAGTAACACCAACATCTATGGCGGCGAACAAACAATTCCGGCAGGCTCGTTGAACAACCGGTGAACCACATTAGAAGTCTTGACCGAGATGGTGCAGGCTCATGGTGCCCTTCTTGGTAGTCTCTTGTTTTCTTTGACTCTCATTTTACAAAACCCCACAAGGAGAAAGGTTTCTCCGGCGAACAGACGCACTCTCGACGGCTGACGACCTCTCTCTCGGTTTCTCGATCTCTATCTCTCTCTATAAAATTCTAAACCCGTTATTTTATGATCATGCATGTGTGGGTCGAGTACTTAATTAACCCTTGCATGTGATTTCGCCTGAGTGGACTCCGGTGACGGTTCCGACGAATGGTTCGAACCAAGTCAACTAGGAGGTCGGTCCTATGGGTCGATCAGTTGCTAGATGCATATGAAAGTCTACAGTGGTGTCAGAGCGTTGGTTTAGAGATCTAAACTAGATTAACAAAGTTTGTTTGTTTACTATAATTACAAGTTTTTTTTTTCCAATTTTTGTCCTTCTTCTTCTTGAATTTCGAAAAAGGGTAAGAACCCTAGACCAAGAATATTAAACTAGCCTAGTTTAATTGGTCAAAAGGTTTCTAAGAACCCTAGAATTTTCGAAAATTCAAAAGAACCCTAGGATCAAGTATGTTAAACAAGAACTGTTTAATTGATCAAAAGGCTTCTTTTCCTAACCCTAGTATTTCGAAAATTAGGAAGAACCCTAGGATCAAGAACATCAAAGTTCTTGATCAAGAGGATTCTTTCCTTATTATTTGATCTTCAAAATCTAGGATCAAGTATGTTAAACCAAGTTTTGGTTTAATTGATCAAAAAGGATCCTTTCCTTTTCTCATAGATTTCGAAATCAAGGAGGTTACTTGGACACCAAGTTTGTTAAACTAGCTTAGTTTAATTGGTAGAAAAGTTTCCTAGGCTTTAAGGAAATTTCGAAATACCCTAGAAGTAATCTAGGACCAAAAACATTAAACTAGTTTAGTTTAATTAAGTTTAAAAGAATTAATTAGGATAATAATCTAAAACCTAGATAATTAAACAAGTTTATGTTTAATAAGTTTAATTATTGTTTTAGTAGATTTATTAAAACTAGTTCTTTAAACCTAGGAACTTAGACAAAGTTTTATTGTCTATAAGGTTTAAATTTAAAAGTTTAAATAAATTTATTAAATGTTATAATTTATCATAGAATTTAAACAAAGTTTATTGTTTAGATAGGATTGATTAAAAGAAATTAATCTTTTAATAAAATAATGTCTTTGATCAAGAAAGTCAAAATCCTAGTTTTGATTGATCAAAAACAAGATTAGGGTTTATCTAATTCATTTAAGGAATTAATAAGTTTAAAGGAAACGTTGAAATGTTAATTTTTAAGTCCTAAAATTAACAAGGTGCATTTATATGTATATATAATATTTTTCGAATTTTAAAATATTTAGAGAAAATGAATTCAAATAGATATAATAAGTTTATACGTATTTTAATTAGATTAAGTTAAAATAAATACATATAAATTAGGTGTAAATATTCTTATTAGAATGTTACAAGTTTATTATAAATAATATATATATACGAATATATTAAATACAAGGTTAAATGGAACAATTATAAAGGGTAATGTTATTTTGATCTTAAAGGATAATTGTATAACTAGTCATTGTATAAAGTTATTTTATAATGAAACTAGAAAGTACAAAGTTATGATTTCATTATAACTAGAAATAGTACAAGTTGAAATTATATGATGAACTAGAAATATACAAAGTTATATATTATTATAAGGTGTATAAAGTTATAAGTTATTATAACTAGATAATTATACAAGTATAATATAAGTATTTTACAAGTTATGTAATATACTAGATTAATGATCAAGTAATAAATAACAAGAAAACTTTATAACCTATATTTAACTAGTTTAAGTTAAATATAGGAAAATTTTAAACAAACTAAGTATTATTATATATAGTTTTTATATAATAAGTTTATTAGTTTCACCAAGTATAGACCGGTGATTGTGTTTGCTTAAGTTCCATCATAGTTGTTGGAGCTAGTGGGAGCTACACAAGAAAGTCACAAAGTTTATAAGTGTGTCGTTAAGACATAAGTTTTGATTGAATCTAATAAGTCAAAATGAATGTTTAATTTCATTATTAAACATGTGAAAAACTAGATGTGTTAAAACTAGATTTATGTTTCAAGTTCATGAATCATAAAAGTTTTAAAAGTTTAACGTAAGTTTTAAAGTTTTTCAAGTAAGATAACACAAGAAAGTTTTATTATAAATAAGGTTTTTCACAAAACCTAGTAAAACGTTTTGTACACCTCGTTTTAGGTATACATATAAATCGCGCAATTCATGAAACTATAAGTTTTAAAGAATAGTTCTTAAGTTTTAAAAAGGTGTCTTGTAGGATTCTTAAATTCACAAGTCACACATTTTAAACAAGGATTAAGATTGGAATAAAGGTTTAAGTTTAGTTTAAGACTTAAACAAACCCAAGAAAATCTTAGATCGAAGTACTATCCACCTAATGGAACACCTCACTTGTTCAACGATATTCATATTGTAAGGATAAAGAACCTTAGATATGGATTCAAATCATTGCGAGTGTTAGGGTGCGTAAGGTTCTGTGATAATCGGGAGTCCCGGCGAAGAGCATCGCACTGTCTTAGATGGTCTGATCTATTTTGGTGATAATCGGGAGTCCCGGACCAAAAAGTACTTGAGTAGAATAAACATACTAGACTTTATTACTAACTTAGAAATGTACAATAATTTTGTACAAGGTTGTAATAAATTATTAGTCTAATGATTCTACGACCCCTAGGAATCATGTCAAGTCTTGATACGATCGGTAAGGATGTTACCTACCAGAAACAACATGTCTCGTCGGGAAGTGCCCAAACCTTGCGGCGAGAATGTGATATATGGATCCTAGGCCTAAAATATTTAATTATGGGTTTATAATATATTTTAGAGAATGTTTATTGATGATTACTAATTAAACTGGGTTTGATGTGTAGATGGCAGTAACAAACACAATCGCGACAACAAGTACCAACAATCTCTCACTTCGCTCAATCCTCGAAAAGGACAAGTTGACTGGGTCAAACTTTCTCAACTGGGAGCGCAATCTTTGTATTGTGCTCAGGCATGAGAGAAAGTGGTATGTCTTGGAGAGAGCAGTACCAAATGTCCCTGCTGTTAATGCCAGAGCTGAAACGAGGCAAGCTTATGATAAGCATGTCAGTGATGCACTCGATGTGAGTTGTCTAATGCTCGCCACTATGAGTCTTGAGTTACAAGCAGTGCCTGCATTTGAGATGATCCAGCAACTTAGGGATTCATTTCAAGAGCAAGTTCGCACTGAGAGGTTCGACATCAATCGAGCCTTCAACTCTTGCAAGATGGTCAAAGGAACACCGGTGAGTGCCCACATCATGAAAATGAAAGGGCACATGGATCACCTCGCTAGACTTGGTCACCCCATACCGTTGCAAATGGTAACAGATACTATACTTAACTCGTTGTCTGATGACTACAAGTCTTTTGTGGTCAACTACAACATGCATAATATGGAGAAATCCATTGATGAGCTACATTTTATGCTCTAGACAACCGAGTTGAGTTTGGGGACCAAATCTAAAGACGTTCTTATGATCAGAATTGGCGGTGGCGGTGGGAAGAAGAGAAAAGGGCATGGTGGTAAAGGAAAGGGTAAAACCTATCCTAACCAAGGAGTGCCAAATGGTAAAGGTGTCAAACAAAAGGTCAAGAAGGTTAAGCCCAACACAGCGAGGACCGAGAATCGGGGCTTCAAGTGTGGTGAGGCTGGGCATTGGAAAAGGAATTGTCCAAAGGGTGCAAGTGGTGGTGGAGGAAACGCAAGTTCCTCAGGTAACACAACCACACTTCTTAATCAATTTAGAGTAAATTACGATTTTTGTCCCTGTGGTTTGCCCGTTTCAGCGTTTTTTTGTCCCTGAGGTATGCAAATTTCTGTTTTTTTGTCCTTCCGTCCATTTTCTGCTGTTAACTTACCGCACATGCCAAACATGTGAGGGTAATTTGGTCATTTTGCTTTTCCTTTTCTTTTTTCATTTTTTTCTCTCTTTTTTCATCTCCCTCTCTATTCATCTTCTTCAACAAATAATACCAGCTTAAATTCCTTTTCTTTTTTCATTGGCAGAGTAGGCAGATCCCCAAATTGAGAACAATATTCGTCAATTCATCTTCTTCACCATGTTCATCCGAACACCCCTAAATTCGTGTGTTTAAAATCCTGTAAAAGTGGGGTTGAAATGGTTCTGAAAACAACTCGCACGCTATCAATGGCGTCTGCCCTCAAACCGCCATTGTCGACCTCTTTCGTCTCCAACAACTCATCATCACATAGCCGCTTCTTCAATTCAAGCAACTTCACACTAATTTCTCTCCAACGCCAAAATTTAAGCAACCAATTCTTCTTCTACACTACTCTACGTCCAAATATACATCTACAGTGTGTACCGCAGCAATTGATCCACCGCCACCGCCGGAGCAGAATCAGTCACCTCCACCAGACGTAAATGTATCGCTCGAAGTTGCTTTCTATTTTAGCTGAATTGAGTGGGTGTTTTTGAGATCTGGGCAGTAACAACCACCAAAAAATCGCAGATCTGAGCTTGTAGGAGACGATTGTTGGGGACGAAGAAGATGGTCAGAGAAAGATTGTCGTCTTATGCCGGAATCCGATGTAGAGTTCAAATCTCATGAAGAAGATGAAGCTTATGGTTTGGTTTGTCAGTAATGGGGGATTCACGATTTTGGTGATGATTTATTTGTTTTCACATATATGGTTTGGTTTGTCAGTCATGGAGGATTCACGATTTTGGTGAGGATTCCACAGATTTGTTATGATTGGTGATGATTTATTTGTTTTCCTAAAGCTAAAAAATTGGGGGTGTTAATTGGTGATGATGGTTGTTGGAGTTAAAATTAGGAGTATTAGGGTTCATTGAGGGAAGAATAAGAAATGAGGAAGAAGATGGAAAAAGAAAGAGGAAAAAAAAATTAAAAGGGAAAATAGAAAAAGACGAAAGTACCCTTAATTTTTTAGCATTTCTCGTAAGTTAACGGCAGAAAATGGATGGAAGGACAAAAAAAACGGAATTTTGCATACCCCGGGGACAAAAAAACAGAAAAAAAAACCACAAGGACAAAAACGCTGAAACGGGCAAACCACAGGGACAAAAACCGTAATTTACTCATTTAAGATACTTGTAAAATACATTACGAGTAATGTAACTTTTGCAATCATTTATTGCAGGAGGAGATGGAAAGTGATGACGACCGGCATGAGATGGTGATGATCCCACGAGCACCATATTTTTATAATTAAGTATTTTGTGGATTCAGTAAAACAATCTTATTTCATTGTTTGGATAATTTTATTTTATGTTAAAACAAGTTTTTCTTTGGTTTTAATTAATTTCGAATCCATGGTTGAATTATATTGTGTGCATGTGTGATAATTACACTAGTCAAGATTTATGACTAGATTGTAAGTCAAGTTTTGATTTACTTTATATTTCATGTTATATACTTGTTTGATTGTTGTATGAATAAATAATGTCTTGATAGCTCAAGGTACTTAGATACTAGTAATTAGAAAGTTTTCTAAAGTATTTAAGAGTTTTATGGAAGCATAAGGTTCAAAAGTTATTGAACTTGGTTAAAACATCTTAAGTAATAGTCATTACTTATGATAGAAAGTTTTAAAGTATTAGTATTAATATAGTATGATTATATTGGATATAATCAAGATAGACTTTAAGAGTATTATTACAAGTCTTTTATACTTGTGATAAAGAATTTGATGAAGTCATAATTCCTTAATAGGAATAATTGGATATTCGTAAAATCCAAGTAAAATGACTTAGACATTAAATGAGCTCTTAAAAGGGGACAAACTATATTAAAGTATTTAAGATTTAAAAGGTATTATTGTAAGTCTTTTATGCTTATAATAGATACAATATTTAATCAAGTCATAATTCCCTTATAGGAATAATGGATATTTGAGAAATCAAAGAAATGACTTTGGCATTAAATAAAGTTCTTAAAGAATACTAATATGTTTAAGAATTGAAAGTATCATTCCAAGTGTTTTAAACTTGTTAGATACAGTAATCAATAAAGGTCATGATTCCCTAAACAAGAATGTTGGATGTTCGCAAATTCAAAGGATGATCTTAATTATTGATAGAATTCTTGAAAGATTAAACTACAAGTTATTGACTAGGTCAGAGTAGTTTAAGAGATGTTTAAATTCCATAAAAGTGAGTGAGAGCTAAGACTAACATAATTCATTAAAGATGTTAATGAATTTAGTGAGTTAGTAAGACATTAACAACAAGGTTTTACCAAGTCGTTAGCCAAAGAGTTAAGAGAAATAATAAATGATCATTGATTAGATTATTGCAAACCTAATAGCGTGATCACAAGTCTTGTGATTAATTATTGCATATCTAATAGGTTGTTCAGACTCCAGTGGATAACATAATCATTTAAGAAAATTTCTTTAACTAGTAAGAATATCTACAAATCAAGTAACTCAAAGAGGCTTTAGTTACAAGGAGAATTTTATGAATTCAAGAAACTAAGGAGTTAACTTTCCAATCCTCCTATGTTTACCAAATTGCATAAAAGGCATGACTAGAATATGTTCTAGATTGTTACAAGAACAATATCTAGCAAAGACAAAAGTAATAGTATTCATAAATACTCGTCTTATGTCTTTAGTTTAATAGAAATGATTGGTTTAGTGATAAAGTTACAATTAAAGTTGTAAGGATCATTAAGTAATCAACACAAACGAAAGGAATAAGTAATGATCCAGTAATAATTCAGTATCTATGTCCAGTGGGGAATAATACATGAGTAAGTATCATTATTATTCAGACTTTGTATGTTATACAACATCCATGAATAAAAGTCTATTTATTCAAAAAGGTATAAATTCGTGACTACTCGTCTTGGTGGGAACCTTGATGGGACGTTAACATCATCGCGATATTTGGTGGTAGATTCGAAGTTCTTCGAAGATAGCTACACAATTTTTGTGTAAACCAAATATCGGTGATATTCTGTTGGAGGCTCAACGAATATTGGATTGACCACCGTGACAATACTTCGTGGTTGAAAAGTTCAAAAGTATTATTCACTAGGATTGTCCTTAAGCCTGATGAGATATTTATAAGAGAGATATTTTGAATCGACCACCGTGACAATACACTTGTATTTTGAATCGAAATATAACAAGATGGAAATTGCACCTCCTCTTTAGGAGAGATATTTATAGGTCCTTTGTCATGATGAGAAACTGACAAGTGCACGGCCGTGCCCAAACGAACTGATTTGTTCTTTGTCGTTTATCACAACAGTTTGAATCAAGAAGTCATAAAATGATTTCGAATACAGGAGTTGATAATTTCTACCATACTCGTATTCGTTGTCACGAATATCGTGCTGCAAGGGATAAGCCTAACATAGTTGCCCAAAGAGTAGAGACAGAGTGTTCTTTACTAGGAGACGCTATTAAAGAGTTTTTCATAAACTATATCTAGGTTACGTAAGCTGTTTTTATGGGGTTGGTTACCTACATGCCCATCTAGAAGGCCACTGTAGCTCGTATCGTTAAGACAAAGGTTACGAACTTGCACAAGTAGGAGTCTGAAGGATTTATGTGCACAGTTAGTCAACCTATGATGATACATCTATGCCTACGAAACACTTAAGGGTCACACCGGTGAGTGCATGTAATACGAGCAAGATAAGCAATGATACTACGAAGAGGAATGATTCATAATAGTCATTATGAATCAGTTAAGTATTAAGTTAAATTTAACTTATTACTAGATTAGTTTGACAGACTAATTAATACAAGTAGTTGTGCATTTACTAGTTGAGTAAATATACAATGTGTTAATTATAGATTATCCATAATATGATTAAAAGCTATTAAATCATATAAGTAATTGGATAATATTGTTGTATAAATTATATAAAAGTTATTATATAATTAATTATTAAAAGTATAAATACGAGTATATAATTCGTGTATATGGATACCGAATTATTAGTGTATTAATACTAGACATTTAATAGTTAAGTGCAACAATAATAAACTAGTTAAACTATAAGGGATGGAAGTGTTAAAAGGAAGTTTAATTAAAGATCTAATATTAATTAAACTAGAGGGTTCTAAGCGCAACTTATTTGTATATATATAAGAGGCTTAGGGTAACCCTAAAACAACTTCTTGTAACACCACCAAAAGCCGAAACCCTCCTCCCTTTCCTCCATTCGGCCGAACCAAGAACACCATCACTTGGTGTTCTTCGTTCTTCGTGTTCTTCAAGTATTGAAGAACAAGTTCATTGCTTAGATCAACTAGAAGATCGCTCGATTTGTTCATCATCAGTGGATCTATCTTAAGCAATCAACGAGGTATGTTTTGGGAAACATCTTTCTCCCTTCTCCCCTCTTGGACGAATTCGACCAAAGAACCCTAGGGTTCTTTGGTTGATGGTCGAACGAACCACACAAGCTTTGTGTGTGTTTGAGTTCTTCGTACAAGGTTTCTTTCTTGTTAATCTAATCTAGATTTCCAACATCCCAATCTTTTAGGGTTTAAGGATTAGGTTTAATCCCACTTCCGCTTTTAGGGATTAAATCAGCTAGTTGGTTTTAATCGGTCAAGAACAAGTTCATGTTCTTGGTCAGTATGGTTCGAACCAAGTCAACTCGGAGGTCGGTCCTATGGGTCGATCAGTTGCTAGATGCATATGAAACCCTTCAAGTTAGTCGGTTATACAGATGCAGGTTATCTATCTGATCCTCATAAAGCTAGATCTCAAACGGGATATGTTTTCATGAGTGGAGGCACTGCTATTTCATGGCGTTCCCAAAAGCAAACACTTATCGCGACATCGTCAAATTATGCCAAAGTCATCGCACTACATGAAGCCAGCAGAGAGTGTGTGTGGCTAAGATCGATGACAAAACTCATTTTGACTTCGTGTGGACTAGAGGGGGAGAAAAATCCAACTGTGATTCATGAAGACAATGCAGCTTGCGTTACACAGATGAAAGAAGGATATATAAAGACTGACAGAACAAAGCATATACCCCCAAGATTTTTCTCGTACACTCAAGACTTGATAAAGGATAATCAGATCGAAATGAAGTACGTTCAATCTAGTAATAATTCTGCAGATTTTTTCACAAAGTCACTCCCTACTGCAATGTTCTGAAAACATGTTCACAATATTGCAATGCGACATGTTCATCAGATGTGATAGATGTCTACATGAGGGGGAGTCAACTATACACTGCACTCTTTTTCCCTTCGTTAAAGTTTTTCCCCACTGGGTCTTCTTTAGCAAAGGTTTTTAACGAGGCAGTACTTTAAAGTTGAACTCTTGCCTGAATAATTGCCATCCAAGGGGGAGTGTTATAATATGAATATATCTACATATGCAATAATGTAGATAAACTATGCTACTAGTTGGATGATTAATTAGTCAAGATTTCTTGTCCAATCCATTTAATGTTTTACCCAAATACTTATGTTGTATTACTCACCAAACATGAGTTCAAGGGTAACAAATTTAGTATAAATACCAATGTATGTGCAGATGTAAAATGCACCTCAGAATACACTTTCAGTGATCAAAATATTCTCTCCGTCTTGTTCTTGTTCTTGTTTATAACCTTCAAGTATTTTGATTAAGTGCTAATAGGGCCTTAATAAAAGTTAATTTATAACAATCACATATATTTTACGTGTGCAAATTTTATTTAAGGAGGATTTTTACCCATATGTTATGGTGTGAACTTGGTCTTTTGAAAGAACTTCCTGAAGATGAAATACTTCATATATTGGTTGTGAAAACTTTGTGTATTTATGTATGTTACTTATGCGTTATTACTTATAGAGTGTGAAACTAAAGGAGGGCAACTAGCCATAGGTGTTTGTGAGTGTGAAACTAAAAGAAACCCTAAATTTATCGTTAATTTATGGCAACCGAGAAAAGTATCTTAAATCGCAACCCTAGATTGTTACGCCTCCAACTAATGCAATGGAACCGGTGATTGTTATGGAACCGACTATTGTAAATGTTGCTCCGGTGGCGGAGATGCGAAGGAGGATTTGCGTTTGTTTTTTTTCTTTCTACTTAGCCTATATACCTTCCGCCATATTTGCTCTTCAACCAGACATACACATACATACACGCAGAGAGAGACATATGAGACATAGCATACTCATGATGGAAAGGGGTGGCGATGGCGGGCTAATAAAAGGGATACGTGGTGGTGGGTTTATGATCGGTGACAAAATATGGTTTATTTGAGGAAGAATGGGTTGGGAATTTACCTTCCTGCATATCATGTGTCTCTCATATGGGCATTTTAACGTTCATACTGAACGAACGTTGTGTTAAGGAATGCCTAGTGCAATCAAGTACATACACAAGGGATGTCCAGTTTAATAAACAAATTTATAGGATTGATGTTATAATAGTGATATACCAAAGAAACCTTTTGTGTATTTATATGTATTTTCAATGATTGTAATAAAAAAAGGAGCACAAAATAAAAATAACGCTAGCTCTTCTTTATTACAGGATAAAAATTAGGGGTGGCAATCTGTGTGTCCTGGTCAGTGTGTTTGAAATGTTTTGTTGGCGAGTTCATATATCTCAGCGTAACCCTTCCTATTAAATTAATTATCTTGAAAAGTTCAACCCCAACCAAATCCATTTAATAACAATTTAGTCATGTCGACATGGTACCGTTCCCTATCTTCTCCTATATATGAGCCTACATTAGGTTTACGTATGCCAACTCATCAGTTTGGAGCTCTTTCATTGGTCCATATTGCCACGTGTAATTACACCATTGGTCAATGAAATCCTCAACAAATTCGTTCAATGTGCAAAAACAGCAATCCTGCAGTTATGGAATCCACTATATTCACGGCCAAAGATATTATATTTGATTCTTTCATTTAAATTTCATTCAATACCTTGCAAAAATTCCATCCAATACCTTCAACCCAAAACCCAATAATTCATTCGAAATATCACTCAGTTTTCTCTTCACCCTTATCCCTCTCGCTTCATTTTCTTACACCTGCAATGGCTACTCTCAATTTCTCCCTTCTCTCTAAAACTCTAACCCCTAAATCCCCAAATCCCATCTCAAAACCATCTTCGTTCATCACTTCTAACCTCCCATTTATCAGTTCCCAATCCCTAAAACCCGTTTTTACCCGAACCATCCCGAATTCAAACCGGGTTCGGAGCCAGCAAACAAAAGCGGAAGTCTATGGGGATTACTCGTCGAGAAGGAGCAGTAGTAGTGAACCCAGAGAGACGATAATGTTACCGGGATGTGATTATAATCATTGGTTGATTGTTATGGTGCTCCCAAAGGATCCGGCTCTGACCCGAGAGCAGATGATTGAGACTTACCTTAACACTCTTGCTACTGTTCTTGGCAGGTTCGTGTTTTTTTTTATAAATTTAATAATTTGAAAGTATTTAAGCTTTAATAAGAGTGCTACCACTTGATTGTTATCTGGTTTTGTTTCTCTGTAGTTGAATTGTTTGTATGTTAAGCTGAATTACATGCTTTTGACGTTGTATAACATTGGATGCACCGTAGGTGTTTGTATTAATGCCTAACTAGAATACGTTAATGTTAAGTATTTTATACAAGTATTTATGCATAATTCACAAATAACTGCTGCAAATTAGACTTGAAGTTTCCGCTAACCAGTTTATAGTAAGTGTATCAGACTTACGTTCATACATGTGTAAATGCAAATTGAGCCCAAATCCTGTCAATTCGTCAGTCACATATAGATATTCTTTTTCATTACTCTCCACCCAGTTCTCAATAAGGTTTCAATCTAATTCAAGTTAGCATCAGTATTGTATAATCCAAAGATGACAAGAATCACGGATTGAAAACAGGTTAATTAATACCAAGAAATAGATAAATTGTTGAATTTAAATTTGTTGAATTTAAACTCACTAATTCAATGAAGTAGTTAATTGTTGAATCAATGAAATAAGGGGTTTTAAATTGTTGAATTTCTTAATATGAGCCGCTTCAGTTCATTCTTTTTCTTCCTTTTAGTGCTTTTGATAATGTTTTGCAATGATAATTAAATTACACATCTTTAAGCCAGTTCTGACAATTTATAGTGTTTTGATGATAATGTTTTTGATGATGTTTTGCAGTGATGATTATTTTATGTAATAGTGTGTAAATATATACAACTCTCTTTTTAATTTCAGTTTAATTCTTTAACTGCAAAGCAATTTACAAGACTCTTTATTATTGATATGAAGATTAAGGTCCAATACAATGAGGGTGTGAGTTTAGTTTTTCATTAAACAAGATTTTAAGATAATTAGATTTATCAATTGCAGGAGTAAGGTAGAATGAGAATGATGAAATCATTACCTCTACTATTTGAGGTGAGAAGCTCATCATTTTGGTTGGAATGATGTTGATTTTAATTATTTAAGAATTTTCAGGATGATGGATGTTAATTGTTGACAATATCAATAACTAAAATGTATTACCTTGCTCAAGTTAACTAAACCATAAATTCTTGAATCTATATTTTCAAATAGAGATCATTAATTTGTATTTTTATTATTTTTAACATATGATCTCACATTTCATTATAAATTAACAGGCCTCGTTCACAAAGTCCACTATTTCTTCAGTATACTCTTATGTTGTTGCATCTTAACATAATGAGCCACAACAAATTGCATAAAGTTGTGAAAATAATGGAGGATTAAGTAATCTTGGAATCATGGATACATGTGCTGCAAAGAATGGATACTTGTGAGAAACTTATTGATATCAACTCTGTATATGTAAAATGTAGTAGTATGCTGCCTTATTTATGCATCTTATAAGAGTTAAAAATCTTAAAACTTTTTTTACTGTAATTTAACTATGAATGCATTTGTTTTCTTTCAATTTGGTAGACACTTAAGTGTGTTACATATTGATAAATTTCCATTAAGTTTTACTTTCAAGATAATTTTTATTATAAAGAAGTTTTATTTAGTCTCTAGATTTTGTGTACCATTTGTGATATGTATCAAAACACGTTTAACATCATTTCAATAATAGATTACTGTGTTTATTTCTTTAGTTTTTTTGTTGGTACATTCCTTTTTATTTCTCGAAGCATGCGCGCCCAATCAGGCGGGCTATGAAGCTAGTTTATATATACAAGAAGGAAAATGAAAACTATTCAAAGGTGAAAGTCGAAACATTGTGAGAATATTTTGTAATATTAAACCATAAACGTAAAAAAGATGTTTCATCTTTCGTTTACAAACCTGATAATTAGAACCATCTAAATAAATCATCCTAATTGTCTTATCTTCCATCGTTCAAACAAGTTCAATACAATAAAAATCAATAGCTCTAGTACCAAATTGATGGGAAATACGCCACAAATGGTATATAACAAATGCAGAAATAAACCTTGGTTTGGCAAAAAATTCCCGACCCTTTTGGCACTATGAGGATGCAAACAAATAAGGTATTCTAAATGCAACACAAATCGGCTCAAATACAATAAATAGAATATAATCAAGCACACAAGTAACACATGCGACTTTTAGCATGGAAAACCACTCAAACGAGAGTAAAAACAGCGGGACCCTTAGGCCGCTTAACATCATTACCAATAAGAGAGAATATAAAGTCTTCTCTAGATACAAACTAGATGCATACAATAACCATTATACTCTTTAAAATAAAACATCAATATGTATGTCATAAAACTGAAGACAATGATGTATGAGAATCACCAAAATGTGATCATTGTTCAGCAGCTAAAACCAGTCTTCCTGAACTAAAAATGACAATCCGAACACTCGGTATCTTTGTCCATATGTTTGGAAGAATATGTCAAAAAATATATCAATCCGAAAGTTCAATCTCCGGTGACAATAAATGACTATTGCTAGGTTTTTGACTTTTTGCAAAAGGATGCAACTAATTTTTTTTAATTTTTTTTTAGAAATGATATTTCTTTCTACCATTTCTTCCCACCTATATATCTATTCACTTCTAAATCATCCACAAATTTATATTTCCTCATATCATTCATTTATTTTAACACTTGTATGATCAAAATGGGTAGAAATATAGTAAGAAAAAATGATATGAAGAAATACCATTATTCTTTTTTTCTCTCCTCTTTATTTTGTCTATTAATCATTTCTCCAAAACACCAAAGGGCATTTTGCCTAGCGGTATGGTGTTTGACCACATCCTTAAAGTCGGGGGTTCAAGTCTCATCGTGTACATAGATGATAATTAGGAGTAGATTAAGATTTGTCGTTAAAAAAAAACAGTTCTCCAAAACCCTAGTACAGAGGTATTTATACTTCCCTCATTAGGTAAAATTTATTGAGCTTTTAAAAAATCCTCATAGGCTAAAAACAATTAAAAACTCAACAAATTTTCACAAAATATAACTTGCTATTTAAAAGGGAATGTTTTTTAATTATAAAACATATCTTACTCCTTATTAAAGGGTTTAAGACTACTAAGTATAGAAGTCCTTAAACTTAAACTTAATATTATTTCTATTTTGGGTAACATCTTAAACACTAGGATTCGAACCCAAGACCTTTTGCGAGTACAAATTATGTGTTAACCAATTGATCTACTTGATATTTTGTTAACCAATTAACCTTTAACTTCAACATAACTAAAAGGTTCATATTTAAAAAAATGTCAATTGTGGATTTAAGGAAACTTATGAGATATTCAACATAGCTAAAACGGTCCATATTTAAAAAAAACGTCAATTTCGGATTTAAGAAAACTTATGAGATATCTTTATTAATCTTTATAAAATTAAAATTAACATCACCCACCATCCGCACGACCACAACCAGCAGTCACTATGACTACCGATATCGTCACCACCCACTGCTTGATCGCTGTCAAATTTACTCACAGAGTACCCACCGCCGTATTGCACGGGTAACCTGCTAGTGATCTTAATGCTTACAAAAATATTGAAACTCCAATATTGTTAGTGGTTAAATCCCGGCAATAGAAGTAGCCTATCACTTCCATAGCCCATAAGATCCATGTGTAGCAATCCATTAACTTCAAAACCCATGCACAACCCAATCTTTAGTCCATAACAAACATAAGTGCTAGTTTTATTTCTACAAAATTAAGACATAGAAGTACAACATTTGTGAAAGTGGAATTTGATTTTAACAACATAATTATTGTTTTAATATATTTTACAGATTATTATAGTAGATATACATTATAGTTTATAAAATAATTTTTTATGTTAAAATCACCTCCATTTGAACATTGTGTTCCAGAATATTTAAACCAAAGAAAAGAAAATAAGAAAATATAAGAGAAAAGAAAATATATTATAAAGAAAATATTTTTCTTTCTTGTGTTCCCGAATCAGATAGAAAAGAAAAGAAAATCGTCAATTTTTGTGTTTTCGAGTTGGAGAGAAATGGAAAAAATCAACACATTTACAATTTTATCTTTAAAATATAAACAAATTAGGTAATATCAACGGTAATTTAGTAACTGCAAATAGTTTTAATTAATTACAATTTCCCTTCTCTCCAAATCTTTCCACTTTTGGGAGGAAAATTAGGAAAGAAAAAATGGCCAAAATTTCATTCCTCTTCTCTTCCTTTCTTTAAAAAAAATATTATGGAACATGATAAAAGAATTATTTCTTTCTCTTTCTGTTTTTCTTTCTCTTCTTTTGTCTTCAAATTAAAACTTTAGAACATAATGTTAAGGTCGAGCATGAATCATGCCATGAAGTTTGTTTAATATTCATGTGTAGAAGTTAAGAATTAACACAACCAAGTTGCTATTGATATATTATTATTTTTTTCTTTTATACAGAGATGCGTATGACCCTAATAATAACATATAGAGGGATCAAGCTTGATAGCGATTGGTTAATGAAAGGATAAGCACAAACGATCAATGCAATATTTCTCTTTTATGTGCTTTTAGAATTGCTAACATTTTTTCTTTAATAAACGTTAAGTTTATGCTCATTAGCTTTTCTTAACCAACAAAATATACATCTTTTAAATTATTTATAAATGTACATTATTTTGTTTATAACAAGATTCAAATTTATAATCACATGCTAATAAGGAACATTTTCAAACACATAATATCCTTAGATTACAATTTTTTACCCGTTAATAATTAATAATCTTGCAATCTTGCTTGGATTTAGTAAGTTAAAAAATTAATTTATAAACATTTTATTAAGTGTTTTAATCACTAAATTGTTTTTACATTCAAGAAAGAGGTGATGTTAATGTGATAACTGCATTGATCGGATTTACTATCAATATAAGAGAAGTAAACACGCATACTACAATGACCAGGAATCCAAAAGATAGTTGGGTCGGATATGAGCCAGTTAAATTATTAATTATAGTTTGATTGGAACTCACATATTAAAAATAAAAACCCCGTTTTAACCATGACCTGAAACTAGAAAGGATTATTTTTATTTAAAAAAAACTTTGTTAAATAAGATATCAATGCACAAATATAATCACAAACCAACTCATATTACACTCTCACGGTATTTTTTATTGGTTATGTTAAAGAAATAATAAGTAAATGTTAGTTGTTTATTTAAATTTTAGTATGTCACATTATGTGTTGTATAATGACTTACTAATAGGGGTGAGCATAACAGGGTATTCGCCAGTTCCGACTAGAACCGGAACCAGAACCAGAACCGCATGTTCCTGAGATATAGAACCGGAACCTGGTAGACAGGTTCCTAAATTTTCGGATCCGGGACCGGAACCACCGGTTCCAAGGCAGGTTCCACTTACCCTGTATCTAAATTCAAAAAATTTAACATTACTTACTGAATAAACAAGACAATAAATCAGACAAACTAGCGATTACAAATATCGTTTAACGATTTTATATATATTTCAACGATTACAAATATTGTTCAAAATAGAAATTAAGTGAATAAGAATGACATAAACATAGTAAAAGTGTGATTCATGTGAAAGTCAGTCACAAAGATACGACCTCACGACGAGTGAATGTCTCACTCTTACCCAATTTCTGACTTAATTATAACGAGTAAGGCCAATTTATATTTTTATTTGGACTAGAATTTTACATTTAGATAAATCATAAATATATTTCACTTAATCATGTATAATATATTATATATTATATATTTTAATAACAAATATACCGTGTAACCGCTGGTTCCAGGTTATCCACTGGTTCCAGATTCCTTAATTTTGAGAACCGGAACCGGAACTTCTTAAGGCGGTTCCATGATTTTAGGAACCGGAACCGGAACCTCTTAGCATGTTCCGGGTCCGGAACCTCCGGTTCCGATTCCGGTTACCCTCTTTTTCTGCTCACCCCTACTTACTAACGTGCAGTTAAACTTTACGTTACGAGTATACTTAAACGAATAAACAACACACAATTTTTTTAATGATTAAGTTAATTAATAATAATAACTTAGAAAAACATTCAAGAAATTTCATGATTTTTATAAAATCATAAGGAATTAATCTTAGCCTTAGTTCAATCAAACCCTAAATTACCACCACCGCCAGAATCACATGTGATTCAAAACATCAACACCACCACCACTATGTGTATTAAATCACATGTGATTGCACACCGTTGACCACCACCACCACCACACCATGTGTATTAAATCACATGTGATTCAACACGGCCGACCACCACCAACACCAACCTCTGTCAACCACCGTCTCATCCACCGACAACCCCTCCCCACTGTCGCTTGCTTGCAATCACATGTGATTGCGTATCCAATCACATGTGATTGCACCGGCCGGAGGTGGCGGACGGTGGCCGGAGGTGATCGCCGGTGGTGGTGGCCGGCGGCGGTGGTTGTATATTGAATCGCATGTGATTTGATGATGGTGGTGATTGTATATTGAATCACATGTGATTTGATGATGGTGGTGGTTAAGGGAATTATTAATCCAATGAATAAGATATATCCCTTGAGACTTTATAAACATCAATAACCTCCCTGAATGCAACTTTAATAACTTAATACACTATAGTTTGCAGAATACATGTAAGAAAATAACTCCAACTTATGAATCTAAAGATCAAATGACAGATGACGTCACTAGCTTACAACACTAAGATGGTGTTTGTTTTTTGTCAAAAAATCTTTTTGAGGTATTATATCTGCTAGCGGGAAAATATTTTAGAAAAAGAGCGTTTGTTTTTTAAAAATTAGAAGATGAAAGAAAAATCTTTTTGAAGTCTATTGTAAAAAGACATGGACCATTGTCGATTAGTAGTTTTTGAAGTGTATTATGTATGTAACAAAATGATAGGTGAGTAAATCACCTCGTAAGTCCTAATTGCAACATGACAAGGTACGCTAAAGATTCCAATAAATATATTATCTCCGTATCACTACAAAGATACATTTAAAAAATTATGATTTAAAAAAAAAAGATTAAAAAATATTTTAAGATAGATTAAAGTGGATGGTTTTTTTAACGACAAATCTTAATCTACACTTAATTTCCTTTTATGTCCACGACGGGACTTGAACCCACTTTCACCTCTTTTAAATAAAGTGATATTAAGACTACGCGTAACTCATGACCGATATCTCAGTGGTCACCCCTGCCACCTCTACGCCACATCAGCTTTCTCTCTCATGACTAAACGCATGACCAAACAGTGATCAAACGCCCGTAATGAGTGACCGGTAACTTTTTTTCAAATTTTATTAATAATTAAAAACATTTCATTAATAATAATTAAAAAACATTACGTTGATAAAAAAACATTACATTAAAAAAAATAGGGGTTATTAGTTCGATTTCAAATGTGTTCACCAAATCAGATATAAGATTTAGATGAGTTTCTTGACTATAGATATCCCTGATAACTTGTAATACTTCTTCATGTGATCGTACGGGGTCAACTTCACCATGTTGATCTTCCGGATGAAAGTTGGGAGATATCGTCATGCCTTAATTGTCTTTGATAATCATATTATGTAATATGATACACGTGTACATCATATCCTTTATTTTGTTAATATTTAGGGACCTTGCAGGCGTTTTAATTATAGCCCATTTTTTCTTTAGAACGTCAAATGCTCGTTCTACGTCTTTCCTTGCAGCTTCGTGTGCTTTCTTGTACCTTACCCGCTTAACATCATTCGAATTTGGGTGTGAAATAAACTTAACAAGAACAGACCAATCCGGAAATATCTCATTAGTAAGATAATATCCTCATTTGTAAGATACCCCGTTTGCAAAAAAAAAGTACCTTAGGTGCTTTCCCGTCTTTGAGATCATTGAAAATATGGGATGCTCGTATCATGTTGATGTTGTTGTTCGACCCGGTGGCACCAAAGAACGCGTGCCAAAACCACAAGTCTTGTGAGGCAACTGCTTATAGTAAAATGAATGGTTCGTTCCCGTGATCCCCTCTACAATATTACCCACGATAAGCATTTGAACATTGAGCCCATGGCAAATCCGTACAATTAATGATTCCTAGCATACCGGAAACCCATGTTTCTCCTCATGAAAAGTGTATAGCTTCGCCACATCAGTATGAGTAGGCTTTCGCAAATACTCCCTTACATACAAGTGCATAACCCCTCTACAGAATTCTGCGAGACTATCACGGCTAGTTTTCTCACCAATTTGTAAGTATTCGTCTAGAGCATTCGGTATGGTGTCGTATGCTAACTGACGAATTGCAGAAGTACACCTCATCAGCGGAGAAGTACTTGGGCTCCAAGTGCATCAAAACGTTGCGCATATAATGAGACGGTAATAGTGAGATCGCGAACAATGCGTGTGAAAAGATCTCGGCTCATCTTGAAATGTTTACGAAAATCTTTTTCATTGTACATCGGATTTTCAGCGAAGTAAGCTGCCACGAGATGGTCATGAGCACCGTCACGGTCTCTATTCACATATCTTCTAGGATTTCTAGGGATACTAGAAGTGGAACCTGCAAGAAACGTCGTCGCCGTTTGTAAAAAATCAAGATGTATAATCATGTCCTCCTCCTCGTCGCCAAAAATGAAATTAGTGACACTCATGTCTTCATCCGAACTCATTTTTAAGATAGTGTGTGTGATGTGAGTGAGTATGAGGTAAAGAAATGAGAAGTGTGAAATATTTGGTAAAAGAATTGCGTATTTATAGTGTAAAAAAGGGGTAAAAATTAAGTTTGAAAGGGGTGTTGGTAAAAGAGAAATAGCCGTTGGGGGGGGGGGGGATTTTAAAATTTTCAGACCGTTAGCACTCAACCTTCAACGGTCGAGTAGTCGACCGATAGGGCATTGGGGCGCGTCGGGGTCTCGAGCTAGTAGGGGGGGGGGGGGCTTAGGTGGCGGTCACGACCGTCAATTCGGTCGCTGGTTATACATAGTCTAATGATAGTTATAAGTAAAAATGAGGGTAAAAGGGTAATTGCACTTTATTAAAGTTGATAATTAGTATAGAATGAGTCCTAATCTTTTAGCAAATGAAGTACGTTTAAAAAGTGTATCACCTATTTTGATACACCCCTAAATATAATTGTATCATTTATTTTGATATGGAGGTAGTATAAGAATATTATTTTAGTATATTATACTATAAACTATCTAGCATACAAAATACTGAGATCTAAGAATTAATAATTTACTCAAATTTTGTAGCCTAATGATATTGGTGGAATGTGTTGTTATTGACCTAATGGTCATAACTTTAAATTTCATTATAAATACATTGGAGTATATTGGTACCATTAAGAAAGGATTTTGTTAATAACAGCTTAAATGTTGTCTTTAACATGCATAAAATGCTTGTACGTTCATTGATGAATAATGAAATTGATAATATTCAGGGGCAATTACATTAACTTTGAAGTTTTTTGTGTATATTTTAGTTTTTTTATTGAATGCTTTTAAGACTGTCACTAAAAAGGTACAAAATATGGAGTAGTTTATTTTCTAGTTCTTGGGAGGAGACAAGTATTATAATTGAAACCCAAGGTTTCTTAGCCTAATGGTATTGGTGAAAAAGATAAGGTATTGCTCATGACCTATAGGTCATGGGTTCAAACCTCGTCATGGACAAATAGGTGGAAGGTTCGAGGAAAACATAATACCTCTTATGAATGTCAGTGTCTAGATTCAAATCACTATTACTTGTTCAGGGAAATAAAAGAAAAAACAAATACTATAATTGAACACATCATTATTGTCACGATATGGGAAGGCGACCATTGGATACCTCTAAAGTCCACTTTTAGTTAAATTATTCCTCTTAAGCTTCAAATAATATTCCTAATGAGGAGTGATAATTCAAAGGCTTTGAGTTTGCGGGTTTAAGTTCACGGTTAAAAATATTTCATATGAAACCAACATGTTTATGTAAAAAAAGTAACTTATACCTTAACCCTAAGGATATCAAATAAAACACATTTAATTATATTTAAATTTCTTAAAATTGTACTTATTATTTTTTAACGACAAATCCTAACGTACTCTTATATATTACCTATATCCACAAAAGGATTCGAACCCCCGATTATAAGGATGATGTCGAACATCATACCACTAGGCCAAAGACCATTACTGTCATTTATCCACAGGTTTTTTCTGACCGGTACATTAAATACATTTTCAATCAATTTATAATTTTTTTTAGATCATTAGATATGTTTTATTTCAAGATATAAATTAGGCATATTCTATCTATAATTTGAATTGACTAAAAGGATAGATACTAACTCTGAATGCTAATAATTATAATATAGATCTAATTAAATGGTTTTATATTTAAACTAAAAACACACCAATGGAAGAGTAGAGACACCTGTAGAAGGGAGTTGTCTCCATGTACGAAGAACGAGGGAGTCATGATCAAAAAGTCAACTTTCAAGTTGGTTTAGATTAACTAAAGAGAAATTTTAGCGGTAATTTTTTATAAGGTTTCGGGTTTAAGTCTTGTTGAAGGTTGTTCTTTAGGTGAATAGGTGGTGAGATTTATTCTCATAGATGAAGGGTTTGAGGTAGATATATTTTCTTTTGTGAATGTCACTGTCTGACTCAAACCATTAACTTATGAACCGAGCGTTAAAACAAAATATATCAAAAAGTCAAGAGCATTTTTTTTTTTTTTTTTTGTAAACTTAGAAGTAACAAATAGCTTATAGACATTGGATTGTGATATTATTTAGATTTAAGAGTAGTTTAAATGATAGAGAGTATTTGATGATTAAAAGGAACTTTAGAAGTAACATTTTTGAAAAAGGTGATCTTGGAAGGACAAAAAAGTATTTCATATATTACAGTAAAGTAGTTTCTGTTTGTTTAAAAACATGATTCCCTCCTTTCTCTTTCAACGTAGCTACCAGATTACGTCACAAACAAACCGTTTTCTTTGATAATGACAAATTATCCCAACCTGCTACTCTTGTTCCAACATCATAATCATTTTATTATATTCCCCTACTGTATCATTCTTAAATTCCCAAACTCTTTCTCTCAATTCGTTATTCGTCTCCAGATCACCTACCAATCAATCGATTCTTCTTTGTTCTTCATAATACGATGGAAATTGATCAGGTAATGGAAAGCCCTAACTGGTTCTTCGATTATGTATTAATGGATGATATCTCCAACGTTGACTTCGCTGCTCCACCACCGCCACCGACTGTCGTTGGTTTCACCTGGCCATCGTCGCCTCTCACCTGCTCTGTATCTCTACCTGATCTGAGGTTAGTCGGATTTTTTGTTCTTCAGTGAATTGTCGTTATATTGTTACTCTAATTAGGGTTAAGATTGAATTGGGTTAGTTAAGATGGAAGTTGTTTTGATTACAGAAAATTAAAGAAAGAAATCTGTAGTTATTGCAATTAAATTTGCTAGAATACATCGGTAATCTGGTTATTTGCTTAATTGAAGTTCACGCCTATGGAAAATTCTTTTTCTTTTTCTTCACTTTTTTAATTTGTGAAGGCAATCTAGTTTTCAACTGTTTTCTTTTTGGCGGGAGAAAGTTACTCTTCCTTTGTAAATTGGAAAATGAAAACATTTGAAGACGTTTTCTAAATTTTCTCTTAGATTTCTAGAGATAAAAAAACACATCCCGTTTTCTAGAAAAATGAAACGGAAAGAAAGACAAAAATTTCAGCAACTAAACTAAAATCTTTACTATTTAGTTTGATGGTCACTGCATGATTGTTAGTTATTCCTGCAGCTCTGAGATGGAAAGCTCGTTTATCGATTCTGGAGGCGTTAAGGAGGCGGGATCACGAAAACGGTAACAATCCTTTGCCTTTTCTTCTTCTAGAAAATACTACAATTGAGGATACTTATTCCTCAAGTAACAACACATCTACTGTTAAATCTTGCAGATTAAAGTCTGAAACTAACAATGTATGCGGGTCGAAAGCAGAACGTGAGAAATTGCGTAGAGATAGAATGAATGAAAGGCACGTAGTTTCTTCATTATATTGAATTATAATTTTGTTTTTTGATATTAAATTTGGAAATTTATTTCAAAAGGTTTATAGAATTGGGTTGCATCGTTGAGAGTGAGCAAGGAAGACCACCAAAAACAGATAGGATATCAATCCTGAGTGAAGCTGTTCGGACAATAACGCAGCTACGAACTGAAACAGAGAGACTCAGTGGCTCAAATGTTGATTTGCTTGAAAAAATTAAGGAATTGAAGGTGTGTTCCTGATTTGGTTGTTTTCTAAGCGTTTTTCCACAAGTTTGATGAATTGCTAAAACTTAGGTCAATTTTTATCCACTACTCTAAATTATTAAAGATGCAGCATGATACTCTGAAATTGAAAAAAATATAAATTTAGTACTCTGACTCATTAATTTGATCGATTTTTCTTACGTGAATTACTTCCCTTGTAACTTTTGACGAACTAAAAAAATAAAAGTTCATCTCGATATAGAAGCAAATCCGGTGAGAATTCAAGACCAAATTAATGCGTCAAAATACTAAATTGACCATTTTTTAAAGTTCTGAATACCATGTTGCACATTTAACAGTTCTGAACACTAAATGACCAGTCAACCAAGTTAAGTATACCAAAAAAAATTTGACCATAATTATTGGTACCGATATATAGGCTGAGAAGAATGAACTCCGTGATGAAAAGCTGAGACTAAAAGCTGAGAAAGAGAAGCTTGAACAACAAGTAAAGTCAACGAACGGTCAACCAAAGTATATGCCACATCCAACTGCCATGCGTGCTGCACTTTCCGCACAAGAACAAGCATCTGGAAACAAATTGATGCCTTTAGTGGGTTACTCTGGTGTTGCCATGTGGCAGTACATGCCATCTTCCGTGGTCGACACCTCACGCGATCACGTTCTTCGACCTCCTGTTGCATAGTCGTGTAACTTTTTTATAGTGTGCTTTTTCTTTCTTGATTGAAGTGAGGGTCGAAGATGTTTGTGAAGTTATAGTGCTTACGAAAAATGGCGAGTTTATCCTGCTATTTTTGGTGTAATATAAATAAAATTTACAATTTGGTTTGTACTATGTGAGTGTGTGATAACATTTTGAATTCAAATTTTTTGCAATTTCAACTTACTTATTTATGAACGAGTCGGATTACTGTTTATCATCTCAAATCGGTCTAATTAAAAAAATTGACAAAATTACAATTTACACAGGTGTATTTCCGATGTGTATGTATGGCTTTCCTAAAGTACCATTTTAAAAAGTATATAAAAAGATAGAAACTAGGAAAATTATTAATTTATAAAATCATAATGTTGTAAATAAAAAGATAGAAACTAGGAAAATTATTAATTTTAAGGGTTTTGCTTGATTAAAATTAATAAAACTAAATCTAAAGAATAACTACTTGGATGGTTAATGATTTTTAATGCATAGGGCGTGCCGGCGTGGTATGTTGGAGCTTTAATAAAGCCAAACATGCACTGGCTTTTGTTCCAAACATGTGCCAAAGAGCGGGTGTCATTGGGTTAATGCCTGGTTAAATGTGCTTGTAGGTGTTCTTTTTAGATTGCGATTGGTTTTGACTTTTGATTATTTTTGTGTGTTTCAAAAGGTGTTAAATGAGTTGTATAGGATGAAGAGCATTTTTGAAGTGGATGTTAAAAAGAAAGAATGCTTTTAACATAACTAAGATTATACCTTGTTCTCTTAGAAAGTTTGATTTTTATTAGTGTCTTTATAACATAGTTGAACCAGCCGGTCTAACCGGTCCGACTGGGAAACAGGAAGGTTGAAATGAGCCGGTTAGACCGGTGCTTTAAATTCAGTTGGAATCAGACGATTAGACATAAAAATCCAATTGAATTGAAAAAAAATCAGTTTTCCTACAAAAACCTAGTAAAAAAAATAAAAATATGAATTATTTTATATAAGTTTTGGAAACTAAAAATACTGACTTTAGTTCATAAATAAGTTTTAGATTTTATTTTTTTTAATTTTGTGTGGTATTTGTTATGTTTTTTTTCTAGTTTTTTTTTTTTTTTTTTTTGTCATTTATATATAATATACATAATTGTTGGATTATAAATGTAACCGTATTACCATCCAGTTCAATAAAAAACAGGCTTTAAACATTTTTTTTTATAAACCAAGTGGGCTAGGTCACTTGGTCACCAAGCTTGTCTCGGGGGAATTTTCCCTAGGTGGTCATGAGTTCAAACCCTGGCAAAGTGTATTCTAACTAGGTGATACTAATTTCTAACCACTAACATATGTAATATTTGCCGGTTAAAAAAAACATTTATTTTTATAGTAAAGATATAATAATTTTGTGCGCTTAATATTTAAGCAAAAACCTAATTTTAAAAGCAAAAATATAATAATGAAATGGCTCCCTCTCTATCTCCTACAACAAGCAGCTATCAGAATACGTCACATACAAACCGTTTACTTTGATGACAAAATTTCGTAACAATGTTTACTGTTCTCCCATCATCATCTACATATTATTATTCCCCAATCCAATCAATAGTAATAATTCCCAAACCTTTATCTTTCAATTCGTTATTCGTCTCAAAATCACACCACCAATCGATCGATTCTTCTTCATAACACCATGGAAATTGATCAAGTGGATGAAAACCCAAACTGGCTCTTCGATTATGGATTGATGGACGATATCTCCGCTGTTGACTTCACCGCTCCACCACCGCCAACGACTGCTGTTGGTTTCAGTTGGCCATCGCCGGCTCTCACCCGCTCCGTATCAATACCTGCTGTAAGGTTAGTCGTGATTTTTAAGTAAAAAATTCATTATTTTGATGCCGATTATTACGGTTAAAAATAGATTTTGTTAATTAACGTAGAAGCTGTTTTGATAAATAAAAAATTCAAATAGAATCTGTACTGGTTGCAAGTAAATTTTGCTCAAATGTGTCCGTTGATTGAGACATACTGCTTGAAACAGGGGAACTGAATACTGTGAGGGTACTTTCATTAATCAGATATCGTAATCTGGTTGATTTTTTTGGCACGTGATAAGGAATTTTGTGTAATTTAGTTTAGAAAGCTATAATTTCGCAAATTTCTATTGTACATCGAGATAAAATATACTTCGTATGTGCCTAAATTGTGTGTTTCTGAGTATATTTTGAAATCGAATTTATTTATTAAATAGATAAATTATGGAATAAAAGTGTTACCAGAAAATGTTTAAAGATTTGAGAATTTCCCACATGATACTGGTCCCCTGCACTTTTTGGTGTGGTGACCGACATGAAACGAAGTAACAAACAACAATCCCTGTTGTTAATTCATCATTGTCAACACTTCAATTCACACTAACATGCTAAATGTGTAATGTTTAACAATAACAGTCAAAATAACATAATATCTTGAGAAAAAATAAATTAATATATTGCCGAGTGTTTTTTCTTGTTACGTAATCGGACAATTAGAAAGAGACTGCCAGTTTTTGCAGGGTTGGAAAATCATCAAAAAATCATCAAAAAATGAATTTTGAAGTTCATATAATGTGAAAATCCGGTTTGCGCATGATTTACTTTAAAACAACATAAATTAGAACATACTTTTTATGTAAATTGGGGAAGTGAAACTGGAGTGTAGGCAAGGCATGAGTGCTAAAGTTGTGGACTTTGTGCTATTTTGCACCAAATTGTTGCAGGAAAATTTCTCTTATTTTTATATCCATTTTTATTTTGCACGAAATTGGTTGCAGAAAACATTGAAAATGTATTCAATTTTCAGGATAGAACAAGTGTGTCAGTTATCAGAAATTTAGTTACAAAACTAGAGAGTGTGTTTTGTGTGTTCTATTTTTCACTATTTCCATGTAAACTCTTAAATAAAAAGGCCAGATCTTTCTACAGCTAAGCACACCTAACTTTTTGCTTTTTTAATTGTATTTTTTTTACTTTATTGTTTAGTGCTTGTTACAAAGTGAACCAAAATTGTTATTTAGTTCTCAGCTCATAGCTTAATTGCTATTATTTGTTCTTACAGCACTGACATTGAAAGCTCATTTATCGATTTTGAGAATCGTAAGGAGGCAGGATCACGAAAACGGTAAATATCCTTTCTTATTTTTTTTTTTAAAAGAAAAGAAAAAAACTGTAGTTAATGATGCTTATACTTCATTCACCAATTAACACAGTTGCAGTTGAATCTTGTAGATTAAAATCTGAAACTATCAATGTACATGGATCAAAAGCAGGCCGTGAGAAAATGCGTAGAAATAAGATGAACGAGAGGCATGTATTTATTACTCATCACATTTATTCCTCATTATTTTCTAATTTTATAAATCAAATTTGAAATTAATTTAAAAGGTTCTTGGAATTGGGTTTGATTGTTGAGCAAGGAAGACCACCAAAAACAGATAAGACTGCTATCCTGAGTGATGCTATTCGAATGATAATGCAGCTGAGAAATGAAAAAGAGAGGCTCAATGAGTCAAATGTTGACTTGCAGGAAAAAATTAAGGAATTAAAGGTGGGTTAATGATTTACATATTTAACCTCAAAAGTCAATATTTCCTTGTTACATATTTGACCTCAAAAGTCAAAATATTCTTACTTGTGATGCATAGGCTGAGAAGAACGAACTCCGCGATGAAAAGCAGAGGCTAAAAGTCGAAAAAGAGAAACTTGAACAGCAAGTCAAGTCAATGAACAGTCAACCAAGCTATATGCCACATCACACTGCCATGCGTGCTGCATTAGATCAAGCTTCTGGAAACAAGTTGATGCCATTTATGGGGTATCCTGGTGTTGCCATGTGGCAATTTATGCCATCTTCTGTGGTCGACACCTCACAGGATCATGTCCTTCGACCTCCAGTTGCATAATCTTCTGATCGAATCTCTTATGGTGTGTGCTGTCTTTTCTTCTTCCTTAACTTTATCTGTGATACTATGATAACACTTTGATGCTTGAAGATGTTTGTGAATTAATAATGCATACAAAGTGGCGAATTCCAATTCGCCGCCCATGCATGTAATATAAACTAAAAATATTGTTCCGTTTGTACTGTGTGATTGTAATCTGAATTCGGATGTTATTAGAAGTGGAAATTTCGAACCATGTACTTATGAAGTTTATACTGATTATGAATTATCCTTAATGGGTTCAAATCATAAAATTAAATGGAAAGTCGACCAAACTATATTTATAATACTGGTATTTGTTATAACACCCCTTTTCATTTAGGCCATTCATATTACTATATTAATTTTAACACGTTATGAAATTTATGCAAAATTAGATCAATATTTTAAACTCGTGATTTTTAGGTTGAAAATAACTACAAGTAACTTCCTAAAAGTGCTATTTATGATGAGATTTTTTTTATTATCAACTTGTTCTGGAAGATCACTACATTGTAGCTTTAGAAGATCTATAAACAAAATTTAGAGATGGGAAGTAGAAAAGAGTTTAGAGTATGATAAATTATGTCGTATGTGAAATAGATATTTGATTTTTAGAGCATATTTCCTGTTTTTTGATAATCAGCTAGCATAGATCGATATCTTACTACTGCACAAACTTTATTAAGGGATAGCTGCTAACGTGAAATTTTGACAAACTAAAAGATACATCATGTGTTTTGTTACAAATAAAAATAAAAATTATAGAATTCAAGCAAACAAAAATGCTCGAAAACAATTGTGTTCAAAATTCTTAATATAGCATCATCACAAACAGGCCGAATCCAAGTATAGAAGCAATTGTCATCAATAGAGATGTAGCTGACGAGGGCAGGTCAACAGTCACACCGGTAACAGGTGATGGTGGAGTGGTGGTTTGTGGTGCAGCTACATCAATCTCAACCTTGATGCCTTGACTACAATGATTACTTATGCCATAGATAAAATTTGTAACACCGCATTTTGTTTTTTAAATATCCAATTAAGCATTAAACTATGGTTACGGAAGCATACGGTTAGGTTCCTAGTTATGTTAAGTTTACAAAACCATGGTCTCACAAATATTACAACCAAAAGTTAGTTAATAGACGGTATTACTAAACACGGTCATTTAACAAAATAACAATTTAAGCATGGTCAAACTTCCCGTCCAAGCCCGACCTGTTCAAGCCATCCAACCTGAAATGTGTCGATAAGGGAGGGATTAGCACAAAAGCTAAGTGAATGAATTCCTAAGGCTACTAACTACACTAATCACTTAAACACGGAAGTTATAAACATCTCCGGTTGGGTAATCACTTAATTGAGAGGATCGACGGCTTTGCGGGCCTTAAACCATGGTCGGCCAAAACCACGGTAACCGATAGCGTTTTGTATCCAACACCCCGGGCAACTCCCTCCCCTTAACCATGTAACGAATACAGGTAAGGTCGGATACCCTATTAGTCGATACACTGTGCCCAGCCGTTATCCATCCGACACTGACCTCGTCCCGATTGTGCACATAGTCATGTATGGTATTCCCTAACACTAGGCATACATAACAAGTAGACTAGCTACGAAAAACACCGCGAAAAACGTCACAACAAAGTTCCCAATCGCGAACTCCAGTTCACGATCGCGAACTAGAGTTCGCGTCGGGAACTCCGATCGTGAACTACTTCGCGATGAATCAACAACTTAGCTGGACCGACTTCGCGATCGTGAAGAGAAGTTCACGCCGTGAACTTCCCTTGTCTGGTAATTTCCTGCGATTTTTACAAACATGCCAATACCAAACGAATAAACCGAAACCCGAGTTGTAGGTCGAATCCACTCACCTTTCAACCTTCGGTTCCTTGACTCAGTGAGCTAGTATCACTGAGTATCCTTCCCGATTCCTGTCAACCATTGTACCGAGTTAGTGATCGATCTATCAAATTGTTAAAACCGTCAATTTAGCAATTTACCAACTCAATATCTCCAAGGCACATTCAAATGACCTTAACAACATATCATCATCAACAACAAGTCAATTGACCGATTATGACCATCTAGCAATTCCCTACAACTAGTTGACCCAAACGGGCCAAAAACCCGAAAATTGCTACAACAATTCTAAGACTATAAAAACTAGCACACATTCCATAGACTAAGAATTCATCATAAACTAGCAATTCACAATCATTTAACAATTCCATCAAGATCATAATCATCACAATTCCATGTATGATACTTCCAAGATCACTAGTTAATCAATTTGACCCAAACACCAACTAGATCAATTCACACAATCAACTATACTAGGTTTTCACCATCCATAACTTACCAATCATGATTTCTCAACCTAATAAACAATTCTATCCAACCAAAACTCAAGAAATCCAAGATTCAACAAAACCACCTTCAACTTCCACCATTAATGGAGGTTGAAGGTGATCTTCACCAAATCTTGTTTTCTTCCTATAATCAACCATACATATGATGTAAAAGCTTGCATAAACACATAATACAACATCCATAACAAGATTCATACACAAATCATCAAGCTACATAAACCCTAGTTCAAGTTCAAGCTCAAGAACAACATGAACAAGTGAAGGAGAAAGAGTAACTTACTTCTAGCCTCCTTCTACACAAACTCTAGTATGAATTTCGGATTTAAGCACAAGAATTAGCAAGAACAAGCTCAAGAACACAATGGTGGTTTTTTTTTGAGAGAAAACTTGCAACGGAATAGTGGATAAGGTGGATTTCAAAAGGGAGAAGTGAAGAGGGATTTACCCTCCTCTCTCTCTTGGCCGGTCAACAAGGGTGGTGGGACCCCCTTGTTGTCTTTTCTTTTAATTTAACAGTATATGTCTGAAAGTCCCTTCCGTAATTAATTTATTTAAAATAGCAAACGGACTCCAATTTTAAAAACGAAAGCATTTCCGGAAACGATATTTAACAAGGAAACTAAAGATATAAAAATCACGTTTTCATTCCAAATATATAACAAGTCGGGTATTTTAACCCCTTGGTTAAAATACCGCAAAAGACAGCAGGCTAATTAAATTAACTAAGCATTTAATCAGATAATCATTTAATAATATACCTTAAGGTCACTAAACTACTAGGCCGGGTTTTGGGATGTTACAAAATTACCATTTTCCTGCAGCCGAAAGTGGGATTTTTGTAGGGCTACTAGCGGCGGTTGAAATAGGGTTTCCAGCCCCACAATAAATCGTAGTCTGCTTTAGGGACTTCAACAACATCATGAGCAGAAAACTGCAAAAATAAAATTTAATACTTCGTATTATTCTTAGATTAGTGTTAACCATGACATCAATAACACTTCAGTTTTTGCAAAATAAATGTCACGTCAGCTAACATACACATGTCAACAATACTCATTAACTTAATACTTTATACATAAAAACACACACACAAAATACCAATACCCACAAATTTCATCGCATTTCACGTCGCAATGAAAATAGACTTCGGGTAAATTCTGACTTGTTTGACCCGTATGCCTTTAAAAATATATGGTTTGATCCATTTGAAATTAAACACGACCAAAATCGGCGCATATACTTGTAAATTTGTAATAGCGTATCATCTAATAGATTATGATGATCTTGTATATTGTTTAAATATCTAGGATATATCATTTCCATATTTATAGGGATAGTCATTATATTGTACTTGTATAAATAATTCAATAAACAATATCAATCACCATCAAGGGTGATCATTCTAAAACCCTACATGGTATCAAGCCAAACCCTGGCCGCCTACCTCTAACCCTGCGTCGACTCCTAAGTCGTCTGCTCTTCTTCTCTGCTCGTTTCTTCCCCATTCGATATCCCACCATGTCTACTTCTGAAGCCATGGACTCTCCTCTCCCTCTCGCAACTGTCCAACACATGCTTACAATTAAGCTTTCATCCACAAACTACCTTTTATGGAAGAATCAGTTACTTCGTATACTCGCTTACCAGAAGCTCACAGGCCATGTTGATGGCACTATTCCGTCGCCCGCGACCACTGTCACCACTGATTCCGGTACTGCCCCAAATCCGGTTTATGAAAAGTGGTATGCCGCTAATCAGAGAGCATTACTTTTGATTCAAGCCTCTCTTTCGGAAGAGGCTATGGCCGAAACGCTAGTACACTTCATCGCATGATGTGTGGCATGCCTTAGCCGATGCGTACAGTCACGATTCTGTTGAACGGATGCATACACTTCGTGATTCTCTTCGCCAACTACAAAAATGTACCTCTACTGTTTCAGAATATGGACGTAAATTTAAAGCCGTTTGTGATCAACTTGATGAAACTGACAAGACTCATTGGTTTTTGTGTGGTCTTGGGTCTTCTTTTGAGACTTTTTCTACCACTCAACGTCTCATTAGACCGCCCCCAAATTTTGTGATCTTCTCTCTCAAGCCGAGAGCCACAAAATTTTTATTGCCTCGATTAATGGAAACAATGTTAATCCGCAAGCTGCATTCCATACCTCTACGGAGTCAAATCGTGGCAGAGGCTCGTATCGCGGGCGTGGTGGCTACTCTAAAGGCCATGGTCGCGGTCGTAGACCACCTCATTGTCAACTATGTCGAACCGATGGACACTATTGCCACACAATGTCCCAAGTTACAAAACTTTTCCCGTCGTCCGCAAATCATTGATGCTAATCTTGCCCATGCATTTAATTCTCAATGCAATGTCAATTCGCCGGATTGGTTGGTTGATACGGGAGCTTCCTCTCATATGACACCGTCTTTATCCAACTTGGACTCGGCCACAGCTTATACCGGTAACGAATCTGTTGTTTTTGGTAATGGTAATACATCAAAAGTTACTCATATTGGTACATCTACTTTACTACCCCATATTCCCTTACAAGATGTCCTTGTTGTTCCTCACTTAACAAAGAATCTTCTTTCTGTGAGCAAACTTACCTCGGATAAACCCGTTGATTTTTTATTTTCTGACAAATTGTTTACCTATTCAGAATCGGGCCACAAGGGTTCCACTAGCAAAGGGGCGACATAGGGATGGACTCTATATACTTGAGCGGGGTCAACATGCATTTCTCTCAAGACTTACTTCATCTAGATTAAAAGCATCTTACGATATATGGCATAACCGTTTAGGACATGTTTGTTTTGATACAATTTCATTATTAAATAAATTGGGTTGTTTGTCAGTTACTTCTATTTTACCAACTCCACAAATTTGTTCATCATATCAATTGTCTAAGAGCAAAAGATTATCTTTTGATCTTAACACTAAACGTGCCAAACATGTCTTAGAGCTCATTCACTGTGGTCTATGGGGTCCATCCCCCGTTACATCTAAAGACGGGTACCGATATTATGTGATTTTTGTAGATGATTTTTCGAGGTTTACGTGGCTATATCCACTACGGGCTAAGTCTGAATTTGCTATTATACTTACCTCGTTTCTTAATCTTGTACAAACCCAATTTTCGTGCAAGGTTAAAAGCTTTCAATCCGATGGCGGGACGGAATTTGTAAATGATCGTGTACGGACTATGTTCTCAAATAATGGCACTCATCATCGGTTATCGTGTCTGTATACACCGCAACAAAATGAAGGGTTTCATTGTACCTGATCGACCACTTGGGTCAACCTCCTAGTATGCTTGGTTCGACCATACTGACCAAGAACATGAACTTGTTCTTGACCGGTTAAAACCAACTAGCTGATTTAATCCCTAAAAGAGGAAGTGGGATTAAACCTAATCCTTAAACCCTAAAGGATTGGGATGTTGGAAATCTAGATTAGATTAACAAGAAAGAAACCTTGTACGAATAACTCGAACACACACACATACTTGTGGTGTTCGACGAACTAACCAAGAACCCTAGGGTTCTTGGTTCGACTTCGAACAAGAGGGGAGAGTAGAAAGAGTGTTCCATGAATCATACCTTAGTTAATGCTTAAGATAAGTCCACTGATGATGAACACGACGAGAAATCCTCTAGATGATCACTTGCAACGATCTTGATCTTCGAAACTCGAAGAACACGAAGAACGAACGAAGAACACAAAGAGTTGTGTTCTTGGTTCGGCCGAATAGGGAGGAACGAGGGGGCAAGGATTTCGTCTAGTGTTGTTGAACAACAATAAGGGAACCCCATGCCTTCTATTTATAATAGAAGGACTTTCACTTAGGGCCCTTCTAGTTTAATTCAGATTAAACTCTTAATTAAACTTATCCTTTTACACTTTCATCCCTTATAGTTAACTAGTTTATTATTGTTGCACTTAACTATTAAATTTCTAGTATTAATACACTAATATATTTCGGTACCCATATACACGAAATATATACTTGTATTTATACTTTTAATAATTAATTTTATAATAACCTTTATATAATTTATACAACTATATTATCCAATTACTATATGATTTAATGACTTTAAATCATATCATGGATAATCATTAATTAACACATTGTATATTTACTCAACTAGTAAATGTACATATACTTGTATTAATTAGTTAGTTAAACTAATCTAGTAATAAGTTAAACTTAACTTAATACTTAACTGATTCATAATGACTATTATGAATCATTCCTCTTCGTAGTATCATTGCATATCTTGCTCGTATTACATGCACTCACCGGTGTGACCCTTAAGTGTTTCGTAGGCATGGATGTATCATCATAGGTTAACTAATGGTGCACATAAATCCTTCACAAAACGCACGTGCCGAACGCAAACATCGACACATTACCGAAATGGGTCTAGCTATGATGTTCAATGCAAACGTTCCGGCACACTTATGGACATATGCTTTTAGCTCCGCAACATATATTATAAATCGGTTACCGACAAAGCTTGTTGACAACAAGTCCCCATACAAGCTCTTATTTGATTCCGCACCCAATTATGGAAATTTTCGGGGTTTTGGTAGTTGCGTGTATCCTTATCTTCGGGACTATGCCTCTCACAAGCTCTCTCCCCGAAGCAAAGCTTGTGTTTTCATCGGTTATAATTCTCAATACAAAGGCTATTGTTGCTTGGATGTCTCTACGGGCCGCATTTATACTACGTGTCATGCACAATTCGATGAAACTTTGTTTCCTTTTGTAGGAAATTCACCTAGCACACCTACTGCAAAGATGTTTATCTCAAATTATTGTGATGGTACAAGTTTTTCCACTGCATTGGAGCACTCGAACACCTCTTGTAACAACCGAAATTTGTACATAAATAAATTGTACAAAAATATAATAATTATGGATAATTCGTTTAAGAAACGTAGAAATTGGTTTCGTGTCATTTGGACACCGTTTGATATGGTTAAGGTCGAAACCGGGCTGAACCAAACAGCGAAAAGTTGCAGCCTGGCTGCCTGGAAGAGTTCGCGACGCGAACTATGGTTCGCGATCGCGAAGACAAGACAGAGATTTTGGGTTTTTGATGATCGGAGTTCACGACCCGTTCCCGATCGCGAGGTGTTCCCGACGCGAGAAGTTCGCGACGCGAACTCCGTCAGCTGTATAAAAACGGGTTTTGGGGCTAGGGTTTAGACACCTACGTCCCTAGTGCTAGCTCAGCCGTTATTTTGAAGAGAAGAGGAAATTTTGCTGATCTTGAGCTCAAATCTTCACCATCTTTGAAGATTTAAACATCAAAGGTAAAGATTATTGATTCTTATCATCTTCTACCTTAGTTTCAAGCTTTTCATGGGCATCAATGGTGGTTTTGGGAACCAACCACATCATCTTTGGGGAAGATGATCTATCATGAGTGTAAAACACTCATGGTAAGCTTGTAATCAATGTGTACAAGCTAGATTTGGGTTTTATGGATAGAAATCTTGAACTAGGGTTTGAGACTCCACCAAGTTGTATGAACTTGGTGGTTGGGAAGGTGTATTTGGGTTTATTAGTAGCTAGTTATGGATTGTAACTAGATCTTGTGATGATATTGATATTTGGTCAAGAAGACTTTGAGATCTAAAGTACTTCCTTGATTGGGAAGTAAGGATTTGTGTTGTTGAACACAAGTATTGGATAGCATTGTTAAGGTGAGTACATGTGATCTTTTCTGAGTACATAGTAAAATGGTTTTCGTGGTTTAAATGATTAAACAAGTTTTTAGTAGTCTTTATTGAATAAACGTTTTAATAAAGAAATAAAGATCGATTAGTTAGTATATGAAATGAATTGTTATTGACTTGCTTGGTTACCACTAGTATGTTGGGATTTATGATTTGGAGCATTGGCTCAAGTTCTTGAATTGCTATGTGGTAGCTAAACAATTGGATCCTAGATAACCCACACAAGTTGGGGGAGCTAGTGACACCTACTCGAGGCGGTACCACCCTGCGCAAGGGTAGTGTGTCGAGAAATAGATAACCCGGAAAGCGGGGGAGTTTGAGATAACCCGGAAATCGGGGGAGAAATAGATAACCCGGAAACGGGGGAGTTTATTTAGTTAACCCATATCGGGGGAGTTGTTTCGGGGAGGTCCGTTACGTATGTGTTGGGCTTATGGCAAGCCTTAGAGTATGTTTGACTATGTGCAATTTGATAATTATTTAATTATTATTTTAGTCCAAATATTTTCTAACCGGGTTTAAAACTCATGTTTCTCACGAGACAATCTTGTAACACCCGTATTTTTAAAACATCATTTAAATCATTTAAAATACAATTTTCCCAATAATAGACATGATGTCTAAAATACAGTTTAACAAAAAAACTTTAAAACCTTTATCAGAGTTTACAAAAATACGGTGTCACCAAGTATATATCAAAACCATAGGCAAACGGGATCTACCTATGAGCTCCCGAGCTAAACATCTCTAGGCCACTTCTAGTGCAACCTTCTATCACTTCAAACATGTACCTGAGTACATAGCCACAAAACAAACGTAGTACGTGAGACAAAATAGTCTCGTGATATACATGGGTTTTAGGCCCCAATAATAATAATCAGTTCATAAATATATATAATCAAATATATATATACATACTATATCAATGTTGTCTAGTCACCCTATTGTGACCCTATCGATTCCTGCCCACTTAGCAATCATATCTAACTATCAGGTTGCCCCCGAACTAGCTAGAAGCACAAACATACCTAGTACATAAACATATATGTACTAGAATCACATTAACTTACTAACCGAAATCCATCACCATTAGTAAGCTTCACATTAACTTATTAACCGAAATCCATCGCCATTAATAAGCTTTAAGATACCGGCAAGAGGGATTCGCCCAATCTACCGATACCTGCCTTACTCGCCGGAATACGTCCAGTTAGCAAGACTATTAACGTGGATGAGTCGATGGGAATCCACCCAACTGCCCCTCATTCCACACCTCATGACCGGGGGTCCCCCGCATCATCACATCATCTCATTCTTACCATAACTCAACATTTATTTCAATCAAAGCCTTCGGCTATCACATAAATCATCAAACAAGTTAGTTATCCAATAATAACTATATATAACTAGTTCAACATAGTATGAACGTACCTGTATAGTCTCATGGACTTGATCACCAGCAATTCACATCTACTTCTACATCTATGACCCTAGAAGGTCCATACTTACATATTTCATGAGATACATTTCTCATTTATCGATGTCATATTACTTTTATCTCTTTGTTGACTATAATACATAAGTATTACTAGTCACATCATATTCATTTTCATATGTATTCGTTCTTTACTTTCATTAGTAAATCTTACCGATAGATATTCACTACTATAAAATCATTCCCAATTGCTTTAATAATACATATTTATTAATAAGGATTCAATATACGTTCTTTTACTCAATAATTTTATTATTATGATTCATGAATAAAGATTCCATAATTACTTTAGTTTACCATTCTTACTTCCAAAAATCATCAATCATACTAGACTTATTCTAGTATCACATTATACATATTTTCTTATCATTTTCAATCACTATCTTTATAAAACATTTATTAATAAAGACCCATAAAAATATCATATGTATTTCAAAACCATTTACTATGTACTCAGTTTAAAGTCTCATGTACTCACATTAGCAATGCTTTCCAGATCGCGTTTGTTAACCCGGATCCTTGCTTCCCGCCTATGGAATAACTTCAACTCTTAGGTCCTTGCAACCTATCAACATAATCATCACATGTCTAGTTATCATCCATAACTAGACATCATCTAACATCATCATACTCAACCCCAACCACCAAGCTCATAAGCTTGGTGGAAGTCCATAAACCCTAGTTCATGATTTCACCAACAAATCATAAATCCAACTTGAACACATGATCCATATACTACCTATGGGTGTTTTACACCATCCATAAACACCCTTAACAAGATATTCCACATACCAACTCCATAATCACAATTTTTTCAATACAAGTTCATAAACTAGTTAGGAGATGAAATATACCTTAGATCTTAGCTTAGATGCATAGACCCTCAAAGATGGTGTGGATTTAAGCTCAAGAACACCAAAATCACCTCATTATTCTCCAATCTCGGTTGCACCAAGTGGAGGAGTGGAAAATGAGAAAACCCTAGCTTTTTCCCGATTTATTGCTGTCGACCCAAGTTCACGGCGCGAACACAGTTCGCGTCGCTAACTTTGCGAGTCGTGAACTCTTACCGATCGCTACCTAGGCGTGAACTTCGTTTGCCAGAAACCACCAATTCCCTGAATGGAGTTCCCGATCGGGAACCCAAGTTCACGGCGTGAACTTTCCTTATGCAGCAGGGCTGCATTTTTCGGTTGTTGTCTCGACCCGGTTTCACCCATAACTTTCTCATACGGTGTCCAAATGATACGAAACCAATTCCTACATTCTTTAAACGATTTATCCTTATCTATCATATTTTTGTACAATTTATTTACTTACAAATTTCGGGTCGTTACAATCTTGTCTCACGTACTACGTTTATTTTTTACTATGTACTCAGGTTCGGGAGCTAAGGATTAGGCGGCCCGTAGTAGTAGCATTGGAAGTGATTAGCTCGGTGTACCATTTGATTCCCTAAGACTTTAGTTTTGATATTATTGTAACACCGATTTTTGGCACTTGAAATCATTCCAAATGTTTTTGTTTAAACCAAGTGTTGGTTATTATGGATTTTGGTTGTTAATATTTAAATATTTAAAAGTTTAAGTTGTTTTGAAAAATTGGTGTGTTACACCTCTGCTCCACCAACAGGGAACACTTCGGTTGCACCTCCATGCGATCTTTGTCAACCGCCTACCACTGATCCAGCTACGGTTGTTGATCCGCAGCCTGCTCCAGCAGCCGAGGCAACGCAGAATCCTGCTCCTCCAGTGGCAGTTGATCCGCCACCTGCTCCAGCCATTGATGTTGTTCCGCAACCTGCCCCAGCAGCCGCTGCTGCACCGGTTCCAACACATCCCATGACGACACGATCTAAAAATGGAATTTCAAAACCAAAACACATTGCTGACCTTTCTTTTTTATCATCCTCAGGTCTTCATACAGCTTTATTTGCAGCTAAAGAGCCTCGTGGTTTCAAATTTGCATCCAAAGATCCTAAATGGTATGATGCTATGTGTGGTGAGATGAGTACTCTTAAAGTGAATGCCACATGGGAGCTTGTGCCTCGTCCCTCAAACTCAAATGTCGTTGGCTCTGAATGGGTTTTCCGGACGAAATTTCACTCAGATGGCACAATTGATCGGTATAAAGCACGCTTGGTGGCTCAAGGCTTTACTCAAATCCCGGGTCTCGATTGATCGGCCACTTTTAGCTCGGTTGTCAAAGCCTCCACTGTGCGTATTGTTCTCTCGTTAGTCGTGTTAAACAAATGGCCTCTTCACCAACTTGATGTGAAAAATGTCTTTCTAAATGGTAATCTTACCGACACGGTCTTTATGGAGCAACCACCGGGGTTTGTTGACTCCAAATTTCTGAACCATGTTTTTCATTTCAAGAAGGCTCTTTATGGCCTAAAGCAAGCACTGCGGGCATGGTTTCAACGTCTAAGTGCCTTCCTTATTAGCATCGGGTTTACTTGTAGCCGACCGGATACATCATTTTTGGTTTTTAAACGTGGTACTTGTCTTATGTATCTCTTGGTTTATGTTGATGACATCATTCTAACCGGTAATGATGCACCTACAATTCGTAAATTCATCACAAGGTTAAATAAAGAATTTTCTATCATGGATCTTGGACGCTTAAACTATTTTCTTGGTCTAGAGGTTACATATCATGATTCGGGCATTTTTTTTGAATCAATCCAAGTATGCTCATGACATACTTGCTAGAGCTCATCTTCTTGACTCTAACCCGTGGCTACACCTCTTTCTACCAATGCATACTTCATTTCTCAAGGATATCCATTCAACGATCCTACACTTTATCAATCCCTTGTTGGTGCGCTCCAATACCTTACCATCACTCACCCGGATCTATCCTATGCAGTTAATCAAGTTAGTCAATTTCTTCATGCTCCTATGGAAGAACATTTTCGTGCTGTAAAAAGAATACTTCGATACGTTAAAGGGACGATAACTTATGGCCTCACATTTCTTCATGCTTCAAAATCGTACATTTTGGGCTACTCCGATGCAGATTGGGCTAGGTGTATTGAGACTCGTCGCTCCACCTATGGCTACTCAATCTTTCTAGGTGGTAATTTGGTTTCGTGGAGTGCTAAGAAACAACCCACCGTTTCTCGTTCAAGTTGTGAATCCGAATATCGGGCTTTAGCCAATACCGCCTCGGAAGTTATTTGGATCACTCACCTTTTGCGTGAGTTGCTTGTCTTGCCCGCATCCAGGGCCGGCCCTGGGCCTGGGCCACTAGGGCAACAGCCTAGGGCCCACAAGGTTTTAGGGGCCCAGTTTTAATAGATCAGTCCATTTTCCAATATAAGGCATATTCTTAATTTCGTTTGGTAAGCCCAAATATCCAATTAAAACTTGAAAGGGGCCGAAGCGGGAAGCAGGCGAAAGATACCTTTGAATTGGAAACTGAGTGAGAAGGGGAAGACACCGGTAATCAGTGGATCTCGATGGATGTTCTTCTCTTCCCCCTTCTCCTAAATCAGTAAATAATCTGACCGGCTTCATGCTCCTTCTCTCAACTATCGGATCTTTATTTGATTGTAAATTTCTGCCTCCAAGTTCCTAAATTTGTATATCCTAATCGGCTTATCAGTTAATCTATGGATATTATTTGATTCTGAAATTCTGAAATGATGTCAATACTATGCATATTAGGCCTATAGTTTTGAGTTAGTCATATGGTACTGTAGTGTTCATGTTATTGCTAGTAAATTGAACATGAAATTAAAAAATTAGGTCAAAAGGGTCTAACTTATAGATCCTTGGATATCATCTTATAGTTTGGGTTTATCTACTTGTCATTTATTATTCACTTATATGATGCTTTAAATTTCCTTATACATCAATTTTTTTTAGGTTTTGTTTACATTAGGAACTTGATTGTCACAAAATGTGCAGCCCTACTTTATAAGCACAAGTTAAAGTAGAAGTGAAAATTAAAGCTCTAGGAATTATGTTGAGGCCAAAAAAGAAAGATGTTGACCAAATGATTAGCTCAAATTATCCATGAACAAAATGGCAAGTAAGTATTATTGTTTGTCAATAATCTACTGTTTTTATTGATCCACTTTCAAATTGTTTGGCAATTCCAATAATTTGAATCACAATTAGATGATTATATTAAGCTAGAATCACATAACCTTACAATCTGATCAATTTTGAGCTGAGTTTTAAATAAAAAGGTTTGTTTTAATAATTAATTTTAATTCCAGCAAGAGTTCTTTTTATAGTTACAAGGAGTTTTAAAAAAGTTTTGAAGTCGAGATTAACAATAGTGTTGACATTATATAATTGTAAGTTCTTTATTTCTTTGTAATTTTCATTTGGTTATTTTTTTATGAATTTTATCTGGGTAAAAAAAAATCTAGGGGGCCTATTTTTAAAATTTCGCCCAGGGCCCAAGAATTGATTGGACCGGCTCTGCCCGCATCTCGGCCCACAATTCTTTGTGACAATAAAAGTGCATTATTCTTAAGTCAAAATCCGGTAGCACACAAGCGGGCCAAACACATTGACATTGATTATCACTTTGTACGAGAACTAGTTCTTTCGGGGAAACTTCATACAAAGTTTGTGTCAACTCACTTGCAACTTGCTGATATCTTTACGAAGAGTTTGCCCCGACCTCTTTTTGAGTCATTTCGTACCAAGCTTCGTGTTGGTCCACACCCACTTGGCTTGCGGGAGGGTAATAGCGTATCATCTAATAGATTATGATGATCTTGTATATTGTTTAAATATCTAGGATATATCCTTTCCATATGTATAGGGATAGTCATTATATTGTACTTGTATAAATACTTCAATAAACAATATCAATCACCATCAAGGGGGTGATCATTCTAAAACCCTACAATTTGACACACCTAAATTATCGCCCACTGAAAATGTTTGGGATGAAGCCCAAACATTTAGCATGTACCCAAACCATCTATTTATAGTGAGATATAAAGGGGAAAAACAAGAACAAGAACGAATGCTACACGAATTGTTTATTGTTTGCATTATTCAAACGCTGTTAGTTGTATAATTTGATGGAATGGTGGTGTTGATTTTGGTAGATAAAGATGGAGTAGTTGACTTTTCTTGTCATATATGAAATGTTTGTTGACTATTCTGGTGAGGACATGTTTAGTTGACTATTTCTGGTCAATTAAAGGTAAATGTATTAGTTAGTATATAATGGAGCAGGTGAGGATAGAGTTCTTTTTACACTGTATATATTATCGTTTTAAGGTTTGAAACGAGACATTATGATATTTGTTTAAAGAGCCGGCTCGACCGTATCAAAATCCATGTAAGGGAAAGACGACTACCATAGAATTCGCGCAATTTGACACTTGTGAGTTGTGACAGAAAAAGAAATTCAAAAAATTGTTAAATATAATAAACTGTAGAAACTGGTATTTATGTATCGACTTAAACAGTGTTCCAATACATAAGACGGATCGTGTATTTTAAATTCCGGATGGATCGTGAATGCTAAAAGACCATGAGCTGAATTACCCGAACAAATTTCTTTTATGAAGTGAATTATGTGGTGTTAAAGAGTGTTAGGAAAATTATAATCGTAATACTTCACCCGAATTGGTGCGACTATTTTGATTACAACAATTTGATTGAGGCCTGCAAATTGCAGTGTCCTAAAACATAATTTCACCCGAATTGGTGCGACTATTTTGATGATACAACAATTAATTCAAGTTTTAAAAACAAGAATATAACGAATCTGATGGAATTGGGTTTCGTATTTATACTGTTTGAAGGGGTGTGAATCAACCACCGCATCTCTTCAATTTAGTCGCGTTTGTTCGTTTGTAACTACCAACAAAAACGGATATAACTGATCATTAGAAACATTGTATCTGTTAAAAACGTCAAAAAATTTAACCGGGATAAGGCTAAAAAATTACTATTTGAATTTCAATTAGAGCAAAAGAGCCTCAACGCCATCTTTTGACCATTTAATATATTTGTAAATTATATATATATTTAACTCAAACAAGCCTAAACCCACCACAAAGTCCAAGCCAATTATTTGTTAGTTACGAGTAAGAAAGACATTATAAATATACAAATGTTTCATAATTTGAACAATGTGGGAAGACATCATTTTCATGTTCCAACAAAGAGGCATTTATGCCTTTAACATGGGTTTAGCACACAACCACACCTTGTGCTCTAGTTGTGGTGTTTGAAGTGATTTATGTGGTGTTAAAATCACCTCTAATTCTTATTGTCTAAACAACTCCATTTTTATCGTCTTAACCAAGTTTCGCACATCTGTTTTTATGCTCATTTGATCAATATAAGTGTCTAAATCAAAAGATGAGAATAAGGAAGAATATTAGTCGACTCCATATGTCAATCATTTTATGGGCTGATCTGAGCCGAGTCGAATATCAAGAAATTTTTGGCTCGGCTCGTTTAATAATAATCGGATCGAGTTCGACTCGAATAGGTTCAAATCTTATTACCAACATATAGTTACAATTTCAGAACACAAAAACCTTATACAAATTAGGCTCGCTAAGCTCGTTAAGCTTGATTAGCTCGTTCAATTCGAATACTTGAACGAGCTTTCGAGTGAGTCAAGTCGAGTATTATTTTTTTAAGCTCGACTCGAGCTTGCATATTATCAAACCTGAGCTCGAGTTAAACAAGCTCGAACTCGAGTAGCACGTTAATTACTCGATATGATAACGCCCTTAGGTATGAAGATAAAGTATGAGGATTTAGAAAGAAACTATTGGAATTTATCTATTGTGAATTCAATCTTATGATCGTATCTTACGAAAACAAAAACGATATAGAATAAGATCTCTTCACGACCTTGCTTGAATGTACCACAATCATTTGTAATCAAAGTTATTTAACTATATTTTGGCATATGTATGGTTTCTTGTGATCAGGATCTTGAAATGAACTTTTGACACAAATAAGCAAAGTTATAGTTCCATCTCCTATAAAGACACCTGTTTTCTGCATTATTGACTTGTACATTTCACTCCACCGCCACTGACCGTCGTCAGCCACCGCCAGAATATCAAAACCACCACCACTAAAAATGGGATTTTTCAGATTCAGACCATCAAATATCAAAGACATATGCTTAATCATCTCAAGTTTCACTCTCCTCTATCTTCTCTCCCATCCTCTCACCACACCAGTCCCCACCACTCACACCGTTATTTCCGTTGTAACACCTCCTCCTCCGACCACTACCACCACCACAATCCGCCACATCCTCTTCGCCATTGCATCCTCCCACAAATCATACCAAAATCGGAAACCCTACCTTCGTCTCTGGTGTAAACCTAACACCACAAACGCAGTCGTTTTCCTTGACCGTCCGGTAACCGATTCCAGCTCCGATTCCGATCTTCCTCCGGTAATTATATCCGGAGACACGTCAAGGTTTCCATACACCTTCCCCAAGGGACTACGGTCGGCTATTCGTGTGGCGCGAATCGTAAAAGAAGCAGTGGAATCGAACGACTCCGATAATATACGGTGGTACGTTTTCGGCGACGATGATACGGTATTTTTCACAGAGAATTTGGCTCGGGTTTTGTCGAAGTACGATCATGATCGGTGGTATTATATCGGAAGTAGATCGGAAAGTTACGAGCAGAATTTCCAGCATTCGTTTAATATGGCGTTCGGCGGTGGTGGTTTTGCGATTAGCAGAGCGTTAGGTAGGGTTTTAGCTAGGGTTTTGGATTCGTGTTTGATGAGGTATCCACATGTTTACGGAAGTGATTCTAGGGTTTTTTCTTGCTTAGCGGAGCTTGGCGTTGAGTTAACACATGAACCAGGATTTCATCAGGTGAATACTGTTTATCTTTGACTTTTTAAAATTCTGACTTTTCACTTTTCAAAGTCAAAGATGTTATCATTTTGAACTTCTAAATTTCCCTCTCATGAATCATGATTTAATTCGTTTGTAAAATCTAGGTGGTACATTTTTTCTTCTGAGATTTATATCTTGACCTTTTTTCCTAAAGTCAAACATTATATGTCGATTTTCCAGTTCCTCATGATTTATATGATTTTCCTAACAAATTTCTGATAAAATTTGAATCGTGACATATTAATATTGATTCCTAATATTATCTTGTTTAATCGTAATTATAAAAAATATTTCAGACATTTCCTCGTGTATAAAAGCTTAATTTTGAGCACATATACATGGTTATACTTGTTTTACCAAGAATTTAGAATTGTATGGTGGATATGAATACTGTTGACTTTAAAAGTTTGACTCCTGTTGACTTTTTAAGTTTGACTTTTAGGTTGATGTTCGAGGCAACATGTTTGGGATCCTTGCGGCACATCCATTATCACCATTGTTATCACTTCATCATTTTGACATAATAGATCCAATATTTCCTGGTTTGACCAAACTTGAAGCAGTCAAACATCTCTTAAAAGCTGTAAAACACGACCCCACAAGAATCCTTCAACAAACCGTTTGCTACGACTCTTCAAAGTCGGTAACCGTATCGGTTTCTTGGGGATTTGCGGTCCAAGTTTTTGAAGGAAATCAATTACTTCCAGATTTGGTTCAAGTACAAAAGACATTTAGTTCATGGAGAAGAAAAGAAAACTTTTATTCAAGCCTTCATATGTTTAATACACGGGATTATAATAAGGATCCGTGTAAAAGTCCAGATATATTCTATTTTGAAGACGTTGTTCTAGATGAGAACAAATCTTACACTTTTTATAACAGGAAAATGTCGATGAATTGCTCAAGAAGTAACGCGATACGGGATTTAATCAATACCAAAGTTTTCTCGAGAAAACTTGATGTTGAGACGGAACAAGTATGTTTATGTTTTGATTATATTTGGTGATTTTGACCTGTTTAGTTATAACCGGATCAATTCGGGTGAAATCAAAATATTTAGCATAAAAGGACCATTTTACCCTTTTCAAGATCACATTAGTACAGCTGTTAAGTTTTTCACATATAATTAGTGTCATCTGACCCATGAAAAATAAATAATTTTTTTATAATTTAATTTCGTGTGCAGATGAGTCCACCCCGTCGTCAATGCTGTGAAATATTACCACCTTATAATGAAACGATGGTTATTGCTTTAAGGCGATGTGAAACCGATGAACTAATTGCAATGCACCCATAGTCATAGTATGAAGACTCGATGACATGGCAGCTTATCGTGCCATGTGGCGTGCTTCATAGCGAGGTAATTATTTTAGATAGTATTTTCCTTTTCAGAAAGAACAAAAAAAAAACTATAGAATTTGAGTCTATAAGATATGTATTTTGTAATGATTAAGTTTATGGATTGGGGACTTAGCAGTGTAATGTTTACAAGTCACACGGCTACTGCTTTTGGCCGATGATGTTCCATTTTTAGGTGTTTTAAGGGTCAAACCAGTTGTTTTTTGATTTCGATAGCGTTCTCTTTTTGACAAAAATAATTGATTGCTTTTATAGAAAGTCTTTGCAAACTGAATGATATTGGTAGTGGATAAATAACTTATAACCAAAAAGGTCAAACCTCATTCTCCTTGGGGTGAGCGCGGTGCAGAAACCGAACCGCACCGAATCCGATAGGAACGAAACCGATTATAATGAGTTTTCAAAACCGAACCAATTACATGTTTATGGTTTCGGTTCGGTTCGGTTTTTTCTGCTCAAGTGCTCACTCCTTATACATTCTGCAGGTATTATTATTTCATTTTAAGAAAATCTACATTTGATGAATTCACGATTGTTTTGTTTCAGGATCACGACCAGTTGGATTCAAACTGATGTACGTTTCACACCAGCTCATTGAATATTATTACTACCACAAATGAAGATTACACGTTTTAAAGTGAATGGTTGAGGTGGTTGATAACCCGAATAAGAAATGTATTTATGTTTAGCCAGTTTCTCAAAATGTATTATTTCTGCATATTCCAGGTAAGTTTTTGGTAGACCACAGCTACCAAAGACGAGTAAATTATGGAGTACAGGTTGTTTATTGTGTTATATTTAGATGTTAACATAAAACATTATATTGCATTAAGCAAGCGTGTAAGAGCAGACTAATTTTGTATCAACAGCAGTGACCAATCGTGTAGACAATTTTGTTAACAGCTCCGTAGTCAACACAAAGCTCTTCTACTTTAGAATGTTATATGGGCATGAGATTGGAAGTATTAAATGAACTCGATCTTGCTATTTTTAATTAAAAAAACATTCAATACATGCAAAAAAATATACATCATTAATAGGTAATAAATGCATGTTTTCATTATAAAAAAAATTAACTCATCCAATGCTTCTAATACAACGCCTTTAGAGTTAGATAAACTCATGTTATATATATGACTAATAAACATTTATAATATGACTCATGTTTAATCCATGGGCATCTCTGAGATTTCGAGTGCCCTGTGCAAATAAACGAAAATGAGCCCTTTAATTTCAAATCAAAATTTATATAAAAAAGTGCACATTATAATTTTTTCTCATTAAATTATTGAATTTACTTAAAATTTTAAGATTATATAAATAAGATATATATAAAAATTGGGCCCCTATCAAATATGGGTTATCTACATCTCCTGTGTTTAATGCATGTGTTCAAAGACACCCATGTGTTTAGTGCAAGTATTGTGTATATTATATCTCTTTTCTACCTCCACTTTTGATTTTACCATGTGTCTCAATCTCCTTACTGGATATAGTTTAACATGTATGACTTTGGCTCCCCCTATTCCAACCATATCCTATAAAATTCTCTCTCTCTATTAATTAATGATGGGACCAATGCATCATTTTCTCGAAACAAAATTTCAACTCAATCATATATGCTATTCTTCTCTTTAAAATTAATTGGTTTATTAGTGGAGGGGGAAACCTCTCTTAAAATATGAAAGATTTTTAACTCCCTTCAAATAAAAAACGGGTGATAGAGAATGATTGGACTGGACTTTCCCTTTAAATAGATGGATAGAAATGATTAAATTCTATTAGTTAAAACATTCATTCATTCAATTGCAATAAAATCCGAATTTTCAACGCATAGACCTGTGCAAACTGTATAGAGAATTGATCAGAACTTCAGAACCAAAACAGACCAACCTATATCAGTTCGGTTATTGGTTCTAATTTAATGCAAAATTGGTTTTCGGTTCCGAGCGGTTTAGTTTCGGTCCAATACAGAGAAAAAAGTGAAAAAAATCAAAGAAACTTTTTCGGCTCTCGATTCTTTTCCCGTCGGTTCTCGGTCCGATTCGGTTCCTAAGTGTTATCGGTTCGGTCCGGCCGAAACCATTGAGAGAACACAATGATTTCATATAACTAACTAACTAACGACAACATCATAATAATCGCTAAATCAAAAAAAAAAACCATACAACCCCACACAGGTTATGATCAAAGACCAAACATAAAGGTTCACGCAAACACAAAGTTTCACATCTTTTGATTCTTATTAACCAAGTATTACGATCCAACCAACAACACGCCAAACTAAAAAGTGAATACAAGTTTGTGATTGTATCCGTTTAGTGTATAAATCTCCCTTGTTTTGTTGTAAGGGAAAGGGTTATTTCTTGGTAGAAAGATAGATACCAGAAACAATGGCGACCCCAGCAACAGCTACTCCAACTGTTGACAGAACCTTTGCAACCGTAATACTTGGTTTTCTTGAAGGTAACTCCAAAAGCTCCCTCATCTGCATTGCATTCACCACGTCAAATTAGTTTATACTTCTTGCCACAATATTAAACTTATAATTGAAATTTTCAGTTTTTTTATTCAAGTCAACGAATTTTACCATACGTTTTGAACATTGTTCAAATTAAGGCTACTTTTCTAGATCATTTAAGTCATTATCTCTATTTCTAAAGTATTTAAGTCACATAAGTCATTCTCTTAAATCCTTAAATTTAAGAAACTTATTTTGTCTGTTATAATAACTCCACTTCTATATAAAAATGCATGTCAACGATAATTCATTTCTAATCATAAACTAAATAACTATATCAAATTAGTTTATGTGACAAACATTGAATGCCTCGCCATATTTTTTATGTTGATGCCGAATCATTACTCTCTATCTTAGGTCAGGTGTAATACTTGTTTGATCAACGAATTTGAAAATTTAGTTGTAGGAAAAACATGGCCTTTTTCTTAAAACTTTTTCAAAGAAAACTCAGTAAAATAGAAAACGTATTCAAATTCGGATTTTTAGAAAGAAATATCATACAAACAAAAACCACTTTTCAATTTGGTAACAAAATTTCTGAAGTTAGACTTTTATAGTTTTTAAATTTAACAAATTTGACCATTAGTAAAATATCTTTTCATGAATTCAAATTTCAAATCAGTCCCATTATTTCTTTGAAATTATTATAAGTGAACTTTTTTAGGTATAAAATTAACTAACCTCAACAGGTTGTTCCCAATATTTTTTGATTCCTTGAAGATGGCCTTTTCCCACAACTGCAACCACTGAACTATGCTCACGAGCTACTTTTAGTAAACTGGATGACATGTACCTACATTACATGCAAAACAACAACACAATAAATATGATTACAAGTGACAATAATCATCTAAGTAAACGAAAATAATATACTTAGGGACCATTTTTTACTAAAACTTTTTAATATTTGCTCATTTGACCCTTTAGAGATAAAACATAAACCGAGTTGACCTTTTAATAAGTAAGTGGGATCAAATCACCTCTACCATATATAGGGTGATTCTACTTCTACTTCACCAAAGATCATATAAGCATGACCCTATAGGCTATAGTCAACGCCATGAATTCCAAAAGTAAATCTTAGTTTCCAGATTTTGGTACAATAAATAACTGACATACTGTTACCTCTACCAACTAACATATGTTATTTGTTAGAGCATACGTCTAATCATAAAAAGTCCTCGTTTTGGTCATATGAAAAACTTCAATACGTATAATTGTGGAGAAAACAAAATGTATACCTCATATGGAAAATTTCAAAAAAGTTACAGTACATTTTTGTGCAATTTACCCAGCTAATACTAATATATGGAAGCAGAAGAACAAACATATAGTTCTGCTGGAAAAGAAGTAACTAAAATAATTATGGTATTCACAGAAAAGAAGATACTAACTGGTCTCTTTCATGTACAAGGGTTTCCATTAGAGTAGGGAACTCCTTGCTCATTTCTTGGATAACAAGCGTCAACATGTCCGCATCATCCAATTCCTTCAACTAATAACAACAAAAAAAAAAAAATCATTATTATATTCAACATTAATTATGAAACAAAATTGTGAAAATATGAGGGACATACCATATCATTAAGACGCTCAGGGCTTGGTAAAAAAATTGTTTGAAACATCATGTAATACACCAACTTTGTCTTATGCCATAGTGGCATTTTTGACCATGTTCGTCGCAATGTTATCTGTTCAATTGTCACATAAACATCAATACATTTACACCTCTTTTTGACCATTTTTTATTAACCTATCAGATTGTGCCACTTATTTGATCTCAATAAAATATGATGTCATATTCATTTTGCTTTATTAAGAATAAATATGAAGATATATTGATTTGAGCATAATCTTTACATTTACTGGACGATCACCAAGAACCACCTTGCCACCATATTTCATAGCCTCTTCATATCCAACACGAAACTCACTACCAGGAAAAACCTCAAGCCTACTAGCAACCTGAAAATCACAAATCACAAAATATAAATAAACTGATAATCCCATAATTTTGTAACATTATTCTAGCTGAATATTTAATATAATAAATATGCAAAATTCTGAGAAATTAATTTGAAAAATATCATGCCTTAGCAAGAAACCAACTGTAGAGTATTCCAAACATGTTGTGATTTTTCTTCCATAGTTCCACCATTTCTCCCATTGTAGGTACCTGCACAGCATAAAATTTAGTACATTTGCTATTTGTGTTTCCCAAGTTTTTAAGTTACTGTTTCTGATATTAAAATTAGATCCTAAATTTGCATTATTGTGCTTTCAACAAGATTGGGGAAAACGATATAATAAGGATAAACGCAAGGACCTTGAGATTTTGAGGAGTGAGAACAGCCACACGATTCGAGCATAACTCCAGAAACACAACCTGCATTCAGTTAATCTGCAGTGAGTTCATAAAAATAATTTAAAAAAGAATTATATATTTTATTAGCAGGTAGCTTTAGCTAACCTGTTATGAGTTATAAAGAGAAGCACCTGTGGTTTCAAGAAACTGATAACAGCTTCAACTTCTTGGCAGGATTCCTACCAAAAAAAAGATGAAGAATTTCTAAAGTTTCAATTATATAAGCCAAATATGATTAAGTTTAGCTACCGGATTAGCTGACAATCTTAAATCCTTTGCTTAATATACTTATGAAATCAATATATATATATCCGTAACAGAGACCATAAACTTGTTTATCCTTGATAAGGAATATAAAACTTCTAGAGATACTCTTGAACAAAATGTCAAAATTGCATGTGTAGTCCTTCAGGAAAGATATTATTAGACAGCAATACGATAAAACTTCACATTTTAACACCAAAGGTCATCTTTAGTTCCTCACACGGAATTTCTCAAACTCACTAATTTGAAAATGTAACATAAACAAAACGAGCATCAAACTTAGAGATATTGAATAATCAGATGTATTACTTTCCTACAAGTTAGCTTTCGCCTTTCGAACAGAACAAAGTGTTGGAACATGAAGTGCAGATTAAGCAATGTTCTCTACAACTAAAGGTATATGTAATCACAAATTCACTTTTTCATTTCCTTAGCAGCTAAGCAACGAGTGTTAAAACTTATACACCTTCTTAAGCTTTAATGGAAGCTAATAAAAACAAGAAAGCCAGAAAAGCAACTCAAATAACATTCCTAAAATTACAATCATTGCAAAGTAAACTGATACAATATAGTACTTCCTAATTGAACATATAATAAAGCAATGAAAATATAAACAGATTCAATTACCATAGAAACATGAGCAGTTCCAACCAGATAAACATCGCACTTCCCTCCCTCAGCAGACGATTCACACGAAAGCGTTACAACACTTCGTGAAAGCTCCTCTGGAAGCACTCTCCGTTCCTCACCTTCATCATTTTCACAATTCATAATTACCTCAATAAAAACAATAATTTATAATTTTCTGTATAATTGATTAAATACTGCAACTAATGCAATATCAACATAAAAAAATTCAACAGATTCGAACCTTCAGCTTCATTCTCATTGGCATTCGCATCGTGAGTTTCTTCATCGGCAAAGACAACACTCTGATCATCCAAACTTGATAGACTGGCTCCGTCATCCGAGATTTTTGTTGTTGTTGCCTCGAGTTCTGACGCGCGCTGATGCGAATCGGTATGCGGATCCATTGCCGTCAAATTACGGTGGTGGAAAGTGGCGGTGGATCTTCGGTGGAGTTTCGGAGGTGCAGTGAATTGTCGGAGTGTGTGTTTTAGTGAGAAAGCGCGTGTTCTTGTTGATACTCCGCCGGAATTTTGCCGGAAGAATAATCCGACGGCCGATGAAGATGAATTTTTGTAACGGCTGGGCTTTGATAGCTGTAACTCGACCGAGTTGACCAGGGCGCGTGACTGAGTTAGTCCATTCATACGATGCGTCTTCACAACAATTGTGTTTCGCTGGAAATTAGGATTTTTATAGATGTAAGTGATGTAACCCGTAACCGTCTAAGAAATAGATATTTTTACATAAATGGTCCCCATAGAAACACTGATTTACATAAATAGTCCTTTAAAACATACATATATACATATTTTTGTCTAAATTTCGTATGGAGTTCCAAATAAATAATATTTAGTTTCTTTTATAAAGTGAGTTCGTATATAGTTGGAACCAGGATTTTTCTACCCGTGCATTGAAGCAGGGTCTAAAAGCCTATCTTTTTTACGTGGAGGTTCTTGTTATATAAATTGCATAGTAGATCATTCCAAACCAATGTGTTCATTTGAACTTCATTTGAACCAAATTCAGATAGTTTTGGTCAACTTCATTTGAACCAAATCCAACCTCAATCTACAAATTCAAATTACACGTGTTAATATAATGAAGCTCTAAATGACCTCATGACGTAGCTAAAAGCTTATTCAGATTAAAATCGATCTTCAGCGATGAACATTGCATTCTAGTAGTTTAAGGTATAATTATAAAGCAACTATGTAATAATATATGGTTTAATAGGTAACATTGTATTTGTACTCGATTAGAGCAAATTTTCTGAAAACAATATATTAATCTACGTACGAAATACTATAAGGGAATCGATAGGTACCACAATATTGGAAAAAAATATATGAATAATGTTGTAAGGCAAATTAGTTCAACTCAATTAGGATCATAACTAGTATTCTATTTGACATAGAAGTATGATACATAGTACAAGAAAGAGAAGAGATCCAAGAAATGATACTACATAACACCTCTATTTATAGGGTGAAAACTGGTACACTATTGGTTGTACACTTTATGTACATAAAGTGTACTTATGATGGTATTAAATACTAATCAACCACTAATATGAGTTATAACAAATAAGAAATTAAAAGGTCCAAAAGTAAGGGGAAGGGTCATTCCCTCTTTTCTATTAATTAATTAATTCCCTCTTTTCTATTAATTAATTAAGTCAAGCTTCAGACAAATGCCAGGTAGAAGTTTGTATCACAAAAAATTGTTATTTACCAGATGATATAGATATTTAATAGTGTACAAAATTGAAAAAATGTCAAGACTTAAGTGTTTACAGAGATTTCCTTTACACTAGGCAAAACATAACTAAACTAACGTAGTTATCTATGATTATAGTTATAAGTGTTAAAAAAAATAGGTACCGAAATATCAGACAAAAAATATTTGAAATCAGATCCGAACATAAAATCCTAGAAGAATTACAAGGTATCTGGATGATAAATTTTGACCAAATCTATTGCACATAATCAAGCCCTCATGTAGGAAATAGTTAACATCACAAGGTACAAAATACCACAAAAGAAAAACTAAAAAAACATTGGAGAGACATTGACCGCTTCCAAAAAGTCAAACACTGAAAAATTGTTCCAAGGATGAAGAACTGAAAACATTTGAAGCAATTCGCTCAGTTCTCATAGCTGAGATGTGAAGCTGATACTTGATGAATCTCTGTTATCACAAAACAAGGAAAACGAACAAAATAAAATAAAAATAGAAAATATATAAATAAATTCAGCCTTGTTATAACAAAAAAACCGCACAGAGAAAAGTAAATACAACCCATTGACCCAAGTATATTCTTAATGTATAAAGAACCTCCTAAATCATTTTATTAAACAAAATTGCACAAAAACGGTTTCAGGTCAAACAAACCTAAACAAGAAGTTACCTGTTTTGACCCGTTACCAAACCCATTTTGTGTTAAGTCAATAGTCAAACTTCTTTTTTCTTTTTACGAAAATTCATTATGAGGAATACCCAAAATAATTACCACCCCGTTTCAATTATAAGAAATGTCTAGTATAACTAGATTTTGACATTTTGTATAATTAAAGAAAGTCATTTTTATCATTTATGTTACTTTTCATAAAACTATTGTACATACCGCTAACTGAGATGTAATTTCCCTGCTTGAGTCAATATGCCAGTCGGGCTCCAGCTGGCGAACAAAGGACGTTCTTCCAATATCTGTGCTACAAAAAAGTACCTGCAACCATATTTGATATATTACAATATCATATAAGGTAAATAATATATTATTTGCAATCATGATAATAATATTACAGGAATAGTCCTTGTTGTTTGCTATAAGTTGCGGTTTTGGTCCCTCTTTGATACTTTTTGCTTAATGGTCACATTGCTATTTTACTTCAACCTTGATCCCTCGCGCATTTGAAATGAATAAACTACCCTCAAACTTGCTTTTATGTTATTAAAGATAAAATCAATTACAAATAAAAGATATTGATAAAAATAAGAGTTTGGGGTAGTCTAGTAAAGTAATTTCAAATGAGCAAGGGACCAAGATTGAAAGAAAATAGCAACCTCAGGGACCATAGTAGCCAGACGTATCGACGAGGGACCAAAACTGCAATCTTTAACAAACTACAAGGACCATTTTTGTAATTTAGTTTAGTGGTATTACCTTGTCTTTGACCAAGCCACCAGACGTAAATATCCCAGCATTTTCTAATGCCATTAAAACATTTTTCTACAAACAAAAAATAGAAATAATTAGCCAAAAACATATATATAGGAAAAAAACAAAGTGACACATACTTCACTTTCATCATCGAGGACTGTTTCCATGAGATAAAGGTCTGAGAATTTTGTGATCTCCAATAAAACATCCAAAACTGAGGATTTAACGGTTGCTTTGTTCTGTTAAACATAAGTGAGTCGCTCATATTTCAGTTTTTCAATAATTAGAAGAAAATAAACCCTATAAAAGTTAAAAATAAACCTGAAGTTCCTCGGGAGTAGTTTCTTCAAGTATAACCCCAAGCAAGCGGCAAGTTACCTTCATTAAAACCATATATTAGCCGAAATATATGCCATATGTATTTTCGGTTAATATATTATACATTAAATTTAATTAATTATAATCAATTACATCTAATGTATAATAAATTAACCGAAAATACAAAGGACACATATTTCGGCTGATACCATTATCTTGTTGAGATCAATATAGATATCAATATCATACCTTCCTTCCATCACTTAATCTTTGTCTGACTATTTGACCTAAAGTAGCTGTAGCCTGCAACAACAATAATAAACCGACAACACTTTCAGAATTAAGATTATTAGAGGCTGTTAACAAACTAATTTACCTTTACAGGTAGAAAGAATTCATCAATGGCATTTTGAGCCCTTGAATCTTGAGATGATGACAAATTTGCATCTGCTTCACTATTGATTCCAGAAGTAGTTGCAGATGCATGAGCTTGACGTTTTGGCTCTCTTCTTCGAGGTACAGCTGGCCTTCTAAATAGTCGATATGTGAAGATTACTGCAACTGCAAATCCTGCTATTGCCCAAACAGATCGTATATCCTGCAATCAGATTTTAAGATTTCGAAAATATTACTTTAAAGTGAACTAAAAACAAATTAATAATATGAATGTGTATATGATTGCCAATAAACAAGTACGGTTACACACAATGAGAGTAGTAATTTTATTATGATTTATGAATGTCTCAATTTGAGGTCAAATCAAAAGGGTAAATGCCACAAAATAGCAATATACTTTTATAACTTTAAAGGCATGTTTTGGTGATTATAAGTTTGGTGACCAAAACGGACCTTTAAATGTTATAATTACAAAAATGGACTATAACCTAAAGCATATTGCTATTGTATGACATTTTCCGAATAATAACTAGCTTAAAAAGGATGGGTTGAAAATAGCACGAAATGTATTTTAAGGCATACGACCTCCTAAATCACTTTATTCCAAGTTTCAGATTATTATTATCACAAAAAATATTGTTTCTGTGATCACATCTAGCAAATTAATTTAGACAGCAACCCCTCCCTCTACCCATGAAAAGTGTAATTCGGTTGGAAATATTTCAAGTTACAGTTTTTCTATTTCATTACTACTCTACTCTATTATTAGGATTACAGATAAGACAGATGTCATTAATTAGGACCATAAGATCCATAAGTCTCTAAGGATAGCTTAGTTTTCTAGCAAGATACTACACTAAACATCCTATGAAGATTGCAATGTTTGACCTTGCACGTAACGTAAAAAAAAGTGTTTGAATTTTACTCAGATGTCTAAAATATCCTTGGAAGATAAATTAGGGGAACTTTCTGATTATAGCAATACCTCTAATGATTTCTATACTCTGTGATTTTTCTTGATATAATTAAAGTATGCTATTTTAATACTACAAATTTTATCCTATGGAATATTTTGAAGTTATGTACTAGAAGTCAATTTACTGTAATGTCAGCAAGCTGGTTTCACGGGTTGTACTTTGTGCACGTGAATGCATACCCCATGGGAATTACGAGATGAAAGAAGGTACAGCACGTCATCCCTTAAGTTGAACACAAATAGATGATTGCTTTCATCACTGAACCTAAATTAACTTTTCTAATTAAGATTTACTAATTTAGCAGACATTAAATTTCTAAGGTTTTTAATTTAGCATAACCTAATAAACTAGTAACCAAAAACAGCTACAGATCATGAAACCAATTTTCAAAGAAACGTTTCATCGAACACTTGGTATGCATACGGAAATTGAATAATAAAACAAGAATTAGCACCTGAGTATTTAGAATCTTGGAAACTTTGCCAGATAAATAAGCTCCAATTCTCTTAACGAGCTGTATAAAATCTTCCTTTGAGTAATCAGCCATGTATGTACGTATATCGATCCTATAAATCTTGTTTTGTACGCCCACTCAAAAGAAGAATAGTCAAAAAGATCTTTAATTTCTCATCATTTTACGGAACAAAAGCGAACGATCGAGTAAGATCTTAACGAATATGGTGGTTGGATTTGATTGATGAAGAAAAAGAATCTTCAATTGAAGATTATGGTGATGGAAGAAGGGTTACGCAGCCGCTGGTGAGAAGGAATCAAGGAATCAAATCTACGGTCCAAAATCCGAACTTGATAAATTTGTCAAAGTCAAATCAGATACAAAACTAACCATGGTTTTATTTACCAAACACAATTCACATATAGCGGCACTATCAAAGACCTAAGACCGGTGTCAATGGTGACGGCAACTGACGCTCTCAGTTGTTGCCAACTCAGCGCCACATCAGCATACAAACTAATAAACACTAAACTGATATACACATGCCAACAGCACTACGTCTTTTACCATTTTAAAAGAAAAGGTTTTTTTATTGGCTATCGGGTACGGCCGGCCCCACCTCGCACGCTCCTCCTCCGTCTCTTCTCCCGTCTCGAAACCGGCTGCACCTCAACCGGCGGACCAACCGGCGGTCCGTGCCAACGGTGCCGGAACCGGCGCCCAACCGGCGGTGCCCAACCGGCGGACCGTTGGCACCGGTCTAAGGTTTCTAGCCTAGTGGTATAAGGTGTTGCCTATGACCCATAAGTCATGGGTTCAAGTCCCGTCTTGGATTTTGGTGGTGAGATTTATTCCCATAGGTGGAAGGTTTGAGGGAAGACATACTGCCCCTTGTGGATGTCACTGTCTATGCTCGAACCACTAACTTACTAACTTGCCACTAAAAAAAAATCAAACCTCAAGATATAGCGATTCATGACGTTCTTCAATGTGACTTAAGCGACATTTTTTTATATAAACTATAGTTATATATAGATAATATATAATATAGTTATAGTTATTCATAAAAAGATTAAAAAGCACTTGATTATAAATTTATAACATAATTCATCAAAAAAAATTTCATTTTCGACATATTCAACAATTATATTATATATATATATATATATATATATATATATATATATATATATATATATATATATATATATATATATATATATATATATATATATATATATATATATATATATATATATATATATATATATATATATATATATATATATATATATATATATATATATATAGGGTGCGATTCAGCGCAGAACCGATTTAAGCGACAGAACCACAGAACCATCTTTTAGCCAATCATATTGCAGCATTTAATGTTTTTTTTGTTTTTATTTTTATTATACGAAAAGGGTATATGAGTCAAAATACATAAATCGGTTATATATGGAAATACATTAAGTGTGCTCTCGATTCCTTAAAACATGGTAAGTCTGTTTTTTCTCATTATCACGGATATAACATATGGAAATACATTAAATGTAACATATGAAGTTTATGGTAATACATTAAATGTTTATGATAAACCCAAATACATACAATGTTTACACTTTCAATACATACATGTATAACCCAAATATATACAATGTTTACACTTTCAATACATGTATAACCCAAATACATACAATGTTTACACTTTCAAATACATTTATAACCCCCAAAACATATAATGTTTACACTTTCAATACATGTATAACCCAAATACATACAATGTTTACACTTTCAATGATGAACCAGTTGGCATAGCAGACTGCATCACATGTTGGTCTCTTTCATGAATTTTCAAGTTATCAACAGTTGGTATACTGCTTGACAGTCCAAAACCAGTTGTTACATTCTGAATCGGAGGGTCACGTACACGATTGAAACTGCCACCGACATTCTGAATCGGATTTGTTACATCATGAACCAGAGTTGTTATATTCTGCATCACATGTTTGTCTGTCGTCTCACCTACACGATTAACACTACCACCGACATTCTGATTTCCGACATCCTCACGGCGTAAAAATGCATCAGCTCTTTCTTTTATACTACCATAGCTGTAAAAATGTCTCGCCTTTTTCCTACAGCTTCTCCTGATACCTGCAAATTCAAACATAACTTTAAAATCGAACATCAAAGAATATTACACAATCTGACCTAATTCAAACAAATACAACAAAATATTATCGACTTTCAATCTGGAAAAAAATAACCGACCAAAAACATGCAGTTTCAAACTGATAAACATTTGACCTAATTCACCCCTGATAAACATACAATGTAAATTTTCCCTAACAGATTCATTAAATTGTATGACATTGTATGAACCCTAAACCCTAAACATCATACAATCCTTATAATCATACAATCCTTATATAATGTAAATTTCAATAACATCATACAATCTTTATAATCGAACTGCAAGAACATATGAACATATGAACAGTAATCTTTATATATATATATATATATATATATATATATATATATATATATATATATATATATATATAGTGTCCGATTCAGGGCATAACCCTTTTTCGCGGCAGAACCACAGAACTATTCTAGCTTTTAATCTGGACCGTACGAATTTTTGATCTGCGGTTAATAATTAAGATTCCATTTTTTAGTCATTATTTAATATTAATACCGTTTTTTTTGTGGATGTAGGGGTATTTTCGGAACTTTACAATGAAATCATATCCCCACATATTTAAAACTGATTATCATTTCCATTCGTGTCCTCTTAATTCGGTGATCACGATAACGACGACGCCCGTTTTTTCGCATATTCCTTTTTCAAAATTGATGTATTTTGGCAATGGTATATACGTAATCCTTTACATTTTACAGATTTTGTGTTGATTAGAAGGTGAAATCACGCCGGTGTTAGCTTATCGTTCGTCGTTCTGTGGAGAATTAGGGCTTTTTACGTTTCAGGGTCAGATGAAGATCATAAAGTGAAATTGAAGCTTTCAAAGTGATGTCTGGTTAGTAGTATATATGTATTTGTACTTTTTATTACTCGATTGTTGATTATTAGGTTAGGGTTTTCTTCCGATTTCAGTATCAGACATGTTTTTTGTAACACCGCATTTTTTTTTGAAAGATAATTAATTATTAGTCTAAGTACGGAAGCATCTAGTTAGTTAGGTTTACAAAACGTGGTCCCACAAAATATTACAACCAAAGTTAGTTAAAAAGACGGTATTACTAAACACGGCTCATTTTTACAAAACATATAATTTAAGCATGGTCAAACTTCCCGTCCAAGCCCGACCCGTTCAAGCCATCCAACCTGAAATGTGTCACTAAGGGAGGGATTAGCACAAAAGCTAAGTGACTGAATTCCTAACACTACCAACTACACTAAACACTTAAACACGGAAGTTAAAGAACATCTCCGGTTAGGTAATCACTTAATTGAGAGGATCGGCGGCTTTGCAGGCCTTAAACCATGGTCCGCCAAAACCACGGTAACCGATAGCGTTTTGTATCCAACACCCGGGCAACTCCCTCCCCTTAACCCTGTAACGCATACAGGTAAGGTCGGATACCCTATTAGTCGATACACTATGTCCAGCCGTTATCCATCCGACACTGACCTCATCCCGATTGTGCACATAGTCATGTATGGTATTCCCTAACACTAGGCATACATAACAAGTAGACTAGCTACGAAAAACACCGCGAAAAAACGTCACAACAGAGTTCCCGATCGCGAACTCCAGTTCACGATCGCGAACTAGAGTTCACGACGTGAACTCTGACCGTGAACTACTTCGCGACCATCGACCAAATTCACTGGAGCTACTTCACGACGCGAAGTGGAGTTCGCGTCGTGAACTCTCCACGTCTGGTAATTTCCTGCATTTTTCACCAACAAGCCAATACCAAACGAAAATAACCGAAACCCGAGTTGTAGGTCGAATCCACTCACCTTTCAACTTCCGATTCCTTAACTCAGTGAGCTAGTATCACTGAGTATCCTTCCCGGTTCCTGTCAACAATATACCGAGTTAGTGATAATCCACCGAAACGTCAAAATCATCAATTTCAACAACTAACTACACAAGACTCATAAAATGCACATTTTTTGACATTTCCAACTAGCACCATTCCTTCATGAATACAATTGACCATTTTGACCATTTAGCAAGCATTCTCAACTAGTTGACCCAAACGGGCCAAAAACCCGAACATGATCCTAACACTTCCACATTTCCATCAACTAGCAATTAACCTTTCAACTAGCAATTCACAATCATTTAACAATTCCACCAAGTTGACAACTATCACAATTCCAAGTAACATACTTGTATAATCACTAGATCACCATTTTGACAAATCATCCAAACACTAGTTAAATTACTTCATTATTTAATTAATACTAGGTTTTTAACATCCATAACTTACCAAACATGATTTCACAACCTAATAAACAATTCTATCCATCCAAAACTCAAGAAATCCAAGATTCACCAAAACCCTCCTTCAACTTCCACCATTAATGGAGGTTGAAGGTGATTTTCACCAAATCTTGTCTTCCTTCAACAATCAACCATACAAATGATGTAAAAGCTTGCACAAACACATAAAACAACATCCATAACAAGATTCACCCACAAATCATCAAGCTACCTAAACCCTAGTTCAAACTCTAGCTCAAGAACACCAAGAACAAACCAAGGAAAGGATGAGACTTACTTCTAGACTTCTTCTACACAAACTTGAGTGTGAAATTCGGACTCTAGCACCAAGAATCAACAAGATTGAGCTCAAGAATAAGTATGGGGTTTTAGGGAGAAAAAGAGGTGCAATGGAATAGTGGATAAGCTTTCAAATGGAAGAGTGAAGAGGGATTTACCCTCCTCTCTCTCTTGGCCGGTCAACAAGGGTGGTGGGACCCCCTTGTTGTCTTTTCTTTTAATTAAACAGTATATGTCTGAAAAGTCCCTTTCGTAATTAATTTATTTAAAATAGCAAACGGACTCCAATTTTAGAAACGAAAGCATTTCTGGAAACGATATTTAACAAGGAATCCAAATATATAAAAATCACATTTTCATTCCAAATAAATCACAAGTCGGGTATTTTAACCCCTTGGTTAAAATACCGCAAAGGACAGCAGGCTAATTAAATTAACTAAGCATTTAATCAGATAATCATTTAATAAGATACCTTAAGGTCAATAAACTACTAGGCCGGATTTTGGGATGTTACATTTTTTTCGAAATATATATTTTTTTAAATGTTTATTTATAGTTCGACATTGGGTTTTCTTCGGATTGTACTAGAATTATTTTTGACTTACCGTTCATATGTTCATATGTTGTTGCTTAATTACAATTGCGAGAATTGCGAGAACCACTTTCTAGCCAATCATTTTGCTTAATTACATTTTTTAATCTAAAGGGTATTGTAGTCTTTTTAACACTAAAATCTTTTTATTAAATCCAGTTTCCTTAATTAAATTAATTTATTTTTAACCTCAATCCTATTTTTTAGGATTCAAATTTTGTAATTTGCAATTTTTTTTGCAATTCGTATGTGTTCATTGATGAACGCCTAAAAATAACTAATATTTTTTTTACCATATTTAACCTGTTCAGCATAATAATAATGTGTTCAATTTGCAAAATTTACAGATTTATTAATGAACAAATCTACAATATACATAATGAACATAATGAACAAGTCTGACAGGGGATTTTATTAACCTTATTTAATGTATTCATTGATGAACGAATGAACAAAGTTACAAACTATGAACTGAAACCTTAGACTGATACGAAGAATTTTATTAACCTTATTTAATGTATTCAATGATGAACGAATGAACAAAGTTACAAACTATGAACTGAAACCTTAGACTGATATAAAGAATTACTTTTGCCAGCAACATATTTGTGTACTATACAGATCCGAGAGATGGATGATGAACAACACAGAATGAGAAAATCCTAAATCTGCCATTATGTTCACTATTGATCAGATCTAGAGCTCCAATGCTATACAAAACCCACAAAATAACAAGCAACTTCAACCAAGTAATCTGTGTACCTCGTTTCCCTAAAATCAAAAATTAAAAACTAGTTAAATAAACAAAACCAAACATGAAATATAGTGGAACAAAAAGGTAGAAGATAGAAGTGGTCGGCTCTCTCACTGGTTGTGGTTTGCTCTCTCCTGTAGATCCTCGCTGCATTTTTTTCTGATGGAACAAGAGGATAGATCCTGTAAAAACCAATTGAACAAAAAATCAATTGACACAAAAAATACACATTATTATACATCCGCAAAACTTCTTTGTTAATCTCACAAACTAAGAACCCAAAAAATACAAATCTGGATCAATATACTGTAAAAGATTCTCAAAAAAGTTGACTAACTTCATCACTTTCATAAAACAAATAAAATACACATATAATTGATATGAAATACAAAACATGAAACGAATTACGCATACAAACACAAATTCTCAGATCTGGGTTTCGATTCTCGACGGAGATGGTGTAAGAAATCGGTGACTCGGGTGAGGATGTAGATCTGAGTATCGATAGACAACAAATGTTGTGTAGACCGATCGAGAACAAGCAATCAGTTGCCGCTCACTTCTCCGCCTTGCTTATTGTTACCGGACTTACATTTTCCGGCGGTACCTGTACATTTATAGACCGATTGTGCCGAAACCGGTGGCTGCGGGTTCTGGATCTAGTGGTTCGACGACGGAGAAAAGCGATGGTTATGTTAAATGTGTAAGAATTTTGGGGTTAACAAAAATAAAAAGAAGAAGGATAATTGTTCAAAAAGAAGAAATGTGAGGCTTTCTCTGTTGCGGGAGACTACAAATCGGAAAAAGAACTCTACCATAGAGAGATCGCAGTGGAGGAACCGATTGGAAGGGAGAAAGAAGTGGGGGAGAGATAACCTCCTTCCCGATTTTATGGGAATTTTACGCGGATTCTTTTGGGGTTTAATTATTTACCTTAACTAAATTATAAACACTTGGACTAATATACCCTTTTCACCCTTAATTTTAGTTAACTTATTTACGAGTCTGCCATCGATCATCTTAGCCATCTATCTTTTAATCTAATGGTCAAAAAGTTGTTTTCGCAGTTCTCGCAATATTAATGGTTCTCGCATGAACCCTTATATATATATATATATATATATATATATATATATATATATATATATATATATATATATATATATATATACTAGTTTCAAAACCCGCCCGATTGGGCGGGCATGCTTCGAGATATAGAATGCATAACAATGAGGTTAACGTAGGAAATCATATAGTCAATTATTATTGAGATGATGAATAAACATTTTGTATACATGAATAATCCGTTAAAATAATTTAAAGACGAAATAAAACTTCTTTGTATATGACGTTTGTTGTTAAGTTGGTCTAGTTGCCATCAAAGTCGTAACAAAATAACCTTCAAACCCTTCTTGTTCTTCACTCTTTAGACAACGACATATAATTAGCCATGTGAAAATACCGCTTCTTGGAGAAACAAACCAACTTGGGACAATGTTTGCCCTTGGCTTTTAGTCATGGCAAAGCATACTTGAACGGGAAATTGTCTTCGGTTCAATTTGAAGGGCATCTTGTAGTTTGAAGGACTAATAACTATGTGCGGGGTAACACAAATTGTACCAACTTTGCCACCGCAACATGTACATGTGCGCCTATCTTTAACATCAACTCATGATGTGGGACACATGACAATTGTAACACCTCAAATTTTAATACAAAACATTTGGCCAAAATAATCATTTAATAAAGAGGAGAACTATCCCAAAATACGGATTTACAAAAAACTTTGGTATGAAAATCAGAGTATAAGTTTGGTGTTACAAAATATATCAAAACCAAAGCTAAGTCTAAATCCGTTCTAGTGTTCTTCTACTTAGGCCCCGCATCTCTATCCATGCGTACCTAAACCTTCGATCCTGAACCTGAGTACATAGCAAAACAAACAAGAAGTACGTGAGACAAAAACGTCTCGTGAGCTACATGGGTTTAGACCCAATAATAATAATAATCGTTTATTCAAGTAATCAACAAACAAGTATTTTCGTCCATCTATCTAGTCACCCTATGGTGACTCCAAACCTTGCTTCCCTAGCAACACATATCTAGTTATCGGGTCGCCCCCGAACTAACTAGCAACGCTATCGTGCCTAACTATCGGGTTGCCCCCGAACTAGCTAGAAGCACCCATATATCCAACTATCGGGTTGCCCCCGAACTAGTTAGAAGCACCAATATATCCAACTATCGGGTTGCCCCCGAACTAGCTAGAAACACTATCCTATCTAACTATCGGGTTGCCCCCGAACTAGCTAGAAACATCAATATGTCTAGTTATCGGGTTGCCCCTGAACTAACTAGCATCACATCATCTCTTTCTCACCATAACTCAAGGGTTATGTCAATCTAGCTCTCAGCTATCACATTCATCATCAAACCAGTTAGTTAATTATTAACAATAATACATAACTAACTAAACAACTATGAGTCTACTCAATTAAGCAATTAGACCGTAACACATGTATAAAAATGTATTTCAAAGGCTATGTACTCGATAAAGTCCACACGTACTCACCTTAGCATTATAATGCTCCAACCGTATTCTTTCCGCCGGTTTCCTTGTTCCAACAATTCGGTCAAACTCCAAGACTCCACCGGAAGCCTAATACAACAATCATACCATGTTCAACATCACATACTACTAATAATGTATCCATTTATCACTAGATACCATCAACTAACACTTTCCCCCAATTATGGTGATTTACCAAACCCTAGGTTTAACCAACCCTTAAGATTCTTACAAATCGAAATCATGCACTTGTTTCCTTTGTTAATATACCTTTAATCTTCACTTAAACCATAACCTCCAATAGCTAGGGTTTCAAACCCATCCATCAAAATACATAGATCTAAAGCTACAAAGATCAAGGAGTGAAGATATACCTTTAATCTTCACTTAGGAGTGAAATCTATCAAGCTTTGATGGAGAAATCAACCAAGATCAGCACTTGCACTCAAAAATCGCCAATGGAAGAAACTAGGGTTTACTATTGCATTTAATGAGCTAAAACCCGAATTTATTGCAGATGACATGAGTTCACGGCGTGAACTAAGTTCACGGCGTGAACTTTGCGCTTCGTGACCACTTCCCGATCGCTACCTGAACGTGAACTTCGATCGCCAGATACAACAATCCCTGTAGGGAGTTCACGATCGTGAACTAAAGTTCACGCCGTGAACTTCCCTTGTACAGCAGGGCTGCACTTTTCGGTCTAGGCCTCGACCCGGTTTCGTCCATAACTTTCTCATACGGTCTCCAAACGACACGAAACCAATTCCTACGTTCTTTAAACGATTTATCCTTATTTATCATATATTTATACAATTTATTTATTTACAAATTTCGGGTCGTTACAACAATATTGTTAATAAAAGTCAAATTGCATTGTGAAATTTCTCCATCTTTTGATGATTTAAATTCTCTTAACAAATCTCCAATGTATTTGTTGTCATATAATCCAATTTATGCTGCTGGTGACATTCACAATAAAATAATTATCATCTTCAGGCAAATATAATAAATAAATAAATAAAACTAATAAACGAATACCATTACAAGGTTTAGGTGATTTAAAAGCAGTAACAACTTTACCATAATCAAATAAACTTAAACTTGAATATGCTGTCAATTTGATTATTCAAGCGAGCTCCAGAATTATGAAAAATTATGCATGATCATAATGAAATAAATCAATACTAATAATGAATAAAATTACCTCAACAACATTAGAAACAATTGTTGCCATATCACATGCAATTTCTTCAAAAGGGTAAGCATTATGTTACCTAACTGAGTATTCTACCGATTCATTACTTCAAGGGCTAGGGGCAGAGCGCTGAATATACCAATCATAATTTTTCATGTAGAACAAAAATCAACCAACTGAACCAATGGTATTAAAAATCAACCAAATCATAATTTACCCTCATGTGTATTGCACATGGGGTAAGTTAACAGAAAAAATTAACGTCTGTTAATGTAAAGGACTATCGGTGAAAAACCTTTCAGAATTAAGGACTATCAGTGTAATTTTTAAAACTAAAGGACCATTGGTAAAATTTGCTATAAACTTAAAGGACCGTCCGTATAATTTACTTTTTTTTATTCAAGACAAAGTTTCCATTTTATTTAAAGTTTACTTAATTATGCTACTTTATTTTGTTAACATTACATTATTTAGTTCTTCTAAATATGTTTTGCAAATCTTTTACTCAACACCCTCAACTTTTTTTCCCTTGATTCTCACATTTCCATTTTTGATTTTCCTCAACCCCTCTCTCCTTAACCTCAACGCGAGATCCAGTGGGAGATCCCGAAAACCAAAAATTAGGTTTCGGATTTCATACTGCATTCATCTTCAACATCAAACTGTGCAAACGAAACCCTAAGTACCAATTTCTGTAAGTTTATCGTATCGCATTGCAATCTCGCTGTTCTATCAACTGTTCCCCAATTTGCATACCTTCGATCGATATTCCTGTATATCTACTTTGTTGTTTATACCATATCTGCAATCTAAACATCTAGCTGTAAAAAATTTATTGAATTTAGTTTAAACGAGCAATAAACTATGGTGATCTATATTTGTTGATTCTTCCAATTGACTCAGACTAAGCAGCCGAGGGTTTCTGTAGTCGATTCTGATCGATTGCTGTTAATTACTGCATGTATTGTAATTGCAGATTTCGAATTCTCGGGGAGGGGTTGGTATCTAGATAATTTCTTGCATCTGCTGTTGTTATCTATGTTTGGAGGTCATGTGACTGCTCCTGCTAACAGTCCACATCTACGCAAGTCTGGAAGTAGGCAATTGTTTTCAGACCTTGGTGAGATGAAATAGTTGATCTAAGAATATGAAATTAATTTCAATTTGCCTTTTTAATCTGTTTATTTTATTCAGTTTTTAAAGTTTTGTATTATTTTATGTATAGAGACAAGTGAAATGAAAAGTTTGGGCGGCACACCTTTGGCAACTGTTGCAATGTTACCATCTCCTGTTTTGCTATGGAGACTAAAGGTAATTCTTGTAATGTTTTTTAGATATTGTTTTTTGGTAGTATGTTTTTTTGAAGTGATTATGTTATATTAGATAATTAGGATCATATGATTAGCTGTAAAAATGTGGTGTATGCTATAGTGTTTCAGTGTGATTTGTTGTTTGAAGTTGTAATAATCACTTTTGATGATGTTATGTGTTTGATGAACCGTGATTATTTAAGAAACTACCTTTTGATTAAATAAGGGTATATAAGTTAATTTTTCTCGGCCAAAATGCATATTAGTACCATGAACTTGGTTGATTGGGTCTTCTATTACCCTACACTATTAAAGGTGCAACATGATACCCTGAACTTGACAAAATGGTCAATTTAGTACCCTGACTCATTAATTTGATCACATTTTCTCGCTTGACTTACTTTCGTTGAGGCTTTTGACGGACTAAAAAATATACGTTCATCTCAGTATGTTGATATTAGAAGCAAATCTCGTGAGAAAACAAAGTCAAATTAGTAAGTCAGGGTACTAAATCGACAATTTTTTCATGTTCAGGGTACCATGTTGCACCTTTAATAGTTCAGGGTAGTAGAAGACCCAGTTAGCCAAGTTCAGGGTACTAAAATGCATTTTGGCCATTTTTCTCTACCATTTGATAATCAGTATCAAGTTAGTGCTGATTATTTGAACCTAAATAATTAGATATACATAAGCAGATACAGTCATACAAGTGTTTTTTGGTGTGAAGCCCTAGAAAACTAGTTCTTATATTATTATTTTTTAAAAATATTTTTTTCTTCTTCCATTATCTGTTAAGCTTGAATTTTCTTAGAATAAAGGTTTAATTACCAACATTGCATGTCTTCAATGATGCTGAATTTGTGTGTTATTTCAGGTGATGCTGTTCTTTTTATGGGGTTTCAGCTGTTGCAAGGTTTTAGTTCTAACTTTTTTTATTAAATTTCGGGATATATTGGGCTTTTGACTTATATATATAAATATAATTTTCCTTGATTAGTATTATTTCACATGAAAATCATACTTTATATAATTATTGGAATTATAACTAAAACACGTTTACCATATGTTAGATTGGATGGGATTCTGTCATGAGAATGAGTGTGGACCTACGAGATCTTTTTCTTTATGAGGCATTTTTGTATTACAATCCTCTGCTTCTTGTGGTGAGTGAAACTTTTGAATTTAGTTTATTTCTGATTTTCTTTTTATGATGTAAATTATCAGTCAGTAACCCATTATTTGTTAACTGTTTACAGACTGCTGCAGTTTGGTTTTGGGGTGTGAACTTGTGGGTATTTGCTCAGTCAAACGTCAATTATTCAAAGATTTTTGATCTTGATCAGAATCATCTTAGTCATAAAGAAATATGGAAGGTCATTATTATATTATACTTATATCTTGATTTTTTAATTATTTTATGTTCAAAATTGCTCATATGTTTATCTAATGTTGCAGTGTGCCACTTGGATGACGATAATTGTTCCAACAAGTATGACTTCATATCTTTATCTATATTCTCATGGAGAAGTTTCATGGGCTGCATCTCAACCAGTGTAATAGATGCCTCTTTTCTTTTTCTTTTTTCTTTTAATTTTTTTATTAGGGTGTGTTTAGTCTTAGAAGAAAAATCTTATTTTTCATCTCCATTTTTCTAGAAATTTGGAGATGTTTTTATGTCTAGAAAACTACTGAAAGTCTTGAAAACGTGTTAAGATGTTTTTATTTTCAAACAAAAATGAGTTTTCTATTTTTGGTGAAATGTTTCTTCTGTTGTGATATTTCTGTATGATTACAATAGATGACAATAATTTATACACATGATATTTTGCAGGTACTCTTGTATACCATTATTGCAATTATTCTGATATTCCCTTTTGATATATTCTACTTGTCTACTCGCTTCTTTTTGTTAAGGACACTTTGGAGAATAGTATTCCCTTTTCAGGTAACTATATACAAATTACCATTATTTTATTACTCTTTTTTGTGTAATTTTGAAATTCTAAAACATTATAGATTATTAGCTCTCTTATAAATTATTCTTATATATGAAGTGACGTTTTGCATTATTCGATGAATACAGGCAATAGCATTTGCTGATTTTTTTGTGGCTGATATATTAACATCTATGTCAAAGGTATGTATCTGGATGTCAATGATATATTGCAATTTAGTTTAATATCCAACTTTTGTCTTTTTAATATAATTAATGTGTTCAATGGTATATGCGTCAAAAACGAAAGAATCAAATGCTTTCAGCTTTCTTATAATATGATGTGTTTGGATTTGTATTTAAAGCGATTTTATCATTTTTGAGTGTTGGGTAAAAAATAGTTGTAAGTTTATAATTGTGGTTATTTAGGTGAAAATAATCAAATTTGGATAATCAGGTAAGGACTAGCTGAGAGAAAACTGATTATTGAGATACAAGATATAACGTAAAATTATTAAATATTAATTATATCTAGATCTAATAAACTGACTATTTGGTTGTCACAGGCATTCAAGATAAAATACGTGTCTTTTTAATGATTATTATATTTCTTTCTGTTGTACAGGTCTTTTCAGATTTGGAACGATCTGTTTGTAGGATGGTTCACAGGCAGGTTAGTAGATAAATACTTTGAAACAGTAAACAATCCGAGTAATATTCCTTGCAGTTTAACATGTTTTAACTGCACTGAAAGTCAACTTCAACTGCATCATTGAGCATTTACTTGTTGGATTTTGCTTAAATTATTCTTGTTCTAAAATGAGAATTCTGATTTGCCAGGTGGCAACCATTGCTTGGTTTGAAGCTGATTCAGTTTGTGGGAGTCATGCTGTTGCTATTCCAATTGTGCTTGTGTTGCCTTACATATTTCGTCTTTTTCAATGTTTGAGGCAATATAAGGATACCAAGGAAAAAACTTCTTTACTAAATGGTACAATTTAATATCCCTACTTTACTTATTAACATCTCAAGCAACATATGTTTGGTATATAAAGATTACGGATAGGTTAATTTATTCCAGAAGTATATGCAATTTGTATGATTTTGTTGTAATTTTTCATATTGAAACTAATATTTGTGTGTGATGTCAGCATTGAAGTATTCAACAGCTGTACCAGTGATCTTTCTTTCTGCATTGAAGTACCACGTGTTCCCTGATAATTGGATTAACTTCTACCGCCCTCTTTGGCTTCTCTCTAGTTTTTTAAATTCTTTGTACTCTTTTTACTGGGATATCACTCGAGATTGGGATTTAAGGTACGTAAAAGTTTAGTTCAATTTATTTTAAATATATAGTTTTTCTAATAATATCTAGTAACTTGTTATTTTTTCTCTCTTTTTCTACCAGCTGTTTTACTCGGATCTTCAAGTTCACCAAACCGCATATCGTTTCACAACTTATTTATGGACAAAAATGGGTATGAATTATCTAATCTTCAAAAACTCATAAATGTTGATATCAAAACTGCAACATTTTGGATATGATGCAGGTGTATTTTTGGGTGATAGGAAGCAATCTAATATTACGGTGTACTTGGACATACAAATTATCTGCCCATCTTCGACATAATCACCTCACGGTTTTTGCAATTACAACATTGGAGATTTTCCGCAGGTTTCAATGGGCGTTTTTCCGTGTAGAAAACGAGTGGAATAAAATGAACTCCAAACAAAACATTAACAGCATTCAAATGAGTGATATCTCTACCGAAGAAGAAAAACTACTCAATTCGAACAGCCACAATGTATAGAGAGAGACATATAGTTTGCATGTTTGTCATTACATGACTGATATTCGAGTTCTTGTTCCTATTATTTGGCGAATTGTTATATCTGTAACTTTGATCTTGTATGAGTATCATGGACACTGATATTTTGTAGGTGATATTAGATCTAATGATTTATAAACTCAGTATGATGAAAGCTTTGAGTTGATTTGTTTTCAAACACTTTTAGAAGTTGTTGAGACTTTTAATGGTGGTGGCAAAGGAGGGATGACAAACCATGTGTTTGGTTGGTTGTGAGGGTGGTTGCCTGGTTGGTGATCAACTCAAAATAAACACACCGTATCAAATTAAATCAGGTCATGTTATGTCTGTTGATCAGCCACGTTGTTTAGGGTTTCGGTTTCTATCACATCTTACTACTATATAAAGCATTTAGGTCCACTCCATTAGGCAAATAAATGAATGAGGTATAATAAGGGTTAAATGTTACATTATAACTGAAATATGTATTAATAAGGGTTTCTACTTAGTTGGGTCTGGTTGGGCTTCTGCTTAGTCGGGTCTGGTTGGACTTCTGCTTAGTCGGGTCTGATTGGGCTTCTGCTTAGTCGGGCCCGGTTTCTGTGAGAAGAGTGATGTTTAGTTCGGCTTGATTGATACATGGGTTTACTCTCATATGAGACATGAGGTGTGATTGTCTGAAGTTCGAATCCTGTAAACACATCTTTATGATGCCAAATATGAGAGATTTTCCCCTGGAAATCCCTATGGGGGCTGTGTTTGCCCTCTAAAGGAGCTCGAACTCAGGGTGCTCGCTGAAATATTGCGAGTAGGCTTCCATTGATATTATTTGCCATTTCCAAAAAGATTTGATTAATCTATCTATAATATCTTACTAATATATAATGCATTTAGGCCTACCACATTAGGTAACTTTTAAGGACCTCCTTAAACTTAATTTTAAGGAGCTTTCCTCTTTTGTTACTTACTTCTCTGCCTTAAAAAAATAAATCGCAGCTTTTAAGATTTGAACCCAGGACCTCTCATAACTTAGGACTATGTGTTAACCACTTGCTCTACATTACATTTTATTTAAAACCACCCACACTTCCCCTATTAACCTATTACTCCAACCGATTTATCACTAACATTAACTATACCGCTTTAGTTATAGCAACAATTGACTATATCAAACTCATTTATAACCGAAAAGCATATATAACGGGCTGTATATCAACAATTTCTAGAAACAAAAGCCGTTTAATTTATAACCGAAAATCAAATTTTGACCATACCAAAACCATTTTTTAACCGAAAATCCACTTTTGACCATACATAAACAACCATCTACAATTCATGCAAAGCATTTTGGGATACAAAAATTTGTAACAGGCTATATATCAACAATTTCTAGAAACAATTTCCGTTTAATTTATAACCGAAAATCAAATTTTGACCATACCAAAACCATTTATAACCGAAATCAACTTTTGACCATACATAAACAAGCAGCTACAATTCAGGCCACACTATATGCTCCACGTTAATGTTTAGTGTCCGGTTCATAACAATATATATATATATATATATATATATATATATATATATATATATATATATATATATATATATATATATATATATATATATATATATATATATATACAATCCATTGTCAAATTGTCATACCAACTTGAAATAACTATACATATTTCAACTAGCTACATGTAAGCAACAAAGAAAACGTATTATTCATGATTATTAACAAAATCGGGAAACGTTTTTTTAGTAAATGTTGAAATAATTACAGTCAAAGTAACAGATTTGGACTTTTCTAAATAAGGAAACGTTTTTATGGTCTATTTTTGTAACGTTGTTGAATTGACTGTAATTAATATGTAGATATATATCGCATGTTTACTTGGTCAATGATTAGGTGAATCCGTGATATTTACATTCATTTGGCCGTTTTTAAATTTTTACGGCATTAACTGAAATTCGTCATTAAGGTGTACACATAACGTGCATTACGCATTAGTCAATCACTCCGTTTATAAATATATCTACACTACAGCTAAAGTGATATAGTAAACCATTGAATCACCAATATATTTTTAAAACGTTTGCAGCAGATGGAATGCCCCTTGTATGTACCAATAGTGAGCTTTGACTCTCTCTGCCAACTTGAGTGGACTTACAACTGCAATTATGTCCGGGTTGATTATGTTTGGAGGGACGACAAACAAAACAACATGTGGCTTGTTTTGCTCGACAAATTTGTAAGTTGCTATTAAATAATGACATGTAGTACCTTTAAATTTCTTAACTTTACAATTACCAATTCATTGATTTCGTCTTAGGGACACAAAATCATGGCCTTTATCCCCCACATTTTAAGGACTATATATGACGGACTCAATTTACAAGGTGGTGTGTTTTCGTTAAAGGGCTTCGAGATAGATTTCTACCTACCCAAAGACTATCCACGTTTTGGAAACTACAACTTCGTTCAAAACTATTGGACAGTAGTGTTCACTAAAAAAACCGAACTTGCTAGGACTACTATGGGAGATCTTGGATGTTTTCGCAGCTATCCATTTGCTTCCTTGTAGCAATATCCACTTTATGTGAACAACAATATTCATTGTTTTTAATCATTTAACGTTTTTTTTTCATTCTATTTTCCCGTTTTAAATTATTTACTTCCATCCTATATGTAAATTGACATAATTGTCGGTTGAAGTTAAAGAAAATCACGTGAGTTTCTACCATGTTATCTCTCTATGGATCAGATGATTGTTCTGGTAAATTCGTGTTATGATCGACCAATTGAAAATCATATAAATTTTTTTATTTTTAGTTTAAGTTGTTGATGTTTGTTTATGAATGTTGTGATTTAGACAAGCATGTTGATATAAGTTAACCACTTCAACTGCTTGATTATTTTGATTTGTTCCAGATACTAATATATATAAGCTTTAACGTCACCAGAACTGAACCATCATTTCTCTATTTAAAAGGCCCATATTTACTTTCACAAAAAAGGCCAATTTCGGATCTGATCCTACCATCACTAATGTCAGCACCTACCATCACTACGCACCACCACTCATCACAATCGCTATTGTCACCACCACCGGCACTGTCGTCACTTCGAAAAATAGTTACGAGTACCCGCCGCCGCATTGCGCGGGTACCCTGCTAGTACTTATAAATGAGTGTTTGACATTTCTAAAACTGGATGTCTGAATTTTCAACACTTCTATTTTTAGCAATGCCCAAACACCCTTTAAAATCAAAATTTTAAAAGTGCTTCAGCCGAGTTTCGAACCCAAGACGTGATGGAGTTTAAGCAACGATCTAACCACTCGGCCATTTGGTTTTTTGTTATCCTTTTGATGCTTAACGACCTTATACCATTATCATTCGTTTTAATATTCACTGCATTAAAAAACCCATTTAATGTTAGACCGTTTCATTTTTTCCTCTTTCCTTTACACTAAATGAATTCGGAATATGTATGTTAATGCATTGAAAAGCATTCGTTCTTTAATCTAAAATCATTAAAAAGCATGCGTTTGAAATCTAAATTCATTGCAAAGCATGCATTTTTTACACTCTACGCGTTTTTTAAATCATACGTTTCGGGAATATTAGTTAATATGATGTGCGTTTTTATTTTTAGTCAATATATATTGAATGTAACGTTTTTTTCTAAGCTATATATATATATATATATATATATATATATATATATATATATATATATATATATATATATATATATATATATATATATATATATATATATATATTCCATCACCTTACGATGGAGTAGTTGTGCAACCTACAAACGAGGTGAAAACTTACAATCATATTAACCTTTTTCATGTCTTTAATCACCCAATATGGTGCTTCAGTGCTTCAACCACTGCCACGACCTACACAAGAAGTAGAGGTAATTTGTCTTTTAACTAAATTCAGAATTTCAATTTCTTACTTTAAAATCATAAATTTTGTGTTAACTAAAATTTTTTTATACCTCTTTCGAAGGAATTTGATGGATATGAACCGATTGAAAACTTTGAAGACCTCTGCAATCCACATTTGTGGTACAAATGCAAATTTGTTCGGGTTAAAATATGTTTGGCTTGACCACAAACATAACAAACTATATTTGTTCCTGCTTGACAGATTTGTAAGTTACTACTAATTAAAATACGTCTATTTTTTTTTTAACTAATAATCATTTTTTTAACATGGATCGGTCAATCAATGCTATAATTAGGTATAAAGACTTAATTATGTATACGTTTGTTTCATGCTTATGTTTTTTCCATCCTTAAGAACTGTTAGAGATAATATATATTAACCAATAGATGTTTCAGATACCAATATAAAGATTTAATTATATGATATACGTTTTGATTTTCATTTTTATCAGGTCTTAACACAAAAACGTTCAGTCAATGCTTTAACTAGGGTATAAATACTTAATTATACGATATACGTTTTTATTTTATTTTTAGCAGGTCTTAAAACAAAAACGTTGAGTCAATGCTATAACTAGGTATAAAGACTTAATTATACGATATACATTTTTTTTTTCATTTTTAGCATTATAACGGTCAGTCAATGCTAAGCCATTAAAAAGTCTTAATTAATTCAATGTAAACAACGGTATTATAAATCGAGAAAATGAATTAATTCAATGTAAACAACAGTCAGTCAATGCTAAGCCATTAAAAAGTCGCAATTAATTCTATTTTTTTATTCAATGCTAAGCCATTAAAAAGATTTAGGTAAAAAGTCTTAATTATCTATACGTTTTTTATTCATGTTATAACTACCCATTAATTCTTTTCATTAATACTCATTTAATTTGTTAATTTGTAATACGTAATACCTCCATTCTATATAAACGTCCGTATTATAAACCGAGCAAACCCGTCACTGTTTTCATCAAGAACCGAGAAAACCATCATAACCAATGGTATTAGTTATCACCCGCAACTCTATTTTTTCATTCAATTCTTAAAATTTTGATACAAATGTTATTCTTACCGTGTATGACTTTCGATTTCTTTTTGTGTAAGGTATTCTTAACATGTCAACAACCGGATTGCACTTTGTAAGAAACATTCGAGATTTCAAGGACAAAATTCATCTCAAGGTCAAGGTTCTACGGATTTGGCCCCACACAAACTTCAACAACAAAAATGAGATAATATCACTTGAGTTGCTTTTAATTGACGAGGAGGTATTAGTCTTAATCATATTCGATAAATCATCACTAGGTATAAATATTTTCTCGACAATATTAACTTACAATTAACATCATTTTGGTTACCCATTTTTTGTAGGGAGGCAATATTCAAGATTCTATTTACGTGAAGTTGATGAGTAGATTTCAAACAAAACTGAAGGAAGACAGTATTTACTATATCAGAGGAGGTAAGTTGTGGGCGACCAAGTCAAGTTTCACGTTTACTGGCCTGAATGAAAAGATGTATCAGTCTACCCGCCGCCTCATTGCGCGGGGTACCCTACTATATATCAAAACATGTAATCGACAACATTTCAACGCCAATGCTAATTTATTGACTTTTTCCTCTATTTTATACACAGTTTTCATGCTTATGTACTGTATTCGTTATAAAAATATGCAACCAGTGGACTTTTAATCGCCTGAAATATGTAGTTCGCAGCCCGCCGCATCGCGCGGGTTTTAACCTAGTAATATATATAATGAGTCAATGCCTTTCTTGTAACGCCCTAAAATTTCAGTAATTAATTTAATTACTTTTTATTATAATAAACTGCATTTTATCAAGTTTATTAGAGTCTTTGTGTTTATGTGACTTGTCGTGTATTAACTGAGATAATTAATTGTGTGACGTTTCATCTAGACATATTATGTAATTACGGGTAATATTATTAATTATGGAGACCTGTGTAAATTACAAGTCGTTAGTTGACATTTCGAGTACACGGTAATTAAAATCTTGAGAGTTTGAGTGTCGGGTGAGGGCCGGCCTTTGGCCAAGGCCTGAATCTCTTATTACATTTTTTTCCTTTTCTCCTTCGGTTTCTACTCACTCCAGCCCACCATGTTCCTTGTGGATTATTTCCTCTAGCCGATTAAAATTACCAAAGGGCCAAGGGCCGAGCCGACTACCTTTCGTTTTGTTTCCAGCTCGTTTTCAGGCCTGACCTCGACAAATTCATGAGACCGAGTAAAGATTGTTGTCCGGCCCAAGATGTATGGAAATCGGGCTTGAAGCCTTAAGGCTCTTAAACGATATTTAGTAGTACTCTCTCACCCTAATTGCCGTCATTTCACTCCTTCTATCACACTGTCGACATCGAGCATCTCTTCTGTTTCTTCTTTTTCATCCCAGCCATCCAATCGACCATATCCAATCTGTTTCCTTTGATTTCTTCAAGCAAGCAAGCAAGCAAGCAAGCAAGCAGCTCTCAATGGATTGGGTCAAGCAGGTCACGTGAAGGGGTGGTTTCAAAATTATTGTTTTGATTTTTTTTGAAGATGGAAATTGTTGCTTTGACTTGAGAAGTTTTTGCCAGCCAAGTGCACCTAGTTAGTTTTTAATTGTATTGTCGGTAGTAGAAGACAGAAATCCCATTCTCCATTTTAATTCATTACGTGCAAACAATTGAGAATGGTGGGTTCAAGTGGGTTGATTCCGGTGAGTATCATCGAGCAGGTGCGAGCAATTGGTGTCGGGTGCAAACAAGTATTGATTGAGCAGATTTAGCCGAGCAGAATCGTGAGTTAAGTAGTCATCTTTTTCCATTTTCTTTTATTTGTTTCCTTGTGGTAACCTCCCAAGCCAGCAATGCAATAATCAATTATGTGTAATTTCAGTAGGCATAGCAGCGTGTATCATCAACAAGGAACGAGTTGCTGATTGCGAGGTTCGAGCAAGAGATTGGTTTTGTTTGGGTAGTACTCTTTCCTGTATAATCTTATTTTCTTTCTTATTCGTTTCACTCCTGAATTGGCTTTAACCTCGTCATTTTAGGGCTGTGTTTTGGGTAACAATCTGTTGAAACTGAACTAATCTAGGATCAGTGTTACCGTGCTTTTAATCGTATGGGGTTCGGGTTGTTCATTTTGTCGTTTAAGGTTTTCTTGAATCAATCATTTTGATTGTTAAACGTCACCGACAAGTGTCAAACCATTTTACTTGATTTTGTTCTCGAGTGGTGTCGGGTTTGGCCACTGAGTTTAATGAGTGCCGGTTGGGTACAACCTTTTGTGAATATCCGAGACGTTTTATTAATCGGAAAAACCGGAAACCGAACCTTAAGGTTCTTGGTTTCCCTGAACCGAGAAGTTTTCTAAATGGATTAATTGGATTATTGTGAAAATGAGATTCTGTGATAAAAGGGGTTTCGGGGCTGTCGGGTGCCTCGGGATTTAATAGGTTGGTGTCGGATTTTAAAAAGAGTTTTAAATACAAAACCAAAATATTGACAGAATCTGCTAGCCCTGTTTAAGTCCGTTTTTGTCACACTTAAGATACATTTCTGGATTTTTGGCCCGTGTAGGTTTCTAGGTTTCTGAGTCCTCTTTCCAACGACGCTGACGGCTCGTTAATCTGATTTAAGGTTTAAAAGTTATTGATGTTTCAGTAAACCTTCGCTGGATAGTTTTCGGTTCAGCTATTCTGTCTCGCGAGCCTGTTTTGAGCCTTTTCTGTTTGGATCTAGCTTCCAAAGTCTTCTGTAAAATTGTATTCCTCTGAGTCATTTAACTACTGTAAAAATTTGAATAATATCTAGTGAGCGGTTTGAGAGTTATAGCCGTTCCCGCGAAAGTGCTGTGTGCTGTTTAGTTTCTGCTCAAACAACCTTTGAGTCTAATCCTAACCCGAGCTTCCTTGTACATTGTAGGACCTTCTAGGACCGGTTAGAGACGCTCTTCAGTACCGAGGATACTTAGGAGCTTACGGTTATTCGAGGTGGGTAATCTCACTATAAACTTGTACTTACTTTCGATTCATGATTTTGTGCTATGTGTTGTGAATTGTCTTGTTGATTGAGAATTGAGTATTGATTGGGTGATTCATTTGAGTTATCTGTGATTTAAGTTATCTATGATTTGAGTTATCTGGAGCCTGAGTTATCTGAGTTTTGAGTTCTTGAGTTAAAACATTAAACATAATATACTTGAGTTGTCTTGGCACCGAAGAGTACTGGTGCCAGACGTTTTAACTCAACACCGAAGAGTACAAGTGTTGAGCCTTGAGTTGTGTGAGGCGGGTCGAGGTTGATCTCTCATCCCAAGTCACACAAGCGCGCTATACAAATTTAAAATCTGAGAAAATAAACTTGAGTAATTGAGAATTGAGTAGAGTCTCTAGGGATCACTTATGTGGCTTGAGTTGTTCGTAATTACTTGTTTATTTTGATATTACTCACTCAGCGGTTGCTGACCCCAATCACTTCTCCCATTTTACAGGTACTAGCAAGGGTAAAGGGAAGGTCAATGGTTGATGAGCTGCGTTTCTATTTTTATATTTATGGATTTGGATTTAAACATTTATTTCGAGTCAAACATGTTTTGTTTTTAAAACCTTCAATTATTCCGCATTTAAACCACGAGACGGTTTTATATTTTTACTTATGAGTTGGGGCCTTTGAGTTACCTGTACTCTTGGGGAAACTTCTATATTTTATTATTTAAAATTTTTAAATTTCCCCTGATTTTTGGGTTGTTACATTTCTAATATTAGAAGGTCTTAACTTAGCCCTTACCATTAGTGGAAGGTCTTAAATTCATAATCAAAATTGCAATAAAAAATTGCATGACCCGAGATTCGAACCTAGGACCTCACGCAACACATACATCCAACTTACCACTACGCCACATCCAATATTTGGTATTCTATCCAAAACATCTTAAGTACTAGCCTCCCTCAGCATCATAAGTGTGTGTTGACTGTTATGATTTACTTCCTCCGATTTAAAATAAGTGATACATTGTTGGTTTCACGGTTTTTGAGGTAAAATATGATAATGATAATTAAATTAGATTAATAGGATGGTTAGTGGGGAATGGATCCCACAAATTTTGAATAAAGTGAAGTTAATGATGTTTAAAAGTTAAAGTAAGGGTAAAGATGTCATTTCACTTTATTAAAGTAGATAGTTAGTGGGTGAGGGTCCCACTACTTTTTACCAAATAAGGTAAGTTTTCAAAGTGTATCACTTATTTTGATACACCCAAATATGGAAAGTGTATCACTTATTTTAAATCGGATGAAGTATTTTTTTGTAAAGCTCATCTATTCCGCCCCAATTGAATACCCATCAATTCCTACATTAAAACCTTTTAATTGGCTTCATTGACTTCATTTTAAAAGGTAATGAGTATTACATATACCACAATTAAAACACATTTTAATTAACGTTTTTTATACCACAATCAAAATGCATTGACTTCATTTTAATTGGCTTCATTTTAATTCAAACGCATTTAATTCAAAACTGTTTGATCACAATTAATTTGTTTATCAGTTTTCTAAAATACTATTATTTCCTTCGCATGATTTTCAAAATAAATTGATTGTATTAAAATCTTTCTAATATACCTCATTCATTTCAATTTACATACCAAAGGTGTGACTGTGAGTTTATCTACGGTTTTATAAATGTGTATTGGTGTATCCTCAATTCCATCATTTTTCTCTTTCAGGCCTCTTTCTTGTACCTTTTTTTTAGACATCAACAGACGAAAGAAAGTACATATTCTTATCTAATTTTTTTTCTTTAAATTTAGCTTTATCCAATAATCTTGATCAATTTAACTGAATGGATTTTAGTTTTGGAGTTTAAACTTAAGAACCCATGGCTACCGAGATCTATAGCCCCAAAAGGAAGACAACTAATGAGTGTTGATCAGGATAATCATATACTTGGTATTCCAAGATACCAAATGTGATCAAGTAAAATCTTTGAGCCAAACACCCCATTAAAGTTTTACTTGAAATTCTATCTCGATCCAATTGGAGTTATGACCCGGCCCCATATTTGTGATAAGTCTGATTCTGGTAAATGTTTTCTTATTTAGAAGTGGTCAAACTGGTGAATAATAAGTGAAGACCTATGGCAAGTTGAGGGCACTTGCAAAAACCAAGATGGTTTTTAAAAGATGTTACTTAGCTACAGGCACATACTATGGTAACGAGAATAAAGATGTTGTAAAAGGTTTGACTTTTTTCCCTAAGTTGACTATATATAAAGTCAATAATCTTTTATCAGATTATAATTTATTTCAATATCATGAAACTCAAAAATTTTAATTTATTTAATTTTATTTGTACATATTTGGTATTAAAACTCTGGAAAAGAACTATTTGCCTATTAGAGATGCACATCTTTGTGTTGGCATTGATGAAAGAACTGTTTAAAGACCTATGTCAAAACATAAGGATACAGAAATCTCAATCGACATATTTCTCCTTACTTTCAGGACTTTTGACATATTTGACCCATTACATCGTAAGAAATAATGTGTAACCGAATGATATTTGCTCGCTAAGCTTTGCTATGACAATCAACAAAGCTCAAGGACAGACAATTATCAATGTTGGCTTTTATCTTCCGGAATAGATTCTCTCGCATGGACAACTTTACGTTGCCCTTTCAAGATGAATTTCACATGACACGACAAAGGTATTAGGAAATCCAGCAACAAAAAATTAATCTCGACGGAATTTACACACCAAACGTGGTGTATCGGGAGGTTTTACATAATGACTAATACGCATAGACAGACTTTCCCCCCCTCTATTTTATCCGTAATTAGGTTTATTTTTTATAACAAGAAACATTGGAGATGGATCATTTGTGTTATTATATATCAAAACATGTAATCAAACAACATTTGAACGCGAATGCTAATTCTTGCTTTTTTCTTATATTTTATACACAGTTTTCATGTTTATGTATTGTATTCGTTATAAACATATGTAACCAATGGACTTTTAATCGCCAGGAATATATAGTTCGCAGCCGCCGCATCGCACGTGTTTTAACCTAGTGTAACAAAACTCATATATCATGTTAGTCCCAAGACTAAGTAAATAAGATTTGATGTTCGACAGCCAAGAAGAATAAACAACAGCTGAAGTATGTATCTCAGCTGAAACAAGTATATACAATAAACCTTCAACTGCGTACGTACTTAGCTTTAGGATACAAGTCAAATCAGCAGCTATTAACGAGAGTTCATTCGAAGTCTATGGCCAAAGGACAAAGACAAGAAGAAGACTATTCAGCTGATTGTGGAATCAGCTGATAGTACCTGCTGCAGATGAAGACTTAAAGGAAATGTTCATTGACACCTTGAACATTTCCCTTTCCCGCTCAAAGAAGAAGAAAACGATGAAGATCTTCTATTTTGTAATAGAAGATAATGTCAGTACAACTTCATAGTTTGTCCCTCAAGCATGTAAAGAGAAAGTCAACAACTTCTGTACTTGTGTAGTACACCTTTCACTGTGCGTCAGAAAAGGTACCAGAAGAAGTGGACATAAAGTACACTCGGGACGATAACTTGTGCAATCGCATTTAATGATCCATGGCAAGTCTACATCGACGAATAATATGTTTACACGTCGTCAAACTTGTGGACTAAGGAACATGGATCCGTGGCTATAAATGCAGACGTAAATGCTTGCATTTACAAGAACACAACTTAGCCTTTAGAGCATCATAGAAATCATAAGCACAAGAACATTCTCTGAGAGTTAGTTATTGTCTAAGTATTAACTCCTCCATAGTTATTACTAAGGCATTAATATCAGCTGTTAGTATCAGCTGATATAACTCTCAGTGTTTATCTCTTCTAGTTTGAGCGGTCTAAAGTGTCAACTCAAGTATAAAGTTTTAGGTAGTGTGTACTATCTATTTCCGCAAACTCTGTATTGTATTAAGCTATTTTTAATAAAACTCTTAATCATTGAAACCTTGTTGTTATTTACTTATCATATCTTTGTCACTCGGCCATAACGCAACACGGTTGTGTTGTTGGGATCCAACAACTGGTATCAGAGCAGGTGTCAAAATTGTTTTCCATCAATTTTGATCATCTGTTATGGCTGAACCTACATCATCAGATCTTCCATCATCTGGAAAACCTCCCAAACTCACTCAACCAACTATCCCATGTGGAAAACCCGTATGTTGTCCCACATGGTTACCTATCACCCAAAACTTCAAGATAATATCACGATAGGAAAATATGTTCCCAAAACCCTCATTCCTGGTTCTTCTGAAACACCAGAACATTATGTTGTGAAGTCTGAGGCTCAGTGGACAGACGCTGAAAAACGTCTTGTTCATCTTGTGAACAAGGGTAGAGATATGCTTTTTCAAGCAGTTGGTGATGAACTGTATCACAATATTCAGTTTTGTGACTCAGTTAAAGAGATGTGGGAAAGGCTGGCTGAAGTTTATGAAGGCACATCTGTTGTGCGTGAACATAACAAAAACACGCTCATACATGATTATGAACTGTTTAAAGCCAAGCCAAGTGAGACTATAGCTCAAACTTTCAATCGTTATAACATTCTGTTAAACGAGCTGAAGTCTCATGGGGTTGATAAGGACGATATGTCCAAAATGTGTAAGTTTATGGCAGCCTTACCTTCTAAATGGGCTACCATCATAACTTGCATGAGTACAGCTCCTACTCTGAAAGATTATACTCTTTCATCTCTCTATGGTATGTTCTTAAGCCATGAGAGAACCGTACTCAACAAATTTCAACCTCCAAAGGACTCTAAAGTGAGTTCTGCTGGATCTTCGACTGCTCTTGTCTCATTAAACAAGCGTAGCAGAATCGAATATCCACCATCAGATGATGAGGCTGACAACACTTCAACTGTTGGTTTGTTCAACATACCTGAAGTCAGCATTGAAGAAGTCGATGAAGATGAAGACAACGATGCCCTTATATCTGAGTTGGCCTTACTTGTTAAAAATAGAAAATTCTTCAAGAACAAGTCTGGCTCCTCAGCTAGAGGCTCAAGTAGCAGATCTATCTCGTCAACTGCTTCTTCTAGACCCTCTGGAAGTACACCTGACATCTCTGAGATAACTTGCTACAACTGCAATAAGAAGGGACACTATGCTAACCACTGCAAGCAGAAGAAAACTAGTTCATCATCTTCAACTGGTGAGTCCATTGAAGAAAAATACAAAAAGCTACAAGCTTTCACCAAAAAGATTCTAGAAGAAAAGAAGGCACTTGAAAGCAAGTCTGCTGACAAGGGTCTAGTAGCTGAGACTCATGATTGGGTTGACTCTGGTGACATCTCATCTGACGACGATGAACAAATGGCCACAATGTGTATGATGGCTCGTGCTGATGACGATGAATGCATTACAGCTGATGATGCTAGTACCTATAAATGGGTCAACATTGTTCACAAAAAGGTAACCTCTCTAATCTCCGCTGAGGCTACTAAAGCTAAAGAAATTGTTGACTCTATTATTTGTGACTTGCACTTCATTGATCAGCTGAAAGGTGAATGTTTGGATAAACATAATGCTATTCTATGTGAAAATGCATTTTTAAAAGAACGTTTAATTGACCACAAAACTTTAAAAGAAGAACTTTCTGAAACGAAATTTATTAACTCAGTTCTTCAACATGATCTAAGTGAAAAAGTTGAAGAACTTGAAGCAATTAAAAAGATTTGTGAATCATGGTCTCGTTCATCCAAATGTGTGAGTGAATGTGTTAACTCACAAATCCCTAGTCAAGTACAAGCTGTACTAGGAGGAGATTTCCTTGCTGCAGCCGTTGTACCTGACAGCAGTACAGATGATCTGTAATACTCGTCAGCTGATGCTTCTGTGCCAGCTGAAGAGTTGGTTTTTAATTCCTTTGTTAGGTCTACCAAAACCTATGCTACTGAGATGTCCTCAGAAGATCCTTCTGTGGCTACCGGTGAAGAGTCATCTACTGACTCCTCTGCCATGGTAGTCAGGACACCTACTGTAGTTATTGTTGAACCTAGAAAATTTGTCTCAGGTTCAACACCTGCTGCATCTTCTGCTAAATCTCAGCAGAAGACTAGAAGAACAGCAGGAAAGAAAACTGTTCTTACACCCTCCAAGGGTGAGCCAGTTGGAGTTCATACTCGAGCTGCAAAGAACAAAGGTAAGAGTGTGTCTAAAAACACTCCAAGTCCTTCTTCAGCCGTGTCTGTCAGACGGCTGAAAGGAAAGGTCAGCAAGCTGACATCACTCGTTCAAACTCTGACTATCTCTGATAATCTAGAAAATGAAAGGTATTTTGGGTCCAGTTCCCAATCCTACTGCCTCGCCCTCTACTCCACTGCAAAGAAACAGAAAATGTTATAAGTGTGGAGATCGTGGGCACATGGCAAGCGAGTGTGACAGCACATGCTTGAGACCTTCCCCAACTTCAGTATGTGAGCCTACTGAAAAGCCAACGTCTGTGAGTCCCAGCGGGAAGTCACAAGGACCCACCGAAGTGTGGGTTCCTAAAAAGAACTAACTTCTTTACCTTATGTGCAGGGTGATGAAAGCAAACATGTCTGGTACCTAGACAGTGGTTGCTCAAGACACATGACTGGTTACAAATCCCTGCTGGAAGAATTTGAAGTTTGTGATGGCCCCTCAGTGGTCTTTGGTGATAAAGGTAGAGGCTCAACTGAAGGATATGGAACCATTTCTAATGGGTCCATAAAAATCACAAGAGTTGGTTATGTAAATGGGCTGAAACACAATCTTATCAGCATAAGTCAACTTTGTGATGCAAAGTTCTCAGTGAACTTTAATGAATATAGAGGAACGGTGACAGATAAGAATGGAAAGGTAGTATTAGTTGCTCCCAGAACCAAGAATGTCTATACACTTGACATGAATCCTCAAAATCAAGAAGTCTGTCTATTCTCTCAATCTACTGAAGAGCTGAATTGGCTGTGGCACAAAAGGCTATCTCACCTGAACTTCAAAAATATATCGAAGCTGGCGCGAGGTCAGCTGGTGAATGGTCTGCCACAAATCAAATGTGAAAAGGATAAGCTTTGTTCTGCATGTGAACAAGGTAAACATCACAAAAGCTCCTTCAAATCAAAGCAATGTTTTTTCCATCGACAGCTGCCTTCACATGCTCCACATGGATCTCTTTGGTCCCATGAGCACTGAAAGTCTAGGTGGAAAGAAGTATACACTTGTTATCGTTGACGAATACTCACGATATACTTGGGTTATATTTTTACGCCACAAGAGTGATGCAGCTGATGAAATTATCAAGTTCATCAAAAGGATGGAACTTCTAAATGGGTCTAGAGTCAAGATGCTGAGATCAGACAACGGTACTGAATTCAGAAACAAGACTTTGGAAGACATCTGTTCAGATGTTGGGATCTCCCAAAACTTCTCAGCTGCTAGAACACCTCAACAGAATGGTGTTGCTGAAAGAAGGAACAGAACCCTTATAGAAGCTGCAAGAACAATGCTTGCTGAGTCAAACATGCCTAAGCAATTTTGGGCAGAGGCTGTTAACACAGCTTGTTTTACTCAGAATATGTCTCTCTATGTGAAGAGACACAAAAAGACTTATGAGATTTTTCCTCAAAGGAAACCTTTCATCGGTTTCTTTCACGTGTTTGGCTGTGTGTGTTTTGTGTTAAACACAAGAGATCAGCTGAGTAAATTTGACTCTAAAGCTGATGAAGCCATTTTCTTGGGATACTCCACTCTATCCAAAGCATATAGAGTTTTCAACAAAAGAAGACAAACATTGGAAGAGTCCATACATGTTACTTTTGAAGAACACTCAAAAGCTTTAAACCCCTCCTCTATTGACTCGTCTGATGCCTTTCAGAGATCAGCTGAATCATCTCCTGATGGTACAACTGAAGCATTCTCCGATGCTTTAAATCTCTTAGATGTTCCCGTAAATGAATCAGATGAGACATTCCATGATGCTCTTACATATCTTGTGGACATTGCAGCTGTTCGACAAGAGATTCCAAGAGTTAGAGCATCATCCAAGGCTACTTCTAAGCCAGCTCTTCATACTTCAATAAGATCAGTTCAAAATGAAGCAATTCATCCTGCTGAGCAGTCAGCCGCTCAACAAGGATCTAATTCTGCTGAATCTTCCTCTTCTACTGCTGCTCCTCAATCTAAGTGGACCTCATAACATCCAATTGAGTTAATCATTGGAGATCCACAGCATGGAGTAGTCACTAGAAGTAAAGCATCATGCAATCTTTGCTTATGGTCTTGCTTTCTAGCAACTGAAGAACCGAAAAATATTAAAGCTGTTTTAGAAGACTCAAGCTGGATTCAGGCGATGCAGGAAGAACTTAACCAATTCGAGGTCAACAAAGTATGGCAGCTGGTGCCTCCACCAGCTGGAAAGACCATAATTGGTACGAAATGGGTTTTTAGGAATAAAATGGATGAAGAAGGTGTGGTTATTCGCAACAAGGCTAGACTTGTTGCACAAGGATACAGACAAGAGGAAGGAATCGATTTCGATGAAACATTTGCTCCAGTGGCTAGGCTTGAGGCTATTAGAATATTTCTAGCCTATGCTGCTTACAAAGACTTCACAGTTTTTCAGATGGACGTGAAGAGTGCCTTCTTAAACGGAAAGTTGCAAGAGGAAGTGTATGTTAAACAACCACCAGGGTTTGAAAATCCTAAGTATTTAGACTATGTGATTAAACTGGATAAAGCGCTGTATGGATTGAAACAAGCTCCTCGTGCATGGTATGATACACTCTCCACATTCCTCCTAGCAAATGATTTCACCAGGGGAAAGATTGATAAAACCTTATTCATTCGCAAAATTAAAGGTGATATCATTCTTGTTCAAATTTATGTGGACGACATAATCTTTGGTGCTACTGATGAAAAACTTTGTAGACGTTTTTCTAAACTTATGTCTACAAAGTACGAGATGAGCATGATGGGTGAATTAACATATTTTCTTGGCTTACAAGTTAAGCAATCTAAAAATGGAATTTTTATAAATCAAGAAAAATATATCAAAGATCTATTAACGAAATTTGATATGAATTCATCATCATCCATGAAAACACCATTGGCTCCTCCAAACAATTTAGAAGCTGACATAACTGGTAAGTCAGTTGATGTCACATTCTATAGAGGAATCATTGGATCATTACTCTATCTCACCGCCAGCAGACCAGACATTATGTTTGCTACTTGCATGTGTGCTAGGTATCAAGCTGATCCTAGAGAATCTCACTTAATAGCCGCAAAAAGAATCTTGAGGTACCTTAAGGGTACTCCAAACCTAGGTCTTTGGTATGCCAAAGACTCCGGGTTTGATCTAATTGGCTATTCAGATTCAGACTTTGCAGGTTGCAAAATGGATAGAAAGAGCACCACTGGAGGATGTCAGCTGCTTGGTGGAAAGCTAGTCAGCTGGACAAGCAAGAAACAAAGCACTATTTCTACCTCCACGGTTGAAGCAGAATATGTTGCTGCTGGAAGCTGCTGTGCTCAAGTCCTTTGGATGAAGAATCAGCTTGTTGATTTCGATACGAACTTCTTCAAAGTTCCCATCTATTGTGATAACACGAGTGCTATTGCAATCCGCAACAATCCAGTTCTTCATTCCAGAACCAAACATATCGACATAAGATATCATTTCATTAGAGATCACATTGAACAAGGTGACGTGGAACTCCACTTCATTTCAACTGACATTCAGCTGGCTGATCTATTCACTAAGCCTTTAGATGAAAAACGATTCAACTTTTTGATCAACGAGCTAGGTATGTTGAATGCTTGAATCAACAGCTGAAGTACTATCAGTAGCTGATAAGATTCACCTTGTCACTTAGTACATTCAGCTGACTAAAATCTTTTGAATCTATCAGTCAGCTGAATAAAATCTCTTAAATGATAACTTATCAAGTTTTATAAGTTAAAACGTTTGGTTCTCCCAAAAAGGCATATTCCTACCCTGTCCACACGTTCTCTGTGGTAAATATTTCCACTCGAGTGGAAATATTTGGCATTTATGAGGGACAAGACCTCTGACACAGAAACGGCTCCACTACCCTGACAGAAACGGCTCCACTTTCTCACACTGTCACATCCAACCACCTTTGCACGATAACCAACGTGTGTATAGTTGGTTTGTAACTATCCAATTATGACCCGGTTTAAACTCGAACTTTACCCAAACCGACCCATAAAACCCCTATAAATACCCACCTCTCTTCCTCACTTTTCCCTCATCCTCCCACAATTCTTTCTCCAAAAATCCTCCATTTCTAAACCTTTATCTTTCTTCCCTCTCTCCTAAAAATGCCGAAGAAAGCCCCAAAGGTTTCTCTCACTAGGGCTGCTATTGAGTTCTATCAGAACTCAAACCTAGTAGGCAACTTTTCTCCACCGGATGATCTTGACGATATCTATCGACCGGTTGTGACGTTTGTGCGTCACTGCCCCATCCGTGGTGCCTTTACAAGAGTCACCAAGAGTATCACTGAACTCTTGCGTGATTTCTGGATGTCCGCATCCACTTCTGGAGACGACATCACTGCGCAAGTCGGAACTCATCAAATCACCATTTCTCTGGATGATTTCCGAGTTGCTTGCGGATTCGATTATCTGCAACCTGGTGAAGAATATCAGCAGACTAAATCTGCTGATGATGCTAAAGCGAGTCTAATCCGTATCACTGGATACAGATTAGAACACGAAGAAGACAGGGCGCCGATCTTCAAGAAGTCTCAGCTGACGAGACCCTGGGCCTATTTCTTTACCCACATCATTCAGGGTATATGAGGCAATTCCGGGTCTCTCAACCAGTGCAACTCCAACATGCAAGTCTTTGCTGAAGCCCTAGTCACTGGTCAGCGGATCGACTTTGGGAAGCTGGCGTACGAGGAGGTCAAGACGAAGCTGAAAAGCAAGGGAAATAACATTCCCTATCTTCGCTTTTTCACATTGTGCATTGCACATGTGATGGTTGAAAAGCTGGAGATCAGTTATGAAGACCTTCTAGGGGAATCTGTGATGGTCCGTTCCATTTCCAGCCTCATCTTCCAGAAGAAGGATGATGAGAAGGCATTTCCCCTCACCTCGTACATGCTGAAGATCGTAGATGATCGAGTCAGATCCAAAAGGGATCGAAAGAAGGGCGCAACATCGAAGAAATCTGCCCTCCAAGAAGGTACGTCCTTTTCTCATCTGAAGAGATTTCCATCAACTGATCGCACACAAACTGTTAATGGAAATACCACCACTTCCACTGGGATCTCTTTGCCCATTAATGTGGAAACTGTGGAAACGGGTGATATTCCACGTGGTGGGAAGAAGCGTGTGAAGCGATCTGCTCACCGCACTGAGTCTTCCTCTTCATTCTTTTTATCATCTTCTTCCACTACCAGCGCCCCTTTTTCTCCTCAGCTGAGGGGAAGAGGGTCTGCTACCTGTGGAGATGATGATGTTGATGATGATGTTGAGCTGGCGATCGCAGCATCATCAGGATTCAGCCGGAATCCGTTGGGCTCTCACTCGAGATCCCAATTGGAAGGATTACAGTCAGCGGCAGTATCAGCCTCTGAATGCAGTCCTTCTCATTTTCACTCTTACAGTGTTTTTCCAGGAACTCTACCAATACTTGGAGTTCCTGTCCAGACACTTCCGGCTGTCTCTTTTTCTTCCTTGCCTTTCATCCACTCTGCTGATTTCTCAACAAGTCAGAAGACTTCAAAACGGCAATTTCGTTCTTTAGGAGTTAGTGCCAGCTCCAACCTTCTGCGTAGCTCCTCGACCGATTCATTATCTGTCGTTGTAATAAGGGAACAAATTCCACAAGCAACCTCAGTCTCTCAACAGACTGCTGGTGAAGTTTTCGGCTCAACCCAAGCCACCCGAGTGTCAGCTGCACACACACCACCCCCAACTTCTTCATCACTTACTGAGTCATCAGCTGATGATAGATTGACTGGAAACCAAGTCAGTCTTGAAGCTGTTCTTTCTGTTTCCCACAACGTTACCAGCGTAAACCAGCTGGTGATCGAGGAAGCCACCACCGCCAATGAAGAGACAACTCTAGACCGAGTTGTTACTGAGGCAACCACCCAAGCTGCCATTGATCGCGAACGTATTCGCCAACTGAGCTGTGAGGCAGCTAACCCACCACCCAGAGGAACTCTTCCTGTAGTCTCCATAACGGTTTCGCCGATCGTTGAGACTGAAGCACCACATTCTCAAATTGCATTTCATATGTTGTTTGATTCTGCTGATATCCCCATTCAGCAGTACATCTTTTCAGATGATGAAGAGATGCAAGAATCTGGGCTTCAACCAGTTTTGACAACTGAAGTAGGCACTTCTGCTTTAACCCCAAAAGTTTCAGTTGGACCCAACCCACCCCCCATAGTTTCTGAGGATCCCATAGGAACTCTTCTTCCTACCTCGGGAACACCTTCTTACACAGCTGAGGTTACCCCTCAAGTGTCCCATGCTGAATCCAGCAAAGCTGGGGGAAGCATTCCCATCAGAGCCGCTGCTGCTCTGATGTCTAGTGTTGTTACATCCCAGATTCGACCTGGGATGGCCAAGCTGAGTAAGCAGATGGACACCCTTCGCAGGGATGTTCCAAAGAAGTTTGCTGCTACTGCTGAGAAACTCTCTTCCAGCATAACTTCTCTGCACACTGAGGTTCACACTCAGATTCCTCAGTTGGCTCTTCTTACTGAGCAGATTCATAGCACCTCCAAAGGGTTCTCCTCCCTCAAAGAATATCTTCAGAAAGAGGTGAACTCCATTCGTGAATCTGCCAGTGTCGAAAAAGACAAGCTTCTCTCCGAAGCTCGAGCCACAGAAGCTAAATTTGATCAACAGATGGATACCTTGACTTCCAAGGTGTCTCCTCTTCTTAGAGCTGTCGATCAACTGACCACTGCTCATAGTCACCTCTCTATGGCTATTGAGGGGTCTGCTTCTGCTGTGTCCACAAGGATGGACAAGTTGGAGACTGAAGTCAGCTCGTTGACTTCTCAAGTCGCTGGTCTCCAAGGCACCCTCGACCTCATTCTTGCCAAGCTTAATGAGGGTGCCGCCGCTGCTCGTCCTGCTTCAGCACCAGAGAGTACCCCTCTTCTTCGGGCACTCTCTGAGGGGGAGAAAGTGGCCACTTCAGCAGGTGAAATACATGGTGAACAAGAAAGTTCACAACTTATAATCACCTCTGCTGTTGGAGCCAATACTGAAGACGTTCCAGTAGGTGAAAGCTCAAGAAATCCACCTATCACCTCTGCTGGAACAATAGAAGAAGAAGCTGAAACCTCAACTGGTTATACTAAAATCGTCGATTCTTTTGAATCAGTTGAGGTCGCAAAAGTCCAAGCCCCGCAAATCCAAAACCCTCAGCCTATTTCACAGGAGATTCCTCATCCTGCTGAGGGGGAGCCTACATATGCTTTAGTTGAAAACCTCATTTTAAATGAAGTTGGAAACGCTGCTGATCTTGATACAGCAATAGCCCTTCAAAGGATAGCCCATGAAGAGCTGTATCAACAAGCTGAAGCACAAAGAGCTGAGAACATTAGGTTGTTCAAAAAGGTTCTTGATCAGCGTAGGCAGAAAGCAAAGATCACCAGCGTGAGGGCTCCCAAATTCGATCCCGGCTGCCCTAATGAAATTGTTATAACAAGGGCTGGGAATGCGGTGCTCCATGAAAAGTTTGCTCTGAACAAGATCAGCCTCATTCTCAACTATGATGAATGGAAAGAGGCTGAAGCAGCTGCCAGAACTGCGAGACCATCGCGGAATGTAACAGAACTGGTAGAAAGGATTCAAGTCGCAATCCACTCCTTCAAGATTCTATGCGATACAATTAGGAGACAAGCTCCTGAGTTGGCATATCGTATACCTCATGAATTGTGTGAATCTCAAGCTGTTATTGTCAGAGAAACTGCTGGTGAAAGCTCCTCAGCGAGAGGGGAGAAACGTAAGTCCGTTCTCCTTGAGCCTCTTGCTGACTCCAGATCACTGGATATTCGGTCGTCCATCATATTTGCAAAACGACCAAAACCCAATATCACAAAGCCATCCCCGAGGGAGTTAACTTTGTCCCTGGGCTGATCGTAAAAGAACCAATTTATGGCTTTTGCTATCTGGAGAAAAAGAAGCTGCCTTGCTTCCAGCGGGTAGATGAGTTGAACTTATGTGATGTGGATCAACTGATGCTCTATCACAAGGTGCTGAGTTCCTCTACTGAAGAGGGAAGAGAAATGAAGAAACTAATAAGCTCAGCCTTCAACTCACTATGTCACAATGTCCTAGGATCGGCTATATCCAAGGCATAGTTTTTTTTTTGATTTTCCTTGTACTTTAAATTTCCTTATCAATAGAAAATCAAAATTTTGTAATATACTTGTAAAAATTGTAAAAAGATAGACATATACAAAAGAACCCTAAGGGTCAAAGTACATAAGTATTCAGCTGACTCATTTCAGCTGAATCATTACAGGGTTACACTTATACGGCTATTCGATTGCATCAAATAGGGGGAGATTGTTAGTCCCAAGACTAAGTAAATAAGATTTGATGCTCGACAGCCAAGAAGAATAAACAACAGCTGAAGTATGTATCTCAGCTGAAACAAGTATATACAATAAACCTTCAGCTGAGTACGTACTTAGCTTTAGGATACAAGTCAAATCAGCAGCTATTAACGAGAGTTCATTCGAAGTCTATGGCCAAAGGACAAAGACAAGAAGAAGACTATTCAGCTGATTGTGGAATCAGCTGATAGTACCTGCTGCAGATGAAGACTTAAAGGAAATGTTCATTGACACCTTGAACATTTCCCTTTCCCGCTCAAAGAAGAAGAAAACGATGAAGATCTTCTATTTTGTAATAGAAGATAATGTCAGTACAACTTCATAGTTTGTCCCTCAAGCATGTAAAGAGAAAGTCAACAACTTCTGTACTTGTGTAGTACACCTTTCACTGTGCGTCAGAAAAGGTACCAGAAGAAGTGGACATAAAGTACACTCGGGACGATAACTTGTGCAATCGCATTTAATGATCCATGGCAAGTCTACATCGACGAATAATATGTTTACACGTCGTCAAACTTGTGGACTAAGGAACATGGATCCGTGGCTATAAATGCAGACGTAAATGCTTGCATTTACAAGAACACAACTTAGCCTTTAGAGCATCATAGAAATCATAAGCACAAGAACATTCTCTGAGAGTTAGTTATTGTCTAAGTATTAACTCCTCCATAGTTATTACTAAGGCATTAATATCAGCTGTTAGTATCAGCTGATATAACTCTCAGTGTTTATCTCTTCTAGTTTGAGCGGTCTAAAGTGTCAACTCAAGTATAGATTTTTAGGTAGTGTGTACTATCCATTTCCGCAAACTCTGTATTGTATTAAGCTGTTTTTAATAAAACTCTTAATCATTGAAACCATGTTGTTATTTACTTATCATATCTTTGTCACTCGGTCATAACGCAACACGGTTGTGTTGTTGGGATCCAACATATCATTTAATGAAAAAAAAAACTATCTAAGACTCATATTTCATTTAATTAAATTTTAACAATAAATTAAAAAATAATTAAAACTAAATATGACAAATAACAAAACTATTAAGTTATCTAAGTTTTTAAAACGTCAAAACATGTGATAATTTCATATATCCTCTCAAAACTTTCAAAATTTCATACATACTTAACCAAATATCTAAATCTAAATATCATATATGAAAATTTGAAAGCTTTGCGGAGGATATATGAAATTCTCACACACGAAAAATAATTGGATATTTTAAAGAAGAAAAATTAATAATTTATTCGGCTTAACTTGACTCCAAATGGCCAACATACCCGAAAACCATATAAGTGGGTATTTGGGGTTGCTTATCTCTCTACTATCTATAATGCATTTAGGACATTTCCTTAAATAGTCCCTTAAAAATTCAGCCAAATTCTTACTAAATATGGAATGTAGCACTTTTAGTTAAAAAAAACGCAAGAGGCAAGATTCGACCTCATGACCTTCCGTTACAATGTCCACAACCAAACCAGCAGATCTGGTCTTCAATTGGTTATCTTACCTAAACATTTGTTTATTAGAGAAATGTGTCGGGTATGTGGGCTTCAGCAACCAATAGAGTAATGGGCATCTGGGCTAGGGCACATGCCAATAGGGGTGTTCGTTTGGACGGTTTGGTTTTATCCGAACCAAATAGTTGAAACCAAATAAAGTCTGGTTTTTAAAAGTTCAAACCGAACCGTCCAAACTAATTCGAAAACCAAACCGATCCAAACCAAATAACAATTTGGTTGGTTTGGTTTTATCCGTTTGGTTTTTAAAAAAAAAATTCAAAATACTACAAAAGTATATAACATAAATAATATTAAGTTCGATATGTACAATTCCAAAATGATAAACTACTTTGTACATAAAAACAAATCTAATTCATAGTTCGTGACATTTACAATCATATATGCAAAAATCTTGACATCAACTTCATAAAAAACTCCAAAAAGATTGGTATATATATTACTATTTGGTTTTTTTGGGCAATCCGGTTTTCACAACGGAAACCAAATTCAATCCGAAAACCAAAATATTAATTTGGTTCAAGTCCAAACCGATCCAAAAAACCAAATAACCAATCCAAATAGTCCGATCCAAAATGTCCAATTGGACAATCCGGTTATATCCGAATAGTGAACACCCCTACATGCCAAAACTGATATGAGCTTCCTCGATTGAACCGATCCACCATTGAATATAGCGACGCCTCCTCGATTGCACCCATTCTTTCATTGCAGGCCTTTCAATTCCTTCTCCCATCTCCCAAGCCTCATCAATGAGCTTCTGCAAATGCCTCCTCGATTCCTCCAACAATGAGTATCCTTCTGGAAATGCCTCTTCGATTCCTTAAAACTTGCACAAATCTTCACCCTATATAGAGTACAACATATTGACGAGATTATTCAATGCTACTGTTCCATGTTTGAATCTCCAGCAAATGCCTCCGTCGAGCCCCCTCAACCACCACCTTCTTCTCTGGCCAATTTCACTACAGGTTGGTTACATTTCGATTTATCCATATATTTTTTCATGTGGTCTTGTTTTTTTTTGTTCTTGCCAACCGCTTAGGGTTTTACTTTGATGTGGTATTTTAATATTCTTAGTGATGTTGCACGGCTGTCAAGACGATGATTCTAACCATTGGTATTTAAAGTACTGGTATGCTTTTTTATAGTTTCTTGTAGTTTAAATTACATTCAAATGATAAAACGAGCACTATGTTGACTGGTTATAGTATGTTATGTATTAGATTTAATTAGAGAGTTTGATGCATTACTCTTCTCATAATTTGTATGTTTGTATGACCTTGTAGTTATGATGGTGTACTTGTGAACTCTCTTGCAGCAAAAGATGTTATTGTTCGTTGAATTTAAATTCTTGGAAAAATCTAAATTTTGTAATTTCTTAGTGATTGTTTTATTAGAAAACCACAAGTGTTGCTGATACAGAGGAGGCTTTCGTGCAGCGTGCTTTTTATATGAAGCTTTCATGTAGACAATTACCGAAACAATGAATTTATGGCTCCATATTTTTTATACTAATCAAGGTGGCGCCCTGAGATTTTAGTTGATGGGTTTTTGGGTTTTTATACTAATCAAGTAATCAGGTTGCTGATTTTTTTTTATATGTAAAGTTGATGGTGAATATTGGGAATGGGTTTCTCAAGATGGGCTTTAACTTATTTACGAGTGGTTAATTTTAACAAAAAATTAAAAATAAGGTTAGAATTTGCGTTTGTTGTTAGGTTTTGTGTTGGAGTCATGTTTAAGTTGGGTTTTGTTTAAGCCTTACTTGAGATTTATGCTAATAAATCATTGAATGTGGGTTCTATGTATGGATCCTGGAGGCAATTAAACGAAGAACCAAAAAGCATATAACCAAAACAAACACAACTAGCAACAATTGGCACAGGAGCCCAAGAGCTGCTGCAGAAGGTGGACCACGGGAAAGTCTACCACCACTAATGGTTTCGACCACAATACCAAGGTACATATGCATAATGGTTCAAATTATTGGTTACAATTGGATATCCATATCAATACTTGTATCTAAATCTATGTGAGTTCTATATTTTGATTCTTTATTCGAGTTTAATATTTTGACTCTTATTTGAATTTATTATGATGACTCTATGGTGTTTGTTTCTTGCAGAAGGCCAAGTTTAGGGCCTATTAGATTAAGTCCATTAGCATTGCAGGAAAAATGTTACTTGATTTTGTTTATGTTTTGATTGTTGTGTATGTATGGAAGAATTAGTATTACATTATAATGTAATTGCTTAATTTACTGATAAAGTTAATAGACGAAAACCTAGGAAAATTCAATGAAGTTTAATTGTACTACATAGCACTTCATTAACCATTTGAAACCTTGTATGTATAATGGAGACAAAAAAGTTGATTATTGTCTTGAGAAATTCAGTATATATTTCTATTTTTACGATACATAGAATTTTCTAAATTAGCAAGTGTTAATTTTCAACGACCAAATTTGTTATTTCTGAACATGGTGTTTTTACAAAAATATGTACAATGTATGACTTGAATTTGTGACCTATGGGTTAGAAAACATTGCCCTAACTACTATCAAGCATCACTACCATTTGCACCTATCACCTCTTGCACCTATCACCTCTAGCTGCCATCACTCCAATCACCACCACCAACCAATTTGTAGCCGCAAAATACACTCACATGGTACCCGCCGCCGCATTGCGCGGGTACCATGCTAGTAATAGATTATGCGTCTTGAAAATAGATAATCAGTGGTTACAAAACGTGATTATGAATTATAGTGTTTGGATTTGATTATACGGTTTGAAATCGCAATAATTAGTTTTTTTAGTGTTTGCCAAATCTAATTATTTGTTTAGTTTATATGTAAAATGACTAAAATAGACATTCTTTATATTTATTGAATAATTTGATATTGACATATAAAATATGGTTTAATAAAAATAAACTGATAATGCAAATAAAACAATCCATGTAAATTACAGAGCTGATTTGAGAAATAAACCTATAATTAAGTTCTTCATACTGAAATAATTTAGGAATAAAGTAGACGATTATACAGCGAAAAGCAAACAAACGAAAAGCAAATTGCAAACAAATGATTTTTTCCCCTATCAATAGACTTCCCATGAGAGAGAGCAAAAAGGAAAAGTGATGATAGATCTCTGAATTGCTTATTGTGAGAGGAAGTGTATTCTGTGGAGAATAAGGGTAAATTGGGTATTATTTATTTGATTGTATTATTTAGAATCACGTTTGCAAAAAGCACCCATTTGCGTGTTTTTTGAAAACCACGTTTTGAGGATGTTAAAACGCAAATAATTACTTATTTTGGTTTCTTATCCTAACAATACAAAACTGATTATTACATATCGAAAACGCAATAAGCAGATAATTTACTTGAAAACGCAATCCCAAACACCCCCTAAGTTTAGCCATTTAGCCTGAACATGACTTAGCTCGATCAGGTTGTACAAGTTTCGAGTACTTTTAATACCTCGAAACTATGTAACTTGAAATTATAAGGATAAAATCAATACTTATTCTTAAAATCTATTTATTTATATATACCAAGAGCATAAGGTATGGCACACAAAAGTGTCGTTAAAAAGCATTTGGCGGTGCCAAATCATACCACACCCGTCGCCAAACAATACACATTTTTATTATGATAAAAAATTAAATTTTAAAATTTAAATATTAAATTTTAAAGTTTCTAAAATAACATCTTACTAACTAAACATTACAGTTACAAGCATCACATACGAGTTAATAATCTAATTTAAAAATAACCTAAAAAATAAATTTATAATAATTCTTTTAAACTAGAAATTTAAACTTATAACTTATAATTTTACCAATATCATTAGGGATAAATTTATAACTAATCACTAGCATTACGATAGGTCAAATTTCGCATCTCTAAAGCCCAAGTCTACATGGATAACACAGCACAGCCCATAAAACACAAACAATCCCCTGTCTAAAACCCTAAAATACAAAACCCTAGTCAGATTCCTATAAATCAACACACTATCTGTAACCACTTCCATCATTCGTTCATTCTCTAATCGCCGTATTTCATATCTTGCACAGTAAGATTACGTATCACGTTTAATTTTTGCTTTACTGCGTTTTTAGTTTTCGAAATTCCTGTTTATATCTCTTTTGTGCGTTGATGAAGCAATTTTGTGGACTAGAGTTTCTGATCTTGGGCTCTTCTTCCCATTCAGTTTGACGACAAACCCTTGGCTGTCTGAGCACAAAATAATCAACCTTTTTTCACTTTAATCTTAGATCTAAACTGTTTTTAGCTGATTTCGTTAAAATTGGATAAAATTTGAGCATAACCAATCTGTGAATTTCACAAATTAATTTTCGATCTAGGATTACCATTTTAATTTTGGAGCTTATGATGATAATATATAATTATCTTAGCGGATTTCAGTGAGATTGAATCAATGATCTGATTGTTACACACACTGAGGCTCTTAATTTGTTATTTGATTTTATTAATTAAATTTGTGATGGAATGATGAATTGCAGTGATGAGGCGAAACACCTTAGGATGTGTTAGGGCAGTGGACAAGTCAATTAATATTGATTTGCCGTGATCCCAAATTAAACGACTTCTCCTTCCACTGAGCTTTTGTATCATTCCCTTTTCAGTTTTAATTGACTAATCTTGGAGATTTAATTTATTAATCTTAAGTTTGTGACTTTTTTTCAAGGCGTCCGTTTACCAATTCTGGAGGATTAATACAGTTCCTCACGGTGTAATGGCTTGGACGCCAAATTAATATTTGTGGCCATTCTGATAAATGGTTTTTCAATGCCACTTTATCCGGGAAACTCCTCATACATTTAATTATACTAGCGGTTACCCGCGTAATGCGGCGGCGGGTACCATGTGGCTTTAATTGGCGGCAACCATTTGGTGGATTGTAGCGACGATATTTGGCGAAAGCTGGTGGCGGACGTTGCTAATTTAAACCCTCTTAGATGTGTAAAGATAATATTGTGTCAGATAAGGAACATATGGTGTACTATCTTAGTTGGTTAGAGCATTGTGTTAATAACATATTAAGATCTGATAATGTACAAATTCTTAATGCATTTATAGGAGAAAATACAAAATTTGTATTGTGGATTAATCGGGTGAAAATTTACATAGGAGAAAATATCTACATGACAAACAAAGTGTAAGAATCACATGCATAAAATATTTGTACATTTATTGATGGAGTAATGTTCCTAAAATTCAGGGGGCGATTTTTACCTTATTCTTGCCTTCTTATTGACAGCCCTAAGGGCTGTCATTATCATTTTCCATATTTATTTAGCAAAATAAGAAAAGTAGACTGAAGTCATCTGACTACATAATGGACCCAAATGTGTTCTCCGCTGCCATCATCATCTCCATCTTCTCATCGTAAACATTATTGCTCATATAAACATCAACAATTATGTGTCAATTGGGTCTAATTTAAAAGTCTTCAACATACTTGTTACATAGATTTTACCTTAAACTGGTCTAAAGAGTCAAATCTGTCAATTATTCAAACTCGTCTATCGGGTACGATTCAACAGTTAACATATGAATTACGTAGATATTACCAAAAATGGCTCTAATCGGTCAAATGTATCAAATTAGTCAAATAGGCTGAAAATGAAAAGATGCTAATTTAATACATAAACAGATCAAAAAGGTTAAACGGTGCAATGTTAGTTTAATAACAGAGCTCCAAAAAGTTACTCAGTATATATTTAAGTTAAGCAATTCCAATATGCTTACTAAAAACAGTAAATATAACCCGAAAATAAGCATACATCACTTTTAATGATTCAGAACTGTTATAGAAAACAAAGTTTACCCGTACCCTTTCAACTCATCCCTATTAACTATACACAAAAAAAAAAAAAAACAAATTACATTAGTTGCCCATAGAAACAAGTAAAAAACATACAAATACTAATGAAGTGTCTTTAAAGATGATAATATATCAATAATTGAATTTGTTTTTACTACCATGCTAGCTAAAGTAAAAATTTGTAGACAATCTTGAACAAGTGATCTTTGTACCTCAAGTGACATCCCAATAAAAGTGAAAATTTAATAGACTACAATAATCATTGTGAGAACTACCATTATACCCTCTAATTACAAAAATAGACAATAATGAAATGACAACCAAACCACCAGATGCACCATATATTATTCTTCCTAACAAATTATCATTTCTTGTAAAATACATTAATATTACTTTGGCAGCTGCCTAAAAAATCAGATAAAATACATTAATATTACTAAAATCTGGCCGGTTATAAATATTTAAAAAAGCTAAAGAAACAAACCATAATATGTGATTGAGCAAATTATAAAAATTACCTTTACGGCTGCAAAAAGTCTTTTATGTGCGAAAATCTGTAGTTGGGTAATACCTTTTATCACTTTGTTAAATTTTTGAATAAATTGCTAAAAATAAAATAAAATTAATTGACCTATGCGTGTGGAGACAGTATTCAATGCGCCAAGGAATCCATGTCATCTTCCTCTGTTACTATTGCCTACAACAAGTTTTAATGTATGGATATAAAAAGGTATGATCATTACCTCTTTCTTAATATAATTTGTGAAACTTTAATTCCCATTCCATAAGTTGCCATTTCAATCAGATCACCAAATAATAAAAAAAACACAAGAATGACAACAAAAATTAATCATGAACAAAATTTAGGGTGCTTGTAATTGGTAGTTTAATCAATCTCAATTATATATGACCTAAAGAACTGGAATTAGGTTTTTAGCTGCTGCAAAAAACTAATAACTTCCTATCTAAGGGTTTTTAGCGACTGCGAACCCTTTCGATTTGCTCGGAGATGACGATAACGATGACCCTTCACAGCTTGTGCAGAAGATTGCTTCTACAATGGTGAAAAGAGATTAAGTCGCTCCTCCCGCGGGTAAAGCGGCGGTTACACCAGTGGCTAAGCAAAGAAAATATATTGTAAGATGAAGTCGTTAGAACGATCAAAGTGATTAGGATTGGTGGAAGAAAAAGATAATACCTTCAAATTAAGCAATCGTCAATGTGAAAGATTGTTTAAGATCACAGTTGCTATTTCCAAGGTCGTCGTTCCAACTTCCAATTTTTAAAACAGCCGTTTACATGACCAATAGAAACTCAAGGGATGTACTGGTTCATTGGGCGGTGGCTTTTGGGATGGTTCACTTTTTTTGGACGAAATGTCCCCTGATTCCTGTCAAAATTACAGAGACAGATTTATGGCATTTACTATACTACAAATTTGAGGATAGTAAAAATAAAAGTAAATAAAATAAAACCTTGGTTGCTGCAGGGCTAAAGACTTTATTAGGTTTGAATTATAGCCCCTGCATTTTTATTCTTTCTTGTTTAAAGTAATATAAATCATTAAATCTAAACTTTAATACCAACAAAAGTGTATACCGTATCTTAAAAGAGTGAATACGTCAAAATTCTTATAAATAATTGTATCATTCATCATAGAGTCAATATGTCAAAATTCTAAACACAAAAAGCAATATGGATATTACCTTAAAAATATCATCAAGTTTTGCAGTTGGGCATAGTGCTTAACCTTCATAAAAGCCTCTCTTTTAAATCATGCATCAAGAAACCCTTTAAAATCCTGCATCAACATTTAATGTGATTATTTTAAAAAAAAGGTCAAGAACAAATCCAGAAAATTACCTCATGCAATTTTTTATATTATGGTGTATATTGAAGATTGTTATCAAAATTACCTCATGTAATATGCTCACGTCTTCCTTGTTTTCAATCTCAGCACATTGTTTGAAGCTATGATATTAAATATCATATGCTAATTAACATTATCACCATCATTCACTACATTTGCATACTCATTTGGAGTATTAAACAAAATTTTCAACATTCCAAATTCTGCGTTGAAGTTCATCTCAGACAAATGTGCCCGAATTGTTGATAAAAATATTCACAAAAAGAAGAAAAGGTAGATTTTTATTCAAAATAACTTGAAAATGACATTGGGTGGAGGCAACGTGATAAAGAACATGTCTACAGAGATTACATGACTATCCTCCTTGATTCTGAGATTTTGCCGTGCTAGATTCAACAAGTAAAAGATCAGATTTATTAATCAAGTAGCAGAACTTAAAAGAGAGAAGCATCGAAGAGATTGTTCAAAAGCGTACTTCATTTAAATTTCCAAACATGAGACACTTTGGAGAAATCCACAACTTTAAACACACGACAAATCAAAAAAAAAAAAAAAAAAAACCAATAAACACACAACAAAATAAATTCACGACTTGGGATAAATTCATGTTTAAGAACATAAAAAAATAAACACATAACTTAAATACTCAATAAACACACAACAAATAAAAAAATTTGAAAACTTAAAAACCCAGGTTATTGAATTTCTGATTTAACATGATGTGTAAAAGCCACGGTCGAGATTGAAAAAGAGTAAATGCAATAATTGTAGATGAAAATTTAAATTGAACTTGCAATTGAATAAAAAAGCGTATGTAATGGTTACCTGGATTAATTAGGTCGAAGCACCATGTGAAATTGTAGAAACCATGTGTTTATTTATAGTCGTATGCACAAGGATAATCATCGTTGTTCAAGAATCGAGATGGAAATGAAGAGACGGAAATGAATCGTCCTGTGAACGAACAGACGGTTGAGCAGGCGGAGGTTTTTGAGCAGACTAAACTTTAAAGGGGATGGGTCACGAAAGTAAAGCGGATGGGCTAAAGGGTTTAAGCAGATGGGCCGCAGTTTCCATAAAATCAAATGGGCTTTGCCCGCGTTTTTACAGACTATAGAATTAATGTTTGGAAGAAGATCCTAACAGCAATCTTGTCCTAGTGGTTGAGCTGTTTGTCTAAGAAGCAGTAGGTGGCGGATTCGAAACCTGGCTGGTGCTTTTTTTTTCCAAGATAATTCTAATTCCATAATTAGCAAGTGTGTTGGCTGAATTTTAAGCCTTGCTAATTATGGAAGGGGTAAACTCTTTATAATATAGTAGAGATAATATAAATGTTCTAAGCTTTTAGTAATAAATGGTTAAATTTGTATTTTTATTTACTTACTGCATAATCTGTGACAGCCTCCGGTAAACCGTGTTTGGCCGCCTGTAGTTAGCTGTGAATTGTTTTGGCTCTTTCAGTCAACAAAATTGGGTTTGATGGATTAATTGGTGTCTATTAGGTTTGATAATAGCGATATGTTTAATAAATTGATTCAGTTAAGTTGAGCTCCCAAACCGGCACACAACCTTCAAAAATATGTTAAGGGATTGGGTCGTGTTAGGGTAGAATATTTTGACACTATTTCCAAATGGTTTAGTATATGAACTTACCATCTAGGGCTGAGTGTGGTCCTGAAGTTGGACCCAAGATGACAATTGTTTGTTCGTTTTATTTTTTGGTTTGTTTTTTTGCTCAAATTCATACCCTTATCCGTACTGAACAGGACGAGGATGAAACTGCACTGAAATTCAAAATCATGATTTTTCATATCTAAAGTCATATTTTGTGGTATTTTATTCCGGTTTTGGTCGTTTTTTCTCAATTCCTGCTTGTATCTATTTTGTCCGTTGATGAAGCAATTTTGTGGACTAGAGTTTCTGATTGTGGGCTCTTCTTCCCATTCAGTTTGACGACAAACCCTTGGCTGTCTGAGCGCAAAATTATCATCAAATTTCCTCATTTATTTATGTTCTGTAAAATAGTTTTTGTTTGATGGTATGTATGTTATTTTTGAGCTTATGATGCTAATATAAAAGTATCTTAGGGATTTCAGTGAAATTTGTAAATACCAGTGTTTTAAGAACCGGGTTGAACCGGCCGGTCCGACCAGTTCAACCGGAATTTTGATCAGGCACCGGTCCAACTCAAGCGGCCCAACCGTGTAAAACCTTACCGGTCAAACTCGGCCGGTTTGGTCAACAAAAAGGTTCAACTGGCGAACCGGACTCTTGGACCAATAAGCCTTTTAACAAGTATTCCTCATTATCTAGCTTTATAGTCGATATAAGGGAAACCAAGAAAGATCCTTGGATCAATGTGGGATACATGTTATAGGTGGAAATGGACAAGCTGATGCTTGTATTTTATAGCGGAAGGGATTTAGTTAGATAAGATGTGGGACTTATTGTAAGGAAACCTGCAACATCCTTCGACATTGTTCAAAACATATATTCATGATAAATATGCACGTTCGTATATTTATATAGTGTTTCAGTTTTGGAACATTTACCTTTCGAATCTGTAAGTTTTAGGCTAAGCTTTTCAAAAGGGCTTATTGACTTATTGGCTTTTTAAAAAGCTAAAAAGTCAATAAACTCTTTCAAAAAGCTTAGCCAAACATGCCCTTAGTACTAAAACTTCAATTTTTATAAATCTTTAACAAGAAATTGATAGATTATTTTATTTCAAATTTATCATAGTTGTTTTGTAACTTATATACACCTTATATTGTTAACTTATCACAGATATACTTAATAATACTATAGTCTGGTTCAACCGGCCGGTTCGACCATTTTAAGTCGCCGTCTGGTCCGATTCAAAATCCAGGTTTTAAAACATTAGTAAATACTGTAAATCGATGATCTCGATGATCTGATTTATGATTTCACTTTATTAAAGTAGATAGTTATGGGTATGAATCCTATTATCTCTATCTCTACTATCTATAATGTATTTAGGACCTTTCTTTAAATAGTGGGCTGAAAATTCAGTTAAATTCTTGCTATTTTTGGAATTTAATCTTTTTGTTAAAAAAGTAGGCAAATTGAATTTCGAACGAGGGACCTTCAGAATAAACAACACCACCCAAACCGGCTGATCTAACATTCACTTGTATCCTTACTCTTAAACAAAACCATTTAAACTGCTAATGATTTGCCTGTTCACAATTGAGTGGGCTTCGGCCTACCAAAACTATTAAGTGCCTTTCGGTCCATTGTTTGAAACAATTTATGTGGCTTTAATCTTCGGCCCAGTAATCGATTGCTTTATCCGGCTTTTCACATGCCGATTTATGCGATTCATTATGCCCATGGCCTCCTCGATTCATGCAATTAGCCAGTCATCTTCATCCGGCTCCTCGATTCATGCTTTTTCACGCCTCTGCCCACGATTGTCATTCCATTCAAACGCAGATGCTTTTCATGCATCGCTACACAGTTGTACAAGGACCCCTTTATTTCTTAAATCCGCCCATGCAAATTGGTAATCGAAAAGGGCAATCCGCCTAAATTATCTGTATACACCTCTACTTGTACATGGATTATGTTTAGATATGTATTAAGTCGCTCTGATTTCAAGGGTTTTAAGTTCATCGATTCAAGTTTTGATAAATGAGTGTTATCTAATTGTTTCCATGTTTTGTAATTTTACAGGTCCAATGACATCTTTAGAGGTAAAATTGTTCATATCTCACAGGACTTGTTACAATTTAGGTGATCGAAGTTGAAGTTTTACTTGAATATTCACTTTTTCTTCATAAAACACACCGGGAGCGAGTTTTAGATCTTTATATATTTGATTTTACCAATTTATTTATGCTTTTTAGGATGTTATTTTGCATTTCCTATCATCTTAGTAATAACCTTAAATTTGTATAGCTTTTTACTCTTTGGAATCTAGGTTATCGGTGATCAAGGAAAAATGGTTACTTTAAGCAAATTTGGGATGGGAGAAGTTGCTAGGACTGGAAGGTAGTTAATCAATAATCACTGATTTTTTTCTAATTATTCATTCATTTCTCTTTATGAATTTTGTTATTTTTTTCTTTTAGAATGCATTGAGAAGGAAAAAATCAGTGAAGATGCTCCCATTTTGGCAATTTTCAGCAGCTTCATATCTTGATCTTGAAGATATTAACACAAGATCACCACTTCAGGACAAAAAGAGAATATAATATCGGAAAACTGATACCTCTGTTGCGGTAATTTAAAAAAATTAGAATCATGCTTTACCTGTTATGGTCAGCTCAGTTAAAAAGGAAATGGGTCAAATGGGTCAAAGGTAACCCAAAGTATATTCATATGTTACAACTTCTTGAATCATTTACTTTTTTTATAATGAGATTCAAAATGACATCTAATGCGAATTATGGTTCTTACTTAAGCATTACTAAAACATCATGATAAAGAAGTAAAGCTTCTTGTTGCAACATGTACATGTTAAATAACTAGAGTAACTGCTCTTGAAGACCCATATGATGATGTATAATTTTGCTATATAGAAGTAAACATTTATGGAGTTTGCGATATTGGTGGTATCTCTAACTTTTCGTGGACATTTTTTTACGCTTCAGTTTTACTTGCATAAATCATAATTATATCTTGAACTTAATTTGTTTCAGCATAGACATTATAATTAATTGTTGTATGTTAGTAATTTCTTAATATATTTTTGCTTGACTATGATAGATGTATCTGGTATTAAGAGACTCAGAATAACAGAACAATTGTTGATGAACAAACCAGCCCGTTGGTTTGTCAATCTGGCTCGAGCAGTCATGATGATGACCGCCGCCGGTAGAACCCGTACTCATCATCTTCTGAACACCGAAAAGATTGCCATTATTGAAGTTGGAAGTAAATTGTTGATTTTTTAGTGGGCAGAAAAGAAAATCATGTAGTGTACATGACGTAGTGAATTATGAGATCAGTTAATTAGCAAATATGCTCCTGCTTTTGTTAGTTTATAGACTCAGTGCCATTAGCTTTTATATATTATTGGATTTACATCATCTTTGGTGTTGTACTTTATACCCGTTTCATCCTGTTTTTTAATACGTTGTAATTTAAATGTTTGCAGAACGTTCCTTGGATTGTTATATCATGTACTCTAATTACTATTAGTAAGGGTTTGTTACTTGAGCGCTCTTACTAATCTTGTTAATTCTTAACCCATATTATTTTAGTGATCATTGTTATTCGCATTAACCATAACTGTGCACCATCACCCTTCACCATAACTACTGCCCGTCACCCACCTTTATTATCGCCACATGGTACTCACCGCCGCATTGCGCGTGTACCATGCTAGTTTTATCAAATAAGAAAAGTTTTCAAAGTGTGTTACTTATTTTGATACACCTCCAAAAATGGAAAGTATGTCATTTATTTTAAAACAAACGAAGTAATAAATATATATAAATTTATTTATGCTTTCACTTTATCTTTGTTAAAATATTATTGTCTTTGTCTCACGTAAAAGTAGCAATTTCTTAAATTTTTGTCCCATAAAAAAGTTTTTTTTTCTTCATATTAGTGAGGTTTACTTAATATAATAATCTAATTACAATTGACTCTATCATAACTATCCATCAACTATCTTTCTTTCTACAAACTATCTCTATATTTTAATCAAAATTATTATCAATAACCCCACCAATATCTATTTCCTTAATACTTATGCCCAAGAGAAATGAGTATTTTTTTTTTTATTTTTTTTTTGCAACAGAGGGAATGATAAATAATTAGACCACTCTCAACCATTACACAAACTGATACCATCAGTTTTTGCCAAATCTGCGACACATCAGCTCTCTCTCCAACCGTCATTAAATTGATGTACCCATGCCAACAATACATCTTCCTTTAAATGTTTTGGGACCCACCATTATAAAATACACATACACAAAATACCCCTTTGGCCCCACCTACCCAAACACACGCATCTCTTTCTCTCGTCTCCACACATGCGGAATCAAAAGTGGCGAAACCACTGGCGGGGGCGTGGCAATGGTTTAATCCCGCCACTTTGAAGGATGAAGCTCACTGGCGAATCATTGGATGTGCTCTTACAATAAATATTAACCCCTCCGTCCCAAATTAGTTGTCAACTAGACAAAAGGCACACAGTTTTAAGAAAATGCAATTATTACACTGTACACCAATAAAATCTCATACTTACCCACTTATAATTCATATGATTGGTTGTAGTTTGAAATTGACATTTATTTTAGGACAAACAAAAATAGTAAGATGGATAATAAAAATAGGACGAAGGGAGTAATAAAAGTTAACCCGTAGTTATTCCATTTCTATCTCCTAGGAATAGTTATATTAATAACAGCTATAACAAATAATACTAAAATATGAGAAACTCATTAACTGTATTTCCTTAGATTCTATAAACCCCAATTTAATCCATTTTTTTCATCGGTTATAAGTTGCAAACAATACCAAGAAACAAAAAACTATTAACTGGTTTCTAAACGTTACTAATAACATTACGAATCTTAGAAAAAACATGAAAGATATAGAGAAAGAAAACATATTAGAAAAACGTTAAATTTTAATCTATCCAACTAAGAGTACAAGATATGATGATAAGTTAAACTTAAAGTTTAAAACATTTTTGTCTTAATTCAAATACCTTTCTCAAAATTATGCTCCATAATTTAATATTTATATAATATCTTTTTTTGGACCCACAGAAAATACTCAAAATCAATCATAATTCACAAAAAAAAGAGAGGAAAAAACCTCCAAATATTTTCGGCGGGCACTAATGTCTTGACGAAAAGCCTTTTGGCGAAACATGGTATACCATTTGGCGATAGCAAAGCCTCTTTAGTGGAGCTTTGGCATGCTCCAAACCGAGACCTCCAAAGATATGTGAGCCAAGAAATCTCCATCATATGTTTTTCATGAGTTCAAATTAAGTTGTTTATAAATTAAAGTAGATTATAAATCATTAGAAAAATACGAAACTACTATAGGTTTGAGTAGCTACCTAATCATTTGGTGCGAAATTGAATTATTTAAAACAAGCAAGATAGGGAAGTTGTTGCCTCGGGGTGCTAAAAATGACCAAAGAAGCCCATAACTCATCCTATGACAATAATTTCACCAATCCCAAGAAAACTTCTCATCCTGTAATTCGGCACTTTCTGACCTCAGTCCATCAATCAGTTATTATCTACGGAGGTGAAGATGATTTCTCTTTCAAGTATGAAGGTTGAGATTATTAATTTAATATTGTTATTTTTAGTTTATTTGTCTCTATTTGTATGATGTAAATGTATCTAACGAGCATATAGTGGCAACCTTTCACTGCGGCCTTATGTTTTCCATGCATATTGTCGCAGGAAATACATAAAAGGAAAATACTTGGTTTTATAAAAGGAATATACTATGAGGTGTTTTTATCAAAACTAATATCCGAACTAAAAACCTGAAATTTGAATACCATTTGTTTTATCAAAACTAATTTTCTCTTCTTTCTAAAAAATAGTTAATCATCAAAATCTTTTAATAATATAAGAATATATTTTTACAACTTTTGAAGATATATAAATAGCAGGGCGGGATGGTTTTTTCAGTTTGGTTCTTCTTATGCACCTGAAAACCGCCCCAAACATTCGATTTTTTCAAAAATCAAAAGTTCTCATGATTCACATCGATTTTTCAAATGATTTGGTTTGTTCAATGCGATTTTTTCATATTCAATTCGTTTTTCGATTTTTGTGCTAACCCTAGTGCCCGCCATAGCAACTTGTGAGTTAGACACATATATAAATATTAGATGGTAACTTTCTAAATAGTTATTATTATTATTGTTTACCAAATTATATAAATGACCAGTTGAATTCGTAAAAATTAACAGTTTAGGTAAAACGTTTGTTTTAAAACATCTGGTGATAATTTAGCGGCAAGAACGTCCGAAATGATCATATAAATGCTACGAGTTTGATCCTTGCCTTACGTAAACTTTTTTCAGATTACCAAAGAAAGCTTTCGAAATGTCATGAAAATGATTAGACAGCCATTTATAAATGAGAACATCTTTTTAATATTTTTTTACTTATATTAAATTTGTTTATGATTTGTGTAATACATAATTATTTCCAAAAGAAGATAAATTACATTATGATGTTTTTGTTTTGAATTGAAATAAATTTAGTAATTAGATATGGTGTTAATAGAAAATAATCCTCAAAACGAATTAAATTATAATTGCCGTTCAAAAAATAAAAAGATAATAATTATTATTATAAACTGATTAATAAAACAAATTATAATTGATTGATAAATGAGGGGTAAGTTGGTAATCTCAAATTATTAACTTTTAAACGTGACGATCTAAATTTGAATATGTTAGTGGATATATCATGTGATTGGTTAAATAAATAATGAATCTAAAACTACTTTTAGATTATTACTATATTATTTATAAATCATAACAATATTTAATTTAGAATAATTGTATATAATCCTATCATTTGTAACTACTCATATATCTACTCATTAGATGAATACATGTGTCAAAATTAATGGATAATATTAAGAGGAAAAATTTGTAAATCACACATATTATCATATCAAATAGATATGATTACGAGTAGAACTAAATAATAGGATTATATATATTTTTCATTTACAAATACTGTTAGATAACATTAAAATAATGATAATGACTTCGAAATGACATCTTATAGGTTACATTGACTTATGTCACATGTTCAAACCTAACATGTATTATCAAGTTTCAGAAACCGATTTATATGACAAGAATGCTTTGTATGGGTTTTATAAAGACATTGAAACAAGCATATGACATATCATGGTTGTCAAAAGGATAATAACGTGTAGAGAGTATCATGTCTTATCCTATTTAAAAAAGAAAGAAAAAACTCGATTACCTTATTTAATACTTCAAAATAATAGTATCAATTTTGAACATTTGTACACTAATAAATATTGGAGACAATAAGATGACGATGAAGAAATTATGTATTTTTGTAAGAGATAAAATCGCCAATTATTTTTGGCATGGCTTTGCTCTTGATTGTTATCATCATCCACATCCTATTTTTATTCACGTCTCCCAAGGTATACCGAATTTAGATCTTTGTTAAATGTATTTCTCTTTAAAATAATTTTAACATCAATCACGAAATTACCCTCCTCCATTTCAGTAACCGTTTTAAAACATAACCGGTAGATCGAACAAAAACTTACAATTTTAGAAAGTCAATCTTAATCTTTTACTTATAAGAAAAATAAGTATGAGGCCCGTGGGAATGTATGGGGTTGAGACCATGCAAAATGCTTTCACAGCGTTGGGGTGGCGTTGTTCCACGCGGTATGCATGTCACGTCTGCTTAGCCATACGAGCAGCTTAAGAGAGAGATCATAAATTTATATATGTCTCGATCGATGATCATAAGGGTTGTAAGGCCCTGCTTGGTGGATAATTTCTATGTGGAAATAATTTGATAAAATAAAACTAGTGGAAAATTTGTACATGACTTCCCTCAAAATTTTATAAAAACCCCGGTTAACTTTGGTACTAGATTCGTCACTGATTAGAGGGTTGTAAACTACGTGGCATGCATGACGATTCATTCAGTCCAACAAGTCGACACATCCTAACTTAGGAAACAGACTATTACAAATGTCACAACGACGTGATAACACGTGGCTCAAGAAATCGATCCATGGACGAATTGCAGCTTCTCCGCATTTTCTTTCTTAAGTTATCGAAATTAGTGGCAGATAGATTTCTATATTCAGTTTTTGTCACACGTCGTTAATTGTATTTTAGCCACTTACATCCTATCCAGTCTTCACATTTGACACCGTAAATACCAAAAGTACGTATAATTTAGCGATATCAAAGTAATTTACATTCCCTGTCAACACTTTCAAACACAGACAAACTACGGATTGGTTTTCTATTTCTTGAAGGAATTTAATTATTCAATGTGATTTTTGTTAGTGTGAATTGTAGGAGCTAATACCAATTTTCATTAAATAAAATACAATACAATTGGGAAATAACTAAAATAAATACAAGATTGAAACAAGAATATGTAGAAACAAAGAAGAAACAAGTTTTGGCTGAGTCTCGTGAAATTCACGATCCCCTTAAAATAGATTCGCCGTCTATCTCCCAGGGTAAAACAACCGAGTAGTTTTACACTACCGAATATAATCCAAGCCAGAACACTTATCGAAAGTTCTTGTGTTTAAGGATCACTAAAATTGGAGAGAGTAAATTATGATGCTTGTAAGTGAGTAGGAAAGTATATGAATTTGTGTTTGTGTACTTACAAATGAACCATACACATTCTATTTATAATAGAATTTGGTTCATATGTTACTGACAATCATAAATGTCATTATTCATATTCATTACACATCATTACAAAGAAATGAAACCACTCATTCAAATTTATTTTAATGACAACCATTAAAAATATAAATAATAGTATTAATATTATTATTTGAATACTTTCACTAAATCAAGTGGCAAAAAATCGAGTGGCAAAACCGAACCGCCATGAAACCCGGGAGACGAGTGTCGATAGGTTCAAGTTCCCACTGGTTCATTTATTTTATTTCTTTGTTCCATACACCCCACTTTGAGAGTCGATATCTCATTCACCACAACTACATTTTGGACATGTCAACCATTAATTATATATAACAAATATACATATAATTATATATGTCCAAAATTTTCCAACAATCCCCCACATGAATAGAGATCGATCGAAAACACAACAAAATTTTGATAAATGTTCAACAGTTAAGTCTTGCAAAGGATAGGTAGGTTTTGGCCTTTGAACCTTCCCTTGAGAAGCACACTTAGTCTCCTAGCAGTTAGTAGATGCGATGTCCTTGAACTGAATCCGCCTTTTGTGTAGACGACAGTATACATTCTCACAAGACTCTCCCTAACTTGTTCATATCCTCTTATCGTGTCCGTCTTGGTCATGGACACTGCCTGGTTCTGCGAGAGCTACTAAGAATTGTGCCCCAACAATTCCATTCGAAGCGACCCCACTTCTCCCTCACATAGGTGATGCTCTATCACGAATCATTAAAAGTCATAGTGCTTATCCTCATTGTCACTGAACTAGGAATGGACTAGGAAGTAGTACAATGTACTCCCTTTAAGAATGTTTGGAGGAATTCCGTTACCCCCACAGTGACATCCCTTCATTTATACAATTAGGTTGTCCTATTGAACCTAGATCTTGGGATCTCCAGTCAACTAGGTTAGGTTTCCTTCGCATAAACTTTTATTTCACGGGCTTTAGTCACATTCCTTTATAACTAACTCTCTACTTAAGCCTTTTCATAAGCGGATCCGTAATGTTATCATTTAACTTTTATAGTCAATCATGATAACTTCACTTGAGAGTAGTTGTTATATCATATTATGTCTTACCATTATACATTGTACACTTGACTAATGTAAATGTAAGACAATACCAATATATACATCAATTATTTAGAATATCTTCTTTAATTGATGTAACTTTTATGAAGATGAATGAGTACCTTAGTAAGGTACCCCCACATTCGTACGTATTTTTAAGACGGATTTCTTTCAAACCAAAATTCGTACAATGATTAATCTAACCTTAACGAGGTATCTTATATAGAAGATAAGTAGTCGACACACGACATACCCCCACATTTGTACAACTTGGTAAATTAATTGCTTCAATTTTACTTATCATTAAGTAAAATTAACAATATAATTTAATTCGTACATATCACTATGTAGTATAATCATCAATATACATTATGATATACTCCCTCCGTCCCACAAAAAACTTCCGATTTCACTCTAAACTTTTGTCCCACAAAAAACTTCCCATTTCCCATATTTGGTGGGCTCCACACAATAAAAAACTATTATTATTAAAAACCCCACCACTAATATCCACTAACTATCTTTCTCTCTCCAATCTAACTTTATATTTTAATCAAAAGTATTATCAATGACCTCACCATTAACTATCACCTAAAAACATGTGCAAAAGCCAAATGGGAAGTTTTTTGTGGGACGGAGGGAGTACTTGTGACCACTTTTAGAAGTTGATTTCAAATCACACACTTTTGTATGAATCATATCAAGGAGTTTGGTTATTTCTTTTAACCAAATGGAATGATGAATTTGTTACATTTGTTACATTTGTGAGTTGAATCAATATGAAATGTTGGTGGTATGCAATTAAATTTATTTAAAACTAAATTTAACTAAATTTATATGGCATAATCAACCATGTTAAATATTTAACAAATCAAAATAAATGAAGAACTTTATTAGCAATTATTAAAATCGCTGTTAAAAGTTGTCACATTTAATTTTAACATTTTTACCAACAACAATTCCACATTTTGATAACACAATTCCATTGGATTCAATCACAACCCGAGTAACAAACTTAGTAAGCAACCATCCGGACACCTGATTCTTACAAATCTCCGGAACATACAAAACATTTCTTAATGTAACATCATTTCCGGAATTCATCCTTAAGATAACATTTCCTTCACCTTTTATATATGTGGTAGTCAACTTTTCAATAAAAGTGTTTGCTCATTTTCAACATCTTTGAAAATGATAAACATACTTTTATAGAAACACACATGACGGGTAGCACCCGTATCGACATACCATCCACTTCAATTGGTTCCCATCAAATTCACTTCCGACAAATCGGAAATCATGGCCACATTATGCACATCTTCCTTCATGTACATTTTCATGTTAGGCATTGTCACAACATTTGTCATTTTTTCCAAATAAAAATGCAAATTTGACCAATTATAGCCTTAACAATCAAAATGTTCCAATTAGTAGTAAGATATATTTCAAGTATCATCTTATCAAGAATCAACTCAAGAAGCCAAAGACTATCTTGTATCTTACTCATTAATATAAACCAACATTTTTCCCAAGTCTCACAATTTGAAAGTAAAATTCTAGATGCCAAAGCAATCCATAGATATAAAATCCAAAGAATTTAACTTTTACCAAATTTGAGAAAATTCAAGTAACCAAGGTTAACTTGAAAGCTAAAACAATAGAACTTTTTCATTTCCAAAATCTTATAATTTCCAAATATCTCACCTCATGAGAATATATTCAAGAAACCAAGGTAATCTTGATATGTATAAAATGGAAATTAAAATTTTTTTCAAGAAAAATCTATAACCATCAATCACAAATTTCATATAAAAACCCCAATAATTCTCAAACTTTGAAAGCAAAATTCTAGATGCCAAAGCAATCCATAGATAAAAATCACGAAGAATTATAGCTTTTCACAAGTATGAGAAAATCAAGTAGCCAAAGCAAACTTGATTACCAAAAAATTTTAAATCCAAAAATTCAAGTACATTTCTCACTATATGAGATTAAAGTCAAGAAAACTCAAATTATCTTGATACTTGAAACAAAATAAATCAAAACATTTATATCCAAAAACTTTTAATTTCCAAATATCTCACACAATGAGACTATATTCAAGATACCAAAGTAATCTTGATATGCATAAATTGGAAATTACGAAAAGTTTGTAAAATATATTCTCAAACAAATTCTTTATAATTGAAGAATAACGACAACATTATAAGATATAAATCCAAAATATTTGATTTCTAAATAGTCTCACAAATTGCAACCATTTGTCAAGAAGCCAAAACTACCTTGAGATGAAGAAAATGGAAATCAAAATCACTTACAAGCCAATGTAATTTTTGATATTTTAATAATCAACAAATTTCACAATGATATACAAATGTTTGTAAGATTTATTTCAAATATCATCTCTAACGAGAATCAACTCAAGAAGCCTATGACTATCTTGAACCTTACAAACAAATATGATTGCAAAACTTAGAATTAACAACAATAATTCTTACAATTATAAATTTTAAATCCAAAATTATTTTAAACGATTTATCAAGTTATTTAAAATCAACCTTTAAAACTTGATATAATAAACTTTAAATCCAAAAATTTGTGTAACATCCCGAGACCCGGCCTGTTATTTTATTACTTTTGGTAAATAATATTCTATTATTTAATATTTAATATTTTGTTAAATTGATGTAATTGTATTTTAACCAAGGGGTTAGAAGTAGTGAAAACTAAAATGTTTTATTTAAATAGTGATATTTATATATTTAGATTCACTTTTGAATCTGGGTTCCAAATATATCTTCGTTGTCTAAATCGGAATTAGTTTAGACTGTTTAATTTATCTGTATTATCTAGTTACAGTATAATATTGTGTTTTAATTAAAATTGAGCCCTTTTTCTATTTGGATGCCACGTTTCTAGAGGAGGTGTCAAACCCCCCTCTTCCTTTCTCTGTACATAACGACACACACACATACACATTAAGAGATTTTGGTGTTCTTGTTCTAAATGGAAGATGTATGCTTGATTCTCCCATTCTTCTTCTCTAAATCTTGAATTGATGCAAACTTTAGGTAAGGAAATCCTCAACTATTCTAGGGTTTATAGTTCTTGTTAAAAAGATGAACTAGGGTTCATATTTCTTGGTGGGTTTTTAGCAAATTGATAAATTGATGAATCTTTTGTGTTCTTATGATGAAATGAGATCTAATACATGGTTAAATACTAATTGTAGTCATAGTTTTGATGATAGTCTATGAAACCACCATTGTAGGTGATTTGAAGAAAAGATGGGTTTTATGGATTTTTGTTAAATTTGTGAAATTGATGAACCATTTATGTTTCAAATGTTTAATAGTGATTATATCATGTTAATGACTTGAATAGAAACTTGAATTGATCAATGTTTAAGAATTCACCATGGTTAGTAAAGCAAAGAAGATGGAGTTTTGACCAAAAAGTGAAGTATGTGATTTTGGTGTACATTATGCATATGTTAGGTTAAATTAACATGAAAAAGATGATAAATGTTGATTATGAATATTAATTGATGAAACTACTAACTTTTGATAGTGTTTGGCTAAAGTGTTCATTTTAGACATAAAGTAGTCAATTTTGTATATTATTAGTTTTGGTCAAAACTGAAGTTTGACTTTATTTTAAGATGTCAAAGTATGCATAAAAATGGTATGTAAATGTTAATTAAGATGTTGGTTATGGAATTGAAAGTGTTATGACGAATTGCATGATTTTGACCCGTTTGGGCCTATATGCTAAATTTGGATTGAAAATGCATTGTTTGGTATATTCTTGACTTTAGAAGTCTAAATACTATAAGTTGGGAAGTTGTAGATTTACAGGACATAAATTAAGTAGTGTCAAAGTTATTTTATGAGTTCTTGACCCGTTTGTGTATTATGTGTCAAATTGGTGAAATATAACTTTGACTTGATAATTGTTTGGCAATCTTGTAGTTAAATAAGTTGACCATATGAGAACTTTTATATGCATCTAAACATGTTTGAAATGGAAGTGTTGTTGATGAGAAATATTAGTTTTGGAACTTATATTGACTAATTGTTATTATTTGGCGAATTCAAGTTACTAATTCGGTATTCATTTTGTACAGGAAGTGGGGAGCAAACTCAGTGATATAAGACAACTGAGTTTGGATGGATTGCGGTGCTAAGGTGAGTGGATTTAACCTTCAATCTATATGTGTACAATTTGGGTAGAAATTGCATACATGTGGAAAAATGCAGGATTTTTGGTATCTGCACTGATTCGCTATGCGAGTCTTGAGATTAGAGATGCTAGTTTTTTTGTTGAGTTTGGGCAGAGATATTTCGAGATCTCTAATTTTTAGATTAGTAATGCGAGTTTCCTGTTTAGCATTGCTAACTCTGAAATTAGCTATGCTAATTCCCACTTTGACGCGAACTTTGCCTTGTGCAGAATTTTGTTGTGATTTTTATGGTTTACTTCTTAATGCCTAGTTGATTGTGGTAGTTTTGAGTAAGTGGATATGTGCACATAGATTAAGATTAGGGATAGCCTGCCGGATAGGGGCTGGTTATTAAGATTAGGGGACAGCCTGCTGGATAGGGGCTGGTTATTAAGATTAGGGGACAGCCTGCTGGATAGGGGCTGGTTCTTAAGATTAGGGAACAGCCTGGTGGTTAGGGGCTGGGCATCGTTAGCTATTGGCGATAGTATTAAGACTTCTTTTGCATTCGTTGTATAAGGGGACTTAATACTATGCCAAGTAGCTTAGGGCTTCCGGTAAACCCTGTGGCAAAAGGGTTGCGGTTCGACGGGGCCGCCGGTCCTCTAGGATAACTGAGTAGACCTTAGAAGTTGTGGTTACCGTTTGTGTGGTTGCGGTTTATTGTGTTAGAAAGTGAGAATTTATATCAGTTGTAGAAAGTGTGAATTTATATAAGTTGTTCTATTATATATTGTTGATTAAGTTCATTCACTTAGCTGTTAGCTAATCCCTCCCTCGTTGACTCTTTTGCAGGTTCGGTTGATGGGCGGGTCAAGGGGTGCTTGTTAGGAATGGTTGACCAATGGTTGCTCTGATAGTATTTTGTATTCGAGCTGTTTTTATAGAAACACGTTAAACCGTTTTGATGTTTTGATTAAGATTAGGTTTGAAGTTGTATTTTCCACATTGTTTGTTTCCTAATATTTAGGTGAAGATGGACGTTCAAATGTACTTCGACATCACAAGTAAGTTGAACAAATTCCTAATTCCAATTATTTCATAACACCAGGTTAACTATTATAAATATGCAGAATTGACACATTTGTGATTTTTTAACCCATTTAAAGATACATGGATGGGTTTGTGTTATATTTATCTGAAACGGGTCAAATGGGTAAAATTTGAAAACGTAGTTAAAATAGAAACGGGTCAAACAAGTCGAGCTCAAGCCGGAGTGTATTTTAGTTGCATAAGACTTCCTAAAGCATCTTATTAAATACTTTAAAGGATTATTGTATTGATATAGTTTTTCTTATTCAATTGTAAAATGTCCATGACAGGTAATGTAATAAACCAATTTTGACAATGTGGAGTATTAATAAACCAACTTATGGTGGGAGAATGTAGCCGATTTACTTAGTAAGCTGGGACCTGACCCGCTTTTGACTTATTATATTATTCTAATCATGAGTGGGATCGACCCGAAACCGATTGATCTAGCCATGAGCAGGTTGAAGAGAGCTCTAACAGTCCAAGTGGGCCCAAAATACCAAAATTTATCAATGTTTTGGAATCCAATGATTAATATCACCCAATATTAACAGGTCGATTTGGGTTGTGCTTTATATCAAATGTACAAAAGAAATACCTAATAATTCAAACATGTCAAACGAGTTGAAAGGCGGCCTAACGTTTAAATTAAGGAATTATCAATCATACTCTGGTCATACATTTTCAGTTTTGTGAATAGTATTTGCATCCTATCTTGTGTGTAAAGTACTAATATTTTGTTAATTATTATAATAGCTAAAGGAGGTTGATTTTGCTCATATGTGAAACACATTGTTAGCATGATGGTTTTACAACATATAATTATAATGAAGCTGAAAATGTTTGTTATAGTAAATTTATATATCATAACAGAGAATCTACAAAGGTTAGTGATGACAACCATAAGGTTGTTACTTCTTTATCCCGATTAAAAGAAAATTCTCTAAGTAGTGGTTCAAAAACATCAAAATTAAAGTTGTTAATTAATAAGGTCAATCCTTCGAAGTTGACTTCTCAGGAACATGGAGGAATTGAGATAACTCTAAAATATCTCTGTAAGGTATGTTTTGAAAAGTTAAGTATTTTTTTTCATGATTTTTGTAATTTTTTTATGTTTGTGAGAGTGTAATCGTAGAATGTTTGTAAATTTAAATTAAATTTGACATGGTGAATTATTGAATGAAATGTTTGTAAATCTATACAAGTGGAAAGATCTTAAACATAAAAAATTAATTTAATCTCGACGGAAAAAATTTATAACGTTAAACAAAAGTACTGGTAACTCCAGCAAAAAAATTTAATCTCGACGGAGTTTACACAGCAAACGTGGTGTATCGAGAGGTTTTACATGATGAGTAACACGCATAAACAGACATGTCTTCCCTGTATTTTATACTTAATTAGGTTTATCGGGTTACCTCTGTAACACCTCAAATTTTAATACAAAACATTTGCCCAAAATAAATCATTTTTCATAAATAGAAGAACTATTCCAAAAATATGAATTTACAAAAACCTTTGGTATGAAAATCAGAGTGATAAGTTTGGTGTTACAAAATAGATCAAAACCAAAGCTAAGCATAAATCCAATCTAAGTTCTTCTACTCTAGGCCCCGTATCTCTATCCATGCGTACCTAAACCTTCGATCCCGAACCTGAGTACATAGCAAAACAAACAAGGAGTACGTGAGACAAAACGTCTCGTGAGCTACATGAGTTTAGACCCGTCAATAATAATAATCATAAGGCATATAAATACATATACAAGTAGTGCATCCATCTATCTAGTCACCCTATTGTGACTCTATGATCCTTGCTTCCCTAGCAATCATATCTAGTTATCGGGACATCCCCAACTAACTAGAACCACATTAACTCATTAACCGGGGATCCCCCGCATTAACAAGCTTCAAGGTAAAGGAAAGAGGGAATCGCCCAATCTACCTATACCTGCCTTACTCGCCGGACTCCAGTTAGCAAGACTACTATCATGGAATGGGCCGATGGGGGTCCGCCCAAATGCTCCCCATTCCATACCTCATGACCGGGGATCCCCCGCGTCATCACATCGTCTCAACCTTACTATAACTCGACGGTTATATCAATCAAAGCCTTTGGCTATCACATCAATCATCAACAAGTTAGTTAACTATATTCAACAATATACAACTAACTATATTTACTAAATTCTACACAATTATCAAATAGACTCGACATATATAATAACAAGTATTTTCATGGCTATGTACTCAATAAAGTCCACACGTACTCACCTTAGCAATATAATGCTCCAACTGTATTCTTTCCGCCGGTTTCCTCGTTCCAACAATTCGGTCAAACTCTAAGACTTCACCGGAAGCCTAATTCAACAATCATACAATGTTCAACATCACATACTACTAATAATGTATCCATTAATCACTAGATACCATCAACTAACACTTTCCCCCAATTATGGTAATTTACCAAACCCTAGGCTTAACCAACCCTTAAGATTCTTACCAATCTTAACCATACACTTGATTCCTTTGTTAATATACCATCTATTAAGTGTATACACCATTTATTCACCATAACCCATAACCCCCAATATCTAGGGTTTCAACCCAAGCATCAAAATACATAGATCTAAAGCTACAAAGATCAAGGAGTGAAGATATACCTTTAATCTTCACCTAGGAGTGAAATCTACCAAAGATTTGTGAAGAGATCAACCAAAATCTGCACTTGAGCTCCAAAATCGCCAAAGATGAAAACTAGGGTTTACTATTGCATTAAATGAGCCAAAACCCGACTTTAATGCTGCACGACCAAAGTTCACGGCGCGAACAAAGTTCGCGTCGCTAACTTTCCCCCACACGCAAACTTAGCGATCGTTATCAGCTCGTGAACTACTTCACGCACAAAGCCAAATCCGCTGGAGACAGTTCCCGATCGTTATCCCGAGTTCGCGGCGCTAACTCTCCTATGCAGCAGGGCTGCATTTTTCGGTTGTTGTCTCGACCCGGTTTCGCCCGCAACTTCCTCATACGGTCTCCAAACGACACGAAACCAATTCCTACGTTCTTTAAACGATTTATCCTTATTTATCATATTTTTGCACAATTTATTTATTTACAAATTTCGGGTCGTTAGAACCTCTATTTTATACACAGTTTTCATGCTTATGTATTGTATTCGTTATAAAAATATGTTACGAATGAACTTTTAATCGACAGTAATATTTAGTTCGCAGCCCGCCGCATCGCGCGGGTTTTAACCTAGTATTCTAAAATGACTTAACTTAATATGGTTTAAATATTACGCTTCCGTTATTTTAAAAAAAAAAAATCGGCTTTAAATTTGCGGTGTTACAATTTGATTTAACAATTTAAACAAAACAAAATTGGAAAATTTCTAAAAAACTCAATTGAACCTTTTGTTCTATATAAACGTTTCAAACACCACTTTTTCCGAATCTATGCTATTAACGAGCAAAATCCGGAAAAAAATATGTATTTTCCAACCGGTATTAGCAAAGAGAGGAAAATTCTATTTTAAGTTTGTAGGAGCTAATACCAATTTTCATTAAATAAAATACAATATAATTGAGAAATGACTAGAACAAATACAAGATTGAAACAAGAATATGTAGAAACAAAGAAGAAACAAGTTTTGGTTGAGTCTCGTGAAATTCATGATCCCCTTAAAATAGATTCGTCGTCTATCTCCCAGGGTAAAACAACCGAGTAGTTTTACACTACCGAATATAATCCAAGCCAGAACACTTATCGAAAGTTCTTGTGTTTAAGGATCACTAAAATTGAAGAGAGCAAATTATGATGCTTGTAAGTGAGTAGGAAAGTATATGAATTTGTGTTTGTGTACTTACAAATGAACCATACACATTCTATTTATAATAGAATTTGGTTCATATGTTAATGACAATCATAAATGTCATTATTCATATTCATTACACATCATTACAAAGAAATGAAACCACTCATTCAAATTTATTTTAATGACAACCATTAAAAATATAAATAATAGTATTAATATTATTATTTGAATACTTTCACTAAATCAAGTGGCAAAAAATCGAGTGGCAAAACCGAACCGCCATGAAACCCGGGAGACGAGTGTCGATAGGTTCAAGTTCCCACTGGTTCATTTATTTTATTTCTTTGTTCCATACACCCCACTTTGAGAATCAATATCTCATTCACTACAACTACATTTTGGACAGGTCAACCATTAATTATATATAACAAATATACATATAATTATATATGTCCAAAATTTTCCAACATGAATTTCGTAAAATAGGATACGATGATGTAGGCATGTAGTACGATTTATGCAATTTTACGAGTGAAATTTTAGATTTTGACAAAAATTTAGGGACTTGATTAAAATCAAAATTTGATAAATTTCACAACAGTTTATAAGGGAAAATAAAAAAGAGAGATTAATATAAATATCGTGATTCGTTTCCGTAAATAAATTTAACAATATGAAACTATGGGCAGTGACGAATCTAAGATCAAAACCAATCGAGATCTACTTATAATTGACCAATTAATAAGTGAGGTTAATAAAAAAAATTCTATTAAAATAAATAAAAAATCATATTTTTTGTACACGAAGGATTCCATCAAATGGGGGCCAATCGGGCCATGCACCCCCTTAACTCTATGTGGATCCGCCAGTGACTCTGGGTATATGGAAACTTATCTCTTGTTAATAGAATCGAATATTCAATTTTAAAAAGAAACAGAGTAATTTTAAGGGAAAATCCCCAAAAAGATAAACAAATGTAAGGAAAGGTGACACTGAAATTTATGCATTTTATTATTTTTAATTTATATTTTTAATATCTTTATTTCCACTCTTATCCAAACTTGTCATAACCCGCATCCATTAACCCATCCTTGGTGCCTATATATAGAAGGACTTGGTGATCCCATTTTCATAAAGCTTCTCGCAGTTGTATAGCATTCTTATATTAAAAAAAAAAAAAACCAAATTACAGTTCTAACCATGGCTGCATCTTTCTCCGTTCCTTCAATGGTATCTTCCTATATACCCCCCTCTCTATGATTCTCGATCTATTCTTATAAGTATTACTGTATTAGTATCTTTTTTAGTGGCTTACAAGTACGCATACATGCATATATGTTTATTCATAAGGAATGATATTTGTATCACACAAATATTTTATGTTTTAAAACAGACTTATCAAAATATAAGTTTTATTGTGTAAATATAATTTTGTAGTGTAGATATCATAGTCTTCGATATGTGTATGCGGTTGTGTATGTATATTTTACACAAATATATATTAGAAGTAAAATATGGGTGAGAAATTTATGAAACATCGCTCTTTCTTTCTGCCAATCTTTTCTTTAATTTTGAAGTATGTAACTATCGCCTTCGCATATGATTTAGTTGACGTAGCATTTATTACTAAAATAAGATGTATTTGAAAAGAATTTTTTCTTCCCTAATAAACATAGACAAACGTTGGAATTTGTGGATTTACTTTTTGCTAATTTATGATGTATAGAGTAAATTCAACTAGGGGCAGATATGGAATACTAAGTATAAAAATTTCTGAATGAACAGATTTTGGAAGAGGAAGGAAAATTTCAAGCAGAGGTAGCAGAAGTGCAAGCATGGTGGAACTCTGAGCGGTTCAGACACACACGCCGCCCGTACTCTGCCCGTGATGTGGTGTCTCTCCGTGGCAATCTCCATCAATCCTACGGCTCAAACGAGTTAGCCAAAAAGCTCTGGCGGACCCTTAAAAACCATCAAGCCCATGGCACATCTTCCCGAACCTTTGGTGCCCTGGACCCTGTCCAGGTCACCATGATGGCTAAACACCTCGACACAATATATGTGTCAGGGTGGCAATGCTCATCCACCCACACTTCAACAAACGAGCCCGGTCCGGATCTAGCTGACTATCCTTATGACACGGTTCCCAATAAAGTCGAGCACTTGTTTTTCGCCCAACAGTACCATGATAGGAAACAAAGGGAGGCCCGAATGAGCATGAGCCAAGAGGAGCGGGCCCGAACTCCTTTTATTGATTACCTAAAGCCCATAATAGCCGATGGTGACACCGGATTTGGTGGGGCCACCGCCACTTTGAAGCTTTGTAAGCTTTTTGTGGAACGTGGTGCTGCTGGAGTCCACATAGAGGATCAATCGTCCGTGACCAAGAAATGTGGTCACATGGCAGGAAAAGTTTTGGTGGCTGTTAGCGAACATATTAACAGACTTGTAGCCGCACGGCTACAGTTTGATGTGATGGGAACGGAGACAGTGTTGGTCGCTCGTACCGATGCTGTGGGGGCTACCCTCATCCAGTCAAACATCGATACGAGAGACCATCAGTTCATTCTAGGTGTGACTAACCCTAATCTGAAAGGCAAAGGGTTAGCCACACTGCTATCTGAGGCTATGGCGAGTGGGAAGAGCGGGCCCGAGCTTCAAGCCCTTGAAGACAAATGGCTAGCTATGGCACATCTAAAGAGGTTCTCTGACGCTGTTGTTGACGCGATTGGAGCAATGAATGTTTCAGACGTTGAGAAAAGAAGAAAACTAAATGAATGGATGAATAGTTCGAGTTACGAGAAGTGTTTGTCGAACGAAGATGGTAGAGAGATTGTTGCTAGATTAGGGTTAACCAACTTCTTCTGGGACTGGGACTTGCCTAGAACCCGAGAAGGGTTTTACCGGTTCAAGGGCTCGGTTGAAGCCGCCATAGTCCGTGGTTGGGCTTTCGCGAACCACGCTGATGTCATCTGGATGGAAACCGCGAGCCCTGACATGGTTGAATGCACCAAATTTGCTCAAGGGGTTAAAACGATGCAACCGGAGACAATGTTAGCATACAATCTTTCACCTTCTTTCAATTGGGACGCCTCGGGAATGAGCGATGCCCAAATGATGGACTTCATCCCGAGAATAGCAAAGCTGGGATATGTTTGGCAGTTTATAACACTTGCGGGTTTCCATGCGGATGCCTTGATTATCGATACGTTTGCAAAAGATTTTGCGACGAGAGGGATGTTAGCTTATGTGGAGAGGATTCAAAGGGAGGAAAGGAACAATGGGGTGGACACTCTGGCTCATCAAAAGTGGTCTGGTGCTAATTATTATGATAGGGTGCTTAGGACTGTTCAAGGTGGAATAACTTCAACAGCTGCAATGGGCAAAGGTAAATTAAATCCATTTTTCTCCATAAACCGATGCTAATCATCGTAGTTTCGTTGCTAATAACATGCAGGAGTGACTGAGGAACAGTTTAAGGAGACGTGGACGAGGTCTGGGGCCACGGACATGGGAGATGGCAGTAGTGTTGTGGTGGCGAAATCGAGAATGTAAGAACCGCTGTTTGGACCATCGAAAGATCGACTATCGGATTTCGGAATGCGTGAACTTAATACTATTTATATACTTTAATATTGTTTTGGGTTTTGAGGTATAAGTAATGTGCTGTAACGTATAATGTCCAGAAAAGACAATTGGACCATTTTTCATGCTGGTGGATGCATGTTTGTGTGCTGCTGAAAACATGTTTTCTGTTTCTGTTTAGGTTTCATATATAAGAAACTATGGTATTAAATTATTATGCTGCTTTTGTTTTCATATTTGAGATGTTGGACGTTATTTAGTGTTTTTCTGCTTCCAAAAGTATTGTTGTATCAAAACCATTTTTATCTATTATAATGTAATACAATGAATTTTCATGAAATTCAATGTCAATTTTTTTGTACGAATTAAATTTTATTACCAACTAGCTAGCAAGTAAAAACAACAAAAAGTTATAGAATATAAAGAATTGGGTTTTGCAGCCACAAATAACAGTTTTTAAAAGGAATCTAGCAAGAAGCTAGATGAGAGGGTTACAACTTACAACACCACTCTAATTAATTTTTAGTTACAATTTCCAAAGAGATAGTTTTACACACTGGCTTTACTGTAAAATCCTTGGAAATCCCAATCTTACAGAACCAGGAATCTAGATCATCATAGAAGAGAAGCAATTGGCTAAGAGGCAGTTAAAATTAACAAGAGATTCACTCTCTTGGGCAAATAGGCTTGCCGCCTCCAAGCCCAACAAGGGCGATTTGGCCTAGAGGTGCACATCCGGACCGGTTTTTTAACCGAACCGGTTTAAAACTGGTTTCATAGCCTAACGAGCGGATCAAATTCATAACCGGCGGATCAAAACCGTATACCATCCTCAAGCACGAACCGGATTACAAACCGGTTTAAAAACCAGATATTTCGACCCGTTGCAAACCGGTTTTGAAAATCGGATGTTTAAAACTATTGTATTCGAATTTAAAACTCCTGTATTTGGATGGTTTCCTTTAGTTAAAACTCTATTTCTATTGCCTTTTTACATATTTTATTCATAAAAAATACAAAAAATTAAATTAAAATAAATACAAAAACCCGTAAATCCGGTTTTTAAACCGAAAACCGATCTGATCCGATCCGACCAAACAGAACCGATCCGATCCGGTTTCAAACCTGTCCGAACCGATTTTGATTGGATTTACTCTACACTCTTAAAATCGGTTTCAAAACCGAACCGTTTTGGACAAAACCGGTTTTGACCGGAGAAAAAAACCGGTTTGTGCACCTCTGATTTGGCCTGAGAGCTTGATTGGGCCGAGGAGCTGGGCTCCCAAGCATGATGATGGATGCATAAGGCCTATCTGATCGAGTAGTATGGGCTAACAGGCAACCGCTGTCAAGCATCATGCTTGGGAAGCCGAAAGAAAATGTCAATACCAACCAAATCTCTTCTCTCAACCCTTCAAATATATCCGAAGAAAAAACTGACACAAGGAAAGAATGAATATAAGTCAATAAGCTAAAGCTGAAACTCATAAGCGAGATAATCTAATTTTTCAAAACTTCTACTCCCTCCGTCCCACAAAAAACTTCCCATTTCACTTGGGCACAAGATTTAAGGTGATAGTTAATGGTGGGGTCATTGGTAATAATTTTGATTAAAATATAAGATTGGTTTAGAGAGAGAAAGATAGTTATTGGATAGTTAGTGGTGGAGTCTTTAATAATAGTATTGTATTATGTGGAGCCCATCAAATGTGAAATGAGAAGTTTTTTGTGGGACAAAAATTTAGGGTGAAATGAGAAGTTTTTTGTAGGACGGAGGGAGTATAATATAATATCCTCTTAATTAAGGTGAATATATAAATTAATTTGCCAATTTAAAATCAACAATAACATACAAAATAAATTCGATGAACAAAGTTTAAACAACAAGCTGACCACGGTTATGGCAAACCGTTGGTGGTATTGATATATAATGATTAGTAATCGTTAGAACATCTATGTATTACGCAAATTAACGAATAAAATTTGATATTATAATTCAATCAACATTTTTTATATTATTATTATTCCTTAAATTTAGTTAAAGGCGACTCTACAATAATTTGATTAAAGGTATAGGGAGGTGGTCAATGATTAATCTTCATTTAAGAAATGTTCATTGAATGTGATAAAATCTGTGTTATTACATATTTATATAAATGTCACGGATTAAGGTTTTGAAGTTGAAAAATTGTATTGAGACAACTAATTAAAATGATTAACACGTGGAATTCATTAATTATATTTCTTAATCTTTTCCTTTGATTTGGAGACTTTATTCAAATGAGTAATTAGATAACTAGGAAGATTAAGTAGGAAGTAATACCATCTCTTTTTGAAATCTTAATAAATTTTGAGCAAGAGAATATTTCGTTGATAAATAGTTAATATAGAACATCATTGGAGTTAAAAGGTGCAATATGTTATCTATTAATTGAATTCACTGTTTATATTAACTTTCCAATCCTTATCATTTGAAGAGATTATGTATGATTGTTGCAATAGTATAGATGTATGTTTCTAATTCCTTCTGTTTTTGGTTAAAAACATTTAAATTTAACTGCTAAAAAACTGAAAAAATTCTCCATTAAGTGAAGGTACAAAGGTCAACCCTCTATAACCTAGCATATTTGTTTCCTTCTTTGCACGTCTCTCTCTCTCACACACACACACATTTACAATTTCTTATTCTTCTGTTGCAACTCCTTCAATTAACCTCCACAACTCACTTGCTCCCACACAAAAGATTCTACATTTTTTTTTCCTATTATTTCTCACTTCTATATATACAACAACCCTTCCTTGATATTGTTTACTTTATATCTATTGTTTCTATCTCTATTTCTATGGACTCTAATCATTCATCTTATTCATATACACCCATGAACAAATCTATAGCTGAAACAGACACAATAACAACCGAAGAGAGTGGTTGGACTGCTTATTTTGAAGACTTTATGGTTGCCCAACAACAAGATCATCATCAGAACCGTTCATTTATTGATCATCATCAACAACAACAAGATCATCATCATAACCATTCATTTATTGATCATCATCATCAACAACAAGATCATCATCATTATAACCATTCATTTATTGATCATCATCAACAACAACATGAGCTATCTGACGCTGCTTCACATGTTGACTGGAATTATAATAACGCTAATTCAATGAATATTGGTGCAGCTCTAAAATTCCCCAAGAAATTGAATTTAATTAAGAAAGCGAGTAAAAGAACAAGAGAAATTCTTTATGACGATTCTTTAGAGGATACTGCTAGCTCTCCTGTTAACAGTCCCAAGGTCAGATCATGAATCAATCATCTTTTTCTTAAATATATGTTGTTGTTGTTTTTTTAATAATAACTTCTTAATTTGATTTGTGGCTATGGTTATATATTAGGTTGGGAGTCAAGGAACGGGGTTTAATCAAATAAAAGTAGATGATTTTATAGAGAATTCTCTGGTAATTTCCTTCCAAGTTATGTCTTTTTTTCCTGAGAAAAGATATTGGTTTCTTGAATCGAATTTTGCGTTATATATTTTAGGAAAACGGAGGTAGATTCGATGGTCATTTGCAACTACAAAATAGACAGGATCAAAGTAGGAAAATGGTGTTTGAAGAAACAAATATTGGAAGTAGAGATTTGAGGAAAAGAGGCTTATGCTTGGTTCCTTTATCCATGTTTGCCAACGTCATGCAGAAAATTTGATGGTAAAGTTGCAGAGAGTTGTTATGTTAAATAATAAGACCAATTAAGGAGAATGAAAGAGTTGAACTTGAGACGTTACATATACTATAATGTAAAGCCCAGTTGACCATCAAATATATATCACACACCCTTTCTGTAACTTGTAAATTTAAAATTCGTATTAATTTTCTTATTTACTGCGTACAATGAGGCCAGAAAAGATTAGCCTCTATGTGTTCGATGATTTATTCTTGTGTTCACTTTTTTCTCCTGACAATGTAATTTTGATTACAATTTCAAACTATAATTTCAAGGGGTGGAAAGGAATGGTTATGCCTTTTGAATAAGTTCGAATTAAAAGACTTGTAGCTTTAATATGGTAAAATGCTTAACTGAACAATAACAAGTATTTTGTGATGAAATATTTGGAGGAAAATGCCATCACACAAGCATAAGTGTTCAATCCTTCCCTAGATAAATATTACCAAATGCTCCAGAGATGGTTCTGTTTAATGTACATCATGTAAAAATTAAACAGATAAAATCTCAAGAATCTTTACAATAATTGTAATTGAAAAAGCTATAATAGATGGTATGATGTCCGAAACAAAATCAAAATAACACCAAGTGTAACAGAAAATGTCCATTTTGAAGATTATTAACTAATTCGTAATATTCTGTTTATATACCGTACATTTAATTAATTTCAGTTTTATTCTTCTACATACGTATATAATTTCAATTTCAATTTTATTCTGTATATATATATATTTAATTTCATATTATTGGTCGAATTGTTTTATGATTCAAGTTGCTTGAGTACACATCATTTTATATTCCCTAGAGATTTCAGAAGGATGAAAAACATTATATATACTATATAATATTTAGAATATAAATAATTGAAATTATTGCAGGCCATTAATTAATTTTAAATATAATGAAAAAAGCAATTAATTAGAAGACCCCTCCATGTGCTTAGAACAATAGCAGGTGAACATAAGTAGTTAAATGATTATGAAAGACCTTATCCCACCATAAATTTCTAAGATCGACTCCTGATACCTTTTCACTTTATTATTAACTACTTAATATTTAATTAACAAGGTAGCTATAACATGTAGGGGTGATCTCGTAACTGCAGGTTCCGGACTAAGAATCTCTTAGGAAGTTCCAGTTATGCAAACACCCTACAAGATACTCGTTCTTGTTCTCAAAAATAAAAAACCACTACGGTTCTTAAATAGAAGGAATAGAAATAAAGTGGCTAAGTCTCTTGTTTGATATTATTGCCTTGAAAATATATCCATTATCTTATTTAATTTAACAACATGTTTGAACTATACTTCAATAACAACACATATTTGACTTTTGAGAATCCATATGAACATCATTATTCGTTACAATGAAAAACAGCACATACATGACTCCAAACATTTTATTGAAATCTTCTATAGCAAAATTTGATCAATATCCAAATTAACAATAAATACATTAAGTCCGATCAACGATCAAGCATAATCGCTGACGGTCATCATCGGCGGTTTGTGGCGGAGCTAGGCGGCAAGCTATACAACGACTTCAGTTGTTTACTAATAAGCTTACTACTTTGCAAAGCCAATTCAAGCTCCAAATCATCCGACCACCATTGCTCCAATCCATGTGCTTCCATAAACTTTTGCTTTCCTTTCGACAACACAAAAAGTTTCGCCCCGCCACCAGCCACCGGCGGCCTCACATTCTCCTTGTCATCACCGCCACCACTGCCGCCGCCTTCAGCTCCGGCGGGATCAGTATAATAACAACATATATAATCACTATTATTGACATACAAATGCGGTACCCATTTGTTAAACGCAACGAGATTACTACTACAACCACTGTTTTCAGCAGCGACAGCTGGATTAGTAGTCACCATTGACTTGACTTTTTGCCAAACAACGACAGCTTTCTCACCAACGTTTTTCAAACTCATTGCAATCGAAACACTCGGCGGATTAAACAAATGTGTCTCCACAAAAAGCCCTTGTTTAGCCAACGTTTTCCCGATCTGTAACGCAAATCCGGCCCCTAACGAGTGTCCCGCAACCGCAACATTATGACTTCCATAAGCATTAGATATCGATTTTAACGCGGTTAAGGCACCGTTAAATCTAACGGAACCTTTTAAACTTTCCCACGCTAGAAACCTCAAGTCATCTTCTATGTCACGTCTAAGAGTTTGAGTTTTCAAAAGTGTTCCACGTAATGCTAAAATTGCACGTGGTGCACCGCTTGGTCTAATGAGAATGAAATCAGATAATGCTGCTGAACGGTCCCATTCGAGAATTGCCCCGTATATCGATCCATCTCGTTCGTCGATTAATGTTTTTGTAAGTTTGTATTTGAAGGGTATGAACCATTTGGGAGCTAACGCGTCTTGATGGGATCGTTTTTCTTGGCGATCGAGTTCTAGTAAATATACTGCTTGGATGAAACAGGCGATTACGGTTCGTTTGTAGTTTCCATCTTTCCTGGAATCATGATATAAGTAATCACATTGTATTGTGAAATACAAAATTGAAAACCTAGTCTTTCTGATCTTAAAATTACATGATGTTCTAGATTTATATAGCTGTGGATTGTTCTGTTCCTATTAACAACTTTTCTATATAAAAAAATCAAATACAAGTCAGAAAACAGAGTAAATAATACTGCATCCGTCCCAAAATTATTGTCCACATTTGAATATCACACAGTTTAAGAAAAATGCATTTATTACACTGTGCAACTAATAGAATTTAATCTTTACCACCTAAGTGTTTTTTTATTGGTTGAATTTTCAAGTGAACAGTCATTTTGAGACATTTAAAAAAGAGTAAATTACACGGATAGTCCTTGTGGTTTGCCAAGAGTTTTGGATTTGGTCCTTAAATTTCAGAAATTACACGAATAGTCACTAACTTTGAGATTTCGTCTTGTTTTTCCTCCCTAAGGGTAACGGGCGTTAAATTTTACCGTTAAAACATGTCATGTGCATTGCACATGAGGGTAAATATGTCATTTTACCACTCTTCTCTTGTTTCTCTCCCTTCCATCTCTGATCTCTCTCTTCTTTACTTCCCCTCTGTCTCTCTTTTAATTGAAAGAAGACATGTTTCACAGATCTCACCACCAACGTCAACATGTTCCTTCGCTACCACAAGAAAGCTACCCATCTCCGCCTGGTGATTACCGATTGCCACCAATGTCCGGTGGAAGCCACGAATCTCCACCCAGAAGCCACCCATCACCACCTGGAACCATCTATTTATGTGGTTGTTGAAGTCCCCAAAGCAACATCATTTCATCCGATAGATCTCCCTTCACCATTCTAGTTTTGCCTTTGTAACATCCCATTCCGATCACCGTCTCTTCGGATTTTAAGGGGAAGGGGGTGGGTAGCGGAGGAGGCATAGGGGTTGCCGGTGAAGGCGTGACCGGTAATGGCGGTGGCCGGCGATGTGGGCAAATCGGCGGTGTGTGAGGCCCTCTAGTGGAAACGAGTTTGTGGGGATGACAGTGAATTAGGTGAAATTAATTGTTGTTCAAATTCCTAATTCTGTATGCAGGTGAGGTGAAGAAACAGAGTACTTCATCAATTCATTTCTCCAATATATCTGATATGTTGCATTTAAGGTGCTTCCTATTTGATTAATGAACCGTTGTTCAAGTTCCTAATTCTAAGAGCTAATTTTTCTTATAGTTTCTTAATTAGTGAAATCATTTTAGCTACATTTTGATCACATCTTTTATTTGGCAGGTGAAAACAACATCACCAACGAGATTTTGTGTAAGATCTAATTCATGTGTTATTAAGCCCAAAGTCAGAATGTGATTTCACAGGTATGTATGGGCATGACAGTGAATTAGTAGGGTTCTTGAGAGGGATAAGATAGGAGAGAAGAAAAATGAGGGTTTGTGTTAAATGACTAAATTACCCTCATATGCAATGCACATGGCAAGTTTTAATGGTAAAATTTAACACCAGTTACGCTTAGGGACTAAAAGCAAGATGAAGTCTCAAAGTTAGTGACTATCCGTGTAATTTCTGAAACTTAAGGACCAAATTCAAAACTCATGACAAACCACAGAGACGTAATTTACTCTTTAAAAAAAGAAACATGACGGAGGGAGTACTAATTCCTAATTGAATCCGAAAAGTGATGCATGAAGTTAAAAATCTTTTAGGTTTTTATACCTCAGGAATGTTGTAATTGTATTGTTTCTATACAGTTACAGAGTAATTAATGTTTAATTTCAAATTAAGAAAAATACCCTATTCTTAACCTCCAAACGCACATATGTGACAGAAATTGCCTTAAAAACAAGACCTAACAATTGATTACCAGATAGATAAACCAAAATATATGTTTATGCATCAATAATCAAGTGGTTTTCTGATTTCGAGTTTCACTTATTTCAAGGAAATGATCCTAATTTACAGAAAATCCCTAACAAAATTCCTAAATTAATGGACGAAAAGGCAGAAATGAGCAACTAACCAACTGGAATTGATGAGATCTCGCCAATTTGGGGCAGAAACTTTACGAGGTCCAGAAACATGAAACGCATACGGATGATGAATCACACTATTCTGATCATCAGCTTCTGTTTCTCTCTTTACGATTTCGTGATTCGCCATTGCTGCTAGTTGCAGATCCGAGTCGTGTTCTTGATTAAAAATCAAGAATGAAAGAAAAAGGAGGTGAAATTGAGAAGATTATACGCTTGCTTTAGTGAAGCTAGCCAATGGTTGTTGGGGGGGGGGGGGGGGGGGGGGGTATATGATTCGATTCAACTGGCATTAATTAATTTTTGAAAAAGATAAAGTTGGACTCACTCCAACGGTCATATTTTATTCTGAAAACACAAACGAATATGCACGCGTCGTATATATATAGAGGCCCGGCCCAAAGACTGGGTGATCTGGGCTTGGGCCCAGGTCAGCAAACGAGAAGGCGATGACGATTGGATGATGGCAGAATAGGAGAAGGGACACGGTTGTACGACGCGTTGTAAGTAATTGATGCAACTCAACATCAATATTTGCCCAGTATGGTGACTATTTTTAAGATCAATCACATATGCCCTAATCAACATGATCAGGTGTTGTGAATTGCCTAGAGGAATGTTACTCTCATCGACAATTTATAAACAATGTTTTTTTAATCACTTTAAAAAAAAATATTGTTACAAATACGTTAATTTATAAATATGATATATATATTTGCAAACATCAAACACATATTTCTCGTTTTTATAAAATATATAGGATGTCATTATTCAATAAAAAGTGCTCATTTATCAAATGTGATACGGTACGCTGTGGATATGTAGAAAAATCTCCATTCTAGTAATAGTTACGGTTAACTGTTTTATCTGCTCACCCCTACCTCCAATGATATGTTACATTTATTTTAAAGAATAAGTGGGTACAAGGTATTGTTGGAAATGTAAGCATTATTTATATCTTTGTTGTACTTACCATTAATGGCCCTATCCTTCGTCTTAAGCAAGGGTAAACAATTAATGCCCCAGTCTTTGCCCATATAAAACATGCTTGAGTTTGCCTCATTTTTCTTGTTCATATAACCTCCTTCTTTTTCATAGGGTTTCATATTTTTGGCATCTTTTTTCTCTACCATCAAATGTATCTTAAATGGTGGTAATAACTCAGAACTTATGATCTAAATCTGGTTTCTGTTCTCATCTCATAAAATAATCGTGTAGTAGTTTTTCGTATATATATGGTTGTATATCTATATACTGATCATACACATGGTAACATTTTCTAAACTTCCGCTAGACATGGTGATTATAATCGTCTCTTTACTTACACTTGACGATGCCATTCGCCTTTGTTTGATGCAAAAAGAGTGGTTCCAACGTCGACTGTGGAGGCATAGTAATTACTCTGAACTTAGAGAAGAAAGGAAAAGATCATCATGATACCGAAAGGGAATCGAAACTCACAGTATACATGATCGTACCACCGTGAGATTGAGCTAGTAAGAATGTCTACATTCTTCATTTGTATGATTAGATAGGGTCAATATCAACTTGGTCTTGTTTGCGTGCACAATGTTTTTGATCGATTTTTATTTTACAAAAATGTTTGATTTTGTTTGTCTTAATCTTGCCCTATTTGATTTTCAATTTCTATAATGATAATATGTACATTGGCTATAAGGAAAATATTGTTGCAAGAACATGCAAGCAACTTAGATGCATTTAAAAAAGAAACTAACACCACCAACCTTGATAGCGACATACATTACTTTATAAAATAGAGAAAAAATAAAAATATATAGTATATGCTCAGAAATGATTGTGAATACAAATTTCACAAGGTTCCTTATATAAACGTGTTAAAAGTAAAATTGAATAGTTTATAAAGATACACTATTAATTTTTTTTTTAAATAAGGGACTTTAAATTCTAAAGAATTGAATATGCAAGTCAAAATTTTAGTTAGTGGCAACCTACGACTATGTATAAATCAAAGACACGTACTCTTATTGTCCATATATGGACGGTTGGCAAAGTGAGGTTAATCGAGAAAATGAGAATATATTTGTAATAGATTGGGAATCAATATTTACAATGAATTTGGAACGAAAAAAATTAATCTCTTGTTACAACAATTAACAATATCATAATCCTTTCCTTTTAAGTTCAATTGAAACTAAGTTACAAACCAGCAATCGTTCATAACCAAAAATTAATGATACAAACCATTCAAGCTCTCTTTTTCCTGACTAGAATCGGTTGTGTGCCATTTTGATTTGAGTTTTGAGAATGTGGTAGAAGACCTCGTAAGATGGCTAAAACGGCAAAACCCACAAAGGTGTAGTAAAAAATCAATAGTTTTTTTGGTGCTTTTCCAGATCCCACAAGTTCAAATAATATTGCAACCTGAAAAACAACACAAGAAGGAATACAAGAATATTGAATTACTATTTACTCTCTTGTTGAATATTCATGCATGTCGTCATTTCGATCTATATACTTATAAATAGGTCGATTTTGTGTTTGGGTTATACACTTTCGCCTAGGCAGGGCATATGGGTAAATTTAGAAACTTATCTGAAACCAATCAGGTTAAATTGCTTAATTAATACTCTTACTGTTGATGCATTCTATATTGTACGATCACTAAGAGCACACTTATGGACATTTTAAAGCCATGCCAAAACCCCCCATTTAACCGCGCCAAATGCTTTAACATCACACTGTATCTTGTTTTTAACATGTTATTGTCATGTGTATGACGGTATGTAAAACGATTGTGTGCCTGAAATCACACTCAATTGTCGTGTTAAAGCCATAACACCATAGTGAGTGTATGTTAAACTTATGTTAAAACCCAAAAATTCTTTAAAGGTATGGTGAGGGTGTTAAAATCATTTTAAAGGGTTTTTTAGGTTTTAACATGAGTTTAACATACCGGCCATAGTGATAGCTATAACATGTTAAAAGCAAGACCTTGTGTGATGTTAAAGCATTTAACACCATTAAAGGGATTTGGCTTGCCAGTTGCCACTAACGAGTTTGGACTCAGACCACAAGAGCTGGCCCTAGGGCAGCCGCCAGGGCCCATGGACCCATTTTAAAACAAGTTGAGCCTAGTAAAACCAGTTAAATTAATACTATAAGTCCAGTAAATATTGAGATGGCCCAAGGAAAGCAGACTAAAAAATCAAACAGCTAAGCTAGGGGCGGCATTTGGGTAATCAGCGGGCTTCCAAAATTCAAATCTTCTACTACTCTCATCTCAATCTTCTTTTTGTAAATCCGAAATCAAAAGGCCACACAGGCGTGTCTTAATGTTACATGTTACGACCTATTATCCGATTTCAGTAACTTACAACCTATTATCCGATTTCAGTCATCAAATTTCGGATTTCTGAACGTGTATTGACGTTTGTGGATTTTAGTATCAGTCTATCGTTATAATTTTACATCTACTTTTTAAGTTTATTATTTTAATCGATTAACTGCAAGTGATTCTGGTGAAATCTGATTACAGTTTTGATTTAAATACGCTAAATTCAGTTTTTATTGTAATTGAATTCGAATATGATCAAATATAAATTTGTCCACAGAGCTCGCAAGTTTTTATCAATTACAATAGACGCATCTGCCACGACAAGGTTAATTCGTAGATTCGTTAGGTTTGTAGTCAGTTGTTAATTTGGTCTAAAAAACATAAAATTCCATGTATTGATGAAATTGAGATCTCTTGTATGCAATTTTAATGTTTATGTATGAATAATTTTAATGTGCAAAAATGCCATGTCTCATTGGTCAGACATGTATCTGCATTTAAGAGTTATTGAAAAAGGTTATATTTTGGCTTAGTCTAAGTAAAATTGAGTCGCCTTATGAGAAGATTAACAGTACAGATATCGATGATGGCTGTATCAATAAGTTCCATACTCATGTTTGCTGATGTGGTATGTTCTCTTTAATCACCAAATTTTCAGGTGTAATTAGATATAGTCCAGCAATTCATGGCTGATTCGGGTTGGTGGGTAACACGACCCATTTATCTAATATTTATTTAAGGTTACATATCTTCTACATTGAATTTTACTTATTTGGAAAAAAAATTTACTTTAGAAGGTCCCTTTTTAAGATTTCACCCAGTGCTCAAAAATTAATTTTGACCGGCCCTGCAGACGGCCAATCATGTATTTCCCCAGTTAGCCAATCCATCTTGAATTTATTATCTCGGATTAAGACCCTTCGAATCTTCGATGTTGAAACCAACATGAAATGTCACATATGAAGGTTGTCTGACATTTCGTCTAACTTTGCTTTTGTGAAATAATGCAATCAAACCAGGCGTCTGAAATAATTCAATCAAAAAAGCCAAAAAGGCGTACTAACAAAATAGCATACAGACCAACGTTTAAAAATCTAGTTTTTTAATTAAGGTTTTTGTAAACGACAACCACTACCATTAAAAGGTAGTTGTGTGCATAAATCATTTGTACTTTTTACTAGTGGATGTTGATTTCTAAAATGAATGTAACATCTCGAGACCCGACCTAGAATATTTATTACTTTTGGTAAGTAATATTTTATTCTTTAATATTTTATATAATTTTATTTGATTTAACTGAATTGATTGTATTTTAACCATGGGGTTAAATTTTAGTAAAATTAAAATATTTGGTTAATTAAATGTTTTTTATATATTTGGGTTCACCTTTGAACCCGGGTTCGAAAAATATTTTCGTTGTTAAAATTGGAGTTGGTTAGGTCTAACTTAATTATCTGCGAATCAAATATCCTGTATTTTATACTGTGTGGTTAAATGAAAATCAGAATTTTGCCACAAAGGGCACGTGTTATGTGTTGGTGTTTTGTGGTGACTCATGTTTTCTTTCCTCTTGCCTGCTCTACGTCGACACACACACACTCACTAGTTTGAGTTTTCTCCCAAATTGAAGATTAAACCTTGAAGTTCTTGCATTTCTTGTGTGATTTTCGGAATTAGAAGCTAAAGTAAGTAAATCTTCTTCCTTCTTTAGCTAGGGTTTCATAGTCTTGAACTTTGGAAGAACTAGGGTTGTCTTGTTTATGGGTTTTATGGAGTTTTGTTGAATTCTAGCCATAAACCGAAATTGATGCTTAATTTGGTGTTTATTTGAGTTCTTGTAAGTGTTTCATGAATTGTTGCTAGTTTTAGTCCATGTGGTGAAGCTTTCACAAAAGCTCCATCAATGGAGGTTGTGGGAAGAAGATGGAGATCTTTCCATTTTCATGAATTGTGTAAATTAGGGCTCTTGAAGTGTTCATAAGTTAATGCTAAATTGATGGTTGCTAATTGTGGAACTTGCTAGTTACTTGATATGAAAATGCTTAAATGATGCTAGTGTTTGGCTAGATGAGAACTTAGTCACAAACTAGCTTAACTCATGAATTGTTGACTTTGGTCAAACCTGGAAGTTGACTTTGATTTTGTATGACTTGAAATCTTTAATTTATCAATTTCATATCATAGATGTGTTACTTGGGTAATTGTTAGTATGATTATGTTAATTTCGGGTTTTTGACCCGTTTGGTTGCAAATTGTGCAAATTGACCTATTTTGGGTCAATAAATGATTAACTTGCATAGGTATACAAGTATTAGGTAAATTGCTTAGATTGATGTTAAGTAAGTAACTTGACAATGTGGAATTGTTATTTGGCAAGTATGGGCTCAATTATGTGTTTGACCCGTTTGGGCCTAATGTATGCAATTTGATTGAAATGCATTAAGAATGGTTTGGAATTGACTTGATGGAATTCTAGACATTGTAAGTGTTATGTGTTGAAATGCAAGTGTTATGTTGCCATTTGATTGACCACAAATAATGGTCCTAAACTTATAGTACTTGCTACATAATTGATGATTCCGGGTAACTAATTCGGTATTCATTTTGTACCGGAAAAGGGAAGGAGCCTCAGTGATATAAGATCATTGAGCTCGGCACGAAGAAGGAAGCTAAGGTGAGTGGACTTAACCTTCTTCTTGTGTGATTTACGAAATTAGGGAATGGTAGAGTTTTGAGAAAAAGTGCAGGATTTGGTATCTGGGGAGTTCGCGTCGCGAACTTGTGTTCGCGATCGCGAACTCGGGTAAGAGAAAATGGGGCTTGATCGTGAGGAAGTTCACGGATCGTGAACTCCTAGTTCGCGACGCGAACTCTGAGTTCACGACGTGAACTTTGTCATGAGCAGGTTTCTTGGCTGCAATTCTTTTTACAAGTTTATACTTGGTCTAGTGGTTAGTGGTAGTATGTGCACATGTTTTTAGAGGTTAGCTATAGTGGGTTTTGGCTACGCTTCGTTACTCTTGGATGGGGGCGATCGGACTCCTTCGATTTCGTTACGTAAGGAGGGATCACCGTGCCACTAGTAAAGAAGCCATCGGTAGACTGTTGTTGTGTAACACCTCAAATTTTAATACAAAATATTTCCGTAAAATCCCTTTAAATTTAAAACATTTAGAGTATTGTCCCAAAATATGGATTTACAAAAACCTTGGTATAAAATAAAAGTCATTAGTTGGTGTTACAAAATATATCATAACCAAAGCCAAACGTAAATCCACCTTGCTATCTCTATTAAATCCGTGCGCCTTCACTAGGAAACGCACCTAATCCTTAGCTCCTGAACCTGAGTACATAGCACCACAAACAAACATAGTACGTAAGACAAAATTGTCTCGTGAGATACATGGGTTTTAGACTCGACATTAATATATAAATAATCACATTTATTAATAATCACGTTTATTAGATACATATATATATATATATATATATGTATCTATATACTTTAGTTACCTCCGTGGCAACCCTATCTCATTCATATACATCAATCACCTCTTCGGTGATTCTATCATATTCATTCATAGCCTATTCGACCCGTCAAGTTGTTCGGAATGCCTCCAATCCAACGAGACCCAATTTTTGTTCTACTAACCAGAATGCCTCCGATTCAGTAGAATCCCCATTGTCACAGTGTTCAGCCAAAGTGACCTATCTTTATCTTACTAACCAGAATGCCTCCGGTTCAGTAAAATCCAACATCTTGTTGGGTGATCGGAATGCCTCCGACTCGTCAGTTTTATTCAAGATACCATGATAACCAGAAAGCCTCCGATCTACCATGTACCTGTCCTGTTTCAATCTACCCGTCATAACTATTTCATGTGACTATGTGTCACATCTATCATCAATCCCATAAGGCCATCATACAATCTATCCACATGCTAATCTTAACTAGCATTCACATAATCGGATCAACTAATCTCGTTATTAGTAATCACATATTATAAAAGTACACTCTTTTACGTCATATCAATAATTAGTTATTAATTACTTTTCATTATCATGATCTCTTTCAAAATCATCAATCACTTTAAACATACTTAGATAGTCTGCTATTTATCACTTTCTCATCTTTCCAATCATATCTTTATTAAAGATCATTTATTAATAAAGACTCACAAAACATCATATGTATTTTAAAAGAAACATTTGCTATGTACTCAGTTTTAAAAGTCTCATGTACTCACATTGGCCAAGCTTAATCCTCTTGTATTCCTTGAACAAAATCTTCACTTCCCAAGACTTGTAAATTCCAAGTCTTTCAACAATTGCCCTAATCATGAAACCATACAAGGTTTATCATCAAACATCATCATATTTTACCACTAGTTAACTACTAGTATCATTTTCCCAATTTCTACAAAACCCTAGTTTCATAAATCCCGGTATTATCATAAATCCATATCATGAACATGTTTTCCTTGACAAAATACCATAGATCTAAGTTAGATAACACTCATTTCGTCATTCATGGTAAACCCTCCAACTAGGGTTTACAAACTTCACCTTTTACCCCAAATTCAACACATACAACTAACTAAGAGTTGAGATATACCTTTAATCTTTACCAAGGAGTGTAGATCCACAAGATTCGGGCTGAAAATCTGCTCCAAATGCTCCTTTACACTCAAAATTCGCACTCACACTTAGAGAGAAGAGTTAGGGTTTGCAAATGAGCTCAAATAGCCAAAAACCCGATTATAAAGCTGCTCGACCATAGTTCACGACGTGAACAAAGTTCGCGTCGCGAACTTTCCTCCTACACGCATTCTTCGCGATCGCTAAGTTGTCGCGAACTACTTCACGACCAAATGCCAAACTCCCTGGCCCGACTTCCCGATCGTGATCCGAGGTTCGCGTCGCGAACTCCCTTAAGCAGCATGGCTGCATTTTTTTTCCTCTTTGTCTCGACCCGGTTTCGCCCATAACTTTCACGTACGGTGTCCAAACGACACGAAACCAATTCCTGCGTTCCTTAAACGATTTATCCTTATTTATCGTATTTTTGTACAATTTATTTTATTCAAATTTCGGGTCGTTACAACTATCCACCCCTTAAAAGGATTCCGTCCTCGGAATCAACTCAAGGATTTCCAATCCTCATTCCACTTCCAATTATGATTCGATAATACTTATGCATTTAACTGCCCACTTGACCCGTTATACCCAAACGGCCAAAAATCCAAACTTATGTTCCTAATACCCGAACGGGTCAAAATTACACAATTTGCCATAAGAATCTCTATCTTTTAACCAATCCTTTTATCCACATAGGGATGATATGACCCAATCATTACTAAATACCCATTGACCAAAATGATAGTCAACCCCTCGCTTTGACCAAATTGTCAACATTGTTCCACCCTTGACTTAAGCGCAAAGTCAACAAATCTTAAAAAAAATTTCCTTATCCATTAGTGGTTCTATTAACCATCAATTCTTTAACCATCAATTTTACACTCCTAATCCAACAACAGCCATACTCAATTTCTAAATTCCATTCGAATTGCCCAAAGGTCAAAGTCGCACCCTTTGACTACAATTATTTCCATTAATCAATCAACCACTATCATACACACATATATGCGATATATTATGCTCTTATCCTTGACTAACCATTTTAAACGAAAGTCAAAATCCAATTTTTTTTTTTTTAACTAAAGTCAACATTCCATCAGTTGATCAACCTTGACTTACGAATAAAGTCAACGTACCTTGCTAAATTCCACATATCCTTTATTACTAAGGCATCGCTTCCCAAGCTTTTCATTCCCGATTCATATTTAAATTTCTTTTCTCATTTGTTCCCTTTTTCCTTGATTTCGATCCCCACCGTCGATTAACAAATTCCATTTAAATTGACATCAATCTCTATTACTCCTTTACCTTCATTCAAATTCTTATACCATTCATAATTCCTTTCAAACATCCCTATACCATACTTGAAGTTCCCGATTACCGGCTATAAAGCCTCAATCGTATCCAATTGTGGCCTAACCACCCGTTATACACCTTTCACCACTCATTGGCTACTAACCACTTTGCTTCCTAAAGCATTCCTTTTTCATGAACCATTAAATTGTAGGTATCTCCTACACATACTTCTACTTAAACACGACCCGTGTTTTCAATCCAATTTCTCACTTACCATATAATTATAGCAATGACTTAACCATACGGTTCTACATACGTCCGATGCAACCTCATATTCCTTAAATATCAAATTATACTTAACTAACTTATCGAGATGATCGGAAAGCCTCCAATCCATCCCGACGCCAAACTGTCACAATGATCGGAAAGCCTCCAATCCAAAGTGACTCATACAAAACTATTCCATCTTGCATACAATTCATGTATGCCTCATTACACTTACCATCATACTATCATTTTCTTTCACATTTGACTTTCACAATCAATCACATATTCTACCCAAATTTTCACTTTTCCACTTTCCACATAACATTATCTCTCCAAAACCTCATGCCTTCCAAGGCCATTATTTCCACTTACACACAATACCACACAATATACACATAATCATTTTTTTTAGTGCTTCCCACCAAGCTACTAATTTATCAATCGCCTTATTCGATCCATTCTTACTAAAACTTCTAACTTTTCCTTCACCCGGTCATCATGAGTCAACCAATTAACTTCGATCGTCACCCATACATACACTATCGTACTTTTTCCACAAACCTTTACCAAAAATGAATTATCCACTCTTGATGTCACGCCCGACATCTCCGACACAACCGTTTGCCATGGCTACTTGCCAACACTCCATCAATCGTATCCAATAACTAAGGTTCCATTTTATATACATATATCCTTTTCTTTTCATTTTTTTTTTGTATTTCACGACTCACACTAACACCTAGTACTTCATTGTACTACCATCCTCATGTGGAAATTATTCACCACTCTCGTAATCCAACTTTCAATATTCTAAGATAACATAATCCTTCCTATTCTTATTTCACATCATATATTCCATTACCCATCTCGACTCTTGCACCATAATAACGTCAGACCTTGTAATTTCCTTCACGTCGCCTTCCATCTGTGCACGACTTCCTCACCACAAAATAACACTTTCACATTCTGTAAACCTTACCTAGGGAACCTTTACAACTTTCATATTCCGTCTTTGATACTCCATGACACCATAGTTTTTCCCTTTTTTTTTTACCAATCATAATATATTGATCATTTATTTAATTATCATTCTACACTTCCATGAAGGATTCTCATCGTTACTCCCTTCCACATAATTTAATTTCTCTTTTCTCAACACCGGTCATTAATTCAGAACTTTCATCTTATACATAGGCCATGGAAGTTAACTCTACTAACTACTTTCGCAACAAATGCTCATCTAACGACTATAATGACCTAATTCATTAGCATCGTCTCGTGCGGTTCATCAACAAGTAATTCACAGATCATATAACATAAGATTTATAGGCATCGTACCTGAAGCGGTATCGTGGCTTCCTCTAGCCTCGCCGTGAGCAGTTGACATCAGCATACCGGTTCCTCTCTTCGGGCATGCACCACTAAAATGCCCCTTCTCGTGACACGTGTAGCACTCCACTTCTTTGATATTATTCACTCCACAGTCTTTTGCCCTGTGCCCAACTCTTCCGCATGTGAAACATAAAGCTGTACCCGACTTGCATACCCCCTTGTGGCCCTTACCGCAATTATGACACTTTCCGCCACCACCTTTATTGGTCAAAGTCGGTGTGAACCTTCCCTTCTTTGATGGTTCCAAACTATCTTCGATTCTCCTCTTTTCTCCACTTCTTGGTAGCTCTTGAACCACTACCTGATCAACTTTCTTGGTGTACACATCCACCGACTCATCTCCTTTTCTGAGAATCATAGCTTCTTCTTGCACTTTCTCTAATTTTCTCTTAGGACAAAATTTCTCTTTCAAACGGCTCGTGAATTCATCCCATGACATCGTGTATATCGCCTTCTTGCCTAAGACTTCGTACATCATAATCCACCACATGTGTGCTTCGTCTTTCAACATTCTGGAAGCATAAGTCACCATATCTTCCCTTTTACATTTGCTACTCTTCAAAGCTTGCTCAGTTTCTCGAATCCACCGGACGGTGACTCTTGGCTCTAAACTTCCCGAATACACCTTGGGCTCATATGCCATAAATGCCTCGAACGAACATCCATTTCTCTTATCAAGACTCATATCATTTCCCTTTTCAGTCGAGAATTTCCCCAAGTGGGCCTTGCTACCCGAACACTTACTCTCTACACCCGATTTGGAATTACCTTCCCTCTCCTGGGTCATCCGGTCGTCAATAATCCGGTTCATGTCCTCTTTTAATTCTTCCCTCATTCGGTCAAACATATCGCGAACCACTTCAAATGTTACCGGCGTGTAGCTAACATAACCTTCCGGACCCTCTTCCGAGTTATGTGGAGTTCCTCCACTTTCCACATTCACCATTTTGCTATAATAAGATAACAACTATACCTTAATCAATCATTCATTCAATAGTCTATTACGACTCTCAAGCTCGAAAATGACCACATAAGGCAATTCTTCCTAGGGTTCGACCCTAAGACAACTTAGCCCTATAGCTTTCAAGGTCAACCTAGTTATCTAACGGAAATATATCATTCTACTTCTACAACTTAAGCCTAGGGTGGTTAACCCAACCTAATTCGCTTAAGCTATAGCTCTGATACCAAGTTGTAACACCTCAAATTTTAATACAAAATATTTCCGTAAAATCCCTTTAAATTTAAAACATTTAGAGTATTGTCCCAAAATATGGATTTACAAAAACCTTGGTATAAAATAAAAGTCATTAGTTGGTGTTACAAAATATATCATAACCAAAGCCAAACGTAAATCCACCTTGCTATCTCTATTAAATCCGTGCGCCTTCACTAGGAAACTCACCTAATCCTTAGCTCCTGAACCTGAGTACATAGCACCACAAACAAACATAGTACGTAAGACAAAATTGTCTCGTGAGATACATGGGTTTTAGACTCGACATTAATATATAAATAATCACATTTATTAATAATCACGTTTATTAGATACATATATATATATATATATATATATATATATATATGTATCTATATACTTTAGTTACCTCTGTGGCAACCCTATCTCATTCATATACATCAATCACCTCTTCGGTGATTCTATCATATTCATTCATAGCCTATTCGACCCGTCAAGTTGTTCGGAATGCCTCCAATCTAACGAGACCCAATTTTTGTTCTACTAACCAGAATGCCTCCGATTCAGTAGAATCCCCATTGTCACAGTGTTCAGCCAAAGTGACCTATCTTTATCTTACTAACCAGAATGCCTCCGGTTCAGTAAAATCCAACATCTTGTTGGGTGATCGGAATGCCTCCGACTCGTCAGTTTTATTCAAGATACCATGATAACCAGAAAGCCTCCGATCTACCATGTACCTGTCCTGTTTCAATCTACCCGTCATAACTATTTCATGTGACTATGTGTCACATCTATCATCAATCCCATAAGGCCATCATACAATCTATCCACATGCTAATCTTAACTAGCATTCACATAATCGGATCAACTAATCTCGTTATTAGTAATCACATATTATAAAAGTACACTCTTTTACGTCATATCAATAATTAGTTATTAATTACTTTTCATTATCATGATCTCTTTCAAAATCATCAATCACTTTAAACATACTTAGATAGTCTGCTATTTATCACTTTCTCATCTTTCCAATCATATCTTTATTAAAGATCATTTATTAATAAAGACTCACAAAACATCATATGTATTTTAAAAGAAACATTTGCTATGTACTCAGTTTTAAAAGTCTCATGTACTCACCTTGGCCAAGCTTAATCCTCTTGTATTCCTTGAACAAAATCTTCACTTCCCAAGACTTGTAAATTCCAAGTCTTTCAACAATTGCCCTAATCATGAAACCATACAAGGTTTATCATCAAACATCATCATATTTTACCACTAGTTAACTACTAGTATCATTTTCCCAATTTCTACAAAACCCTAGTTTCATAAATCCCGGTATTATCATAAATCCATATCATGAACATGTTTTCCTTGACAAAATACCATAGATCTAAGTTAGATAACACTCATTTCGTCATTCATGGTAAACCCTCCAACTAGGGTTTACAAACTTCACCTTTTACCCCAAATTCAACACATACAACTAACTAAGAGTTGAGATATACCTTTAATCTTTACCAAGGAGTGTAGATCCACAAGATTCGGGCTGAAAATCTGCTCCAAATGCTCCTTTACACTCAAAATTCGCACTCACACTTAGAGAGAAGAGTTAGGGTTTGCAAATGAGCTCAAATAGCCAAAAACCCGATTATAAAGCTGCTCGACCATAGTTCACGACGTGAACAAAGTTCGCGTCGCGAACTTTCCTCCTACACGCATTCTTCGCGATCGCTAAGTTGTCGCGAACTACTTCACGACCAAATGCCAAACTCCCTGGCCCGACTTCCCGATCGTGATCCGAGGTTCGCGTCGCGAACTCCCTTAAGCAGCAGGGCTGCATTTTTTTTCCTCTTTGTCTCGACCCGGTTTCGCCCATAACTTTCACGTACGGTGTCCAAACGACACGAAACCAATTCCAGCGTTCCTTAAACGATTTATCCTTATTTATCGTATTTTTGTACAATTTATTTTATTCAAATTTCGGGTCGTTACATGTTGGGCCAACAACAGTCGAAGGTCCTCGCCCGACCGCCGATCCTCTCGTAACGTCCAATTACTTGTGGAAGTTTGGACGGTTTCTCCCTATCGAGTTCTCTTGATTTCTAGTTTGTTGTGGTTATACAAATTAACATTTATTTCTATTCACTTAGCTTTGTGCTAATCCCTCATTTGTTGACTCCTTTTCAGGTTGTGGATTTTGGCTTGACTAGAGTCGGGTTTTGAAAGTCTGACCGAACTCTGATTTTGTAAACCGTGTCGAGCCCGTTTTCAGTAACACCTTAAATGTTATATTTATATTTGGTTAATATGTAAATGGTTTTTATGACGTGTAATAATTAGGTTATGTTATTTCCTAAATCGCTTCCGTATGCTTAGTTTTTAAAAAAAAATGGCTCTAAGATTGTGGTGTTACAATGAAAGGGCGATTATTAATTATTGTACAAGTTTTTGATTCGTGGCTTAACGTCTTATTGAATAAATATTCTTAAATATTCTTGAATAATTTATTAAACTAGATAGACAATATCCGTTGAGTATATATGATGTTAAAATTATATAAATGGAATACAAAAATGAAAAAAAAAAACTAAAAAAATACAAAAATACAAAATAAATATTATAAAAAATAAGTAAATCCCAAAACTTATTTTTCAAGTAAGTTCATCATTGTTGAGTTAAAAAGCTTACATAAAAAGTCCATATGTTTATTTTATTTATCTAAATATTTAAAAAAAATGATTTTTTCAATTTCACCGACCACATCAACAGAGGGTTATATATCCAATTGTCAATTTCTCACTGATCTATAACCATAATTTAACTGGTACATTCCAACAGGCTACCTAAACATTTCCCACTAACCAGTTCAAACAGGTTTTTAAACCATTGATACATACAACTTCACAAAATAAAAAATCTAAAATCAATACAAAAGATACTAGATTCAAGTGTAACGTTTCATCTTTTTTCCAATAAACCAAAGTAGATTAAACAAAGATTAAAAAAGAATAATTACGCAATGCGGTAGCGGGTACCTGTAGTTACATTTTGTGGCGAAGATAGTGATGGTGGGTGGTGGTGGTGGGTATTGTTGGTTTGTGATGGTGGTGATGAGTAGTACTGGTAGTAGTGGTCAATATAATGATATGGAATTAAGGATTAATAAAGATAATATAATAAGTAATTGGAGTCAAATTGTCAACATTTGTCCTAGCAGGTAAGTTGGTTAGAGTCATTTGTTAATAACATGAAGGTCGCATGTTCGAGTCCCGGGCTGTCAATTTTTTTCTAAACGCATATATTTCCAGAAATGAATAGTGGTTGACTGAACATTAAGTTTGCTATTTTGGGAATGTCGGAAATTCATTATATACACTAAAGATATAAATGTGTTCAAAGTAGTAAATAATTTTTATGTAGTAAAAAATGAGAAATCTCAACTATTAATCAGTCATAATCAATGGTCAAGATTAATCACATATTTTATACACGGAGGGGTGTTTTGGTCATTTATCACTTACATAACTTTTTTTTTATTTTTGTTTTTTTATTAATTTTTATTTTTATGTTAAAATAAATAATATGTAATTTATACTTGATCACATGTGATTGTACAAAAACTTCACATGTGATTAAGTATATAATCACATGTGATTATCATATAATATTGTTTTTTAATAAAACGAATAATAAAATAAGTAATAAAAATAATTTAAAAACAAATAATAAAATAATTTTAAAACAAAAAATAATACTCCCTCCGTCCCACAAAAAACTTCCCATTTCACCTTATATTTTTGTCCCACAAAAAATTTCCCATTTCATACACTTGATGGGCTCCACATAATAAAATACTATTAAAACTAAGGACCCACCATTAACTATCCAATAACTATCTTTCTCTCTCCAAACCAATCTTATATTTTAATCAAAACTATTACCAATTACCCCACCACCAACTATTACATAAAAACTTGTGTCAAAGTGAAATGGGAAGTTTTTTGTGGGACGGAGGGTGTAAATAATAAAAAAATCTGGATTAAAATTCAGGTGGGTGTCAAATGACCAAAATATCTCTTCATGTTTAAAATATACCATTAATCTTAACCATTAATTATTATTGGTAAATGATTGAGATTTATCTTTTGTGATTACAAGAAAATTATATACTACCTTGAAAAAAAGTGTCACTAATTTTTATTATTATTATTTTTTTGTACAGCAAGTTAGTAAGTTAGTGCAGTGATGGATGTATGTTGAAGCAAGAGGGGTGCATGACACCCACTTGGTGGACCACTCCCATGTGGAAAAACAATTTATAAAATAAAATTAATGGTAAATTTATATATGGTCTCCACTTAAAATTTTGTGAAAGATGGAGGGCCCAAAAGTCTAAATAGGGAGTTATAAATTCCCCATCTCATTGGGAAGGCCCCGGTTAAATTTAATTCTGGATTCGCCACTGAGTTAGTAGTTCGAGCCTAGACAATATACCTTTCCTCGAACCATGCACGAAAGTCTCACTAAAGTTAAAGAGAAAGATGAGGAAGTTTAAAGATTACCAAGGCAGTCAAAAAGTAGACACCATACATCAATCAAGTGACGGGCAACCAAGATTTCCCAGCAACGATACCATACATGGAGGCGATCGAAAGCAGCCATGCGAAAACAAGCTGGAGCCAAGCCAAGCCAACAAAGAAATGAGGTTTTTCAGATAATAAGTAATCTCCAAATTCATGGGTGAACCAAATCTTGAAGCGTACGAGGATGTCTGGGTAGATATTTGAAGGAAAAATGGTTTGCGCATCGAAAAGTGGAACTGCAAATGTGATTACGAGGAAGTAGATGAACAGGATTGCGTCCATTAACTTCAAGAATCCCCCCATTGTGTTGCTGGTTGAAGTTGAAAGCAAATGAGCTGTAATGAATCTTGATCTGTTATTATAGTCAAACTCTTAAACTACTTGGAGCATCCCCAACCACACCTTTTATAGAACTCGCTCTCGATCCTTTATAAAACCTCCTCTATCTCTATAAATTGTAAAATCATTCCATCTAAACAAAATCTCTAACTTTAACAATAAATTTTATTCTTCCCTTCAAAACACTTAAAAATTAGTGTGATTCATTTTCCGCTAATATTTACACTCACAATGCATGTGTGAGGTCCATGAAAAGAGGGATACACTCTCACTTTAAATATAGAGAGATTTTTAACTCCCTCTATTTTGAAGAGAGTAATAGAGATGTGTTGAAAAAGAAAATTACTTTGAAATAAAGGAATAAAGTATGATTAAAAATACTTTTATAACATAGACAAATTAATGATTTTTTTTTTTTCAAATTCTATTTTATAATATAAAAAATTATTTCTGGATACTTCTAATTTCAAGAAATAAATTATGGGTGATTCTTTCATTCTTTTCCTTTTAATTTTATTGTTTATATTTTTTTTTCTAATATTTCTTAAAATTATTGTTAACTTAAAATTTTACATTTTATCAAAAATAATTATGTGGTAAATATAAAATTATATTGGTTGTACAGTGTAATAAATATTTTTTTTTCCTTAAATTATGTGATTATTATATGTCAACAACAATCTTGAAGCGGATAAAGTATTACTCCGTATTTAATTAGAAGTTATGATCCGTACAGAGCATATTTTAGTAATACAGAGCAATTTCAAATAAATGGTCAATTATACCCTTCATCGTCTCTGTAAGGCTTATGGGTATGAGCCAACGTCCATCCGGCGTGGGGAGTGAGGTGGCGAGCAACGGCGTGGTGGTGGGGTTGGAACACCCCCCCCCAACGGCGTGGGGGGTGGGCGTGGCGGATCCGGCAAGCAGGCGACGGGGGATAACGGGACGTGGGGTATACGTGGCTGCTTCTGATTGGTTGAGTGAAATTCTTTTTATTTTCTTTTTTTTGTTTATTTAGAATTAAATGGAATAAAATGGTGTGGTGTGGTGGGTATTTCCACCAAATGATGTGGTGTGGTGGTGTGGTTGCTGAGGTGACGATGATGTGGCGGGCAAAGACACCACCACATGTGGTGCCCATACCAGATAGCCTAAGCATCTTACCCCTCCCATTAAACGTTCTTCCCAAAAGTTATGTGGTTTCTCTCGCTTGGTGTCTCCCCGTCAACATAACTTAAGATTTTTTATACCTTTGTTCATCAATCTCGAGCATCTCATACTCAATTTCAATTCTATCAAACATCAAAATCTCGCTTCACTTCGAATCATGACGAAGACCCTAGATTTTTCGATGATAATTGGGGTTTTTTCGGGTGTAATTTGAGATTCAGATCGTAAGAAACGGATTTTACAAATGAAATAAGAAAACGTGTTATCGAATTCCAGAATTGTTAGGATTAGGACGGATTTAATGGTGTTTATGATGAATTGAGTAAAAAAATGGATGCATTTTCTGGTTCCTGCTCCGCCTTTGATTTCCGTTTTCTATTTATGCTTCTTATGATAATAATGCTATTATATTTGGTGAACGACAAATTGGATAGTCTTTGTTGAAATTATAGCAATGCCCAATCAATATTTGTTTTGTGTTACTTCGTTGAATTTGACTTTCTACAAACACTTTCCCCACAACCGTTTGATGTTTCTCAGATCGATAAATGCAGATTGCAATTGAAGGTTTCGTGGGAAATCCAGTTCTAGTTTAAAACATCTTATGAGTTATAAAGATGCGATTAATGATGACTTTGAATATATTTTTGATTTTTGAGAAGAAAGGGTTTTAATGGGAAGTTAAAATATTCACAAGAAAAAGGAAGGGTATAATTGTCTGTTTACTTGAAATTGCTCTATATTGCTAAAATATACTCTGTACGAATCAGCCCCTTTAATTAGACTATTTTTTTATATTTCTTTCTTATTTAGTCACTAATCGATGGTTTTATATTCGATTTGGTTGATTGATATTCTTTTTTATTATATTTTTTTATTCATTTAGAATTAAATGAAATAAAATGGTGTTGTGTGGTGGGTATTTCCTAGAGATGATGTGGTGTGGTGGTGGTGTGGTTGCTGAGGTGGCGATGATGTGGCAGGCAAATTTGGTGTGTGATGTGGTACCCATACCCCATAGCCTGGATTGATGTCTTTCGTTTTGTGCGAAATGGTTAATGTAAAGAATGTTAAATGAGGGAGATTAATCTTGAGATATGAGTATTAAAATTATATTATAGAGTCATTTCATTTTAACAGATCCCGCACTTCGTGCTTTTATATTCACTTAAATGTTTCAAATAACTAGCAAGTTAGCCTTGTGGAAAGTGATACTTCATCCTATTCAAAATAAGTGCTACACTTTCTTTAAATGAGTAATTTAAAATAAGTGTTACACTTTAAAAAATTATCTTATTTGACAAAAAATAGTAGGAGCCACACCCACTAACTATCCACTTTAACAAAGTGAAATAACTCATTTACCCTTACTTTTTACTTTTAAACACCATTAACCCCATTTTATTCAAAATGTGTGAGATCCATTATCCACTAACCGTTCAATTAATCTAATTTAACCATCATAATAATATTTTGCCTTAAAAACCGTGAAACCCAAAGTGTAGCATTTATATTGAATCGGAGGAAGTATATAATTATTAGCTCTTCATTAAAAAAGAAAAGCGCTTTAAATTGAACTTGTTGATGCATCTGTTTGGATAAACGCTTTTCAAGTTTATTAATTTGTGTTATTTAGTTTCACAATGTTTGAATAGATTGATTATATGGCTAAATACTTAAAATGTGACATTTTTATACTTTTTATTTATATTAAATCTTTTACTGGTAGAAATATAATTTATTTGAGTTTTGTTTGTATGAAAACCTTTGATCACGGTGTAGTACTGTAGTTGTGCACTGGTGATTCAAAATCTTATAGTTTAAGAGATTAAGAAAATGAGCTTATCTTTATATATATTAAAAGAAAGTTTTTTGAAATTTTAAAGTTATGTTTTAATGGCACCTCATTCACCCTTTCATTACTATCCACTAATAATGTCATGTCACTGCATGTCAAACAACCATGTCACTCCACTCCATGTCTCTAATTTCACCCGTTTCAGCTGTTAGAGCATTAGGTGTGGTCACATCAAGTCGGAGTGTCACCTTCGCGCCACCTATGCGCCACATCATTATTTCACATTTCACATTCAAAACCCCAAATACCTCTACCATAAGGCATCACTAAACCCATCACTAGCACCACGTCATCGCATCCTTACTGACCCGCTACTGACACGTTCGTGCTAACCCTACCCATCACTAACCCATCACTAAACCCATCCTTGCCACATCATCATTTCCACATCACCATTTTAATTAATAAAAAAACACATTACATTAAATAAAAAAACATTACATTAATTAAAAAAACATTACATTAAATTAAAAAAAAAACATTAAAATTAAAAAAAAACATTCAACTTAAAAAAAAAACATTAGACCTAAGAAAAAAAAACATTAGACATAAAAAAAACATTAGACATAAAAAAAACATTAAACTTAAAAAAAAAAAACTACTCGTCGTCGTCGTCGTATTCTCCCTCATCGGATGAGTCCGGATCGGCGTATTTGTCCAATAAACTCCGGCGATATTTTAAAACCGCTTTTCGCTCTCTTCGGCTCAAATTATCGGGAACCGAACAATGAAGGACTCTGAAAGCATCCGATATCTTTTTCTCCACAGTCGCTTCTTTGATAGTCTTCAAAGTGTCGGCTTGCAATATGGCGTTCTCACATATACGGTCACGAGTTTCGTCACTTGAATACCGTGACGAAGTCGCATCCGAGGAACTTGCCGTACGCCGGCTAACGTTACGACCGATTGGTCGACGGATCGGGTCGTCACGGAATAGACCTTCCATATTTGCGGAAGGGAGCGGGTTGGTGTTGTATTCGCCAAGGTTCACCGGGTTGGGCACGGGAGCGGGAGTGGGTTGGGGATTCATCACGTTGTAATCTACCCAAAACTTGGGGTAATCTTTTAGTTCGTGCCAACACTGTTCGTACAAAAAGTTCCTCCTGTTGTTGTCATAAAATTGTTGTTTTGCGGCGTTGAGCATGTCTTGGTCATCGGCCCCACTTTGTCGACTTGACTCGAACCGTTTATAGATTTCCCCAAACTTCCGAACATCCATTTTTATCTTGTTCCATTTCCCTTGGAGTTGACTTCTGGTGCGTTTTGTATCAACTAGTGAGTTGTACTCGGCTTCAATCTGCCCCCCAAAGTCGATCACCGGATTGTGAGTTCCCGCGTTCTGCGGATTCTGAAGCATTTATCCACCGCTGGGATAAAATAACAGCCTCCTGGATGGACCACTTCCGCACCGTACCAGGCTCCCTAACCGCTGGTGTAGCTCTTCTTCTTCTTCCCGTTCCCCTGCTTGGTTCGACCGGGTCGGGAACCGCTTGTGGGCCTTGTCCTTCGTCTTCCTCTTCCGCTTCGGGCGGGGATTCAGTTTGCAAATCGGGTTGATAGCCAGAACCCGAACCCGAACCGGGATGATAACCGGAGCCATAGAAACCGGGGTGGAAACCATGTTGGTAACCGGGTTGGTAACCGGGTTGGTAACCCGGTTGGTAACCGGGTTGATAACCCGGTTGATAACCGGGTTGAAAACCGGGTTGAACAGCGCCTTGGTTCGAGAAACCGCCGGGGGTGGAGTGGAACGGCATAAAACCCGAACCCGAACCAGATGCGACGTTGCTCGGGCTGGGCTGGCCAGTCTGTCTAGCATTTGACGAATATGCTGGTGACGTGATACGGGTGTTTAACAAATTTTGGAAGTGATCATTTGACGAGGAGGAGTTCGATCTACGACTCATGATGAAAATCTGGAAAATAGGTAATGACGGTAATGAAGAAGTGGGAGAAATGGTGTAAAATTATGAATGTGAGGGTGTTGTATTTATAGGTAAAAAATAGGATAAAGGAAAAAAAAAAACAAAAATTGAATTTTGAATTCAATTTTGGACGCTCCCTCGGCCCCACACACGCTCCCGACGCCTTCCCAATGCCGTCGAAAAGACGACGTATGTGCCACGACGCAAGCCACGACGGGCTGGTGCCAACCCCGTCGTGGCACGACGGCTCGAAAACTCCCCCGACGGGTGGTGGTGACGCGTTGTTGGCAGCGGTCTAACATAACCTAATATATATTTTTTGGACCCACTAAAATACCCCCCAATAAAAACACCCAAAACACACTCTCTCTCATCCCTATTCGCTTGCTACCTCCGCCAGTAATCCGACTTGGGCCCTTACTCACCCCACACACGGTGTGGTGGCGAGGGTGAAAAAGCTCCACCTCGGCAATTTGATTCCGGCGAGGGGTGTGTTTCGTGATTGTACCGTATACTCTTATCGCAACCTCGACCTCCGTACGTTTCGCCTTCACCGTTCAGCTTCTTCCATGGCTTTACATGAAGAAAAGAAGCAGTTCAAGAAATTGTCCCTTTTTTATCCTATAAATTAAAACCCGCACACAAACCCAAAATTTCACAATTCGTTTTCATCTTCCCCTGAAATCTCCCCCTCACCGATCATCGTCAACTTCTTGAAACTTATACAGCATAAAACCCTAGGTTTGCGCACCGCATTGGTGATACTTTATAGGGTTTATAACAATAGATTCTGAAGACAATATTCATGATGCGCATTATAGCGGCTATGCGATGGCCAACGATGATGATGGTTATGGTTTTGTGGATAACGATTCCGATGACGAATTAGTTAGTCGGAAACGGGTGAATTGAATTCTTGATGTCAATTTTTTTACTTCTAGATGTTTATTAATAATATTTGATGTAATTCTTCTATACAGTTGGTGAATTTCATGTTATTATTAAGTTACATATTCTATCTGAATCAAATTTAGATATTAACTTGATTAAAGCTTTAATCTTTGATAATACCTTTACTTTTATACTACGATTCAATTTCTATTAAAATCAATTCGAAAGCTTTCTTTTTTATGTCTTTTAACTGATCAATATTCAACAATCTGTTTGGTTGTTCTGATATCTATGATTGTCTTAGTAGCCATATAATTGTTGGTTCTATTTGAATTCTATGTATCTTATGGACATTAATGATTGTGATTTTATGAACTAATTAGGATCCTTAATTAGTTGTTTTACTTGGGTTACCACATCAATTAACATCGTTTATAATTTCTAACAATGTTTACCAGCGAACTTTTTTGTTACTTCGAAAAGAAATGGTGTGGCTGACCTACATTAAATTTTCTCATATTTATATTACAAGCTGCATGAAATGGTCAAAATGTCGCTTTTTTCTTATTTTTTTTAGTTTTTTTAGTTTTTGAACTTTTGTTTATATGTAATTTAAAGCTTTAACCTTTTAAACTTTTTTTAGGAATGATAATGGAGTATCTTAATGTACAACAAATACAACGTCTGAGTGTTTAGATGGATTAAGCATTTAAGACCACCCGTTATGGGCGACCGAACGGACGGTCGCGACCGCCACGTCCGCCGTTCCCGACGCGTCCCCACCGTTACAACCCGAGCTCACCGACGCGTCGCCGAGGCCCAACGGTCGACTAGTCGACCGTTGCCAGCTCGCTCCAACGGCTCCAAAACACCCACTTCCAACTTAATTTTTACCCCTTTTTTTACCTTATAAATACCCAATCTTTTTCTAAAAAATTTCACACTTCTCATTTCTTTTCTTCATACTTACTCACATCACACACACTATATTAAAAATGAGTTCCGACGACGAAATGAATGTCGCTAATTTCATTTTTGGCTACGAGGAAGAGGACAGGGTTATACATCTTGGTTTTTTACAAACGGTGGTCGCGTTTCTTGAAGGTTCTAGTTCTACTATCCCCAGAACTCCTAGAAGATACGTGAATAGGGACCGTGGCGGTGCGAATGACCGTCTCGTGGCAACTTACTTCGCTGAAAATCCGACGTATAACGAGCATGATTTTCGCAAACGTTTCAGGATGAGTCGTGATCTTTTCACACGCATTGTTCGCGATCTCACAAATACCGTCCCATTATTTGCGCAACGATATGATGCACTTGAGAACCCAGGTACTTCTCTGCTAATGAGGTGCACCTCTGCAATTCGTCAGTTAGCATACGGGACCGTACCGGATGCTCTAGACGAATACTTATAAATTGGTGAGAAAACTAGTCGTGATAGTCTCGCAGAGTTCTGTAAAGGGGTTATGCACTTGTATGGAGATGAGTTTCTGCGAAAGCCTACTCATACTGATGTGGCGAAGCTATACGCTTTTCATGAGGAGAAACATGGGTTTCCCGGTATGCTAGGAAGCATTGATTGTACTGATTGGCCTTGGGCTCAATGTCCAAATGCTTATCGTGGGTAATATGTTAGAGGGGATCACGGGAACGAACCATTCATCTTACTTGAAGCGATTGCCTCACAAGATTTGTGGATTTGGAATGCGTTCTTTGGTGTCGCCGGGTCGAACAACGACATCAACGTGTAACGAGCATCCCATATTTTCAATGATCTCAAAGACGGGAAAGCACCTGAGGTACCCTTTTTGGCAAACGGGGTGTCTTACAAATGGGGATATTATCTTACTGACGGGATATATCCGGAATGGTCTGTTCTTGTTAAGTCCATTTCACACCCAAATGCGAATGATGTTAAGCGGGTGAACTACAAGAAAGCACACGAAGCTACAAGGAAAGACGTAGAACGAGCATTTGGCGTTCTAAAGAAAAAATGGGGTATAATAAAAATGGCTGCAAGGTCCCCAAATGTTAACAAAATAAGGGATATAATGTACACTTGTATCATATTACATAATATGATTATCAAAGACAAAGGCAGGGCCATATGTCCCGACTTTCATCCGGAAGAGCGACATAGTGAAGCCGACCCCGTACGATCACATGAAGAAGTATTACAGGTTATCGGGGAGATCAATAATCAACAAACTCATCTTAATCTTAGATCTGATTTGGTGGAACACATTTGAAATCGACAAACCCACCAGTAGTTTTTTTAATGATTTTTTTAATTATGTTTAATGTAATGTTTTAAATTATTTTTAATGTAATGTTTTAATTATTAATGAATTTTTTTTTAAAAAAAAGGCGATCGGTCACCCATTACGGGCATTTGGTCGCTGTCTGGTCATGTGTTTGATCAGGAGAGAGAAAGCTGATGTGGCGCAGATGTGGCACAGATGTGGCAGGGGTGACCAAACTGGGTTTGGTCACCCATTACGCACAGTCTAATTGGTTCCATTCTCCGTTGCTTTGATATTGAATACAAACAAACGACCGCCCTTGAAGATCCTGAAATTCTAGCCGGAGACACACTTTGTATGCAATTAAAATTAACTTATGCTTAAAATTATTTTCTATATTTTCTGTTTTTCCTCATTTGATAATGATTTTAGCGTTATTATTTTTGTGTAATGCAGTTAGTGTGAGTGAAATAGAAGCAGTATATGAGTTGTTTAAGAAGATTAGAGGTGCTGTGATTGATGACGGACTAATTAATAAGGTTCGTAAAATTTTTATCCATTTCGGTTTTTCTTATCTCTAACGGGCCGAATGGGTTATGCTAAAGGTTTAATTAGAAAAAAATTATAAAAAATAGGTTAAATAGGCCAAACAGGTTGAAAGTCATCTAGGGCATTCAAATGCTTCAAGAACAACCTAAGTCCATTTACTTATTTATGGGTTGATTTAGGATTGTATAATGCGAACATGTTAAATGTTCACAAACAAGAAAATGGGTCGAACGGGTTGAAGTTCATCCATAGGTATTCAAATACATAAAAACCTATCAACGGATAATCAATTAGAATAAATTGTAAATATTATAAATTAAATGTATTTATTTCTTACCTATCTTAGAGATCATCACAACTAAATTAGAGGAGTGATTTATGTAAACCTTTTGTATAAGTAAAGCATGTATCCTCATTTGTCAACAAGGTGAATAAAATACATTTTCTATATGGTATCAGCCATTTACACCACCCAATCATTCCCTCACGAATTTCTTTATTCCCTTCTACGAATTCTTCTTCTGTGCTCAAACTTTCTTTTCCTTTGATACCTTTCTGCTTCAAACATGTCTCCCACATCCTCCCCTACTTCATCAGACAACCTATTCTCCATGAACACTCTACTTCACATGATGAATATCAAACTCTCCTCTACCAATTATCTACTTTGGAGGAATCATATTATTCCGATTTTTACTTATCAGAAATTGATCAGGCATATCGATGGATCTTCTCCATCCCCGACACCCACCATTAAAGTTGGTGAAAAACTCGATCCAAATCCAGCCTACACAACCTGGATTGAAGAGGACCAACACGCCTTAATATTACTCCATTCTTCTTTGACGGAGGAAGCGGCTGCCGAAGCTCTCGGGATTGACACTGCCCGTCAACTATGGATGTCGCTTGAGGCTGCCTACAGTAATGCCTCAGTTGAACGTGTTCACTCGTTACGAGATTCTCTTCGACAACTCACCAAAGGTACCTCCTCTGTTACCGATTATTCTCGAAAGTTCAAGACTATTTGTGACCAACTTTCAGCGATTGGTCATCCCGTTGTTGAAATTGACAAACTTCATTGGTTCCTTTGCGGTTTGGGGCCTTCTTATGAAACTTTTTCAACGGCTATTCGGGCGACTAAACCCGCCCCTAAATTTCGTGACTTGGTGACTCAAGCGGAGAGTCATTAAATGTTTTTACAATCCATACATAATGTCTCTTCACCGACCGCCGCTTTTCACGTTGAAACATCAAATCAGTCTAATCGTAACCAACAATATCGTGGTCGTGGTACAAATTTTAGAGGTCGCGGTCGAGGTCAGAACCGTCGTCCTCCTCATTGTCAATTATGTAGGACGAACGGTCATTATGCCTCGAATTGCCCAAGCCTTCCTACATATGCTAATTGTAACACCACAATCTTAGAGCCATTTTTTTTTTTTGTTTTTTAAAATATGCATACGGAAGCGATTTAAGAAAAACTATAAATCATAATTATTACATATTATAAAGGCCATTTACATATTAACCAAAATATATAAATCATTTAAAGGTGTTACTAAAAACAGGCTCGACCCGGTTTACAAAATCAGAGTACGGTCAGACTTCCAAAACCCGACTCTAGTCAAGCCAAATCCACAACCTGAAAAGAGTCAACAAATGAGGGATTAGCACAAAGCTAAGTGAATAGAAATAAACATCAAACTGCATAACCACAACAAATTAGAAAATCAAGAGAAATCAATAGGGGAAACCCGTCCAAACTTCCACAAGCAATTGGACGTTACAAGAGGATCGGCGGTCGGGCGAGGACCTTCAACTGTTGTCGGCCAACAACAGTCAACCGATGGCTTCTTTACTAGAGGCACGGTGATCCCTCCTTACATAACGAATACGAAGGAGTCCGATCGCCCCCACCAAGAGTAACGAAGCGTAGCCGAAAACCACCATAGCTAACCTCTAGAAAACATGTGCACATACTACCATTAACAAACCCACAATTAATGGTACCACTGGAAAATCAATGAAAACCAAGAAAATGAATTTTCCCAAATCAACCCAGAAATCTGCTCGTGACCAAGTTCGCGTCGTGAACTCAGAGTTCGCGTCGCGAACTAGGAGTTCACGATCGCGAACTTCCTCACGATCAAGCCCCAAATTCTCTGGCCCGAGTTCGCGTTTCGCGAACATAAGTTCGCGTCGCGAACTACTCCAGTTGCCCAATTCCTGCACTTTTTCTCAAACTCTATCATTCCCTAATTTTTGTACATCACACAAGAAAGAAGGTTAAGTCCACTCACCTTAGCTTCCCTTGTGAAGAACTCAGTAGTCTTATATCACTGAGTTTCTTTTCCTTTTCCTGTAACAAAACAAATACCGAATTAGTTACCCGAAATCATTAACTTTGCAACAAGTACAAATTATATGTCAAACCATTATTTGTGTACAACCAATTGACAACTTAACACCATCATTTCAAAACATATTAATTGACAATGTCTAGAATTCCATTAAGTCACTTTTAAGCAATTCATCATGCATTTTTTTATCCAAGTTGCACATAATCGGCCCAAACGGGTCGGGACACTTAATCAAGTCAAACTTGCAATTCACTAATACCACATTGTCAAGTTATCCATTTATCACTAATTTAAGTTATTGACATACTACTTGCATCCATATACAAGCTTAACTAACTTTGACTTTATTTAAGTCAAAATGCACAATTTAACAACCAAACGGGTCAAGACCCGAAACTACCTCAAACATACTTCCAATTAATCAAGTAACACATTTATGACATGAAATTGATAGTCCCAAGTTTACAAGTCATCCAAGACTAAAGTCAACTTTCAGGTTTGACCAAAGTCAACAATTCATGAATTTAACTAGCAATTCTAGAAAACGGGTCAAAACCACAAACTATCATTTAAGACATGCTAATATACTTTTTAAAACTCTTATATGATCAACTTATTGAACCATGATATTGTCTAACAATTTTCCAAGTTAAGGTCTCACTTTACCAATTTGACTAGTTCATGACTTTTTACCTAAAAATCATCCAAACACCACCATATAATAATCCATTCATCAATTAACACTTTCATAAACATACTAATGACATTTTAATTCCAACTAAACATTCAAAGTATAAATCAAATGCTAAATATATACATTTAGTCAAGTTTCATCATGTAAGGCCCAAACGGGTCAAAAACGTTTTATTAACTTCCAATGTTTACAAACCCTTAATTATCATTTCATCAAGTATACAATTACCATATATTAACCAACTTCATGTTAATTAGTTATACTTTGAAACACCCAAAAATAATCAATACAAGTTTAACCTAAAAAGATGCATTTGACCACCTGCTATTAACTCAGAATTCTGACTACTGTTCTGACCTTATCAGTTCATGAAATTATGATATTAATAAAGTAGACTCATAGACCTTCGAATCGACTGGTCGCACGCCCAAAACGGAGTTACGGTTGATTTTATATGATTTTTGCAAAATGGTCAAAATCTGCCATATTTTTGTGCTTACGGGATTTTTACCAAAAACTCATCCAAACTTGTAAATTCATGACCATTTCAACAATTCAAGTTACAATCAATCCTATACAACAATTGTCACTTCTAACATGTTAGTTATACTTAAATTAACAAAATTTAACATTAAAACATCACTTTCAAGAATTTGGGTAAAACTCATCTTCTTCCTCAAGAACACAACAATGGTGGATTTCATAACCCTAATCAAATCAAGTTTCTCTATATCAATATCACTTCTAATTCACTTAACAAACACAGAAAAGTCCTAAGGATTCATCAATTTAACAATTACAAGAAACCCATCAAAACCCAAGAACCCTAATTCATCCATGCATCAAGAACTATAAACCCTAATTAACAAAAGAAGATGATTTACCTTTTGCAAGCTAAATTTAGAGTTTAGGAGGAGAAGATGAAAGATGAATGCTTCAATTAATTCACCAAAGGTTGAGATAAAAACACACACACACAAGGTGTAAAAAGGCAGACACGTTTTGGAGGAGAAAGAAGAAATGGATTTCTTCTTTTGACACCTACACACATACGTGTGATACAAAGAGAAGAAAAGTTAATTTCATTTAATCACAGTATAATACTGAAAGTCTAGGTCGCGTTTGATTTATTTAAAAATACTTATCTTACTCAGATTTTAATAACGAAGATATTTTTAGAACTGTAATTCAAAGTTTACTAAAAGTGTAATTTATCATTTTCATGCTTGATTAAAACAGTTAATACTAATTTTTAGCCCCTTAGTTACAATATGTTATATTCTAAATAAATCACATAATTTATACAAAAATAATAAACAAATAGAATTACTTATCGAAAGTAATTTAAAATTCTAGGTCGGGTCTCGGGATGTTACAAATCTACCCCCCTTAAAAAGATTTCGTCCTCGAAATCTCATTGATTATACGCAAAAGAAATGAAACATGATTACAAATATTATTATATCATAGTCTTATATTTACAAGTCAAAATAACAATCTTTATTGTTCCTCTATATTACTATCATTATCGAAATTTTAATTTATTAAATCCTCATTTTCTTTTCATTATAGTTTCAGACTTGGTGTCTCATTTGACAAATTCTTTAGTTACGTTGTTTTTAATTTATCCACTTAGCGAGAAGTCATTTCTGCTTAAGCAATTCGCATATTAATCATAATTTCTTCAGATAATCACACACTGTAAACTCTTTCGGTATGTATAATTCGCACATTTTATATTTAAAAGTTGATAATTACGCAATGTCATTAATCACAATATCCAAGTCATGGTTTGCATAACTCCACTTATACTATTATAAACATTAAAAAGCATAGACAATCTATTTTTATTTAATGTATTTTAACATTTAAGTGTCTTAGATTCTCAAATATCCTCTTTTGTTTATTATATCAACGAAATTTTGCACTCTTAAGCAGTTAAAATCTCAAAATTTTAGAATTATTATTACTAAATCCGCAATCATAATTCACTAATTCTCAAAATTACACAATTCGAATTCTAAATTCTAATCAATTTTCACATATAACGGCATTAAATCTCATTATTTCCAAATGTATCTTTAATAAATTTCACAATATTATTAAATTATATATTAACTCTGAAATTTATCCATCAACATAAACGAAAATCAATTCAATATGGTCAATAAATTTAATTCTTCATGTCAATTTTCATTTACACATTGAACATAAAAGGCATTTTTAGAAAAAATCCAACCTATAACAATTCGAGTCATGGAGAAATCATTCAGATATATTTCATTAACTTTCTTTCTTATTTAACATCTATATCACATGAAAGAAAACAATTAACACTTTATAAGCATACAACGATGAATTTCAACTAAGTGGCCATGCAAAATAAAAGTCAACATGTCAGTCTTCACTTTTTTTTTTTTTTAAACCACTACTATCTTCATTTGTTAGCAATTCAGTATATCATTTAACAATATAATCATAATTCAATATACAGTGGTCAATAAATTCGGCTAACACTTATCGAGTCACTACATGTGACTTGATAGGTCACGGCAAATAATTAAATTTTCTTAAATTAAGTAGCAATCCTACATAGAACTACTAGACAATGCCTAAGATTACACCAATTTAACTATAGGCATCACATTAACGGACGAGTACAACAATCATTTACCACAAAAAAATTGAACCTCAACAATTAGATGAAGACTTAAATCCATATATCACTAACTATCTTTATTCCTAATGGAGTAAACACACACGTAAACAATTTTCAGTTCATCACATACTTCATAATCACAAATAAGCAATTTGCTTCAATACAATTAACATACGTATAAGTAATTAGTTTATCGAAACATACCTGTGATATCATCATCATCAATGGAGGTAGTATCTCCCACGATCATCTGAAATGACCTACCCTCGGGTGGAGGGTAATTCTTTCTCTTCTGGCCTGTTGAAGATAACGACCCACTCACCGACCCCGACCCTGAACCCAATTTCCTTTCTGTAGGACAGTCACCGACCCTGTGACCCTCTTTCTGACAATTCCAACATACATTTCGCGGAAACCTACAATCATTCCACGTGTGCCCGAACTGACCACACTTGACACATCTCATAGTCTGAGTTGTACAACCACCTATGTGAGAAGATCTGCACCTAGCACACCATTGTGCCTTCTGACCCGAACTACCTGTCGATTGTATATGATTCGAGTTTCCATGCTTTTGATTTCCCTGCCCTTTCTTATTCTGTTTGAAATCCGATTGTGCAGACTTTAACTTTTGATATTCTGACCTATCCCTGGTCACCCAATCTCGAGTATTCAAATCACCTTCTACTGTTTTGGCCAAATCGAAGGCCTGTGACAAAGTGGTTGCGAGCCTCGCTGTAATGCGGTACTCGGGTCGCAACGCACCAATAAAATGCTTTATTTTTGATGACTCATCAGGCACCCACCGTTGTACAAATCTTAATTTCTCATTAAATTGTTCGATCAAATCATCAACCGTCATCTTCTCGGTCATCCGCAAATTTAAGAATTCAGATCGAATTCTATCCATCTCGAACGAATTACAATAACGCTTACACACCTGTTCTCTAAATTGATCCCATGTTATACTGTTTTTAACTTCTTTGGGTAAATGTTCGATCAAGGTATCCCACCAATTCATAGCACCACCTACTAACTTTCGTGTGGCATACATCACCCGGTGTTGGTCATCACACCCGCAAGCATCTAAGGTTCTCTCCATTTCCCTCAACCAGTTCATTGTGACATTAGGGTCTCTACTTCCACTGAATTCAGGGGGTTTACAGTCTAAAAATTGTTTGAAAGTACAATTCGGTTTCATACTGAATGGATAAGGTTGGTTCGGGAATTGATATTGAGGTATACCTTGGCTTGGGTTAACATAACAGTATTGTGGTTGGGTCATTACAGGATGGGATTCGGATGTGGTGAACATTAAGGGAACCGTCATGGTAAAGGCGGGAGTTGTAGGTAATTGCATGGTAGTAAAGGGCATTGTAGGGGTGAACATGGGATGAATGTTTGGCGGTTGGGTATTTTGATTTTGGTTCATACTATCAACAAGATTTTGGAGGTGTTCCAATCGGCTTTCCATTCTTATAATATAATCTTCTCTATCTGCATTTGCATCTCTAGACGTACCAATGATTTCCGGTTCGGGGTTCGGAAGGGTCACCAACGGGTTGGGATCGTTATCGGCCATACCTGTAACAAACACAACATCTCACAAACTCTTAGTTTAATCCGTTAGTACCTATTATACTAACTACTACTAAACCACAATTCATATTCACTCTACTAATCCACTCCAAAATTAAGGAAGTTTGACCAACTCGAGCCAAGATTTGGGAATGATACACCTAAATGTGCAACCATTGCCAAACCAAGGCTCTGATACCAAATTGTAACACCACAATCTTAGAGCCATTTTTTTTTTTTTTGTTTTTTAAAATATGCATACGGAAGCGATTTAAGAAAAACTATAAATCATAATTATTACATATTATAAAGGCCATTTACATATTAACCAAAATACATAAATCATTTAAAGGTGTTACTAAAAACAGGCTCGACCCGGTTTACAAAATCAGAGTACGGTCAGACTTCCAAAACCCGACTCTAGTCAAGCCAAATCCACAACCTGAAAAGAGTCAACAAATGAGGGATTAGCACAAAGCTAAGTGAATAGAAATAAACATCAAACTGCATAACCACAACAAATTAGAAAATCAAGAGAAATCAATAGGGGAAACCCGTCCAAACTTCCACAAGCAATTGGACGTTACAAGAGGATCGGCGGTCGGGCGAGGACCTTCAACTGTTGTCGGCCAACAACAGTCAACCGATGGCTTCTTTACTAGAGGCACGGTGATCCCTCCTTACATAACGAATACGAAGGAGTCCGATCGCCCCCACCAAGAGTAACGAAGCGTAGCCGAAAACCACCATAGCTAACCTCTAGAAAACATGTGCACATACTACCATTAACAAACCCACAATTAATGGTACCACTGGAAAATCAATGAAAACCAAGAAAATGAATTTTCCCAAATCAACCCAGAAATCTGCTCGTGACCAAGTTCGCGTCGTGAACTCAGAGTTCGCGTCGCGAACTAGGAGTTCACGATCGCGAACTTCCTCACGATCAAGCCCCAAATTCTCTGGCCCGAGTTCGCGTTTCGCGAACATAAGTTCGCGTCGCGAACTACTCCAGTTGCCCAATTCCTGCACTTTTTCTCAAACTCTATCATTCCCTAATTTTTGTACATCACACAAGAAAGAAGGTTAAGTCCACTCACCTTAGCTTCCCTTGTGAAGAACTCAGTAGTCTTATATCACTGAGTTTCTTTTCCTTTTCCTGTAACAAAACAAATACCGAATTAGTTACCCGAAATCATTAACTTTGCAACAAGTACAAATTATATGTCAAACCATTATTTGTGTACAACCAATTGACAACTTAACACCATCATTTCAAAACATATTAATTGACAATGTCTAGAATTCCATTAAGTCACTTTTAAGCAATTCATCATGCATTTTTTTATCCAAGTTGCACATAATCGGCCCAAACGGGTCGGGACACTTAATCAAGTCAAACTTGCAATTCACTAATACCACATTGTCAAGTTATCCATTTATCACTAATTTAAGTTATTGACATACTACTTGCATCCATATACAAGCTTAACTAACTTTGACTTTATTTAAGTCAAAATGCACAATTTAACAACCAAACGGGTCAAGACCCGAAACTACCTCAAACATACTTCCAATTAATCAAGTAACACATTTATGACATGAAATTGATAGTCCCAAGTTTACAAGTCATCCAAGACTAAAGTCAACTTTCAGGTTTGACCAAAGTCAACAATTCATGAATTTAACTAGCAATTCTAGAAAACGGGTCAAAACCACAAACTATCATTTAAGACATGCTAATATACTTTTTAAAACTCTTATATGATCAACTTATTGAACCATGATATTGTCTAACAATTTTCCAAGTTAAGGTCTCACTTTACCAATTTGACTAGTTCATGACTTTTTACCTAAAAATCATCCAAACACCACCATATAATAATCCATTCATCAATTAACACTTTCATAAACATACTAATGACATTTTAATTCCAACTAAACATTCAAAGTATAAATCAAATGCTAAATATATACATTTAGTCAAGTTTCATCATGTAAGGCCCAAACGGGTCAAAAACGTTTTATTAACTTCCAATGTTTACAAACCCTTAATTATCATTTCATCAAGTATACAATTACCATATATTAACCAACTTCATGTTAATTAGTTATACTTTGAAACACCCAAAAATAATCAATACAAGTTTAACCTAAAAAGATGCATTTGACCACCTGCTATTAACTCAGAATTCTGACTACTGTTCTGACCTTATCAGTTCATGAAATTATGATATTAATAAAGTAGACTCATAGACCTTCGAATCGACTGGTCGCACGCCCAAAACGGAGTTACGGTTGATTTTATATGATTTTTGCAAAATGGTCAAAATCTGCCATATTTTTGTGCTTACGGGATTTTTACCAAAAACTCATCCAAACTTGTAAATTCATGACCATTTCAACAATTCAAGTTACAATCAATCCTATACAACAATTGTCACTTCTAACATGTTAGTTATACTTAAATTAACAAAATTTAACATTAAAACATCACTTTCAAGAATTTGGGTAAAACTCATCTTCTTCCTCAAGAACACAACAATGGTGGATTTCATAACCCTAATCAAATCAAGTTTCTCTATATCAATATCACTTCTAATTCACTTAACAAACACAGAAAAGTCCTAAGGATTCATCAATTTAACAATTACAAGAAACCCATCAAAACCCAAGAACCCTAATTCATCCATGCATCAAGAACTATAAACCCTAATTAACAAAAGAAGATGATTTACCTTTTGCAAGCTAAATTTAGAGTTTAGGAGGAGAAGATGAAAGATGAATGCTTCAATTAATTCACCAAAGGTTGAGATAAAAACACACACACACAAGGTGTAAAAAGGCAGACACGTTTTGGAGGAGAAAGAAGAAATGGATTTCTTCTTTTGACACCTACACACATACGTGTGATACAAAGAGAAGAAAAGTTAATTTCATTTAATCACAGTATAATACTGAAAGTCTAGGTCGCGTTTGATTTATTTAAAAATACTTATCTTACTCAGATTTTAATAACGAAGATATTTTTAGAACTGTAATTCAAAGTTTACTAAAAGTGTAATTTATCATTTTCATGCTTGATTAAAACAGTTAATACTAATTTTTAGCCCCTTAGTTACAATATGTTATATTCTAAATAAATCACATAATTTATACAAAAATAATAAACAAATAGAATTACTTATCGAAAGTAATTTAAAATTCTAGGTCGGGTCTCGGGATGTTACACTAATAACTCTCGTTTGACTTCAGATGAATCTCTTGCTAAGGCCTTTCATGCCCAATGTCACGTTACAACTAATTCACCAGATTGGCATGTTGACTCGGGCGCCACTGATCATATGACTCCAACTTGTGAGTCTCTCCATCACATGGCTACTTACCCAGGTAATCAATCGGTTATTTTTGGTAATGGTAAAACACTACCCATTACTCATATGGGATCATCAAACATTTCTTCATCACTTTCATTAAAAAATGTTTTGGTTATTCCTAATCTTCACAAGAAATTATTATCTGTGAGTAAACTAACGACTGACCACCCTGTTGATGTTTTATTCTCGCAACCGTTTTTTAATATTCAGGATCGGAAAACAAAACGGGTACTAGCGAAAGGACGGTGTGAACAAGGGCTTTATGTGCTTAAAGACGAACCTAAGGCATTTTTTGCCTCTATTAAAGGTTCCAACGCTTCCTACGAGTTATGGCATGCTCGTTTGGGACACGTTTCATTTGATGTTATTTCTAGTTTAAATAAACTTGGTTTTTTGTCAATTACTTCTTTGTTACCAAAACCTATCATTTGCACACCGTGTCAACTTGCAAAAGGACACCGATTACCATTTACTATTAATACTAAACGTTCATTGAACCCTTTGGATTTAGTACATTGTGATTTGTGGGGACCTTCCCCTATTTGCTCTAATGATGGTTATAGATATTATGTGGCTTTTATTGATGATTATTCTAGGTTCACTTGGCTCTATCCTCTCAAAACAAAAAGTGGATTCTATTCGGTTTTACAAGTTTTTATAAATTTGGTTCAAACACAATGTTCTCAAAAAATTAAAGTTTTTCAAAGTGATGGCGGTTCGGAATTCGTAAATCACACGGTACGAATTTTTTTTGAGGATAATGGGACTTTTCATCGATTTTCATGTCCCTATACACCTCAACAAAACGGTCGTGCCGATAGAAAACATAGGCATATTGTGGAAACGGGTCTTGCTATGCTCTTTAATGCTCATGTACCGGCTAAATATTGGGTTGATGCTTTTACTACATCTACCTATATTATTAATCGTTTACCGACAACTCTTTTAGCAAACAAGTCTCCTTACGAGCTTCTTTTTCATCAAGCACCACAATATGATAATTTTCGAATTTTTGGATGCCAAGTGTTTCCCTACCTTCGTGATTATACACCACACAAACTTGCACCACGAAGTCTTTCGTGTATTTTTCTTGGTTATAATTCGCAATACAAAGGGTACAAATGTCTTGACCCATCAACCTCTCGAGTTTATATTACCCGACATGCGAGGTTCAATGAAACGGTATTCCCATATCGTGACTCTTCATGCAATACGGACATCACAAAGTTAGAACTTTGTACTTTTGTTTGTGACATTATTACACCACATTTACCTACTGTTGAGAAACCAACAAATAAACCCTCACCAAACAAACCAAATCCATTACCTTGTGATATATGCAACACCACCGACCCACCTATACCTACCCCAAATATTGACCAACCCACCAACAATTACAACAATCCCATACTTAGCCCACAACATAATTCCACACCTACGCCTTCTATAGCCCAAAACACAAATCAAGCCCAAAACCATTCCCCACTTATTGCGCCTGTTCCACAACAGGCCCCTTTAACCGAACCTACATCTGAACAAAATCAATCCACTGCCACTATTACCGAGCCACATCAACCTCAATTACCATTATCCAATAACACTTCAAACTCAAATATACCCACTGCTCAACCTCATCCTATGACTACCCGCTCAAAATCTGGAATTTTTAAGCCTAAACATCAAGCAGATTTTGCATCCCTCACCACACATCCGCTTCATATTGCACTATTATCCACCACCGAACCACGTGGTTTTAAAACCGCGTCCAAAGATCCAAAATGGATGACCGCTATGCATGAAGAATTACGAGCATTACAAAACAATCACACATGGGAACTCGTACCACGTCCTAGCTCCACAAATATTGTTGGATCTAAATGGGTTTATCGTATAAAATACAACTCCGATGGGTCTATTGAACGCTACAAAGCAAGGTTAGTCGCTCAAGGTTTCACCCAAATTCTGGGATTGGATTATTGTCATACATTTAGTCTGGTCGTCAAAGCATCTACCGTTCGTATCGTTCTCTCACTTGCCATTTTACAAAAATGGAAACTCCATCAACTAGACGTCAAAAATGCATTTCTAAATGGCAATTTAAATGAAACCGTGTTTATGGAACAACCTCCGGGATTTCAAGATTCACAAAAACCAAATCATGTGTGCAAACTATCTAAGGCTCTTTACGGCCTAAAACAAGCACCTCGAGCGTGGTTTCAACGTTTAAGTACGTTTTTAATTTCTTATGGTTTCACTTGTAGTCGTGCGGATACTTCATTGTTTGTTTTCAAACGTGATTCTTGGATCATGTATCTTCTTGTTTATGTCGATGATCTTATTCTTACGGGCAACGATGAAGCATCCATCTCACACTTTATATCACGATTAAATCATGAGTTTGCCATCAAAGATCTAGGCAATCTTAATTATTTTTTGGGACTCGAGGTTATTTATACCGATAATGGTTTATTTCTTACTCAGTCCAAATATGCTAGTGATATATTAAAGCGAGCCGATCTTTATGATGCGAAACAGGTAAGCACGCCACTTTCTCCTCATGTTTCGTTTACCACCGAAGGCGTGCCTTTTACGGACCCAACTCTCTACCGGTCAATGGTTGGGGCTCTTCAATATTTGACGATCACTCGCCCCGATCTCTCGTATGCCGTTAATCAAGTCTCACAATTTCTTCATGCTCCAACTATTGATCATTTTCAAGCAGTTAAAAGAATTCTTCGATATGTCAAAGGCACGGTGTCCTTTGGTCTCACATTTAGCCGCCCGCACACGTCCACCATCATTGGTTATTCCGATGCCGATTGGGCACGTTGCCTGGATACTCGAAGATCCACCTATGGTTACTCCATTTACCTAGGAGGAAATCTTGTCTCTTGGAGTGCAAAAAAACAACCTACCGTGTCTCGATCAAGTTGTGAATCTGAGTATCGAGCCATGGCTAATAAATCAGCTGAAATTGTATGGATCACTCATCTATTGCAAGAACTTCATGCTTTACCATCATCTCGCCCGACATTATTATGTGACAACAAAAGTGCGTTATTTATGACTCAGAACCCGGTCTCTCACAAACGTGCTAAACATATTGATCTTGATTACCATTTCATTAGAGAACTTGTCACCTCGGGGCAACTTTATACAAAGTTTGTTCCAACCAATCTTCAAGTGGCGGACATATTCACCAAAAGTCTTCCGCAATCTCAATTTGAGACTTTTCGCAAAATGCTTCGTCTCGGTCCACCACCATTTCGATTGACGGGGGTATCAACGGATAATCATTTAGAATAAATTGTAAATATTATAAATTAAATGTATTTATTTCTTACCTATCTTAGAGATCATCACAACTAAATTAGAGGAGTGATTTATGTAAACCTTTTGTATAAGTAAAGCATGTATCCTCATTTGTCAACAAGGTGAATAAAATACATTTTCTATAAAACCTCCTCAGTTGCGTTATCATAAACTAAGTTATCTATATAATCAAAGAAATGGACTAAAAAATGTGTTTTTGGGTCGTCACAACCCGTTCTGAACCCACTTAAACATGACCCGTTTCACATATTACTTAATGATGTTATTTCCACCACAAATGTAGATAAAGGACTTACGTGACCACAAATGTTTTACTATAATGATGTTACTTCCACCACCACAGAAGCATCATACTTCAATTTCTTTGTTGTATCAAGGTCAAAATTTCAGAGAATCCTTAGTCACATTCTATATATTCTCTTTCTCTCTGTGATTTTGCCAACATTTTTAGTTTTGGTTAAGTTTTGTACCATTTATCGATAGCATGTTTGTGGGCCATGACATGGTAGTTGCTATTTTTTTCCTAGCGGGTGGTTGGGTTGGTTAGGTGAGGAAAACATGTGTGTAGGAGAAGGAAATGGATGGGAGTACAAAGCGCCATGTGCGCGTGTATCATCTTTTGAAGAGCATATGGAGCTTTGAAATAGGGACTGAAAAAGCGTTTTTAAGAACTTCAAATTGGATACAGGCTCGAGAAGGCCATAGACGACTACGTGTTGTGCACATAAATCTACAACAAATATCGTAGGATCGGTGTTTCAAGGTCTCTCTCTCAAACACTCATTTTTGTTTGAAAATTTAAAAATGTGATGTTTTACGTGTAATTAAATAACTTCAATCACATTTACGACATATTTAGCATGGGTTCAAGAAATCGATGACTAAACTCTAAAGATAGAATTTAGTAGTCTATTTTGCAGGCATGATATCAATGGTGTGTTTACATTCCATCATGATTACCCAACAAAGTAGCAAATTTCCAAAGCAGAGTCTTTTGTAGTTGATATAGCATATAGTAATTAATAATTAATGTTTGACCTATTCTTTTGAACTCTACCCAGTCTTAGTGTTTTGTAATTATTTTAACGAGGAGAATACTTTATATTCTTAGATGTGAATGTACAAAATAATTTGTACTTCTTTAAACTTTAACTTATACTTATGATTTAGGTTGCATTTTGTGTGTTACTGAGTCTTATGCTTAGTAGCTTTCCGTGTATAGGTGGAGAATATTGTGTTCACATGGGTTTTTAGGTTGATTGAACCAATAACATAACGATGTTTGGAATTATTTATAAAGTTTTAACCTTTAATATTTATCATGTAAATGATTATAACACAATTTATACACTTGTTCTTTATCTATATTTTCCAGTCAATTCTATTTTAGAATTATGAAGATTTTTATAAGCCGCCCGTGATTTATGACGGGTTATAGACTAGTATAGCTTATTTAAAAAGTATTTGGTTGATAGAGTGTTTAATAAGTTTATGTATATAGAAAAGAGAAAAGAAAGATAAATGAGAGGGTAAGCAGGTCATAAACACGTAAATAAACTTATAATTCCCTTTAAAATAATGTATATTAAGCTCTACCAAACATTTAATGATGCTTATAAAACTTAAATAAGCTTCAAAATCTCATAATTAACCTCCTAAATAACCCTCTCAAACGCCCCTTTAGTTGATATTGGTATATGATTGCTTCGATTCTTAAACTGTTGACTTTTCTTCTATTTTGACTTTGGTCAATTAAATTATAATGGTGTTGTCAAACTATCTCTTATGTATTTTACAGTATATAGTATCCCACAAACCGAAAAGATCTTAAAATCCATGTTAATATATGACAATGCTAAGATTAATCAAACATGAGAATGAGAAAATAAACAAAATTGGAATAACAATGTGGATTAATCCCGTGCACAACGTACAATTCCAGAGGCATCGACTTTAAAGATGATCCTATTTAGTGATGCAAAAATGTGAGGGATGAATAGTGATTTTAGTACAGTACCGAGTGTTCAAGCTCTCTTTTTCCTGACCATAACGGGTCGTGTGTCCATTGCATATGACTTTGGTAGTAGGCCCCGCAGGATGGCTAAAACAGCAAAACCCATGAACGGGAAATACAGCTTCAACAGTTTATCTGATGCTTTTCCAGATCCCACAAGTTCTGCTATTATCGCACCCTAAAAATATGAATAACACATCTGATCAATGAATCAAAACAGAACAAATTAAAGATGAAGAATACATACCGTAGCAGTCAGAGTATTGACCCCGTGCAACAAACACGTGGTGGGAAACCAGCGACGATTCCATAGAGTGCAGCAACGGAAAGTGGCCACCCGAAAAGAAGCTCCACCCAAACAAGCCCTACAAAGAAATGAGGTTTCTCAGGTAATCTCCGTGTTCGTTGGTGTACCATGATTTAAGTTGTACGAGGATGTCTGGGAAAATATATGAAGGTAGACATGTTTGAGCGTCCAGAAGTGGAGCTCCAATGGCGATTACCAGGAAGAAGAAGAAGAACAAGATTGCGTCCATTAACTTAATCAATGCTGCCATAATCTCCTCTTTGTAGATTCAATTTGTTGATCTTTCAAGGTTCAAGTTTTGTAAATGAGTTGTCACTTTGAATGAATCTAGATCTGAACTAATAAAATATTATAGCATAGATTAACAAGTTTTATTATTATTCTTTTATAAAACCAATATCCATTTAAAAAGATGCAATTTGCTAATCTTTATCCTTATAGCAATGGTTAATTATAATTAAAGTGGTTAATGTACAATTAAACAAGCATAATTACTAATAATTACTATAATGAATGAAATGTGGTTAATAAAATTCAAGTGAATGATTTCTATTAGTTAATTTACAATTAATTTAAGCTAAAACAAATTTTTAACCATTACCCTCATGGTATTATTTGTCATTTTCCTAAAAAGAATTACATGCATTAATTTGCACAATGTGGAGTACTTCTATAATTTTATTTTATGTATCAACTTATTCTTCCTCAACCCCAACAGTGGAGGAACGAGTGATTTTACTTTTGGAGGTTAAATATTGTATTAAAATGAGCATAACTTGATCTATGAAGCTTCGTTTCAGGTCAAGACCAATCAAATCAAAGCTTGTAATGAGGAGAATATAGTGGTAAACTACCCATAGTGGTTTACGGATCTTTTGCGCCTGAAAATCTTGTATTTTGTGAGTTATTTACATTTTATCTAGGGGTGAGCTCGGTCCCAAAACCGAAGCGAACCGAAACCGATAGAACCGAAACCGATAACGTTGAATTTTCAAAACCGAAACCAAAAACGATGCATTTTCAAAACCGAAACCGATATTATCAGTTTTGGTTCGGTTCGGTTTTTTCGGTCCAAATGCTCACCCCGAACTTTATCTAACAATTTAACTACAACCACTTGAACCTCATGCAATGACAGTTGTACAATTCTGTTCTCGGACAACCTCTCTCTACCCCAACCCAACTCAAATGCAGTTATGTTTAGACTTAGTATCCAACAAACCAATAGATCTTTAAATCCCATTTTAATATATGACAATGTGAGCAGTAGATCATACATGAGAATGAAAAGACAAAAACCTAGATTCACAATGCGGATACAATAATCTTAATCCGATGTTACAACAACATCATAAGCATCGGGTTTAAAGATCAATGGAAACTAACACGAATTCCGTACAAAACCACAAAACTCGAATGCTGATTTTGGTAAAACCATTTAAGCTCTCTTTTTCCTGCCCATAACAGGCCGAGTGCCAGTCAAGGTTGACTTTGGAGAATGTGGTAGTAGGCCCCGCAAGATGGCTAAGACAGCAAATCCCATGAAAGGGGCATACATCTTCAATAATTTATCTGATGCTTTTCCGGATCCTATACGTTCTGATAATATTGCAGCCTAGAAAACAAAAATATAAGAAACACAATGTATTACTATCACTTGTATAAACTTCATCTTCAAGTTAGGGGGTGTTCGGCTAACGTTTATTTAAACAGCTTATTCCGTTTATTTAAGCCGTTTTGCTTACTTGAAGCACGCTACTAATCAAATCCAAACACTATGACTCCGGATAAGTTATTAACCTAGAGTAGCCGATTACAACATTCTAATATATGCTCGCACAATCTTATAACCCTAAAAGATCAGCATACATCCGGTGTATAAATATAAAAAGAAAACAAATTCCTGCACAAGATTCAGGACCCGAGTAAAAAAATCTAAGAAGGGGAAGTTAAGGTATACCATAGATGTCAAAGTGGATACGCCATACATCAAACAGGTGGTGTGCAACCAAGATTTCCCAGCAACAATGCCATAAAGTGAAGCGATCGAAAGGGGCCATGCGAACAAAAGCTCGATCCAAATAAGACCAACGAAAAAATGGGTGAGACCAAGTAATCTCCATATTCATGGGTGTACCAGGCCTTGAGTTGTACGAGGATGTCTGGGAAGATATTGGACGGAAGACATGTTTGAGCATCGAGAAGTGGAGCTGCAATTGCGATTATGAGGAAGAAGAAGAAGAGGATTGAGTCGACTAACTTCATCAATGCCCCCATCGTCTCCTTTGAATTTGATTTTTGAAGGTTCAAGTTGAGAGTGTGTTGGGGTCCAAAAGTAGTCACCGGTGCTTGCTAAATGAGTTGTCACTTTGAATAAATCTAGATCTGTTTAAAAAGTGTTTTATGTTAATAAAATAATCGAATAAGTTTGGGAGCATTTTTTATATATACAAAGACAATTATACCCTTCACCCAACATCCCTCACATGTCCTTCCGTCCCCCTCCTCTCACCTTTTGGTGAACACACCATAATTTATTCTTCTCTTTGCTCTTCTTTTTCCATCCTTCCAAATACTGTAGATTATCCAAGAAACTTCAATCGGTAAGCATAACACTTCGTTAGCCCAATAAAATACACAGACAACCATTTCAATTTTGTTTATTTCCCATTAATATATGAAGAAAAAGTCGCCACACTTCTGCAAATTTAGTATACATATTCACATAGTCAAACAAATTTTGAAAAGCCGAATCTTTCGGTTTAACGACTTCGGACATAGTCAATTTTAATTCGAACAAATAGTATTCAATCGTCAAAACTATTACTGATTTGAAGAAATGTAGTTTATTTCACACAATAATTTTGGAATTGAACACTTCTGTATCAATTATCAGACTACGGAATAATGTGATCATAGTCATGGCAGAGACAACCAACGAGCTTACAAATATTGGTGTTGGGTCTCTACGCCATCGATCTGGATCTCGTCCTTAGATTTTCTTTGATTTCTCCCAGTATTGACGCTTCCCACTGTAGGGGAACCTCCTAGGGTTTCAAAATTTATCAGGTGGAGATATTGTAAGTCACAGAAGTAAGTGAGGTCGTCGTCTTCGGTGCGAATTGAATGTCGAGTATAGTAAGGGGATCCTGACCTCCTTTTTCCAAAGTGGAGGGGTTGAAATCAGAGATAGACAAATGTTTTAAACGGTGGAGTAACATTATCTTAAAAATGAGAAGGGTATAAGTGTCTTTTTATTTAAAATTGTTCTATTTTACTAAAAAGTGATATGTATAAGGGCATGTTTGGGAAAGTCATTAAAAGTAACTTATTAACTTATTGACTTTTCAAAAAGTCAATAAGTTAATAAGTTGTTTGGGTAAATGCCTCAAAAAGGAGTTTTCAAGAAGTAAGGCACCCCTTATTTTTCAAAACTCCTTTTTAAAAAGTCAATAAGCCAATAAGTCATTTTCAAAAAGCCAATCCAAACATGCCCTAAATCAGCTTCCAATAAATTTTGGTACAAAGGGATTAGTTTCCATACACTATATAATTTAATTTACCACAATTTTTTTATATAATTTATATATATATATATATACTCCCTCCGATTCAAAATAAGTGCTACACTTCTATTTTTACGGTTTTTGAAGTAAAATAGTGTGATGATAGTTAAATTAAATTAATTGAATGATTAGTGGATAATGGGTCTCACACCTTTTGAATAAAGTGAGATCAATGATGTTTAAAAGTAAAAAATAAGGGTAAATGAGTCATTTCACTTTGTTAAAGTAGATAGTTAGTGGATGTGAGTCCTACTATTTTTTGTTATTTATGGAAAGTGTAGCACTTATTTTGAATCACCTATTTATGAAAAGTGTAGCACTTATTTTGAATCGGAGGAAGTACATGTTAAATTCACAAAAAATTGCTATATATAAAAATTAATTTATGAGAGACTTACGAATGTTTTTTAAAAATTAGATAAAGATCGATTTTTACATAAAGAAAGAAAACAAACGGGCAACAAGCTGCGCCATTTTACAAAAAAGTTTAATTTTCACAAGAAACTTTATAAATAAATAAAAACTATGTCATAAGGTGTATACTGTTTTTTCACATCTTAACTTACGTCACACCTTATACCACTATTATGAACCGTTTTGTAACATGGGGTTGCGCGCTGTCAATACCACACCTTGTAGAACCCTGGTTTTATCAAACATGGGGTTACTCGTTGAATGTTTTGCAGCCATCATTTCTAGGTGCTACCGATCGTTAACATGTCATAATCTTTCCAATATGATTTTCAATTTAAACGAAAAAATTTATATTATTAGCATATATTCTAAGTGCACATATTAGAAGAATTATTTTTCTTTATAATATACGGAGTATATAAAAAAAAGAGGTTTATTACAAGACGTACCTGCAGCCAGCCTATAATCCTCCCTAACCAAAACGAACGGAGAAAAGGCAAAATTCATTTCTATCTCATTCATATTCGTTCTTACGATTGCTCTTTGATTGATTGATTCACGATACATACAATACAATGTTGAGTTTAAAGGCGATGCTGAAGCATCCTGACGATTTTTATCCATTGTTGAAACTGAAAATAGCTGTAAATCAGGCTGAGAAACAAATCCCGAAGGAGCCACATTGGGGATTCTGTTATTCAATGCTTCATAAGGTTTCTAGAAGCTTCGCTCTCGTTATTCAACAACTTCATGCGGACCTTCGTGATGCTGTAAGTTTTATTTATTTCATAACGTGATTTTCAGTTTGTTGTTTCGATTTTCAGTTATTCGATAAATAAGCAGTTATTTCGTTAAACCTTTTCGAATTTGTGGATTGCGAATGTGTATGAATGTATAACTTCAATATGCTCCTGTAATTTTTCTCTATATCAACTAAATTTGATGACAGATTGATGTTTGTTGTTTCGTTTTTCAATTATTCGCCAAATTTGCATTTATTTCGTTAGAACTTTGTTAAACCTTTATGTTTTTATAATGATTCGTTCTATCATCTGATTCTGCGTTTGACAGGTTGATTTAAGTAACATGATTTCAGTTTGTTCTGTTTTTCTATTAGTCACTGAATATACTTTTCTTTTGTAATATGATTTATGTAACGTGATCTTCAGTTTGTTCTATTTTTCGATGAATCAGTAAACATACCTTTCTTTCGCAAACAAAAAAAAAAAATTAGTTTGAATTTTCGTTGAACTTTTTGAATTTGCTAATATATTGCAATAAATCACTCCTCATTCTCAAGCTTCTGATGCAGGTATGCATTTTTTACTTGGTTCTTCGAGCCCTTGATACTGTCGGTACGTTCAATTAGATAATAACGTATTGTTGTTGATTTTGATTTTTTTTGTCTGTTCTATATAAGATTTAGACAATTTACACATTTTTGTTGTATTAACTTTTGACCAGAGGATGATACAAGCATAGGTTATATGATTAAAATACCTATTCTGATGGAATTTCATCGTCATATTTATGATCCTGATTGGCATTTTCAATGTGAGTATGTAAGCTATTTCCCGCTCTACTTAGAATTCTAATCGCGTGCATTATATATGATTTGTAGTTTTTATTTATTTTTATTTTTTTGAAGGCGGTACAACAGAATATAAGATTCTCATGGACCAATTTCATAATGTATCCATTGCTTTTTTGGAGCTTAATACAAGGTTGCTGTTACATATAACTATTGATTGTGGACTCTTAGGTATCTTGTAATGTATATTCTTTGCAACAAAAATCTTGAATCAAAATTTTATCATCATACAATCTTTATCTGCCTTTATAGTGTATCACAAAGAAAGAAATTGACTATTTAAAACATATTAAAATACCGCACATGCACATCATATATTTGAATAGTTATAGTGGAACTTTGGTGCTCATGACCTTACAATTTTATATTTCCAAAAATGAATCACATATCCAACTACTGTGCAGATATCAGGAGGCAATTGAGGATATTACAATGAAAATGGGGGCAGGAATGGCAAAGTTTGTATGCAAAGAGGTTGAAATTATAATTTATGTATAATCATGCTTATTATAATATTATTGTTGTGATTGTGAGGAAATAACTTGAATTATTTAGGTTGAGACAATTGACGAGTATGAGGAATATTGTCATTTTGTTGCGGGAGTTGTTGGATTAGGATTATCAAAACTGTTTCATGCATCAGGAAAAGAAAATTTGTTTCCAGATTCTCTCTCTAATTCAATGGGCTTATTTCTCCAGGTACTCTTCTCTTTCTCATCAGTTCATTACCAAAACAGTGTCTTTAGTTGAAAAAAAAATTCTCTAATTTTTCATCTCCAATTTTCTAGAAAACTAACTTTTTAAAATGTTGTCATTTTCCAATTTAGAATCCAAGAGGATTTTTATATCTTTGAAAAAGAACTATTTGAAATCTATGAAAGTAAGTTTCTAGAACTTCAGTTAACAAAATTGAAAAGTGAGTTTTCTCTTTCTATGGATTTTTTCTTTAATAGTCCAATTTTAATAATAATAATAATAATAATAATAACAAAAATAAAAATATAATAATAATAATAATAATTATAATAATTATAACACGTGATTTTTAGCCCTTTTCTGACAACAATTGGAACTCGGGGACTAATTTTCAGAAAACAAACATCATCAGAGACTATCTTGAGGACATGAATGAAACGCCTAACTCTCGTATGTTTTGGCCTCGCCAAATATGGAGTAAATATGTTAATAAACTAGAGGTATATCTTTTTTCTTTTTTTAAATAATTAATATTATCGAGTTCAGCTATTTATCTAACTTCTCTTATTAATTAATGAGTTGCAACTAAATCTAATCAGTTGTTGATGACAGGACTTGAAACAAGAAGAGAATTCAGAAAAGGCAGTTAAGTGTCTGAATGATATGGTGACAAACGCTTTAATTCACATGGAAGATTGTTTAAAATATATCTCCAGTTTACGCGATTCAGCAATCTTCAAGTTTTGTGCTATACCACAAGTATGTTTTTCCCTCCCTTAATATCTAACAATAATTACTCATTACTCTATTTGCATATTCCTCAAATAAGCAGAACAGGAATTGCAGATAAATTATAGTATTTTGATATTTGACTGAATTGGAATGATGTTCTTTTATTAGATAATGGCAATTGGAACACTGGCTTTATGTTACAACAATATTCAAGTTTTCAGAGGGGTTGTTAAATTGAGACGCGGTAACATAGTTATTTATTATTATTTCTTAATGCACTGCACTTTTTAAATGTTCATTTTAAGAAGAGTAAATCAAAAGGATGGTCTTCGAGGTTTACCCCAAATTTCACGTTTGGTCCTTACTTCAAAAATTACACTGGTAGTCTTTTCGGAAATCTTTTTCCCTGTAGTCCTTTAGCCTAACGTTCGTTAAATGTTTTAACAGAAAAGGACTACCGGTATAATTTCGTGTAACTCTAAAGGATTACCGGTGTACTTTTTTTAATTTAACGAACATTAGGATAAAGGACTGTATGTGCAAAAGGTTTCAAAAAAATTCATTAACATCATCGTAATTTACTCTTTAAGAATATTACTGTATGTATAATTATGTTGCTTATTAGTAGTCTCCTTTCCAAACCCTGCAGGGCTTACTGCAAAAATAATTGATCGGACTAAAACCATGGGAGATGTGTATGGTGCGTTTTATGATTTTTCATTGTTGCTCAGGTGTAAGGTATTTTATTATATATTAATTTGCAAAAATTGTCTAATTGTGTTAATTAATTAATTTGGTTTTAAATTACATTTAAATAGGTAAACATGAAGGATCCCCAATGCCCACATAACAATTACTCGGATAGAAGCTATACAAAAAATATGCAGAGACTCAGGCAACCTCCACAAAAGGTATATCCAAACTTGACTTTTTGTGCTATATATAAATTAACTGTTTTGTGTTTTTATAGGAGATCGTACATAGTTAATGAAGAACCAAGCTATGGTCCAGCAATGGTGAGAATTTAATTTTCCCAAATTACCCTTGCGATTTAACCAAATCCATCTCATAACTAACTATGTTAATTAATATACCGTGATCTTTATGCAGATTGCTGTTCTTATCGTCATACTTGCAATTATTTACACATATGTATCTATCTTCTAATCAAGTCCACAAAACAAGTAACCATATTCATTCATTAAAGTAACTACCAACTGCTCTTATTACTCACTAATGCAACAGCCATAACCACCGCCCACAAGTTACATCCCTCAATATTCTAAGATCTCTTTTTTTCTTTTCTTTTTCTTTCATTGCTATGTAGTGGTATAGGGGCATTATTGGTATAGAGGATGCAATAAATCGAGTTCAAAAGTCATACGAATTGGATTGGTAATTCTAGAATTAGCGATGTTTAATTGAAATGGCAAGAATATATGTTAGTGTTAGTTGAGAACAAATAGTCAAATATGTTGAAAGCATTTAGTCAAGTATGTTTGATTGGTGATGAGATTTCAAAGTGTGAATATCATAAAATCATAGTAAATAGGAACTCTTAAAAATTCATACAACACATTTGCTTATTATAGAAAAAATTAACCTTATTTTAATTATCATTAATTAGTATAATTATTGTTAGAAAATATATATAACTGAACAATATGTGTTCGCCTCAAAATATAGTTAAATGGTACGTAGTATTTAGTCATCCATATTCTTAAAAGTTCAAGACTTTGAAATTACAAAATTATCATTTCTTTCTTAAAAACAAATCAGTTAAACAATTCTAATTTAAAGTAGGCATATGTGTATATTTGAATTGAGTCTTTATTTAGGAACAAATTCTCTAATATATTTGTCATTATTACACATTACATATTTGATTATTAAACCATAAAAATCAATATATATTAAGTTTCCAACATGAAGATGTATAATTAAAACAACATTTTAAATATTGTGAAATTGTGTACACTGTTAACTGGAAACACAAAAAAATGTGTAATTTGAACCAATGAACATTTGCACATGTATTTTCAACCGTTTATAACTAAAGTGAAGTAACAAGTATCCTCTGCTTTGTTTGAATACGTTTTAGTATTCTTAAGAACAACTTTATTGGAGAATAACATTATGCTTGTTTCCCATTGTGAGTTTAAAAAGATCAATTATCTTTAAATGGAAACGGATTTGTTTTAATTTGCAAAATCAAAATTATTACGTATTTAAGTTGCGATAATAAAGTATAAGAGAAACGTTCAAGAAGGTCCATCATCTTTAGGAAGTTCCAAGGAACAAATCTCAACCATTGATCAATAAGATCCAATGATCAAGATTAATCACATATTTTATATATTGAGGGGGTATTTTGGTCATTTTTTAAAAGATAAAAATATTTTTTTATTTTTTATTTTTTATTTTAAATTTTAAATTTTTATTATGAAGGGGTATTTTGGTCATTTGGCACTTAAAAAAAATTTTAATTTTTTTTATTTTTTATTTTAGTGTAAAATCAGGTTTTAGTTGAATCACATGTGATTCAGAATGCAATCACATGTGATTCACCATACAATAACATTATGTGTTATTAATGAAAAATTAAAAAATAACAATAAATAAAAAAAAATTTAAATCTTTTTTTAAAAAAAAAAATTAAAAATTTTAAAATAAAAAATAAAATATAAAAATAAAAAAAAAAATTCAAAATGACCAAAATACCCCTCAATTAAAAATAAAAAAATTAAAAAATAAATTAAAAAAAATATAAAATAAAATAAATTTTTTTTAGTGCCAAATGACCAAAATACCCTCCATATATAAAGTATGTGATTAATCTTGACCATTAGATCATATTAATCAATGGTTGAGATTTGTTACTCGGGACTTTATAAAAATCATAGACCTCCTTGAACGTAACTCTAAAGTATAAACACTATTTTTTCTTAAAGGGTATTCTAATTTACGACGATATTTCTTGAAGTAACCGAGTTTTATTTATGAATATATATAATTTAATCATTGTCGTGGCTGGCTAAGTTACAATAAGCAAATGCTAGCATTACGAAATTGCAAAACAATACATATAATATGCACCATTTTGAGGTCAACTTTGGGTTCATTTATTACATGATATAGCGTGAATCAAATTATGTGTTATTTTGATGACATTTGTGTAACATCCCGAGACCCGGCCTAAAATATTTTATTATTTTCGGTAAGTAATATCTAATCGTTTAATATTTATTGGATTTTATTTGAATTAATTGAAATTAATTGTATTTTAACCAAGGGGTTAAAATTAGTGAAAATTGAATTATTAGATATTAATATGATTTTTGCATATCCGGGATCATTTTTAAATTTCAATTCCAAATATATTTTCGTTGTGTAAATCAGAGTTCGTTTAGGCCTTAAAATTTATCAGCGTATATTAGATAACATGTATTCATACTGTGTTTAAGTTAAAAATATGTAAAATCCTCTTTGTGTGACACGTGATATACTAGGTGTCCCAAAACCCTTTCTTTTGCCTGCTCTCTTCGTGACTCACACACACACTCAATTATCACCCAAAAAATTGAAGAAACTTGTATTCTTGAAGAATTGTTTGAATCTCCTTCTTTCTTTCCACTGATTTTCGGATTCTAGGGCATGCAATAGGTAATTTATCATCTTGTTGTTGTGTTCTTGAAGTTATAGTTAAGGTTTTTGAGTTATGGTGGGTTTCTTGCATAAAGTGTTAAATTGTTTAAATCTTTACAATCTAAATGAAGTTGGTGACTGATTTCTATGTTTTAAATGTTTAGTTGTTGAGTAGCAACCAAACTTAGAGCTCTTAGCACCAAGCTTCTCCAATGGTGTTTGGGGAAGATGACCTAAAAACCCTAAAATTGAGAAGATGAAGTTTTATGCTTAAAGTAGTTAACTTTTAGTGAAAATGACATGCTAAAATGATTATTGTTGGTAGGAATTAACCATAGAATGAATTGTTGATTGTTGTCTTGAGTAATTGGGTGTTTGGATGAAAATTTGTATATAAACCCGTAGCTAAAGAAAATGGCAGCTTTTTGCTGAATTTTGGCGGTTTTGTAAAAATCATATAAAATCAACCGTAACTCCGTTTTAGGCGTGCGACCAGTCGTTTCGAAGGTCTATGAGTCTACTTTATTTATATCATAATTTCATAATCTGATATGGTCATAAAACTGTTCAGATTTCTGAGTTAGTACAAGAGGTCGTATGTCTCTTTTTCGGGTCAAATATGTATTGAAAACTTTGGGTGTTTCGATGTATAATATGTAAACATGAGGTTTGTTATAAAATGGTAATTGTATGTTTAAGAAATGTTAATAAAATTATGTATTTGAAGTATTAGAACCTTGTTCTCGGTTTTGACCCGTTTGGGCCTAAATTGTTAAATTATGGTTTTGTTCAATTTAATGTAGATGTTATTATAAACCTTTGACTATGAAAGTTTTGAGTTGGTTTAGTCACAAGTAGAATTGCAAGTAAGTGGTCTTAAAGTTGGCGCAATATATGCTTTGGTCATTAGTTTATATTATTGTCATTTTCGGTGGAATTTAGTTACTAATTCGGTATTCATTTTATACAGGAAAAGGGAAGCAAACTCAGTAATATAAGAATACTGAGTTTTGATCAAGTTGCTGTGCTAAGGTGAGTGGATTTAGCCTATAACTTGTATGGATTATAATGGTGTAGATGGTATTTCACATTCGGTTCTTGTTTGGGTGTTTGTTAATTAACTAGATATTCCCTACGTTATTTTTATGGATTGTTTATTTGGTATAGTAATTAATGAAGATTATTAATTACTCGATTGAATGCGCATTCGGGTGGATAGAGGTCAGTAATGGGTGAATTCTACTGGGCCATCGGTTACTATTGGATAACGGATTCTTGGACCTTGGATGCATTCGTTGCATTTGAAGGAGGCTTTACCGTGCCAATGTAGTAAAGGGGTCTTTCGGTTACCGTTGTTGGGCCAACAATGGTTTAGGGTTCGGCCGAACCGCCGTCCTCTGTGTTTGTGGTTACCTATAATTAGTTGTGTGAATCTTATCTGTTGTGTTTATACAATTTAGATGCTTTATTCATTCACTTAGCTTTGTGCTAATCCCCCACCTCGTTGATTCTTTTGCAGGTTTGATAGTTGGCCGGGTCAAGGGGTCTTTTGTCGGAATGGTTGACCGTGGCTCTGATTTTTTGATATAATTTGTAATTAGGCCATAATGGTGGTAAAACTGTTTTAATTTATATTATGTTTGGTTATGTAATAACTTAAGTTTTGTGGTATAACTAAAATGGAACGCTTCCGTAATAATTTTTTTTTAAAAAAAAATGGCTCGAGTTTTTGCGGTGTTACAATTTGCCTTTTCAAATCTAAAAAGGTTAGTAAATATGTATGCTTGGTTGCGGTGGGTCTGAAAAAATAAGGATTTATGTTGAATTATTACAAAAGGTTATTAAAAAAAAAGAAAATGATAATGACAGCCCTTAGGGCAGTTAATAACAAAACAAAATTAATTTAAAACCATCATCTGAATTTTAGAGCTAATATTCTACTAATAAATGTACAATCATTATATACATCTTAAAAATAATTTTTAAAACTGTCCCTAATAAAACATTTGAAAAAAGATGTCAATAACTTTTAAACAAGTTTGCAATGTAATAAACGGAACCCCTAGGCATGGAATAGCTTCTTAAGCAAACAAAATCTGGATATTATTTTTCTTAAGAGCGAATTACATCTAAGGTCCTTGTGGTTTACCACTTATTGCAGCCACAGTCCCTAAACTTCATTAAGTACACTGGGAGTCCCTGGTGTTGCCATTTTGTTGCACCCGTAGTCCCTGAAGCAAACGTCCGTTAAAAAACCCTGTTAAATCACTCATGTGCATAGCACATGATGGGTAGTATGGTAATTGTCCACCCCTTCCTCATATTTAAACCCGAGTAAATTACATGGAAGGTCCCTGTGGTATACTACTTATTACAGCCTTAGTCCCTGAACTTCAATTATTACACCGGAAGTCCCTGGTGTATATGTTTGTGTTCGTTTGTGTTCATTTCGTGTACGTTTGTGTTTCTTTATGTTCGTTTATGTTTGTTACCCTCGTTCGCGAACCGTTCATGAACACTAAATTTTCTTAACAAACGAGCACGAACACAAAATTCCGTTCGATAAGTGTTCGCGAATCGTTCGTGAACACATTTTTTCCTTAACAAACGAACATGAACAAGACCCCACTCGTGTTCGTTCGGTTCGTTTACAGGCCTACAAACGAACACAAACAAGATTTTGTGTTCGTTTAGTTAAACAAACGAACACGAACAAATGCCCGTTCGTTCGTTTACGTTCGTGAACATCTGTTCGTGTTCGTTTGTTTACGTTCGTTTGTTAGTGTTCGTTTGAGTTTGTTTACGTTTGTTTGTGTTTGTTTGTGTTTGTTTATGTTTGTTTCGTGTACGTTTGTATTTCTTTATGTTCGTTTATGTTTGTTACCCTCGTTCACGAACCGTTCGTGAACACTAAACTTTCTTAACAAACGAACACGAACACAAAATTCAGTTCGAGAAGTGTTGGTGAACCGTTTACGAACACATTTTTTCCTTAACAAACGAACACGAACAAGGCCCCATTCGTGTCCATTCGGATTGACTTTTCAGGGGGTTGATGGCGCGACAATAAAGGTTGAAGTGTATACACCAGGGACTTCCGGTGTAATAAATGAAGTTCAGGGACTAAGGCTGTAATAAGTAGTATACCACAGGGACCTTCCATGTAATTTACTCGGGTTTAAATATGAGGAAGGGGTGGACAATTACGATACTACCCATCATGTGCTGTGCACATGGGTGATTTAACAGAGCTTTTTAACGGACGTTTGCTTCAGGGACTCCGGGTGCAACAAAATGGCAATATCAGGGACTCCCAATGTACTTAATGAAGTTTAGGGACTGTGACTGCAATAAGTGGTAAACCACACTGACTTAGATTTAGATGTAATTCGCTCTTTTCTTAATTATCGAACAGCTTTTGAGCGCTCTCTCTACGCCCCCTTAAAAAAAACTCAATTTAAAACTCATATCAATCGAAATTCAAATTGGTTATCCTTTGTAATATAACCTAAATAAACTTCTCTCCAAATCGAAATCAAAACGATTGAAAATGGCTGCTGCTGTTATGAAGCGTGTGGTTCAATTAGGAATGAATTCAGGGTTCCAAATGAGATCGATGAAGAACAACGTGTACGGTTTTGCTTCTACTTCTATGATGTCGAAACAGATGCCATTTGATTACAATTACAAGAGACATCTTTCGCAACTTGTAAACCCTAACGGCATTCGTGTCTGTCTCGTTGATACATTGGCTTTGGTAATGTTTGCTAATTTTGTTTAGATTCTGTTTAACTTTAATTCTATATAAGCAGGTTTTATAAGTGATTGTAACGGATAGATATGAATACATAAAATGCTTTGTTGATGTTGTTAGTATAATTACTTTGAGTAGTGATACATTTATCAACAATCAAGTATAAAATTGATTTTTTTTAGTTACTCTTCATACGAATTTGACATGAATTTGGTTCTTAAACTTAGAAACTTCATTATAGTAAACAAAATGCAATGTAGAACATGTGCAAAGGCCAAATCCGTAGTTGTGGTGCAAGTTTTTATAGTTAAGAGGTGTCGATTTTTACTTATCTATAGGTACATAGGTGGATTGTTATAGTAAATTACTAGCCATAATAATTAACATATTAGAAACGTTTTGTTTGATAGTTGTTGGATGATTTTGTAGGTAAGGAGTTTAGAAGCACAAGGTGTTCCTTCAAAACAGGCAGAAGCAATAACATCTGCAATCACTGAGGTTCTTAACGATAGTTTGGAAAATGTGGCTGATACATTTGTTTCAAAAGCCGATATGCAAAAAGTAAGAAAATATATCTTTTGCTATATTTCCTTCAAACATGTTCTTCTGTTGATCTGATCTTATTATTTTATGTAGACAGTGATGCTTCAAGAAGCAAATCTCTCCAAGTTTAAATCCGAAGTACAAAGTTCTCAGGTATTTTCAAAATATTGATTTTAATCATGTTTTGAGCCCTAATTTTGAAGTTTGAAATGTATTTGATACAAATGTTATGTTGTAGGAACATCATTTCTCTATGTTGCAACGAGAGACTGAAAAACTACGGACTGATATAGACAAAATGCGTAGCGAATTAAGGTTTGTTGTTTTAATTAAATTTAAAATATTATATTAACTAATTTGTTTAAATGATTAATACCATCATCACTCTCCTTCTTATAGATATGAAATTGACAAAGTCACTGCAGGTCAACGATTGGATTTAAATCTTGAAAGAGGGTAAGCACCTTTAATAATCAAATCAATTTTATAAGCTCTATTTACAGGTCTAAACCCTAAATCGGTCATTAAAATGTATCTTAACAACATTATAGTGTACGTGGTTTAAACTCTTGATCCCAAAATTTTAATTAGCTACATATCACATAAGCAAAAAAATCTCTAAATTAAATTTCCAACCTTAAATATCCATTAAATATAAATCAAGATCAAATGAAAAGAATTTGTTTAAACACAACATTATAATTATAATCCATCTCTTAATTTTTAGCATTGAAAAACCTTTAACTTTAATTTGAAAACGGGATACATATATAATGCTAAATTTTATATAAAAATGTTAAATTTTCTGGGTTTTTTATTGACTCGTACCCTCTTTTAATGCAAAAAAAATGGTGGTTTACACATGAGAAAATGGTTGCAGGCGTATACGCGATGAGCTAGCCAATCAGAACGCAGAAACCACCAACCTCACTAACAAGCTTGATCGAGTAAATTCTGATAAACATCTTAATTAAAAACATGATTAATTTTGTATAATTAAATATGGTTTATTTATTTATGTGAACACAGGAAATTCATGGATTAAGGGCTCAACTGGAAGCAGCAAAGTATGATGTAATAAAGTATTGCATAGGAACCCTCATTTCCATATCTGCTGTTGGTCTTGCTGTCATTCGTATACTCATGTAGCCTCATCGTCAGTTGACTTCTTCAGTATGGTGAAAAGTCATTAATACCCTCCAACTCTATTCTTTCTATTCATTTTTTGGGTTGGTTGATCACCCGATTCTTGAAGAATATGTTATACCAACTATGAAGATTTTTCAGTATAGCATTGTATTGTTTGACATTTTTTTTGTATAAATATAGTGCTAATATCTTACTCAAATTCTCTCAAGTTGGTAATCAAACTTCGCATCGAGAGGTTGATAGAATCCGGGCTAGAATTTACTGAATTTTGACATCATACGCGCCTTGTGCATTGAAAGTTGTACCTTGTCCATAATTGAGATATTGGAGAAGGCTTTGTATAAGAATGCAATGTTGAACTTGCGTCGTATAACTTAGATTTTAATATCTATAAGTGTTTAGTGATTAAATGTGTAAAAAAATGACTTGTTAAATAAGTAAAAAATCTTACATATATTTAATTCCCACTCATCTTAAAATCATATTTATTACATCATCCATGTCTCATTTAAAAAAAATAAAATCGATAAATAGATTCATATGTTGAGAGTAAACATAACAGATATCGAAATGATCACATTAATAAAATCATATGATTCAAAATCCCCCTGCCCTGTCCTCAACAAGACATGGTTAGTTGAGTTTGGGTTTAGTATGATCCAGTTTCAAGATGCCTAAAAGGAAAGACAAACTGTAGCCAAATCCACAGGAACGTTTAATGAGTGACTAGAATGCAAAGTCAAAAAAACGACGACTTTAATTATTAAAAGAAAGTATCCATAAGAGGTGTAGTAAGAAAAGTGTGTTGCTACCACTAGTACAAGAAGTTGGTATTGAGATTCCTATACAAAAACTTACTCCCTGCCCTCTTTCTGGTAAGATTCTTGATTATTATTGTTGTTGTAGTTTCCTCGGTTGTAACCACCACCGCGAAAACCAGAAGCACCACCTCTACTCCTCCTTTGGTTGCTTCCACCATGATTCCAATTCTGGTTGTTGTTTCCCCCTTGTGACTGTAGTGGTGCTGGTGGTGGTGGTTGCTGTGCTGGTGGTGGTGGTTGCTGTGCTGGTGCCCATCCCATGTTGTTTGGACCTTGATTGACAGGTGGCCAGCCGCTGGCCGGTGGTGCACCCCACCCAGCATTAGGCGGAGGAGTCCCCCCCACCCAACTGGAGTTCCCGTTTGCGGCAAGCATTGGCCAGTTTTGAACCCAAGCAGGGTCCACATTCCCTTGAACCATGGGTGGTTCCATGTTTGGAGTTGGAGCCCAACTCATATTTGGTGGCTGCATGTTAGGAGGTTGAAAGGGCATGTTAGGTTGAGTAACAGGAAAGGGGAACTGCCCCTGCCCCCATTGTTCTTGGGGCATTTGCATATAATTCCCAACTCCAACCGGATTCGGGACACCGCTCCATTGGCTATACGCCATCTGTTGTTGTGGTACTGCCATATTCATAGACGCACCCCACCCCTGAACCATTTGAGGCGCCTGGTCAACGGTCTGTGGTGCCACCGCAACCGAGACAGAACCAGCATCTTTGTTCACACACGGAACCAAAGCCAAATGGGTACTGTTTGGTGTGGGTGATTGCAGCCCATCATTACTGCTAGGGTATGAACCCGTTTGTCCGGCAGTCCAACCACTGGTGGCTTTAGGAGAAGGAAGATTAAGTCTACTATCGGCTGAGGGTTTCAGCTTGGGGTTTAAATTTCTCTCATTTGGGTACTTCCCCTCTAATGCATCACTCACAAGAATACCATCATCTTCCTTGTCACTTTTCCTCCATATTTTCAGACCACCAGGAAAATAACCGTTTTTATTCCACTTGCGCAACTGCACCATAGAAAACGGCCCTTGAATTTTCTCAGATGGATCTTTGTAATGCCACATTTTTTCTGTTTCATCAACTTTTGGACCAGATTCTCGTACTACATTTGCTTTCTCTACTATGATTTGTGCTTTTGGTTGTGGTTGCACAAATGATGGTTTTCTTTCATGATGAATCTCGGGATTTGAAGAAGTTTCTAATTTGGTTGAGAAATTTTTATTAAATGATAAGTTTCTGCTAAATTCATAGTTTTTTGATGAAGAGGTCCCACCACTCCATGATTCTTTTGAAGTGTAATCTCCTCTTGGAGAAAACTCATCTCTTCCTCTTTTATTAAATCTGTAACTATCCGATCGACTGTATAATTCTGTATTCATAATATAAAAAAAGAGCAATTATTAAACCTGTCAAATAAAAAAAACTTATATATAGGAAAACAAGTCAAATCGGTAACACGGGTCAAAAGTTACCCAGAATCTATTTTTAATGCATGTAACTTCTTGAACACTTCTGATTATTATTGTAATAATATTGTCTTTTTTATCCACATTAAATAATTATATTAAGTTCAAAAAATGGACAAGAAAGTGTTTGTGGGTGAAGCTAACCCAACCAATAACTGTTTGAACCCATTTTGATCCGTGACCCAGCTGTAGAAGATGAACATAAACAGTAACTGATAAATCTGAAATTATTTAGAAAAGAAAAAAAAAACACACCTTGATTTTTATCATCTGAATCAGAGTCATCATCAGACTCATATTCGGGATCCATAGTAGCATCATCATGTACTAACGGAATTTCTTCTAGCCTACGCGCTCGTTCCTCAGGTGTCTTTAACAAATTTAATTTCTCTACACATTCTCTTAGCGTAATGTAAGTCAAGAAAAATCAACAATAAGCCAAAAGACAATTCTACCCTTCTAATTGTGATTCAGGCCACATATATACTATTGTGTTATCAAAAGCAGGATTTAAGCCCTACCATCACAAAAACATATATCCTAGAAAATTGTAATAATGTATTTGTGAGTAACCAAATAGAAAAAGTATTCTGAATTTTATTTTATTTTTATAATAAGTATATAAAATTAAGGTTTAATAAGAAAAGGATATTCTTTCTTACGGCCCATATCACTTGCTCGATCACGAAGATGATTAAGCCGTGTGACCTCTGTTTCTAGCCACTGTATATAATCAACAATAAACACAGATACCAAATTAGTTCATTCCCATTTTGCTTATAATTAATTGTATCTATATACAGAAGTAACTATACTTACATCATTTACTCTTGCTGCTTGAAGTTCCATAGCTTTATCCAAAACGTCTCCCTAATAACAAATTATCACAGAATAAGTGTTTTTTTTTAAATTAATTCATTTGTATGGAATGAGAAAAACATACCACAGTCAGTCTACTTATAAAACCAAACTTTATACTCTGTCTCAGACGCTTGCATTCTTCCTACATACCAAGAACACAATCTTAAGAACAAAAGCACAAATAAACATTCAAATTGGGGACCATTATTATGAATTTCAAAATTTGGGGACCGTTTTACAAGTTACAAAATTAGATAATATCCATGTAATAAAAAAAATTGTGGGGTGAAAAGCATAATTATGTGTAATTTACTCTAACAAACCTCTACCCATGAATAATTAAACTAGTTCTGAATAAATAACCAGGAATAAATAGGATTTAATCCATCCATGTTTAATCGAGAATTTTTAGAATATGGAAAAAGATCATTTAAACAAAACTGAAAAGAGAAAATGATATATAGGATTGAACAAAAGTTTAGATCGAATCACCTCCATGAAATCCTGATTTGAAATGCTATCAATGGATATAGTCTCCGTTTTATCAAGATTCAAGATTTCAAGCATGGTACATGTTGTCCTTTTGCTAAGTGTATATCGTGCTCCTTCACTTGTACCTACACACAAATTCATTAAACCAAACATTTTACATCGTTAATTCTTTTTTATTATTATAATAACAAGAAGATACCTTTAACTTGCACGAGTCTATATATGTCCTGTTTCTGATTAACTCCAGAAACTCTTATCCTAACAAAAGTAGCAACAATTTTATCATGAAATGTTTCCATATCATCAAGCAAATCCTCCACCAATTTTCTCCTTAAATATATCAGATTTATATTATGAACATCAATTGCAGCATAATCTTCACGGTTTGATTGCGGGCCCCCTCGTTTATCACCTCTCTTACGCCCTTTTCGTTTCTTGTCAAGTGGGCTAACTTCAGTATCAACCACACTCCCCTGAACATCATCTATTTCTTCTTTCACAAGAAAATGAGATTCTAGAAGCTTCAACATTTCAATGTGTGCAACGCGTGGCTTACCAAACAGGTTTTTGAGTCTTGCATCACAAATGATTTGACTTTTTCGGTTTGGATCACGAAGTTTGTTTCTTTTTATGTATTCGAGTAACAGATCTTGTACTTCAAATTTAGATATAACTGAACTGTCACCATTTCTCATGTGCATTACAAATTCCAAAAGTTCATTTGATACCCAGTCAGCATTTTCAGGTACAGATCCTTCGTCTTCTTTATTGGTATATTTTTGTTTTTTTGTATTTCTTTTGCTTTTTCTCGATTTTAGGGTTTCAGGAGGATTATCCGAATTATCATCAGAATGTGAGATTAAAGATTTTTGTTTTCCAGATCCCTTACTAGGGTTCTTAGCTTGAACAAGTTCATCTAATGACAAATTGTGTTTTTCTTTTGTTTCTACCCAATAATCTTTGAAAAGATGCTCCCAACTATCTTTATCATCAGGGTTCACATCTCCCTACAAAATTCGTACTAATCTTATGACATCTCGACAATCAAAGACATGAAAAAAAATATGTATAAAAAACGATTAAAATGAAGCATACCTGTTCTTCTTGTTTTTCTATTGACATGACAGTTTTCATACAAGGCTCACATAAGCCTTTCTTTTCTTTCTCTCTGACACATAGTATGACCTGGCTTTTAGTACAAGCCTTGCACAAAGAATATGTGCAAGTGTAGCACATGTACTCTGCTTTTTTCTCACAGTAACTACATAAATGCCAACCTGAAATTAAAAAAATTAAAAAATGAACCATTAATTAAGACTTAAAATAACAAAATTAACAGGTATGCACTCACCACAATTCCAACTACCCTTGGATTGGAAGAAGGCGGGATCCCGGTTCACACAAGAAGCATGATAAGCTTTAGGGCAATTCCTGCAGAGTTTAAACCACAATTAACAGCAGAATCCAAATAATTAAAACCAAATAGATTATTATTATTATTATTATTAATTACTACACTCACCTGCGATCACAAAGCACAAGATCGCCACCATCAAAACAAATGAAGCAAACATCTTCCTCAATTGGCTTTTTTGGTGCAGCTTTCCCACCTCTTTTTCGTTTTGCTCCACTACTTTTCTTAGATGGTTCTGGTTCTGCTTCTGTCTCAGCCTCTTCTTCTTCTTCTTCTTGGGCCTTTTCTTCATCTGCTAGGTTTTCTTCTTCCTCGTTCTCCATTTCTGTATCTAATGATTTCTCAGTCTCCATTTCTGTATCTAACGATTTCTCAGTCTCCATTTCTGTATCTAACGGTTTCTCAGTCTCTGCTTCAGTATATAAAGATTTCTCCTCATCTTCCATCATGGTTTCTTCCTCAACATTTTCTGAAACACCATCAATTTTCTCCTCATTTTCCGCCATTGTTTCTTCCTCCTGGAAATCTTCCCTAACAACTTCTGCAACAATTTCTTCTTCCTTAATAACTTCTGCATCAACTCCTTCTTTAACAACTTCTGCAACAGCTTCTTCTTCTTCCTTAACAATTTCTTCTTCCTTAACGGCTTCTGCAACAATTTCTTCTTCATTGACTTCTGCGATAATTTCTTCTTCATTAACAGATTCTGTGACAATTTTTTCTTCATTAACAGCTTCTGCAACAATTTCTTCTTCATTAACAGCTTCTGCAACAATTACTTCTTCCTTCACAACTTCTTCATTAACAGCTTCTGCAACAATTTTTTCTACCTTCACAACTTCTGCAACAATTTTTTCTACCTTCACAACTTCTGCAACAATTTCTTCTTCATTAACAGCTTCTGCAACAATTTCTTCTTCCTTCACAACTTCTGCAACAACTTCTTCTATCAATGTTTCATCTTCTTCAACATTCACAATATTCTCTGGCTCAAAATCCACACCATCATTCCTAACATCGTAACCTACCATTTCGTGAACATTTGCAACATCTTCCAACTGAACATTTTTTAATTGATCAATTGCATCATCTCCTTTAACGTCTTTCAGTATCTCCTCAGCACCTTCATTCTCATCTTTCTCAATCACTGAGACACCACCGACATTTGTATCCACTACCATCTCCAGATCACCATTCCGATCAACTACAGCCTCCTCTACATCGCCTCCAGAAACATCACCACACTCCACCGCTGCCACGCCATCACTAGGTACGTCAACTTCTTTCACGGCACCGTCACCGCCATCCTTCGAGTCTTCCACCACGTTCATCACCGACTCAACTACAACCGAATTCTCAATGCCACCGCTCAATGCCGCAACCGACTCCGAATTCCGGAAACGAATATCAACCTCTTCCGCCCTCTCATCCTCCACTTTTTCATCCACCTCCAAAGCTACGGCTTTCGAATCCTCCGATTCGGTAACGAAAACAGACGCGTCCTCTTCTTCTCGATTGTTCGATTCAGGTATCGATTTGGTTCTCTCTTTTTCAGATTCTTTATCAGTATTAGTAGTGTCTTCTAACAAGCTTTCATTGATTACGGTTGTTGTTTCTCCTGCCATTGATTCTTCGAGGTGGTTTGATGTGTTCTCTTCTTCAACTTCCATAGCTAAAATCCCGTAGAACCCTAACCCTAATTTTATCTTTCTATATGCAAAATATAACTATCGAATGTCATGTGGTTTGTGAGGGAGATATGGGGGATGGTAGTTTTAGAACCAAGATTACAGAGTGATATACAAAAACAGCCCCTCGACTATTCTTAATCTAATAAGTTCGTCACTATAAGGATTGTTTTTATATTTTCGTCAGGTAACTTTTGTTTGATTTATAGTGTGACTAGTAGAGTGTACCCATGTAATAATGTGGGGATTACTATACGATGCTCAAAATATTAACATGTAGTTGTATGTGCTATTTGTCAACATAAAAGTTTTATGATAAAAATAAAAACACATAATTTATTATTTTAAAAATTTAGATGTTGTTAGTATAAGAAATTATTTATAATATTACCAATAATACTATAAATAAAAATAATAATGACATTTACCGTATATAAAACAAAATTATCATGATAACAATAGTAAAAAGAAAACATTAGTTTTAGTTATACAAAAAATTACTATGTATTAGTTATATAGTAAAATAAAAGTTTATTAGGTAGATTATTATTTATAAAAAAATATTTAAATTTTGAATATTTATACTAATCGTAAGTAGGGGTGTTCGTTTGGATGGTTTGGTTTGTTGGAATTTAAATATCAATTGTCATTTGTATAATTATAACTTAAGATATAAAACATAAGTTATAAGTGCAATTAGTGAAAGGGTGCAAATTCATCAACCGGTGCCACCAAAGAGCAACCACCGGCAGCCTGTAACTGCCGCCAGTAACCGCCGTAACCGCCGGGAACCGCCACAACCAAGGGTTGTGACTATTCAGTCGCACCGTTTCATTTACTATAAATAGATTTAGATTTCATTCTTGTAATCATTCGAATGTGATATTCAGAATCAATAAAAGTGTTTATTTTTGTTCTTATATCCCTGTTCTTTAACTTCGTCGGAGCACCGCCGGAGAAGCGGTTCTCCACCAATCGATCACCACCGGAGACAGAAACCTCCGATTTTTAACATGGTATCAGAGCCCAAGGCTAATCGATCGGGAAAAGAAGTGAGCGTGAAGAACAGGGAAGTACACAGAAAAAGGAAAAGAAGACTTAACTGGTCGGAGAAGAAGACCGGAACGAAAAACGAACAGCAGCGAACAGAGCCGAAGTTCGAAATTAGGGAAAAATCGACACAAAAAAGCGACGACCAAGGAGGACCAACCGGATCCGCCATCGTTGCAACCACCTCGAGTCGAAGAGGAACGCTCGGAGGAAGAATGAAGAGAGAGAGAGAGAGAATGCGAACGAACTGTTTTTGGTTTTGCCCAAAATTAAAAGCGCTGCCTTTTGTTTTTCCAAAATTTGAAAGGCACAATGTTTTTGTATTTTCCTAAATATGCCCACGCGTTTTTTTAATAAGAAATAAAATCATTTTTTAAAACTGTTTTTACAAAACCTTTTGAAAACAATTAACAATGTTTTAAAATAAAATAGAAGAAGACTTTGATCGTGTGATATGATTAAAACATATAAACTTGTGATAAGTATGATACGAAAACAAATTAAGATAAGTTTGTAATAATCCCGTGACTGGATTATAAATGAAGAATTGATGTGTGATGCTACTACAACAAAATGTTAGAAAATCTAAGTGATTTAGATTAACCATAAATCTATGTGAGGTAGATTTAAATCATGTGATATGACAAAAACAAATGATTGTGTGACTCAAACCAAAAGCAAGGAGTTGGGCAATCAGGATGAACGTTTGATCAAAGAAGATCTCAACAAAAGTGGAGTGAACCAACATTGGTGGAGTGAACCAACATTGGTGGAGTGAACCAACATAACAAAAGCATAGCGTGTAACACCTCAATTTTCAAAACACCTTTTAAATCATATTTTTAATAAAAATATTACAAAGTCCAATATTCCAAAAATACGGTTTAACAAAAACCTTTGAAAAGATTATCAGAGTAATTAAATCCGGTGTTACAGAAATAATATCATAACCATAGGATAAACGGGATCTACCTACGAGCTCCCGAGCTAATCAACACTAGGCCACTTCTATCGCGACCCTCTAATCCATCGATCTCGAACCTGAGTACATAGCCAAAAACAAAGTAGTACGTGAGACAAAATAGTCTCGTGAGATACATGGGTTTTCGACCCATTCTCAAAAATAATAAAAGTCGTATTCATTACTTTTCTTTATTCATTTATTTCTTATTAACTCGTGATCTTATCATTTTTATACATATATACTAGTAAGCTAACCATAAGCTTACTCTCATCATAATTACATACTTGTAAGCTAACCTTTGCTTACACATACTTTATCACATACGCTACGGACCTCTCCGTAGCAACTCCCCCGATGTGGGTTATCTAGGTAAACTCCCCCGTTTCCGGGTTATCTATTGCTCCCCCGATTTCCGGGTTATCTATTGCTCCCCCGATTTCCGGGTTATCTATTTCTCCCCCGCTTTCCGGGTTATCTATTTCTCGACACACTACCCTTGCGCAGGGTGGTACCGCCCCAAGTAGGTGTCACTAACTCCCCCAACTTGTGTGGGTTATCTGTGATCCGGATCCTTTTCTCAACACATAATGAATTCATCAAATACGGGTCTATGCCCAAATAATACATACTCAAACATAAATTAGAATACATCTATTCTAATTGTCATATTATTCTCGTTTCTTATTCAATTTCAATATTGACTTTACCAAGTCCTTTATTAAATAAAGCATGTTTATCATTTATAAAAAAAAATCATATACTTTAACTTCTCTTTGACTAGAATACAAATCTATTTCTAGTCACTTTATATTAATTTCTCCTACCAATTCAATCACTACTTTTATTAGTATAATATACTAATCAATACTTAATACTCAAAATCATTGTTACAAGCTTTATTAATACATATTATTAATAAGCCAAATATCATACTTTCATAATCATTACTCTAGTCAAACATCATATTAATAAAGAATTATTAATTACTTTTCATTATCATAATCTCTTTCAAAAATCATTAGTCATCTAGACATACTTAAATGGTCTATTACTTGCATTCTCTTATCCTTTAAATCATATCTTTATTAAAAACACTTATTAATAAAGACTCATAAAACATCATAGTTTTCAAAATCATTTGATATGTACTCAGTAAAAGTCTCATGTACTCACCTTAGCCAAGCTAACTCCAAAACGTGTCTAACAACACGAATCCTCGCTTTCCAACTTGTGAAATGTCACCAATCTTTAGGTCTTCTTGACCTACCATCAATATCATCACAATAACTAGTTATAATCCATAACTAATCACCAATCAATCCATATCTACAACCCTAACCACCAAGTTCATCCAACTTGGTGGAATCTCAAACCCTAGTTCAAGATTTCCATCAATAAACCGAAATCCAACTTTTACACATCGATTACAAGCTTACAATGAGTGTTCTATACCCATGTTTAGTCATCTTCCCCAAAGATGACATGGTTGGTTCCCCAAACCACCATTTTTACCCATACTAAGCTCACAATCAAGGTAGATGAGTAAGAAAATCAAGAATACTTACCCTTGATGTTTCAATCCTTCAAGATGGTGAAGATCTAAGCTCTTGAGCTCCAAAAACGACCAAGAACACTCCCAAATCGGCTGCACTATGTGTGGGGTTGAATGAGAAATGAAACCCTAGCTCACACACAAGATTATGTATTCCAGACGCTCCTCGCACCCCGCTCGCGCCCACCTCGCGCCGCGAGGTGACGCGGGTTCGCCTGCTGGTTGCCGCAATTTTCCAGATTTCGCGCCAGGCTCGCGCCTGGCTCGCGCCGCCACCTCAATGCGAGGTCAACGCGAAGTCAACGCGAGACCTTCGCGTTTGGACGTTGAACTTGCTGTTTGAACTCGCGACTGTCTCGCGCCTGCCTCGCGTCGCGAGGTCTGTCCGGGTCAGTTTCTTGCCTTTTAAACTTGTTTCCATCCACGCCTTGACCCATACTTGGTTACCCCAAGTCCCAAACATCCAAACACTCGATAAAACACAACAGAGACTCGATTAAATATTTTCCCACCTTTATTCCTCAATATTTCCGTTTAATTCATTAACCGAAAATTCTGGTCGTTACAACTATCCACCCCTTAAAAGGATTCCGTCCCCGGAATCAACTCAAGGATTTCCAATCCTCATTCCACTTCCAAATTAGGATCCACTAATACTTATGCATTTAATTGCCCACTTGACTCTGTTATACCCAAACGGGTCAAAAACCCAAACTTGAGTTCCTAATATCCGAACGGGTCAAAATTTTACTATCTAACCTTAACAGTTCCCCTCATTTAACCAAACTCTTTATACCCATTGGGATGACATGACCCAATCGTTACTAATAGCCAATTGACCGAAACGATAGTCAATGCCTAGCTTTGACCAAATTGTCAACATTGTCAAATCTTTGACTTAGCACAAAGTCAACCATTTCTTGACAATTTCCTTACCTACTAGTGATTTCCATTAACCATAAATTCCTTAACAATCGACCTTACCTTCATGGTCCAACAACAATCATACTCGATTCCCAAACTCAACTCGAAACACCCAACGATCAAAGTCGCACCATCCGACTATAATTATTTCCATTAATCAATTAACCATTATCATACACATATAGATGCTACATTATGATCTTATCATTGCCTAGTCATACTAAGCGAAAGTCAAAACCCAATTTTGACCAAAGTCAACAATCCACAAATCTTGACCAATCTTGACTACTTATGCATAAAGTCAACCATAACTTGTTACAATAACGAACTCCTTACTAGTGAGACATCACTTCCAAAACTTTTTATTCCCGATTCCAATTTCTATACCCCCTTTCTCAATTGTTTCTCATTTCCTCGATTTCTTATTTCTCAATCGATTCACAATTTCCATCTAGAGCATTACCGATCTCTATTACTTTTTAACTTTCATTCGAATGCTTATACTAATTATAATTTCCTCCAAACATCCTTATACCATACTTGTAATTCCCGATTACCGGCTTTAGAGCCTCAATCGTATCGAATTGTGGCCTAACCACCCATTATACCCCTTTCACCACTCATTGGTTACTAACAAACTTTGCTTCCTAAAAGCATTCCTTTTTTATAAGCCATGAACTTGTAGGCATCTCCTACACATACTTATACTTAAACATTACCCGCGTTTTCAACCCAAGTTCTCACTTGCCATAAAAATCATAACAATAACTAGACATACGGTTCTGCATACGTCAGATACAAACATCATATCCCTGATATAACAAATCATACTCTAACTATCTTATCGAGATGATCGGAAAGCCTCCAATCCATCACGATTCCAAACTGTCACAATGATCGGAAAGCCTCCAATCCATAGTGACTCATCAAATCTCGTTAACCGGAAAGCCTCCGATCTAACAAGATCCATACAATACCATTCTATCTTGCATACAATTCATGTATGCATCATTCACATAGCATCATGCCATCATTTTCTTTCATAACTAATCACATTCTCTATTCAATTTACATTTCCCCAAATATCACATATTATTAACTTCCTCAAATCATATTCTTTTTATAGACCATTACTCCCACTTATCACTTTATACCACCTGGTATTCACATATTCATTTCTAGTGCTTTCCACCAACTACTCATTTATCAATCATCTTTAGTCGATTCATTTTCCCATTATCAAAATTTCCAATCTTTCTTTCACTACTTAGGTAACCACCATTACATTCAATTATCCACATTTTTACCGAATCACCCGGTTAACTCAAGTCAACCAATTGACTCCGATCCATAATCCAAGTATAAGCTATCACACTTTTTCTATGTCCTTTTCCCAATAATTAATTGTTACCCTTGACTTAACATACCATTTCTAGGACATTTTACCATTAATTATCCTTTTACCCTTAGCATCGAATCCATCATCCATGACACAAACTTTTGCTATGACCGATTTCCAACTTTTACTCAACCATATCCAATATCTAAGTTTGTCATTCCCAATACTTACTCTTTTCCACATATTTTCCATTTACGGTTTTGAAACTTCACTATATTTTACATCATTCTTTTCTTTACCGATATCATATGGTAATGCCACATCACTTATCCTTATTCTCACAGAATGCTACAATTTTACTTTGGAACTCTTCCCTTCTATGGTTCCCATCCAAAAATACAATTCTCGCTAACTCTTAGTACTTCCTTGTACTTCCACCCTTTCATTGAACACATTCACCTTTCCCGTGATTCACCTTTTGATATTCCATGATAGCATAATACTTTCTATCCTTACTACTTGTGTCGTTGCACACTGACTCGTTAAAATATAACATTCCTATTTACATAACGAACCGAGGAGATTATCCCCCTAATACATATCCATATCAACGATTCTTCCAAATTTCTATAGGCCATTTCACTTAAGCACCAAACCGAATGACCACTGAACGAATAAACCCCAAACCACATAACATTAAACTATATAATTGAGGAACACTTACCACACTTTGCACTTTCCACATCAACATGAATCGACGAACTGTAAATGAATTTTCTTTCTTTGTTGACTCCAACCACCATCGAGCTTCCTCTTTTCTCCACTTGCTGATGATTCTTGGATCCTTTGATGAATCACTTCCTCCACATTCCTAACAAGAGACTCTATTAGCAACTCTTTCAACTACTCCTTCGAAACAAAACTTCCACCGTTGGTCTACTCGTGAACTCCTTCCCCGACATCTTGTATCATACTCTCTTTTTCAATGTTTCGAACATCGCATTCCGCCGTGACAACGCATCACCCATCAGAAGACGAGCCGTAGAAGTCACCACATCTCCCTACTAACACTTGCTACTCCTTAGCACTTGCTCAGTTTCACAAACCCACCGAATCACGACCTCCGGTTCGGTACTTCCCAAATTCACATCCAGCTTACACGCCATCAATGTCTTGAACGAACATCGTCCCCTTTCTTCCGATTTGAAATCACTCCCATCATCACCCAACATGACGAAACTCAATTATGATTCATTTTCTTGTCTTATAGGAGCTTGTCCTCTCCTCGAGTTCACCCTTTTGTTATACCAATAGTCTCACAATCACAATTCAAACGATGACTTAACAATCAAATAAAACACATTTATATCAGATCATGCCATTTCTCTTAGGGATCGACCCTATCACACTCGCACTTACGGCCTCAACCAACTAATCATGGACATCCTATGGAAACATATGGTCCTACTTAGCATAGCTTAAGACTAGGAAGGTCAAACCTACCTAATTCACTTAAACTATAGCTCTGATACCAAGTTGTAACACCTCAATTTTCAAAACACCTTTTAAATAATATTTTTAATAAAAATATTACAAAGTCCAATATTCCAAAAATACGGTTTAACAAAAACCTTTGAAAAGATTATCAGAGTAATTAAATCTGGTGTTACAGAAATAATATCATAACCATAGGATAAACGGGATCTACCTACGAGCTCCCGAGCTAATCAACACTAGTCCACTTCTATCGCGACCCTCTAATCCATCGATCTCGAACCTGAGTACATAGCCAAAAATAAAGTAGTACGTGAGACAAAATAGTCTCGTGAGATACATGGGTTTTCAACCCATTCTCAAAAATAATAAAAGTCGTATTCATTACTTTTCTTTATTCATTTATTTCTTATTAACTCGTGATCTTATCATTTTTATACATATATACTAGTAAGCTAACCATAAGCTTACTCTCATCATAATTACATACTTGTAAGCTAACCTTTGCTTACACATACTTTATCACATACGCTACGGACCTCTCCGTAGCAACTCCCCCGATGTGGGTTATCTAGGTAAACTCCCCTGTTTCCGGGTTATCTATTGCTCCCCCGATTTCCGGGTTATCTATTGCTCCCCCGATTTCCGGGTTATCTATTTCTCCCCCGCTTTCCGGGTTATCTATTTCTCGACACACTACCCTTGCGCAGGGTGGTACCGCCCCAAGTAGGTGTCACTAACTCCCCCAACTTGTGTGGGTTATCTGTGATTCGGATCCTTTTCTCAACACATAATGAATTCATCAAATACGGGTCTATGCCCAAATAATACATACTCAAACATAAATTAGAATACATCTATTCTAATTGTCATATTATTCTCGTTTCTTATTCAATTTCAATATTGACTTTACCAAGTCCTTTATTAAATAAAGCATGTTTATCATTTATAAAAAAAATCATATACTTTAACTTCTCTTTGACTAGAATACAAATCTATTTCTAGTCACTTTATATTAATTTCTCCTACCAATTCAATCACTACTTTTATTAGTATAATATACTAATCAATACTTGATACTCAAAATCATTGTTACGAGCTTTATTAATACATATTATTAATAAGCCAAATATCATACTTTCATAATCATTACTCTAGTCAAACATCATATTAATAAAGAATTATTAATTACTTTTCATTATCATAATCTCTTTCAAAAATCATTAGTCATCTAGACATACTTAAATGGTCTATTACTTGCATTCTCTTATCCTTTAAATCATATCTTTATTAAAAACACTTATTAATAAAGACTCATAAAACATCATAGTTTTCAAAATCATTTGATATGTACTCAGTAAAAGTCTCATGTACTCACCTTAGCCAAGCTAACTCCAAAACGTGTCTAACAACACGAATCCTCGCTTTCCAACTTGTGAAATGTCACCAATCTTTAGGTCTTCTTGACCTACCATCAATATCATCACAATAACTAGTTATAATCCATAACTAATCACCAATCAATCCATATCTACAACCCTAACCACCAAGTTCATCCAACTTGGTGGAATCTCAAACCCTAGTTCAAGATTTCCATCAATAAACCGAAATCCAACTTTTACACATCGATTACAAGCTTACAATGAGTGTTCTATACCCATGTTTAGTCATCTTCCCCAAAGATGACATGGTTGGTTCCCCAAACCACCATTTTTACCCATACTAAGCTCACAATCAAGGTAGATGAGTAAGAAAATCAAGAATACTTACCCTTGATGTTTCAATCCTTCAAGATGGTGAAGATCTAAGCTCTTGAGCTCCAAAAACGACCAAGAACACTCCCAAATCGGCTGCACTATATGTGGGGTTGAATGAGAAATGAAACCCTAGCTCACACACAAGATTATATATTCCAGACGCTCCTCGCGCCCCGCTCGCGCCCACCTCGCGCCGCGAGGTGACGCGGGTTCACCTGCTGGTTGCCGCAATTTTCCAGATTTCGCGCCAGGCTCGCGCCGCGACCTCAACGCGAGGTCAACGCGAAGTCAACGCGAGACCTTCGCGTTTGGACGTTGAACTTGCTGTTTGAACTCGCGACTGTCTCGCGCCTGCCTCGCGTCGCGAGGTCTGTCCGGGTCAGTTTCTTGCCTTTTAAACTTGTTTCCATCCACGCCTTGACCCATACTTGGTTACCCCAGGTCCCAAACATCCAAACACTCGATAAAACACAACGGAGACTCGATTAAATATTTTCCCACCTTTATTCCTCAATATTTCCGTTTAATTCATTAACCGAAAATTCTGGTCGTTACATAGCGGATGAAGTAAAATGCTTAACAATACACGGGTGGAGTGAACCAACATAACAAAAGCATACGGATGGAGTAAAATGCGTAACAAGACATCGGTGGAGTGAACCAACATAACAAAAGCATACAGGTGGAAAAAATGCATAACAAGACATCGGTGGAATAAACCAACATAACAAGATAACACGGACAGAGTAAAACTGCCAACAATGAGTACTGAAGAACAAGATGGTGGAGTGAACCAACATGAAGCTCAAATAAAAGATAGTGGAGTGAACTAACATGAAGCTGCGTGAAACACGTGAACAAATGACTTGATATTTAAGGGGAAGTGTTGGAATTTAAATATCAATTGTCATTTGTATAATTATAACTTAAGATATAAAACATAAGTTATAAGTGCAATTAGTGAAAGGGTTCAAATTCATCAACCGGTGCCACCAAAGAGCAACCACCGGCAGCCTGTAACTGCCGCCAGTAACCGCCGTAACCGCCGGGAACCGCCACAACCAAGGGTTGTGACTATTCAGTCGCACCGTTTCATTTACTATAAATAGATTTAGATTTCATTCTTGTAATCATTCGAATGTGATATTCAGAATCAATAAAAGTGTTTATTTTTGTTCTTATATCCCTGTTCTTTAACTTCGCCGGAGCACCGCCGGAGAAGCGGTTCTCCACCAATCGATCAACACCGGAGAGAAATCTCCGATTTTTAACATGGTTTTATCCAAACCAAATAGGTGAAACCAAATAAAATCCGATTTTTAAAACTTCAAACTGAACCGTCCAAACTAATTTGAAAACCAAACTGATCCGAACCAAATAACAATTTGGTTGGTTTGGTTTTATCCGTTTGGTTTTTCCTTAAAATTTTCAAAATACTACAAAAGTATATAACATAATTAATATTAAGTTCAATATGTACAATTCCAAAATGGTAAACTACTTTGTACATAAAAACAAGTATAATTTATAGCTTGTAACATTTACAATCATAGATGCAAGGTCACTTTCATCAACAACTAAAGCTTTCATCAAAAACTCCAAAACGATTGGTAAATCGCCAACTGATACAATATAAAATGGAACAAGTGTTAGTATATAAATCAATATACTATAAGAAATGTAAAGAAAATGAGTACCCTAATCGCTTATAATGCAAAAGGAAGTAGTTTATCACAAAAGATAACCAAGTGTTGATTAATTAATCTATCACAAATCAAGAATTCTAAGGTCCCCTCCTAATAGAGATAATTTTGAGAGAAAAATAATACAATTATTTGTTGTTGAAATTAAATCAAAATATCATAAACAAGTGAATTTTTTATAAGCCATAAAACTTATACCTTCATCAAGTTTATCAATGTCTTGTATGTCATCTTGTATAACTTATATTACTATTCGGTTTTTTTGGACAATCCGGTTTTCACAACGGAAACCAAATCCAATCCGAAATCCAAACTATTAATTTGGTTCGAGTCCAAACCGATCCAAAAAACCAAATAACCAATCCAAATAACCAATCCAAATAGTCCGATCCAAAATGTCCAATTGGACAATCCGGTTATATCCGAATAGTGAACACCCCTAATCGTAAGCATATCATATACCTTACCCACCCCTTGTTACCGCCTACAATAACAAGTAGGACATTAAGTTGGTCCATTACAGTGACTACGATGTATATCAACCATGTGTTATGATCATAACAAGTAGAATAATGATGGCATGAGTACAGAGAAAGAATGAGATGATAGAGTATATCATATAAATTAATCCAATCAGTCTACAATTTTGTAGAGAAAGTAAAAAATGTGGTAGCCTTAGACAAACCCAATATGTTAAACGAAATGTGAGATTGATGGGAAGGGAAAACACATTCATCGGCCTCTCTTTTACTCTTTAGAATGATCAAGTTCAACACATATCCAAATTAATCAAAATTTAAATTTGCGTTCTTGATTATTTTGAGAATAAAACTTCTAAAATTTAGCAATGTAAACAATAGAATACAATTTTTTATTGTGGTAGATTTCGTATACAAAGTTCGTATTTTTTAATTCATACTTGCATTCAGTCATCCTTGTGCAAAATTGATGTCACTCCATCTAAGTATGGTCGCTAGCCTTACAAAATTGATGTCATAAGTAAATCCAAAAAGTGAAAAGCTTGCAAATTTTACCCAATAGTTAAAAAGGAAAACCATATCATTAAGGTGACGTGCAAATATTTTAGGGAACTACTAAAACCACCCATATCAAAATTGAAATAAAGTGTTGACAAGACAAGAAAAACATGTGATTTGTGACTGTTAAAGTTTTATTTAAGAGTGAGAGGTCACTGTTTCTTTTTTCATTTTTCATTTTATGATATAAATAATATTTAAATATATTAATCTCAAAAATAGTTTTAAAATTCAATAATTAAAATAGAAAGAGGGTAGCCTATTTATAAAGAGTTATACAGTATTGATCTGTGCATGTGCATATCTTTTTGCTTTGTTATTATTTTAATTATTAATTTTCTAGCTTATTTATAATGATCTTTTTATAGAAACTTAAGAAAAAAAAATCAGTACATGATATACCTTTTAGCTAGTTTCATTTTTTTTATTATCAAATTATTATTGTTATTATTATTTTCGTTAAACAATAATATTACTTCCTCCGTATCAAAATAAGTGACACAAATTGGCTTACACGTTTTTTGAGATAAAAGATTAAATTAGAGGTTAAAATAGATTAAAGTACATAATTAGTGGAGAATGGATCCCACTTTTCTTAAATAAAGTGATATTAATGAGTTTTAAAAGTAAAAGTAAGGGTATAAGGATAATTTCACTTTATTAAAGTGGATAATTAGTGGGTATGGGTCCCACTATTTTTACCAAATAAGGAAAGTTTTCAAAGTGTGTCACTTATTTTGATACACCCCAAAATGGAAAGTGTGTCACTTATTTTGATATGGAGGAAGTATTTGATAATTACGTATATTGCTTATTTGACTTTTTATAATACACAAAAAGGTTGATTTTGGAATTGGTAAGTCCATTTGTTAGATATAATTTTTTTTAGTGACAATTGTTATGTTTAAATGTTAGCAATAATAATTTTTTTAACATATATTCAAATAAAATAAAATAATGTATTCAGGTTAAATAAATGTAAATTTAAGGTTAATAAAGAAAAATTTAACTAAAAATTTAAATAACAAAAACATTAGATGCACTTAAGATGTTCATTTTTCAATAAAAGAAATTTTGTAATTACTTTTATTATTAGTTTCTTTGAAGTTACGAGTCAAATTGTTAAAATTAGAATAGGTTGTAACATTGTATAATCTTTTGTCAGTATATCTAAAAGTAACATTACTGTAACGACCCTAAATTATGAATCGAATAAATTATTAAAAAATATGATAAATAAGGATAAATCATTTAAAACACATGGAAATTGGTTTCGTGTCATTTGGATATCGTATGAGAAAGTTATGGACGAAACCGGGTCGAAAGTTAGACCAAATCAGCAAGAAAATCGGACCAAGGGTACCAGCTGTAACGACCCGAAATTTGTAAATAAATAAATTGTAAAAAAATATGATAATTTTGGATAATTCATTTAAAACACGTATAAATTGGTTTCGTGTCATTTGGAGATCGTATGAGAAAGTTATGGGTCAAGACTTGACCAAAACAGCCAAAAAAATCGAGTATCAGGTCAGATAGGCTCGAGCACGCGAGCCGTGGGTCGTCGAGCGCGCGAGCGGCACCGAAATTGGGCAGAGGGCTTGGTCGCGCACGCGAGAGACCCCGTCGAGCGGTGCGAGTCGTGCTCGAGCGGCGCGAGCGACTGTCGAGCCGCGCGAGCATCCCTGCTGTCTGATGTGCATTTAAAGACGGGTTTTGGGCATTTATTGCTCAAATGAAACCCTAGTTCTCTCCCACAAGGTCTTATACATATTTTGAGTGGAAAAGGTCATTTGGAGCCGATTTTGGGGTCCAAATCAAGTGATTTTGCTTCCTTTGTTGAAGATTAAGGTAAATCTCTTTTTTCTCAAGCTTTAGATGTAAGATTTGGGGAATTTGGTTGAATGGATGTTAACCCTAGCTTTTGGGGTTTTCATGGATGATGAAATAGAGCATGTAGAACTCTTATCTATGATGTTTAAACATGGGGAAACATATTTTTAACTTAGATCTATACTAGTTATGTGATGTATTTGGGGGAAAATGGTGGTTTGGACTACCTACCATGGATATTTGGGGCAGATGATTACGAAGAGTGTAAAACACTCATAGCTAGCTTGGGAACCTTGTGTTCTTGCTAGATTTGGAATTTCATGATGTAAATCTTGAACTAGGGTTTGAGATTTCACCAAGTTGGATGAATTTGGTGGTTAGGAATGTTATTATGGGTTGATAATTGACGTCTAGTTATGGATGATAACTAGAAATGTGATGATTATGTTGATAGGTTGCAAGGACCTAAAGGTTGGAGATATTCCAAAGGCGGAAAGCAAGGATTCGTGTTGATAAACACGATATGGATTTAGCTATCGCTAAGGTGAGTACATGAGACTTTTAAAACTGGGTACATAGCAAATGGTTTTTGAAAATACATATGATGTTTTATGGGTCTTTATTAATAAATGATTTTAATAAAGATATGATTGAAAAGATGAGAAAAGGTAAATAGTAGACTATCTAAGTATGTCTAAAATGATTGATGATTTTGAAAGAGATCATGATAATGAAAAGTGATTAATAACTAATTATTGATATGATGTAAAGGAGTATATTTTTATAATATGTGATTACTAATGATGAAACTAGTTGGTTTGATTGGGTGAATACTAAGTGAGATTAGCATATGGATAGTTTGTATGATGGCCTTACGGCATTATTGATAGATGTGACATATAGTAACATGTAATAGCTATGATGGGTAGACTGAAATAGGACAGGTACGTGGTAGATTCGGAGGCATTCTGGTTATCACGGTATCTTTAAACTGATGGATTGGAGGCATTCCGATCACCCAACAAGATGTTGGATCTTACTGAATTGGAGGCATTCTGATTATTAAGATAAGATGGGTCACCTTGCTTGGACAAGGTGACAAAGGGGGTTCTACTGAATCGGAGGCATTCTGGTTAGTAGGACAAAAATGGGGTCTCGTTGGATTGGAGGCATTCCGAACAACTTGACGGGTCGAATAGGTTATGAATGAATGTGATAGGATTACCGAGGAGGTGATCGATGTATATGAATGTGTTAGGGTTACCACAGAGGTGTATATATATGTATGTATATATATATATATATATATATATATATATATATATATATATATATATATATATATATATATATATATATATATATATATATAGAAGTGAGTTCCATTGAGAATTAATATATTAGATGAGAATGTGAGAATAGATCTCAGCCTCTCATCTCCTTCCAGCCCTCACGCGCGCGGTGGCATTTTTTTAATTAAGTCCAACTTTCCTCACGCGCGCGGTGGCACTTTTGTAATTAAGTCTAACTTTTCTGTCCCACACGCGGTGGCATTTTTGTAATTAAGTCCAACTTTCTTTAATCATCGATGATTAAACTGGGTGTAGTGTTTAATCATCAATTATTAAACTTTCGAGATTGTTTTTAATCATCGATGATTAAACCCAACCCCAAGTTTAATCGTTAATGATTAAACACATTATCAAGTTTAATCATCTATGATTAAAAGAGCATCTTATGATTATTACACAGATAAAGTTTAATCATCGATGATTAAACACTGCACTCAGTTTAATCATCGATGATTAAACCCAAACTCAAGTTTAATCATCGATGATTAAACATATAGTCAAGTTTAATCATCGATGATTAAACACTACACTCAGTTTAATCATCGATGATTAAACCCAAACTCAAGTTTAATCATCGATGATTAAACATATAGTCAAGTTTAATCGTCGATGATTAAAAGAACATCTTATGATTATTACACAGATAAAGTTTAATCATCGATGATTTAACACTACACTCAGTTTAATCATCGATGATTAAACCCAAACTCAAGTTTAATCATCGATGATTAAACATATAGTCAAGAATAATCATCGATGATTAAACAGCATGTTATAGAGAATTAAGAATCTAAAAAACGGAGACAAGGTTAATCAAATCATCGATGATTAAAAAAAATGTCAAAGATTAATCATTAGTAGTTAAAGAGCATTTTATAAAAAATTCAGACTAGTTCAATCATCGATGATTAAACCCAAACTCAAGTTTAATCATCAATGATTAAACATATAGTCAAGATTAATCATCGATGATTAAAAACAATCTCAATAGTTTAATAATTGATGATTAAAACACTACACCCAGTTTAATCATCGATGATTAAAGAAAAGTTGGACGTAATTACAAAAATGCCACCGCGTGTGGGACAGAAAAGTTGGACTTAATTACAAAAATGTCACCGCGCGTCTTTTTGCCTAATTCTCACATTCTCACCTAATATATCAATTCTCAATGGAACCCTCCCCTATATATATATATATATATATATATATATATATATATATATATATATATATATATATATATAATATGTGTGATTATTTATATATTATTGTCGGGTCTAAAACCTATGTATCTCACGAGACAATTTTGTCTCACGTACTACGTTTTTTGTGGCTATGTACTCAGGTACAGGTTTGAAGTGATAGAAGGTTGCACTAGAAGTGGCTTAGTGATGTTTAGCTCGGGAGCTCATAGGTAGATCCCGTTTGCCTATGGTTTTAATATACTTGGTGACACCGTATTTTTGTAAACTCCGATAAAGATTTTAAAGTTTTTGTTAAACTATATTTTGGACAACATGATAATGTTGGAAATTGTATTTTAAATGTTTTAAACAATGTTTTAAAAATACGGGTGTTACAATTACAAATTACAAAAAGAGAAAAATAACAGTAGAATAATGATGGCATGAGTGCAGAGAAAGCATGAGATGATAGGGCATATCATATAAATTAGTCTAATCAGTCTACAATTTTGTAGACAAGTAAAAAGTGTAGTAGTCTTACACAAACCCAATATGTTAAACGAAATGTGAGATTGATGGGGAAAACACATTCATCGGCCTCTCTTTTACTCTTTAGAATGATCAAGTTCAGCACATATCCAAATTAATCAAAATTTAAATTTGCGTTCTTGATTATTTTGAGAATAGCAATGTAAGCAATAGAATACAACTTTTTATTGCGGTAGATTTTGTCAAAGTTCGTATTTTTAATTCATACTTGCATTTAGTCACCGGCGTGCAAAATTGATGTCAATCCATCTAAGTATGGTCACTAGCCTTACAAAACTGATATCAGAAGTAAACCCAAAAAGTGAAAAGCTTACAACTTTTACCCAATAGTTAAAAAGGAAAACCATCTCATTAAGGTGGCATACAAATATGTTAGGGTATTACTAAAACCACCCATAGCAAAATTGAAATAAAATGTTGACAAGACAAGAAAATATGTGATTTATGACTGTGAAAGTTTTTTTAAGAGTGAGAGGCCGCTGTTTCTTTTTTCATTTTTCATTTTATGATATAAATAATATTTAATATTTATCTAAAAAATAATTTTTAAATTCAATAAGTAAAATAGAAAGAGGGTAGCCTATTTATAAAGAGTTAAACACTATTGATATGTACATGTGCATATCTTTTTGCTTTATTATTATTTTAATTATTAATTTTCTAGCTTATCTATAAAGATCTTTTAACAGAAACTTAAGAAAAAAATCAGTACATGATATACCTTTATAGTTAGTTTCAATTTTTTTATTATCAAATTATTATTATTATTATTATTATTATTATTATTATTATTATTATTATTATTATTATTATTATTATTTTCGTTAAAAAATAATATTATTTGATAATTACGTGTATTACTTATTTGACTTTTTATAATACACAAAAAGGTTGATTTTGGAATTAATAAGTCCATTTGTTAGATACAACTTTTTTTAGTGACAATTGTTATGTTTAAATATTAGCTAAAATATTTTTTTAACACATATTCAAATAATATAAAATAATGTATTCAGATTAAATAAATGTAAATTTAAGGTTAATAAAGAAAAACAAACTAAAATTTTAAATAACAAAAACATTAGATGCTCTTAAGATGTTTGTTTTTCAATAAAATAAATTTTGTAATTACTTTTATTATTAGTTTCTTTGAGGTTACGAGTCAAATTATTAAAATTAACAGTAACATTGTATAATCTTTTATCACTATCTAAAAATATTATTACAAATTACAAAAGGAGAAAAATAACCAAATAGAATAATGATGGCATGAGTACAGAAAAAGCATGAGATGATAGAGTATATCATATAAATTAATCCAATCAGTATACAATTTTGTACTATTTTGTAGAGAAAGTAAAAAGTGTGGTAGCATTAGACAAACCCAATATGTTAAACGAAATGTGAGATTGATGGGGAAAACACATTCATCGGCCTCTCTTTTACTCTTTAGAATGATCAAGTTTAACACATATCCAAATTAATCAACATTTAAATTGCGTGCTTGATTATTTTGAGAATAAAAACTCTAAAATATAGCAATGTAAACAATAGAATACAACTTTTTATTGTGGTAGATTTCGTATACAAAGTTCGTATTTTTAATTCATACTTGCATTCAGTTTTGTTATAAAATTTAAAATAATTCTTTAAAGTATTCATATATCGATTATTTGAACTAACATATTACTAGTTATAATACATGTGTAATTAAATAAATTTACTAGTTATAATACATGTGTAATTAAATAAATTATAAGCATAATATTTTTACGTTAAGAAAATACGGGGGAATAGGTGAAGAGAAAATAAATGAGAACTAAAGAAAAATAAAAATAAAAAACGGATAGATTCTGTAACTTATATGGAAAAAGTAAAATCGAAAAAGGAAAATAAAACAGAAAACAACGACAAAGTGTAAATATTATGTTAAAATCTCCATATGAAAGAGACTCAACTCCAGACTATATTTCAAAATACCATAAGTTAACTACTAACATTATATATCTTAGGTGAGCAAAATCAAAAAAGATACTCCCTCCGTCCCATTTTAAATGTCCAGTATACTATTTTAGTTTATCCCACAAAGAGTGTCATTTCCTAAATATCAACCAATCAAAAAACATTTAAGTGGGAAAGAGAAAATTTGATTGGTGACATTATATAATTAATACATTTTTTTATAAACTGTGTGTTTTTTTATAGTGGACAATTAAAGTGGGACGGAGGGAGTAATAATCAATAAAAAATTTATATTAATTGTGGGCAGATTCCTACCATGCGCACCACTTGGCCCTTGGTACCATCAGCGACTACAATGTATCCTAGCCATGTTTAATTACTATTAAATTAATCAGTTGCAAAGCCAATATGTAAAAATAATGATGATATATAACTCGAACAGACCAACAAAAGTATAGCACAAATTTTGTCGCAGACATATAAACGGGTCGGTTTAGGTTATGTTTAATAAAAGTAGGACCAATTCAGTTCGTTACATGATCAACACACTGATCCTCTATAAAAAGTAAAAAAAAAAAAAAAAAAAAAAAAAAAAAACATCTGTAGGTCAAACCAGACTGCTTCTAATAAACATAAATGAAGACAATCCTGGCACCTGTACCGGTTCACTTGTAATGACGTATAATACAACACGTAATACATTAGATTGCATGGAATATAAAGAGAAGATAAGACGGTTATAAACAGTTACAAGTTCGGGCAACAATCTTGGATTCTTTTCCCTTGACAGTAAGTAAGGAAGGATTAATATTTTTTTTTTTTTGGTGCAATTAAAAGTGAGTGAGGGCGGGCGATTAAAGTAAAAAGTATGCCTTCAAAACAGTCCTTCCCTCATTACAAAACAAAGCAGCACGTGCTGTGATTATCTCCAATATCATCTTGCAACTGCATCAGTAACATGCATTAGATCCAACTTATTCAAAAACTTAATTTATTTTGACCCATTTAGTATAAGATCATCTGTTTTGGATTGTTAGCCCATTTTACTATAATTTTACGGCCATTTGTCTTAAGAAAGACCAACAAAATGGTACTCTTTCAGACTGATTGACAACCAAAAAAAAAAAAAGAAATATGGAAAGTGAAGAAAATGTAAAAGAATTGGAATTTGGGTAATACCTGAGTTATTTCTCAGGCTCTCTTTTAAAGGATCCAACAGGAACTACACTTGCACAATCGTTATTACCACCACTAATATCCATTCCTTGTTCCTTGAACAATAAATAATAACAAACTATTCATGTTATGCACATATTATAATTAATATCAAGCACAATTTATATACATATACATATATCTTTACTATATATAATGCATTTGAGACCTTTACAATTAGAAAGGCTTAATTTTTCAGCCAGACAGATTTGTGTTAATCAAAAATATGCACCACCTCTGCGTTATTAACATAATGCCCTAACTAAGTGAGCTACTACACATGTTCATTAGTTGACTACAATTATCTCTATTAATCCTTTAAACTTTAAAAAGTTGAAATTACCACCACCATCACTACACATGTGTGTGTGTGCTGAACATGCTATAAGAAAGTTGCTATATTTCTTGTTAAAATGGTATATATGCTATTTAGGTCGCTTATCGGCGTCTATATGATGCTATGTATTCTCTTGTATTAAGCGTACAATAACAAGAATATATTCAGTATTACTTTCTTCTCTATTAAGTTTGTTTACATTTCTAATTATAAAAAAATGAGAAGGTTAATGGATAAGAGAAAAAAAACTATTATTCTACAAAATGTACAAGTACAATCCAAATTCAACACACATAATATTCTACATTTCTACTTGACTATTGGGATTCGCCCTTAATGAAACTTATTATTTAAGGACATGTTAAACTAAAATTACTCTAATTTCATAAGATGTCCTACAAAGATGTCATTTTTACCTATTAATCTCTTATTAATTGAGAATTTGCAAACATATGCTTGTTTGACTGGTACAACTTTAAGCAGTATATCCCATTTAACAACTCGTTATCTAACTCTAATACCCAAATGCAAGATCACTTCTATCATGAAAAAATGACACACATTCCTTTAATAAACCATTAAAATAAAATAAAAACGTGCATACAATTAATACCTGGTTATTTGACGATTGGCCATGCATCCGTTGAGGTCTTGCATTAAGATCAAACAACTTATTTTCCATCCTACCAACACCCTCATTGTTAATATTATTATTATTACTATTATGATTATTATTATTATTATTATTATTATTATTATTATTATTATTATTATTATTTTCCATCATTCCAATTGCAGATAACCTATGATGTTGGTTATTATTTGGCTCTCTCCTTACTTCATTTGGACCAACGGGTGGTTGTGACCCTAATTCCTCATCACGCCCGTTTCCGTTTCTATCCCCTGGAAACTACAAAAGAATCTCATAAAGAGTGAGTTTTTTTTAATGTGTTTGTTACTATTTAAATTTTAATAAATAATAAAATGGTAGAAAAACAAAACCAGAAACCTCGACTAGTTGCCTTAGTAGAAGATATCTTTCGTGTGTTCGTTTACCACCAACATGAACAATCATGTCACATTGTAAGCATAGTGAACTTCCATCTATACCACAGTAGAAGAAAGCTACATACAAATATGTAAAACAAGAATCAAAATATGTCATATTTACGGGTCGATCCGATAAACTATTTTTTCCAAACTTTTAAGGTGTTTAACGGGTCAAAAAGGGGGAAGTTTTGGTGCGGGTAGGTCAACCCAAAACACTTTTTAAGGTGTGTTTAGTTGTTTTTTATATTTAGAAAATTAATGAAATTTTGAAAATGTGTTCAAATGTTTTAATTTTCCATTTTATTTAAAGAAAAAGAAAGAGGAATTTTTCATCTTTGGGAAAGTCAACAGTTGAAAACTATAAAAGCCATGTTTTTTCTTCTATGACAACTTCTCCTTAGAAGTTTAATTTGAACACTTTTTCGAGGAAACAACAGTGATTGTGTCTTGACAAATTTACCCTTACTTTATTAGAAAAGAATAAATAATAGTCAGAGATGCAAGCGTAAATTAGTCACATATGTCACAACGTGGCAACCTTCGAGACGTTTGACCTTTTTCCTCTCAATATGTTCTTTCACCCGTTTAATCCATTAAAAATATAGACAAAAAAAAAAGATCACCCAAATTAAACCATTCATAAGTAAATGTGTCAAAATTGCCACGTATACTAGTATCCAGATAAACGAAGGAAAATAATTATAAGTAGTTATTAAACTGTAAAAAGGGAAAACCTGGTGCATTTTCACATATGTCACAACGTGGTACATCACTAGGATCAGCAAGTCCTACTCGTACATGTCGACTGGCTAGCTTATTACACATATGCACCTGCCCAATATATATTATCAATAAATAACAGAAATCTTTTTATATTAGATTTAGTGGTATAAATAAACTCCAATTTCTTCATTATACACAAAGAAACATAGAATGAAAGCTTTGCTATGGAACATAAAGGTTAATAAGGTATATAGCTAAAGCTATGCACTTTAAACATCCCACCACATAGTTGGCAAAGCCAAATACATAATATTTTTAAAGGTAATAAGAAATTAAAAATGACAAAAAGCATGGTCCAAATTCACACATCTGGATACCAAATTGTGCTTAGTACAGGTGGGACCCTTAAAAATATAAACATGTGGCTGTTGCAATTGCAATTGCATCCCCAGAAATAAAGCAACCCAAACACATGCAACTCAAGAGACAACCAACCAACCAAGACAAAAGAATTAACCTAACACTTCAAAACTGCATCTCAAAATCAATAAAAAGCAACAGGAGTATAAATTCTTTTATGTGACCAGCAGTTAATTTAATCTCCAAGCCAATAAACTTGATTAAAACTTTTTAATATGCCATTCAAATTAATCAGTATCGACCCATTGGAAATTAATCAAATTGATTTCTCTTCGACCTAATCGATTTGTTAATTATCAGCTCAATTTCATACCAACAATTTCAGATAAGTTGTTGCAAACGTTTACCAAATTGAGGATCAAGCACTAGATCCACTGCAAATTACACCAATAATTCATTAATAATCTCTCATTTACTCCGCATAAACACGAAGAACAATAAAATCAAAAACGATTTCCAAACATAAAGTTGATTTCTACGTAAATTAGATTTAAAGAAAAAAGTTAGAAATTATTCAATTAAAACCTTTTCGTCGCAAGCGCGGCAAAGAGCAGCTTCATCAGCAGCACAAAAGAGGATCGCAGCAGCACTTTCGCAAACATCACACAATGTTCGCATAATTATAAACCCTAGCAAACTAATTCTTCTGATTTCTGATACTATCTCATTTCCGTTTTCAAATTACTCATGATTCTTAAATTTTTATATGAATATGAGATCAAACTACGGAATTTGAAACAATGATTTGCTTTAAGAGACAGAGATAGAGTCTGTATCATAGAGAGGGAAAAAGAAGACGAAGAAGAAGAAGCAGGGAAGATGAGAAATTGACGACCAAACTCTGTGCGAGAGAGAGAGAGAGAGAGAGAGAGAGAGGAATAGATTATAGAAGAAGCTTTTTAAAGTCGATTTTTTGTAATAAAAAACTTTTAAAGTTGTTTATTTGATTTTTAAGATAATATCCAAAGTATTACTAAAACATTTCATCCAAAATGATATCCGTTACAAGATACATGTTAACTGTTAAGGGTTGTCTAAAACTAGAGATGCAAAAGGGGATTGTCTTAGTCAAGTCAAACTATCATGATTTAAGGATGACCCTAAAATGTGAAAATCTTTCAATATCGATCTTAATGCTACAATTACTATCGGTTGTTAGTCTCAACAAAATCTTTGCACCCTCAAGGATACGGTTCCGAGGCTTCTGAATGATAGAATTAGAGGGTCCCTTTCAGACGTACCGACTGAGGTTGGTAGGATATAGGCGATAGGCTCCTTCACCTGTTATCGAACTCTTTAGTATGTAGTTATCAAAGACACTTGCAATACCTATATTAGTACTTAAACTCTGATCCCCACACTAGCCCCCCTCCCCCTCCCACTCCCATATGGGTTCGGGTAGAAAAATCCCGCCGCATATCGTAAACCGGATGGATATCCTTTTAGTAAAAAGTTGACTTTTTGTAATTCAGAAAAATATATAATAATAATCGGGATAGTTAAAACATTCAATAGTTATTATGTTAGTCTAAAACAGTGTAAGTGTAACGACCTGAATTTTTGTAAATGTTATTATTGTTGTAAACTCTTTGAAGTATGTTTTATATGTGTTAGAAATAATCAGTGGCGGACCCAGGAAAAAATTTCAGGGTTGTCCGAAGTTGCACATTTATTTTTCTCAGGGGTGTCCCAGGTTGGATATTGTTTTCTCAAGGGTGTCACCTACACTAACAAAGGAAATTTTAAAAAATATAACACTATTTTAACACTATTTAAAAAAAATTCAGGAATTACACGGGCAACCCCATGCACCATACTAGGTCCACCACCAGAAATAATACTATCAAATTATTGATCTTATTGGTATTTATGTATTGTTGGGAAGAAGTAAGTGTAGAACATTAGTCTTGGTTCAAAAGATGGGAAACACATCCCAAGTAGTCTCGTGGTGCGAGTGTTAGTTGTCGCGGCGCGAGCAGGTTGGCTTTAGGGAGTCGTGGCGCGAGTATAGTCCGTCGCGACGTGAGAATGGGCAGATGAGATGACATAAATTCCAGTAGGTTTTCGCCATTGTGTTCGCGACGCGAGGGTCTGCGTGAGAGGGGATATTTCATGCCACGTGCATTACTAACATAATTCTGTTTTGTACTTTTTGAATAAGGTTCTTTTTCAGCGACGCTTCCTTCTTCAGTGACCTTGTATAATACTTGTATCTTTCTTTGACAATTAAAGCTCTAGCGACTAACTAATGTTCAACGACCATGATCCTTCAGCGACTCATGACTTCAGGTCCTCATGATCCTTCAACGACTCATGGTTCTTCAGAGACTGGCTTGCTTCAGTAACCTTCATTAAGATTGTTACCTAGTCTTGGCAATTGTCTTCAAGACTCGGTGTGGTTTTGTCAAACACACATTGAACCCACTACCACAATCTGAATTGTTGATTATACTCTAATTATGCACGAAGATATGATTGTTAATCTTTAGCTTGTTCATATACTCTAATGGGATGATGAGGTTCTAAACATATGAACATCGAAGTTCTATTCACCTATAACATGAAATACCTTTTTAGGTTGTCTTCTAACTATGTTTATTTATCTTCATTAAATTCATAATGAGTAAGAGTTACCTTCAGTGACCCGACATATTACTTCATTCTCATATGGGAAACCGCATTCCTGGGAGAAAGCCTTCATGTGTTGGGCACTAATATTTTTTAACGTTAATTAAATCAGATAATCATTCAAATTAAAAACTGCATATATTATCTCAACTATCAAGATGTGTGTCAACATATGCGAGGTTTAGGATCCCACACTTAGAGTTTTACATAGAGTTAGTGTATTATAAGTGTTAGGTAGTGTAGTTGGGATCCCATACTTTTTATTTTTAATAGCCAAATAGCGGAGTTTGTTTAGTTAGTTTTAGTTGGGATCCGTTCCTCTCAAAGTTAATTGTTTTGTTTGGAGGATTGGTTTGGTCGCGAACCGTTCCTCCCAAAGTTAATTGTTTTGTTTGGAGGGTTAGTTTGGATCGTATTCCGGTCGTCAAATGCTTGGAAAGAAGAGGCGTTACTATCGACTCCACTACTTGTAAAATATGCAACGTTGATGAAGAGGACTATGATCATGTCTTCATTCGATGCTCTCTTGTGTCAAATGTTTTAGCTTGGATTTTTAATTGGTGTGGTATTCCATTGCCTTCTTTTAATTCGGTGAAAGAACTTATCGAATTTGGTAAAAATTGGGGTACTTGTGAAAAGAAACAAAAAGTACTAACCACCATAATCCAATGCTCGATTTGGTGTGTATGGAAAGCAAGAAATGAGGCGGTATTCAACAAGGTGATTAAACCATTCTCGGTTATTGCAGCGATATAATCTCGACTTCTTATTTATGGTTGAAACATAGGAGTAATTTAAATTGTAATTTGGCGGATTGGGGAATTTCTCCTTTTTTGTCTTCTTTGTAATTTTGTTTGTTCCGTCTTAGTTCCTTACTAAGTCGGTTCCTTTATTAATATATTTGCCATTTTTAAAAAAAGTTGGGATCCCACACGAATGTAAATTATGTAAAACATAAGGGAATCTGAAAGTTATATTCAAGTTGTTTTTTAATACTTGTGTGTTTATCTGCATTAAATCTATAAACACTAAGGATACTTTTAGCGACCCAATACTGATTAAAAGCACAAAACATGTCTTTTAATGCCGAGAACTATACCATTGTATTAAGTAGATTTTGTTATAATAAATATTTCTTTATAATAAAACTTAGGGTGTGTTTGGTACAGAGAATTGGGAGGAGAGAAATGGAATTTGGCACCCAGATCCTTTGTTTGGTTACATAGAGAAAGGGAGAGGAAAAAGAATTGTCAATTCTCATTCTCTAGTTTTGTTTCTCCTTGAAAGCAAGGGAAAATGTGAGAATTGAAAAGTAGGGAATTGAAAGAAAAAAAAGCGGAGACTTGAAAGCTCAACTTTATCACTTCGTCTTTTTAAAACACATAGCCTCCCCTAGAAACCTTCGTTCGTTCGTACGTACGTAGCAGGAGAAAACCTCCATTCTTCATAGCTTCTTTCCAACAAGGTATTCTCTCTCTCTCTCTCTCTCTCTCTCTCTCTCTCTCTCTCTCTCTCTCTCTCTCTCTCTCTCTCTCTCTCATGTCGAACTGAACACAAATTCGTTTCATATGGTTCATTTTCACCCATGTCGAAGTAAACACAAATTTGTTTCTATATGCTTGATTTTGATTCAATTGAATTAGTTTCTTTAAGTATGTGATAATTCTTAATTTTTGAACTATGTGGTTTTATTAATGCACTTTCGTTATTAATTTATCCATGAATTTTGTATGTTATAATAATGATTGTTGTGGGAAAAAAATATGTTTGCTACTTATAAAGTTTGTACAATTCTCTACTGATATTTTTTGTTATACCAAACAAGAGAAATGATTCTCTGCTGCAATTCTCTGTTGAAGTTTTTGTGCTACCAAACAGTGAAGTCAATTCTCTTTCTCCAGACTAATTCCCTTTCTCTGCAATTCCATTCTCTGCAACCATTTCCCTGCAATTCCATTCTCTGTACCAAACGTACCCTCAGGAGACAAAAGGAGACCCGTTTCTGACTAATGGCAAAGACTATCTAATTGTCACTCAACCCTCTATTTTGTCCAACTTAATTTGTATGTTTAGTTGGAAGACAAAGTCTTTTAACACATGATGTCAAAAACTATGATTATGGAGAAATGTTGGAATTTTATCCGTGGGGTCATTTTTTTTAAATCATCGATTCAACTCGCTTTGTGAGTCGACAAATCCGAAGGTAACTTTTCAGTTTATAGGTAGCCCGGAGTCAGCATATGTAAAACTCTATAATTACAAGGGGTACTCTTTTTGCTCATAGAAATTGAAGATGAGATTATATGAGAATTTCATATTTTTTAAGACCAAATTTAACTAAAAGGCTACACCGTCGTGCCATCGTGTAGTTATGTGTTCAGAATTTAGATAAAGATATAAAACAAAAGAAAATATAAAACTTGTGGTTGTCATGAAGTATGAGGCCATTTGTGTAGAAGGAACGATGAATCATAATGTTGGGTGTCTTTGATTGGGTTGAAATGATATTTCCAAATATAGGCATAGTTGTTATTTAGGATTTAGGGTCCACACCACTAAAATAAAGAAAACATTTGGACACCGCATTGTATGTTTATTTTGACATTAAACATTTACACCATAAGTTTTTAGTTTGCTCACATACCACTAGGTATTTTTATCTACTTCATTATGACAATTATTATAATCAATGAATAATATTAAAAAGAAGAACTAATAGATTACAAAGAAAAGATTGGAATAAAATATCATTTCTCTTAGTTTATTTATTTTATTTTACAAACCTCTCAACAAAGCGTCCCTAAAATCCAAACACACATCAAAACATAAATGCGCACATTTGCACTCCGACCATGGTTGTCACCTATCGGATCGGGACTATATGTTCTGCGACCGTGATTGGACATCGATAGCACCATCGTCACTACCACCACAATCACTATGGCGTTACCATCGCTCCACCACCAACCTATAATTTCTTTCAAGTTTTGTGTTCTCGTGTGAAACAAGTTTGTAGAGACATACAACTTTTCGGGGGAAGATAGTTTTAGCTTCCTTTCTCTTTTGCCTCGAATGACAAACGTATTCCCTTAGATAGGGTTTGTTGGTTCAAATTGGGTTTGGTTTATTTTGTCGGCTTCACTTCCGATTTCATTTGCATATATGTTGTAGGTTTTACATGGTTATGTTACCTGGCGATAGTAATAGGGTGTCGACCACCACATCTTTTACCTTATTATTATGATTTTCACTTGGTTTCAATACACAAGAATGGATCTGGAACTACGCTAGACATTTTGTAGAATTTTTACTCGGCCGACATAATAACAACCATGTGGTCCACCTTTCAAACTCAAACAAAACTTTGTATCTTATGCTGCCTTCACATTTTGAAGCAATTAATTACACCGATTACATCCCCATGACAGGTGTTTTAAAACTTCATTAGACCACTGCCTACGGGCAGTGGCGACTGCGTCCCTTGTTGGCGTCGGTTGCTTCTAGCGTTGGCACGGTGAGTTCAGTGGAGGGCGTTGGTTTGATGGCGTTGGTTTGATGGCGTTGGTTTGGGGACGGGAAGAGGGGAGGGATTAGTTGGTGGGTGGGCCCAAATGGGTATTGTGTGTGTGTATTTTGTAATGGTGGGTCCCAAAAAATTGAAGGAAAGAAGTATGGTTTGCATGAGTATCTCGGTTTAGTGTCGGTTGGAGGGTGAGCTGATATAACACTAATTTGGCAAAAAATGACGACGCCAGTTTATGTCACTGTTGAGAGTGGTCTTATTAATATAATCATGTGTGATAAATCGCACGCCTATATATAAATGAGTCGAGTTTCTGTTGAATTATTTTAGTCCGGCCTTAGCATTAGCTTGTTTGAATCAAAATTTAAATGTTCAAGTGCAAAGAGATGACAGCTTTTAATCATACTAGGATAAAACCCGCGCGATGCGGCGGGCTGCGAAATATATAAACCTGGTGATTGAAAGTCCATTGGTTACATATTTTTATAACGTATACAATACATAATCATAAACTGTGTATACAATAGAGGTAAAAAGCAAGAATTAGCATTGTCGTTGAAATGTTGTTTGGTTACATGTTTTGATATATAGTAGGGTACCCACGCAAATGAGGCGGCGGGTACACTGATACATCTATTCCGCGACGATGTTGATGGTGCTCGTGTACATGTTTTTGTATAACGATTATTATACAAATGACTGATAGTTGGGAATGAAATATGTATAAAACTACATTGAAAACTTATCGGCGTTTAAAATTTGTTAAATTACATGTTTTGAAAAAAAAATCATACATGGGGAAGAATTATCACGTATATTATCCATCATGTAAGACCTCTCGATACACCACATTTGTTGTGTAAACGCCGTCAATATTAAATTGTTTTGCTGGAGTTACCAATACTTTTGTCGTCTGCCGTGAAATTCCTCTTGACAAGGCAACGTAAAGTTGCCCATGCGAGAACACTGATTCCGGAAGATAAACGCCGACGTTTGGAATTGTTTGTCCTTGGGCTTTGTTGATTGTCATAGCGAAGCTTAGCCGAACCGGAAACTGTTTTCATTTCAACTTGAAAGGAAACATGTCGGATTCAGACAGACATAGAGGTATTCTTGGCAAGAAAACCCTTTTTCCAGCATGCTGACCAACAGCTATTTCTGCATCAATCAGATTTGGCTCAAACTTTCTTCTTATAAGTCTCGTGCCATTACATAATCCATGCGAGAGATCGAGATTCCGTAAAAGTATAATCGGACACCCAATTTTGAGCCGGAGAACATGAGGCGGCAGACCACTCACACTAAGCGAGTTTAAGAATTCCATAGGATATAAGCCGTTTCTGTCGTCTTCTGCTTCATCGAAACTATTATAAGTTTTCTCTTCACCAGACAATCTGTTGATCAACTTATCGTTAAGTTCATCAACATGGTCGTTTTTTGTCGATAATATTGCCCTAGAAATGATATAATCAGCTGATCTTCCATTGACGTCCATAGAAGAAATATGGAATTAATCAACTCTTCCTTGGACGCCTCATTATCAATGTACGGAATGGCCATGCCGTGTGGGATGCGAATATACTTTTCATCTATCACTTCTTCGTCCCCATCCCCCACTCGTAAAAGAAAGTCGGAAAAAATGGATCCGTTCGCGCTCTCATATTGATAGTCAGCCTCATCTTTTTAATGCATGGTCAACTTAAAAATCTGTATTTAAGTTGGTAAATACGTTATATAGAACGATATTTATAATCTATGTTTTCTTAAAAATACGTCTGCATATTTTTAAAATGGTAAAATACGTCTTATTTTTAGCGGGGTCAACAGCAATTGACAGTTAAAATGGTCTGCATATTTTTACGATTCCACATATGGTAATTATAAACGCAATTGACAGTTTTGATGAACGATTTATATGGTAATTACGTTTCAAGGTTATAATACATTAAATACGTTTTTATGGTAATTACGTTTTGATTTAGGAAAATACATATGATAATTACGTTTTCAAATAAATATGTCTGCATCTTTCACTTGGTAAGTAAAATATGGTCAAAATAGTATATGTATACCGAATTTTATTAAACAACTTAAAATATTTTTATTAAAGACGTAATTGACAGTTTTAGTTGGCCAATAAAAACGTCTATAAGTAATTCAATTTTCGTCAACCAAATTACGTTTTTTTTATTCCACATATGGTAATTATAAATACATTAAATTCGAGATATGGTAGTTACGTTTTGATGAACAATTTATATGGTAATTACGTTTCAAGGTTCTAATACATTAATTATGTTTTTATGGTAGTTACGTTTTGATTTTCGAAAATACATATGGTAATTACGTTTTCTTATAAATACGTCTGCATCTTTTGAAACATGGTAAAATAGGTCTTATATTTAGCGGGGTCAACAGCAATTGACAGTTAAAATGGTTTGCATATTTTTAGCCTTTTATATATGGTCAAAAGACTATATATAAATCGAATTTTATTAAACAACATAACAAACTTATTTATTAAAAACGTAATTGGCAGTTTTAGTTGGAAAAAAAAACGTCTATAAGTAATTCAATTTTAGTCGGTAGTAAAAAACATAAAATATCTACAGTTTGATTACGTGTTCACGAAATATTTCCATTAACACCACAAAATATATAATTCGAGTAGGTGTACAAAATTGTACATTACATAGACAACAATTATTTGGTTCATGACAAAATTAATATTATTAAGGCAAACCATATTAAAACAAAAAAACAAAAACATCAATTGTGTAACAGAAACTAAGAGTAACCTAACAATTAATTATTGTTGTCCGATTAGCAGGGCTCTATTGTTTTTGTGTGTAAGTCGATAGACGCTTATTTCCAGAGAGGGTAGTTCTTAAGCGTCTCAAACTATTATTTGGTTGCGTGTCGGACGCGACATCGGGTTCTTCATCACATAAAACAATGGCATCATCATATTGCACAATTGGATGGATGCTTTGAAGTGCATATGTTTCTGGCATTGGCGGGTTGAACTCGATGTTTGTAACGTCAGTAGAAACAAGATATTTGACTGAAATTTAACCAAATAAAAAAGAGATATCAATATATTTTTAATAAAAGTAAAATGATGCACTTAATTGGAATTAACCTGTTGGTTTTATAATCAGTTTAACGCGACATGCGTACACAGTTATGTTTTCAGAAGCACATCTCCCAATCATTGTTGCCGTGGCTGCCGGTATACGATACAAGATGAGCTTGATACGGTTACCCCTGTCGGAAATTACATTTTAAATGGAATATTTCGTAGGTGTGGTGATCATTTAAATCAGGTATAAATAATTGTGTGTGTGTATTTTGTAATGGTGGGTCCCAAAAAACTGAAGGAAAGAGCTATTGTTTGCATGAGTATCTCGGTTTAGTGTCGGTTGGAGGGTGAGCTGATATAGCACTAATTTGGCAAATAAAAATGACGACGCCAGTTTATGTCACTGTTGAGAGTAGTCTTATTAATATAATCATGCGTGATAAATCGCACGCCTATATATAAATGAGTCGAGTTTCCGTTGAATTATTTTAGTCCGGCCTTAGCATTAGCTTGTTTGAATCAAAATTTAAATGTTCAAGTGCAAAGAGATGATAGCTTTTAATCATATAATGAGTGAACTTGAGTTTACAAGCATACATGTGTACTTATTTAGTAAGTGCTAAAATATATGCAATTTGGGTTGTTAATATAACAAATTTATATTAAAGCTTGTTTGAGGAACTTGATTGAACTCAAAAATCGAGTATAGGTTTAAGACTATTCGCAAGGGGTCGCCCCTTGCGGTCGGATAGCGTCTCCAACCCTACCCTTCACATGGCCTCTCACTCGACGCGTCGTGTAACTCTATTGGTCGTCCAGGCGACTGTCGTGGGTCGCCTTTATTTTAAAGGAGATGAGTTTAATTTTAAGGGGAAGAGGCTTGGTCACCTGCTACGTGGGTTTGATCGGAATATGTCTTATGTTAGGTCGTGCTGATATGGCGCTGATGTGTCAGAGGTGACAACTGTTATAGTGGTCACCTCTTACTGATAGTCTAATAAAAAAAACAATTCATCATTTTTCACCTAAGACTTGTTGGATATCAAACAATCCGTTATTGGCATTGTGATAAAAGTTTTAGAATAACTTTCTAAAGGTCACAAGTTCGATTTTTCTGTAGGTGAACATTTACGAGATGAACAGGGTAAAGTTCGAAAAAGATCACACTAACTATTAGGTCGCGTATATCACGAGTAAAGTTCGACCATCCATTTGCAAACTTGAACTTCTCTGGACCCATTTGAAACTTTAACAATGACTATTAAGCACACCAATTACTTTTAAAAAGTTTTATCCATTTGAAATTTATGTGTTAATAAACTTGAATAGAAAAGGGTTAATATGTAGATTAGAAATGGTAGAGAGATCGAATATGGTTAGATTTCATCAAAGGTGTAAAAGTCAAGGATCTTGTGTAGTGAATATGAGCCACTAATTTAAAAGGTGGGGAATGAGAGTGACTCTTAATCCATCGATATCCATCAATTTCATAATCTTCCTGGACCACAATTCTTTCTTACCCACATACCACGTCACATTTTCTCTATTACATAATTAGTCCTTTTAATATAATTAGGTTTTCAAACTTATGTAAATGTAATAGGTGCATACAATATCATGTTTTTAGTGACATAAAATTTTGTTTTAAACTGAATATCATTTTTATGTATATTTTAAAATGTTACAAATTAGAGTTTATTAAATCGTAAATCAAATCTAACTATTTTTTAAAAGAAAGTATAATCGTAACTTAATCAACCAAAATCTAAATTCGTGATTTTAATTATCTCGAGATTAAAAAATCTGAAATTTAACAATACGAAAAATAGAATACAAACCTTTATAATGTGATTTCGTATATAAAGTTTGTATTTTTAATCCACGTTCATATTAAGTTTGTTATAAAATTGAAATAATTTTAAAATTTTTTATATATAGATTATGTGAATTAATATGTTACTAATTAAAATAAATGAGTAATTAAATAGATGGTAAGCACATCATTTTTACACCAAAATAATTAGTCAAGATACAAGAAAAGTTAAATGAGATATAGAGATAAATAAATGATAAATTAGTAGATTTAGTATGTTACATGGAAAATGAAGAAATGAGAAAAAATAAAATAAAATAGAAAATAAGGAAAAATAAATTTTTATTTTGGGATTAAAACATACGTAAGGAATTTGAAGTGAAGGTTATACAGTATATTTTAAAATATCATGCACTAGCGAGTAAGCTAAAATGTAACTTGTATTAATTATTTATAATATACTCCCTCTGTTACTAAATAAAATTATCATTTCCCCTGGGCACAAATTTTAAAGAGAAAGTTACTGGTGGGGTCATTAAGAATAACTTTGATTAAAATATAAAGTTGGTTTGAAGAGAGAAAGATAATTAGTGGATAATTAGTAGTGGATCATTGGTAATTATACTACGGAGTATTATAATGCCAATAACTTTCTAAAGGTCACTTTAAAATTAGGGATTGTTTGATCCACTTAATATAATACTCCGTAGTATAAAATTGGTAATTATACTAAAGTTTTAGGGACAAAAAATTAGGAAGAAATGAGAACTTTATTTAAGGACGAAAAAGTTTTATTTAGGAACGAAAAAAGTATTATATATCTTTAGGTTGATAAAGCAAATAAATAAATAAATATATAAACTAACCTATAAAAATTTATATCAATTAGATAAATTAAGTAGATAAATTAAGAGTGAACAAATATATACCTTGTTTATCCTTTGATACCGCCACTTATATGTGGGTTAATTATAAAAAAAGTGTTTTTCTACAACGTGCCCCATGGGCATTGGTTAAATTCATTTGATATGCCAAATTTTTTTTTAATTAATGTAATTTGTCATTAATAAACTATTAATTTTTGTGTATTATACCAAATATACTTTTCTAAGATTGAAAAACGAGGAGATAAAAAATCTAATACAAGGGCAAAATAGATACTCATTTAAGCTTTCAATATGTAATTCTTTTATTTAGTTATAATATTTAATTTACGTAAATATATTGTTATATTATATACATATATGTGTATAACTAGTGGACTTTCCCCCACGCGTTGCCGTGGGGGATTTTCATGTGATACCGAGAAGATTATTTATTAATATTCGTATTACATTTAAGAGACCGTTGACATGAGTATTTTTGTTTGCTAATTTTTATGTGATACTAAGAAAAAGTTTGTTTGCTAATATTTACCCTTATGATGTAAAAAATTGCATGTTAGTATTCGTACAACCATAAAATCGTATTCTCAATAATTTGAGTACTATAAATAACTTGAACTATTAAATCAAGTTGATAACGAATATTTAATATTAGCAGCTTTAATTTATATTATTTAAATCATAAAAAAAAGACTATAATATGATATTTTTAAGTTTTAAAGAAACTTAGATATGTAATAGATCCTAATTTCTTGAAATGGGCAGATTTTTATTTTTCATTTAACTTTTTCATAATATAAAAATAGAAATGTATGTCTTGTAGTCTTCTAGAGAGCGGATGATGATTCAAGATAAAATAAATGTTTCCCAGGGTGAGCTGGTGAGGAAAGTCAATAATGACGGCCTAGACTTTAAAAAAAATTAAAAATATTATTGGCGATTTTTTAAATGTTATATAGTAAATATATACATTAACATATTTTCATTTTCATTTTCATCTTTATCTTTATTTTTTATTTATATTTTTATTTATGTACCTTTTTTAATTTTTACTACTTCATCCGATTCAAAATAAGTGATACATTGTTGTTTTCACGGTTATTGCGGCAAAAAACTATAATGATGGTTAAATTAAATTAATTGGATGATTAGTGGAAAATGAGTTTCACACCTTTTGAAGAAAGCGAGAATTAATGATGTTTAAATGTAAAAGTAAGGGTAAAATGATCATTTTACTATATTAAAGTAGATATTTAGTGGGTGTGAGCCTCACTATTTTTTTTTTTTTTTTTTTTTTTTTTGCCAATTAAGATAAATTTTAAAGTGTATCACTTATTTTGAATCAGAGGAAGTATATATAATGCATTTGAGACTTCCCAAATAGGAAGTCTTAATTTTCAGCACACTATCTTTCCCAAATAAGCAGGCTGAATTTTCAGAACACCCACCAGCTGGTCAAGATACAGGTTGCAAAAACAGAACTGCACGAACCCAAGAGTTAAGCGTGCATGAGTTCGAGCTTTGACAAGCCATTGGTCAAACAATTTGCACCACAAAGGAAAACTCAAGGAAGGAACTTGACATCTTTCTAATTTCCTTGGTTATAAACCTCACGTGAGTTCGTTCATCTATCAACATGGGACATTTCTCATCCATTAAATTTGTTTGATTTTTTGTTCTAAACATCCTACTTTGAAAGTTGATATCTCATTCACCATAACTCCATTTTGATACGGATTCGTATACGAGTGGAAGCTAGAACCCTAGCTTGATAAATGTTCGGCCAACCGAACGAATAAGAACACAAGTTCTTTGTTTCGAAAGAAACGTCTTATTGATTTCCTAATACTTGTTATCCAACTAATGGTTACAATTATTTAAATAAGATCCTAAAGCTAAATAAAAGGAAACCAACTAGAATACGAAAACAACCTAAAAGATAAGAGCTAAATTAAAATAAAAGATAGATTCAAAATAGTTGGATGGTGATAAAATCCGATCGGAAGCTTCTAGATCCATATCACATTTGTACATTTTTATCTCGTTGCGTAGCTTTCACAAAGGTGAGCGCAAAGATATCAATCATTAATTATATATATAACAAATATACATATAATTACATGAGTACAAAGTTGGTGAAAACTTATTTTTATCACAATTTTCCCAACAAAAACAATGATATATAATCCAACCATAAAATCATTTTTAATACACGAACTCTTGTTGTCACAAGTCTAATAATTGATATTATAGTCAAAAGAGCTAACTTTGTCAATTATTCTATTTACTTTTTCGCTAAGAGCAAATAGGTATTTTGAATGTCAAAAGAATTAACCATATTTACTTTTGTTTATTGTCAATTGCATGTCAAACATTGAACAACTAATTATTTTTAATCTCCACTAAGTCATACCTATCACCAACCTCGCTACCGCCTACCGCCACCATCTTCTTTATCTCTTTACTGACGCATAGCGTGAGTTCCCTATTATTGTTAACAACTTTTGCTCGCCGCAAAATATAGTGCCATAAGATACCCGCATACGCATTATGTGAGTACCATACTTAATTATATAAATATATACTATCTCTATTATATATAATTCCATAATTGGGAAGACTGAAACTTCAACTATATGTAAATACATGCGAGTTACTAACAATCGCCTTTAACCGATCGAGCTACTGAGTAGATGTTAAACAAAACCTATACGTTCCTTTATTTACCAATAAGCTATAACCCGTGATGAATCACGGGTGGCTTATAAAAATTTTCTATCGATTTTACCAATAAATATTGTTTTACCTGTAAATTATTTATTAAAATTAAACTAAAAAATATAAATGTAAAAGATAATGCTTCAGCACAACATTTCGAACATTATCCAAATATTGACATCCGAGTACGTTTTCAGTATAACGCGATTAGAGATATATTGGTTGCTCTTGAAAATGGAATAATATCATCTACCCCATTCATCAAAATACAAAATCTCCATTTGTGTAAGAACTGAGAATCCTAGTTCTAAGCTTTTGTACGGTAAAATTTACCATCAAAATTTCCATTTGTATAAATATGCATCAAGAGCATCCAGAATTTATATATTCAAACTATATGTAGTCAACATGAATTTGTGTAAGAAATGTGCACAAACTACCTGATGCATTAAAACCCTCTAAAAAGAAACAATATCTATAAAAATCTAACCAAAACTTAAAGTCAACACGAAGTCAAAATTAACTGAGAAAACACATGCAATAGTCTTAGAATCATACCCATAAATGCAGATTTCATAAAGATGACCAACAATTTTTTAACACAATAGTTCCCACTTCAGCATCACAAAGCTTAAAGAGTTCAGATGCCTTCTTTAGCAATCTCAATTTTCTTAATTTCAATCTTTCCTCATCCATCTTCACCAAAAAACATTGATGGGATCATTCAACGATTCGGCCACATAATCATAATCATTCATTTTTACCAAACACAATAGTATAGTTATTGTAGTTTAAATAGCTAATATTTTATGAAGTTCAGAAGAGGGGACATGGGTCAACCAAACTCAATTCGGCCGGTTTTGACCCGTTGAACCCGAACTCATTGTCAACCTGCCCGATCTGCTAATTGTGCCAGATGGATTGCGTTTGTTTCGTTGCCATTTCCATAATCCATATTTATGAATTGCACTTGAAATAAGTGCAAGTAAAGCTAACTTGTATAGATTAATCGCATAACCTGAAACACTAAGTTAAGTTAATAAATACAAACATCTAAAATAATAAACAGATTAGATGCACAGGTAAATCAGTTGATGGTTGTGGTATATAGTGACCTGGTATCAACAGCACAAAAAAGCTTTAGATAAATACAAAAAAAATGTAAACTTATAAATGAAGAACTTAAAGAAATTATGAAAATTTTGTGCTAAAACATCATAACTACCTGCACAACTGTCTCCTGTGCGTAAGCCCATTTTCCCGGCTTATTTTACAACTTATAAGGTTATTACGAATTAAAATTAGAAAATAAGCTAATAGCTAGAAACATTACGAAAAGATGGGAATTATAAAAATATAAGCCGAATAAAATAAGCCCGATGATAAATCTTTGACCCACATTTAAAATGACCCGTTAGCCCAACTGTCAGTTGAGTGATACTTACATTATCAGCTACAACATCAAAAAGGCTGGATCGTCTTTTTCTCCTAGAAATCGATACACATAAAGGATTGAGGAAAAAGGTTTTGCGTAAGGTAAAATTAACGGATGAAATTAATTAGGAAAAGAAGTTGAAGAAACTGAAGTGACTGGTGACCGGTTAAAAGGAAGTGCTGACATGGACTTTACTTGGCATTATATGTGGCATTACATGTGGCTTTAAAGATTCAAAATATCTTTGGTTTATTATATATATATATATATATATATATATATATATATATATATATATATATATATATATATATACTAGTCTATAACCCGTGATAAATCACGGGTGGCTTATAGAATATTTTCACAAACATAATATATCAACTAGAGTAAACAAAATGTAAGAAGTTCATGTTATGACAATGATAACTTTAATATTGAAGAGGCCTCGTATTTCTCAGATTGCCCAAAGAACGATTTAGTTACAAATACGTCGATAAATCGTCGGGTGTATTAAAATATTGACTCTGACCCGAATGGGCCATAAATAAAATGGGTAAAACGTAAACACGCAGATTCAGGGGAATTAAAACGTCCCGAACTTTTAAAAGGAGTCAAACTGTATCCATAGAGGTCGTGTTCTTTTGCTCATATGATCAGATTCCGCATGTGGATAATCCGAAAACGGATTATTGGAGTTCTTGGATGCTTTAAAGCAGCTGCAAACGATGCTAACATTAAAAAGAGTCAAACCCACACAAAAATTAAAAAATAAATAAATTAAACAGAGCGCAACGATGCTAACATTTTACCTTTTGGATTGCACGCCAATCGTACATTTGAAGAGTGAGTGTCAATACATGCCATAAAAGGTTTCTCGCCAATTCTCTTCTTTGGAGGAGCTCAAAAAACTAAAATACTAAAAAGTCAACAATTTTTTAAATTGAAAAAAATGATACCTTTTGAATGACATAATACCCTAAAATGTCAGTCATTAAGGTAAGAGTTTGCAGAAAGATTTCTTAAAAAGCCATGTTTTTTCTTCTGTTGTGGCGGTCTCAAGTTTCTGTTTAATGAAGCAATTTCCATATTGATCCGCACTGATTATCATAAATAAGATTGTAATTAGAAATATGTTAGGGTGCGTTTGGATATACCTGAATTCCACAACATGACCACTAATTTCCAAAAGCTCAAAAGACTTGGTTTTTATTACTCTTAAATTATTCAAGTAAAGACGACCCAAAACCATTCACCATCTTAAGTGAAAACCTGAACAAACCCATCTTCAGTTTATCAGCCAATAGCAAAAAGGCCATCAATAAATACATAAGCAAAAGTGCTGGACTGATTGTGAAGAAGCCTTGACTGTAGCAATGTCCTTCACTTTACTGATTTTTTTTTTTAAATTGCTTCAATTTCATAAGTTATAAAATTTTCTACATGTTTACTCGTTTTCCAGTTTTTCTTTTTAACTTTTTTCTCCTCTAACCCAATTCCATTAGTATAAGTATTCACTACATTCCTTTATTTTCTTCTTGGATTTCGAAGTCTTTTCAGCCGAAGACCAACAACTCTGCTTAATTATTAAAAAAAAGTCATTTTGCACAAAAAGTTAAAAAAACCAGAGTGACCCATACAATGGCATTAATAACTCCGTAATACACACACACACACTTGTTAGCTTAAGCCATGCAATTTTAATCAAATTGCAAAACTTAAATAAAAAAGTCAATTTGGGTTAGATAGTAGATGAATACAGGGACACTTTTTATAACCTTAATGGAAGTTCCTTTCTGAAACATAGGTTTATTGTGGACCCCATTCCACACCAAATTGAATCAAACTCGACAGCAATATACATGAGTACATAGCAGTCTCAAGCTTTAGTTGTAATATGCAGCAATAGTAAGTTGGCAAGGAAACTTTTACGCTTTGCATGTTTCTAAGTCTTTTGTAATGTGAACAAAGAAGAGGCATGTTGGGTCACATTTAGAGTTTGGGACCATTCTCATCATCAATACTCAAAACTATATCAACTGCAATACAAATATGAAAAAAAAAAACTGTATGAAATTAGGAATTTATCAAAAATGTAACGTTTGAACCAGATAAGACCTGAAGGCGAGAGAGATCATATTTTGCACCATCAGACACAACTATGCCATCTTCTTCCATTCCAAGGTTTGCATAATATGTTGAACCAAGTTACACTCTCAGTTGCTAAACATATTATAAAATACTAAATATTACTTAACGATCACTAACATTTAAAAGTTTAATTGATTAATCTAAAATGGTACCTTTTCACCTTGTTTAGCTCCATATCCACTGTAGCCCTCTACATTCGATAAGCCAAGCGGTCTCTGCCAAACAGAAAGATCGAAAAGCAACCATAATATTAATTTAAGAAAAAATGTAAATTAAATACAAATTAAACCTTAGCCATTAGTAATACACCAATTGCAAGACTTATGAATTGTGCATCAGAATATTTCATCATGTGTGCAGCCTTCCTTCTACAAATATGTAATTAAATTCATGTGATGCAGATGGTATGGGTACAACTAAATGGAGAGCTCTTATTACAAAAAAGGATATTTATGTTCCCAGATTAAAGGTTAGTTTAGTCTTTATATTTAATGGTTCTTGCTCTTTAATTAGATGTGATGTTTTTATGGATCTGGGTTGGATTTAAAACTTTTGTTTTTTGTGATATTTTTGTTTCGTGTATGATCATTTTTAACAATTTGTACTAGATTTTATGTCGGTTGTAACCAGGCAAGTCAAAGAGCATGATTACTTGGGCGATAATGTCACAGAAGGTAACTATGACAGAGGCCTTAATTGATTACCCTAACAGTTTGTTAAGTTTAACGTTGGTATTTTAAATTTCTTCTAATTTTATGTATTTAAAGTTTATGACTAATTAATTTGATCAGATGAATAAGCCATGAGTTATTATTGATTTGTTTGTAGCATAAGTGAAAATGAAATTTGACAATTTGAGGTAGCCTAAATGATAAATATAATCCTATGTTGCTCTAAATTTTGGGTCACAAGGTCATTGCAAAGTCAGCAATAAACAAAAATGAATAAGTGCAAGAACCACAAATCTTACTCAGCATTGGTAAGTTCATTTAAGTGCAATGGTTTTGGTTTTCACATGTTTTGAGGTTTTACTCTTCCTGTCGAGCTTAGTGATTGTATTGCTTGCTTTAGAGGGGTACATTTTGGCCCATATACTTATGAATGGGTCAATCCGGGTTAAGAGGGATAAGATTTATCTTTAATAGGTCGAACAGATCGAAAGTAGTTCAAAGTCTGTTTTATTGTGTAAAATCTGCTTAACTTTACATTGAGATATTGTTATTTCGTAACCATATTTGACACACTATTTATTTAGAGTAAATTACACGGAAGGTCCATGTGGTTTGTCACTTATTACATCCACAGTCCCTGGTTTTCGTTTATTATACTAGAAGTCTCTGGTGTATTCAATTTGTTACACCCGACGTCCCTCTGTCAAACGAATGTCTAAAACTTCCGTTAAGTGCCTCATGTGCACCTCACATGATGGGCAAAATCGCAATTTCTCTTCCCCTTCTAAATAGCAAATTATACGGAAGGTCCATGTGGTTTGCCACTTATTACAACCACAGCCCCTGAACTTTGTTTATTACAATGGAAGTACCTGGTGTATTCAATTTGTTACACCCGACGTCCCTCTGTCAAACGGATCTCTAAAAGATCTGTTAAGCGACTCACGTGCACCTTACATGATGGGAATAATGGTAATTCTCCTTCCGCCCTCAAACGTGTATTCCCAAATTTACACCAGTCGTCCTTTCACCTATTCCTTCTCATCTTTCCCTCTCTTTTCTCTACTCCATTTGTTCTTCAAAAAACCCTTCTTTTCCAACAATTGTGGGCCAATCGAGCAGTGAAAGAGCTACGAATGATGGAGAAAATGACTGCAATAAATTGTGCGTTATGTGTTTTGTGTATTTATGATTTTTTTGAATTTTTTCTTACCGAACTTCATGATCACTTATTTACAGAGCATTACTATTGTGCCCATCATATAAGGTGCACATGGGTCACTTAATAGATCTTTTAGACGTCTGTTTGACAAAGGGACGTTGGGTGTAACAAATTAAATACACCAGGGACTTCCGGTGTAATAAAAGAAGTTCAGGGACAGTGGCTGTAATAAGTGGCAAACCACAGGGACCTTCCGTGTAATTTACTCTTTAGAAGGGAAAAGGAAATTACGATTTTGCCCATCATGCGAAGTGCACATGGGTCACTTAACGGAAATTTTAGACGTCTATTTGAGAGAGGGACGTCAGGTGTAACTAGGGGTGTTAACGAGTCGAGCTTTTAACGAGCTACTCGAGCTCGAGCTCGTTTATATCGATCTCGAGCCTATACTAATTCGATATCGAGTCGAGCTCGAACATAAAACAAGACTCGATTAATCTCACGAGCCGAGCCTAATAATTTAATACTCGACTCGGCTCGTTTGATAACTCGTTTAATCTCGATCCGAACGAGCCAGACGATCTTAACCAGTCGATCCTAACGAGCCGAACAAGTGTTTTATACGATAAGTACAAGTGTTGATACAATAAGTACAAGAATATACATATATTAATAGGGGTTTCAACGAGTCGAGTAATTAACGAGTTTTTCGAGTTTGTAAATTAGTTAGTTTCAAAAAATATGGAATCATAAACGAGTTTCGAGCTCGAACACAATATAAATATTCGAGCTCGAGCACAATTTTTAAAGCTTTTTCGAGCTCGAGTCGAGCTCGAGCCGAGTAATTACTAAACGAGCCGAGCCTAAATTTCCTAATATTCGACTCGACTCGACTCGAATCGTTAACACCCCTAGGTGTAACAAATTGAACACACCAGGGACTTCCAGTGTAATAAACAAAAACCAGGGACTGTAGCTGTAATAAGTGACAAATTACATAGACCTTTACTGTAATTTACTCATTTATTTATGAAAGACTTTTATTGGATAGAAAGCATTTCCGGACAAAGCAACCTGTTAACCCACTCCAAGGCTTAATTGATAACCTTTTAGTTATCGCGTTTAAGGAGGTCCATGATTTTTATAAAGTCTCGAGTAACAAATCTCAACCATTGATCAATATGATTTAATGGTCAAGATTTATCACATAGTTTATACATGGAGGGGTATTTTGGTCATTTGGCACTAAATTTTTTATTTTATTTTATTTTTTATTTTTTATTTTAAAATTTTTTTATTTTTTTATTTTTTTTATTTTTTTATTTTATAATTTTTAATTCAGGGGTATTTTGGTCATTTTGAAAACATTATTTATTTTTATTTTAAAATTTTTTATTTTTTTGTAAAAAAAATTATTTTTAAAAAAAAAATATTTATTTATTATTATTTTTAAAAAAATTATTAATTTTTCATTAATAACACATAATGTTATTGCATAGTGAATCACATGTGATTGCATCATTTTGAATCACATGTGATTTAACTAAAACCTGATTTTACACTAAAATCACATGTGATTTTACACTAAAATCACATGTGATTAAGTTATACACGTAATTATCATATGAATATTATTTTTTAATTAAAAGAATTAATAAAAAAAATTAAAAAAAATTTTAAAAATAAAAAATAAAAAATAAAAAAATCGAATTTTTTTAAGTGCCAAATGACCAAAATACCCCTTAATAATAAAAAAATAAAAGAAAATAAAAAAATAAAAATTTTAAAATAATAAATAAAAAAATAAAAAAATAATAAAAAAATAAAAAAATAATAAAAAAATGTTTTTATTTTTTAAAAAATGACCATAATACCCCTCAATATATAAAATATGTGATTAATCTTGACCATTAGATTCTATTAATCAATGGTTGAGATTTGTTCATTGGGACTTTCTAAAGATGATGGACCTCCTTGAACATTTCTCATCTCTACTATATTATAAAATATTGATTGATTAAGTAATTCACCATCACCAACGGCTTAATTCATTAGTTTATATATTTTATTGATTTTTTTTTGTCGTAATCACCTCATTTATTCTTAATTAATGATTATTATATTATTATATTTTAATAATATAAAGTTGTTTGAGTAACATGGTTGAATTTACGTGAAAAAATCTTCCCACCTAAACTCTATTCTAGCTTCTGGTCTTCTGTCAACTCTCTAGCAACTTTGTTATTTAGTTAATTATGTTGTATGTCTTTAAATTGTATTAGAGTTTTTCTGCTAGTCTTCCCATTTAATTATAAGAGAACATGTTACTCATCAAACAGTATTTACTCGCCCCAAACATAATTATAAGATAAACCGCCACATGCGTGGATACCCTGTTATTATAATTAAATTTATATAATAATTAATATATACTAATCTGTTTAGACCTGCGAATCTAAATAAGCTCTTTGTCAGAAACTCGGGGGCCACGGGCTTGTTCAAAGTCACATCAAATCGCGGTACGCTCCGATACGAGAATGTGTATATGATATGCAGTTCAATAATTTCTAAAAATGGGTACATAGTGGGGTAGGCTCATTCCGATCACCAGAGCACCTCGGTACGATGTACCATATATCTTGGTACAATGTACCATATATCATGGTTGGATGTGGCCGACCAATAATAATGTACCAATATTCATAATGTACTAATATTATGAATATTCATAAATATTAATATTAATAGACCATTTAAATAAAAGTTGGGATAAGAAACAGAAAGACACGCGGGAACGAGCAGTCGGTCATTTTCTATTTTTGGAACGATTACAACTTTGACATTCAATTGACATTATAAATTTTCAATTCACCTTATAATCGTTCAATTCTCATTTCAACAGAAACGTTCAATTGACCTTATAATTGTTTAATTAAAGTTACAATCGCCGATTGGATCACGTTGACCCGCGTTTTGATCTCGTTGACCATCGATTAGGTTCGATTGATTCTTAGATTTTGTTCGCGACTCTTAGCCAATCCGGCACGCGAACCCTATAGCGTTAGGGTCACAATCGTACCATGAACTGGAACAAGTGATCTGGATCGCGGAACACCGCTATTTGAGCGAACCATGTGACTTTGAACTTGTTTAATAAACAAGCTTTAAGTTAAGCTCAAACTCAGCTCGCGCTCATTTAACTCAAGCTTTTATCAATCTTTTAACGAGCCGATCTCGAGTAGCTCACAAATATCTCGGCTCAACACCCTACCCTTAGCCGATTTTTCGTATCATATAACATATAATTCTATTTAAATTACTTGAAACATTCATAACTAATTTTTTGTGCATAGTTTTGACTGATAATACAACTTTTTATTTTTCTTGAAGGTAACGATTTATTTTGGTATACAAATTCATTTTGCTTTTGTATATAAGTAAACTAATTTATAGCCGAGTGTGATACACGATCATATTCAGTAAAACCTTGCATCTATATTGTTTGAGATCAAACATTTCTTTTATTTATTTTTGGTTATACCCAAACAATTTCTTAAGTACTGTAACACCGTAAAATTTAGAAAACGTTTTTTTTTTTATTTTTTATAAAGTCAGTACGGAAGCGATTCCAAAAGTAGTTAAGTTTAAGCTACGAGTTTAAGTTCGGTATTAGTCCCAAAACAAACATAATTGTTTAAACGGTGTTACCTAACGAAATGACTCATTTTACAAAACATATCAAACTGAGTTTGGTCAATCATCCCGTCCAAAGCACCGGTCAACCTGAAAATATTCAACGAGGGAGGGATTAGCACAAAGCTAAGTGAATGAATATAATCTACAAATTCTGTAAAGCACAACAAGCAAGCATAAACATCTCCACGATCGAAAAGCCACATGCATAACCACATAATCACTATTTGTTCAAGAAGTTCGGTGGTCCTGCAGGAGCCTAAAACCATCGTCGGCGCAACGACGGTACCCGAAAGTTTGTACCCAACTCCCCGGTAAACCCCCTTACGTATAACGTATACAGGTAAGGTCCGAATACCATATGAGTCGATACACTATGCCTAGACATTGACTTCTCAAACATCGGTTGCCCACTAACCGAGTCGTTGCTACCAATCAAGCAAAATGTTGACCTATTTAACTTAACACAATCAAATTGGTTCCAAACAAGCAAAGTTAGATACAAAAATCGCGTCGAAAAACATCGCACGAAGAAACTTCCACCGCGATCCCCAATGTTCGTGCTGCACGAAGAAGTTCTGGTTCGTGCCACGAATGCTGAAATCCTGCATTTTCACTACAAGTATGCAATACCTAACCGATTGCAACCAAACACAAGTTGGAGGTTAAATCTACTCACCGTAACCTTCTCCTTGTCACCAACTCAGTAGTCTAATGTCACTGAGTTGTCCTCCCGTTTTTCTGTGAATCCAAAGGAATACCGAATTAGTACATAATTCCACCAAAATTATAAACAATGTTAAATATACATTTAACACTAACACTTGCACCACATGAATAACCAAACACTTGCAATATCATATAAACATGTCATGACCATGATACACTTTCGCAATTCAAGTCAAATACAACCAAGCTATATCTAACCGATTTAGCACATTACACCCAAACGGGTCGAATCCGAATTTAACTACAACATGTCAACATCTTACAATTCACCAAAGTAAGTAACTATCATGTCATTGTCATTCCTAGTTCAATTCGAACCATACTAACACATTTAGCCAAACCTTCACATTATTTACCCAGTGGGTCAAAATCACATACCCTCACTTTAACACTTCTAAACACAACCATAAATGTTATAATCATAACATTTAAGTTTTTTACAATTCATAATTAATTAGTCATTTCAACAAGACCAACCCCATTTCTAGACTAATATCAACAACTTCCAACTACTAGTTTGTATTTTGAATATAAACTAGCGTAAATGTCAGAAATTGTCCTTGTGGTCTTGGGTTTTCTGGCTTTTTGTCCCTAAACTTTTTTTTTTTAAAGTTTTTGTACATGTACTCTTAAAAATTCTGGTTTATCGTCCTTGCGTCCAAATTTGGCTGTTAAGTAACGGAATATGCCAAAAAAATGGGGGTATTTTCGTCCTTTTCTTTTTTCCCATTTCTTTTTTCTTTTTTCTATAATTTTTTTTTTCTTCATAGAAAACCCTAAGAATTGCTCAAAACCTAGAACCACCTGCCTTCAAAAATCCCTCTTTCAAATCTCCGACTAGAACTGTCACCACCATCTTCCGCCGCCCGCCACCGTCGCACCTTCCATCACCATCGTCAATATGTCAAAGAGTAAACGACCTGCTCGAAATCATGGAGAACAAGAAAAATGAAAATTAAACGACAAGAGAAGAAATCATCTCGAAATCAAACGACCTGCTCGAAATCATCTCCAGATTTTACTCGAACTCATCTCCAGATTGACTCGAAATCATATCCAGATTTACTCAAAATCATCATCTGTTCAATGAAGAAAGGGGAAGATTACAACTTGAATATTTACTCAAAATCATCATCTCCAGATTTCCCCCAACTTCGCGGCCACGTTCTGATCGTTAAACCCTAAAATTTACTATGAAGATCTGATTTCATTCAATTTCATTTGCCAGCGTTTGATAATTGGTTGACGGTGGAGGCATTGATGGATTTATGCGATGATGATGAAATTGGTAAACGATGGAGGCATTGACGGAGCTATGCGACGATGGAGGCATTGGTAAACGAAGCTGTGATTTGTCTTTGAGATGGAAGAACACCCAAGTAAGGTTTTTATTAGGTTAGGTAATTGATGATGAAATTGGTGATGAAAAGATCTTAAATTGTTGATGAAAAATGATTTGCAGGTGTCGATGATGATAGAAAGTGATAGGTTGGGTTGATGATGGGTGTTCTCGGTAATGGCTGTTCTTGATGGAGAAGAAGGTAGATATGAATGTACAATATTTAAAGCATATGGTACATATAATTTGGGGAAAAGTCTGAAGTACCCTCACATAGGGTTAGTTAATAACCAAATTTGGACGGAAGGACGATAAACCAGAATTTTAAAGAGTACAGGGACAAAAAATTTAAAAAAAAAATTTAGGGATAAAAAGCCAGAAAACCCAAGACCACAGGGACAAAATCTGACATTTACCCTATAAACTACCATTTCCACCAAATGACACCATAACTTGCCAAACGCCAAAAATAACTTTTCTAACATGTTATTTAACATAACTAGCAATATAAGTCATAAAACATAGAAATGACATTTTACACCAAATAGTCACCTAAACCCAATAACTAGTTCATATTTTGACATAAACCACCCAAAACTATAAAACTAGCATTTTAATAAAATCTTATCAAAACTTGACATGAACCATAACTAACATATCAAACATCTTATTTTGACATAAACAAGCATCAAAACCCATAAAACATACAATTGACACATTTCCACCAACTAGTTATTTAACACAATAACTAGTCTACAATTTAGACTTAAGATCCATACAACTTTTAACTCACCATTTCATCCAACAAATTTATAATTAAACATCTTAACATTTAATACTTCCAACATGTTAGTTTAACCTAAACTAACCATACAAACCATAAAAATCCAAGATCCAAATATCTTTATAAAAACCCACTAAATCTTAAAACCCTAGATCATCACTTTTCAAGAACACCATGAACAACTAACATGTATTCTCATGTAATCAACCTAATAAACCCATATAAACATTAAGATATCATTATTATAACCAAACTAGTAAAAATCTTACAAAACCTAAAATCTTAGTTTATCATTTTTGCAAGAACTTTAAAACAAACAATAAGGAACAACATCTTACCTAGATGCTTGCATAATTTCGGAATCCAAGCTAGAAATGGAAGGATCATGAGCTTGATTCAAAGAAAAAGAGGAAGAACCTAAGAGGTTTTGGTGTGTTTTTTGAATGAGAAAGAGAGAAGAGAAAGTTATGGATAAGAGTCCCCCACACCCCTCTACATAATCTGCCGAGAACACAAAGGGGAGGGGCCCTAAATTTTGTCATTTTCCCCATTTTAAACAATACAGTACGAAAAGGTCCGGTTCGTAGTTAATTTATTTAAAATACCAAATGAGCTCTGTTTTCAACAACGAAGATATTTTCGGAATTACAATTCAAAAGGGGATCTAAAAATATAAAAATCGCATTCACAATATAATGTTTCAGTAAAAAGATATTTTAACCTCATGGTTAAAATATCACACCATTTAAATAATTAACTAAATAATTCTACATATGGTCAAGTAATTATTTATCATATACCACATATACCTAAAACTAATAGGCCGCTTTTAAGATGTTACAAGCATTTAGCAAAAAATTATGATCATATTTAATAACATAACTTTGTGATCATATTTTATAACAAACTTTTGTGATCATATATCTACTCGATCATTTTGATGCGCTCGGATAACAAACCATTTTGACATGATACCCGAACTATCAAAATTACTAGCTTTCTGAAATTTATGATATCTTAATTCTTATATTCCTAGAAAAAAAGATGTAAAATGAGTTTTACAGATTACAATGATACATAATCTTATTAAAGGCAGGGTATGATCTCTAAATAGAGACACTTTTTTTTTTCTTTCTAAAATACCTTTAAGAAGATTCTTTTATGAAAAAGAATATAAAAAAGGTTGATTGCTTTGTAATCATCACTTCACATGAATTACACTAGTGGAAATACATAAATAAAGGGAATCCCCGGTACTCAAATAAGTTGGAAAAAGCAGAGGACAAAACCCAATATTCGTAAATGAGTAATAGGTCTCATGTTTTAATGCGAATAAAATACTAATTTGAGGTGTTTCGGATAAAATATATCACAAATTAATAATCAAAACATTAGTTGACATTCACATTTGTTTATGCTTAATTCTCTTTTAATATTCACAGAGAAAATGAAAGCTTTATGCATTTGTTTATAGTTTTGACCTTTGAGTTGAAAACAATATTTTGTGTCTTTTAATTGTATGATTAGATTGTCTAACTATCATGGTTGAACAAACATTTGGTATGGTAGATGGATTGTCAACATACAACTTGTACAATACATCTAATTTTTATCATATTATACTTGCAAACTATAATTAACCACCATCAAAGCACACTTGTCAATTTTAATTAATTTGACATATGAACTAATCACAATAATAACATGAACCATGAACTATGTAGTTAATTAGTAACTTGCACAATGAACCATCAACTATGAACTAAAAATGGTCACAACCATTTCGTATAATCAACTAATTGTTACTTGATCTAGTAATGATCGTAATTTGTAATATATTTACTTGACAACATAATATTTAAAACATTGTCAAATTTTGAGTTCATTAGAATTTTATTTTTTTCTTAATTACAATCAATTCGTAATGTTATATAGTATACACTTGGAATATATATACGTGCTTAACTACAGGTTTGCACATAAGACTAGCTTTTATAAACTTATAGTTTTGTTTTTTGAACGGCTAACACATAGACCCTCCTCATTTTATATTATTTTGTTTACGTCGGGACCTGAACTTACAATCATGTGGAACAGCTAAACACCGAATACCGCTAGGCTATAAGCCCTTTGATACTTATAGTTAGGGGTGTAAATGAGCCGAGCCGAGCCCGGACTCGACTAGGTTCGAGCTCGGCTCGTTTAAGTTTTAAGGAGCTCGAGCTCGGCTCGTTTCGAGCCTTATATGTAAAGCTCGGGCTCGGCTCGTTTAAGTTTTCACAGGTTCGGGCTCGGCTCGATTAGGCTCATTTAAGCTCTCATATACACAAAATATATAAATTTTTTTTATTTAATTGTAATATTTAATATATTATATAAACACTTCATTTTTATATTATGTTATATACATATGTATGTATAATATACATACACACATAAGTATAAAAATATATAATTATTTGTAATAGTTAATATATATTTGCTCGTTTAGGCTCACGAGCCTAATCAATCTTAGTGGATCAAGCTCGGGTTCGGGCTCGTTTAATAACGAGCTCTTAGTTAAGCTCAGACTCGACTCATACTCGTTTAAGCTCGGCTCGTTTTGATTTTTTAACAAGCCGATCCCGAGTAGCTCACGAACGGCTCGGCTCGTTTTCACCGCTACTTATAGTGATGTGATTATCTGGGATTGATAAACGTATAATTCTTAGTGGGTTTTCTCCTTCAAAATGTTACGTTTTATAGATCCGGTGAACACAATACTAGTTGTAAATATTTGTTATTGTATTAAATATTCTTATGATAAAATATATTCTCTGTCTCAAAATAAATTTTTCATTGCCCCTGGATTTTTATTTCAAATAAAGTTTTTATATTTTAAATAATTTTTCTATACTACTAATTATTATTTTCTTTTTAAACTAGTCCTATATTTTAATTAAGACTATTATTAAACACCATTATTAGGAGTATTTTTAAAAACTGTGTAAAATAAAAATAAGAATTTTACTAGAGGTTACTGGGAATATAAAGCAGTGTGGTAATCAAATAGTGTAAACATTTTAGCCGCGCGTTGCCGTGAGGGGTTTTTATATAATACTTAAAATAATGTCTATTGATATTCGTACAGTCATAAATTCATATTCTTAATAATATGGATACTATAAACAATTTGAGTTGTAAAAATAAGTTAGTAAATATTAATTACTAATATCCGTACTCATTATATGGACAAAATCTAACATGTTAAAATGTAAATATTCAAAGCCTAAATGTTAAAGTTTGACATTAAAAAAAAAATTAGAATATAATGACTTAATTTAAAAAGATAAGAAAATTTGACCTGTTTGCCATAAATATTAACTATTTTTTATAAAATAAAATAAAATTGAGGTGTGTGGCTGTGTGCCACTATTTACCTTAAGGTAAATGTAATACTTTATCCGTTTCAAAATAAGTGATACAAATTAGCTTACATGTTTTTTGAGACAAAAGATTGTAATGAAGGTTAAATTAGATTAAATTGGATAGTTAGTGAGTGATGAGTCCCACATATTATGATTAAAGTGAGTTAATGATGTTTAAAAGTAAAAGTAAGGGTAAATGATTAATTTCACTTTATTAAAGGAGATAGTTAGTGGATATGAGTCCCACTATATTTTACTAAATAAAAAAAATTTAAAATGTATCACTTATTTTAAAACACCTTAAAATATAAAATGTACTCCGTATAATTTATTTTGAAACGGAGGAGGTACTACTAATGTCTAATAATCAATTCAAATGATGCCATAAATCAAAGTGTGGTGGAACTATGCTTTAAAGAGTTGTACGTGGACCCCAATAGTACTAATCAGAGGAAAAATTCTCGTGCCTGCGAGAAATATCAAAGTCTAACGGTATACTGCACACACACATTATTAAATTCACCGAAAATCTGCAAGTCACGTGACTTGAAAATTAAATAATTAATCCACAAGTAGACGTTAAGCAAAGGCAAATACGTTTCCTCGAGACTACAAGATTGTACTTTGTGAAGTGAAAGTTGTACGTAACTCTGTATCTATGTTTCCATCTCTGGTAAAAAACGTACACCAAGCAAACTTTTATTGATAAAATAAAATAATTTTTCCTGACTAAACACCCAGATGAAAAATTCATGATCTGATTAAGATTAAGCTTCTTTTAGAGAGAGAGAGAGAGAGAGAGAGCGGTTGCTGGCTTGCTGCTAAGAAGGTAAATGCAGAGCTGGGGTTTTATTTTATGAAATCACGGAGATCGTGGGGGGTCTTTTTGTGTTTTTTAGTTTTGATTTTTGATTTTAATTTTGTTTTATTGTTTGATTTTAAGTAAAGATAATGATGAAACCCAAATGTATTTGTGGGGCGTTACCGTGTTTCTTGGTTAATTCAAGCATTTAGTTATTTATTTTGACTTAAATCCCTGTTTTTCTGGTTTATTTAAGAAAATAAAGACGGAGTAATAGATTAATTTCAGTTTACTTTAAAGAACAGAAGCGCTGAATCCACCAGAAATATATCAAGAATGTGAGTTTTTATTTTTAATTTTTACCTTTTTTGGTGCCTTTCACTTTCTGTTTGGGACCTACCATTTCTGAAAATTCCAAGCTTTCACCTGCTTTCATTAAGAATTTGCATTAAATAAAGAAAAGAAAACAGTTACTTAGTTTTCAAGTATAGTAGGGTCCTCATAAGCAACGATCTCTGTTGTGTGGCCTTTAAAAAAATGGGTTTTTAATTTTATTTTTTAGATTTTACTTTTATTTTTCTTTGGTTGAAGCTTGAGAATAAAGATTAAGCAAAGTTCTTAATCACCCAACAAACCCATGATTATCTTTTAAGACCTCCTTTTTAAAGTTTGGATCTTTGTGTTATTGTTTATTGGGGTTTTTAAGTTTTTATATTATCCTAAAAAAATTAGCTTTTTTGTGTTGTTTTGTGTTTTTTGCAGATAAATGGTGTGATTGACATGTGGGTCTGAAAAATTTGGTGCTTTTCTCCCTTTTGGGCAAAGCAGAGAAACAACTACTCTGTTGTTTACATCTTAACTGACAATTGCATGTTTTAGGGTTAGAAAAAGTGGTTGAAATGAGAGATTTATGGGGTTTATAGGGGAATATTGATTAAAAATGGGGGCAATTGGCGGGGAAGAAATGATGAATTGGGAAAAAATGGAAAATGGAAGAGAAGAAAAGATTCTTGTGTTAGTGAGATTGAGGCCTTTGAATGGGAAAGAAATTTCAAGAAACGATGTTTCAGATTGGGAATGTATTAATGATACAACAATTCTTTTTAGAAACACTTTGCAGGAAAGATCTATGTTTCCTACTGCATATTCATTTGGTAAGTATTTTTTTATTTATTTATGTTAAGGTTAATTTATTTGAATTTTCTTTTATAGATTTTCATCTTTTGCTAAAAATGAAATGTTATAAGCATTGAACCCAATTGGTTATCTGTGATCTTTAGATTCATTGTTGCCTATGAAAATTGGATTGTTTTAAGACTATTATATAATAAAAACTAGTTGTTTTATAATATGATATTTTTTAGGGTTCCAAGTAAAAGTAAAATGCCATCTGAGATGCTTTTGTAAGTTCTAAATCTAATTAGTTTGTGATCTTGCAAATATTAGGATATGTTGGTTAGTAGATTCTTGCAGATCTAATCATTAAGTGGATTTTGTTTATATAAAACTAACTTATTTATTATATCTAGTGTTCAAGTTTGATCCTATTTTCTTAAATTAAAGTAGAATCCAAACAAGTTTAAGATTTGATTCGGATATTTCTTAATTTATATATTAGTGATGTATAAACCAAAGTAATCACTGGAATTTGCTTAACAAATTGAACTGCAAATCATACATTTTTATTTTGAATTAATTTGTTTGTACTCACATTGGTTTGGTTCTTGTTTGGTAATAGACAGAGTATTTAATGGTGATGCAAACACTAGGCAAGTCTATGATGAAGGAGCTAAAGGGATTGCGCTTTCGGTGGTTAGTGGAATCAATTGTAAGTCCAATCCATTTTGACTTTGACTTTGACTTTGATTTTGACTAAAGAATTCTCCTCTGTTTTTAGCAAGCATTTTTGCTTATGGCCAAACAAGTAGTGGCAAAACATACACAATGACAGGAATAACAGAGTACACTGTGGCAGATATATACGACTATATGCAAAGAGTATACATTTTTTTATTTCTTTTAATATATTTAATTAATAATTGTTGTTGAAAGCTTCTTGAAGTAACAATTCGTTGTTTTATTTATTTTTGTAGCATGAAGAAAGGGCGTTTGTTTTGAAATTTTCGGCTATAGAAATCTATAATGAAGCTATAAGAGATCTTTTAAGCACAGAAAATATTCCACTTAGGGTTTTGGATGATCCTGAGGTAAGTTAATAATGTCCATTGAAGTATGTAATAAATAAATGTTCACACAATTTTTTTTTTTATTTATTTATCAGAAAGGGACGATAATAGAGAGACTTACAGAGGAAACACTAAGGGATTGGAGTCATCTTAAGCAACTTTTATCTGTTTGTGAGGGTACCGTGCAATTTATAATAATAATAATAATAATAATAATAATAATAATAATAATAATAATAATAATCTAACTTTGTTATTTTATTTATAATCATAAAAACAGATACTATTTAGACTTAACCACTATGGTTCATAATTCATTGTATTAGACAGTTAGACATACTTTTATATATTGTAACAATAGGAGGTCTAGAGTGTAAATATCTAGTCTATATATTGTAAACGTATTCATCATAATAATATACAACAATCATTCCCAAGTTTATTACATTGTATGGTAATTGGTGTATTTTTGGTTGCAGCTCAAAGAAAAGTGGGAGAGACTAATCTCAATGAAACAAGTTCAAGATCCCATCAGATTCTTAGGCTGGTATGCTACTAATTAAAACACACAAAAAAAATGCAAGTAATAAATCTAAAAAGTAATTTTGAAAGTTAATGTTTACTATCGGGACCATAAAAGAAATTAGTTACAAACTTTAGGGGCTTAAAGTGTGATATTAAAAAGGGTAAAATGGGCATTTTACAGTGATTTAATAGCTGGGCTGGTAAATCTAACCATTACTAAATACTAATTATGTTTTTTTGCAGACGATTGAGAGTTCGGCTCGTGAGTTCATAGGGAAGGATAAGTCAACAAAACTTACAGCCAGCGTGGTACAGTCACTTACTCCTAATTCAAGAAATTAACAAGAAAAATGGCATAAAGCAAAATAAAAAACACTGTATAGTTTTATTTTAATATTATTATTATTAATAATTTATAAATGCAGAATTTTGTTGATCTTGCTGGAAGTGAGCGTGCAGCTCAAGCATTATCTGTTGGCCAAAGATTAAAAGAAGGTTGCCACATAAACCGTAGCTTGTTGACACTATCCACTGTTATTCGAAAACTAAGGTTGACTATTTTTTTATCTTTTTTAATTTAATATATATTTTTTAATTTAACGGGTCAAAATTTCCACTTCACAAGATTATGGAGGGTATTTTATTTAGTTCATATCAGTTTTCTTTTGAATTCATTTATTGTTGATCAAGTAACTAACTTTAAACGTTAATGATGATCAAATACAGCAAGGGAAAACACGGGCACGTGAATTACCGTGACTCAAAGTTGACTCGCATATTACAGCCTTGCTTAGGTGGCAATGCAAGAACAGCAATAATTTGCACTTTAAGTCCAGCTAGAGAACATGTTGAACAATCTAAAAACACTCTTTTATTTGCAAGCTGTGCAAAAGAAGTAACAACAAATGCACAAGTCAACGTTGTTATGTCTGATAAAGCCTTGGTCAAACATTTACAAAAAGAACTGGCCCGATTGGAAAACGAGCTAAGAGCACCTGCACCACCCGATTATTCAGTGCTACTTAAGAAGAAAGATCAGCAAATTGAAAAGGTATGGTTGACTTTTAAAAGTCAAAGTCAACCGATGATTTAAATTTTTTTTTTTTTTTTTTTTTTTTGTAGTTGGAGAAAGAAGTGCGGGATCTTATCAAGCAAAGGGATCTTGCTGAATCTCGGATTCAGGAATTGTTAGTAGCAGTTAGAAATAATGAATATTCAGCATCTGAGTCATCCAACCAACAGAACAATAATTCTCCTTCACAATCGGTTACATCTAACTACCCGACTAGAATCGAGCAAGACTCAAATGACAACTGCAAAGAAGTCCGATGTGTTGAAACTGATGAATCCACAGCCGTTGATCAAGAAACTAGTGAAATCGGATCCGTTTACACAAATACAGTTAACATCGGGTCATTAGAACAAAATTTCCAAGATTTACAAAACACCATAAACTCGCTAGTTACACCAACATATAATGATAATGAAGAAGAACAAGAAGTACAATCACAAGTATCGAATGCAAATTCAGCTAAACTTACTAAAAGTAGAAGTTGTAGAGCTAATCTTATGGTTAGTTCTTCTTCTTCCCCGCCGGAATTTGAAAACACACCGCCTAATGAATTTGAGAGGTTTCCGGGAAGACCGGAAGTTGGTGGCGGTGGCCGGAAGATGTGGGATATTCCTCCGGCGGAATACGGTGGTGCCGCCAGTGGGCGGTTGTTGAGAAGTGATTCACAGTCATCACTTGGGAGTGTAATGTTGGAAGATGGGAAGAGTAAAATATCAGGTGAAGAGGATATTCCTAGTGTGGATACGTTTGTTGCAGGGTTGAAGAAAATGGCGAAGCTTCAGTTTGACCAGGTTTGACTTTTTTTAATTTCTGATTGTTGACTTTTTGTACTAATTTTTTATAAAATGGGTTTTTATGTGAATGGTATTGTGTTAGGTTCATGGGTCAGGGACTGAAGGTGACGGTTTGGGGAAAGATGTCAGAAGCATAGGAATAGATTCAAATATTACGGATTTGGCCCCTGAAGATTGGCCTCAGGAATTTGCAAGACAACAGAAATCGATACTTGAACTTTGGGAAGCTTGCAATGTTTCTTTAATTCATCGAACCTATTTTTTCTTGTTGTTTAGAGGCGATCCAATGGATTCCATTTACATGGAAGTTGAGATTAGGAGACTTTCGTTTCTTAAAGAAACATTTTCAAAGGGAAATCCAGCTCTTCAAGATGGGCATATGCTGACCTCAGCATCAAGGTGGGCCCTCTCTTGTTATTTTTTATTTTTGTAAGGTTGGCACGATGGGTAGGTTAAACGGGCCGGGTTGATCGATTAATAACACTTTTTGTCCCTTTCTTATATGGGGTTTTTTTGCCTTTTATAATACCGTATTTAACATTTATCCTTGTTTAGTCATTTTGTCCAATTGTGTGATTTAAACATGGATTTTTATCAAACTGGATCATTACAAGATGTTTTTTACAATATAGAATATGGTTTAAAAAAATGATTAAATTTTTAAATAAAATACCAAATTTATATGTAATAATAATTGATTTAGAAAGTTTTTAATGTTGATCCAATTGTGACATAAAACCGTCGTTTAATGGCCCAGTTGGAGAAAACTTTGCACGCCGCCTAAATATGGAGAAATGGAAAAATCCCTTGTTAATTTGTTATTTTAGAAAAAAAAGAAAAGAAAAACCATACATTTATCTCAATTATCTTTTTTCCTACTTGCTTTAAATCTGATTATTAGGATTTCAAAATTGAAGTTGTTTCCTTTTCTAACAGCATCAAAGCTCTAAGAAGGGAGAAAGCAATGTTGAGCAGACTGATGAACAAACGGTTTAACGAAGAAGAAAAAAAGAAACTTTACCAAAAATGGGGCATCAATCCAAACTCAAAAAGGAGGAGGCTGCAGCTAATACACCGCCTGTGGTGCAACACGGAGGATCAAAACCACGTGCACGACAGTGCTGCAATAGTTGCAAAATTGATTAGGTTTTCAGAACAAGGTCAAGCCCTAAAAGAAATGTTTGGGCTCAGTTTCAGTCCTCCAAAAATGGTCAGGAGATCGTTGGGTTGGAAACCGAGTATGTCATCACTTATGTAAAGTCAAACGTTTTATAGTTGACTTTTGATTGACAAAAAACTAAGAAGCATTTTAACCCATACTTAATTGTTGTTAGTGTTTTGCTTGTACAAGTAGTGGAATGAAATTGGATCTGGATGTTATTAGTGATTGTAGGAGAAACATGGAATTCGGATTGACAAATTTCGGTTTGCTGTTTTTAGTGAAATACAGTTGTTTGTAATTGTCTATGTTTGACTTTCTTACTTTGACTTTTGGGTTTGAATCATTGGTTTGCTTTACACAAGTATTTAACTTTGACCTTTGGTGAAATTAGTTAACAAGTTGACTATTGTTTTGACTTAAATATTAGAGGTTGGTACCATAAAAAACAACATACGAAGTATAAAAATTTCATACCATTTTCATTGCATAAAAAGTGTTTGCAGTTATAAAAGCGTAGAAAATAAACATTTTATATATGTAAATGAGTTGTAGAGCTCAACCCATCTATTGAATGTGTTGGCCTTGATTGATCATTAGAAGTTTCGGGTTTCGTTTACTCAGATTCTTTGAAGTTGTGATATACTTTCAGATTAAAGTTATTTGACAATCAAAACTTTCAACGGGATAAAATTAGAGAGTTAATCAAGAACAGAGAAATTGATCGTTAGCAAGCGAGAAAGAATCCCTCAAAGGCACCGAGGCAAGGTCTTGCACGCATGTCGCTTCGATGCGCGCTAAGACTACCACTCATGTCTACTTCTAAATGTAATAAAAATGGATATAATAAAAAATTGGATATAACTTGTCTGCAAACCACCGAAGAACTACTATAAGGCAGTTAGAAAACTGCCATAAAATAGGCCGAATTCGTTAGGTTGAAAAACCGGGTTTGAAATAAGAAGATTACTGGAATGCATAGTATATATCCTTATGAATTATACTATATTCATGTAAGTATGTAACATTATATATTTGATATCAATATAAGTTATATAACACATAGCCTTAATAATTATATTCATAAAATCATAAATTAATATAGATGATGTCAAAAACATAATTTTATACACCGCAATAATTTAGTGTGGCTGAAATGCAAACACGATGACTGATCAACCCTTGTTGTCCACCGTAACCACCATCTTCACACACTCTACTCCACAAGTTTTCACACACATTACTCTTCTGCAAATCAATGGAGCTCTGTGGAGCTTCTGCATTGGCTTCGAGAACCTCAGTTTCGCCTTCTTTTCACTCTTCTCATCAGCCTACTTCGGTATTATATCTCTCGATCCATCATCGATTAATATTGTATTTTAGGTTGTTGTAATTAGTACGTTAGGGTTAATTTGCTTGTTGTTTGCAGGTGTGTGAATTCAGAAGATTTAGGGTTTGGTGTGTTAAAGCAGACGCCAATGGCTCTTCTCAATCTGTTAAGGTGAATCAATTGCATTTATTTATTTATTTATTTATTTATTTATTTATTTATTTATTGTGATATATGCTATGAAATTTGTAATGTTTTCTTTCTCGCAAAATTTGAAGCTAAATATCCTATTCATATCGATGTTGATGTTTGTCCACATGATTTGATTGTAATCATAGAGTGGTATTTTGTAAATTTAATTAAGAATTTAAAGTTCATACATTTTGTAATGTGTGGTTTGTTGCAGGGGAAGCAGATGACAGTATCCATAACAGGAGCAACGGGTTTTATAGGGAGTAAGTTGGTGCAAAGGCTCTATGAAGGTATAAATATTAAATCTAGTTACCAACTTACCATATGTAACCATGAATTATGTATCTAATCTAATCTGTCATAGATCAGTTTAGCTGATTTCTATCATTTATCATTATTGGGCCATATATTCATGCGCCTGCCTCATAGTGAAATAGGGAAGTTTCAGTTATATCTGTTTATCCAACTATAACATGTCAAGTCACAATGTTTTAAGAGAAATTGTTAATTAAAAATATGAAATTGCTAAAGATTTTATTTTTAATTTCTATTTAAAATATGTACAGCATGAGCAGAATAAAGTACACTCAGAGAGTTCCCAAAATACTATGACAAGAAATTAAACACTTAGTTGTGTGTGTGTGTGTGTTTATGCATATTAATCTAACTGAATTGTAATGAACTCTGGATTGCAGATAACCATAGTATCTGTGTTTTAACCCGATCTAGATCTAAAGCTCAATCCATTTTTTCTGGTAAGAAGGTAATAATTACATGTATTTAATGACTCAATATTTCCTTAACTAATGTAATTTGACATTAATTTTTACATATCACAGTGTTTATTGCTTATTCTTTATATTCCTTTACTTCTTGCAGTGAAGGAATTTCCAGATATTGTAATTGCAGAGGAATCCCAGTGGAAAGATTGTATTGAAAAGTCAGCAGGTGTTGTAAACTTGGCTGGTTTGCCTATTAGTACAAGATGGTCTCCTGAGGTCATTCCTGCTTTTATTCAAAACCACCTTTTTATTTATTATTATTTATTCTTTTTTGTAATTGGTGATCTAAGTTTTAGGTCTAAAAACTCATTTTGTTATTTGTTTGAACTTTGAATAACTACCCATAGACAAGGATCTAATTACCTAAATTACAACACAACTTGTACAAAACATGTCCCTGTTTTTTAGTAAATTAATATTATTTGTGTTACTGCAGATCAAGAAAGAGATCAAGCAAAGCAGGATTAGAGTCACCTCAAAGGTAATACTCCCAAATAAATGAAAACTAATAAACGATTAGGGATAATGGCTCCATTTGGTTTAACCACTTACCATTTCCATAATTATAATTTGACATATTGAGAACGAATGTGATTATTAATATTTAATCCCATTATAAGATGGGACCCACAAATTATGAAAAATTAACGGGCCTGTTTTACTGAATATGAAGGTTGTTGATATAATAAATAACTCCCCAAGCGATACAAGACCAACAGTATTAGTTAGTGCAACAGCAGTGGGCTATTATGGTATGTAACTTAATATTCAATACAATAATTAATTATTTGTGAAGTTTGAAAATAAGAATATTAATTATTCTTGTTCATTTACATACATTTGGTTACCATTTGACATTTTATAGGAATAATAATTTGTTGACTTAGGTACTAGTGAAACTCAAGTGTTTGATGAACAGAGCTCTTCTGGAAATGATTATCTTTCTGAGGTATAAACTACTACAAATATTAATATTGTTTTACTTTTACCTATTACTCTTATTTATTACGATAACTATTATAATTATAGTAATTATTATTATTAATGTTATTATTTTATATAATCAGGTTTGCAGAGAATGGGAAGGAACAGCACTTGGAGTTAATAAGGATGTTAAACTCGCACTTATTCGTATTGGTGTGGTTCTCGGGAAAGATGGTGGTGCTTTAGGTTTGTTTACATTTCGTTATATACGCATTTTTATAAATATTTTAATATAAAATTCACTATGCACATTGAAATTTTTCATAACTCAAATTTGTTTGTGATTTTGCAGCTAAAATGATTCCAATTTTCACCATGTTTGCTGGAGGACCATTAGGTTCTGGGAAACAATGGTAACATCTATATATTTTAACATCTATATATATATATATATATATATATATATATATATATATATATATATATATATATATATATATATATATATATTTTAAGAAGGTTAAAATAATTAATATGCTAAATAGGACTAACATATGTGCATTAAAAAACAATGAAGTTTAATATGTTATTGTTGTGGAAATGTTGTAGGTTTTCTTGGATTCATGTAGATGACTTGGTTAATCTTATATATGAAGCATTATCGAACCCATCTTATAAAGGTTTCATCTTATGCTTCTTTATTTTATTATTTATTATTATTATTTATTATTATCAAATCTATTTTTTTTTTTAAAATAAAATGATAGCAGGAGTTATCAATGGAACCGCACCGAACCCTGTTCGGTTAGCCGAGATGTGTGAGCACTTGGGCTCGGTGTTGGGCCGGCCCTCATGGTTACCAGTACCTGATCTAGCCCTAAAAGCAGTCCTTGGAGAAGGTGCTATAGTGGTAAGAATCGCACATTCTTATATGCATTGGTAGGTTGTACCATGCTGTACAACCCAAATTTTCGGATCTAAATGTCTTGAAATGTGATTATTTGTAGGTTTTGGAAGGACAAAGAGTGCTCCCGGTTAGAGCCAAAGAGTTGGGGTTTGCGTATAAATATCCGTATATCAAAGATGCATTGAAAGCAATTTTAGCACAAAAGGTTGTAGTTTGAAAATAGATGATTACCACATTTTTTATTTTAGAGTCGTAAGAAAACATGTAAAAGCCGCAAGGAAGTTTGACACGAACAATGTATTTATTGTCAGAAATCAAACCTTCATATTGTATTTTTATATGAATTGTGAAATCTTACCCTTACTTTGAATATTCGAATTATAGTCCTGATATTTCATTCTATGTCGAGTCTTTAATTTTTGGCGTATAACTAGCTAATACAATAGTAGCCCAAACGAATTTAACTGTCGACTTAGTTCTGCTATGCAATCTATCCAACCATGAACTTCGTCATTTTTACTAATATCCAAAATCGATAGCTGAAATCAGGTTAAAAATTGGATATTTAAGTAACCATTATTGTTGCTATTACCACCCCCCTTGACATCCGCTATCAATGATGATCAAGAAAATCCCACCTGGAAAATGTCATGGTTACCTCGAGCATTCCATTTATCGAATATTTAACAAATTACGCTACCATAAACGGATCATCATAACAACTGACCAATAAGTTGTGAATATCACCTTAAAAAGTCATAGGATACAAAAAAGTGGGTGTTCATTTGAGTTAGATAAGTTGGCTAGATGGGTAAGATGAGCCCAACCTCGTTATCCTTCCACTATTAGGAGCGAGGTGTAACACCACAAATTTCAAACCAAATTTAAAATAAAATAAAATACGGAAGGTAATATTCAAACCATAATAAATTAAGTCATTTAATAAAATACAACTTCATTACTAGCTTATAAATCGTGATATATCACAGATGACTTATAAAAATTTATATAAATGTATTCAAAATGACAAAAAGTAGGAGAATTAGATTCGAGTATATGATAAACGTTCAAAGATGTCCATCATTTAGGAAGTCTCAAAGAACAAATCTCAACTATTGATCAATAGGATATAATGGTCAAGATTAATCACATATTTTATATATTGAGGGGTATTTTGGTCATTTTTAAAAAAATAAAAATATTTTTTTTTATTTTTTATTTTAAAATTTTTATTTTTTTATTTTTTATTATGAGGGGTATTTTGGTCATTTGGAACTTAATAAAAATTTCAATTATTTTATTTTTTATATTTTTTTATTAATTTTTTTTATTAAAAAATAATATTTATTTGATAATTACGTGTATAACTTAATCACATGTGATTTTAGTGTAAAATCACATGTGATTTTAGTGTAAAATCATGTTTTAGTTAAATCACATGTGATTTACTATGCAATCACATGTGATTCACTATGCAATAACATTATGTTTTATTAATGAAAAATAATAATTTTAAAAAAAATAATAATAAATAAATAATTTTTTAAAAAAAATAAACTAAAAATTTTAAAATAAATAATAAATAATAAATAATAAAAATAATAAAAATAATAAAAATAATTTTTTCAAAATGACCAAAATACCCCTCAATTAAAAATTAAAAAAAAAATTAAAATAAAAAAAAATAAATAAATTTTTTTAGTGCCAAATGACCAAAATACCACCCACTTATAAAGTATGTGATTAATCTGGACCATTAGATCATATTGATCAATGGTTGAGATTTGTTCCTCGGAACTTTGTAAAAATCATGGACCTCCTTGAACGCAACTCTCGAGTATATATTAAGGTTAAAATACAATTAGTTTGCATTTAATTGACTTGCATGAATTACTCGTTTTAAGTTCAAACCAAATAAATAAAGCTTTTTTTTAAAGAAAAAAGAAGAAATAAAACAAAGATATTAGTTAATGATTGGATAATTACAACATTTTAAAATAAACCTAACTATGAAATTTTATTATTAGATTTTCTTAAACCTCAAATTCGATACACTAAATGAAACAGTTCGACTTTTAAAAGTCAACTATTTAAATTTCCTTTTTAAGTTATTATGAAATTGCATTATTGTACATAAAAATCATATGATGTAGTACTTCATTATATCATGATTAAATGCTAATAATAAAGAACATACTTTGACTTTTACAAAAGTCAGAGTTGCTGAAATTTGACATACGTTTAAATTTAACCTACAATTAACCTATCAATTGTTGTGAGTTTGTGACATAAAGATGGAAAATGCTTGAAATACATGAATAAAAATCTCAAATGCATCTAACATCAAAGTATATTATTGTTCTGCAATTATGTTATTAGTTGATACTACAAACCGAATGACACATTCTAGCTAGACATCTTAAATTAAATGGTAATAATGAAGTTTAATACAGTAAGATTTGCAAAAAAAATTAAATGTGGATAAGACGTGCTAGCAAGCCATCTCGACCCATTTTGATTCAAACCCATTTGACCTATTATCCAACCCGGGTTCTTTTTTGCCACTAACAGGTATAATGGATAAACAGTAAAAAAGAAAGCTAAAAGGAAACAGGTCAAACTTGTCAAAAGTTACCGAAAGCGTATTCTTAAATATAATATCTCGTAAATCATTTCATTCAAAAAGTTGGATAATAATTAAAAGAAAAATGGTAAGCATAGCCATTTAGGCTATAGTTCACATACGTCTTATGTTTTTTCTTTATATTAGTTATGTTCACATACGTCTTATGTTAACTAACCATAAGTTGGCTAAACTCAGCCTTATTTTTAGAGAACTACATACCAATAAGGTGATTGTTAAACATATCCCTAAAAAAGCTATGATTAGAAAATGTCTCATTAAAATAATATATTTTTGTCATCATATATTAACACGTTAACTAAAATTAAAGAATTTCAACACATAACCCATACGAAACAAAATACATCAACTGATCCATCCCATACCTCTCTTACGGGCTTTTAGATTTCACCATGTACTCCTAAATATGCACCATTTTTCATGTAATGTGTTACCTTTTAAATACTAAAATTATAATCTTTTGACTAAATCCAACTCAGCCAGCCAAAATTTAGAGAGTATGGTTGACTTCCTTAAAAAATTACTAAATCCAAGAAACACTTGGGAGTTTCTTAAGCGTTAAGACTCTAATTCATGCTTGTTAATGACCATTCTAAGTAGGGCTCAAAATCAAAGAAATGTAAAGAATAATTTAATCTTTTGATGACCAAACATAACAAAACATGCACTAAAAGTACAAATAGTCCCAAAAATATATATTTTTCGGATAAAAAGTAAAAAAGTTAGGAACGGGATTTTCTTAAAAAAATTGAAGAAGAAAACACTATCACAACCAATATCATTTCTTCAAGAAATTACATAAAAACAAAAGAAATATTAAAATCTGTTACCGACAAATTTAATAAAGTGAAACTATGATAAAACAAATTTAGCAAATTATGAATACAATTGTCAGCAACCACTCTAATTAAGCAAAACTACAAAATAAAAATAAAAATAAAAACAGGAATAAGATTATAATGAAGACATGTATCTGATTGGATTAGAAATTCCAAATACATGAAATCTGTAACCTGATTGGACACAAACTCCCAACTATCATATCTATATTTCTGTATCAAACAATGCATTTTAACTCAAATTTGGCACATAAGGGCTAAACGGGTCAAAATCCACTTTTTAACTACAAACACTCCTAATTGATCATTATTAGTACTATAATCAATCATACAATTAACATTTTATTAGTTATAATTAGTCACTTGAAATATAAGTCACACCTCAATCGGATTAAAGTCAACAAATTCCCGTTTTTTTTTACTACAACATCTTTTTAACCTAAACTAGCCAAACACTATCTATTTTTTGGCAATATTATCAAAGACTTCCGCACAAGTCAAAGCCAACCAAAAATTATGCATAAATCATAGTTTTTCACTTTTTATACTAAACGGGTCAAAACTTACCATTTTAACTTAAACAGTTTTAATTGATCATCTAACCATCATATAAGCAAGTTATTGACATTTTACAACTAACTAGACATTCAAAACAAAAGTCTAACTCTAAATTTGGACCAAAGTCAAAATCTATTAAATTGACTAGTTTATTACCAAAACTTGCAATCCGATTCTGACACCTCCTATGTCTTGGTTAATAATTTTATAAATTCTCAACCAACATATTAATACTTTCAAAGTCAATTCAAGTATCATAAAATGCACCTGGTCAAAATTTAGCATACAAGGCCCATACGCGTCAAAATCGGCTACTTTATTGTAACACTTTCGAAATCCCTAGTTCACAATACTTTCAACTTTCATGTGTCATCCTATGCATAATTTGACATCTAAGGTCAGATCTTAGTTTTGACCAAATCCAAGAATTTTACAATCTAACTAGGTTTATGACTAAAACTAACAATTAGCCAAACACTAATTTATCTAAGATAAATACCACTCAATCTTGAAAAAAAAAATCAGTTTTAAATAACAATTTAACAATCAACTTATCAATTTAACCTAAAAACTACATATTTCATCATTTATGATAAAACTCATCTTCTTCACTTCACTAACAATGGTGATTGCATGAAATTCCAATCACAACTATGATTTCTCTACCAATTAAACATTTAATGGGTTCTAACTAGTAACTTCTACTAACCTATTGAAGTATAAATAATTCAACAATTTAACAATTTGAGCAAAGTTTATGAAAAACCCACCAAAAAGACAAGAACCCTAACTTTTCATTCATAAACTAGGAACCCTATAATAGATGGAGGATTTCTTACCTTGATTCAGCCTTAATTTCAAGATTCAGAAAAGAAGGATGAGAGATTCAAGTAAATATCTGCAGTTTTAGCATGTAAGAGCATCCCCAATGGTTAACCTTACAAAAGCTTATTACTTTTGCCACATCAACACTCTACTAACCAAAAAGTTGTTCTTAAATAACATCTCCAATGGTTAAGCTTTTACAAAAGCTTTTTTTACAATATTTCTAATTCATCTTTATCTATCTTAAATGTTTCATATATACCCCTATATATAAATTGACAATTTTTTTGACATCTTATAAAACTTAATATTTTTAAAAATATTTCATACAAAAGTATTATAATAATTGACATTAATATTTAAATAGATAAAAACATTACATTGCAAATATTAAAAAAAAACACAAGTCTAATACTATAACCCATATCTAAGGCTTAAAATGAAAAGTTATTAAATATAGAGGGACTAAAAGAGACAAACATGATAAGTTCATTAAAAGGTTAGTAGAAAAAAAGTCATTGCAATAAGTTTTCAAAAAAGCTATGTATTCCAATGGTAAAAAGTCTTTCAAAAGCTTATTGAAATAGTAATAAGCTTTTGAAAAATCTACCATTGGAGATGCTCTAATGTTGTTAAGGTATATATGTGTGTAGATATGTAACAGAGAAGCAAAGGGGATTTTTGACACCTATTTGAGACATGTCACACAAAGTAAGAAATTTATTTTTCATTTGAACACAGTGTCACAAAAGCAACTTGGTTTTATGCAATGAATATATATTCGGAATCTTGGTCCAAAAGCAAATCCAAATATATAATTATCAATAAAATACTTAAATATCTCAGTTTTCACTAATTTTAACCTCATGGTTAAAATACAATTAAATTTGAATAAATCAAATAAAATTATATCAAATAATAAACAATTAAATATTACTTACCGAAAGTAATAAAATCATAGGCCGGTTCTAGGGATGTTACAACAGGGTAATCACCACCCTGTGAAGCCAGCCTAACGCAGCTTCCCTTTCTCGAAGGTCCAAGCCACCCGCGCCTTCACTCAAGCCACATGAACCAACTCTCACCTTGGACAAGATTTTGCTGTATTTTAAGTGACATTCAGTTATGCAACAGTAGTTTAAGGGACATTATTTAAGCGACATTCAGATTCACGACAATATTTTAAGCGACATTCAGTTTTGCGACTATACTTTCAGAAACATTAAGATTTGCATCAATACTACCAGGGACATTCAGATTTGCGACACTATTTTTATCAAGCGACATTCAGATTTGCGACGGTACTTTAATTAAGCGACATTCAGATTTGTGGCCGTACTTTAAGCGACATTCAGTTTTGCGACAGTATTTTCGAAGATATTCAGTTTTGAGATAATATTTTAAGTGATATTCTATTTTGCGACATAAGCTTAAACGACATTCAGTTTTGTGACATTATTTTCAGAGACATTCAGATTTGCGGCAGGAGTTTAAGCGACATTCAGTTTTGCGGCAGGAGTTTAAGCGACATTCAGTTTTGCGACAATATTTTAAGTGGCATAAATTTTGCGATAGTAGTTTAAGGGATATTCAGTTTTGCGACAGTATTTTCAACGATAATCAATTTCAGTTTTGTGACAGTATTTTCAGCATCATTTAATTTTGCGACACTATTTTCAGTGACATTTAGTTTTGCGACATTATTTTAAGCAACATTCAGTTTTGCGACGGTATTTTCAGGCACATTCAGATTTGTGACGGTACTTTAAGCGACATTTAGATTTTCGACAGTAGTTTAAGCGACATTCGGTTTTGCGACACTAAATTAAGCGACATGCAGTTTTGCGACACTACTTTAAGCGATATTCAGTTTTGCGATAGTATTGTAAGCGACATTCACTTACAACAGTAGTATAAGCGACATTCAGTTTTGCGACACTATTTCAGGGACATTCAGATTTGCGACAGTACTTTAAGCGACATTTCAGATTTGCGACAGTACTTTAAGCGACATTCAGATTTGCTAAAGTATTTTAAGCGACATTCAGATTTGCGACAGTACTCTAAGCGATATTCAGATTTGCGACAATATTTTAAGCGATATTCCGTTTTGCAAATTTGCGACAGTACTTTTAGGGACATTCAGATTTGCGACAGTACTTTAAGTCACATTCAGATTTGCGACCATACGTTAAGCGACATTCTATTTTGCGACGTTATTTTAACTGACATTTAGATTTGCGACAATATTTTAAGTGACATTCACATTTTCCAAAGTACTTGAAGGGACATTCAGATTTGCGACAATACTTGAAGGACATTCAAATTTGCGATAGTACTTGAAGTGACATTCAGATTTGCGACAATACTTTAAGCAAAATTCAGATTTGCAACATTACTTTAAGCGACAGTACTTTATGCAACATTCAGATTTGCGACAATATTTTAATCAAGTGACATTCAGTTCCAACATTAAATTTTGTGACGTTATTTTAAACGACATTCAATTTTGCGACTGTACTTTAAGCGACATTCAGATTTGCGACAGTACTTTACGCGACATTCAGATTTGCGACAGTACTTTACGCGACATTCAGATTTGCGACACTATGACATTCAGATTTCAGATTTGCGATAATACTTTAAGCGACATTCAGTTTCGCGACCGTACTTTAATCGACATTCAGTTTTGCGACGGTATTTTTAGCGACATTCGGTTTTGCAACAGTGTTTTAAGCGACATTCAGTTTTGCAACAGCGTTTTAAGAGACATTCAATTTTGCAACAATATTTTCATTAACATTTAGATTTGCAACATTATTTTAAGCAACATTCAATTTTGGACAGTATTTTTAGGGACATTCAGATTTGCGACAGTACTTTAGGAGACATTAGATTTGCGACAGTACTTTAGAACACATTAGATTTGCGACAGTACTTTAGAACACATTAGATTTGCGACAGTACTTTTTGCGACATTCAATTTTGCGACAGTATTTTTAGGGACATTCAGATTTGCGACAATACTTTAGGAGACATTAGATTTGCGACAGTACTTTAGGAGACATTAGATTTGCGACGGTACTTTAGGAGACATTAGATTTGCGACGGTACTTTAGGAGACATTAGATTTGCGACAGTATTTTTAGGGACATTCAGATTTGCGAGACATTAGATTTGCGACAGTACTTTAGGAGACATTAGATTTGCGACACTACTCTAAGAGACATTAGATTTGCGACAGTACTTTAAGCGACATTCAGATTTGAGAGACATTAGATTTGCGACAGTACTTTAATCGACATTCAGATTTGAGATAATACTTTAAGCAACATTTAGTTATGCGACAGTACTTTTAGGGACATTCAGATTAGGGATATCCAGATTTGCGACGGTACTTTACGCGACATTTAGATTTGCGACAACGTTCTAAGAGACATTCAGTTTTGCAATAATATTTTCATTAACATTCAGATTTGCAACATTATTTTAAGCAACATTCAATTTTGCGATAGTATTTTTAGGGACATTCAGATTTGCGACAGTACTTTAGGAGACATTAGATTTGCGACAGTACTTTAAGCGACATTCAGATTTGAGACACTGCTTTAGGAGACATTAGATTTGCGACAGTACTTTAAGCGACATTCAGATTTGAGACAGTACTTTAAGAGACATTAGATTTGCGATAGTACTTTAATCGACATTCAGATTTGAGATAATACTTTAAGCGACATTTAGTTATGCGACAGTACTTTTAGGGACATTCAGATTAGGGATATTCAGATTTGCGACGGTACTTTAAGCGACATTCTTGCAACGGTATTTTAATTAAGCGATATTCAGTTTTGTGACCATACATAAATCGACATTCAGTTTTGTGACATTGTTTTTTAAGCGGCATTCAGTTTTGCGACAGTACTTTAGTACTTTAAGAGACAATCGTATTAGTACTTTAAGAGACAATCATATTTGCGACACTACTTTAAGAGACATTAAATTTGCGACAGTACTTTAAGCGACATTCAGTACATTCAGTTTTGCGACAGTACTTTAAGCGACATTCAGTTTTGTGGCAGTATTTTTAGGGACATTCAGATTTGGGATAGTATTTTAATCGATATTCAGTTTTGCGACAGTACTTTTAGGGACATTCAGATTTACGACAGTACTTTCAGGGACATTCAGATTTGCGACACTACTTTCAGGGACATTCAGATTTGCGACAGTATTTTAATCGACATTAAGATTTAAGACACTATTTTAAGCGACATTCAGATTTGCGACAGTACTTTCAGGGAAATTCAGATTTGCGACTGTGAATTCAGATTTGCGACTGCGACTGTACTGTCAGGGACATTAAGATTTGCAACGGTATTTTAAGCGACATTCACATTTTCAAAAGTACTTTAAGCGACATTAAGATTTACGACAGTACTTTATGCAACATTCAGATTTCCAACGGTATTTTAAGCGACATTCGGATTTGCGACAATACTTGAAGGGACATTCAGATTTGCGACAGTACTTCAAGCGACATTCAAATATGCGACAATGCGACAGTTTTTCAAGCGACATTCGAATTTGCGACATTACTTTAAGCGACATTCAGATGTGCGACATTACTTTAAGCGACATTCAGATGTGCGACATTCAGATGTGCGACATTCAGATGTGCGACATTCAGATGTGCGACATTCAGATGTGCGACATTCAGATGTGCGACATTACTTTAAGCGACATAGCGACATTCAGATTTGCCGTTTTGCGACCGTACATTAACCTACATTCAATTTTGCGACCGTACTTTAACCTACATTCAATTTTGCGACCTTATTTAAAACGATATTCAGTTTTGCGACCATACTTTAAGCAACATTCAGATTTGCGACAGTACTTTACGCGACATTCTGATTTGCGACAGAATGACATTCAGATTTGCGATAATACTTTAAGCGACATTCATTTATGCGACAGTATATTAAGCGACATTCACTTTTGTGACGGTATTTTAAGCGACATTCAGTTTTGCGACGCTATTATCAGCGACATTCAGTTTTGCGACATTCAGTTTTGCGGCGGTATTTTTGGGACATTCAATTTTGCGACGGTATTTTTAGGGACATTCACTTTTGCAACAGTACTTTAATCGACATTCATATTTGCGACAGTACTTTAATCCACTTTAATTGACATTTAGATTTGCGACAGGACTTTAAGGGACATTCAGATTTGCGACGGTACTTTTAAGCGACATTTAGATTTGCGACAGTACTTTAATTAAGCGACATTCAGTTTTGCGACCGTACTTTTTGCGACATTCGGTTTTGCGACATTCGGTTTTGCGACATTCGGTTTTGCGACAGTACGTTAAGACACATTCAAATTTGCGACAGTACTTTAAGAGACATTAGATTTGCGACAGTACTTTAAGAGACATTCAGTTTTGCGACAGTACTTTAAGCGACATTCAGTTTTGCGACATTCAGTTTTGCGACAGTACTTTAAGCGACATTCAGTTTTGCGACATTATTTTTAGGGACATTCAGTTTTGCGACGGTACTTTAAGCGACATTCAGTTTTGCGACATTCAGTTTTGCGACAGTACTTTAAGCGACATTCAGTTTTGCGACATTATTTTTAGGGACATTCAGTTTTGCGACAATATTTCTAGGGACATTCTGATTTGCGACAGTACTTTAAGCGACATTAGATCTGCAACAGTACTTTAAGCGACACTCATTTTTGCGACAATACTTTAAGCGACATTCAGGTGCGACGGTACTTTAAGCGATGTGTCGTTTTGTGAAAATATTATTGGATTTTGAAGCTACTTTTTGTTTACTATAAAAACAGTTTCATCATATTTTTGAAAAACCCATTGTTAGTACTTAAGAAAATGTTTTAAAAAACAAAGCCATAAAAATATGCTGTAATTTTGTGAAGAAAAAACTTCGTAAGTAGAGATTGGATTTGTGTAGAATAAAATGGATTATTTTAATTTCCCTTGATCTTTTATTTCCCCTTTTACATGAAACCTCCCAACCTATCAGCTTTTTATATTATCTTGATATAAAAAGCAACAAACGAACTAGCAAGAATATAAAAAAGAAATCTTTTGTTACCTCAGGGAACCATTCTTTCTATTGATTTAAGGAACATCTTAATATAAAGTATGTGAAAGGCTTGACCATTCTTCCTGTTTTGCCCTCACATATAAGAAACACCTATAAGAAACAGAAAAACGATATCACTCCACAAGAAACTTAAAATCAAATATGATCGTTAAAATGACTTAAAAATAAATAAAAAAGGAATTAATCTTTGACTTAGACCAATTAAGAAGCTTTTTATGTATTTCGACTTTAACTTGAAAAAAAAAGCAAGCAAAAAATGATGAACACATCATCTTAATAAGGGTTGTAAGCTGTAACACCGCACCGAGAAATTAACAACAATGAACAGAATACAAAGTTGGATTTTGAAATTTGGAAACAATCAATTATTTGAAAAAAAGTTCAAAGAGATTTTAAAAGCATTTGTGGGTCGGCAAACCCAAGCACTACAAAATATTACATGTTTTGACCCAAACGACCTGTCACATGACCCACTCATTAACCAACTTACTTGACCCGCCCATTTTGCTACCTTATTGAAAATCAATATCCATTGAGTTAACAATTGATCATTTATCAAATAGAGACATGTTCAGATACCAAACTTTCCTCCTTTCTTGCTTTTTCTCATAAAAATATAACAATCCCGACATGTCTAATTTAGATGACCTAATGCATTAAATATATACTTTAAGCAATTTTCAATAAGTTTCCTTTAAGGTTATTTTAAATTTTAAACATACATGAAGTGACTCATAGCCACCTCTAATAGAAAGTAATAAAATTCATGTATAGAATGAGAGTTAATAAAGGTAAATATCAAAGTAATTAAAAATCAAATTAGAGATAAAAAAAAAGTACCGCAATCTAACATGTGGACTGCATCATTCTCATCTAAGTTGCAGCTTGCACCAAATCGTCTTTAATTAATTCAGCGAACAATGTAAAACAAGTCAAGATCCTATATTTTATATCCTGCAAGATTGACAACATGAATCAGGACATTTCAATTTTAGTTAGAACCCTAAGCTGAGATCAAAACCTGAACAATAATGAATAATTGAACTTGAAAAATATTAAGTTAGATTTGAAAGTTACAGTATATCATATCATGTGGCATTTCAATTTTACCAATAAATCCCTAAATATATCAGAACTTTAAAGAATAGGCAAGCAAACTAACACATAAACAAGAAAACTCCACTTAATGGTTTGATTTTCAAAGGCAACCATGAGTTAAAAGCAAGTGGCGGTTATATTAGTAATCTTTTAATGAGAACAAAACACACCAATTAGCAAAAAATATCGAACTTAAATCCAGAATCAGAAGCACTAATCATGGAACCAGAATTAGTCTGAAATATGAAAGTCTAATCTAAAAAGTAAAAACCCTAAATCTTCTCAAACAAAACAAATCCAAAGAAACTTGAATTTTGTTAAGGGCTTTTGTAATTCTGATGAGTCACGCAAAAGATGAAAATTGTTAATATAAATTACAAATATATACTTATCAAATAAATGGTGTTTTTGCAGATTTGAAAATATGCAAAATAAAACAAAACAATAAAGAACTTCAAATCGGCGATAAAATTGGAAAGCAAATAAATCCACACATCAGAATATAAAATCGGTAATCAGAATCAAAGCCTTAACACGGCAACTGTTGTATTTATACCCCGTAACAATTGTTAGTATAATCAAATAATTAGAATGAACAAAAAGAAACCTGAAAGTTGACGGGAAGAACAGAAAACCGCACGGAATGAATTCCTGTCCTTTAAGGTTTATACGAGCCGTATGCTGTTAGCCTTCAACGTATCACCCAGGATTTGATGCAGTATGAACGGTGTGTCCCGACAGCAAAAGAACCACCGTGTAACACAAAGTGATTACTCGGAAAAACAAAGGAAGAACGAGCACTTCGAGAGCAGAGAGTTTTGAGAGCTGTGTGTGTGTTTTTCGTGTGTTCAACAACACTGCATTAGCTTCCATTTTATAGGCTCCACAAACGTAACGGTAATCCATCATTAGGCTAATGAATTCGGGTGTAATGGTCTTGACTACACAGATCATAACTGAATATGTATTAAACCAGATGGAATAGAAACGTTTGAAATAGTCAAAAAAACGGACAGGGAATTAACTACGGTTTTCGCGTCATCGGTCTCGGCTCGGCGCGCGTGTGGGTCTAGCCCTTAATCCTCCACTAAAGCCTTTTGGAAGCTTAAAGAATTAATTGCCTTATAAACTCATTTAAGTTTCTTCCTCCCACCTATGTGGGATAGAGTATAAATTGCCAACTTGCAATATCTCTATATTTCCTACAGCAACAAGCAAAATCAGGGCTGGAACTTAGCGTCGAAGGGGAGGCCGGACGGTCAGAGGCAGTGACGATTGTCTCGTCTGAAGGCGGCGATGATCGCTGGCGGAGGGCCTGTGGGATTTGGCGTTCAAGTAGGGTTTTCTTTTTCTGTTTCGTAAACCAAAACCGTTAACAGGGCAACAAGCAAAATCAAATCAAACATGTGCAGATCTTCAAATTAGAGAGGGAAGGGAGACGTCGTTAAGTAATGACGTAAGAGACACTATGGTTCGGTTAAGAGACGCCTTTATTTTTACTAGCAGGTACCCGCGCAATACGGCGATGGATACCCGTAACTATATTTCGAAGTGACGACAGTACCGGTGGTGGTGGCAATAGCGATGGTGATGAGTGGTGGTGCGTAGTGATAGTAGATGTCGACATTAGTGATGGTAGGATCATATCCGAAATTTGTCTTTTTGTGGAAGTAAATATGAGCCGTTTAAATAGAGAAATGATGGTTGAGTTCTCGTGACGTTAAAACTTATATATATTAGAATTTAGAATAAATCAAAGTAATCAAGTAGTTGAAGTGGGTTAACACACACACCTAAGTCTCAAATGGTCACGGGTGGTCACGGGTTCGATTCCCCTAAGCTTCTAATTTTTAAGGTCTTCTAATATTAGTAGGCCTAAATACTTTAATAATAGTATAGATAAAGGAAAATAATTTAATTAATTTCTAAACCACAACTTTTATAGTGTAAAAATCACCCCTTAATTAAAAACGGTGTTGTCTCAATTTAAAGCTTTGATAATTTAATAATTATATTGAACTTATGCCCATTTATGTAAAGTAATGATTTTCGAAATGACTTATGCAATTTCAGGGGGTGACTCTCAGATTTTCATTGCCCTGTGCGAATTGACAAAAATGGACCCCTAACTACAAGATTTATATTAAAAATTGAGATTTCTAATTTTTTTTCTGTTAAATTAATAAGCTGGTTTAAAATTTTAAGATTATATATATAAGATATATATAAAATTTGGGCCCCTATAAAAAAATGAGTCCCCTGCGACTGCACCTCCTCAAAGACACCCATGTGCAAGTTAATGATGACTTGAAACTGTATCAATTGGCCACCAAGGATTGCCTTGGGGGTTAGTCTTCAAAAGGTCTTGATTTCAAGACTTGTTAAAAAAGGAGGTGTGGTTTATTCCCCTAAAAAGTAGATATGTTCGAGAAATACACACTGCTCTCTTTGATGTCATTGTATATGCCGAACCACTACCTTACTAACTTGTCGTTCAAAAAAAAATCATCAAACATGAAGGTCATTCAAAGACCTTATCACTAGACCACCAGCTGTAACACACCGATTTTTCAACCCAAATTAAAACTTTTAAATAAAAAATATAAGTCTTTAAAAATCGAGTATTTAAAAATATGGTTTAACTAAAACATTTGGAATAATTAGGAAGTACCAAAACCGGTGTTACAAATATATCAAAAACTATAGTCTAGGGAATTAAATAAGTACACCGAGCTAATCACTTCCAAATGCTTACTACGGGCCGCCTAATCTTTAGCTCCCGAACCTGAGTACATAGTCAAAATAAACGTAGTACGTGAGACAAGATTGTCTCGTGAGAAACATGGGTTTTAGATCCGGTTAGAAAAATATTTGCAATAAAATAATAATTAAATAATTATCAAATTGCACATAATCAAACATACTCTAAGGATTTCCATAAGCCAATCACATACGTAACGGGCCTCCCCGAAACAAACTTCCCCGATATGGGTTATCTAGGTAAACTCCCCCGTTTCCGGGTTATATATTTGCTCCCCCGATTTCCGCGTTATCACAAACTCCCCCGCTTTCCGGTTATCTATTTCTCGACACACTCCCCTTGCGCAGGGTGGTACCGCCCCAATTAGGTGTCACTAACTCCCCCAACTTGTGTGGGTTATCTAGGATCCAATTGATTAGCTACCACATAACAAATCATCAACTTGGGTCAAAGCCCCACATCACAACTCAATCATACCAGTGGTAACTAAACAAAACAATTTACAATTCAATTCAATTCAATTCAATTCATACTCTATCAGTATTCATACTCTATCAATTTAATCTTTTCTTTATTAAAATATTTATCTAATAAAGATTCTCAAATCATTTCAATTCATAAAACATGGTTTACTATGTACTCAGAAAGATCACATGTACTCACCTTAGCAAAGCTATCCAAACACTTGTGTTCAACAACACAATCCTTACTTCCAAATCAAGGAAGTACTTCCAATCACAAGGTCTTCTTGACCTAGCATCAATATCATCACAAAACCTAGTCATAATCCATAACTAGCTACTAATCAATCCATCCAAAATTCCCCAACCACCAAGTTCATACAACTTGGTGGAATCTCAAACCCTAGTTCGAGATTTTCCATCATAAATCCCAAATCTAACTTGTACACATTGATTACAAGTCTACAAGGAGAGTTTTACACTCATTATAGATCATCTTCCCCAAAGATGACATGGTTGGCTCCCAAAACCACCATTGTTACCCATATTGAGCTCAAAATCAAGGTAACTAAGCAAGAGGTTCAAGAATTCTTACCCTTGTTGCTTGAATCCTTCAATATGATGAAGATTTGAGCTCCTTAGCTCCAAAAACGACCAAAGGCTCTCAAAAACGGCTGCTATAGCTCTAGGGTTCGTAGGTGTTATGAGCCTCAGCCTTCACACAACTTTTTATAGTTCAGACGGTCCTCGCGCCCCGCTCGCATCCCGTTCGCGCCGCGAGGTGACGCGGGTTATCCATCTGGTCGCCGCTCGAAGCAGCCCCTAGCGCCCCGCTCGCATTTCGCTCGCGCCGCGAGCTCGACGCTAACCTCGGCTCGAGCTCGGCGCGAGCCCCTCGCGTCTGGGCTCTGAACTCTCTGTTTCACCTCGCGTTTCGCTCGCGCTTGGCTCGCGCCGCGAGGACCGAACCAGGCAGATTCTTGGCCTTTAAACTTATTTCCATCCAAGTTTTGACCCATACTTGGTTATACCAAGTCCCAAACATTCAAACACTTGATAAAACGCAACTCGAAACATAAACTAACATAAATAACGAAATTCACATAAATCCCGAATAAATACACGAAATGAAAAACGTAAAATTACAGTTGTTACACCAGCGTCCCTAGAAGACTTGTTCACTCAAACAAACGATTTTATTGGAGCAGAAGAAGCAAGCAACAAAAACCGGCTTCACGACTTAAAGTTCCTAATCTATGAGATAAAGCAAAGTGTGACATACAAGAATTTTTCTAAAAGACACTGGAATAAACATATCTCTCGACCTATGGTACGCCACAATGATTGTGAAAAGTAAAAACATCACACGGGGTTTGTGACAGATATTTAAGTAACCATTCTTGTGTCCATTGCCATCCATTTAAGTCTAGAACTGTTGAAACCCAAAATCTCCTTAGACAGATGGTACTTCGTTCCATCGGGAAACCTGCGAATCAATCTCGAAGGAAACCCTAAGTCAGAAGCCTCACGAGGGTCACCTCGTGAAGGCACTCCGATGCTTAAGTCAGTACTCGTACTTATAAGACGAAATCGGTAAGCTAATTGAATGCGAAGTGAACTGGTTGGTGTGTGAGTTATGGAATGTAAATGCGCAGGAAGTAGCGACGTGATTAAGCGAGTTATGTGTATCTTAGTTGTCGACCTGAGGGTCTTATTTATGGACGAAACCTTTTGGCGGGACATTTAGTGGTTCGTCCTTTAGTCCGCGCCTTGTTAATGTCCTCCGGGTAAACCAGGAAGCCGAAGCCCTATTATCTATTGGTCAAAAGCTTGATACGCGCTTCGGCGCCGTTCGCATTTAATGTGCGTGTGGTTATCCCTGGAAACCCGCTTACGTTCCCTATGCTCTTGGGTTCCGTTTAGATGTCGTCATTTTGCTACTTTGGAAGTTTGCCACCTTGCATGCCTTTGAGCGGCATGCAAAGCCGAAGGAAGGGTGATACGTTATTAAGTCCTTCTAGTTAAGACAAGGTTTAATCGTAATTAACTTGTTTTAACTATTCTCTTGATCGCCATAGCCAACGTCCTTAAAAAATGTCACCGTTGGAAGAGGAAATAGAAAATTACCGTTATTGAGTTGAGTTTTTGAACGTTGGGTTTTTTCAGCAAACCTACGCGCCTGTTAGTATTCCGTTCGTATATATACTTTGCTTTATTTGTCATCAAATCATCTTCCTATTATATCTTCCTCGGATTATATCAGAATTTCACATCGATCCCCAATTCGACCTCCGCATTCCTGGTGAGAAGGACACAATTAAATCTGCACCTGATGGCTACGAGCCGCTATACCTTCAGTTTTTGCATGGCGGCCTTCGCTTCCCGATTGATGCCTTTATTGTCACCGTCCTTCAAGATCTTGGTCTTCATATTGCTCAACTGGCACCCAACGCTCTTCGGAAGTTGATTGGCTTTATCATGTTGTGACGTGCCCTAGGAATTCCTCTTTCTGTGAAGTTGTTTCGATACTTTTATATTGTAGTGGGCCGATCTGACAGGGCCACTTTTGCTCATCATCAAGGGCAGGTGGAATACGTTTCAGGTCTGAGGGACTCAATCCATGACTGGAAGTTCAACTTCATGTTCGTGAAACGGTTCGCTTTTAATGACGTTGTCTTGCCATGGGGAATACTTATAGGGAGGCCATCCGATCCTCTACCGGAGCTTACCCTTGAAGAAAAGAACTACGTAGGGGGTCTGTCTTCGGCGAGGCTTGCGTGGGATGATCCGGATGAGGTCTTTCTAGGCATGGCAGATCTGAGTCCCTTTTACCTTAGCCGAAACATCCGCCCTATTTGGAAGATTAATGGTCGTTCCATATCTCTGTTGAAGCGTTTAGAGATGGATAAGAGCAGGCCTCCAGAAGGTGATATCTCAGTTCTTGATTGTCCGATAACCCCTTTTCTTCCTCCATCTTCTGAAAGTGTTAGTTCAGAAGCTACTCAAGAACCATCCGAGCCCCACATGGAATCTGAAGAGAACCCGGTTGTGCAAGGTGTTGATATCGATCTTAAAACTGGCGATGAAGTTGAAGATGTTGTAGTTCAGGAGTCCCAAACGAGCTTGCGAAGGCCTCGAAGGAAGCGAGTTGCTGATCCTTCAGGCTCCATAGAGAGAACGGTTCATTCAAGGAGTGCTTTTGAGGATGTTCAATCCTCTTCCCCGAAGCGTCGCAGGGTCTTATTGCAAGGTAAAACCTTTTGTATTGAGGGTGATTTCTTATCTTGCTAACTTGTCGATATTTTGTTGCAGATCTGTCGGACGTCGTAATTATGTCCGATGCTCCGGCTCCGACTTCAGCCGTGTTAAAATCTTCTGTTGTTGCTTCTTCCGAGGGACAGGCGTCAACCACTTCCCCCACCGTTAGCACTGATGTCGTGCGACCTGTTTCTGTCCCCATTCCAAGGCTTCCACCCGTATCATCTGGTTCTTCAGCTCTTGTTAGGTTTAGCAGTCGCTTGCTTGGTACCGGTATTGGGTCATCCTCGTTGGCCCGAAGCTTCCACTCGCCCAGGCCTACGAAAAGCCAAGTGTCGCTTCCCAATCCTCCGTTTTCTGGTATGTTTGTAGTTTACTTGAACTATGAGTTTCGTAATCCTAATACTTGTTTGTTTTATCTTCTTTTTGCAATAGGAGCCGTTTTTCCCACCGGTTCTGACCCTTTGAGGAGTTCGTCCGCTGCCGAGGCGGACCCTTTAGTTACTCAGGGGCAATCCTTCAGCTTTCCGCCTGTCACTCAGCATATGATTTCCACCCCTCAAGCACCTATTTTACCTGCCGTTGTGCCACCTCCTCCCACCAGAACTAGTTTGGGAGCGATTCCTGACACATACGTCTTTATGAGGATGAAGGCCAACTTATCAAGCACCGTTGAAATGCTTTATGTGCTTCAGGAGCGTCATGCTCGTCACGAGCAGAAACTGATTGACTAGGCTGCGGATTCCGATCGTTTGAATCACTTGATGGCAAAGTGCAAATCTCTTTATGCCCAGGAAGTAGAAAAGAAAAAAGAGTTATCCGAGTCTTTTAACCGTGTTTCTGCAGAAAATGCCAAATTAAAAGAACGTGTCGAGGAGTTGGAGAAAGGACAAAGTGCCTCCGGAGCAAGGATTGCTGAGCTTGAAAGCGCTGCTATTGATAAAGACTTGCAGTTTCGAGAAGTTGAGCGAAACCTTTCGAAGGTCTCATCGGATTGTGATGCACTGAGGCGTGAAGGTGAAGATCAACGAAAGTCTATGGATGCGGAGCGTGTGAATTTTGTATGGCTACTGACTGCAGAAGGGAGTTTCTGGAATGATTCAGGTTTTCTTGTCCTCCGACGATTTTGTCAATCGGAACGTTGCTCTGCAGGAAGAAAACATGAATCTGGGCCGTTATCAAGGCTGTTTGGATACCCATAAGGAGTATCATGATTTGCTTGGCTCCCGTTCGTTGGTGCACAATCACCCAAATGCAGAAAACAATATTATGACCTTCTTCAATCAACTAGTTGCCTCAGATTACGATCTGATGCGTTCTTTGGAGGAGGGTGTTGTTAGTTTAGACGAAGTGAAGAAGCTGGTGAATGGTCTGCCTTCCGGACCGGAGGACATTGGGGACAGCTCTGGTCGCAATCCTAATCCTTAGGCACTAGGACCGTTTTGTCCTTCTTTTGTAACGGGAGTATGCTCCCTCTATTTTGTAACAAAACACTAAATCGTTGAATGGAATGTTTTCTTTAATTTCTCCGTATAAACAACTTTTACGCTTATTACTTTCCTTGCCTTTCTTCTTGTTTATTAAAGTTGCTTATCAATAACGTCATCGTATGCTTGTTTCGTACTCTCTTACTTCGTAGGGCGTCCCCTATGAAGTCGAGAAGAAAGGTTTTAATCGATTTCGTTCGTTAGTTCGGTATTCGTCCGACTGCAGTATCGTGACGACCTTTCGGTTAGCACGACCTGCTCATAGCTATGAGCGTTTTAATTTAGTCGTTGTATCGTTTTTATTCGTTTCTTAATCGTAAGATAAAAATAAAGGAATTTGCATAATTTCCTTATGAAAAAAAACCTTTCTCGAAAGGATAATATCATTGCTTGAGTTGTTAAGTACATGGTTCTTTGGGACGATTCCCGACATAAACAAAATTCACCTTCTTACAACTCGATAATCATAACAAGAATTAAAAATGAAACTTACGTAAGTTTCTCATGTTCCATGTTCGCGGAATTTGTGATCCTGCGATGGTCTCTAGGATGTACGAACCATTCCGCCGGGCTTCTTTAACTCGATATGGACCTTCCCAGTTAGAAGCCATCTTGCCCTGAGGATGACGAAGGCTAGCTTCGTTCTTTCGAAGCACCAACTCTCCGACCTTACAACTGACGTGACGGACCTTCTTGTTGTAGTATGACTCTGTTAGTGCCTTGTACATGGATTGTCGTGTTGCGGCGTCTTCCCTTCTTTCATCCACAAGGTCTAAGTTATGCCTCAATGCTTCTTCATTACATTCCAGATGAAAGGTTTCCACACGCGGAGAAGGTACGAGCATTTCTACAGGTATAACTGCTTCGGAGCCGTATGTCAAGCTGTATGGTGTTTCTTGCGTGGCACACCTTGATGTTGTTCGGTACGACCACAACACACTCTGTAACTCATCGACCCACTTTCCCTTCGTCTTATCTAACCGTTTTCTGATTCCCTTAACAATTGTTCTGTTGGTGACCTCTGTCTAGCCATTCGCCTGAGGATGAGCCACCGAGGTGAAGTTTTGACGAATGCTTGACCTTTCGCACCATCCCTTGAACGGATTGCTGGCGAACTGCTTGCCATTATCACTGACTATCGTGTGAGGGAGGCCAAAACGACATACGATCTGCTTCCATACGAATTTCACTATGTTCGCTCCTGAAATGCACACCATTGGTTCTGCCTCGACCCACTTCGTAAAGTAATCCACTGCGACCACTAGGAATTTTAATCCCCCCAGAGCCTTTGGGAAAGGCCCCACTATATCAATGCCCCATTGACAGAACGGCCAAGGGTTGTGAATACTTGTGAGATTAACCGGTGCTGTGATCGGAACATTGGAGTAAGCTTGACAACTTGGGCATTTCCTGATATATTCCTCCACATGTTTGGAAATCCTAGGCCAGAAGTAACCTAGACGAAGCAGCTTTTGGGTAAGGACCCTCGCCCCGGTATGTGAACCACACAAGCCTTCATGTACTTCGATAATGGTTGCTTCTCCCTCCGTCTGATTCAAACATTTCAGCCAAGGGGTGGAATATCCTTTTCCGATGTAACCTCCCTTCTTTAACACTATACTTCCCTGCGTTAATCCTGATTTTTCTTGCCTCCCGAGCATCATCCGGAAGGACGTCGCTTTCAATGTACTGTCGGATGGGCGTCATCCAACAATCCCCTCCATGCTCTGCTTCTATCATTTCTTCCTTTCCTTCTTCTATGCTCCGTTTGGGCAAGACTTCCACCAAGACTTTCTTTGTGAGGTGACTGTACAACATTGACGCCATTTTGCTTAATGCGTCAGCCTCTTTGCTCTTTGTTCTAGGCACCTGAGTGATCTTGATCACTTCGAACTTCAGCATTGCTTCTATTACCTTTGCCAGGTAACGCTTCATGTGTTCTTCTTTTGCTTCATAATCACCATTCACCTGATTGACGACTAGCATTGAATCGGTGTACACTCCCAAACTTTTTATTCCCAAACTGTTAGCTAAGCTTAAACCTGCGAGCGGTGCTGCGTATTCCGATTCGTTGTTCGAACATTGGAAATAGAAACGGAGGGCGTAAGTTATTTGTAACATCCTAAAACCGGCCTAGTAGTTTTAGGTATATATTGATATTTGATAAATATCTATTTGACCATATGTGAGATAAATTGATTAAATGTTAAATGAATGGTTTGACCTTTTGTCCTTTTGTGATATTTTAGACAAGGGATTAAAATATCCGATTTCTGAAATGTTTAAATGATTGTATGATTTTTATATTTTTGGATTCTCCTTTTAATATCGTTTCCGAATATATTTTTGTGTCTAAAAATAGAGTTCGTTTGGTATTTTAAATAAATTAACTACGAAAGGGACTTTTCAGACGTATACTGATAAAGAGGAAAAATAGCCAACACGGGGGCCCATTCCCTTGCTTGGTCGGTGTGAGAGGGAGAGAGAGCACACTCTCTCTTTTCTATTTAATTGAAAATGCTTACTAGTCATAACTTGATTGGATGCATTTTTAGTTGCTAGACCTTGATTATGATGATAATCGTTTGATAATTGCATGAGTTGGTTTTGGTAAATAGTTTAACATGTTATGGAAGTAGTAAAACAATTTGTCTATAAAACTTGTTTTGATCCGTTTGTCCATGAAGTGCTGACAAAATTGATAAATGCCTAATTAATAAGGACTTTGACAGTGTTACGAAGAATTGCTCGATTTTGACCCGTCTATGCTTAGTATGCAAACTCGATGCGACTTTATCTTATGAAAGTGTATCTTTTGAAATTAGTTGATTAAGACCGAAAATTTTTATTGAAAATTCTTAAAATTGTGGGTCAAGATTGTAGATTTTGTTAGAATAAAGAAGAAAATGAGTAGGTATGTGAGACTTGAGTTAATTGTTGTGACTTTGTGTAAGGAATTTTTATACATATGCGTGTGGATCACTTTTATGTCATAAGGAATGCTATTGAACCATGAATGGTAATTGTTATATGACTAGCGAGAAACTTTTGAATTATTGGATATACTAAAGAAATGGTTGATTGGTAACTGAAATGGAAATGTTTTGCGGGAACATAACATGAGTTTATATTATTGTTAACCTCGAAATAGAACATGTCTGTATTGAATTGCAAGTTTTGGCGTGGTTGTCTATAATGTATCAAATTGGTAAAAATATGACTTTTGACTTGGTACTTGTTTGACTTTGTAGTTCAAAAAGTTGATCACATGAGAGTTGTTATATGCATCTTAACATGCTGGAAACTTATAGTTTGAATTGATAATAGTATGTTGACTCGCTTGGGTCAAAATGTGCAAAATGGAGTAAGAATGCTTAAGAATTGATTGTATGTTATTAAGGTAAAAGTTGGAATTGCTAAGTATACTATGAAGTGTACGACAATTTGGATGCGATTTTTGTTTGAGCATGTGTATATGAAAGTGATTGGAATAGAGTCGTAGACTTGTTGTGATAAATTCTTGTTATTTGAATATTGTTGTTTGATTCCGATGACGGAATCCTTTTAAGGAGGGTAGAGTTATAACATCCTAAAATCGGCCTAGTAGTTTTAGGTATATATTGATATTTGATAAATATCTATTTGACCATATATGAGATAAATTGATTAAATGTTAAATGAATGGTTTGACCTTTTGTCCTTTTGTGATATTTTAATCAATGGATTAAAATATCCGATTTCTGAAATGTTTATAGGATTGTATGATTTTTATATTTTTGGATTCTCCTTTTAATATCGTTTCCGAATATATTTTCGTGGCTAGAAATAGAGTTCGTTTGGTATTTTAAATAAATTAACTACGAAAGGGACTTTTCAGACGTATACTGATAAAGAGGAAAAATAGCCAAAAGGGGGCCCATTCCCTTGCTTGGTCGGTGTGAGAGGGAGAGAGAGCACACTCTCTCTTTTCTTTTACTTGTTTTTTTTAAACATTATCCATATTCCATCCATCTTCTTCCTCTCCAACTCTCTCTAGTTATCTCCTACTTGTTCTTGAGTAATCCTTGGTGATTCCTTGTGCTAGACCCAAAAATCATCATTAGAGTTTGTGTAAAATAAGCTTTGAAGTAAGTTACATCCTCTCCCTTTACTTGTTATTGGTGTTCTTGAGTTATGGTTTGAACTAGGGTTTGTGATTTCTAGTGTTTTATGGATGAATCTTCCTATGGATGTTGTTTTATGTGTTTATGCAAGGTTTGACATGTAATGTATGGTTAATTGTTGAAAGGAGACAAGGTTTGGTGAAAATCACCTTCAACCTCCATTGATGGTGGATGTTGAAGGTGGGTTATGACAAACCTTGGATTTCTTGATGTTTGAATGGTTGGAATTGTTCATTAGGTTGAGAAACATGTTTAGTAAGTTATGGATGTTGAGAAATCAAGTATTGTATGTTTTGATGGAATATCTAACTAGTGTTTGGATGGTTTGGGTCAAAATTGTTGAACTAGTAATTTAGAAGTAAGATACTCGAATTGTTGGTAGTTATGGACTTGATGAATTGTTTCATGATTATGACTTGTTAGTTTTAAGGAATGTGTGCTAGATGGTGGAGTTTTGAAAGTGTATAGTTATGTTCGGGTTTTGACCCGTTTGGGCCAACTAGTTGTGATAATTTGATAGATGGTCATAGATGACCCAATGAAATGTTGATAACATTAGACTAGTTGTAAATGTCATAAAATGTGTATTTTATGAGTCTTGTATTGTCAATTGTTAAGTTTGACGATTGTGACAATTCGGTGAATTTGTTACTAATTCGGTATACTTGTTACAGGAACCGATAAGGAGACTCAGTGATATTAGCTCACTGAGTTACGGGATTGAAGGTTATGGTGAGTGGATTTAACCTCCAACTTGTGTTTGGTTGCAATCGGTTAGGTATTGCATACTTGTAGTGAAAAATGCAGGATTTCAGCCTTCGTGCCACGAAATAGAATGTTCGTGCCACGAAGTCGGACAGAAACTCATTTTCGTGCCCACGAAGTTCTTCGTGCCGCACGAAGAGGGTTCGTGGCGCGAAATGGAAATTTCGTGTCACGAACTTCTTCGTGCAGCACGAACTTTCTTGGTGCAGCACGAACCTTGGGGATCACGGTGGGAGTTTCTTCGTGCTATGTTTGTTGTTCGTGAACTTCTGATTTCAGGTTTTCGGGTCGTTTGTCGGGCGCGAATCTTTGATAGTTTGCTTGTTTGGTACCTGTTTGATTGGGTTAAGAGAAATAGGATATGTGCACATAGATGAAGGGTTTCTACTTGAATAGTAGCAACAACTCGGTTAGTGGCAATCGAGGATAGGGACGAGGTCAGTGTCGGATGGATAACGGCTGGGCATAGTGTATTGACAAACAGGGTATTCGAGCCTTACCTGTATTTGTTGCATGGTTAAGGGGGTTTACCCGGGGTGTTGGGTACAGGCCAACGGTTACTGTGGTATTGGCCAACCACGGTTTAAGGCCCGCAAAGCCACCGTTCCTCAATGATAGTGATTACCCAATGCGGAGATGTAGTAATAATTCCGTGTTTAGCAATCGGAGATGTAGAATTACTTCCGAGTTTAGTAGGCGGAGATGTAGAATTACTTCCGTGCTTAGTGATTAGACAGTTAGTGGTTGCTGGTTTAGTGGAACAGTGGTTCGGTGGAACAGTGGTTAAGCAGTTACGAGGAGTAACAAACGTGGAGATGTTGGAGCTTGCTTGTTAAGCTTTATATATATTGTAGATTATGTTCATTCACTTAGCTTTGTCTTAATCCCTCATTCGTTGACTCTTTTCAGGTTGATCGGGGCCTTGGACGGAATGGGTGACCAAGCTCAAATGGATATGTTTTGAATAATGAGCCATGTCGCTATGTGACACCGTTTAAATATTATTATTGTTTTGGAGTTTAATTTGGGACGTTTGGTTTGTAAACCTAAACCTAAACTATTTAATATCTTTATGCTTCCGCACACCCTTTAAAAAAAACGTTTTCTAAATTTTTCGGTGTTACATTATTCGTTCCTAATGCGGTCCGGAGATGACGATACCAGCTCCACACCCATCGGCTCCGGCGGCCCCGTCTGTATGCATCTTCCATTCGGCCTCGCCTACCGGCCGGAGCTCTTCCTCCACACTCATCGTTGCTTCCTCGTCTGGCATTTCAACCAAAAAGTCTGCGAGAGCTTGCCCCTTAATACTCGCACGTGGTTTAAAAGCCATATCATACTTGCCTAGCTCGATTGCCCATTTGGTCATTCGTCCGGATCGCTCCGGCTGGAGGAGGATGCTTTTAATGGATTGGTTTGTCAGCACGGTAATAGGTAGAGCTTGGAAGTACCTTACAACCTCCGGACGGCATATATCAATGCTAAAATGAGTTTCTCTATTGTTGAGTAATTTAACTTTGCACCTTGGAGTGCTCTGTTGATAAAATACACTGGTACCTGCACCTTCTCCCTTTCGGCTATGAGCACCACACTAACTACTTCACGGTTGGTAGACAAGTACACCACTAATGGCTCTCCGTATATAGGACTCGCCATTGTAAGAAGAGTTCTCAAATGATGTTTTAAGTTCGCAAAAGCTTCGTCTGCCTCTTGGGTCCACTCTACATTTACCTTCTTCGTGCATCCATGCAATGCTTTGAAGAAGGGCACGTACTTTTCAGCGGATTTGGGCAGGAAACGTCCCAGACTGGCCAGCTTCCCATTCAAGCTTTGGACCTCCTTTACCGTTTTAGGGGTATTCATGCTTATCAGACTTTCTACCTTCTCAGGGTTAGCTTGTATTCCTGCAACCAAAACCACGTGACCTAAGAACTTCCCCTGGCTTACTCCGTAAGAACACTTTTTGGTTTTGAGCTTCACGTTTATTTGTAGCAAATGCTGGAGTGTTTCTTCCACATCTCGCACCAGTTTTACATCTTGTTTGCTCTTGATGACCATATCATCAACATATACTTCCATATTTCGCCCAATTTGCCCCTTCGAAGGCCTTATCCACGAGGCGCTGGTATATGTTGCTCCGGCATTCTGGAGGCCGAAGGGCATTTTAACATAGCAAAATGTTCCCTTTGCTGTATGGAATGCCGTTTTTTCCTCGTCTTCCTTGGCCATTTGCACCTGGTGGTACCCTTTGTATGCGTCTAGGAAAGAATTCCATTTGTACCCTCCCAAAGACTCTACTTTTTGCTCGATTTCTGGGAGCGGCTAGCTATCTTTCGGGCACGCTTTATTTAGGTCCTTGAAATCAACACACATCTGCATGGTTCCGTCTGACGTTTTCACTAGGATAGGATTTGCTATCCATTCAGGATATTGTGCACTTTGTAAGACTCCTGCAGACACCAAATCTTCTACTTCCTTATTCACTACTTCGTTTCGTTCGGTAGCCATACCTCTCTTTGGTTGTTTCACCGGAGGGAATGCTGGGTTAATATTGAGTCGGTGTTCCGTCACCTCTCTAGAAACTCCACTCATATCTTTTGGTTCCCATGCGAAGACCCTCCGGTATTTCCTTAATAGTGCCTCCAGTTCTTTCCTGAGACCTGTAGGCAAGTTCCCTCCAACTCGAACACCCACTTGCGGATAGACGGGTTGATTATGACTTGGGCTTCTTCTGAAGGAGCTGCTTCTTGTTCCGTCCAACTATCCTGGTGAGTTGCACTGCTACATTCTAACGGATGCATGTGCATGCTCCTAACATTGACCACCCCATCATCCGACAGAAACTTTAACATGCTATGAACCGTAGATGGGACAGCCTGCAGCTGCCACATCCCTGTCCTTCCTAAGATAGCGTTGTACCTTGAGGCTGCCTTTATGACAATAAACTCTGCTAAGATGGTCCTGCCATGATGCTTCTCCCAGTCGGTTAGCCTTAAGGGGAGATGTATCTTTCCTTTTGGCCACACCGGTTGTCCGGAAAAACCAATGACCGGAGCGCTGGCAGGCTTCATAAGGGTTTTGACATCTGAGGGTAACTTATCGAAGCAGTGATCGTACATGATGTTGGCGGAGCTCCCCGTATCAACATACACTCATCGGGCCATGGTTTTGGCTATGATTCCAAATATGACCGAAGGCTCCGTCCCGACATAGCCGTCTGGAATAGGTTCCGATCTTCCGAATTCTACTATACCTCCTTTTCTTTTTCCTCTGGGAAGGCTCGTTATTCTTTCTTCTTCCAAAGCGAAAATTTCCGCATTGTACGCTGTCATCGCTGTCTTTGGGGGTTCTGCAACATGCGGGTCTGCCTTCTCCTTCCCATTCGCCTCTTTCTCTCGTCTGTAGCTTTCACAGGTGGCCGTTGTGTGGCCCATGATTTTGTGGAGTTCGCAATAGGCGTTAGGGTCTCTAGGATACTTTTTCCTCGAGACCCTTCCGTCGGGAGGTCTCCTGTCTTCTCCTGCCACGAAAGCCTCTTACTTGTACGAACCATGTCGTTCCCCCCGATATCTTCCTTCAAAGGCTTTTGCGCCATACGACCCTTGTTGGGAGGAGTGCGGCTTCCCTACGGGTCTTCCCCGATCATTGTTTCGATAAGAGTTGGAAATTTGCGTTCCCTTCTTCTCCTGGGCTTCGAAACGCAACTTTTCCGCACTCTCCTCTTCTTGTTTTAAAACTTTATTTACGGCATTAATCAAATCATCCGTCTTGACGAAGTCTCTTTTGGATAACTCTCTGAACAACTCTCTTTCGCGGAGACCATACGTGAAAGCCGCTATTATAAGCGAGTCTTCCCGAACGGGCATCTTTCGGCTTTGCTCATTGAACCTTTTGAAATATGATTTGTTTGATTCCCCTTCTCGTTGTCTGCAGGCCATGATGGACTGAGATTTTTTTTGATACTTCTTCTGCTGTATAAAGCTATGGCTGAATTGAGTAACGAGTTCCTCGAAGTTAGCTATACTTCTCTGAGGGAGACTGGATAACCAATATCGAGCCGAACCTTCTAGGGTTCCTGCGAAAAAGAAACACCACAACTTCTGGTCCATGGGTATCATCTTTATGGCCCACCGAAAACTTGCCACATGGTCGTCTGGATCCCCCGTTCCGTCGTAAGATTTGACTCTAGGCCCTTTGAGGCCCGGAGGAATTGGCATTTCGTTGATGTCGTCTGTGAACGGGGACCGAAAACTTCGAGGTATCCAAGAGTCGTGTTGGTCAGAACCTTCTCCTCCTCTCCCCGGAGTTTGTTCTCTTCTTCTCTCCGGAGTTCGTTCTCTTCTTCTCTCCGGAATTCGTTCTCTCCTCCTTTCCGGATTTCGGTATGTCCTTCCTTCTCTTTCAGACCCATGGTTGCGGGTTCGGGCAGGAGGGGTTTTTTCTTTGTAGACTTCCTCCGCGGACTCCTCTTGTGTGGATTATTCACTTGAATAAGTTAGAGTCCTTCCAACCCCGCTCATTCCCTCCGTGGGCCTCCTTCGTTTTTCTCCATGTCTCGTAGCTTTCTGAACCGGCAGAAAAGATTAAATTCTTCGACCTCCTCCTTTGTCGGCTCATCTTTCCCCGATCCGGAAGGAGAAGGGCACATGGCTGCGTTGACAACAGATGAAGCAGGAAAAGGGGGAGTAGGCTCGTTTAGTGGTGGTACGGGAGACTGATTCCCTCCTTTCGGTGTTAACTCGAGGGCCATTTCGTTCGTGGTCCCACGGATGGCGCCAAATGTTGAAACCCAAAATCTCCTTAGACAGATGGTACTTCGTTCCGTCGGGAAACCTGTGAATCAATCACGAAGGAAACCCTAAGTCAGAAGCCTCACGAGGGTCACTTCGTGAAGGCACTTCGATGCTTAAGTCAGTACTCGTATTTATAAGAAGAAATAGATAAGCTAATTGAATGCGAAGTGAACTGGTTGGTGTGTGAGTTATGGAAAATAAATGCGGAGGAAGTAGTGAAGTGATTAAGCGAGTTATGTGTACCTTAGTTGTCGACCTGAGGGTCTTATTTATGGACGAAAGGTTTTGGCGGGACATTTAGTGGTTCGTCCTTTAGTTCGCGCCTTGTTAATGTCCTCCGGGTAAACCAGGAAGCCGAAGCCCTATTATCTGTTGGTCAAAAGCTTGATACGCGCTTCGGCGCCGTTCGCATTTAATGCGCGTGTGGTTATCCCTGGAAACCCGCTTACGTTCCCTATGCTCTTGGGTTCCGTTTAGACGTCGTCGTTTTGCTACCTTGGAAGTTTGCCACCTTGCATGCCTTTGAGCGGCAAATGATGATTGAGAAAATTACATTCGGAAAGTTTCACGGTTCCGAATAGAGTTAAGTTGGCCTAATACATTTCAATTTGAGAACCATAATTGGTTTTTCAGTTTTTCTACCATTAGCAATTAGAAAAAAACAGTGTATCTCTGATATTTTTATAAAGTCTTAATATATTACGCTAACTAAACGAATCATCATAACGACATATAACTGACCATAAGCATGTAACTCGCAACATAGCGAACTTCTCATCCGTAAAATATTAGGGATATAAGATGTCATTAATGTAATATTCCAAATGTGAGATTATCAATTCCTAAACCCTCCTTGGTTCTTCAGAAGACAAAACTTTAAAAAAGTTGGTGTCCATTTGAGTTAGACTAGCTAGCTAGACGGGTATGACACAGAGCCAGCCTAACGCAGTGCCCCCTTCTCTAAGGTCCAAGCAACCCGAGCCTTCACTCAAGCCACATGAACCAACTCTCAACATGGAATGGGCAAGCCACACTTTGCAACATCATAACCCAACCAAACTAGAACAACCCATTGCCCAACCCACTTTGATACCACCGTTTGGGTTATAGGCAAGCACTACCAAGCCCAGTGGTGAGTGATATACTTCAAGTGCTTATAAAGAATCATATAAATCATACACAAAGCAATGTGGGAACTATCACTAATATAATCTAAATATGGTAATTTTACACTTCTGGTGAAGCAGGCCATCATAATTTAGAACTAGATGAAAGATTTGGTTTTTACAGAATGCATTTCCATTGAAACTTACTTTAGAAACTTGTTTTATATGCAATTAAAATGATAAGTTAATTATTAGTTTTGAAATCAAATACTATGTTAGAACCGAGCTAACTGTATACTCATTTTCACATACAATAGCAGTTCAAGTATAGATCATCACCACATGTTTTAAAAAAAAATTGGTGGCAAAAGGAGGTTTCGACAGAAACTTGTCTTACAGCAGTTTCGGTTATTAAAATCTCCTACTCTTTTAAAAGCAACTTCAAGAAGACTTTTCTTTTAGAATAACAGCTAAAGTCTCACATCTAAATTTAACACTTGTATTTTAAAAGGAGCTCAAAATTCAAAACTAAATTTTAGGCTTCTAAAAGTGCAGAAGACTCGTTACCCAAAGTAAAATAAATATAAAGTAATAAACTAGTAAAATAAATCTAGTTGCATTACAAGTTAAACCATCAAAGATTTAAGAGAAGTTAATAAACAAAGTTAACACTCAACCCTTTAACGAGTATTTCTTCCCGGTAAATGCTTGAAACTTGGGTTCATCTTCCTCTTTTTTCGTCTCTTTAGCAACTTCCTGCATACACATTAATTACAATTTAATTTGAATGCAAAATCATCAAGTAACAACAGACCAAAAACAAATACCTTTTGCTTTTGTGGGGCTTCATTACGGTTGGCATTAGAACCAAACACGAGTTTTCCTTGAGTTTGGCGGGAAGTAGAACCGCCAGATAGCTGCCCATTGCCGCTAGTAACCGCCGTTTGCTTGTCCTTAGATTGAGAAGGAGGTGGTGGCTGGTAGTTTAATGGTTTGCCATCTAACCGTCTTCCTGATCCTGTAAACGGGTTGAATTTTGGTTCCTCAGCTGGAGCTGGTTCATCTGCATCCATATAAATAATAAATTCATTAAATAGGTTGTGATCATAATTAGCGTATTAATTAATTATTAATTAAAAAGGAGAAAAAAAAAAACTTGTACCTTGAGCGGGTCCCTTGTTTGAAGGAAGGGATGAAACGGGCCTTTCTGGTTCCTTGTAATCGAGTGGGGGAGCAAAGTCAACCTCACAATCAGTTTCAATAATAGTGATTGCATTTGCAGGCTTTGATTCAATGATATCAATGTAATATTTCTTGTTATTATATGCCACCATAATACTATCTCCCGTTGTTAAACACGAAAAGTTCCTAAGTGTTGTCTCCAAGCTGCATCACGAGAAAGTGAAAAAAATAATTAATTAATTAGCAAAATAAATAATTAATTAGAAGACTTACATGGCTTTTGGGTTGGAAATATCCAAAAAGTCAGACGTATGTGGTTGCAACTTAACATATGTACCCTTTGGAAGGGTCGCGTTCTTAATTCTCACAACATCTCCTTCTTGTAAAAGCAGATTTTCCATCATCTAAATAAATAAAAAACCAATGTTTATAAATCATTAATACATATAAAGAGAAAGAATAAAACAAAAAAAAAAGTATGAGAAAATATATACCCAATAAGGCATGTATATCAAGCCTTCTTCTGCAATAAACTCAAGAACACCACAATGTGACACTCTCTCAGTAGAAACGTTGCGTAACTCAAACAACATTGGATAATCAATGTGAAGGGAAGCTGTATTGTTTTACACATATTTAAATATTTTTTATTTTTAACTGCTTCCTAAAATTCTCTTTAAATGAAATATAATTTATATAAACTAACCGAGACGATCAAGTGCAGAAGGAGGCATTATAACTGGTAAGAAACAAATACATATCAGTATTTGTGTTGGGCAATTAAGAGGTAAAAATAAAATATAAAAAGTCTAAAAGAGAATAAAAAACACTCACTTTTGTCACCATTTTCTATGTGAGGCTGAAATTTAAAAAAAAAAAAAAAAAGTGTAAGAAAAATCAAGGGTTAGAAATGATATATAAATGTGATTAAATATGACTTCAAGACATAATTGTAAAATATGTATTCCCTTTGTCCACTTTCTTGACTTCGATTATTCTAAAATATATATAAAAACCAATCAAGTTCCTAACAAAATTTCCAATTTAAGAAAATAATGTATGAGATTTAAAATTTTGTGTGTCGATATATTAATGTAATGACTCTTTATTGAGTTTAAAACCTTAACCATTATCAAATTTAAGCCAGATTTATAAGTAGCACTTAGACTGGGCGTAATGGGTGACCATTCGCAGTTTGGTCACCCCTGCCACCTCTGCGCCACATCAGCTTTCTCTCTCCTGATCAACCACACGACCAGACAGCGACCAAATGCCCGTAATGGGTGACCGTTCGGAAAAAAAAAAAATTTAATTTAAATAAAAAACAAATACATTAATAATAAAAAAAAACATTACATTAATAATTAAAAAAAAACATAAATAAAAATAACATTACAATAAATACTAAAAAAAATAAACTATCAGTCCAAATTATATTTGGCCCTGATTTTCGCCTTCTTTGCCAAAACCCACTCAAGATTTCTGCCGGTGAGGTGATCGTGGGACGAATTGTAGAATTCCATGTGCTTGAGCTCTTGGGCATCTTTTTGTATCTCCATGAAATCAGATATGTTCGCTTTGCGGAAGTCAAAAAATTCGTTCGTGACGTCTTTCCAATGCCCGACTAATTCCTGAGCCGATGATGGCGGCGGGGCACCGTATTCCGAACTTTGAGCAGCTGATGACGATGCCGCTGCTTTCTTCTTCGCCTTGTCCCGCCCCATTGGTCGAGGGGGTGGAACTTCCACTTCTTCATCATACTGATCCTCCTCTTCTGGACCAACCCCTGAACCTTGCGCAGCTGATGATGACGAAGTCCTTGATTTTTTTCCCCTAGCCTTCGCGAACATCGTCAACTGTCTTGGGTATTCAATTTCCTTCCACTTTGGATGGTCCTTCAAAATTCTCCAGCACTCTACCTCCGTGAACTCCCCTACATGTTGAGCACTATATTCACCACAAGCACGCTCGTACAAAATTTGGTCGTTCGCCCCACTTGGGTTTCTTTGTACGAGGTTGTCATAGATCGCACAAAAGTTTGTAATTTTAGGACGAAGCCTATTCTTCCACTTGCAATTGAGGGAGTCGTATGTTCGGTTCGTCCCACCCATTTCGCTCGCAAAGCGAACTAACACATCCTGCCAAAATCCAACTTTGGCCCTGGAGTTCGTCTCGATGACATTTTCGGAAGTGTCGATCCAAGCCTTGCATAAGCCTATCTCTTCAAGTTTCGTCCATGTCGCGCTTCCGCCGGTCACCCCCTTTGTCGGTGGTTGACGCCTTTTTGCTACCTTCTTTTGTGTTGGCGCTTCAACGGGCTCGGGCTCGTCGGACGACTCGGAAGACTCGACGTCGAGGGGCGCGGCGGGAGTGGCGGGGGAACCACTTTGTGTTCGTGGTTGGTAGTCGTATTGGTCGAGCCCGGCGAAAGGATCAAAACTTTGGTGGTCGTATTGCTCCCCACCAAAATAATTTTGATAACCTTGTTGATATTGTGGTTGTTGTTGTTGTTGTGGAGGGTATGGTCGGTATGGTTGTGAGTAGTAGGGGGGAGCAAATGGATTATTTTGATAACCTTGTGGGATTGGTTGATTTGTTTGGTGTACGAAAGTTGGTGGTTGAAAGTTGATCGAGGGTGATTGAGAGGGTGTGGGAGTGTTTGCTTGGCGTCGAGATTTTGGAGCCTTGCCTTTGTTCTTGGAGGAAGACATTTTTGGAGATGGTGATTGAGAGAATTGAGTGTGTGTTTGAGAAGTGTAGAAAGAATTGAGAGTTGTGAATGATTTGGTAAAAGAATTGGGTATTTATTAAAAAAAAAGGGAAAAAGAGCCGTTGGAGAGAGCGAGAGAGACGTTGGTGAACGGTCGACTATTCGACCGTTCGTGATGCTCGACGCGTCGGGGAGGAGGGCCCGTAACGGGGGCGACGCGTCCCGGTTGCCTATGTGGCCGGTCGCGACCGGAGGTCGGGTCGTGCGTTACTCGTAGTCTTACAACATATGTCAACCAATCATGAGTCTTTTAAAATGTATACAGTCGTTAAAAATCAATTTTGACCAGATCTACACTCTTAAAAGGTAAATATAAAAATAAAAACAAGGATATAATAATGTCAACAAATAATAGCTTGCCAACCTTGTCAATAAAAGATGCAGGGTAGCACCGATATGTTTGTTCAAAGGATGTTCCATGATATCTGTAATCGAAATACTGCATTTCACATTATTTTATTGATTAGTAAAAATACCATCTTCATGCTAATAAATCAAAAACAATAACAGCATGTCTATTACTGGATAACCTAGTTCTTAACTGATTAATTATGTGACTCAAAAAATGCAAAGTTGACACTAAGTCTTCAATCCATCAAGAGTTTAAGACTGCATCTCTTAAAGAGTGAAATTCAACTCAACAAAATGCTCCAAAAGAAAAAAGGCCAGTATTAGTGTTTTTAAACATTTGGCACTATATTCAGCATATATTCTTTAGTTTTTGCATTACTTGTTAACCACTCAGTTCTGAAAATAGAGATCCACTTACACTTTTGAGACCGAATCTATCCAATTTTAAGCTCCATACCAGAATTTGGAATAGTAATATTCAGCATACTTAAAGAAAGTGTATCAATTTCCTTCAAGTTGTAGAAGACTGATTGTTAAAAGATAACCTAGCCACTACCCAGTTTGCAACTTGAAAACACAACCCTAATGTAGTTATAGCCCTAATCTAGGTCAATCATGTAAATCCTGTGTTATTGTTCGATTTACTCAACAATTCGAAACCCTAGTATTAGTAGCTTTGACCTCAAAACTCTAGAATGCATACTAGTATCATAAATTAAGCATCAGAAGTAACATAAACAACCAACCAACAGCATGATCACGGATACATACCATATTTACTTTTCTTACAGCACGAATCCAGCAACCTAAGTCAAAACGGAATCAATAATTAGGCAAACACACACATAGATAACAACAGAATTACAAAATTGAAACTGAATTAAGCATATCGAAAACAAAATCGAAGTAAATGATTAATTATGCAGACGATGATACGGAAAGAATAAATGATTAGCTACAAAAGAAAACTGAAGAAATTTAGGGAAAAGGTATTTTTTTTGTTACCGAGCAATCAAGTTTTGCAGATTCGATTTTTTCTTGGCAGGAATTTTTCGAGAGATAAATAATCGGGAAAAGAGGAATTATTTGTTGGAGTTGAATACAGATTGGTTTTGGGGGAAGTCGAAGCCACTAACGTGCGCCCGGGTGTTGTGTACACGCAAACTATATCTATCTATTTTACATATAGTTTTTCTTTTTTGGTTCGGCTTTTGTATCTGCTTCCTTTGCTTTGTTGTTTGTTGTTGTCCAGCTCTTTTTTAGCTTTTTAATATATAGTTTCTTGCTAACTTTTAATAAATTTGATGCTGTTAAAAAAAACATATAGTGTTAATAGATACTTCCTCCGATTCAAAATAAGTGCTACACTTTTTATAAATGAGTGATTCAAAATAAGTGATACACTTTCCATAAATGGCAAAAAATAGTAGGACCCACACCCACTAACTATCTACTTTAACAAAGTGAAATGACTCATTTACCCTTACTTTTTACTTTTAAACATCATTAACCTCACTTTATTCAAAAGGTGTTGACCCATTATCCATTAATTATTCAGTTAATCTAATTTAACCATCATTACACTATTTTGCTTCAAAAACCGTGAAAGTAGAAGTGTAGCACTTATTTTGAATCGGATGAAGTATCTTTTAGGTTTATTGGTTCGTATTTTCTTAATATCAAAATTTAATACTCAATTTGTAAATTATTTATATATTTACTTAATTTAGGTATAAATATTTTAGATTTGTGTCATAAAACATGTGATTTATCAAAATAACATTGACACTTCTAGGGGTTTTCTCAAGTTATTAAGCATTGAAGAAATAATAGGTAAAATATGCATTTAGAATTACTATTTTTTTTTTTCCTGAAAACAATTTAGTTGTAAACATTATTATATTTTACTTTGTAAACTATTAACTTTCATTAATCTATTTTATGTCTTGTTTACTTAGGTGAAGGTTGTGTGATTAATCATGAAGGTTGCATGTCTATGTTTTTACTGTGAGTCTGTGACAATATGTCAAATGGAGTCTTATTGCTTCAAGCAGAGCTATTGTTGCAGATGTTTCATCATAATTAATTATTTCATATTATTTATAGGGTTAGGGTTGTTAATAAGAAAGGATAATAGGAAGAATATTTTCATATTTACCCTCTCATAACTCTATTAGTCATTTAGATGTTCCTTCTTTTTAGCGATATTCAAATTTCTCCTCCAATCAAAATCAAGAGTGTTCATTCTTATCCGTTCATATTGACAACTCTAAAAACAGTCATTATCAAAACTCTTATTTATATCGCTGAGCTAAATAGACTTGCTTTTTTTTTTCTAACCACCACCCCTTTCCATCTTATTTTTATAGATTCACTTTGTGCCTATTATTGTTTTGTTCTTGGGGTAAAAACAAGTGTCCATACTTTATTTTTTTTTAAATCTTGTCAGCTCCTCTTGCATAGGTTCGATTGAATCTTTATCTTTAAACTCTTCATTAACTTTTTATGGTATTTTTTTTGTAAGGCAAATCCTAATTTACTCATATATCCATCTATATTCATTATGAGATTTGAACCTTCAACCTCAAGATTAAGGGCAAACATCTTTACTACTAAGCCAATCCCGCATTGATTAGGGGCAACTCATGCAGTCTGATATAGATAGGTTTACTCGGATTTTGTTCGGTTTAGGAAGGGTTTTCCGTTTTCTTTAACCCTTTCACACACACTCCTCACTCAAACTCACATTTTCATTTTCAACCACACCCTCGTTTTGTGTTACCATGTGATAAGCTGATTTGCACCCCATACTTCATACCCCCTCTCAATTTTTACCTCAGGGCACCCCAATCAAGATCCCGTGATATTTGATTCTACTCACCCAGACCTAGGGACCCTCATAGTATGTCCTATATTGTAGGTGGCTACTGGGAAGATTATGCCGGTTATAGCAGATCATAAGAGTTATTTGAGAGTGGACTATTAAACTCATATGCAATTTAATCAGCTTTTTAAGATTTTGCATTTTAAGAGTGATTCACATGGATTTTCCATCGGAATTTTATGTGTTTCCGGTATAAGTTGTTGCTTGTATGATTGGTGAAGTTAAGGCACAACAACTTGTTCTGTTTAGGTAACACCAGACTCACATAGAGTATCCATTCGCACACGGTATGAATCGGTAGTCGTTTGCACAACCATTGATCCAAATGTGTGACCTGCGTTTAGAGTTGGCGAGATTTTAGCCCTAGCAGGATTTCCACTCGATCCTCGTGAAACATCAGATTGTGATGCCACTACGAGTGTTCCCATGGATTCACGGAGATCCATTTTGTAGTGCATGTGTTCTATATTGGAAATTTTTGAGGGTGAGAAGTAGACACACTGTGCATACAAAAGAGACTTAACGGGGGCATGAGGTTATTATTTTTCAATACCGACACACTGTAAATGAGTAGTCAGTAGATTTTGTGCTACGCCCCCTAATGAATTGAAACAAATTTCTGTTTAGAGGAATTTGAGTGGTTGGTGGTGGCGTGCATTTGTTTTACTGGGCCAGTAAAGTCTAGTGAAACATTCAACGTATGAATGATCACCTATTTGTATTGTTGCACGGTTTATTGACAGTTTGGATGCACTCAAAGGTGTGTTTTCTTAACGTTATCATGTTTTCACATCACCTTGCACTCACCTAGTACTATACCCTAGACGTATACCCCCCACATTTACCAGTTGGCAGCAAAATATGGATCTGGCAAACGATGGGAAGGTATTGTCTTGTGAAATATTTTTTATTTGATTATTTAGTTGGCTATTTTTGTTTTGAATTTCTAAATTTTCTCCCCTAGAAATAATAATTCTCCCCCTAAAATTAAAGCTGAAGTACTTGAAAGTCATTCGTTGGAGAGCGGGTCATACACATAAGTGTCTAAGAGCCATTCTGATGAAGCTCAAGTTATACACTAAAGTGTGTATAAGTCATTCTGATGAAGACATTTTAGATATATATATATATATACATATATATATATATAGTGTCCGATTCAGCGCAGAACCCTTTTTCGCGACAGAACCACAGAACTATTCTAGCTTTTAATCTGGACCGTACGAATTTTTGATCTGCGGTTAATAATTAAGATTCCATTTTTTTAGTCATTATTTAATATTAATACCGTTTTTTGTGTGGATGTAGGGGTATTTTCGGAACTTTACAATGAAATCATATCCCCATATATTTAAAACTGATTATCATTTCCATTCGTGTCCTCTTAATTCGGTGATCACGATAACGACGACACCCGTTTTTTCGCATATTCCTTTTGCAAAATTGATGTATTTTGGCAATGGTATATACGTAATCCTTTACATTTTACAGATTTTGTGTTGATTAGAAGGTGAAATCACGCCGGTGTTAGCTTATCGTTCGTCGTTCTGTGGAGAATTAGGGCTTTTTACGTTTCAGGGTCAGATGAAGATCATAAAGTGTAATTGAAGCTTTCAAAGTGATGTCTGGTTAGTAGTATATATGTATTTGTACTTTTTATTACTCGATTGTTGATTATTAGGTTGGGGTTTTCTTCCGATTTCAGTATCAGACATGTTTTTTTCGAAATATATATATTTTTTTAAATGTTTATTTATAGTTCGACATTGGGTTTTCTTCGGATTGTACTAGAATTATTTTTGACTTACCGTTCATATGTTCATATGTTGTTGCTGTTAGATTATAAAGATTGTACTAGATATATAATTGATTTTACCGTTCATATGTTCATATGTTCTTGCTGTTCGATAATAAAGATTGTATGATGTTATTGAAATTTACATTATATAAGGATTGTATGATTATAAGGATTGTATGATGTTTAGGGTTTAGGGTTCATACAATGTCATACAATTTAATGAATCTGTTAGGGAAAATTTACATTGTATGTTTATCAGGGGTGAATTAGGTCAAATGTTTATCAGTTTGAAATTGCATGTTTTTGGTCGGTTATTTTTTTCCAGATTGAAAGTCGATAATATTTTGTTGTATTTGTTTGAATTAGGTCAGATTGTGTAATATTCTTTGTTGTTCGATTTTAAAGATATGTTTGAATTTGCATGTATCAGGAGAAGCTGTAGGAAAAAGGCGAGACATTTTTACAGCTATGGTAGTATAAAAGAAAGAGCTGATGCATTTTTACGCCGTGAGGATGTCGGAAATCAGAATGTCGGTAAGTGTTAATCGTGTAGGTGAGACAACAGACAAACATGTGATGCAGAATATAACAACTCTGATTCAGGATGTAACAAATCCGATTCAGAATGTCGGTGGCAGTTTCAATCGTGTACGTGACCCTCCGATTCAGAATGTAACAACTGGTTTTGGACTGTCAAGCAGTTTACCAACTGTTGATAACTTGAAAATTCATGAAAGAGACCAACATGTGATGCAGTCTGCTATGCCAACTGGTTCATCATTTGAAAGTGTAAACATTGTATGTATTTGGGTTATACATGTATTGAAAGTGTAAACATTGTATGTTTTTGGGGTTATAAATGTATTTGAAAGTGTAAACATTGTATGTATTTGGGTTATACATGTATTGAAAGTGTAAACATTGTATGTATTTGGGTTATACATGTATGTATTGAAAGTGTAAACATTGTATGTATTTGGGTTTATCATAAACATTTAATGTATTACCATAAACTTCATATGTTACATTTAATGTATTTCCATATGTTATATCCGTGATAATGAGAAAAAACAGACTTACCATGTTTTAAGGAATCCAGAGCACACTTAATGTATTTCCATATATAACCGATTTATGTATTATGACTCATATACCCTTTTCGTATAATAAAAATAAAAACAAAAAAAACATTAATTGCTGCAATATGATTGGCTAAAAGATGGTTATGTGGTTCTGTCGCTTAAATCGGTTTTGCGCTGAATCGCACCCTATATATATATATATATAGAAATAGAATTTGAAAATTTAAATTTATTAATAATAAAAGAAAATTTAACAAATTATATATATATATATATATATATATATATATATATATATATATATATATATATATATATATATATATATATATATATATATATATATATATATATATATATAGTGTCCGATTCAGCGCAGAACCGTTTAAAGGTACAGAACCGCAGAACCATCCTAACATCCAATGTTTTCTATGTTATACATAAGCTGTATATTTTTATACACGTTGTAACACATTTACACATCCAATGTTTCCAATTTTTTATAATAATATATTTATATATTATGTGTATAAAAAATTGGAAACATTGGATGTTATGATGGTTACAGCGTGTATGAAAATGTACACCTTATGTATAACATAGAAAACATTGGATGGTAGGATGGTTCTGCGGTTCTGCACCTTTAAACGGTTCTGCGTTGAATCGGACCCTATATATATATATATATATATATATATATATATATATATATATATATATATATATATATATATATATATATATATATATATATATATATATATATATATATATATATATATATATATATATATATATATATATATTGGTCGAGTGATATAGAGGACCTTATATATCGTGCAGAACCCGTATAACCCTTATCAACCAATCAGAAATTAGTAAATTAATTTCGAATTATTTAATCCATTTGAATTTTCAAGGGTATTTAAGACATTTTACATTATATTTTTTTATTTCCTTTTATGAAAATTTCCTAAAATTTAGGCATTATTTTTTGTTATCATTTGTTGCATATGTGTTATTTTACGGTTCTGCGTTTTATGTTATTTTATGGTTATACGTATATGTTTTTTTTAAGGATTTGCATACATGTTTTTTGGCGTTAATTTCAGATTTTTATTGTTGCATATATGTTTTTATTGGTGCAGACCTCGGTATTACACTTATGTTAACCAAATCAGCATGCAGTTTAATATAATCGTCAAAATCTTAATAAGGTACATGCACAAATAAGACTATATAACATCAACATTTAAGTTACCCAAAACAAAAATTCACTTTATTACAACACATATGCATTCGAGCAATAACACATATGTATCCAAACAATAACACATATGTTTTTTCAATTTATTATAACTTAATTTGCACTTGTGCATTCATGATTGCTTCTTCAACTTTCTTTAGCAGCTACTCCAACTTGCATTTGTGCATCCATGATATAAACCCTTCTGTCTAAATTCTCAAAGCCACACGCCTAGCCAAAGAATTATGAAGAGCAAATAATCTCTTATTAAACCTCTGACCAACAACTGCATTAGGCACCTCAAGTGTGGAGCTCTATATAAAGATTAAAATTAAAATATAAGAAAAAATTAGATTCATTATTGAATAATTAATTCGTCTTGTTTGACTCCATGCTTAGTAATATTATTATTAATAATATTACAACTATCAGACTTCCATCACTTTCTCCTTCATTTTTGGTGGGTCCATGTGTAGATATTTCAACATATTTCAACTTATTTGTGCATTAGGCACCTAGAGGGTAATCTAATATGCTTGCCAAAAACACAAGATTGACAAAGTTTAGGTTTATTAAGGGTTTCACAATTGATAGAAAAATTATTCCTAAGACAACGTAATTTGGACACGTCTGGATGACCAAGACAGTGATGCCAAAGATCTTGAGATAAAGCGGAAAGGGCGGTGGCAGAGATGCGGGTTGCGGAAGGGGAGGTGGTGAGTGGGTAGAGATCGTCGGTGCTGTTACATCGGAGGGTTGGTATCCGCGTCAGGTAATCCTTCACAGTGAAAACAAATTCGTCAAATTCAATAGTTATCTTATTATCTTTGGTTAAACGACGTACGAAAAGTAAATTTTTAATGATGTTAGGGACGTGTAAAATGTTTTTGAGTCTTATTGGGGGGAAAGGGCGGGTTAAAGTAAAGTGGCTGGTACCGTGGATAGGTAATTGAGAGCCATTCCCGACAACGACATTAGTATTAAAACCATTATTAAAATAGGACAAGAAACTACATGTCGAGTGTGCCATGTGTGATGTTGCCCCGGTGTCTAGGTACCAATTATTATCCGGGTTGTGGAGAGACATGGTATAAAGAGCTTGTTCGATGTCGGTTGGTGTCGGACCGTTGTGGTTGTTGTAGTGTGCTTGCGGAGCTTGAGGGCGGGGTACGAGAATTCCCGCGGATGATGATGGTGATTGGTTTTGTTGCTGTTTGTTCCACGAGGAGGTGGGATAGGGACACAGTGGAAATTGCCACGGAAAATAGGGCCATAGTTACATGGGAACGGGAGAGTAGTTTTGTGGTGCATTGTTGTAGTAAGACCCACGACCGCGTCCCCTGCCGCGACCACGGCCACGACCACGTGAGTCTGACCCACGACCACGATTGGATTCGGAAGGTGGTTTTGGGTCTTCGGCGGTGACAGTGTGGAGGGCAGTGGTGGCTGCAGCGGCGGCATTGGCAGAAGTGTTAGTTTTGTGGGTTTCTTCCAAGCATAGTTTAGAGCGAGCCTCATAAAAATCTGGAAGGGTTTTGGTTTGTTGGATCATCATAGCAACACCATCATATTGTTCGTTCCGTCCGGCAATCATCTGTAGAACAAGGCGGTGGTCCGACACCGGTCAGCCAACATTAGATAGTTGGTCAGCAATCATCTTGATTTCTTGACAGTACGAAGAAACATTAGAAAAATTGTCAAGTTTAATATTAGAAAATTTATTTTCAAGATATACCGCCCTTGTGTATTTGTTGTCCAGAAAAATATTGGAGAGAGCGGTCCAAGCATCGGCGGCAGTCGTATCTAGCTTGAGAATGGTATTAAGGAGGTCGTTGGAGATCGTCCCGTAGATCCATTAAAGGACGATTGCATCGATACGGGACCAAGTCTCGCCCTGCGTGCTGGAAGAAGTCGCAGTTGGTTTGATGTGATCGAGTACTTGGAATGCTCGGCAATGGATTTTAAAGAGCTCCGCCCAAGAAGTATATTGCGCGTTCTCCATCTCAAGATTGATGGGTATGAAAGTGCGGATGTTAGTGACGGTGATCACCAGATGCGTTTTGGTGGTAGAGTCTTTGTCGTTCGTCATTGGGAGGAAGAAGATGGAGTGCGGCCGAAGCTAGGGTTCTTTGGAAAAGAGTTCGGTCGAAAGTAGGGTTAGGAGGGGGAAGGGAAAAGAATTAGGTTTAGTGCTCTAATACCATAATAGATTGAGAATAATTCGATGCCTTTCTCATTGATTTGCCTCACTGTTTATAATGTACATGGTTCCTATAACTATGGTATGGATATACACAATATTCTAAATATTCAAAACATATCTACAATATCTTTGTTTACTAATAATTCCAAAATCTTAAATCTTACATTCGAAAAAGCCAGTGAAACTTACGTGAAGAAGGCGAAGGCGCGCTAAAATCATTGATATAGGGAATACACGAACAACCTCTAGGTGAACTACATACCCTAATTCAAAAGTAAGAAACCCCAAAATTGAAAAAAGAACTTCAAAAAATAACCTAAAGATGAAGATGCGAATTGTGAGCCCTAAAAATAAGAAACTCCAGCAAGAGGGAAATTGGCTTTGTAGGTAGAAATGTGCGCTTCGTTGGCAGAGGCAGATGGCGATCTGTGGGTGATCCACGGAGGCATGAGGTGGCCGTGTTGGTTAACGAATGCAACATTTGGTGGAGGTAGATGGAGAGAGGTGGCAAAATGAACCAGCAGAATATGGACCAAGCGGAGGAAGATTCCAAAGTAGGAGGTGTGCGTTACTGTTCATTTACTTCCAAAATGTAATATAGTTAACGCTTGTTAAAAATAACTATGCATAAAAATATAATTAAAATAAAATATAATGAACTTTTTAACAAAGTTTATTGGGTAAATTACAGAAATTGTCCATGAGGTATTTCAGATTCTAGGTTTCTGTCCCTAAATATATTTTTTCGGTTTTTTTGTCCCATATGTATTCCAGATTCCGGGTTTCTGTCCTTCCGTCCAATTTTGGCTGTTAAGTGACCAAAAGTGCAAGGCATGTGAGGGCATTTTGGTCATTTTCCCTATTCTTCATCTTCTTCAACAGTCTCTTCATCATCATTCATGAACATAAGAACACACCACAAGCAGCGCAAAAACCCCCAAATCTGTCACCAGAAACACAACATCATCTCCGTCGACCGGTCCCCTTCTCCGGCGACCGGTCGTCTTCTCCGGCGAACGGTCAAATCAGTCAAGAAAACACACCCAGATCTCTGCTCCGGCGACCCACCACTCGATTTCTTCTGGTTTTGATTTCGGCGACCACCACTCGATTTCTTCTAGTTTTGATTCCGGCGACCACCACTCAATTTCCCCTTCTGGTTTTGATTCCGGCGACCCACCACTCGATTTCTGCTTCTGGGTTGGTTTATTAAAATCTCAATTTCAACGTCATACTTTTGTTGAAGTTCTATTTTTTTCCGAGTTTTTCATCTGATTTTGATTTCTATAAGCTAGAAGGAAACTATGCCAGGTTAACGAACAGACTACTCGATTTAAGTTATAATCAGACATGAACACCACCATTTTGAAGATTTTATGGATCTGATTAGTACTATGAAATCAATCAAAACACCATGATATTGTCACAACATTTAGAGATTTCAAAATCCAAATTTTACGGGGTTGAAATTGGGTGTTCATAGTGCAACTGTGAAATTGTGTGTGAAATTGTGTAAGAACGTGTAAATTTAGGGTTCTAAGTTTCCCCCAAAATAGTAACCGGCGGTAGCTTTGAAGAAGACGATTGGGGTAGCCGGCGGATAAGACGGAGAATTTAGAGTTCTTAATTTCCCCCAAAATGTTTTTTGCTTAATTTGCTAATATGGACTTTTTGTCGAATTTGCTTTGAATACTTACCCTCGAGTGTATTGTGGGACAGTGGAAAAGGGACTTGTATCTGCTTTTGAAGCATAAACATCAAGAACACATTCTGAAGAAGATGAACATAAAGTACAACTTTTGAAGCATAAGGTACAAGTAGTTTGTTTTAAACGAATTAAAATAGGGGTAATTTAGGGAAATGGACAAAAATATCGTTACTTAACAGAGGAATTTGGACGGAAGGACGAAAACCCAGAATCTAGAATACCGTGAGGGACAAAAAAATCAGGAAAAAAAATTTAAAGACAGAAATCCCAAAATTTGAAATACCTAAGGAACAATTTCTCTAATTTACCCAAGTTTATTCCATAAATCAAATCGATTATTTATTATCATCATTGATTTGATAAAATCCTCCAAAGAAGTTGTCCTCGTGATCCAAACGGACAGGTGTTGACGAACAAAACAAACACATAAGAGAGATATCTACTTTATTCGATCAAAAGTCGATCGATTTCAATCGTTAACCGACTTAATGTCTTCAGGTTCAACATTCAGCGGTGATGAAACCGCCCCTTTCTTTGGTTTCCTCGGCGCAGCTGCTGCCCTTGTCTTCTCCTGTACGTCATCAAATCTAACCCTAAATTATCGATTAATCATCAATTTATGAGTTATTTATGCACAAATATGGATATGTGGTTGATTTATTACGTTTTAAACAAATTCATACCTTAAAACTGTGATTTTGGTATAGAACAACGGATTGTATTCCTCGAGAATCCCAATTTTGTTGATTTTTAGTATATAATTGTGATGATAACTTATTTTAATAGCTTATTTCATGTTTGATTTAGAATTGTGGCTCTGAAAATTTCAAAATTAGGCATCTAATTGATTGATTTGTGTAGGTATGGGGGCGGCATATGGAACAGCGAAGAGTGGTGTAGGTGTTGCTTCAATGGGCGTGATGAGGCCTGAGCTTGTGATGAAATCGATTGTTCCGGTGGTCATGGCTGGTGTGCTTGGTATTTATGGTTTGATTATTGCTGTTATCATCAGTACAGGGATTAACCCTAAGGCCAAATCATATTATCTATTTGATGGGTATGCACATCTTTCCTCTGGTTTGGCTTGTGGTCTTGCTGGTCTGTCTGCAGGAATGGCCATTGGAATTGTTGGTGATGCTGGTGTTAGGTACTGTTCTTGCTTCATAATTCTTCACTACAAAATCGTAATTTTGTACTTAGGGAAGAATGCAGTTCAAGTTATTTAATACTTTTTTTGTTTATTTTTACAGAGCAAACGCACAGCAGCCGAAGCTTTTTGTGGGTATGATTCTTATCCTGATTTTTGCTGAAGCTTTAGCTTTATACGGTCTCATCGTTGGTATCATTTTATCTTCACGTGCTGGTCAATCAAGAGCAGATTAAGAAGATGAAATCAATAACGGATTTGGTTTTCTTTCTTTACACATCATGTCATGATAAATCAAGATCTTGTTTTTGCGATTTCCAGCTTTCGAACATCAATTATTTGCGATGGAATTCTTTGTGATCTTCTTGTTAATAAGTAGTGTGTATGATGTTAGTGCAGAATAAGACCATAGTCTTTTGGTCACCACTTTTATTTTGTGTAATTTTTAGAGTCATGCTTGAATACTCCATAAAACTTATTCAATGAGAAATTTCGTATGGATTGATTATTGACTAGTTCTATGTTTATACGAATTTTTTTTAGATCGAGTTAAGTGAACGAATTATTAAAATGAGTTAAAAAGAGAAAAGTGGTAAATAACGAGAAGTTCTTATTATAACTTTTGGTATTATAAAATTTTAATAATAATGATTTTAGCTTTAAGTAAGTACTCCCTCCGTTCCATTTTAATTGTCCACTACAAAAAAGAACACGGTTTAAGAAAAGTGCATTAATTATATAATGTCACCAATCAAATTTTCTCTTTCCTACTTAAATGTTTTTTGATTGGTTGATATTTAGGAAATGACACTCTTTGTGGGACAAACTAAAATAGTATACTGGACATTTAAAATGGGACGGAGGGATTATTAGATTGAGTTAAGGAAAATGATCCAATGAAATTATCGAATCGAGTTATATATTTTAAGTCGAATTATCAAAAAACGTATTTATATTATTATTAAATGGCTGAATTAATGGTAGTTAGTGAACCGTAATGAGGAATCATTAAAATAAGAGTATGAAATTTAATTGGATTTTTTAATCAAGAGACATTTGAAATTGTGTAAAATCAGTGAAACAGACTATTAAGGATCGTTAAACTATATTAATGAGAAAACATCTTTTAAAATACTATCAAGAAACCACTAAATGTAGTAGATAGAGAACCTATTAAAGAGAATTAAATGACAAGATTGTTAATTTGAGCTAATTAGAGGGTTGTGAAAATGAGTAATATGCAAACCTAATAGAGTGAAGTAACGATAAGTAGTAAAGAAGAGTTATTCTGAGAATCAATAACGCGGATTGAGAGAGAGTTTATCAGTCCTAGTATATTTAATATAATCTAGTAAATGGGAACACACAAAGTCATAAGAATGATTAAAGTGTGATTTGTATTTAATGTTATTGCTAGTAAATATTATTACTTTATGAGTTTATTTTTAGAGAGATTTCTTGTTTTGCTACTGAGTTAGATTTCTGGGTTTACTTCTGAGTAAAGATTATGAGTTTGCTCCTGAGTTATATATCCGAGTTTATTTCTGAGACAGATTTCCGAGTTATACTCCTGAGATATGTTTTGAGTTCATCTCTGAGTTAGACTTCTGAGTCATATTTCTAGATCATATTTCTGAGTTATATACCTGAGTATATGTGAATTATGTGTGATACATATATTCCTTGTGAATAATTTGTCAGTTTTTGTGTTAGTTGATAGCAGTGTAAATCACTAAATTTTTTATACCTTAAGCAAAATATTGTCCTACAGAATAGACGACCCTTCTGAGCCATTCTGATAGAGAATTGTCAATAATGAGATTTTACCTATTATTAAAATGTATAATGATTAATCGATAGAGCCGTGCGGGGATGCATTCCCCATAAACTTTATCCTTAACGCCATGAGAGAGTCGTGTGTAGTAGTGAGTACGGATTGGATGACCGAGTACCACGTCGGAATCATCTGACCTCATCAACAAATTCATAGCAAATTCCAAGTGGAGTTGAATTGGAGATTCAACGCGACGTTAATCGTTGTGTGCAGAAACCGTGTTCAGCTGCGAGAGCAAGAAGACATCTTGAGTAGAGTACCATGGGTTATTTCGCGCATGTTAGTGACAGCATTTTCGGCGATAAACTGAGATTCTTAGAGAACGTTCCAAATTTAGCCTTATCGTCTTGCGCCGCCAGAGATGAAAGAGTCGTATAATCAGTGGCATGAGTTACAAGAGAACGAGTTCATTCTACCGAGTAGTTCACCCTGAGGAACTGCATCTTATTCATGACATTTTTATGATTCCTGAGTGAGGAAGCGTATCGTTGACGAGTCCGTGATAATGCCCTGGGAGCCTGAGTCGGAGATGCGTGATCATTATCCTGAGCTACTTCCGAGTAATGAGGACGAAGTCTGATTCAAGTGGAGTTGAGTTGTAACGCCCTGAAATTTGTGTTAATTAAATAATATTATTTTTAATCAAATTTTATTATTTATAATTAATATTATATTATTTGGACGACCTATAGCTAGACGGTTCGTATTATTTACATTTAAAATTATCTGGACGCTTTATAATTTAATAGAAGTTCGTAAATTATTAAATGGAATTAAATAGTTCGTCTCGGGTTTGAACCGACTAGTTAATCGTAAGAGTTAAGTGGTGTTCTTTTGAGTCGGGCCGGTCATTCAGCCAAGGCCCGAACCGATTTATTTTATTTTCTTAAGCCCAAACTAGTAGTATTTCCCCTAGCCCGATCGCTATAAGTGGCCTAAGGCCCAAATGATTAAGTATTAATACCGAAATTTTAACCCTAACCCCTAATATTATTCCCATCTCACGGCTGCATGTGATGTCTCCCTTTTCTCGTCGTTCGAAGGTATGGAGCAGTTAGAATTCACTTGCCGAATAAGAAAGAAAAGAGAAAGGATGACGCTATGTTCTTATCTTATTTAAGTGTCAAATAAATATATGGACGGTGACTTCACGAAAATCAATTCAATTGATTATGGTGGCTTGTTTGGGATTTATTTCAGCCGCACATGGCATATGATCATTAAATAATCAGTAGGAAAGTTTGTTTTGTGGCCATCAATTGTCTATGGCTGCTATTGGATGGATGAGGCGGCAAAGAAGGCAAGCAAGCAAGTAGGAGATTTTTTATTTGTTTTTGGAGTGCTCGGCAACAAGAATTGGGCGAGGCATCAAGCATTCAAGCAAGCAAGGAGGTTACGATTCTTTTCTTTTGTCCTTGGAGTATTCAGCCAAGAGGGTTAATTGTTTTCTTAGTTGACGCATTGAGCGAGTGGTGATGACGTGGTTAGAAGATTCGGGTATTCGTGTTTCTTGCAATTTGGTTCATAGGGTATATTCTCTATCCCTTCTCTAATCGTTTTTCTTTTGTTGTTTTTGAGTTCTTAAGTCAACCCCAAGTAATTCTCGAAGAACCCGTGACCCGTGTTTCTGGACGTCCCGGTGGCATTCGGGTAACGGGTCGGGTTGCTCAAACGGGTTTTTAAGTTAACATCATTTTCTGGCAGATTCTGTCCTTCTGTTCTCGGTTGTTTTTGATCTGTTTAAAATAGTCTTTTGGATTTTTGGCCTGCTCAGAGACCTAGTTTCCTGAGTTAGCTTTCCGATGCCGCAAACCGCTCTTCAATAGGACATACGGTTTAAAAGTTATGCCCGTTTTAATATGTTGCTGTTAGCTGTGCAACATTCCTGTCTTGTGACACCAGTTTGATACCCTTAGAATCTGTTTTGGTCAGTAACCGTCTCACAGTGATTTGTAGTTCTGGTTGTCTAGTTTTTACGGTAAAAAGATGGGAAACATCTAATGAGCCGTTTAGGAGTTATGGCAGTTTCCGTGAGACCGACGGGTGCTGCCAGTTTTTCTAAAATAAGTCCTTGGGTTGGATTTTAATTCGGGGTTTCGTTTTATGTTTTAGGACCGTCTAAGAGATAACCTGATGTACCTTTGATTTTCGGAACCCTTTGGAGCTTACGTTTCTCGAGGTGAGTATTCTCACCGTGTATTCAGTTTTAACGTTGTACATGCATGACTTATGTGTTATACTAGTTGAACCATACTTGTTATCTGAGTTTGATATATTATCTGAGTATCTGAGCATTTGTTTATTTATTTTGATCTGAGACATTGTGCTTGGGTAACTGAGCTCGGCACAGAGTCATTCTGTGCTACTACTTGCTAGGGCATCTGAGATAATTATGTTAAAGAGATAAAAACATAATAACACACATCTGAGTTTTTGGCTATATGCCTATCTTGGGATCACCTCGCGTCTGAGTTTATGGGATCACTCCCGTCTGAGTTTTTGGCTTACGCCTATCTGAGGTGTGAGGAGGGGCGATCGGCCCGAATCACACAAGCGCGCTATATTAATAAAAATCTGAGTAATAAAATCCAAGAAAAATAATTCTGAGTAATTAACTGAGTAGATTCTGATTAGGAGTACACCGATGTGCCCTCATATGTTGTATGTTTTAATTGTTTGCATTTTGAGATTATTCACTCAGCTTCCCAGCTGACCCAAACTTTCCCCCACATTGTTTCAGATACCAGCAAAGGAAAAGAGAAGGTGGACGGTTGACCATTGTATTTTTCAAGAGTTGATGTGGAACAACATTTATTTTTTTAAACTTAAATTTTGTTTAAAACTTTTTCCGCAATAATTACATTTTAAATGTTAAAGATTTATATCTGAGATTTATTTATGGGACCTTTTTATTTAAAATCTTGTACTAATTTTTTTTTTTAAATTTTGTTAATTTTTGGGTGTTACAATTTATTACACCCACAAACCCTAGTTTTCTCCCATAGGCGATTTTCGAGCATCAAGGCTGATTTGGATCGATTTCTTCACGAATCCTTGGTAGATTTCACTCCTAGTTGAAGATTAAAGGTATATCTTCACTCTTTGATCTTTGTAGCTTAAGATCTATGTATTTTGATGTATGGGGTTGAAACCCTAGCTCGTGGGGTTTTGGGTTATGGTGGAATAAATGATGTATACACTTAATAGATGGTATTTTAATAAAGGAATCAAGTGTATGACTGAGATTTGTTAGAATCTTAAGGGTTGGTTAAACTTAGAGTTTGTTAAATCACCAAAATTGGGGGAAAGTGTTATTAGTTGGTACCTAGAGATAAATTGATACATTATTAGTAGTATGTGATGTTGAACAACTTATGTTTGTTATATTAGGCTTTTGGTGAAGTCTTGGAAAGTTGATCGATTGTGATAGCAAGGGGATTTCGTGTGAAGGACATGTTTGGAGCATTAATTGCTAAGGTGAGTTCGTGTGGAATTTACTGAGTACATAGCCCTTGATAATACATTTCCTTACTTGTGAATCGGTCTATTTGATTATTACATAGACTTATTACATGTTGAGTTGGTTATATATAAATGTTGATATTTAAATAACTTGTTTGATGATTTATGTGATAACCGATGGCTTTGATTGGCATAACTGTTAGGTTATGATAAGAGATAGATGGTGGTGACGCGGGAGATCCCCGGTCACTGAGACGGGTGTATATATGTTTATACACTAGGAACGTGGGTGCTCCTAGTACGCATATGTTTGGTACTAGATATGCTAGGATTCTAATACATATATGTTTATGTATTAGGCATGTTTGTGGTCTAGTGCATATATGTTTATGTACTAGATATGGATGCTAGGAATCGTTAGAGCCACGATAGAGTGGCTAGACTATGTTGATGGAAAATATAAATATGATTATATCCTTAATGTGATATTTGATACTATCGGGTCTAAACTCATGTAGCTCACGAGACGTTTTGTCTCGCGTACTCTTTCTTTGTTTTGCTATGTACTCAGGTTCGGGATCGAAGGTATAGGTGCAGAAGGATAGAGATGCGGGGCCTAGAGTAGAAGAACACTAGAATGGATTTAGACTTAGCTTTGGTTTTGATATATTTTGTAACACCAAACTTATACTCTGATTTTCATACCAAAGGTTTTTGTAAATCCGTATTTTGGGATAGTTCTCCTCTTTATTAAATGATTATTTTGGCCAAATATTTTGTATTAAAATTTGAGGTGTTACAGTTACACCTCTGAATTATACAAGTGTATTGACATTTTGTTGACAAAAACACTATACCTCACATTAGGGGTGAGCATAACAGGGTACTCGCCGGTTCCGACCGGAACCGAATTCGTAGGTTCCTGAAATATAGGAACCGGAACCTGGAAGACAGGTTCCTAAATTTTCGGAATCGGAACCGGATCCACCGGTTTCAGGGCAGGTTCCGGTTACCCTATCTCTAAATTCAAACAATTTTAACATTACTTAATAAACAACACAATAAATCACACAAACTAACGATTACAAATATCGTTTAATGGTTTAAATATAGTTCAACGATTACTAATATTGATCAGAATATAAATAAGTTAATAATAACGAAAACATAGTAAATGTGTGATCCGTGTGAAAGTCAGTCACAAAGATACGACCCCCGTAAGGGCAATTTTATATTTTTACTTAGACTGCTATTTTACATTTGGATAAATCATAAATCTATTAAATTTAATGTATAATATAATATATATTATATATTTTAATAAAAACATAATGTGTAACCGTCGGTTCAAGGTTATCTACCGGTTCCAGGTTCCTTAATTTTAAGAATCGGAACCTCTTAGAGCGGTTCCATATATTAGGAACTGGAACCACCTAACAGGTTCCTGATCCGGAAGCTCCGGTTCTAAGACGATTCCGGTTACCCTATTTTTTTTACTCACCCCTGCCTCACATGATTGATTGAATAACCATTGATCTAATCAAACGCAAACGACTAAAACATAAGGGCATTTTTACTAAAAGTGAGGGGTGTAGATTACCATTTCTTTCAATTCATAAGGGTCGGCTTAGAACGTTCTAGAATGATTACAAAAGTTTAACAAAAGATTAGGATTGGGGTGAAGGAAGAAATTGCAAAAAACATCATTGGCAATGGCTACTTCCTCGTCTTCCTCTGTATCTCTAATGGCTTCCCAAACTCCAATCCTCCAAAAACACACCTTCCTTCATCCTCACAGACCGCCAGTCATTTCTCTTTCTCAAGCCAAATCTCAATTGTCTTCAAAACCGCTTCAATTTTCTCTCAAAAACCCTAAGAAAACCCTAGTTATTGCCTCATCGTCATCCTCACCGTCGCCGGTGGTAACCCCCAATTCAACGGCGGAACCGCTACTCACCGGTTCAACTAGAACTATCACAACACTAGTTGCAATTGCCGTCACTGCCGCGAAAGTATTCGCGAATAAAATCTCTTCTTTTGCCCTAAATTCAAACCTTCAACAAGATCTAATTTCCGCAAGCGCTCCTTTGTTCTTCGCTGCCATGAGTGGCCGGCCGGCGCGTCTGCACACGCCGTTGACGGTTGTGGCTGCTGGAATGGCGAAATGGCTAGATATTTACAGTGGGGTTTTGCTGGTTAGGGTTTTGTTGAGTTGGTTTCCGAACATTCCGTGGGACAGACAGCCATTATCGGCTATTCGTGACTTGTGTGATCCTTATTTGAATCTGTTTAGGAATATCATCCCTCCGCTTTTCGATACTTTGGATGTTAGCCCTTTATTGGCTTTTGCGATTTTGGGTTTTTTGTCTGGAATTCTCAATCACAGCATGACGGCGTAGTAAGAGCCAAAAGGTATAAATTATAATTGCTGATTAATTTATTGAATCAGAGTTTGTATATAAATGCATCATTTTATGTTTATCTGGCTTTGCTTTTGTAGAATGATACATTTAAAATCTTAATGTGCATTGAATTATTGATGAATTGGTTTAGCTAATTCAATTCCTAATTTTAGATGCCAGAGTTTGATAGGGGGTGATTTGATATCCTCCCATAATTAGGCGTAGATTAATCAGTTAGATTAATAATCAAATTATAGGATCAGTCAGTTAAATTAATCGGCAACAATTAGTGTAGATTGTTTGTCAAAAAGTGATCATAATTTCATAAATATGTTTTTCAGATTAGTTAGGGTCAAAATAGCCAAATTTGGAATCGGCTATTATGATGAATATGTAAATGTGAAATTTCCTAGTTACCTTGAGCTTTTAAGCACCTGAATGTTGTAACAAAACCGGTTATTAAGGAAAGGTTATAACTTATAAGCAAACTGATTATTGAGATAAGTGTAAAATTACTTGACTATCATTAACTTAAGCACCTGATGATTATCTGATTGTGATTCAAATTCTAATTATCACTTGGAAACACACGTTTAAAAACTTGTTAATGCCTGTTTTGGATGTAAGATGAGAACACATTTCAATATCAATTAGGATATGGGTGGTGGATGAGAATCTGGATTCCTTTTGCACATGTTTTTTTGTTAGATGTCTCCTTAACATTAATTATAATACATGCAGATAATAAGTTACTAAATAACAAGCTCAGAAAATGTAACTATCATACTTTAGATATATAAATAACTAGCTTGTGTGCATTTTTTCAATCCCAGTGTTTTGTTATGCGTCTAATTTCTACTTTTCTTAATTACATGAACAGATATGCAAATTTATGGATAAAGGTGTGACGAGCTATTCATGGATGGTTGATTTCTTGGAGTCTTCAAATTTTGCTTGTTTTCCTCAATATTCGTAAGCAAGTAGTATTTTATTGTAATAACATTGAAAGATGTGAAGACTGAATGGATCAGCTAGACAATCTTTTGTTACATATACGAGTTCTTTTACAAATTAGTTTACATGTTTGTTTTTTCCCTTTTTTTTGCATTTTACATTTCAAATTACATAGTATGTTTGGGTTTTGGGTTGAGAAATCAGGTGAAAGTGGGTTTGAGTCAAAATGGGTAATTACACAGTTGGGGTTGAGCCATGTTGGGTTGATATATACAAACACTCCATTTTGATGAACAATAGAATTATGATTGATTGTAAAACAAAATGTAAGAGCTACATTTGAAGTTATAATCGTCTTACATGTGTCATTTGTGATGTGTTTGGCCTTTCATTTGACGTACCGAGTAATAACAGATGTCTGTTAAAATATAGTGGTATGAAGTGCAAAATATGTATTTATTTTTTGGTTTTATTTAGTTGTTGCGGTAGAGAAAATGTTGATTGCTTGAACATACTTTGGGAAGGGGGGGTTACAAGCGGTATTGGTCAATCTTTGTCACCTGGTTTATCATGGCCAGTTGAAGGACATTTAGGATATGATCAGCTGAAGCTTGTCAACAAGCTGATCTAAAGTGACGAATAACAAATCTGTTGTCAAACTCTTTCCTTAGTAATTGGACCAAAGTCCTGGTCTCGTATGGTTCCATTTTTTCCCAGCATAATTAGCTGAAGCGTTGATCAGCTAAGATCAAATCCGATTGAGGTGGTTATGAGAAGGAGGTCAAGCTCCTTCAATCAAATGCTTGGCGAACTTCGAATCCATGCTCGTATGGGTTCATTTTTTCCACCACAGTTAGATGAAGTGTTGATCAACTGTGGACCAATTGATGAGCCGACACATCTCAAGTGACGAACAAATTCAAATGGGGTTTAAGTTTAGACAACCCAGTTGTGCCCGAGTCTCGGGCTCCCTCCGACATAACGTCCTTTGACTTTAGCACTAGCATTAGTGGCCATAGGGTCTCCTTGTTTATCCAAGACGCATGATACTTATTCGATACTCCTTGTCTTTCATCCAAATCTACACTTATCCCAATCTAGAAGGTCTTAATCTCCTTTTCTACTTTGGGAAACATCTTAAACAAGGCAAGATATTTGCAGCTTAGGGGAATCGAACCCGTGACCATTTGTGAGTTAGGTATGTGTGTTAACCACTTCAGCTACTTGCTTACTTTGTTTTTTCCCAGCAACTAATAAATATAACTTTTAACTTCAACAGAACCCAACACCATCATTTCTCTATTTAAACGGTTCATATTTACTTCCACAAAAAACGCCAATTTCGGATATGATCCTTCCAGTAAAAAAAAGCCCAATTTAGTTCACTATTTCTTTTTTTACTTGTCGTAGTTCCTTCTTCAACAAGACCCATCTTTTGTTTCTTCACCACGAACCGCCACCAGCAAACCCCTACTCGACACACATACTAGAAATTCAACGATGTTCACCCTTCAAACCCGCCTCTGATACTTACGTTTTCCAGCGAATTTCACCCATGACTTCCTCTCCGGTGTTAAAGTAAGTCGTCCGTTTAAATTCCTATATATATTAACAATCGATTCTTACTTTCTCATGCTACTATTCGACTGCAATTTTTTCAGCAACTTCTACATATTTCATGCCTTCAACCACCCAAATTGGTACTTCAGTGCTCATTGCACCACCCCATTGGGATGCAGGGGATTCGACATTTGCGGCTCAAGAGGTACACGTAACAATCTCCTTTATTATGATTTCCAAATTGTCAAATGTTTGTATTCTTTCAATACAACTTTTGAGAAAATGGCCTAATCAAGATTATAAATGTTTACCGTTTTCTTTATTATGTTATAAAACGATGGGTACTAATGGTGTATTGACTGACTGGTTTATCATAAATTCATTCAAAACGGTGGGTATTATAAGACGATGGTTTATCATATAAAGATGGCTACATTTAAGCTAAACTTGATTTGCAGATGGAGCCCTGAAGATTTGAAGTCTATTAACAAGGTTTGGAAGGTTCTGATGTTAAATTTGTTCAAGTGACAAAGTTTTGTAAGATTACAGTACTCTATCTTTTACATGTGATTTTAAGTGTTTTTGCTTTCCATGTGATGTTTTAAAATTTATGGAGTTGGAAAATGATTGGGTCGGTCGCGCTGGCTAATAGGTTGAATTGAGTTTGGTCAGTTTTAAATGGGACATTATTGGTTGGTTGATTGTTGTTCTTTTTTTGTTTTTTTAAACAATGTGTATACAGTATATGAAGATTATGATTTTGCTACGACTGGAAGTATTGCCACGGTTAGTAAAAAAAATCTGATGTCATATATAAAAAATCTGATGTCATAAGTAAAAAAATTAGGTTTGACTATTGTGCTTAAACTCATTATTATCATTCATTTGTACAGTTATAATCGAACGATATTTGTTCGCCACGTAATATAGTTACAGGGTATCCGGCGCCACATTGCGCGGGTACCCTGCTAGTTATTATAAATACATCAGTTACCCAAATATTAAAATGATTTATTAAACTCTAAGAACCCTTTTATTTCTGCATGTACTCATCTTTGGCATGACCCGCATGTACCAACTATCAGGCGGAAAACTATTTCTTGTCACAATTTACTTTGTGACTCTTAGATCTTTTGAGAACTTCAAAGAAACTATAATTTGATCACCATTGACACATACCATATAACTACTAGTCATTGACCTAGTTCTCAACTAAGAATCACTATGTTTACCTCACACATCTAGGCTGTGCACGAAGTGCTTAGCTTGGCATGACCCACTCACGTCGGCCGAGATACCATTACTGTCATTATATTCAGAAAATTTATAGCTTTCAAAAATTATGTCTTTGTAAAACTGCATGATTTTTCAAATTTCTTTGCAAATATTTCCAAGCACTTCCTTTGATGGATCAAATGACAACTCACTGAACCAAATCACAGCACAGGAATTCATTGTATAAGTTTTATGGTGCATTCAAGAATGACTGTAACAATCACACAAATAAAAAGTCGTGACCAAAAGACTATGGTCTTATTCTGCACTAACATAATACACTCAACTAATAATAAGATCACAAAGAATTCTATCGCAAATAATTGATGTTCAAAAGCTGGAAAATCGCAAAAACAAAATACTGATTTATCAGGACAGGATTTATAAATAAATAAAGAAAGAAAACCAAATCCGTTATTGATTTCATCTTCTTAATCTGCTCTTGATTGACCAGCACGTGAAGATAAAATGATACCAACGATGAGACCGTATAAAGCTAAAGCTTCAGCAAAAATCAGGATAAGAATCATACCCACAAAAAGCTTCGGCTGCTGTGCGTTTGCTCTGTAAAAATAAACAAAAAAAATATTAAATAACTTGAACTGCATTCTTCCCTAAGTACAAAATTACGATTTTGTAGTGAAGAATTATGAAGCAAGAACAGTACCTAACACCAGCATCACCAACAATTCCAATGGCCATTCCTGCAGACAGACCAGCAAGACCACAAGCCAAACCAGAGGAAAGATGTGCATACCCATCAAATAGATAATATGATTTGGCCTTAGGGTTAATCCCTGTACTGATGATAACAGCAATAATCAAACCATAAATACCAAGCACACCAGCCATGACCACCGGAACAATCGATTTCATCACAAGCTCAGGCCTCATCACGCCCATTGAAGCAACACCTACACCACTCTTCGCTGTTCCATATGCCGCCCCCATACCTACACAAATCAATCAATTAGATGCCTAATTTTGAAATTTTCAGAGCCACAATTCTAAATCAAACATGAAATAAGCTATTAAAATAAGTTATCATCACAATTATATACTAAAAATCAACAAAATTGGGATTCTCGAGGAATACAATCCGTTGTTCTATACCAAAATCACAGTTTTAAGGTATGAATTTGTTTAAAACGTAATAAATCAACCACATATCCATATTTGTGCATAAATAACTCACAAATTGTTGATTAATCGATAATTTAGGGTTAGAGATTTGATGACGTACAGGAGAAGACAAGGGCAGCAGCTGCGCCGAGGAAACCAAAGAAAGGGGCGGTTTCATCACCGCTGAATGTTGAACCTGAAGACATTGTTAAACGATCAACGACTAAATCGATCGGATTTTGATCGAAGAAAGTTGAACAGAGTGAGTTTTAGATCTCTCTCTGCGTGTTTGTTTTGTTCGTGAACACCTGTCTTTTTGGATCACGAGAGTACAACTTTTTTTGAGGATTTTTTCAAAGATGGATAAGTCATACTATTGAGTATTGACTAGCATAAAGAGTTAGAGCATCTCCAACCATAAACTCTATAAAAATCACTCTATCTTTATAATTAGTAGGTCTATTCACTCTAAACATAATCTCAACTCCAACCATAAACTCTATCAATCCCTCTACTAGTGGGACCCATGAAAATTCTATTTTTAATTAATTTATATTACATTACAAAAGAAAAGTAGTGAATAATGTGTAGGGTCTATGGATAGAAGCATGGATAGAGGGGATACCCTCTCACTTCAAATATAGAGGGAGCTTTTCTCTCACACTATATTTAGAGTGAGAGATAGAGGTGGGTTGGAGGAGAAAGCCTTCAAACATAGAGATAGAGTGGTTAATAGAGGTGGGTTGGAGATGCTCTTATAGATCATTCAAGTATAAACTATTTTAAGATCTCATCATATTTTAGAGTAAATTACTGTTTTTGTCCCTGTGGTTTGGTCGTTTCTGCGTTTTTGTCCCTGTGCTTTTTTTTCTGTTTTTTTGTCCGTGAGGTTTGCAAAATTCTGTTTTTTTGTCCTTCCATCCATTTTTTGCCGTTAACAAACGAGGAATGCTAAAAAAGTGAGGATATTTTCATCTTTTCTTCATGTTCTTCAGGTTATTCATATTCTTCATATGTGTTCTTCATATTTTCTTCTTTCTCTCCTTCATCTTTCATCAACAGATCTAACCCAATTCCATTTTTCGGATTCAAACTTCTCTCGATCAAATCAGGAAAAATCAACAACACATCAAGCACAATTGCTTGCATAGTATTAAACCTAACATACCTGCTAAAATTAGGGTTTCTAACAACAATGAAATAGAGTGTTAAAAACACTAGAAATTCATTGAACGGAAAGCTTTTATAAACCCACAGGTACAAGAGGTGAAATTAGGGTCTAGGGGGCGATTTTTGGGAGAGGCCATTCTGGCCGGAGTTTGCAGAATCCGGCGAGATCCACCGTTGAAACATTCTGATTTTTTGAAGTGTTGGTTGGAATCATCTGCTCTACAGGATGACTGAGTCCGATCATCGTGATCGGCGCCGGAAGCCGCCGGATTTGACTCCTCAGTCGGCGGCAAAGAACCCTACGGCGGCGCACGGTGTTCTGGCCGGAATTAGGAAAAACGGTCCGACCCATTCTGCTCGGAAGGCCTCGATTAGTGGGGATCCATCTTCAATTTTGTCATCGCCGGCCACCTCCGTGCCGGAGAAGCAAAACCCTAATCCGGCGATTTTCCCCACGGCGGCAGACGGTGAAGATGATCGAATTAGAGCTTCAAACCAGTCCCATTCGACTCAGAATGGTGGAAATAGGGGGGGGGGGTACATCCCCAATTTTGGTTTCTGCATCACCGGAGCAAAACCCTAATTTCGCCGGAATTCACCCCATGGCGGCGCCGGTGGAATTGGGTCTCAAGATGAAGGAGAGAAAGAAGAAAATATGAAGAATATGAAGAACATGAAGAAAAGATGTGTAACGACCCGAATTTGTAAATAAATAAAATATGTAAAAATATGATAATTATGGATAAATCATATAAAACACGTGGAAATTGGTTTCGTGTCGTTTGGACACCGTACGAGAAAGTTATGGGCGAAACCGGGTCGAGACAAAGTTGGATAAGTGCAGCCCTGCTGCCTAAGGAAGTTCGCGACGCGAACCCTACTTCGCGATCGGGAAGTAGGACCAGAGAGTTTGGTCAGGTGGCGTGATGTAGTTCGCGGTTGGGTAGCGATCGCTAAGTATGGCCGAGCACGCAAAGTTAGCGACGCGAACTTTGTTCGCGCCGTGAATTCTGGACGACCAGCATTAAAGACGGGTTGAGCTCATTTAATGCCATATCAAAACCCTAGTTTTCTCTCTTGGCGATTTTCGAGCTTAGCATCTGGTTTGGGTTGATTTCTTCACAAATCCTTGGTAGATTTCACTCCTAGTGGAAGATTAAAGGTATATCTTCACTCCTTTGTAGTTGTAGCTTTAGATCTATGGGTTTAGAAGCTTGGGTTTGAAACCCTAGTTCTTGGGTTGGTGATTTATGGTGAAATATATGTTGTATACACTTAATAGACGGTATATTAACAAGGAAAACAAGTGTATGAGTATGATTTGTAAGAATCTTCGGGTTGGTTAAACCTAGGGTTTGGTAAATCAATATATTTGGGGGAAATGAATTGATAGGTGTTATCTAGAGGTAGATGAACACATTGGTAGTAGTTTGTGATGATAATCTTGTTGTGATAATTGTTTTAGACATTCGGTGAAGTATTGAAGTGGACGAATTGTGAGCAAGGAACCGGCGGAAAGATTACGGTTAAAGCATCTTTGTTACTAAGGTGAGTACGTGTGGAATTTACTGAGTACATAGCCCTTGTAAATATTTTCATTAATTGTGTTACGGTCTATTTGCCTATATGTGTAGACTTATAGTAATTTGAGTTAGTGATAGATATTACCGATAATATTGGACTAACTTGATTGATGATGAACGTGATAGCCGAGAGCTAGATTGGCATAACCATAGGGTTATGATGAGATTGAGATAATGTGATGATACGGGCGACTCCCGATCATGAGGTGTGGATTGAGGGGCAGTTGGGTGGATTCCCATCGACTCTTCCACGTTAGTTATGTGATGACACGGGCGACTCCCGGTCATGAGGTGTGGAGTGAGGGGCAGTTGGGTGGATTCCCATCGACTCATCCACGATAGGTGTGGTGTGAGGGGCAGTTGGGTGGATTCCCATCGACTCAACCACAATAGTAATCTTACTCATTGGACGTATTCCGGTGGGCAAGGCAGGTATCGGTAGCGTGGGCGATCCTATTGCCGATACCTTGTTTCTAGTTAGCTCGGGGGCAACCCGATAACTAGATATGTTTGTGATTTCTAGCTAGTTCGGGGGCAACCTGATAGTTAGACATGATTGCTAGGTAAGCAAGGTTGATAGAGCCACACTAAGGTGACTAGACTGGATAGTTGGATATATATTTATGTATATTGATTGGTTATATGAAACGTGACATTTCATTTCTTTATTATCGGGTCTAAACCCATGTAGCTCACGAGACGTTTTTGTCTCACGTACTCCTTGTTTGTTTTGCTATGTACTCAGGTTCGGGATCGAAGGCTTAGGTACGCATGGATAGAGATGCGGGACCTAGTTTAGAAGAACACTAGATTGGATTTAGTCTTAGCTTGGTTATGATCTATTTTCTAACACCTACTTTTATACTCTGATTTCATACCAAGGTTTTTGTAAATCCAAATTTGAGGATGTTCTTCTATTTATAAAAATGTTTTATTTTGGCCAATATTTGGTATTAAAGTTTGAGGTGTTACAAGATGAAAATACCCTCACTTTTTTAGCATTCCTCGTTTGTTAACGGCAGAAAATGGACGGAAAGACAAAAAAACGGAATTTTGCAAACCTCAGGGACAAAAGAACAGAAAAAAAAGCACAGGGACAAAAACGCAGAAACGGCCAAACCACAGGGACAAAAACAATAATTTGCTCCATGTTATATGATTTTCATAGTTCACAAAAAAATCGTTATAGATCATTCAAAGTATTAACTATTCTTTATTTTTATTTTTGACACATATTCTCATCTAATAAATAAAACTATAAATAGTACTAAATATTAAGAATTAATATTATTACTCTTATGATTTTAAGATCTTGATCAAATGCATATCGATCCTTCATAGGATCCTTAGAAGTGTAGGATTTTGATCTTGTCCGTTACTAGTTGAATTTTACACGCGCGATGCCGCGGGTATATTCATATAGTATCCAAAATTACATTTTACTAATATATTTATACAACACTCAAAAGATTATATTACATTAAGAAAACGAAATGTGTTCCAATATATTTTAAATAACATAACTCTCAAATAAATATATTTCAAATATCATAACTCTCAAAAAAGAATATTTCTCACATTTTGACAAATCGAGTTTAATAATTTTTAAAACTATAATTAATAATAAATATGTTACTTGACTATGTTAGATACTATAGTTAGTGGGTGTGAGTCCAAAGATTTTTTACCAAATAAGATTATTTTACAAAGTGTATCGCTTATTTTGAAATAATTTAAAATAAAAAATGTATCACTAATCTAACAACCTAAAATATAATTGAAAAATGTATCACTTATTTTGAAAGTGAAAACGGCTTAAAGTAAATAGTATATCACTTATCTTGAAACAACTTAGAATTAAAAATAAAAGTGTATCACTTATTTTGAAAGTGGAAACAACTTAATATAAAAAGTGTATCACTTATTTTGAAACCCTCTAAAATAAAAAGTGTATCATTTATTATGAAAGTGAAGGGTTGTTTTATAACTTTTAAAAGTTAAGGGGAGTGTTTTATAACTTTAAAAATGTAGAGTGGTAATAGTGCAAGTGGTGGGGCCTTTAAAAAAAGAAAAGAAGTATGTTAATTATGTCAAGGGCAATATAGTCATTATACTTCTATGCTAAATGTAGTATATAGAATATCATAAGATATCAATCAAATCTTAATTAATACTCCCTCCGTCCCACAACAAAATTCTCATTTCTCCTTATAATTTTGTCCCACAAAAAAGTTCTCATTTCTCAAATTTAGAGGACCCACTCTTATTATTATTACCATTGATTTTACCACTAAAACACTTTCTCTCTCCAATCTAACCTTATATTTTAATTAAAAGTATTAACAAGGACCCTACCACTAACTATCTCATAAAATCTTATGCCCAAGTTAAATGAGAACTTTTTTGCGGGACGAAGGGAATATATATTAGTGAATCTATCTATTAATAAACTAATTAAACTAATGCTCAAAATAAAATTAATGGGCTAAAAAAATGACTAATTAACTAATTAAATTATAAAAGTAAATTTTTTTAAGTATTTAACTTAAACACCTCAACTTCTAAGAGTTGCGTTCAAGGATGTAACATCTCAATTTTTAATGCAAAACATTTGTCCAAAATAAATCATTTTCATAAATAGAAGACCAGTTACAACACACGGATTTACAAAAACCTTTGATATGAAAATCAGAGTATGAGGTTTGGTGTCACAAAATATATCAAAACCAAAGTTAAGCACAAATCCGCTCTAATGATCTTCTACTCTAGGCCCCGCATATCTCAATCCATGCGCACCTAAATCCTCGATCCAGAACCTGAGTACATAGCAAACAAACAAGGAGTACGTGAGACACGCAAATGTCTCGTGAGCTACATGGGTTTAGACCCCAATAATATCAAGTATCCCATCGTATATAAATACATATTTATATTTACCAACACATCCTAGTCACTCTATGGTGACTCTATCGATCCTACTTTCCTAGCATACATATCTAGTACATAAACATATATGTACTATAACACAGTCATATCTAATACATAAACATATATGTATTAGAACACAAGCGAACCTAATACATTAACATATATGCATTAGATTCCTAGATTACCTAGTACGCAAACATATGCGAACTAGAAGCACCTGTGTGCTTAGTGTACAAACATATGTACACTCGTCTCAGTGACCGGGATCACCCCCGCGTCACCACCATCTATCTCTAATCATAACTCTATCAGTTATGCCAGTCAAAGCCTTCGGCTATCACATCGGTCATCAAACAAGTTAGTTAAATATTATCAATAATATATACTAACTCAACACATAATAAGTCTAGACAAACATTAAATAGATCGTTCATAAATAATCAAAATACTTCATATAACTATGTACTCAGTAAAGTCCACACGTACTTACCTTAGCAATAAAATGCTCCAACCGTATTCCTTACGTTAGTTTCATTGCTTCACAATTCGGTCAACCTTCCAAGACCTCGCCAAATGCCTAATACAATAATCACAAGATTATCAAGATCACATACTATTACTATTGTGTCCATCTATCTCTAGATAACACTTATTAACACATTTCCCCCAATTATGGAAATTTACCAAACCCAAGGTTTAACCAACCCTTAAGATTCTTGCAAATCATAATCATACACTTGTTTCCTTCGTTAATATACCATCTATTAAGTGTATACATCATTTATTCACCATAAACCATAACCCCCAAAAACTAGGGTTTCAAACCCAACCATCAAAATACATAGACCTAAAGCTACAAAGATCAGGGAGTGAAGATATACCTTTAATCTTCACTTATCAGTGAAATCTAACAAGGATTTGTGAAGGATTCGACCTCAATCAGTCCTCAAGCTCAAAAATCGCCAAAGGAAGAAACTAGGGTTTGCACATGCCATTAATGAGCCAAAACCCGACTATAATGCTGTTCGACCAAAGTTCACGGCGTGAACATTAGTTCACGTCGCTAACTTCGCGCTTCGTGAACTTCGCGATCGCTAATAGGTCGGGAACTACTTCACGCTCAAAAGCCCAACCTTCGGTAGACAGTTACCGATCGGGAACTTCCCTTCGCGGCGCGAACTCCCTAATGCAACAGGGCTGCATTTTTCGGTTGTTGTCTCGACCCGGTTTCGTCCATAACTTTCTCATACGGTCTCCAAACGACACGAAACCAATTCCTACGTTCTTTAAACGATTTATTCTTATTTATTATATTTTTATACAATTTATTTACTCACAAATTTCAGGTCGTTACAAAGGATGTCCATTATTTTTATGAAGTTCCGAGGAACAAATCTCAACGATTGATCAATAATATCTAATGATCAAGATTAATCACATATTTTATATTGAGGGGTATTTGGTCATTTTAAAAAAATAAATATATATTTTTATTTTTTATTTTAGAATTTATTTTTTATTTTTTTTTTATTATGAAGGGGTATTTTGGTCATTTGTCACTTAAAAAAATTTCATTTTTTTTATTTTTTATTTTAAATTTTTATTATTTTTTTATTAATTTTTTCATTAAAAAATAATATTTATTTGATAATTGCGTGTATGACTTAATCACATGTGATTTTAGTGTAATCACATGTGATTTTACTGTAATCACATGTGATTCAGAATGCAATCACATGTAATTCACTATGCAATCACATTATGTGTTATTGATGAAAAATAATAATATTTTTAAAAATAATTAAAATAAAAATAATAATAATAAAAAATAAAAAAATAATTTTTTTTAAAAAAATAAAAATTTTAAAATAAAAATAAAAAATATGTTTTTTTCAAAATGACCAAAACACCCCTCACTTAAAAACTAAAAAAAATAAAATAAATTAAAATAAAAAATAAAAAATAGAAAATAAATCAAAATTTATTTTAAGTACCAAATGACCAAAATACCCCTTTATGTATAAAATATGTGATTAATCTTGACCATTAGATCTTATTGATCAATGGTTGAGATTTGTTCCTCGGGACTTGATAAAAACGATGGACCTCCTTGAACGTTTCTCCAACTTCTAAACTTCGATTACTTAATAAGATTTTTAATATCTTACTCCTTATTAAAGGTTTTAAGACTACTAAATATAAAAGTCATTAAACTTAAACTTAATCTTATTTCTATTTTGGGTAACATCTTAAACATCACAAAAATAAAAAAAAAATTTGCTTACAGGATTCGAACCCAAGACCTTTTGCGAGTACGGACTGTGTGTTAACCAATTGATCTACTTGATATTTTGCTTTATCCCAACAACTAATATATATAACCTTTAATTTCAACATAACTAAAAGGCTCATATTTTAAAAAACGTCAATTTCAGATTTAAGGAAACTTATGAGATATTCAACATAGCTAAAACGGTCCATATTTAAAAAAAAAGCTAATTTCGGATTTAAGAAAACTTTTGAGATATATTTCTTAATCTTTACAAAATTAAAATTAACATCACCCACCATCCGCACGACCACAACTATCAGCCACTATCACTACCGTCATCACCACCCACTACTTGATCGCCGTCAAATTTAGTCAAAGGGTTACCCGCCGCCGTATTGCGCGGATAACCTGTTGGTATGTCTTTATAAGTTGTATAATAATAATAACTAGTCTTTTATGTGATTTACAACATACTAGTAGGGTATCCGCGCAATGAGGCGGTGGATACCCGTAACTATATTTCGAAGTGACGACAGTAACGGTGGTGGTGACAATAGCGATGGTGATGAGTGGTGGTGCGTAGTGATGGTAGGTGTAACGACCGGGTCAAAATACCCGCCAATCAAAACTCACAACATTCCAATAACCATCTAATTACAATAAACCATTCGAATCCGATAATGATTATGCAAAATATAGCAACCGAACCAAGATCTCGCTACATACCAACAATTACTATGGATACAAACCAACTAACTACAATCAAAATACAAAACTACTCAATTTCCGCATACCTAAATGTATACCAGAATTAGAACTTCTAAGCCTCTGATCAACTTCAAGATCCTATCTGCTCTCTCTTATCTTTACCTGTAAAATATTTGTCCACTAAACGGGTAAGCTACAAAGAGCTTAGTGAGTTCATAAAGCACAAAATAATACTAGCATTATATACAAAACAAAAGAATAAAGCATATAAATGATATAAAACAATTCAGGGAATTGACATTATAGCAAGAAGAAGTCAATACATAACTAACCGAGAAACTTTGCAACTTAACATGAGATTTACCGAGAATCTGACATGTCGAGTATCAACACCTATCCAGGATCAACGAGACTTACTGGATGACTGACACGGAGAATACAACTACAACGCAAGAATCAACAAGAGTTCGCCAGATAATAAACACAATCGAGAACCAATCACCAAATCAATAATCAACAGGAATCATCACGTAACCATTGTAACCGACAGAAAATACCACATCATGAATCAACGAGATCTCAATACAATCCAAACGAATCAAAGTGTGTCATTCCCCCTTAGGCCATTAGGGAATGGGGCCGATGAAGGTGATAATGGCACCCCTAAATGAGTCCATGATCCAGCTTCACCACCACGGTCCATACCACTCCTCCGCCAGGTACTCCCGCGTCCACCGCTCAACATATTACACAAAGTAATACTCAAGCTGCCGTGGGTCCTCACGAAACAGAATCATCTCTCAAGGAATTCATACGGGTAACTCATATTCGATATCAAACGAAACAAGAACAAAGATAACTCCACGAGACCAGAAACAAGAGGATTATTTCAACCGAATCAATAGTACATGAATCTCACACAAGGGCAATCCAATCGAGACGCAACACAAGGAATCCATACAACTTGAATCGTGTCTAGCGAGACGTTACTAGGATAGTCCAACAATCAAGACATTTATCAAAGGATTATAAACAAGGCATACCACAAATAATCACTATATTCTTCCAATTTAATGCACCTAACATGAGTTTATCAATAAACAAATCTTCATTTAATCATAATTTATTCAAATCACTAGAAATATCAATTCAATGTTCTAAGCATCGCATACGTGGTAACAATAAACCAAATAACAAATAAACACATAGCATTTAGATATATATATAACTACTAGTATACAGTTGTACATAGATGAACTCACAATGTTGTTTCGGGCGCGAACTTAAACCGAAAACCTCAATCAAATATAGAGCTCCAAGGTGTAGACACTTGTCACAAGCTCCCAATATGTTCTATCTAACCCCTGGAGTATACATACCAAATTTAATAAGCAAATATTACCGTTTACCCTATCTATACTCTACTCAATTGATAATTTTACATGTTAACCCATTATACAACCCTCTATTTATGCTCAGTTCTGACATACTTAAACTCCGAATTACACAATGAAATTTTGTGCGCGCGTGGTAATACTTAATAGGTTTCCAATGTCCCTGACCTCATATTTTTCTGATTTTTCTATGATTCTATATGAATTATACAATGCAGCAACATCTTGTTGTCAGAATTCAGCTCGACAGAACTGTACAAAATGCGATTTTCACCTATCTTAGACCCAAAATTTATTTATAAGACCAAAACAAGAAACAAAGAAGACATCAATACGGTTCAGATGCCGCTGGGTTCACCCATAAACGATTTTTCTACAATTTTCTATGATTTTTACAAAACAGTGCAGAATCATAACTTTCAAACTCGAAAATTGCTAATTCTTACAATTAACCGATGATTTTAGCTATATAACTTGATATCTAACATAACCTTATCATAATATCATGATACTAGAATGTTTTTAACAGAATTTAACCCTAATTTCATGGTTTCTTAAACTCAAATGAAAACTTAACTCAAGGATGAAACTATACCTTTAAAATCTTCAATTATTGTGTAAGATTTCACCAATTTCTTGTGAAATCATCCATGCATGGTGATGTTCTTCAAGTTTCCATAAGTTTAGAGAGGTTTTGGGGAAGAAATGGGGAAGAAAATGGAGAAATTTTGTGGGTTTTGGGTCTTAAATCCGAGTTGGGTCGGGTTTGATCCATTTGGTACCCATTTTGACCACTAAACACTTAAAACCCCATAACTTTTCGCTCGGACCTTCACTTTCGATGAGGTTTTCGCCTACGCGTTTGTAACGAAATTATCTATAATCCTTGATAAAAATATTTCAGAAAACATTTCCCAAAAATGACATTCTTATATACCATATTTGAAGAATTTAAACAATACCGCTCATTTAAATCTCGTTTGCTCATACTTGCTCTTCTTAATCATTTTATACTTGTCACCTTTACCATATTTGCACAAAACACAACTAAAGCATGACAAATATATTTGGAGAATTTATGACACATAATTCAAGTTAATTAAGCGTAAAGATATATTTTATGGGAAACGAAATCACGTATGTTACAGTAGGTGCCGACATTAGTGATGGTAGTATGTAGTGGTTTAAATAGATAAATGATGGTGTGAGTTCTGGTGATGTTAAAGCTTATATTTATTAGTATTGGAATAAATCAAAGTAATAT